>OX596028.1:99203133-100496883 GCA_951394125.1 Epistrophe eligans | reverse complement strand
ATATATTTCATTTCTTTTCTTCTTTTCACCTCATTTCTCATGACTGACTGGAATAGTCGTCCGTTTACTAAAAGAACGATTAATTTAAAACGTCACAAAAGAAACCACACGAAATCTTTTTTTAGATACATATCTATATTTTTGTGTAGGAAAATGTACTTATAGGTATGTACATATATAAAAAGATTTAAAATGAAAATAATATATTAATCATTTTTGAACAAGTTCAAGGGTGTGCGATTGTGTGTTGACTGCTATATTGGACAAAAGATGTTTAATTATAAAAGTGTTTTTATTACTTCGGGCTTAAATTTAAAAAAAAATTGCATAACAAAAGGTCTTCTAAGGGTTTAAGTTCATGACAGTATACCTTTTTATATTGTTTTTCAAAAGACAAACAAGTATTTTGTTAACAACATCCTAAAATAACGGACCAAATATTATTTATTGTTCATCATTCTGAACATGAATATTTCTTGGGTTTGTTTGCTTGCTAATAAAGTCATTGACATCAAATGTCAAACGATGCCATAAAAGTGACAGTTATAGCGAGGGTTAGATAAAATAAAAGTGTTATTGTTTGCATTATTAGTTAGGAATTCAGCAGTAACTGTGAATCTACGAGTAATAAAAAAAGATGACAGCTAATTTTATAGTTTTTTTTTTTTTTTTTTTTTGCGGTAGCTTTGTGGGTTTTCTTATTCATAATTTATTATAATAAATTAATTTTGATAAGATTTTGTGCTTTTTCTAATATTATTTTTAATCCATTCTGAGGTTCAGAACTTTGATATTATGCAAATATTATTAATCCGAGGTCTTTTAAGGGTTATTTCGAAATCAAAGGCAAACAAAATTTAATTTATAATTAACTGTCAAATAAAATCATATCACATTGAACTTTCATCATTCATGTCAAAAGCACTCAGATTTACTTTATGAACGAGACTATAGAGACAATTTACAACAGTTATATTAAGTCATTAAAAATGGTTTGTCAAAAAAATCTAGGTTCCCGGGATATGCTCATCGTTGAAGGGCACTGACCTTTGATACCTATACAGTACCTTTCTAAACAATACTGACATTTCTTATTTTTTTTTTTTTTGAAATTTTGTTGCATGGTATCATCAAAATTATAAAGAAGAAAGGTTTTTTTTTTAAAATAACTATACACTCCGTAAAAAGAACCTGCCAAGACTACAAAGTCCGAACCGAAAGCCTGAAAGTACAATCAAGGGAATATTGTAGCACATCCGTATCAGTCGACACTTAGAATATGCAAAGGCTATTTCTGATGACTTCATATCGGCGGCGGCGATAGCAAAAACTCTGCTGCAGGGAAATACCCAAACAATTCCGCCCAACTGATGACAAAGTGAAAATATCGAAATAGAAGTTCAATAAATAGACTAGGACTAATGACGCATATGTTCTTTGTGGATTAATTGTTTAAGAACATGCATCAACGCATTTGCAAAATATAATCGGTGAAAAGCTAAAAAGCATGTTCGATAAATGAAAGCATTGTTTGCCTAATTGCTAAAATAGGATGAGATGAGGCTCATTTTAAATAAACTTACTACAGGTCTCGAGTTCGATTCCCGGCTTATATGCCACCTAAAAACAGATATGTTTTTCACGGGTTGATGACTCTTAAGAAGAATTGACAAATTGTCCAGAGTATCTTTTGTCATGAAAAAGTGCTTCTCACCTTAGCAGTTCGGATTCGGAAGAAAATTGTAAGTCCCCTCCATTCCTGCCAATTACAGGCATACAGAATTGATGACAGTTGTAAGGTTCTATATGCTCTGGTTCTATACGAGAAATCAGTTTTCTAAGCATCGGCCGTAATATCTTTTCCTGGCATTTTTTGTGAACCCCTAAAACCGTTCGTCAACAACCTGACAGGCCCATATCAGTGTGGCTTTAAATAAGAAAACTTCATCATCGACTTAATATTCACACATGAATTTTTCATCTAAAAACTTTCACCGATTTTAAGGCCGCATACGAAAGTATCTAAAGAGATAATTTATCCCGTTTGTGCAGAATAACGAAACAGAACGTACTCTGTTCCATAAAAATCGGTAAGAACTTAACGGATATATTTGATGTCAAAGAAGAGTTTTAGACAAGCAGACATGTTGTCATTCTACTTCTTCAAAATCGTTCTTAAAGGAATAATGCTGAACTTTCACGACAATACCAGAGACCACTTTAAAAGAAACTCCATCATCAGGAACTGTTAGTCGATCCATATGCATGGACTTGTCAAAGGTTAACGAAGACGCTTGAGGCTGTTTTGAAAGGAAAAATGTTTTAAGGAACTTTTGATCTCGGCTGTATAAACAGTGAGAAAACATGAGAGATATAAGAACGACATAACGTACGTATTCCACAGCAACACTAACCGAAAGAGTCTAAACGACTGAGATAGTTGGGTTATTTACAGCGTATGGAAAACATTAATGCGACCCATTAATCTTTCTTTCACTCTCTCTCTGTCTCTCTCATTCTTCCTCTCTCTCTTTCCATTCATATCTCTCTCTCTCTCACTCTCTTTCCATCGTTATATCTCTCTCTCTCTCTTTCCATCTCTTTCTTTCTCTCTCTTTCCATCTCTATCTCTATCTCTCTCTATCTTTCTCTTTCTTTCCATTTCTATCTCTCTCTTCCCCTCTCTATCTTTCTATTTTCCTATCTCTATCTCACTCTGTCTTTCCATATCTATCTCTCTTTCCATCTCTATCTCCCTCTCTGTCTTACCATCTCTATCTCTCTCTCTTTCTTTCCATCTCCATCTCTCTCTATCTTTATTTCGTTCGATCGCTTTCTCTCTATCTTCCCTCCAAACACTCTCCCTCCCTTTTCTTTAAAAATAAAAGAAAAAATAAGACTCCAGTTCCAGTCCTGGCATACGATTTAATAAAACAACGCATCGTCATGAAGCCAAGATCAGACTCCGTGGGGTAGGCAATTTTTAGCGCGTTGAACTTTCAGGCTTATTTCGAGTTAAAATCAATGAAAATGGGGTATATTAGTGTTTAATAAAAATAAATGTTGATGTTCCGCAAGCAAGTGTTCTTGGACCAATACTTTTTGCTAAACACTCATCAAGAAGAGCTACATTTGCAGATAATAAGGTTATACCTTATATAAAATTATAGCAAGCTACTAAATTAAAATAGCAACGGCAGCGTTTCAACGAGGCTTATATGAGTCGATAAGAAATGGAGTATAGTTTTTTTAAAGAGTTACCAAAATTATCTAAGTGAACCCATAAGAATTTAAGGTTTTTCATTTTTAACAGAAAAGTTGAGTATTTCCTAGTAATTCGTATTTATCAGAAAATTTGAAACAATAATTCAAAACTAACAAATAAAACTATGCTCTGCCCAAAATGTAAATATGAAATTTGATTTGACTTACCTTTGATGCAGCTTTTTTAAGTCAAGTCAAAGTTCCACTAAAACACAATAAAGTCCTGTAATGAAAAAAAGAAAATACAAAATTATAAAATGAATTTGATTTTTTAAATAAAACATAAAGAGAGTAAAAATTAAAATACAAAACCAAACACTACACTAAATTCTCATTTACACTATTTGACTTTGCTATAATTATGTACTTTTACACAACCGATCATAATATTGTACTTTCTCTTTGTTATTATTTTTACGTAACTACTAAAATATGTAATAACAAAAACTACAAGCCAATCTAATAACTGGTAAATAAAGGGTGTTTTTTTTAGAGGTATAGAACTTTAAAATGGAATAAAAAAAGATGATTCATTTAAATTGACATGTAATTTACTTTATTCGAAAGATAATCTTCTGGCATTATAATTTAAATATAATAGCTGGCATATGACCGCCACGGCTGGCTCAGACGTAGTCTAATCTGGAGGTCTAATCGATAATTTTTTCCAACATTTGTGGCCGTATATCGGCAATAACGCGGTGAATGTTGTCCTCCAAGTGGTCAATCGTTTCGGGCTTATCGGCATAGACTAGCGACTTCACATATCCCCACAGAAAATAATAGTCAAGCGGCGTTAAATCGCACGATCTTGGAGGCCAATTCACGGGTCCGTAACGTGAAACTATGCGGTTACCAAACGTTTCCTTCAATAAATCAATTGTGACATGTTGTGAAATGTTCCGCCGTCTTGTTGAAACCACAGCTCCTGCACATCATGGTTTTTCAATTGATGAATGAAAAAGTTCTGGCCAGCATCGTTTTTAAAGAAGTACGGACAAATTATTTCACCAACCCATAAAGTACACCAAATAGTCAGTTTTTGATGTAAGTGTCTCAACATAAACTTGAGGATTATCATCACTCCAAATACGGCAGTTTTGTTAATTGATGATTCAACCAAAAGTGATCTTAATCGCTTATGAAAATTGGGATTAACGGCAATGATTTTCAAAATAAAATTGTACAATTTCAGGCTATTCATGTTGAAATTGCAAACCCAACAAAAAATAATTCACTTGACAGCTGACAAAATGGCCGCCAGTTAAAATAGTGTTGCCAACTTAAAGTTCTATCCCTCTAAAAAAAAACCCTGTTATAATGAAAATTTTTCAACGTCCAAATATGACAACATGAGGACAAGCGATGTAACAAGGAAAATCTATTTTATGTGCCATAATCCTCCCATAATGATAATTATTATTGTTTATACTGTCATCAACTATCATTATTTTTTTTTTTACAAAACAATGAGCCGAAGCCCTCCCTAGCTTTGTGTCAGTTTTAAGTCATTTAAGTCGTCTCGACGCGCGCGAGTATAAATAAATTGACTTTAATATTGCACGCCTTGTTTGAGAAAGTGAAAACTCTAAATGAATCTTAATAGGCTTTCTTTATAGCACGTCGCTATATCTATGAGTGTACAATGCGATGTCTATAAAAAAACAGCGGCGAAAATGCTTTGCTGAATTAAAGAAGTTGTTTGTGTTTTTTTTTTTGTTTTTGCATTTTTTTGTCATCTATAAACTAATTTATTTTTTTATAGGTAGGTGCACGGGTTAACTACGCCTAGTTTGTCAAAAGTACCGATTGCGAACAATGAGACACTAAAAGACATTTTTTTGTCTGAATGTGTTCTTGTTTTTTTTTTTTTGTGTCTTTTCATTTTTATTATACCAACGCAACGATTATATTATCGAAAGAGAAAAGTTGTCTTTGAGGCCGGTTTAGCAGCAGCAGCCGCAGAAAAAATGATGTCTGCAAAAATATGGATGAAGTTGGGGAGTAGGGAACTAGAAAGACTATGAAATTGTTTTTTTAAAGTTGTAATAACTTTTTGTAGTTCACACAATTTTGTTTGTGTAATTTACATACAATCATGAGGAAATTAATGGAATTGTTTGTTTGGAATACAAATGTGTGCGATCGTAATGGATAGAGTTAAATTTTATGGCAAGTCATTGACGCGCTAAGTGACTTATAATGTTTTCCGTGTATTATGTGCGGTGTAATTCGTTTGAATTCTGAAAAACCTGGTTGGTAATTTTTTTTTCTTTTTTTTTCAACTGAAAGATGTCATTATTATAATTTCTTTTAAATTTATTTCCAGCATTTCAGAGAGCTAGCTATACAGATCAAAGTGGGACTTATTAGTGCATCCCACAATTGAAAATTGATCTGTTTTTTTCTCTATCATTGATATCTTTAGGACTATAGTATTTCTGACCCCGTCATAAATCTTCCAAGGCTCAAAATGAAATTTGTATTCAAAACCATTATTTTCGATAGCGCGGTTTGCTTAATTCATAAATTCGATAACTTCATTTGCAATCCAACTCTGCAGTAAAAAAAAATCGTATTTATGACAAAAATATTGAAAAGCCTGAGTCCGTGTTCTTATACAATGTTAAAAAATGTGTTTGCAAGAAAATGGACTGAAGTTGCTCAAACAGACTTAGTGCAAGCAAGACAATTGTGTATTTGACGATGTTGTGCTAGGACACCTTTAATATTTAAGAAACCAAACGTAAAAAAACCTTAGCGAAATTTTTTGACAGAAAATTTTTCAAATTTAATATAGGATAATAATAGGAATATAAATATAATTATAGGAATATAAAAAGTTGGGGTGTAACCCCCCATTTGGCCGGCATTTTGGAGTAGGAGGCGTACAAAGTTTTTCACTATATCTTAAGAACCATAAATTCCACAAAAAAAATTTTAGCACCCTTTCAGATGACTGAATTATCCACAATTTTGGTAAAAATACAAATAAAAAATCGTATTGAACTTTAAAATTGACGTTGCCCTACACATTAAAAAAAAAACCTGTACTTAATGTAAAATTCGGCCCAAATTCACTTTCACTTTCCAAAGTGAGGATGGCTTGCCGACTTTTAACATTTTCTTATTACAACAAAATTCAGAGCTCAACAAGACCCGTCTATAGAAGAAGAAATTCGACGCTGGACTTTTTTAATTGCCAGAGACTACAGAGAAAGCTTAAAAAACTTTCAAAAAAAGCTTAAATAGGAAAACCTTAAATACAGACAACACGTGACTCAGAAGCAATTCGCTGTTCATTCACCTTTTGCAGGCAATCACATCAAGGAAGTAGCCAAATAAACCACCACAGGGTCCCAGCCACCCTAGAAGAACCCATTAGTATGGTTTTGAAAACGTGAACTGGAAAAAGTTTAAAGAACTAGAACAGTGATGGAAGAGTACCGAGCAAGAAGAAGGAAAGAAAAGAAGATCCTGCGTAATATGAAGAGAACATATGCAGGCTTCCACATAAGGAAGATAAAAGTTTCGCGAACAAAATAACACCTAGAAGTTTTACCAAAAAGCCAAGCAACTGGTTAAAGATGAAGGCTCTTCAATAACGATAGTAACTTGGCCAGCGAAGCACAGGGAATAGTAGATGTGTTCAAGGAGCAGCATTTCAGACAGTTGCTAAATGGAAGTCTTGAGTGAAAGGGGCAGAAAAAGAACCGACCTCCAATCAATGAAGATCCAGTTCCAATCACCAGCAGATCTCTTCAAACACAAGAGCATGTATTGAAAGGGCATGCCCGATAACTGAATAATCAGTTCCATATGTCCCATCTTCAAAATCAAAAATGGCGATTATCTGTCTTTCAAGAACACTTTTAAGGCATATCCCTATTAAACATAAAAGATCTAATATCACATGAAAGATCCAATCCCGCACCTATTTTGTGCGCGTCTTATACCTTTCTGATGCAACACTTTATTTGCCAAATACTTGTGTGGCTTTCTATTCCGGGAGATCGACTTAGACCAAATGTTCACACTCAGCCGTTTCCTGAAACAAACCAACGATTTCCAAGTCGAAACTCACCATCTTTCCATCAAATTCAAAATTGCATTATGATAGCTTTCAGGGTTATTCAGGGTATTCGGGATCAATGGGAAAACTAATCCAGTTGTGTTACGTAACATTAGACATTTAGACAACACGCGGTACAATGTACAAGGGGGTAATAGGTCTTTCCAACTATTCCAAAAATTTTCAGGCTTTCGGCAAGGAGATGGGCTATCTAAGTGACTTCTTCAATCTTGCTTTGAAACATATAGTGCGTATAGGGCATGCGTTATCACGAAAGGCACTATTTTCACAGAACTATCAGGTATGTCCCAGCGATATCCACTTCGTCGAACGCTTCTAAAGTCCCGTTATAGAGTCTTTCAGGGCGAATTAAAAAACAGACAAACTTGTAAGACTAACAAGTTCAATACTCTTCACGCAAACGTTGTGGATGTAGTCCAAAAATACAGAACACTCCGACTAAATTGGCTAGGCAACATTGACCAATTGAACAGCAATGATCTAGTCAAGATAGTCATCGAATTCCACCGCCACAGATTCGAGGCGGCAAAGAAGACCGAACCTCAGGTTTAGAGGCCAAGTTATCGCGGATGCCAAGGTGTTCGGTCTGTCCGGATGCATGGAAGCAGCGCCAGCGTACCTACCACTGATCGATAAAAAAGGGAAACTACTGGGAACTCGTTAATTATGTTCAAAAAAACACATTAATAAATAATTAACATTTCTCTAAGCATGTTACTTCTAAGATTGGTCACAGGAAGTGCTTCAATCGCCAATTGCTTCAGCTTCTTCAAAAGGATATATTAATTGGTAGGTACATCAATGAAAATGTATAACTTCTGCAAATTATCTACTATATAGCATCCGGTTGTTAATTATGTCCATCATGTAGTCTACATTGACAGCTTTTTTAATAAAATGTCTAACTTGCATCGATCTTGGTCAATGTTACCCAGTTTTTTTTTTTTACACATTTTGAAGGATTCATATTTTATGAAAAGGAACAATGACAATAAAGAAAATTAATAGCAAGAGACAAAACCATATCAAGGACAAGTTATATCTAATTCAGGTTTCAAGTTCTGTTTTAATTGCATTTTTATTTTAGAAGTTCTACTATGCTTAGCGCTTCAAGTGCATAAAATGCCTTAAGTGTCATTTTTTTTACTCTCTCACGTTTTTTTTTTTATAATAAATATATATGTTGGTATATGAGGAGTTTACTCATCTACTACTTGTCATTGACGACGACGGTATATTCTCAATTGCTGTATTTTTTTTTTTCATTTCCCCAGTTCTTATAATATCCCGAGTTGTAGATTTTTTTTTTTTTTAATTCAAGTTCAAGGACTCAGACAACACTGCCACTGTAAGTTGAGTTGAGTTGAATTTTACAAGTGGTTGCGGTGAGGTACAAATATACAGACGACATTCAAAGAGAAGAAACCTAACTACTTCACGTTAAGTGAATTCAACAACAGCCCATCTACAACACACTGCTGCACAAGTCATATTTCATCAAAAAAAACAAAACAAAAAATTACACACACACAAATCACAAAAAAAGCACACACACTATAATATAGAAAAAGAACTAAACTGAATAGAATTAAATTGAAGAAAGAGAAACAATTCAAAAAATTAACAGAAAAAAAAAAGAAGATGAATGTGAAGATTAAAGAAATTGATTTGACTTGCAAGAGAGAGTGCGAGTGCAGTTTTTTTTTGTCTTTTTTTTTTACTTAAAATTAATGCCACTTAGCAGTTAGCCTCACTTATCTACGTGATTAGAGTTCTTTATATATGTAATTTCGTTCACTTTTTTTTTCAACTGACATTTCCCTCAATATATGGTTCTGACGTGTAAAAGTTAACGTCAGGAGAGAGAAAACAATTGGTTTTTTTTTTTTTTTGGGTTATGTTTGTTTTCTCTTGGTTATGTACATAGATACCACCTGCATACAAAATTTGATCTAACCTCGATTTACACATCACACTCATCAGAAAATATGTGACAGTAAAACAAAATGACCTTATAGCTGCTACCTACCTACCCACCACTAGGCATCTGCAGTGTGCCAACTTTCTTTTTGACATTTTCACTTTTTTTTGTTTTTTAATAACAGATCTGTGACACTGACACTTGACAGCGATTAATGTCAATTGTCACCAAGGCTCGATGAGTGGTTGATGGGCAGATTATGCGTGAAATTCACTCGATAATCAACACAAGCCAACGCTCAAAGTAGGTATGGCATGATGTCATTTTTCGGCACATGGTTAATGCAACCAAATATGGCAACTTGAAACGTAAACGTATAGCGTCGTCGTCATCGTGGTCGTCGTATGATACTTAAACTATACTATATCAGAGAAGAACATATTATGGCGTATGATCTCGCAGCAGGGAATTTATTAATTCACTCTTTTGGCTAAAGACAATAAAAAATTATATCCAAGCAACATGTGGTTAAGTTGAGAGAAGGAGAGTTTTGTGCTTTTTTTGTTAAAAAAAATCTGGTCCCTTTATTAATAATTGGTGAATGGCAATAAATTGTGTAATGAACAGCGAAAGATTTACGAAGTGTTATGTAATTTTTTTGGAGCAATTTTTTTTTTTCACAAGAGACTTCTTGAAATTTATGAGCAGAGTTAGATTGAATTTTTATGATTTCTTGAAGTGGTGGTAACCGGCAGTCAAACTAGTAGACATATTTTATTGAGAATAATCGATGGTTGGTTGATGATGGTTGGATGGTTAAGTTGATTTAGTTTAGCATGAACTATTTTACGTCACACAGTGGACTGTTTGTTAAATTTCGAAGAAAATAATCATTTCCCACAGCAATTTTAGGCGAAAATGAAATCAAATGATTGGAAAACGCAGAATTAAGTGATACTGTATACTTTTGTATTCAAAATTGAGACCTTACATTTTAAGACAGAAAATTAAAAAAAAAAATTACTGTCAACTTCAGAAATTGAATAAGGTATAAACAAGTCTTAAAGTTTATAATATTTTTGGTCCCTAAGTAAACAAACTACAGCCGCTTAAATATAGCCATTTTACAATAATTGTGTATTGTGTCAGAATTTTTAATCTAATGGCAGATTCAAATTCAAAAACCAGAAAAATAATAAAATTAAAATAATAAAATTAAAAAAACAAATAATAAAATTAAAAAAAAAAATAATTTAGATATTTAGATTTTTTCGAATTTTTGGAGTGGGTAGATACTATACATTGTGCTGTCGACTTTAAACTGTCAAAATTGTCAAATTTCTATCAGATTTGTTTTAGAAGACCATGTTCAAGCAAAGAAATGTGTCAAGGAAAAATCACAGAAATGAGTTATCATTTCGCAAAATTTTAAACAATCTTACTTGCGATATATGTATATGGTATGTATGTATGTAGGTACTATGATATGTATATTATATTTTATATGGCAAGTTATGAATTCGTAAAAAAAAATCGAATTCGAGATTTTTATCAAAATTGACATTACGATGATAGTGAAGTCGAAAAAGGAGGGTCTCGCAATTCTGTCTGTCTGTCTGTCTGTCTGTTCGGCTGGAGCCAAAACGGGTGGGTCGATTTTCTCTAAACTTGGTACTTAGCGTTTTTTAGGCATCAAATTTACAAATGTACAGATTTTTTAAGCAAAAAATGAAAATCTTATCTTATATCAAAAACGTGCCCACAACTTAAAAAAAAAAATCATTAATTTTTTTTACAAAAATGCTAAACTCCGAATAAGTATCTATTAAAAATTATCATACGAAAAAAAAATATATTTAAAATTTTATATACCTACATAGAAAATTATTTTTTTTACAAAACCGCTCCAACGATTTTTAAAATTTTTTTCTCCTAAATTGATATTTGAGTAAGAAACCACTTGGTGTAAATTGCGTTGGTGTCAAATCAGTTTCAGAAATTTTTTTAATCAATTTATTTCTAATTTTATTGTTTTTTTTAACATTTTTCAGCCTAAACTGTAAATTCCATGCATATGTGCGAAGGCAAGACAGCACGGTGCTATAATGTTCATATTTATGTACTCACATAATACTTCCTTAGCCTAGACTAAATTTTTGGCAGGTGGCATAAAATATAGGCTCCAAAAATTAATAAATTTCTTTTACCAGATGGAAAGTTTTTTAAAATTATTAAGATTTTAAAACCACAGTGCGCACATAAGAAAAAGTTCGTGCGACCCAGTCGTGCATTTTATTTAATAAGCACTAGCCGACACAAGTTCACAACAAAAAACAAAATATTTTTTCATTTACGTTTGACAGAAAAAGCTGTGTATTCAGATTGAATCTCTCACCCCATGATAAGAAAGCACTTCTTTCTTGTTAAGAATTGACTAGAATTGCTCTTTTTCTTACAATGAAACTCTTAAAATAAGAAAAGGGCACATCTTTTAACAAAAAGAGCAAATCTTTTCGTAAATGAAAGTCTCTATTAATAAACTTCAGCTGAACACGCCTTTAAAAGTGACAGTTCGTGCAGACACTTTTTCAAAGTGTCAAATATAAAAAATTTCACATTGTTAATTGTCAAAATGACATTTGGAGTTAGTATGATACTGAAAAGTTAAAATAGGCTTTTGGTGAAGTTTAATAAAATCTGTTTTAAATTTGTTTTAAATTTGGAAAATGGTGTTTTTAACCTAGCTCAAAATATAAACTTAAAATTGTGGCGTAAGTGACTCCAATAGCCCCCTAGACCCTATCAATCTAAAGCTAATTTAAGGCATTTCCATGATTAAGCTTCGTTTACAAAAAAAAAAAAAAGTAAGGAACTAAACGAAAAACTGTGTTACTAAATAACAATGTAATGCGATATAAGATATTTAGTATGTTCTTCCATTTTGCTATAAGTTTTTTGTGTCTCTTAATGAAACTTGAGATATTCTATAGAGATTCCCGATATATTACAAACAACAGCTCCTATAACACCCCTACGTGTGCTTGCCTTCCGTCCGATTGCTGTTGTTCGACACACCAACTTTGACGTTTCAGTCTAAATACGTCTTGTGCTGATTTTTCTGCTGCTATTTACTTGCTTGCCATTCGTTGCTGTTGCTACTGCTGCTGCTGGTTAAGTGTTTGGTTCGCTGACTTTAATGGCAGGTATTGCGGTTAAGTTAAATCTGTATTTATATTTATATATTGCTGGTGTTAGAGTTTTATTTTTATGGTGCGACGTTACCTTTTTGAATTTTTATTTTTTTTCCTCTCTCTGTACTGACTTAGTATATAAGTACCTACCACCTATCTCTAACTATCTATATAGTCTCTCTAATGGAATTCCGAAGCAGGTGCTGCACAAAATTGTTGTCAGGTTTTTGGTTTTGTGGTTTTTGTTGTTGTTTTTTTTTTGCTTTAATATTTGCCTGCGTTTCTCTTGGTTATAAGATTTCACATCTGGTTCGATCTATGTATGTATGTATATATATCAACGAGTATGGAGATGTGTATTTGTTCAAGCAATTTATGTTGCGTTTTTATGGCGCATTTTATAGGTAAGTACCTCATACGTATAAATTTATTTTTTGTTTTATCTGTTGAAGAGATTTATTGGCAGTGCATATCTAATAAGCGTATGATTTGAGAATTAAGTGAGATTTCAATATTGGAAAGTAAAATTAAATGATTATGGGTTAAGCATATGTATATCTATCGGATTATATAGGCAAAGACGTGTTTAAGCTGATAATTTATTTTTATGTATTTTTTTTTTTTTTTTTTCAATTAAACAGCAAACCATAAAATATGCTTTCCATTAATGGATTGGATCATCTTCTTTAATCTTTATCAATTAATTTTTTTTTTCAATTTCTATGGTGAATTTAACAAGAAGGTCTAGAGATGATTTATTTTTATTTTAAGTACGGTTTAAATTAAACGACTGGATGTCGGAATTGCAGTCAGTTGTAAATTTAAAAAAAAACTATGATCGAGGATAAATAAGTAACTGTATTTGAAGAAAGTTGTCCTTGCCGAGAAAGCAATTTGATCATACACCGATAAAAAGGAAAATAAGGTTATAGCTATTTCACCACTGCCAGGCCGATCATCAGACTCCTTTTTCAGTGGTGCTTGGTCATTGGTCAATTTTAATTGAAAAACTTTTATGCCCAACTGGGACTTGAACTTGAACCAAGCTCCCTCCGAGCCAATGCACTTCGCATTGCGCTACCGAGGTAACGTGATCAAGTCCATCCCAATTTAGGTTTTTATTGTTTGACAATACTTGCATTTGAAACCAGCATTTTTATTAGCCAATGACCAATGACCAAGAACCACTGAAAAAGGAGTCTGATGATCGGCCTGGCAGTCGTGAAATAGCTATAACTCCAGCCTATAAAAATCTTGGTGGTAGCTAACCCAAGTGTTGTTGTTTCATTCAAACCTTCAAAAAGGAAAATAATTATTATTTTACGAAAAATTCAACAATTGAAAAATCTGTCAAAATTTAACTCCATAGTTATAATGTGCCTAACAATTCTTTCGTTAGCTAAATTTTGACAGATACAGTGAAACCTCACTTGGACGGACAGCGAAGATCGCAACACGTTTGTCCGTCCAAGGGAAAAAATTTTAAAAAAAATCGTTATACAAGAAACAACAAGAAACAAGATACAAAAACATACCACAGCTACAGAAATCAAATCCGTTATGCATTTGATCACAAACACTGGCCAAATTCCTAAACGCAAATTTGGAAAGCAAATGCAAAAAGAAAATATATATTTTAAATGCATTTGCATTTGCGCAAGAAAACAAAAATCTACTACATTTTGGGACAATCTGCTTTGCAGGGATTTTTGCGTTTGCATTTTAAAATTTTCTGTGCTTAGCATAATTTGCGCAAGTTTTGAAATTCGGCCAGTGACATTTGGTGGCATGCACCACACACAGGTTTGGAGCTACGTTGTTGCAATTTTATTGTTTTCTTTATTTTTTTTTTTTTAATATTTCTTTTATTTTTATCATTTACATCCTATAGCCGCTATGAAAGAGTGGCAACGTTTTTAATGTAAAAGAAGATTATGGAAAAGTATTTCTAAAAATAAGAGTTAAATTAACAAATTACAAACATTTTTGTCCGCTTAAGAGAATTAAATTTATGAAACTGCGCCTGATATTCTTGTCCGCGTCTAGGTAAAGGAGTGTCCGCTTAAGGGATCATATCGGGTTTTCGAATAGGGACTTGACAACTTTGAATTTAATTTGTGAACGCACCCTTTCACTAATCATCGAACTGTCATTTTCAATTTATTCAGTAAACTCAACATTTTCATCATGGACTATTTGAAGCGACGTACGTCCTCCGATTGGGCTCTGGAGAAGATGCGCCAAGATGATGAATTTCATCGCAAAATAATCTTCAGTGACGAAGCGCATTTTTGGCTCAATGAGTTCGTCAATAAGTAAAATAAGCGTTATTGTTCGGGTGAAAATCCACATTTGCTTCATAAATCACCACTTCATCCACAAAAAATAACTGTTTGGCGCGGTTTGCATGCCTGCGGCGTTATTGGGCCATAATTTTCGTCGACGATAACGATAGTCACGTTACTGTGAATGGTCAGCGTTATCGCGCCATGATTACAATATATTTTTGGCCCGAATTGGAACATATGGACTTGGACGACATGTGGTCTCAACAAGATGGTGCCACAAGCCACACAGCACACATTACAATCGATTTATTGAAAAGAGATGTCAAGTGCTTATTGGAAATTTTTAGAACGTATGGAATTTAAATCCAAGATCCACGGTCGTGAGAATTTTTCCGCTTAAGGCAGTGGTCTGCAATAAGAGGTTTCACTCTATATGACATGTTGATGGACAAAAAGTTCTTAAGACATTCTGTAGTATAACGAAAATCTGCGAAGATATAGAACAGTTCGCGTTTTTCAAAATGATATTATTTTACCCGGGGTGATACGTCCCCAAAATTTGAGCATAAGCTTCTTTAATAGTCCGCTTTTAATTATGACCAAAAATCAGACATCATATTATAAATTTGTCTTACAAAACGGTTTAGCAGCTTTATAGGTTGAGTTATAGATCGACGCATAAACTGACAAAAGGAATTTAAGGACCCACATTTTTTGTGGTCTCATCTGGCGTGTTCAGAAAAATGAGATCTCAGAGATTTTTCTCACTCAAAAAGTGAGCAAGCGAATTCAAGATTTTTGTCCTCAGAGTTTTCACAGCAAAATAGGAAAAATTTTAATTAGGGATCCTGTTCATGTAACTGCGATTGCTGAGATCTCGAAGATATCACTTTCCTGAACATGCCTATTATCATCTCAATGTCATATTTAATTAAAATCAGTATAGTATAGGTAAAAAGGGATGGATTTTCTACACCATTTTATTCTAATCAAAATAGTAGTACCTACATACGTATAAGTCATGCTCTTTGAGACTTCTTCCATACGACGAACATCAATTTTAAATCCTTTTTATTTTTGCTCAACGAAACGTAGGTAGGTACTTCCTATACTCGTACATAACCTAAAAACAGAGGATACAAAATGTCGTATGGGAGAACTTTAAGAGCTTTGTGTGCTTTTCTTTTTGTTTAGCATCAATCAAGGATTGATGCTAAAAAAAAAAGAGTTAAAAAACAAAAAAACTAACACAATACAATACTCGTATCAACGAATAGAAGATGCATTAGAAGAGGACCGACTTGCACTCAACCATCAGAGAGAAGGATTTACCATTCAATACGTGCATATGTATGTATGACTGAATGGGGTGGACTTGTTTTTCTGCTCTGATTTGTCTTTCTTTTATGTGAAAAAATATAAGCGAGAACAAAATTTTTCTTCTCTTTTATATTTAATTGTTTTTCTGTCAATTTTAACCTACTTGTTATTTCAACTATGTAAATAAATAAATAAAAAAAAGTGTAATAGAGTCTTTATTTTTTTTTACTGATCCAATTGGTTTGACAGAAAATTTATATGACAAGATAAATGATTTTATGGTTATTTCCAAAATGTTATATCTTTTTGTCGATGAATGTGAAAATATCGTAAGACTATTTTTTGTACACTTTGAGATATTTGGATAAAGAACGCACCTAATATTTTGATGTCACAGAAATGGATCGATTTACACTTGGACAACGTTGTAAAATAATGCAAACTTACTACACCAAAGTGGATGATTTGTTGCCGAAATAGTGAAAATTTTGAATAAATATTTCGGCCAAATAATGCACCGAACACCTGTGTTTGCTATATGAGCTTAACGGAGAGTATTGCACCTGGAGTGGTTTTTGCAAGGGAGACGTTATTGTTAATTTTTTCTTTCAAAAGGACGAGACGGTTCGATCCATAATTTTGAGGTGATAATTTGAAAAAAAAAAAAAAAATACCTCAACACTAAGTTTTCACAGTGAATTTGATAATGAAGTATTTACAATTTTTTTTAAATTAGGACTTCAAAACATGGATTGAGTCTTTTCTTAAAATACATACAAAATTTGGAAAAAAAAGTTTTCCGATTGTTTAAAAAATAGCATGCCATGCTAAATTCAAAGTCAAGTTAGCAGTACACTCGATTACACCCACTATTTTTGTGAAATGCAAAATCCGAAATATAGAAATGCAAAAATTATTGGTCTAGGTGAAAAATGGTATGCTAATTCTTTACAGGCGTCAAGTATAATACTTCATGTAAAAAAAATGTCGAAATTGTAATTATCAAAATTAGCACAACGATAATGAAAAAGTCCAAGAAAAGCTATTTTCGTCATATTGTCTGCCAATATCCGTCAAGTTAGCATTACCATTTCCAAATTTAATATTCCAATATGTAATTGCATTAAGTGTCGTGAATTTGTCGTAAATTTGTTGCAATTTTCTTGTAAATTTATCGTAAATTTGACGTAAATTCATCGTAAATTTGTCTTCAATTTATAATAAATTTGTCGTGAATTTGTCGTAGATTTGTTGTAAATTTGTCGTAAATTTGTTGTAAATTTGTCGTAAATTTGTCGTAAATTTGTTGTAAATTTGTCATAAATTTGTTGTAAATTTGTCGTAAATTTGTTGTAA
Organism: Epistrophe eligans; assembly: GCA_951394125.1. Classification (NCBI taxonomy): domain Eukaryota; kingdom Metazoa; phylum Arthropoda; class Insecta; order Diptera; family Syrphidae; genus Epistrophe; species Epistrophe eligans. The sequence goes on along the minus strand of OX596028.1, from coordinate 100,479,450 downwards.
ATTTGTCGTAAATTTGTCATAAATCTGTCAAAAATCTGTCGTAAATTTGTCGTAAATTTGTCGTAAATTTGTCGTAAATCTGTCGTAAATTTGTCGTAAATTTGTCGTGATAATAAAAGAAATGTGCTTGTTTTAATAACCCCTGGTTACTAAGTAAAAGTAAGCATTAACTTGACAGTCAAGTTAAGCATTACCAACCCCCCAAAGGTAAAATGAACTCAATACAGAAAATAGAATAATTAAATAATAATTCTTGGTAAAAAAAATGTGTTTACTTACTTCCAAAAACATTAACATTTATTATATTATTATAACTAGTATTGGTATAGAAAAATTATTTTCTTCGATTGCAACATTAGGCGTGTTTTTTTGCAAGCCCGGGAGGAATTGCCCGACAAAATAGACCACAGGGATTAGCGACACCATCACAGAAACAAAATGGAGCTTTCATACAAACTATCGATAACAAGTACATATGTAGATCACACCGATTTGTCTGTGCGCTTAAGTTTAGCCCGGAGAATTCCTGGATTTAGCTTAGTCCGCATGAGATAAGTTGTTGTTGCATTTAACATGGTGATTGTTAAGCACCGACGTAATTTTTTCGCCCAATTCCCCCCGGGCTTGCAAAAAAACTAGCCTATTATCAATTTGTTTCCAAGTTCGATTATCAAGAGACGCGGCCAAGTGTTTTTGTGTATATCAAGACAGGGGATAGTTCTTCTATTCACAACCATGTTCTTTTCCCACTACACATTGTCAATAAGCCTTATGAATTGTTTTCCGAAAGTTATATGTGGTGCAAACCGCACGGCAATTTCCTATAGTTCAACCAAAAAAATATATTTAAACCCTATTTGTTATATCTTATTTCTATTTTCGTTTTTTTTTTACCAAGCAATTTTTATTTACGATTGCAATTTGTTTAATTGCTTAATGTATTTACGCCTTAAAACATGTCCTCCCAAAAAAAGAAATGCCCATCCTCCATTTTGTTTATTATATTATGTACATATTTCCACATCTCAATTTATCAACGACCTGTCAAATCACCAATTAGTTCACTTGACACACACACACATTTTTTTTTTTCTCAACAGACAAACTGATAACACATTACGATTTAATTTAAGAACTCTTAGTCACTTTCTGCGTTTTCATGACTAAATTACTTTGTCATTGTCTTTGTCGGCACTTGAAATAGCTTAAGCTATTGAGGCTACACGCATCGTTTCTGTAATCTGTCCGCGCGATGTATAGGAAAACATCTCGGCTATATATGTACATACATACATACATGAAATGAGAGCATGACAGAAAATAAAATTAAAAAAAAAAAAAAAACAACAACAACTTCAAAATAAAAACACCTTCCTTATTTATATACGCTAAGGAATATTTGTATTGAAACACAATTTGTTTTTGTCATAATTGAAATGATTTTAAAGAATATTTTTTTTATTTACCTAGAGGCTTTAAATCTTTGAAGGTTTTTCAAACTTAATTTCTGACAGGTGGAATGAATACGACAGGCAAATTAGGGGGGATGATAAATATAACAGGTAAATTACACAATAATCATTATTAAGTGAGTTGAGCTAAATTCAGGAACAAAATGTTGAGCTAAAAGTGAGCAAGAGCAACAACAAAGTTAAGTAGGTATATTTATACTCGTATACAAACAACACGGGGGAAATAAATCGACCTAATTTATTTCAATTGAACTCGATTGCAGTTATAATGTGTATTGTTGTACATTTATTTAGGTATATTTGCGAATAAACAACCATTATCTGATGAGTAATGATCTTTTGAATCCATAAACAAAGAATTTAAAGGAGAATACAACACAAACACACATACACATAATTAAATATACTTATTTTGAACTCATCTGAGGGTTGAAATGTATTTTAAATCTGTGATTCATTTGTATAGATTTTATTGGGATTCTCTCTCTAAAAGAAGTAAGGGCTCAGCGATTGATTAATGAAATAAAAAAAAATAAACAAAATTTAAGTTTAAGTTAAATTTAAATTGTAGAGTTCCTCATGTAAAGGTACAGGTGCGGTAGAATTTTTTTTTTTTTTTTTTGTTCAAAAAGTTTTTTTTTTAGAAAGTTCAAAAAAGGGGGTATATGCATGTATAGTGGAATTAAAAAGTTTAAAAGCTAATTTTGAACTTAATTCAGCATCAAAGAATACCCATCCGTCAAGTCAACAATACCACCTTCAAAATTTTAAGATGCAAATACATAATTGGATTAAATGTCGTGAATCTGTTGTAAATTTGCCCCCAAATAATTGCACGACTAGATCACTTATTTGTTATAACACTTTGGTTTTAAAAACTGAATAGTTAAGATCTGTTGGGTCTATATTTTTTGCCACTTGCCAAAATCGTAGTTTAGTTTATGGAAGTGTTTTGTGAGTCACAAAAATGAATGATAACGGGTGGTTAAATTTTAAGGGCCGATGTTGAATGTGAACCACACCTAAACGTCAAGTTTTTTTTTTCTGCATTTCATTTTAAATTTCTCAATTTCAGACTAACTCAATTTGAACCACGGAAAAATACACAATCGAGCAACGCGTTAAAGTCATTCAAGAAATGGCAACAGTGGATGATCAATTTTCGAAGAAAATCATCTTCAGTGATGAGGCACATTTTCACTTCAGTGGATTCGTCAATAAGCAGAATTGCTGCATTTGGGCGAATGATAATCCAAGAGTGATTGTCAAAAAACCAATGCACCCATAAAAAGAGTGACTGTTTGGTGCGGCATCATCGGGCCGTATTTTTTCCAAAATGAGGCCGGTCAGGCAGTTACTGTGAATGGTGTTCGCTATCGTGAGATGATAAAGAACTTTTTATGGCCCGAATTGGAAGATATGGATGTGGACGATATGTGGTTTCAACAGGACGGTGCCACTTGCCACACAGCTAACGAAACAATGGCTCTTTTGCGCGACAAATTCAATGGCCGTGTTATCTCACGTGGTGGCGATGTCAATTGGCCGCCAAGATCATGTGATTTGACACTGTGGACTTCTCTCTTTGGGGTTATTTGTAAGAAAAGGTGTACGTCGATAAGCCAGCAACAATTCAAGAGCTAAAGGATGAGTTAATTCGGCACATTAACGGCATAGAACCTCAATTATGCCTCAGCGTCATCGAAAATTTGGACCATCGGATGGAGGTGTGCCGCCGAGGTTGCGGCAGCCATTTGGCCGATATTTTGTTCCATACATAATTGAACCATACCAGAAATGACAATAATTTCCTAAATAATTTGTGTTTTATTCAAAATCAACATCGGCCCTTAAAATTTAACCAGTTTAGACGGAAAAATTATTAAAAAAGCAATATAAATAGAATTAAATAGATCACAGAATATTTGTGATTGTTTTGACACTATGCAATCATCTGATTTCTTAAACAAGCATCAATTTATGAGAAGAAAAGTTTTAAAATCGTTGGAGCGGTTTTTTAAAAAATTATCAACACATTTTTTAAGAAAAAAAAATTGTTACGCCATTTTTGAGTGTTAATTAATGCGGAGTTTAAAAATTAATTTTGAAAAAAATCATCTACCCATTATTGAATTTTCAAAAAAATAATTTTGAATTTTTATTTTTTTGAAAATTTTGATATGCAATATTATTTAACCTTATAAGAAGTTCTTGTGTAAAATATCTCATTCAAATCGGTTGAATCGATACTAATGAGATATGTAGTCGAAAAAGATAATGGTTCTATGAGAGATACCGTCAATAATATGGTAGATCGTAGTAATAATGGTTCACATAAAACTTTTAATCAAAATCGTAGAAGTAATTTTTGAGAATAAATCAGATTTTCCTTAAGAACACTTGTATGGCATAGTACCGTTATTTTTGATTAGGTACAAGAATATAAGATAATGTTAAAAAACTTCTAGGTGCCAAGTTTAATAAAAATCGACCAAGTCATTTTCGAATTATTGCGTTTTCCAAAAAAAAAAAATATTAAAATTTTGGTATACGATATTTTTTAAACTTTTTAAAACAAAATCAGTTGAACCGTTCTTGAAAGAAGGCAGCATTTATAACCATTTATCGGAATTTTTTTTAAATAAAATGTTAGCCTGTAGCTTAACCAAAAAAAACTTGGAACTCACTTATACATTAGGTCCTGGCTTAAAACTGGTGGCACTTTTCCACTTTTTTCACAAAAACACAGATTTATTTTTTTGGCAACTTTTAGATGACAAATTGATTTTGTCAATTGTATTTTGACAAAAATACAAAAAAAAAAGAGAATTCATATTAAAATCTATCGGAGTAGTGAGTTCAATGAGAAAATCCTCAACTCAATGAAATACAAATTTAATGCCTAATTTTCACTGATAACTTGTATAACTTTTATAACCAAATGTTTAGCAAAAATACTTAAAATTAGTGCTTCAATGGAGAATTGAAAATGTATCCGTTGTTTCCACAAACACTGCATGCGCAATAAATTTTCGGGGATTATGTGTTAAAATATTTAATAAATTACTTGTGGATTATTAAATTGCAAAAAGGAAAAACTCATTATCGAATTCTCTTATGGGATTATGTACCACCAAAATAATTTATTTTAAATTTTTTATTATCATTTCATCTGTTTTGTTTTTTTTTTTTTTTGGTTTTATATGAACTAACATATTTCGAAGTGTTTAAAAATAATTTGCAAACAAAAATAACATTTTTTTGTAAAATTTTATTTTAATTACTTTTTTTGCTTTTTTCTATAATGTTGATTTAAAATAATTGATTCCAATTATTTATTTTTAATCCATCTGTCCAAATATTTAATCCCAAAGAAAAAACAAATTTAAACCCATATGACTTTCGAAAATACATATTTACATTTCTACATGTGCATTGAACTTTTTTAGTTTGACAGCAGCTGGCTTTTTGGATTTGCTTTATTGCACTGAATGCTGCAGTACTTTCATTATAAATGGCCACGAATTTAGTGAACGAATTCACCATCAAACGCACCTTGACTTATAACTCCTTCGATCGTAAATAATCAGGCAATCACGACTGTTGCGCGCTGTACCTATATTTACATACATTCATACTCTACGGCCGGCGAGAATGTATTTATATATGTATATCTACAACTAGTCGTCTAGTCGAGTTGCAATCATAAAGCCGACATTACATTTTGCTTTTGGGATTTTTTTTTTGTTGGCAGGAATGGTTGCTCCTTTAGCGCGCGCCAGTCATTGCGATAAAACACGAAAGAAAATATAAAAAAAAAATATAATAGAAAGTGTTATTTTTATATCCCCCCGTAGACCAAGTCTCCTAAACGAAGAGGAATTTTCACAATTGGACACGAATTCGAACCCAAGTCGTGTGGTGGACGACTACTACAACGACGACCGACGGACGCGCCGACGGCAAACAGATGAAGTTTTTTAGATAGACAGACAAACAGACTAAGAGACAGACACCGATATATTCTGTGAAGAGTTTATTCAAACATACATACATTTATAATAATAATAACAATTTGAAAAGGAAGGGAATTATGCTAGAAAACGCAGTTGCAGTGTTGTTGCAGCCGAGAAAAGCCCACTGAACTCTGCCATTTTGTATGAAAATGGCTGAAAAAAGGAAATTTCACTTTTCTATCGATACAAAAAAAAAAGAAGTTTAGTTTGTCTTTTTGTCTATGTTTGTCTATGTGTCTGTCTGTTTGAATAGATGAAATGGATATTCATAGGTACTCACCATTTCCTTTCGCTTATAATGTCTTCATACTATAACTACTTGGCTAGATGATGTGCCCACTTCGATTTTCGATAAACGGGCGTTTATTCAATATTTATTGTTTACTTATATGTACGTACTTACACCTCCTTTGATTGTCAAAAGGAAGTTGAGTACGTTCCAAGAAAGGAAAGAAGAAAAAAAATGAATGAATTTCCGATGAATTTTTTTTTATTTTTTTTTTAAAGTTTGACAAGACAAATCCATCATCCATCATCATCATCAACATGGATGCCATATCATCATCAAAATTGATGACGGATGCATTCAGCAGTGATGCACAAAGAAAGAAATTATGCAACATACCTACATATGTATGATATATGTTGACGCTTTTAATGGCGGGAATGATTTTTTGATATTCCATTAAATTAATTTTTAAGAAAACATGTTTATTTTGGTGGTTGAGTGAGATTATGCGATCGATTTATAATATATGTATAAGTATATGTGTGTTTTTGTACGCGTCATGTTTGTTCGTTGCGTCTATCTGGAATCTGGAGATGGTGTGTAAGAAGAGAATTACATCATTCGAATATTGATGTTGACGTAAAAATATTTCCTTCTGTGAGAGTTTTTTTTTTGTTTTTTGTTTGACGGATGAAAACGAGTTCATTGATTGATGATTACAATCTTGTGTAAGTATTTTATCTATACATAGGTAGGTACTACGATAAATAAAATATGACATCACTGTTTAAATAATAATGATGTGGATTTATTTGTATTTTACGATTTAACTTGTCTGAAGTGATTTTTTTGTTTTTGATTAAGATTATAGTAATTTATAGCAACAATTGCCTGGTTACCTGTTTTTGCATTCTGTTTACTTGTTTTTATGGGGCAAGTATTGTTGTTTGGTAGAAAATAAAATGCACGACTGGGTCGTACGAAAGTGCAATCACACTGTGGTTCTAATTTATGTATTGTACCTACTCACACTTTAGACTGAAGAAGTGTTAAAAAAATCAATATATGTAATTAGAAATAAATTGATTAATCAACTTCTGAAACTGTTTTGACACCAATGCAATGTAGGTACACAATTTTATTTCTTACGCAAATCTCAGAGGAATCTACTAAAATTAATTATTTATTCAAAATATTAAATAATAAACTAAATTTAATTGTTAATAAATGTTGCTGGTTTTTATTCTAAAATTAATAGGTAAAACTTTATTATTTGATTATAAACAATTTTCAAGATTTACGTTTTAAAAATTGTTGAAGCGGTTTTTTAAAAATTTAATTTTTACATACAATTTTGAAAACATCTTTGAAAAAAAAAATTGTTCCCCATTTTTTAGAACTTATTAATGCGGAGTTACAAAAAATAATTTTGAAAACAAATAAAAACACATTTTCGAAATATCGAATTTTCAAAAATTAATTAATTTGATTTTTTTTAATAAATTTGATTTTTTTTAATTATGTAATTTGATTTTTTTTACTTAATTTGATTTTTTTTAAATCCAAAACTTGGTTTTATGAAAATTTTGATATGCAATATTATTTGATCTTATCAGAAGCTCATATGTAAAAAATTTCATTAAAATTGCTTGAAAAGATAATGAGATAGTCGAAAACCAAAAAAATGGTTCTATGAGAGATACCATTTTTAGACGATAGATACAATTTTCTTTTCAGTGATATGATAGATCGTAATGATATTAGCTCACATAAAAATTTTAATCAAAATCGTACGAGTAGTTTTTGAGAAAAACGAGATTTTCCATACCGGTTTTATAACATTTTTATGGGAGGTACCGTTATTTTTGGCTACAGGAATAATTTGTATTTAAAATCTGCTAGATAATGTAAAAAAAAAATGCTGGTTGCGAAGTTTAATAAAAATCGACAAAGCCGTTTTCGAATTATCAAGTTCTCAAAAAAAGAAATTTTAAACTTTTTTAAAAATAAAAAAAATGAAAATTTCGGTATGTAATGCTTTTTAAGCTTTATGAAAAATCGAAAGGACAAACAGACCTACAGACAGAATTGCGAGACCCACTTTTTTCGACTTCACCTATCATCGTAATGTCAAATTTGATCAAAATCTCAAGTTCGATTTTTTTGATATATTCTCGAAATCTACAGCAGAAGTAAAAAAGTAAAAGACAAAATGGGCGTGGGAAAAAAAAAAACTTTGTAGAACTATTATTATTATTTATTACTATTATTTTACCATTTCATATCGGAACACATGCATATAGATAGGTATTGTATGGGTCATATCTAAACCCGGGGAAGACCTCGAAAACAACGTTTTTTTATCATAAAAGACATTCTGATAAAACAAATTTAAATTCAACTTTTTAAGTTAAACTTTATGATAAATACAAAAATATTAACCTACATGGTAAATCATTAAAAAAAAATACTTAAAAATAAATAAAATCAAATTATTTAAATCAAGTTCATTCATCCGTATGACAAAAACAAAACATATAAAAAACACAACACGCAATCAAAATCAAAAGCACGCGTTTAAACAAGAAAAACAACACCATCATAAACCTATTTTCGAACATTTTGTACGACAAACACCTCAAGGGAAAGTCATTCATCACTATCAATTAAAATAGAAGATCTAAATGTGTATTTATAGTCTGTGACGTGATGCAATTTAGTTTTTAGTTTTTTTTTTTTTAACCGCCAACCTATGAAGTTTGAACTTTGATTGAGTTCTAACTAATTTTCTTAACCAAATAGTTCGCATTAGAACTTGGATTAAGATATTAGTTTGTAAGAAATTTAAACTCGCAAATGAAAGAACTCAGTTGAAAAACATTTGTATTTTTCTTTTTTTTTAACTCAATTTTCATAGAAATTTAGATTGCACATTTAACAAGGATGTAATTGAAATCAATTTGGGATACATTTGACAAGACCAAATGTTTTTAATTTCTTAGAAAATCAATTACAAGAAATTTTTAAAAAATTCTTTCATGCATAACCAGGAATTTAACAAAGTAAAATGTGATGTATGTGGACAAGTTTATACAGTTAGCAACTTTTTAGTATGAAAGAAAATCACAACTTTGGTTGGGTCAAAACAAAAGAAAATCGTAGTCTTAAGCCTTAACTTCATTGACCACTTTTTGCCAAATTGCAAGAGTAAAAATATTTTTTTTTCCACAAGAGCAGTTATTTTTTGAAAAAGAATATACATTTTTTTTTAAACCGAAATTTAAGCTTTCTGCATCATTTGTATAAGTTTCCCAGTCAGAAACACTATCCTAAAATGAGTTTGAAAATTTTCACTATCGTACTTTTTCACCTTTTTTGCCAATGTAGTTAAGCTTTAGGGGCAACTTTGTAAAAAAAAATAATAATGACTTTAAATAGAGAAAAATTATAAAAAATAATGTAAAATTTATAATCTGAAGCTATAGATTTTTCTAAAGTCAGAAAATTTCTTATTTTTTTAATAAGTTTTTAAGTTTTTAAAATTAATTAATTTTTTGAAAGTCAAAATCTTGTAAAAAAAATAAATTAAGACATTTCTACTTAAATTCTTTTTTCTTTTTCAAAATTTTACTTTATTAAGTACCTACTTTTTTTAATTCTATAAAATTTAATTTAATTCTTTTAACATTTAAGTCAAACAATAAAAACCAGATGCTTAAGTGTCTTCTAGTTTTGACAACAACAAACAATTCTGCTCGGAGTTATCGGCCTAATAGAACGAGTTATCGGTCCAATAAAAAGAGTTATCGGCCTAGTAGAATAACTTATTGGTTTAATAGAATGAGTTATCGGTCCAATAGAAGATATTATCGGTCTAACTTACATACATACATAAGTACCCTAAAGAAAATAATATGTAATATGTATCTAAAATTTTACTCAGTTACAGAGTGAGTTAAAACTGGATCTAGTATCTCTCGATTTGGCGCTTTTATAGCCCAGAAAAATTAGACATAAAATGGCCAAATTTAACAAACAAAATTTCTACAATGTTTAATTCTAATGAGTACAAAAATGGGTGCGTTCATTTTTTTTTCACAATAGGCCTAAACCACTTTGAAAAGCATGAAAAAACACAATTCAGGTTGTTGAAATTAATTTTAAAACATTTTCAAGAAATTGGCCTCAACTAAAACGATGACTCTTTTTCGAGATATTTTATCAACACTCGTTTTTCAAAATGGCAGTGATTCAAATTAGTGTAATTTGGTGATTAAAAAAAAAAAAAAACATTATTTTCATATGAACAGCGGCGGTGGCGGAGGGACTGGCGGTTTTATGCATAAATTACAAAAATATTTGCTTGCTAATGAGAAACAAGGCTTCTAATTAAAAAAAGTGTGGGTGCCGTGACTTACGGTTAAGATGTGTAAACATCAAATTAAATATTCAAGTGCTGGTTTTACATCACAGATCGCGGCGAGTTCGAACTGTCAACCAAATTTCAACCCAAACTCAACTCGAACTTTCGATTTAGTTTGAGCTATGAAGGAACGTATCCAATATACATCAAAGTATCGTAACGTGTAACAGCACAACGTAATGCATCCTACCGCCACCGGCGCGGCGTAGATGTTTACACATCAGTATTCAATTCAGAACAAAATTCGGAATATTGAATTTATTATATTAGTAACAGACTTGGTTATGCAAATCACCTGAGGTCGGTCTATATCTTCTCATTTACATCTTAACTTCTTAGACTATTAAGTAGTATTTAAAAGTAAATTGTGCGTGGGATGCCTTAAAGGAAAGATTTTTCTTTTAAATTTAAATATATTCGACATTTGATATAAAACAAACTTATACCATTTCATGATATGCTTATATGTATACATACATTTGTATGTATGTATATAAACCTATCATGTAACATCTCCACAATATTACCTAGCTACAGAGAAGGGAAGTTCAATGTCATCTTTAAAATTATAATCTAACACCAAATCAATTCAATGTGAGTTATTTATGTTTTTGGTTTTTCTAAACATTTACACTATTCGGTGTGAATAACCAAAACAATTAATAAAATTGAAAAACACACCAACGAAAAAAAAAAAAAAAAATTAGCGCTCAACTTTGAACCAGCTTATCATTAAAATGTAAAATCAAATAAAAAAAAAAAAAAACAGTTTAAAAATAGCTTTCATAAGAAAATATTTTTTCACGGAAAAAAGTAAGCAAAATATGTGAGGTATTTTTCCGAACGAAAATTTATTTATAGGAAATTTAAATTAAAACATCATTTTGCTTTTTTTTTGTTATTGTAAATTCTGTTATATTTTACCTACAAATTTATTTTTACCCATCATCTGACAAAATCATTGTGCGTCTGGTCGTTCGGTCGACTTCACCGCGTTCGCACTCTTTACCGCCGCAGCGCCACCGACACAAAAACGGCGATTAAAGAAGAAGCCGCAAAATCAGAGAAGAGAAAAATATGTTGTGGTTTTTATGTTTGTTTTTGTTTTTATTTTTCTTATAATGTAGGTACATATTATGTTTTATTTGCGTAAAGAATGTGACTCTATTTTTGGATTGAGAAGAAGATACTTTTAGTTATTCTTTTCGAGTACACTCACATTTTCTGTGTGGTCAAGAAATAAAGAGTTAATCAACTAAAGTAAACACAACGGTCCTGTGGCGCAATGGATAACGCGTCTGACTACGGATCAGAAGATTCCAGGTTCGACTCCTGGCAGGATCGATCGATAAACTTTTTTTTTTAATTTTATTTAAAGATTAGTTGTAATTTTGTAAATGATTTATAAAACTTATAATTTGATCAATTAAAAACATTTTTTATAAAGTGCTGCTTTTTTGAAAGATACTATGAAGTTTTTGGTTAAGAAATTCTAAGGACCATTTTTTAAAATAAAAACCGACCTTCAAAATAAGTTTTTTTGAAGTGGATCATTATTTGTTATACAAGGTGGGGCAAAAGTAATGTTATAAATTGGTGTTTCAAAATCTCCATCGTTGCTGCTTGATAATTAATCAACCAAAATAGAAAAATGCGGACAGCAAATCACTAACCTTATTCGTTCAATTCAATTCAATTCAATAAAAACTCCCCATTTCTACCATTTTCAATTCAAAGACTGTTTAAGTTTATATAAAAAAAACGACTGGTAGAATCTGGCAGTTTTGAGCAAGTTAACAAACAGGCCTACTGTATGTATTGGTATGTTAAATGTTAAGCTTAAAATTGTGCCCGTTTTTTTTATTTCTGGTCGAATGGTTATGGCTAGTGCCCAAAAAGATCAAAAATAGCGGAGTGTTTTTCTGTCCGAAACATTTAAAACGATTACTTTCTGGAAACTTTGCTACCACCTTCTACATATATATATTTTTGAACATTACCTACAGAGAGTTTGACCAGAGAATCTCAAACTAAACTGAAAATAGTTTCAAAAACTGGAAGCTTTTTTAAAGATTAAAAAAATAAACATCCTTTTTTACCCCATTTCACCTTATAAATAGCTTAATATTGAAAAATGTTAAGTGATTCCTGAAGTTCATTCCCTAAATATAATTTCTAATACAAAAATTATTTTTAAAATCGGATAGGGGCCACTTTTTCTTTTTACCCCCATTTTAACTTATTACATAGCAACATTTTTACAAAAAAAAAAAAAAAAAAAAACAATTTGAGTATCATTAAATTTTCCACGAGTACCACATCCAAGTACAGTACAAAAAATATTGCGTTCCAAAATTAAATACAAAAATATATTTTAGTACAGGGTGCACCAAAAAATCTGTCCTTTTTAAAAAATAATATTTTTAGATTTTTTTTAATTTTTTTTTTTTTTTTTTTTTTCAGACAAGACTTGGGAGATTAAATAGTGCGATACTGCACGACCGCACAGTAAATCAAATTATTTTTGGAAAACGGCCCGTCAATAATTTAAACTCAACGCGCGGGGTCGGCAATTTTATGGAGTTCTTAGAGCCGCCATTGCAATATTCGTGCTATGGTGTTCAAACTTAAGCAATGAGAACATTGGCGATATGAGACGCATGACCAGACCTCATTATGGACGTTAATTGAAAACATCCAGGACCTTCGTGAAATTGTTGCAGTTGGATTTTAAACATCTACACGAAGACTTTCAATACAGTTGGGTATACCGCGTGGCACAATTCTTCGGATTTTGAAAAAAGATCTGCACCTTTGTACAACCAAATTATAAAATTACGTTTGGTCCAACATTTCAAGTCTAGTGACTCAGGAAAACGTTTACAGAACCGCAAAGCAGGAATGATTGTAAAAACAAAAAGCTTAATTTTTACATTACCAATAAATGAATGAATATTTGGGGTATTAATTGCACTGCGACCTTAAGATTCATTGTGCCCCCCTTTTAGACCTAGATAAGAGTGCTCATTTACAGCTTCTTCCTCCAAATTATTCTCTTTGAGGAACTTCAGTATTTGGAGTATTTTAAGAGATTGTAATTCGCTCTGTTCTATCTGGTGACGGCCCAGATATCTATGTATGTCTTTGATGCACAAGTGCTTCACAACTACCTAAGATGTGGTCTGGTGTCTCCTCATGGGTATTGCAGAATCTGCAAATGGCATTGCTCACCAAGACAACGATTCTGAGGTGTCTTTGAAGTTGGCAATGTCCAGTGATGAGACCCGTTATTTTCCTTAAATTGTTCCTACTTAAACTGATACAGGATGTAAAACGTTCTTGGTTATAATTCTCAAGTAGCAGTTTTCCCTGTCTCAGCTTGGGGGAGTTCATTTCAAATTTTTTGTCTTTTAGTCTCCTCCATTACCAAAGCGATGGACTAAGAAATGTCCACAAAATAAACTCTTGTTTTTAATTTAATTAATTACTAGCCTATCCGTTCGAGAATTCTAGCAATTACATAAAAATAAAAGACGCACTGACAGTGTGTAATATAAAAAAAATTTTGTGAACGGACCTCATAAATTAAACCGACCTAATGTCACATGCCAAAATATTACCAATTAGAAAGTGGTAGTGTTCATTTTAGAGTTAATTTTGTATTAGAATATAATATTTAACAAAATTTATTTTTTGATCAAGTTATTAACATTTTCAAAATAAATATAAATTATAATTCATCAAATCAGCCGGTAATTCTGCTTCGTTTGACACGTCATTTTTCAAAATCAGTGAAGTATGAGAGTCGTAAAAGGGATGCAGAGCTGTTTCTTTACTGTTTTTGAAAAGTTTGGGTTTGTGCTTTTTGATGTTGTTGTTATAATTTTTGATCGGAAATGAAAAGGAAAGAAACAAATTTGGGATGTTTCTGATTTGTTTCTGGGTGAATGTCACATTGGACAACAGAAATTGTTAGTAGTTTGACAAGCAAGAAAAAGCCACAGGTTTAATGTTCGGGTAAATTCTTGCTGGAGGGGAAATGAAATAGATTAAAAAAAAAAGTCAAAAGTCTGGCATTTTCGTGCCAGAAAAGAAAGTGAAGAAACACATTTTGGGCAGATTTGGGACACCACGGGCACAGGATCCCGCTGGCGAGTAAAGAAACAGACTTAATATGAATGTATGATGATTTTTCTTATCTCATTTTAAAAAAAAGCCCTGATTAAAGAAAGGACTTTTGGCCCAACTCTTTACTTTTCCGTTTTTAAATTGGATTCAAATTTGTGTATTCTATTCATAACTTAGTCCCGTTAAAGTCGTGAACCACAAGAACAAGTTCATCTGATCTATTTATTTTCAAAATATCAAGCGAAGCAAAGCAACGTTACAAAGGGTCTACTGGTTCTAAAAATTTGATTTATTGACAATTTTCAACTTTTCCACACTACTTCCACTCAGCTCTATGTTTTCCACTTTCGGTCTCATAATGAGAAATTGAAAATCTTTTTTATTCAATAAAAAAAGAAGATTGTAGAACACATTAATTTTTTAATGCGCTTGGGATCTCAGCCGGAAATAAAAGACAATCAAAATCACAGACATTCTCATCAAACTGTCAAATTTGTTACAAATAATTTAAAATAAAAATCTAACCATAAAATCCCCCTCATTACTTCGTAACTTAATACTTTATTATGACTAATAAATATTTCCGCTGTTTCTTTCTTAATTTTCGTTAAACTTGAATAATTCTTGATTCAATCTACTTTTCTTTTTTTTTTTTTGGTATAATTTTAGGGTTGATTATCTCTATTTATGTAATATTTTTGTTAATGCCTTCATTGTAGAATCGTATAGTAGAAAATTAAGTATTTTATTCATACTATAAAAGTCATTTTATCGCAAGATTGAGATGAACAAAAATTTAAAAAAAAAACACAAAAGGAGACAACAAAATAATAACCAAAGCTTATACCTATAGAAATTCTTACTTTGTGATAATGAATGCAAATTATCTTTCCTGGGAATTCTCTGACTTTTGCTTTTCATTGTTTTGTAGTTCCAACCCAGATCACAATGTTTACAATAGAAGTTCTAAATATATTTTGATTTTTGAATGAGATACAAAATCGGACAGAAATAACAATACATGCTTCTAAATCTGACTGTTTGTATAAGTCTGCCAAAGTCTGCCAAATAATCATGAATAGTCTGACGCTGGAACAACGTTACCATTTGAATCAAAATTTACCTTGATTTCCAAAGCCTAATAGACAATTTTATCGGAAAACTCTTTTAAGGCTTATTTCTCGCTTTAAAATATACATATATAAAGGTATGTAGCTTATAAAGTTAGTAGCATTCCCATGAGAAGCCTTAGACAGACTGCATTAAATATACCTACGTTTATTGCTTTTCAGAATTTTAAATTTAGCTCATGATCTTGTGAATGCATTGAAATTTGATGTTAGATAAAATGTATAGGTAGGTGTAACGGAGCGCCAAGTGCTTAAAGTACAATAATTACTTAAAAGATTGACTCGTGTAACTCTCATATGTACATATGTTCTATTTAAATGAAGTTATTTTATTTTTAAATACATTAAAACATATGACTTTACTTTTTCTATAATCCAGTCTGAAAAATCCATTCATGTTTATATAAACAAGAAAACCACAAGATTAAAATATGATTTCCCCAGACAAAAATACCAAAATGCAAAAACCTTAACTCTTTTTCTTTCTTTTCATGACTTCTAAAGTAAACACACCACCAAATCCAGCAATTTCTGTTTCTCTGGATTCTGGAATTTAGTATTTAAGGGATAGGTATTCACAATCCATATAATCCCTTGGAAGGAAAATTTTGCAGTAACAAAATGTGGAGAGAAAAGAGAAGGAAGAAAAAAAAAACAGAATTGTAGACAAAAATGACGTAACAAATAGGGAAAAAAAGAAAGAAATCCAGGAATGAACACAAGGAAACAATCCCGAAAACATTGGGCGAAAACCAAAAAACCTAACAAACGGGAACAACAGAGGACAGACCGCCACGAGGTGGTTACCACTTTGCTATAGCTTGGTGGATTTTTTAATTAACTTAACATATCTCTTGGGTGATTTTACAAAAATCGTAATAAGATATAATGAGTACGTTCAGGAGACATATAAGGAACTTCATATGCAGACAGCACAGTCATTTAAAATTATTTTTATCTGAGAAAAACTTGGCATAAATCGTTGACGAATTATTATAAATTTGTTTTTTTTTAAGAGCAAAATCAAGAATGCTGTCTCCAAAGAAATATTTGTGTTTTAAATGAATGCTTTTGATAAGTCCGTTTTTCAACATTAGTTTCGTTCGTTAATTTTACCCCGCGTTGACCAAGAGGTTCTTGACATTCTTGACAACCCCATAATTTTCAAAAAAAGAGGGTTTTTCGGTTTTCGAAAAAACACTTAAGAGCTGCAAATTGTGTTGTTGACATTCAAAGCAAGAAACCAGAAAACAACTTCAAGTAGGCCATCTGGATCTGAAGCGCTCTAAGAAGTTCATATCTTTAGGCAGATTTCACATTAGCTCCGTAATATGTAGGTGTCAGAGCGGACACTGCCTAATAGGTAGGCATGCCAGGCGACTAGGCTCTGTCACACAGACTTAGACCCATTTGGGAGATTTCTACTACAACGATACGAGAGATCTAGCAAATACTTCTATAAGAAATCTTTAAGGCTTCATAAGGAGCTCAAAATGGTTTAATGAGAAAGGAAAAGCTTTCCTAGATCCATGGGAAATCACAATGGGCCAACAATTGGTGTGTCGGTTCTCCGCCGACAGCCACTTTTACCTAACCTACCCTAAGTGGGTATTTCCCTACTCTGTTTATGTTTCTCGACTGACAAGGTAAAGTAACTTAAGTCGACTTAAGATGATTTTAATATACCGCGGGCAAAGGTATCTTATCTCAACTTATGAAACCTAGATCTACATTAGGGTGAGTTCAGGGCAGCCTAGATCTCAAAAAACACAGAATTTGACTGTCAGGGTGAGTTCAGGTTTTTCAAAATCGCTATAGAACAACCACAGGGGACTTCATGGCTCAACGAACAAACCTATTATTGGCAACTATTTAAAATTTCTACTAAAGAATGATTTTATATGGTAACTATATTGGATGTTGTGTCTCAGGTCAGGTTAGGTCTCAGTTCGAGATTCAAATTCATATCCAAATTCGAAAATAAAAAAAAATTAGAAGTTAGAGCACGGACAATGTTATTTACGTTTCATGCATTATTTTTTTAGCGGCTGTGGCAGGATAATTTCGGTAAGAATATGCAAACATCTCATAAATGATCAAGTATTTAAACGAAAAGCTCGTTAAAGTTTGAAGGAACTTAGATCAAACACATTTTAACATTAAAATAATTTTCGAAAGACGAAACCTTCGTCACCGTCACGTTAATCAATATAAGCCTTTTGGAATGACTTTTGTCGAAAGTCTATACATATATTCTCAAGCGATCACAACAACATAGCTTTGATACAGCTTCCTACGTCTCCAAAACTCTGCGTGAAGGAGCCCTTTAGTGGTATGATTTGATTTAACCTCAATCATCTAAAATCTTCGGAAAATAAGAAAGAAAGTATTTTCTTGACCTGTAGGTATTAATCCCTATACCTGATATATCTGTTTTAAAAATTTAAGGTCGTATTTATAAACCTTGCCTAAGTTTGAACAGCCGTGCAAGTTATAAATGAGCATGTTTAACTAGAGTTATCTAACTAGACAATAGAATCGGTTGTCTAAGTCTTGACTGATGAGACATTTTATTAAATAAAATAAAAATTGTCCAAAATTGGGACCCCAAAACCAAATCCCATAATAGGATTTTTTGACAGTTTGTAAAATAAAATTGCCAAAACAGAACTAGTGGCAACCACGACACCGCTACAACCAGACGAAAACATAAGAAAAAAAATAAAAACGCAAGGACAAGAGGCAAAAGGAGAACAAGAGTCCACATCTATTCTACTACACTAACAAATCACTTCTCCATTCAGTGGTGAATTGAATTAAATTGTTATTGTTCTTTCTCCTCTTGAACACGGCGAATTCATCTTTTAGCCATTCACCTTCATATCTTCCTATGTTTTCCTTATTGTCTCCTCGCCTATCCAATATTCTTATATCCTATCCCATTCCCATCCCATCCTATTTTTTCCTTGATTTTCTCATTTATTCTTCCTTGTAGAAAAAATGCAAATGAGTTTTTTTATCTTTTCTGTTTTACAGTGAATTTTCCCATTGAAATTAAATCATTTAACATTTTTATTTAATTCTATATCATTGACTTACCACTTTATTTCCGTCCCACCTGCTACGGTCTACAAAACACCGTGAGATAAATGCGTAACTTCCAGGTTCGAGTTCGATGTGATCCAAGACAATAAATTAATAATTAAAAATCACACACAACGGGATTTTTTCCCACTAAAGGTATCTCTATTTTATTTTATTTTTTTCCTATTTCACAAACACACGCGAAACCCACTGTTTTTTTTTAACAAATCAAAATTGCAACTCGTATTTTGTTAATTTTCTTAATAAAAAAACATACGGAACAATAAATTCCTTCCGACCGACACGAAGACCGACGAGACGAAACAACGAAGAAGAACACACGATAGATATACCCCCAACAAGGGTGGAGTGTGCAATAATAGATGAGATAGAGATAAATATTCCGATTCCCAGACCGATGAAAAAAAAATGTTTGAATGAATATTTGTTAAAATTTTGTGGAACACAACAAAAAAAACACCAGAGACGATGAAAATATTAACAAATTAGACGAACGATTAATGCGAAATGGAAGATGGAAAAATGTTTAAGCAGTTTTATATTTTCTCCCTTGTATTTTGTCTGATTAACCGCAACTTGAGAAAAATGCGACCGACGACACTGAAAAATTGAACTCGAATGCAGGCGATGAGGCGAAGAAAATTTAAGTTGAGGAGATCTTTTCTCCTCGATTTGGTTTATAGTATGGATGTTTGAAAATTTACGGCGAATTTTGTGTATGAATTAGTTTTTTTGACATTTTGCTTTGGATAGACATTCGTGGAACGAGGGAGAGAAACATCGTGTGGATGCTATTTGTAACAGTGATCCCACTTTAAAAAGTATTAAAATTCAGTTTTATTTTAGGGGATCAGAATTTTGTGTACTTACACGAAAAATTACATTAATTCATGACTAAAATTAAGTTGCGGCTTAATTCTATCCTATAGCTGGTTTTAATGATTAAGACTTTAAAGTTTCATATGAATTAAAATGTGTTTTTTTGTTTTGTTTACGAAATTCACCCAAAATTTCAAATCCCACTGAAAAAAGCAGGTAGCAACAAAAAAACACGGGCATTGTATACATTGTTAGACAAGTAAAAAGAGCTTTAATAATTTATTTTTATAAAATCTTTATTTTATTTATTTATTTTTACCAAGTAGGTAAACAAGCTTTCTTCCCCAATCATATTTCCCGCCGTTATTCCTTGCAACCTTTTCGTGCTATACAGATACTACATCGTTCATATTCAAATCTTTCGGGAAGACAGATCTTATGAAATATATGACCACATTCGAAAACGACTAAATCATTGCGTGGGAGATTATCTATTGCTAAAACGCCGCGCGTACAACGAGCACATGCATTTTCATATGAAATATTCGTTCCTTTATTTTGGCTCTTGACTAAATTTTCCAAAAGTTCAAATAAGTCACTACGAACCATTTCAATGCAGCTTTCTTGAATTTGAACCTATAGGAGAAGATTTTTTTCTTTTTATTGAAATGAGATAATATATTAACATTTAGCATTTAATTTACTTGCAATCGATAATACAAAAGCATGTTAATGACAAATTTCCGTAGTCCTGGAATTTTCTGACCTAATTTTATCTTATTAACAAAATCCTCCATATTCACATAACCTAGAAACGTTATTTGAAATTAAGAATATTGAAAAATATAATTATGTACAACATCGATAAACCCTTTTGTTTATCGACAAAATCTCAAATTCTCGTTGCCACTTTCGAAGATAAGGACAAAAATAAGTGTGCCTTACCTATGATTCCATTCAACAGCGTTGTCATAATTTCTGAGTTTTTTAGAGCTTCATCGATAAGATTATTCCATAAATCTGAATCATCATATTCCTTACAGAAATCAATTGCCATTTTTATATTTTTAAGCTTCAAAAAGAAGAAAACACTTTTTTTTTCTGAAATATTTAAAAATACACAAATCCCACCTTATGAATAATAATGTCCAAGGCTTCACTTGAATTGCCCATTATCCCCAATAAATATACCATCTCTGGATAAAACAACTTACGCTTACAGATAATCAATGCCTTTTGAATGGAATAGTTGTTCGAGTTTTTCAGCAATGGGAGAAGTTTTTCGCGATCAAATTTGGCATAAAGATAGACAAGTTTCCAATGAAACTTTCCACTATTGTCGACTTTTTCCAGAGCGTCAAGGTACTGTACATGAAAATGATTACTTAAAAACAAATAAGAAAAGTTGGAGTTTATATGGTATACTTTATATAAATACTCCTCGTTTTGTTCCAATTTCTGGACCACAAATTCCGGTGGGTATTTTTGTTCTTGTATCAGCATTAATATAGCATCAATAACGTTCTCCTTTTTTAAGCTAGATCAAATCCAACAAAAATCAGTTTCAATTAGAACTTCAAGAAACTCATTGGTCCTTACCTTAAATACATAGTTAGAGCCTTTTCATATTTTCCCTCATGTGAATATAATATTGCGAGTGATTTGCGAAGCTCACTATTGTGACAAACATTTCTTTCAATTGCATTGATAACAGCCGAGGTATCGTAGAGAGTTTTCGGCCATTCCTTGATTAGGTTTAGAAAACCTTTAGTGTCAAATTTCAAATATTCATAGAGAACCACTTCGTAGACTTTTGAATCTAATTTACAGTCCTCTTGTGTTGGAAGATAAGTGCTTAAAGTGCGTAGCTGTTGAAATCCAGCAAATGTCTTAACCTCTTCTTCAAAAAGTTTTTTATAATTGCCAATTATACGAACACATAATTTCGCTGCATCATCAAATTGTCTCAGGGAGAGAAGGTGATCAACATAGAGCCTGTAAAAATGGCAGTAAAGCCCAAAATTTCTTTTAAATTAAACAACAAAAGTCTTACCGTGAAACCTCAACTAGTGAAAGTTTTCCCCTATGTATTGAAATAATATCCATTGCTTCTTCGAATTTTCTATAAAACATTTACAGACATAGATTTGGCTTACATTTTACATGATTTAAAATTCTTCAAATAACACCTAACCTAACATTAGGTTTAGGTACTATTTTTGTATTCTTCTGATCACTGTAAGTTATGACTGAAGATGTGATATTGAAACTCACCTGTGTTTTATAAGCCATTGCACGCGATCGTCGGTGTCAAAGAGACTAGCTATGACCAAGTCATTTGGGGCAATAATAAAGTACTGATTCTCTTCTATAATGCAGCCCAGCATGTAATCGTTCACTGTGTAATCTTCGTAACTAAAAAAAAGAAACCAAAGAATTTTTTTATTAAATAATGATATGATAATGCAAGGCTCGCAAGGTGCCTTTCAAAGCAAATCAAAACATAATCCAGAACACAAAATGTTTACATTGAATATAAAATTGTTTCAAATACAAAACATTTCAATGTAAATTGAAAATATCTTGCATTAAAAAAAAAAAAATAACAGAAAACTAGAAAATTTCTTGGATTCAAAAAATTTAAATTAAAAAAAAAAATTAAATACAAAACGAAGAGTGATAAGATGGGGAGGGAGAAACTGAGCGGGAGCGCTATTTTTTTTAAGATCTACAACATTGTATTCGGACTTGGAGTCCCTCACCTATCTCAAATAATAAAATCCCAACGATTAAAATGGCAGGGTCATGCATTGTTTACTTGTACAAATTTTTGCTAACTTTCACTAAAATACGGATTTCTTGAGCTGTTTAAAGACGTATACGATCTAATCCTCCGCAGGATCATCCAGTTACATGTTTAGATGGGGCATTCAAATGGACTTGACATAAGGTCTCAAATAAAACTTACCCTCTCAATGACAAACTAAAACTATCCGTGAAAACTTCCTTGCCTTTGTAGTCCATGACACATAGAACCGGTCTTAGAGCCTTAAGATTGCTATCCTTTTCTTTAGAATAGCCCAGTACTACTAATTGATTTTTAGCCAATGGCGCCACACCACAAATATAGAAATTCGTTTGGAATTTAGAAACTGAAATATAAATAAACCAAGAATTAAGCATTTTCTTTTGATTTTATCGATTTGTTCTTACCAAGATCAACAAAAAATTCCGGCCAGCCACCTTTAGAAACTCTTTTCGTTCTGAGAACACATATTCGGATAGTATCCACCCATCCGATGAGTAATGTTGTTGCATTCGACCAACAAAAGTTACAGCGAAAACTTTCCAATTTTGCACTGACAGGAAATAAAGGAAAAAATTTAAAAGAAAATGATGATTCATCAAGGAGCAAATAATATTGAACTCACTTCTGTGGTTGTTCCCATTTCATCAGACCCAAAAAGCACTTCGCATTCAAATCATAAATTTTCACTCCCAAATAACTAGCGTACGCTACAAATGGTCCATTCCAAGAGATCGAGAGAACATAGCCCTCAGCATCGGACAGCGTTGAGGAATATAGATTTTTAAGAAAACCCTTTTCGTACATTGTTAGCTTCTCATCGCCTTGAAATAATTTAAACCCATAAACTAGATAAAGAGAAAAGAATTAATTGTATTGTGCAGGTACATACCAACAATGAATCGCTTCCCAGCTGGAACTTTTGGATTTGGATCTAGAGCAACTGATTTGACAGACTTTCCTATATTGACTTTTTGATTATTTTCATTACTGAAAAGCCCTGTTATCAGCACCTTAATAAATAGACCATTGAAACTGGAAACTTAGTGAAAATAATATACAAGGACTTACTTTGCCATCATCTGAACAAGTTGCTACATATTCGCCCTTGGGATCAACAGAAATCTTATTCACACCAACTGCATGGCAGAAGAAATTAGACTTATTTAAATACGAATCTACAGTGTTTCCTTGATGATCCAAAATATACAAACGACCATTGCTGCTTCCAAAGATCAAGAACTAGGTAAATATCAATAAAAAAACAATTAATCAAAAAATGTATTTAGTGATTTAATTTGAAAAATTTAACCTTTGAATGAACAGCAGCACAAGTAAAAGAATCATATTTTAATATTTCTTTCAAATCATTTCCAATATGCTTGTATTTGAATTTTGGTTCAATCTCAACTTCGTTGCTTTCTTCTCCGGTATCCTAGTTTAGAAAATTAAGCTTGCATTCTAGTTTTCTATGAATATTTTTGATTTAACTGTACTTACACTATTTGAATCGCACATTTTTTTAAGGAGTTCTCAAATTTAAAACAAAGAATTTTGCAGAATTTGAATTTGATGTGATTAATTTTGATAAATGTTTTAAAAATTCTGAGACGAAGAATTAGTCATCAGAGAACAAACAGCTGTACACACGTTCTCTGTAGCTTTGTCGATAACTTTTCGCATTGATACAATAAAAAAAAATATTTTATCCTTATCGAGTTTGGTAATAATTTATTTGAATTTGTAATTCTACCAAATTAAAACTGAAAATTCCATTGGAAGGCGATAAGGTAATCGTCATAATTCTAAAGATTTTTCGGACTGCATTTTATCCTAAAAACATAGCGGATAGTTTTTTATTTTATTTTATATCCAATTCATTTATTTAAAAAATCTTAAACGCGGTTTAAGTGGTGTTTCATCCCGACGATCTCACTTGGACTTTTATCTTTTAATGTGAAGGATTTATCTGAAATTTTGAGGATGTAAGATATTGATGATATGTTGTTTTTTATTTTGCACGTATGTATTGGTTGTGTTTGTATTTTACACTAGTTAATTAATTGAAAATTCATCTACCATCTATTTATAAGTAATAAGTTTTTATTTAATTTATGAGTTATAAACATATGTTTTTAAATACCGTTATATACTTATATAAAAGAAACATTGGTTTTATGTTTCTTTGTTATAAAATTATCATTGAATTAAGCTTAAACAACTATGATTGCGATTACGATTTAAACTTCTTTTTGTTTCGGGCTATAATCGCGATGATACAGGTAAAAAAACACAGAAACAACAAAAGTATATTTAAAATAAACAAAAATATTCATTAACAAATTACATCTTTAGCTTTATATAAACAAAAATTATACTGTATACATTCGAAATCAATCATATAAAAGTTCTATAGCAACATCCTTAAATAATAATTGTTTTATATTAAATATTATTTATACACACTGTATACAAGCTTTTTTATCCATTATATATCCCGCTGTTATTTCTTTCAACCATTTCGTGCTGTACAAATGCTACAACGTTCATCTATAAATCTGTCTGGTAGACATGTCTCATGGAATATATGACCGCATGCGAAGGCGATCAAATCATTGCGTGGGAGAATGTCTTTTGTTAGAATGTCATGCGTACAACGAGCACATGAATTATCGTATGAAATATGTGTGGCTTGATTTTGATTTTTGACTAATTTTTCATGAAGTTCAAAATAATCACTAAGGACTATTTCCATGCAGCCTTCTTGGATTTGAACCTACAGACGAATATTTTTTCTCTGTATATGTAGGTCCCAAAATGAGATTTAATTAAAATTAACTTACCTGCAATCGATAATCACAGAGCATTTTAATGACAGATTTCCTTAGTCCTGGAATTTCCTGACCTAGTTTTATCTTATTAACAAGAGCTTCGGGATTCACATAACCTAGAAACGTTATAAGAAATTATCAAACAAATAATTTATATGCACTTGACGACAGTTTAATCACATTCAAAAGTTGATTGATTGACACTAACTACACTATCAATTTTCAATAGATGGCGATGGCATTTTTTGAAAATATGTATTGACAAAAATAAGAGTGCCTTACCTATGATTCCATCCAACAGCGTTGTCATTATTTCTGGATTCTCTAGAGATTCATCAACAAGATTATTCCATAGATCTGAATCATCATATTCCTTACAGAAATCAATTGCCATTTCTATATTTTTAAGCTTCAAAGAGAAAAAAAAACACGTTTTTTTCTTAGATTTCCAAAAATACACACATCTTACCTTATGTATAATAATGTTCAAGGCTTCACTTGTATTACCCATCCGCCCCAATAAATATACCATCTCTGGATAGAACAGCTCACGCTTACAGATATCCAAAGCCTCTTGAATGGGATAATTATTCGAGCGCCTTAGAAATGCCAGAAGTTTGTCGCGATCAAACTTGGCATAAAGATTGACAAGTTTCCAATGAAACTTTCCACTGTTGTCTACTTTGTCGAGTGCGTCAAGGTACTTTATAGAAAAATAATTAATTACAAATCTAAAAAGAAAAGTGGGTTTCTATATGAGTTACGTTATATAAATACTCCTGTTTTTGTTCCAATTGCTGGACGACAATTTCCGGTACGATTTTTTGTTTTTGTATCAGCATTGATATGGCTTGATCCTTATCAAGTTCGATGAGTGGTATGATCAACTTGTGAATGACACTGTATAAATTTTTTCGTCGAATCAATTCAAAAACGTCCTTATTTTGTAATCTAGTTCAAAATCCATTCATGATTAGTTTCAAGAAAGACGAAAATCAATAACATGCTCACCTTAAATACATAGTTAGGGCACTTTCATATTTTTCCTCATGTGAATATAATATTGCGAGAGATTCAAGAAGTTCATTGGCGCAGTTTTTACGAAAATTATCATGGATTGCATTAATTACAGCTGAGGTATCGTAGAGAGTTTTTGGCCATTCTTTGATAAGATTTAGAAAACCCTTTGCGTCGAATTTCAAATATTCATATAGAACCATTTCGTAAACTTGTGGATCTAATTTACAGTCCTCTTGAGTTGGTAGATAAGCACTCACAGATCGTAACTGCTGAAATCCAACAAATTTGTAAACTTCTTCTTCCCAAAGTTCTTTATTATTGCCAAGTACACGAAGACATAATTTTGCGGCATCATCAAATTGTTTCAAAGAGAGTAGATGATCAACATATAGCCTGTTGAATAGGCTATGAAGCTGAATATTTCTTTTGATTGAAACAAAAATCTTACCTTGCAACTTCAACTAGTGAAAGTTTTCCATCGCTTCTTGAGATTACATCCATTGCTTCTTCAAATTTTCTATAAAAAAATTAGATTTGGCGTTTGAATTACCGTAACATTTTACATTATTCGAAATAATTTAATTAAAGAAACGATCTCACGATTTTTTATTATATTGATTTTAAGCGGACAGCGAATACTTTTATCTGTGGAACCTTTCCACCCCTCCCATATTCCAATGGAATCAAAGAGTGGAATTGTCCGTTAATTCAATCGAAAAAGACATTAGCAGTTTTTATTAACACAATTTTGGTAGGCGAGTTTTATTGAAAAGTGTATAGCTATCGCAGTAAAATTTCCCTCGCACAAGAGTAAAAAAAACCTTAAGTGCCGATAAATGAGTCGGCAAATTTGTGATTTTAAAACTTACATATTCAACTCACTTTTATATAAAAGTGAAAATACGTTTTGTTTTCTTAAAAACGCTACTCAATTCTATAAGGATTCTTTCTCAAATTTTACAAAAGTTAAAATTAAAGCGTTATGGAAAAATATTCGATAAACCAACGTGTTTTAATCGTTAAAATTTTGTATCAGAATCAATCATCGATTACTGTGACGATGAGAAAGTTACGTGAAATTTTTGACGAGGCCCATTTTCATTTGAATGGATATGTGAATAAACAGAATAGTCGGTTCTGGGCAATGGAAAACCCTCAAATTATTCATCAGTCACCTTTGCAAAGTTACAGTCTAGTGTGCAATTTGGTCAGGAGGAATCATTGGACCTTACTTCTTTGAAACTGTGAATGGGGAGCGATATCGTGATATGATTGAAAACTTTTTAACGCCATAACTGCATGATTTGGGCTTGATTAACATGTATTATCAATAAGACGATGCCACATCGCATACAGCCAGGATTACAATGGAATTACTGCGAGACCTCTTTCCGCAATAAGTTATTTCAAGAAATGGTGATGTTGATTGGCCTCCACGGTCACCTGATTTGACTTCTTTTTGTGGGGATATCTGAAAATCAAGGTTTATGCAAACAAACCAGAAACGCTTGAGCAACTCAAACAAAATATTCGTGATGAAATGAATGAAATACCGCGTGAAATATGTGAGAATGTAATGAAAAATGTGCTCAAAAGGGCTCGCATTTGTGAGACTAACAGAGGCGGACATTTACCTGATATTGTATTCCATACATAATTGCCGACATTAAATAAAACATTTATCAATATAAGATCCATTCTCTTTCGTTTAATCAAAAATTATAAACAAACAAAGTAATATACCTTCCTGGCGGACACCCTGTATATATTATTGTTGCTGCCGAAAAACTAAAATGATTTTAATCTGCGTTTTACGTTCACATTTACCGCCATATTATTCACTCGGTACATCCACATTAAACTTAAAACCGGATGTATTTACAATTGAATTTGTATAATTTACATGCGGATTTAAGTTTTAATCTCGATTCGAGTGAATAATATGGCCGTTAAAGTGTACATACATGTTGAAAGAAAGCTGCGAAAATCGACCTTTTTTAATTAAAATTATCAATACAAAATTAAAACGATGAAGACGCTCCATTAAACACATATTGTTATAGAGGGCGCTTATATCACAAAAAAGAAAAAAAATGACATTTCAATTTTTTTTTTTTGTCATTTTCTTTTTATTGTATTTTCACAAGAATAAACATTCCCAGAAGCCAGACATCCACAATAAGAGAAAAACACGAAATTATTATAAAAAAAAAGAATAAATTGCTTATAATTTAATTCTGGTATTATCAATTTCATCAAAATTACTCCGAGTAAAGGAAAAAACAAACTTTTGTCGCTTAAAATGCGACGAATGAACAACTTAATAACCCTCTTTAGTGCAATCTTTGCTTTTTTCTTTGGTTCATTTTTGACCACAATCGTCACAAATATCGAAAAATGTCCATCGAAAAATACGGTTTCAAAAATGAAACAAAATCATGAAATATTCTTGATGGTGTTAGTTATGTCGGCACCTAATTATATGGAAAAAAGACAAGTTATCCGCGACACTTGGTTAAAAGTGGGAGGTTCACTGGCTCAACCCTATTATCCAGAGGACTTTGTATATGTTCCGGATTATGATGCGGATGGATTTCTGGAGATGGAATCAGTTGCAGAACAATCGAATCGAATACGGATCTATCTAGATTGGTTAGATGGCATAGAAAATGCTGTTACCAGTAGGCGGTTTATCAAAGTTAAACACTACTTTGCAGTCGGAACACATAATCTCAGTCCAGTTCTTTTGGGAGAATTGAAAAAAGAACAGAAAGAATTTAAAGATATGTTATTCTTGCCAGATTTGCATGATTCTTACTCAAATCTTACAAAGAAACTGATTCTATCACTTGAGCATCTTACCAATCATGAGTCATATTCTTATCTACTCAAAGTAGATGATGATTCCTATGTGAAGATGGATTATCTTATTAATGAACTTGTCTCCTATGATAGAAAATTGATCAGAAAGTCTTCCGGCTATAAGACGAATCCAATCCCAGAACTCTATTGGGGATTCTTCAATGGCAGAGCAGCCATTAAGACCCGGGGGCAATGGAAAGAGGAGCATTATTACATCTGTAGTAAATATGCACCATATGCTCTTGGCGGAGGCTATGTCATCAGCCGTTCTATAGCCGAATATGTCGATGCAAACTCTCAAATCCTTAACACTTACGTCAGTGAAGACATATCCATGGGTACATGGTTGGCTCCATTGAGGAATGTCTACAGACGTCACGACATTCGCTTCGACACCGGGTATATGCCAAGGAAGTGTCGCCGTCAGCATTTGGTTTTACATAAGCGAACTATTCAACAAATGAAAGATCTTTACGAAGGCAAGTTGTGTACGTTTGAGGTTCCGAGGGAAAACACACTAAAGCGCCCATTGGAATACTACTATGATTGGAAGAAACCAGCGGATTCATGCTGTAATAATGTAGCTGCTTAGATTTACCATTTTTATATCAAGTAAACTTTCTAGTCATGTAGTTTATAACCAAAGAGTATCAATATATCAGTAGATAAACATGAGTAAAAATATTTTAATACTGCGTTTTGAAACTCACCTGTGTTCTATAAGCCATTGAACCCTATCGTCGGTTTCATAGAGGCTAGCTATGACCAAGTCTTTCGGGGCAATAATGAAATAGCGATTTTCTTCAATAATGCAGCCCAGCATGTAGTCATTTACTGTGTATTCTTCGTAACTGAAATAAGAAACGAAAGAAATTTTATATTGACTTTATTTTAAAAGCACTTTTTAAGAATTTTAAAAATCGGGTTGGGAATTCTTGATTGTTTCAAAATTGAAGGCGCTTTAATACAAACGCCTAAAAAATAAGCAAAAGTGCATCTCTATTTTTATCTCTGATATTTTTATACCAAAATTATTTTTCTAATGTGCCGTTAAATGTACATAGATACTAAATTTTTGCAAAACTCATATTAATTCGTCCCCTATCAATTTTTATCCCTAGTTTCTTTTTAGTAATGAGACATTATTAGCACATGTTGTATTATATATATAGCTAACTAGCTAGCGGGTACTAGCTCATGTGCTCATGTGTTAGTTACAAATTTAAAAAAAAGTATTTTTTCATATTTTATTTTGACGGAGGGAGGAAAATAAAAATGTTTTAATAGAAATTAAATTAACTTACCCTCTCAATGACAAACTATCCGTGCAAACTTCCTCGCTGTTATTAAATTTGTAATCCATCACACATAAAACTGGCCTTAAAGCCTTACGATTGCTATCCTTTTCTTTTGAATAGCCCAGTACTACTAATTGATTTGTAGTGAGTGGAGCCAGACCAGAAATATAAAAACTCGTTTGGAATGTAGAAACTGCAATTCAAAAAAAAAAAAATAAATAAGAATAATCTCTTTTTATCGATTCAATTGTTCTTACCAGGATCAACTATAAATCCCGGCTCATCACGTGTAGAAATACCCAGCGCTGTTCTCTTTCTGATAACACATATTCGAATAGTATCTACCCATCCGATGAGTAAAGTTGTTGCATTCGACCAACGAAAGTTACAGCGAAAATTTTCCAATTTGGCACTGAGATAAATCGGAGGGGGATAAATAAACAAAAAGAATGTTATATTTCATCGAGAAGCATGGTGTTGAACTTACTTCTGTGGTTGTTCCCATTTCATCAGCCCCAACGAACACTTTTCATTCAAATCATAAACCCTCACACCCAAGTAACTTGCCCACGCTACAAATGGTCCATTCCAGCAAACCGAGAGAACATAGCCCTCAGCATCGCACAGCGATGAGGAATATAGGTTTTTAAGAAAACTCTTTTCGTACATTGTTAACTTCTCATCGCCTTGAAATAATTTAAACCAATAAACTAGATAAAGAGAAAAGAATTAATTGTATTGTGCAGATACATACCAACAATGAATCGCTTCCCAGCTGGAACTTTTGGATCTGGATCTAAAGCAACTGATTTGACAGATTTTCCTATATTGATTTTTTGATTGTTTTCATCACTGAACAGCCCTGTTATCACCACCTTAATAAATAGGTCATTGAAACTGGAAATTTATTGAAAATAATATAAAAGAATTTACTTTGCCATCATCTGAACAAGTTGCTACATATTCCCCTTTTGAATCAACAGAAATCTCATTCACACCAACTGCATGGGAGAATGTATTCGACTTATTTAAATACGAATCTACTGTGTTTCCTTGATGATCCAAAAGATACAGACGACCATTGTAGCTTCCGAAGATCAAGAACTGGAGAAATGTTTATAAAAAAAAAACTTAATTAAATTTAATATTTTTATTGATGTTGTTTGATAAATTAACCTTTGGATGAACAGCAGCACAAGTAACAACATCGTATTTTAAGATTTCTTGCAAATCATTTCCAATTCGCTTGTATTTGAATTTCGGTTCAATCTCCTCTTCGGTGCTCTCTGTTTCGGTGTCCTAGTTAAGAAAAATAAAATTCATCCGAATTTTCTATTAGATTTTCGAATTAACTATACTTACACTATTTGGATCGCCCATTTTACTCAATTTTATAACTATATTTAAGGATTTATCAAATTAAAAACAAAGACCTTTGCAGAATTTTACTTTTTTTGATAAATTTTTGTTTGACAAATTTCGAGACGAGGAATTTGTCATCACAGAACAGCTGGTTTGGATTATGGACTGACTGACAGTTATCTTCGTTTAACTATTCGGTGTCTGGTGGTGCTGTATTCGTTTGAAGGAAAAGAAAAAATAGCAAGAAGCTACCACTTTACCGAAATCGAACAATTTTGTTGAAAACCAAAAAACCAGTTTTTCTATTTTCTAGTCATCTTAATTCTATCTAGGTTTGGTACCGATAAATTTGCACCTGTGCGTACGTTCTATACTTCTCGCATCGATAAAATCAGTCGAGAAATGGTGAAAATTGAAACAAATCGTATGAGTTTTGTTTCATTTTTCATCGTTTCTCGACCAATTTTATCGATGCGAGAGTTACAGAACGTAGGCACAGGTTTCACAATCATTGCCTTCGTTCTGTAAATCTAACATCGATAAAATTGGTCGAGAAACGTTGAAAAATGCAACAAAACTTGTGATGATTTATTTTAGTACCATTAGAGTAAAGTTGTTGTATATGAACATTTGAAAGGTCTACGCAGTTTACCACGTTTACGAGGACTTTACGACGTTGCGTGAATACCCCTTTTTTTATTATTAAGAAGTAAATATTTAAAAATGGTAGAAATAAAAATACCTAAAATACTAATCCAAAAAGCGAGACGAATTTGTGTCCAGTACTGTAGTTGAAATTGACGTATGGTGGCGGTGCATTCAATTGAGGGAATTTACGTTCTCCATTGACACTTGGAACTCTTGAGGGGTATTTTTGCAGTTTTTATTTTTGTGTTGAATTTTTAGAAAATAATAACATTTTGCAATATTTCTTGGTATTTGAATTTATTTATTCAAAATAAAGACATTTCGGTAAAATGACAACAAAAGAAAATACTATTCGAAAACGAAAAACTGAATCACCCATCAAAAAAAGCAATGTTACAGAAACGAAGGAGAATGATTCGCAAAAGAAAACCAAACCTAGGTTTGTTTATATCGATTTTATTTTGTAATTAAAAAATTATGAGTTGGTACCTAATTTATAAACAAATGTATGTAAGTCATAATTGTTTACAAAATCACCATAAAAGGCTAGCTTTCGTTTCGTCAGTCTTTATTGGTTTTGATTATATTCCTATTTCTTTTTTGGCATTAGAGTATTGCTAACCTTATCGGATCACTTTTATCTACATATTTGTTCAAGTCAAATAATTCAACACAAAAGAGAAGAATAATTATCTGTTTTAAAGATAAAAATAATTTAGTTTGAAGAATTTTTTTTAGCTTAGATTCCAATATCAACCTTTTAAAATAACGTGTCGAATTCCCCAACAAAATGAATGGTACACAAGTTTTTTGGGGGTAAATAGGGCGGTTAAATAAGTCCACGACTAACGCCCGGCTTTTTTGCACTACATAGTTATTCATCTGTTAAATGAACTTAACTTTACTGCTCTTTTTTAGCATAACGTTCCCCGATCTAGGCAAAGCTACCCGATCTACAACCCACCGAGTTTGGACTCGATCTGTGATGATAATCTCCGTCATGACTGTTGTCTATTTCTACACAAAAGATGCCAAAGAAATTAAGTTTGCCCCTCAAAAGGAGACGATTCCCCTGCGTATGCAAAAACTCCAATGTTCTCCAAAGTATGTAGATGAAATGGAAAAATTCCCCAAATGCATGCCAGCGACTTGTGGACGTTTTGTCTCTGACTCGCTTATCACCAAAGCGGAATCCAAAATTCTACTTAATCTCGTAAAAGATGTAATCAAATATGGTGGTTCATCGGGTGGGGCATCGATTTTGGATTTGCATTCGGGTGCATTGTCACAGGGCGAGAAGTTTATCAATGTCTATGCTTTGCCACAAGCAAAGGATGCATTTAAAAAAGAATCTTTGATCACATATCGAATCGTTAAATCGAAGATTAAGGCAGCTATAGCTCAGCGTTTTGATATTGATGTTGATAGTTTATACTTGACTCATCCGACTTTCTTTTCGAGAATAACAAATGAGACGGCGAAAACAATTCACGATGAGTATTGGCATCCGCATGTGGACAAGGAAACTTATGAGTCATTCCATTATACATCTCTGTTGTACCTGACTGACTACAATAAAGACTTTAATGGTGGAAGGTTCCTCTTTATCGATGGTGTAGAGAAAAATAAAACTATTTCAGCTGTAGAACCGAAAATGGGGCGTGTAAGTGCATTTACATCGGGTTCCGAAAATCTCCATAATGTGGAGAAAGTCACTGATGGAGCAAGGTTTGTATTAAACAAAATTGAATCTTCCGATCGGTGGCAGATTTCTGTTACTAATATTTATATTATTTTTTCAGATTTGCCATTACGATCTCATTTACTTGCAACTCTAAGTTTGCAATCACTGATCCGAAATTAAGCGTCGATTAGGACTGCTTTGATGAGAATGTATGAACTATAAACAAAATACCGAAACATATCATTCCAGTAAAAGTTCCAGGCTGTTTGAATATTCCTTAACTCTTGTATTTATACATAATGTATTATTATTTTGTCTGTTTTTAATTTATCGTTAAATGAAATAAAAGCCTAAACTTGTTTCTTTTTTTAATATAAATATGTCTTTCTGGAAGCATAAAATAATAAGGGATAAGACTGGATTAATTAGGTGGCATAAAGTTATTTTAAAACCAAAATTTAAAAAAAATATCACGGAAAAAATTTGTAATTTCGAGTCAGTAGATTTATTTTTTAAGAAAAAAAAATGCGGGCCTAGTTAAATCTATTGCAATTCAAAACTTTTAAATTTATCATAATTATAAAATCCAGCTCGAACTTGTCTTCCTCCAAAGAAACGTCCATTTAAATCAACAACAGCTTTAAAAACATTTTCAATAATTTAGTTTTGTCTATGTTGAGGAATCAAAAGTAGAATAAACTTACCCTTAATGGCGCTCTCGATTCTTTTGAACTCTACAAATATCCTAACGGCATCTTCTGGAACTGTACCAAACGATTCATGGATAACAACACTTACAACATCACCATACTTTGTGTTGCATTCGTCTTTCACTTCAGGTTCCAATTCACTGTCCACATCCCCAGGGCCAACCATGTTCTAAAAACAAAATAAAATAACAATAATGGAGTTATGAAAAGCGGATAAGATTTTTTAAGATACTCACTCTAAGCAAAACCACCTTGCTGGGTTCCTTCATTATTTCAGTTATACTTGGTTCTATTTTTTGGGCTGAATCTCCACCAGATGGAGGTGAATTTGGAACCGTGAGTGGAGGTGGCATAAGTAATTCTTTTTCGTGGATTATACGTCCACCACGTTTAGAGGTTTTCTCCACTTGTAGCGCCATTGACATGCCTTGCTCAGATTTGCCCAGACCCTGGCCATCTTTGAAGCCGTATTTGGCCATAATTTTCGCTGCTACTGAATTTGTTGTGTAAGGAATTGTGACAGCGGTGGATCTAGAATGAAATAATTAATGCCAATCATCAGTATCAGTAGTCAAACAAAACTTACCCATCTCCATTGGTGAGAGAGATCTCTTGCAGCGATGGCGGTGGAGCAATTGCCGCTCCTTTGTTTCCACCGCCTCCAGATGCTGGTGGTGACCTGACATAGGTATCTTCTTCATTGTGACGGTTGGAAAAGCCAGAATACTTTGGTGATGCTTCCTTTCGATTGTTATCTCTATCGATACCACCACCCCCACCTAAACCACCACCTCCACCAGTGCGTCTTTTTCTCCGTTCATCGCGACGCTCTTTGTCCTTATCTCGTTTCTCTTTAATCATCTTTTCATATTCATTTGGCCAAAAAGGATCATACTCATCCACAACATCCAATTCGTAATCATTTGATTTGTTGTTTTCAATTACCGGGGCCAGAGGCTGGGCAATCATTGTTTTCATAGGACGTGGTTCGCTTTTTATTGCAGTGAAAATATCATCTTCTGGGGGTTTCTTGGGTCGAAGACTAATCATTGGAGTTAAAAGCTAGGATAAAATTGATAATTTAGGGAATGTTTTCTTTAAATAACTTCTAAAATTACGAAAAAAGAAAGATGGAAACTTACTGTTTTTTTGGGATCCTTCTTCGGTTGGGGATTGGTTGCCTTCTTAATGGCCAATTGTGTTTGCAACATTTTAATTCCCGATGACCAGCCATCGATTTGGCCAGCTCTTTGTTTTGTATCCAAGTCATCGTATAAATCCATTTATTTGTTTATTTCAAGAAAATAAATTTTTTGTTTAGATGGACGAAGCGATTTTTTGTTAAAAGCGCTTGACTTGACTCTATTTATTTTGACAGGTTTTCTTATAAATATTTAGCCGAGTTCATTTGTTGGAGATTTCTATGTTCTCCGTGACCTCGACACAAGATAATAGGGGGCGTTTATTAGAAATAACATTGGCATTATTTTCAATTAAGAATTTTATTGGCTGATAAATGACAATTTTACAGTTGCCAAACAGACCTAACACCCGAAGTCTACAGGAGATTTTTTATTTCATGTTAATATGAGCATTCTGAAAGAAGTTATTTCAAGTGGGGTCGTGGTTTAGTAATTAAAAAATTTCAAATAATTGGTAATTTTATATTATGGCAGCAATCTTACAAATCGAAACGGGATTCCTCTGAAAATCTCTCAGCTTTGTTTTTTTTTTTAATACCGATGGAAAAAAGAAATCAAATCAATAGACACGGATAAAAATGTGTCAGGGAACAAAAATGTAATAGACTGCTTTATATTCCTGTTCACAGCGGATACTTTCAAAGGGTGACGATTAAAATACCTTAAATTCCATTTCGAAAAAAATTATGCTTGCAGAAAATGAAACACATTTTTGACGCACGTTGCTTCTTTGGTGTTGTATTAATACGACTGACCATGGACGTATTATATATGGACTTCTAGCTGCCAAGGTCAACCTCAAGTTGGTTCCATTTTATTGTCAGTAATTTTTGGCGACACTAGCAGTCGCATTTATTAGATTTCCTTAGGACACTCCTGGATAGTTGTCCAGCTAGCAACTGTCTAAATAGTTGGACATCTCCTCTCCTCTGCATTCCAGCAGTTGTCTTAATATTTTCGCATGTACCTGCTGACATCCCTGTAATCTGTTAATTTCGTGAAAATTTGGATACGTTCAATGAACATTACCTTCATTTCAAGATAATTTGACGATTCTTTGCTCATTGAACATAGCCAATTCCGAATAGGTTTGGACAACCAATTCCAGTGTCTAAGTTAGACAAGCGATGGAATATGGTTATAAATAAGGTTTTGGAGGTGTCCAAAGTTAGACATAGTTTGGAATAGGTTGATAAATAAGACTGTAGATCTCAGCACTGTAACTAACGGAACAGTAGTTTGAAAAAAATCAGTTTAGTGGGAATAATATGGGAAAATATTGTAAGCGCTTTTTATGAGGGGGAAATGATATTTTTACAATCGCAACTTACTTTGCTTAACATGTAACTCAAAAAAATATTTGGCCTGGCCATCAATGACATATAAAACCTGTCAAACAAGCAGAGAGAAACAATCCTTCGTCCTTCTTTATATAAACAAAAAAAAAATTGTTAACAGTTTTTTGTTTACTAAATTGCAATAGCAATCATCCTTCTTGGCTTGTATCTACTTAAAAACAAGTAACTTATCCCAAAGAACAAATATTTCTTAAGCCTAGTACGCAGTTCGGGAAAATGTTTGGCTCGGATTTTTATTGAGCGGTACCGTTACCACAGACAAGACAAACCATTGCCTTTTTTGTGTTATCGCCCATTCAGCGTGGAGCTGCGTTATTTCTCAGCTGCTTATATTTAAGAAGCATTATAAATAATTTAAAATAAAATCAAAAACACCAATTTGGACATAACACATTTAAACAAAAATATGAGTGCCTGAACTCACGGTTATGATATGTAAACATCAAATTCAATAATCGAGTGCTGATTTAACATCACAGAATGTAACGAGTTTAACTTTGAACCACTGTTTTCTATATATTAATAATAATAATTAAAAGTCATCTAACTTTTTATGACAGCTGGCCATATCAGAAGCTCTAAAAATTCAGAACTCCGAAAATTCAGATAACGTATACGTAATGGATTGAACGTCCCCATTGTAATTGTTTATAGAACCATCATGTTTTTCACATTTTGTTAATTATTTACTAAACTATGCTTTTCTAAATTCTAAAAAGGTTTTCCAAATTTCAGAAAACCAATCCCGATCGTTTGATACCAAAAAAGTCACCTTATGTTTCTATGTGCTGCTAACCATACGCCAAACCTTTAATTGATAATAACTAATTAACTAAGGTTTTCCAAATTCTGAAAATGATTTTCCGAAATTTTTCAAATGTTTTCCGAATTCTGGGAACCAAAAAAATTGAAATTCCCGATATAGTGCTGCTAACTACATATACGGCAGTTGAAGTATGCCCACAGGTGGAGGGACCAGCTGTGGCCACATAAACTCTAAATTTTGATTATAGATACCGATTTCACACTTAAGAGCTATTTAGAGGTATTTTAAAGTAAAGGCTTTAAAATTTCTTAATAGATCCGGCTGTAGGTACCTTTAGAAACAAAAAAATTATCGATTGGGACTTCGTTATTCACTTCCTTTATTCCTGTGTTCTATCTTGCCCCCAAAAACGGTAAAATTAACAAAAAACATAAAAAACTGACTGCCTTATCAAATGACTTGCTATATCTTCACAACCACTTTCCAAAATTAGCACTCATTTCAAAACCGATTTGAAGTCAATTACTTACAGTTACAATAAATAACACTAAATTCAATGTTCAGTTTTATCAGAGTTCAAAGTTGCAATTCAATTGAACTATCATCTATCACCTGTTTCCATCAACAATGATTAGCCCTTATAATACTTTACCAACACAAAATATACTGACATTTGATTTGATATGATTCAAATAATCCAAGACAAGCCAATTGAGATATCCCGTCTAATGTGATTACATTTAACTTTTATTTCTCCCGACATCTGCGCTGAACTTGACCGAATTCACTTGAGGATTAAATATGAGGGAAGACGATGTGTGGACCGCGGCGTATATATATACATATGTACATAAATGTTGACCTAGACTATATGGATGTTTTCAAATTGTCGGAATCAATAAATTGATTTAATTGTAATAAAAAAATTCTCTAGGTTATGTAGGTATATGTATTTGAAAGATTTTTTATTTATTAAGTAAAATCTAGGAAAGAGAAACAAAAATAATCACAGTTTTCTCTAGAGAACTTTTATGGATAACATAATAAATAAATAAAGTTCTCTGCTTTAATTTAAAATAGTTTTTTTTTTTATTTTTAAATACTTACATGAATATACCAAACTGTAGTTTTTTTTTTAATCTAATTCAAATATTTTACACAAAATCAACATGGTTCAGTATTATATAATTACCTATGTATGTATAGTTAATGATGACGATGAGTAAATCAAATAACCCAATGAATGAATCTGATCAGACGTCAAAGTAGAGTCAATCCTTTGTTTGGTTATTTACATATTTGGCACGTTCATAGAAATGATATGTCAGAGATTTCTCTCACTCAAAAAGTGGTAAAGCAAATTTAAAAAAATTTTTCTTGAAAAACCTGAGAAATTTTTGTGAGGAATCCTGTTCATGAAATTGTGATTGCTGAGATCTCCGAGATGTCATTTTCTTGAACACATGCCTATTATCTTTCATTATGGCGTTTTCGATTGGGAGCTTATCCTGAAGAACTCAAAGATTCCGGAAGCGGAGAGAATTTTATTGATACTGATTTATTTTATTTTTTCCACAAAATTCCGAAAATGGAGTGAGCGCGATTTAAAACCGCTTTTTATAAATCGAACAAAAAACTAAAAATAAACTAACCTTATGATTTTGACATTTAAATTTAAGTTGAAGTGCGTTAGTGCGTCCGGCTTAAAATCTAAAGGGAAATTTTCTCTTCTTTTGAGTAAACGAACATACCTATAGTCATTTTGATTCTGGAAGATTGATATTAAACGGCATTAAAAAAAAAAACTAATGTATAATAATGTATTACTAAAGTAATTATTATTACATACATCATTTATATATGAAATTATTCTGGATAATAAGTTAAAATAAAGTTATTAGAGTAAATAAAGGTTTACAAATTTATTGAGAATTGAGATTTGAGAATAATAAATTTATCCTAAAAATATACACTATTGTTGAATTATTATTATTTTCATTTTATTTAAAAATGCTTATATTCTAGTATTATAGTTTATACAATTTGTCATTGTCGTTTCAATTTTAATTCTAAGCTGGGTTCTCCGTAAGTCCTAGTGACTCTGCATGTTTCTTCGCTTTCATTCGTAGATCGGCTATACTGGAACTCTTACTATGAGCTGCAGCAATGGCTGCCAGATTGATTGGATATTGTGGAATGGGAAACAATCCACTAGAGTTGTTACTTATAGCAGCAGCATACTGAAAAAATGATTAGTTTGCATTAAATGTTTTCAATTTAACAAACAATAAACAATAATAGTAAATCTTAAAGCATATGTATGTCAATAGAAATGTATCTAAGCCGATATCGCTAGGATTTTTCGACGTAGGTATCGACCAAAGTTTTAATCTTTTTTATCAAAAACAGTCTCTAATAACTATCAGCATTATAATTTGTACGTTAATTGCAGTAGATCGATCTTGATTTACAGTCGGGTTGAGGTTGAACACAAAAATCGAAATGCCAAAGGAAAAGTTGAAAATTTGGAACAGCAAGGATTCTAAATGAATAGCTTGTCGTGATTTAAAAGTTTTGAAGTGCGATATAGAAAATAGGTTTTGGGCTCTATTAACACTAACACCGGGTGTGCTAGCAATAATTATAATTGTAACTGCCTGAACACAATGGATACGGAGCTGCAACTGGAACTACAGCTGGAATAGCTGTCAAAATATTAAATTTACACAAATTCAATGTTACACAACACAACGCAACTGCAGTCGGTACTGCAGACGGTGCACAACTTTTAACTTTTCATGTGCAGCACTTTTGACGTCTCAATTTGTATGAAGAAAAAAAGAGCGATACAAAAAATTTAAGCGTTTTGTGGTCATTTGTTTCGCGAAAAATATTCAGTCGTATTTATTAGATTTTTGGCTACTTAGACAGTGTCTAACTATTTTCAAATTGGTGGAAATATGCTTTATTTAATAAAAATAAATGTCACATTATTCACGGTTAAGACAATCTACTCTTGTGCCTAAGTTAGGCAGCTATAAGACAACAATAAACAAGGTTTTCGAACACATTTTTCAAAGTTGGACAGTTGTCTAAAGTTGGACAACGTTTATAAATAAGAACCATTATTATTTAAGAGAAAATTATCGGAAAAAAAGTGAATAATGAGACCGTGGTTGTTTATTTTCTTTAAAATAGACCAAATGCTGTACAGCTGCATTATGAGCGCATACAAATTTGGACGTACGATACTTTTTCACAGCTGTTGCATCTCCGGCTCCAGTTTCAGTTGCAGGATTCTATTTATATTGTGTTGAGGCAGTAAATCGTATATTAAAGTTTTATTTTGCGATGTTATAATTCTATGTATTTTACAATGAGTGCTTAAATTTGGTCATTAATTTTTCAATTCCTTTTTTTTTAAGTAAGTGGCAGGATAAAGATAAATTTATCATAATATGAACAAAAAGTTTAAGTCACTGTGACGTATACTTGTTTTTTTTTCTATCTATTGTTTTGATGTTTTCACGTATAGATTCAACTCACTATGGTGTCAAAATCAAATTCATACACGGCCTCAAAAAATCATTCATCTGTCAGTTCGATGAATATGGAAAATAAAATTTCGGTGCAAAATGTCAAATATTTTTCTGGGACAACTGTATTATAGTTTTTTTAATGTAAAGCATCACTAAGATCTCTAAAACATTATTCATATACCTGATGTGCAGCAGCTGAAATTAATGCAGGATCAAATGCTGAAAACGCTGCTGCTGTCGCTGCCGATGTTGAACCAAAATGCTGAGTTGAACTACTACTCCCCGATTGAGAAGAATTCGTCGTACTTCTTAAAGCAGGCAAATTGACATAAGGTGCAACTCTACACGGTTCCAATGGGGTTGACACCGGTGGACTATGACTCGAAAGTAAAATTCCTATAACGAAAAAGAAATAAAAAAACAAGAAAAAGTTGAAAAGCCATAAAGCCTAATGAATTGGAAGGTAAAAATAAAATAAAAAGAGAGAAAAAAAAAAACAAACATAACGATTGTCAGTAAATCAAATAAAAATAAATTAAATTAAGCTTCTTGTGGGGTTGTTTTGTTCCACATTGCTCAACCTTTTTTTTTACTTCTTTATCTGAAGTGAAAACACTTATTTATTGCTACCACGGGAACAAATGACACCCGTGGGAGTATATCGTAGACTCTTTGCGAATAAACTGTAGACGTACAAACAACAGGAGGGTAGATTTTGAGATTTTTTTTTTAAAGATTTAATTTAATTACATTTTGAATGGTGATGTTCAGATTAAATTTATTTCAGGAGTAGGTATACTTTTGAAAGAAAGTGTGAATTAATATAATGACAAATTCATTCATATTCACGATTTAATTCGACTAAAATATATGTACTAACACAAGAATTCCGTAAAACGTAAATATGCAGGTACACTCGCTCGACTCATAAGACGGAAGCCTACAAATGTTGCGCTCCCCCCAAAATCACTGATATCTATAAAATTTAAAATCATGACTTAATGAGCGTAAAATAAATTACTTTTACAAGTTCAACCCCTAAGGCCCTTAACAATGTTCTTTTCTCGTGGCTTGTTGCCCTTCTCAAAAATTATTCCGACATTTTAAACGCATTTAAGGGATGATTACACTTGTTCACGAGAACATCAAGTTGATTAACAGTAGATTTAGTGAATGAAATATTACCCGTCAAAGAAAAGAAAAGGGAGAAATGGTGTGTTTTAGCCTCTTTTTTTTTCTATTCCAATTGAGTTGTTTTTTTTGCGGTGCTTTATTTTTTTATAGACTTTTTGTCTGGACACCTCTAGAGGGTTATGGATGGAGCATTGAGCATGAACATCTATAGTATACCCAGAATATCAAATTAGGCAAAGTTTTATTGCTACATTTTTTTGGTGTGCGTTTAGTTTATTCAATTGATGCTTTTCGTTGGTGGAATTAATGTTAAGTTATTTTTTTTTATTGTGAAGTGATTTAATAGAGTATAGAGAGATGTAGTGATGTGCGAATATTGATTTTCAATTACATTATATAAATAATATAATCACTTTTATAGGAACAAATTATAGTATAAATAGATTGAGGAGAAAAAGCCACGA
This sequence comes from Epistrophe eligans, assembly GCA_951394125.1. Taxonomy (NCBI): domain Eukaryota; kingdom Metazoa; phylum Arthropoda; class Insecta; order Diptera; family Syrphidae; genus Epistrophe; species Epistrophe eligans. The sequence continues at coordinate 100,436,444 of OX596028.1, read as the reverse complement.
GACACATTTTGGTAAAGAAATTCTGTCCCTAAAAAATTTAAGTTATGTTTATTGCTTAGAATTCTTGAGATTTAATATGTTTATAAATATTTACCAAATATGTAAGAATTTATAATTAAAGAAAAATTAAAACGATAAAATAAATTCTTTTATTAAATTGATAGAAAAATCATTAATAGTTTTGACATAAAAAATACCAACGCTATCTGATTTCTTCAATAAAAATTAATTTATGCAAATTTACTCGTAGATCTGTTTTTAAGTTTTTTTTATATGGATGTAAGATTCGAAAAACATTAGTATGACATGTACCAATTTTAGGTATTTATTTTAAATAAAATAAAATAAATTTTGTAAATTAATTTCATTTTTATTTTTATTATTTTTTTTTTTTCATAAAAAAGGTTTGTTTTCAAATCGATTTGTTCTGTAAATGTTCAAAAAATTGTATCGTGTGATTGTGCTCGGCTAAGTCATTTAGATTTTCAGCAAGTCGGAAATCTACCAGCTAAATGGCTTGGTCGTATGTATATGGCGGGCTCAAGAATTTCAATCGTATAAGTACATAAATCAACAATTTTATTGTTATTGGCAATTACGTAGTTTCTGATATTTATTTTTTTTATTAATATTCCAATCTTCGTTAGAACTATTTTCTCATTTTTCTATACAATTTATATGTAAACCATATATAAATGTAAGCCATTTTATTTCGTATCACCCGCCACCGCCGGCTTTTAGATTATTATTTTTAAATGTAAATAATTAACACAGCCACATTTTGTTTACTGTTTAAGGTAAAAATCCCCATGTGTCGCCCCCTATATATCAAACTTTAGCATATTTCACATTCACACCCCTCTTAACTTATTAAACCACATTCACACATACTCTCACATCCACCACAATCACGGCATACAATGTGTCCTCCCAGTAAATGGGGACGAGGCTAAAGCGAAAGAAAAACAAAAAAAACAACGATGGTTTAATTTATTCCATCCACCACGATTGTAATTTGTTCTGCAAATATATCCAAATTAGGATGTTTGTGTAGTTTATTTTTTGTTGCTGGTAGAATTTTAATTTGCTTGACAGATGTTATAAAATTTAAATCAATTCTGTCAAAATTTAAACTGTCACTCAACAAACATGAGACAAAAAAAAACGTATCCACACACACAGCCACACCACTATACCAAAACCTAATTCAATTTACTTTTGACACAAAATCATGTCGATATGTCAAAATTGCCAAATGTCACGTGTCACTGATATTTTGTTTCGTTTTTATTTATTTTGTTCAATGCACATAAATGTACCTATGTATGTATATACATACATATAAGTTGGTTGGTTGGTTTTTTATATATCTGAAGGGAATAGCAATATCAAAAGAGGATTTTCTGTGGTGTGGTACCTTTAATCAAAATGTTAACAAAAATTGGTGTTTTTTGTTGCTTTCTCTAGCATGTTGTTGACATTTCCAAATTGGCTAGCAAACATATGCCCTCGCGTAAAACATATAAGGTCTCTATATCTAGGTATACGTTAGTTTGTGTGGTTTTTTTTGTATGTATGTATCTATTTATTCACCTGTCTGCGGGCATATGGTGTTATAAACGGAATTGGCAACAAATGTTTTTGCTCCTTAAAAAATCTTCAAACAAAGTTTATTGGCTGGCTGGTGGTTTTTCTAGATGACTTGTAATAGGAAAAAAAAGTCAAGTTTACTTGCAATCAATTCCAAACATGGTGGGGAATTTTGTGGCGGATATACATATAGAGTCGGAAATGATACAAAATTGTTTAACGTTGGAGATTATAAGCACGTGATTGAAATTAAAAAAAAAATCGTATAATTTAGGTACCTATCGATTTGTGGGAGCATTATTTATCTAGAAAGGCTATCAAGGCTGATATCGTTTAGCTTTACAACTGACTGTCCTTAACCGACTCTATTAGATTATCGTATTTTATTTAAATGTTTTCGATTGCAGTGAAGTTTTTTTCCCACTTAAAGCAAAGCCCCTCCTTAAACGATATATGTTAAATGAATCCATATAGCTCAAGCTGCACAGAAGCTAGCAGAAGAGCCTTGTCGAAATACTAGGCTAATATAACAGTAAAAGAAAAAAAAAGATGGATTATGTGGGAATGATGTTTAATAGCAATCATATATAAAAGGAAATGAAATAAACAATAGCTGCCAATAGGCTTTGTATTAAGCAAAAAAAATGAAGTCTGATCAGATAACTGTCGGCTTAAATAATTTAATTTCAATAAAACGTGTGCGAGTCAAACTAATGAACATCAGCCCTATAAACGTTTATAGGCCTACGGGGGAGACTCTTGATGTGAATAGAAATAGACATCTTTAATTGTTCTACTGTGGCCTCCATTCTGCATTTGTAGTTTTTATTATTTTGTTCGAATCAAAAAGCAATATGACAATATTTGATTTGTACAATGTAGATATGAAGACTATACAAATGCCTGAAGATTATCCAATGCAAAACGTTGGACTCGCGATCAGTGGATTGATACATCTTTTTGTCAGTAAAGGTTGGTACTTCGGCAGTTGTTAAATAATGCTGGAAAATCTGATAAACCTTTTTCATAAATAATACATGAAGAACCTCAAAGAATTGAAACAAAAACAACAATTATTAGTTGATTGGCTCCCAACGTGGGATTTTTTTCTTCAGTTTTTTAATAATGTGCATCATATGCATTTGATGCATAATACATTAATTTTTATAAATCTAATGTCAATATATGTATATAAATAATAATAATAGAAGAAATAAAACTTTATTTAATTTTTGAAAAAAATTATGTTAATGTTAATGTTAATTTTTTTTTTTTTATTTAAAATTCATTATAGAAAAAAAGCAAGTTAAAGCAAGCTTATATCTACTAACCTTTATGCATTTGGTTCTCATGTTTTCTGCATTTGGCTCTTCTGTTTTGAAACCACACCTTGAAAAAAAAATATAAATTTGTTATTATTATTTCAATATAAGTTTTCATCAAAGTACAACAACAATATTATCTCGTAAGAAAGCATTGCAAATATTGTAATTCAGGAGACATTTCTGATTCTATTGTTTCATATATTTCTTTATATTTTTGATTAATAAATTTTAAATTAAATTTAATTTAATTTTAGCCAGAACCAAAATTTTGTAGATTCATCGGTTAGATTATTTATCGGCGTAGAAAATTGATTGAAAAAAAGTTTTTGAGGTTTTTTATTGAAAAATAATTCCTGATCAGGTTTTTTATTCTGATCCATCAAAATGGCGGGTGAAAATGTTATTTCAAAATCTGAACTGGCTTGATGTTTAGTACATATTATGTACTTATACCTTAACCTAACTTAATTTTGTGTATGTTGGGTCTGTTTATTTTTTTGTTTAAACACTTACAAATAATTAAGACCCGTTCATCGACCGTCGTTCTCATAAATATAACTGATTGAATATCGTCATCATCTAAGAACCTTTGCTCAAGTAAAATCTTTGCCAAAAAATCAACACTACCTCTCGAACTATAAAGAAAACTCTAAAAAGTGTACCTAATGTAACAAATCCAGCCTTAATATACTTACGTCTTTCTCACTCTTATTCCAACAGTTTGTCTATGTCGAAGAATCTAATACTTCGGACTGTACAGTATATGCAGTAGTAAATCATATAAATTGTCTCATAAATCAACAATATAACCTACGTGTTGTAAAGTTTATAATGCATAGCTTGCATCTGAACTCAACGAACGAAATTCAACAAAAAGTTGCGACTTAAGGAAGAAGGGTTTTTCTCTTCTCGAATTTTCAATTGCATGCGAATAGGTTTTGAAAGTTATATGGCCATTTTCTATGTCCATATACACAATTTCTATCCGTTATATCGTCGTCGTTCGTGTAAAAGTATCATGGGCAGAAAGCAAGGTTGAAAACTTATAAATAATCTCTTTCTATGTGTTGCTCTCATTTTATGGTTTGTGTATTTTTTCAGCAAGAAAATTTCTGTAGCATTTTTGTTTGTTTTTTTTTTTTGTTTAAATTTTTTGCTGGAACAACTATACTATATAACCTATACCGTCAAAGAACCAACAGATGGAAAAATGTCTACTTTTACGTTTGGATAATGTGCATGGAATTTAAATTTGAATGTCCAGTGTGGACCTTGGCAAAGGATATTCGATTAAAGCAAATTGAAATTGAAGTTGCAATTTTTTAGCATTGGACATTGCCCTTTCTCTTGAAGTATAAATTGAATTGAAAAAAAAAATATGTATCTGTCAAAAATAAATAATGTTCTACGTTGTATTAGTTAATTGTTTTTCTTTCTCACTCTGGTTGAAAGCTTTATTCAGATTATTTAGTTAATATTTTAGTCAATAAAAAGAGCACGTCGGAGGATGTCATGTAAAGTGCCGAAATCCATACAAAATTGACGTTTGTTTTTAATTTTTTTGTTTTTGTAATGATACATACCTACATAATGTATATGTCAAAAATAAATTTTTTAAACAGTTTCACTATAGTATATATGTATGTGTTTTAAGCCGTTTGTATGGACAGTTCTTTTCTGGAATGTGATTAGATAGAGAGTCCATTCAAATGTATAGGTGCACAAATTTGTTAGACCTTTCTATGAAAGCTTATGGGGACGAACAAAATTTGCCCAAGAGAAGATCAATTTGGGATTTAAAAAAATAAAATTTGTGCTATAGAAAATCAATAATATATATTTTATAATTTCTCAAAAATATATCCTTTTTATAAAATCGGAGATATGAAGGAAGGCGTTTGTTTTTGTTTGCTTCACAAATTAAGAAACAATGTGCATGTATGTATGCATATTTCTATCAAACAAGGAAACTTTACTGAATTAATATTTCTTTGGGGGTAGATGTAAACGATACCTTATCTAATACTATCAACTAGGTACTCCTTTTCTCATGAAATGAATACGGTTAAAATCGAAATTAAAAAAAAAATGGGATTTAAAAATTAAGTAAAAATATGTAACCATATTATTCACGATTTGTAAATTGACACTTAAGGTCGCAAGTGCTACATTGCATCTATTTTATTATCTTTCGATTCAAAGATTTGACTCTGTTAAGAATTTTTTCTAAACAGAATCAATTTTTTTCTGTCAAAACAAATTTTTCATATTTTTCAAGATTTCAAAAGAATTCACACACTAGCAATATTTGACATTTCTTAGATGTTAAAAAATTTAATTTTGCGGTATTTCAAGAAGACAAATTGTGTTTTTGGTTGCAAAGAATTTTAATTTCATGAACAATTTTAATTATAATATTAAATATTTGTGCGCTCCTTTTCAATAGTACAATAATAACAAAAAATAGTTTAAAAATAATTTTTCGCAATTTACTGGTCTGACGGTAATTTTTCCATCGCTAAAGATGTGCTTAATTTCGAGGAATTGGCATCAGTTTTTCTTCTTTTTTTCGTATAACAAATTTTTCGAAGAATTTTCATTTAATATTTTTTTAACAATAAACGTATTTATTTTGATAAATAAGCAATGGATATTATTACCGTTGATTCTGCCAATCCTAAACATCAAACCGATAAAAAGAAAAAAATGGAATTCAGCAAAAGAATATTAAGATAATCCGTTAAAACAATATTAGTTGATTCTATTATGCTCTGATTACATTATTGAAATTTTAGTTTAAATATAGTTAATATAATTAATGGTCATGTTGATTATGTTAAAAAAAATTTAATTTGCATTCATTAGGCAAAAACCTACCAAATTAAATTGAAACCTACCAACCGACCAAAGCTTAAAAAACCTACCAGTTTTGGTAGGATCCTACCAAAACTCACTCAACGTGAGTTGAAAGAGAACTCCATTTTATAAAAATTCTCACTTGCGTCGCGATGTAGACCAATGTCCAATAGGCCAAACCGCTTTCAAAATTGCAGCTGCCAAGTACCATACACAAAATCACAAAAAAAATCTATTCTTTAAAAAATTCATTTCAACTATGTATGTAATTATATACAAAATTTTATTTTGTTTATAAAAAAAATAAATTTTTGTTTGAAAGGAATTTGACATTTATTTAGTTATAACTAACAGTTGATTTTTGATTTTAGTACCCAGCGGCTTTAGCTCATTCTCTTTCTTTTTCGCGAGAGAAATGTCTTGGAAATTCGGAAACTTTTTTTCGTTCGGTTTACTTTATGGTTGGTGTTGTACATTCGACACTAATTATTAATTAAGTTTATTAATTTCTACTAGACCGGGAGAAATCTACCTTTTTAAATAGAAAAGCTTTTTTCGTTCTTTTAACTCAATGGCGTGTGTTATATTTTGTTATATATTAAAACATGTGTAGTGTCAAGTTGTCAAATCAGCTGTTCACATTTTAACCAATTCTATTCTAACTAACGTGCGTCGCGTCGTAACGACCCATTTTAAATGAATTCATTGGCAGTTCAAAATATTTTACATCTTTAATACTCATTTTAAAAAATTATGTTCATTAAGAAAGAATAACACGGTGAGCCGGGAGTTTCTACTTCTCATTTTCTTATACATTTTGGATTTAAATAAGAAAAGAATGATCTTCAAGTGAGTATTTAACCCTTGATATTTTTGCAAATTTACGTGTTTCATTCATTTAAAATTGAAGTTAATAGGTAGTTAAGTATTGAAGTTACTATAATATAGTTGCTAGGAGCGATAATAACTTATGCAAGAAATCGATACTAAAACCCATTTGCTCAAATTTTCCTTAATACTAACAAACAATATTTGCGTTCCTTTACTTTGAAACTATATGATTTTTTGTCCAAAACAACACAAAAGTCTGTCAAAGTTCATATAAAAAAAAAAAGAATGTGCAGTTTTTGACAGAAAATCACAGAGTAAACGAACGCAACTAATTTGTTTTACTAAAATACACTGTTTCTTTTTGGCCTAACTATATATTACCTTCTCTCTTAAAAAAAAAAACACTGAATCTTTGTAAATAGGTACATCTATTAGCAAAATAAATTGTTTCATTATATCTACACACATAATTGTTATCTCATTACTTCTAAAAGCAAAGTCACATTAAATAAATAAAAATCGAGTGAATATAATTCTTAGAACATTACTACTATATAGATAAATCTGAACACGCATCCTTAATGGGTGTGACATAAAAATATTTCAAAGCTATAAATAAATATGTCGCCATTTGGGCAAGAACAAGAGAATAAAGAATATAAGAAACAATTTGTAGAAACACTTAGTTATATATTGGCAGGGAATCACTTTTCGGGCTATAAATTCATTTTCATCCCTTTTATAGATACATAGTATCAAAAGGCTAAAAGTTTTTTCTATCAAATTCAAGTTGCAACCAACTTGACAAAGAAGAAGAAGTAGAAGAATAAAACTTAGTCTGCTATTTGTTCTACCCTATCAATCTCTTCGTGGTCGGTCTTCTCACTATAATGGTGAGACAAGCGAAGCGATACTTTTTCTTATTTTTTTTTGGAAGGGAATTTAAGGAAGATATGAGAATTACTTAGCACCCCATGCCGCAGTCCTTTCACTTCGATTAAGTGATGTGGTTAGATTTAAATGTCAACCTACTAGTGACTTATCGCTTGTCGAATTTTGCGAAATGTAATTAATCTTAATTGATTGTCCTTAAGTGGACATTTATATCCACTTATTCAATGAATTTTCCCTGATTTGAAAAATATATATAGATATAGGAAGATTTATTGTTGGTGATTTACCTGTACACGAGCTTCACTTAGACCCAATCGTTGGCTTAGTTCTTCTCTCATGAACGCATCTGGATAGTGGGTTTCTTCGAAAAGTCTTTCCAATTCGTTTAATTGCTCGAGTGTAAAGTTGGTTCGGGATCGACGTTGTTTACTACTAAGGCTGGTGTTTTGATTGGCTGAAAGTCCACCATCTGGAGACATACAAATATCCTTGGGCGAATGACTACTGCGATGTAGGGATGTGTCTGAGGAGCATTGCAGGACATTGGCAGCTATGGTGAGATGCGGTGAATTACTGTTGTCCGACCGATCATTGATTGTAATTGGACTAGAGGAAGATTCAATATTATCTGTATAAGAAGAAAAAGAATTAGACGTATAATGTTTTTAAAACAAATTGTCTCATAACCATAATCTTATAGAGCTTATATAATTGAATTATTATCACAAAAACATGTTTTAAGCCGGATCCACACTTAATCTCGTGTGATGTGTTGTGGAGTCGTGAGTAGGTGCTTCAATGTATTTAATATGCGTGGAGCCATATTTGTCTCGTGGCTGCGGCTTTTTAGTTTTGTTTTCACCGTTGTAAAATCTGTCATTCAGGATTTTTGCATAAAAGTTTGTCAAACTGAATAGAAGAACAGTGATTTTGTATATTCTTGTTGATACCCGTTGGTATAGACGTGATAGCCAATAAGGGAGAGGAACAGACAATCCTCCAAGAATACCAACCTATTTTATCTTCTGTGAACTGTCCAAACATTAATTAGCAATCCACAAGATTAAGACGCATTCGACAAACTGTCAAATTAAAAATTCATTGGAATTTAACGTCAAACATTCATTTAAGTTGTGACAATTCGCAGCAGGTGTCAGCAACCACTCATGTGGATGAAATGTCTAAAATTCGCAATCATCCGCAATTCGTTGCTCATATCTCATGTGTAGGACTATTAATTATAATCTTAGGCATCCGGCTTCGGTATTCCATTCATTCCTGCCGACTATCATCAGCACACACAAAGGAATGGAGGACAGATTTTTGAGATGCATATGTACAGGATTTTAAAGTTGTTATCTCTTAAAATTTGTGATACAACTCTCGAAGCGAGATCTTCCTATTACTGCTTAGCATTTATGTGTTTCAACATAATTTAAACCTTTTCTTAAAATAAAATATTTTGCTATCATACCACCTTCAACTTATAAACTTAATCCCCTCAAAAAAGAGTTGTGTCTTTTCCATAAGCCGTATCTACACAACAATCTTATTCAATTAATTTTTGTTTTAGCTTAACTTAATTATTTGTTTTTGAATGCAATAAGTTGAAAAAGCTTAAATAACCTTAAGGCATATTTTATCACTTAGTATTTAAAGTGAATATAAAAGAAATGAGAATAAAAGGCAATTTGAATTTACCCAGTGTTTTCAAAGCAGAAATTACCTTTTAAGATATCCCTCGGCATCTAGGGTGTGTGTGCGTCATTTGTCGACACTTCATATTAATAAATATTAACATAATTTATTAAAGATGGCATGAAAAGCTAAATAGATTCAGATTGTTCTTTCATCCTCATAAAATAAACAAAGTTTTCCGAAAACAAGTTAGTTAATTAGTGAAAGTTAACATTAACTGAAGCAATTAATTAATTAACTTTGGAGTTTACTTTTCTCTAAGAGAGTGATAGTATGAACTTATAACGTTAAGGGAGTTGAAGAAATTGAGGATATGTATGTACATCCACCACCCAAAGTGCTATTTTTGGAACTGTTGAAGGCTCTCAAAACGACATTCAAATTTGCAATTATGTAGGTACGGGATTTGTTGTGAAATTAGTATATAATTTAATTATATTTTGGCTATTTTTATTTCAATTTTAGAACACATTTAATTTATGTATGTTTAGTTGTGGTGAGGCAGTTAAAATATAGAATTTTTCAAAAATAAAAATTAAAACTGGGAAGGTATGGGGTGGCGTATGTGGAACATTTTTTTTCTCAATATACAGGGTTATTTGCATACGGTTTAACAAAAAGCTAAAGAGTGTATAGGTTGGGTCGAGACAAGAAACAAAATTGGAGGGGCAGAAAAAATTATTGAAAAACAAAGGTAACATTTAGAATGCCAAGCCATACCTTTTTGTAAAGCCAGAAATCTCTTCTTTTATTTAATTTTTAAATTAAGTTGTTCTGGTGAACAGTTTTTTAAAAAATAATTTGCAAACTTAAAATTAAAAAAAAATAGGGTAAGTGCCGCGACTCACGGTTAAGATGTGTAAACATATTATATTCAAGTGCTGGTTTTACATCACAGAACGCGGTGAGTTCGAACTGTCAACCAAACTCAACTCGACCTTTTGTTTTAGTTTGAGCTACGAAGGAACGTACCTACTTTTGAACATATCCAATATAGTTACATCAACGTGTCGTAACGTGAAACTTTTTTTTTTTAATAAATTGCCCAAAAACCGATAAGAAATAAGGGTTTTGACAGCAAATTTTGAAAATTTGTGCAATTTCACAAGAAATTTCACGTTAAAAAAAATAGATCTATTGTCAGTCACTTGTGTTATTTTGTGCGTGAATTTGTTTGATAGTTTTTGTCGGAGTGAGAACGTATCGACAAGTTTCGGAACTATAGAGTGAATCAAGCCTAATTATCCTAGTCCTACTGAACGCGAGAACATATGGAGTGCGTATCGGTAGCAAAAGTGTGAATATATCAAAATCTGTCAAAAGAAATGTTATGTTGCTTGAAAAAATAATAATAAATTATTGCGTCCATCGCGTCATCCGTCGGTCAATTATTAAGTGGGTACATTCGTTTATTTATGTGTTTGTGTTGATTAAGATTCGATTAGTATTAAAACGACATGACTCAACATGTTCAAGCAAGAGAAATTGAACCACAACCAACTTCTAAAATGTGCTTCCTTTCCTTCGCGTCGGGGTGTTATTTTTGTGGTGAATGTGTTAAAACGTTTAACTATTTAACAGTATTATTTTAATATACCTACGTTTTATGTGTTTCCACCTATGACAAGAAAAAAAAGAATATATTGGACCGAAGTCGGTTTCGGAGCGGCGCGGCGCAGCAATGTGAGTAAAAAAATCGGCACTAAATATTGTGAATCAAGCCTAATTATCTTATTCATAATGAACGAGAGAACGTATGTATATGGAGTGCGTAACGGTAACAAAAGTGTGAATATATCAAAATTTTTACAGAAAAAACACTGGTTTAAGAAAGTAAAAATAAATTAATAGTATTGCGACCGGAATCGCGTCGTCGTTGGTCGGTCAATTACATCTATAGGTGAATTCGTTCATTTATATGTGTTTTAGTTGATTGAGATTTCAATCGTTCTTTTTGTTCAGTATAGTGGAACGACTTAAATCAACTTAAATCATTCAAAAAGAATTGAAACACATCAAACATTTAGTTTTCGCTTCCGCATGGGCGTCGCGTCGTCGATCGCTTGTCGTTTGTTCTACGATTGTTCGTCGAATTGTTTGTTCGTCAAAATCCACCCGGAAAATCTGACATTTCACTTTTCACCTATTGTGAGTTTCACCCGAAATTTCATGTTTGAATAAATCCCCTTATTGTGGACATTCATTTCGGGTGGAATGTAATGCCATTCAGCCTTATTATGAGTTTCACCCGAAATATATTCCACCTCAAAATTTTTTGCTCTCCCGGAATTTTAAAAGGTATTGTGAGTTTCGCCCGAACGAAACTTCGTTCGCCTACAAAAATAAGTGAATATTTAAACTGTCAATGGCATTACATTTCGCCCGAAGTGAATGTTAACAATAAGGGGAATTTTTCAAACATGAATTTTCGTGTGAAACTCACAATAGTCGCAAAGTGAAATGTCAAATTTTCCGGGTGGAATTTTGTTCGCGTGAAACTCACAATAAGGCTGATTGAGAGTCTAAATGTTCACTTATTTTTTGTAGGCGAACGAAATTTCTTTCGGGCGAAACTCACAATAGCTTTTAAAATTCCGGGCGAACAAAAAATTTTAAGGTGAAATATATTTTGGGTGAAACTCATAATAAGGCTGAATAGTTACTACTTTTTATCTGTTTTTATCTCTTAAAAGAAAAAAAGAAAACAACAAAAATATTGGAGCAGCAATGTGAATACCTGAAAAAAGTTTTTGTCGGAATGAGAATGTATCAAGAGGTTAGCAGTATCGGGTCTATGCATTGTGAATCAAGCCTATAATTATCCTTGTCCTACTGAACGCGAGAACGTATGGAGTGCATATTAGTAACCAAAACAAAAGTGTGAATACCTATGTATATAAAAATCTTTACGGGAAAAGTAAAGTTGTTTTTTGAAAAAGTAATACAAAATTATTATTATTGTGTCCGTCGCGTCGTCGTCGGCCAGTCGGTTATACATATGTATATCAGTGCGGTAATTCATTTATTTGTTTGTTGCGTTTATTGAGATTAGATTTAAATTAATCGTTTCGTTCAGTAGTACAACCACATGTCTCAACATGTTCACGCAAGAATAATTGGATCACAACCAACTTCTTATTTTCGCTTCCGTGTCCTTCGCATCGGCGCGGTGGTTCGGCGTGCGTCGTCGGTCGCTTATGTTATGTTTGTTCGTGAATATTTGTGTTCGTTTTCCATACAACAGTTATGTTTTGTTTGTTTTTACCTCGTCTGACAAAAAAAGAATACAAACAAAATATTAAAAATACATATTTCGGAGCGAGCAGCGATGTGAATTAAAAAATTGGCACTATATTGAACGCGAGAACGTATAGATTGCATATCGGCGGCAGTAAATTGTGAATATATCAATCAATACCTTTACGGAAAAAGAAAAGTGCTTGTTTGAAAAAAAATTAGTAATAAATCATTAGTATTATTATTGTGTCCATCGCGTCATCAGTCGGTCGATCGGTTAAATCATTTTAATTCGTTTATTCGTGTGTGTTTGTGTTAATTGACATTTAAATTGTGTTTCGTTCATTATATTGGAATGACTTGACTCAACTTGTGCACGCAAGAAGAATTGCATCAGAACCACAACCAATCTAATGTTGGAGAAGATTTTTGTTTACCATCCAGGTACAACCCGCATTATTCATAGTTCCACATAAAGTTAGTAAGTACCTACCTACATACATAATCAGTTTTCTTAGGTACATACATATTAAAGATTATTATAGATATGGCAAATCCGTTGCTTGATAATGGTTAATAAATGAACACAATGTTACAATGGCCAAAATTTACTTCTCATTATACACATCTATAGATTTGTCCCTTTGGGTTTGACTTCATAAATTATCTATATTATACACACTTTTTATTCATGCATACCATACATAAGTATATTTATGTAATTCAAACAAATTATTTATGAGCTTATTACTAATTTACCAATGAATTCCCTTCCTCACTTCATAACTCAACCATAGAAATGTTATAGAAACGCACAAAATGCGTACATTTTCATTAAGCAGAACAAATTGAAAATGTAAATTTTACAAAATAATAAAAGTAAACACAAAATGTCACAAATGAAAAGACATAATGTTTTACAATTTCATTAGGGAAATTTTCCATATAGCTTTTCCTCTCTCTCTACTAAAACATCATCGTTGTGTGCTACACAACCTTCCAGCCATTTTGATGTCGTTTTACCGGAAGATCCGTTTGCTTTGCCGTTGCCCAATCGAAACACCATTTCTGCTTACTATATGCTGTATATGTGTTCGGATTCGAATGCCTGTGCTTTTGGTATATTTACTTAAAAAATTATAATTATCTCTCTGTGGCAGGAGGAGGGATGGCATTTGCACACATTTAATCAAGAATTGGGGTTTCAGTTCGTTATCCCTCCACTTCTCTTTCGTTTTCTATACATAAAACCCAGCTGCGCCATGGTGGTCTGATGACGTCTCTGTTGAAAAATTCTGAAACTCTAGGCTATACCAACCAACGTCACCGAGTTCTGAGTTCTGTTTGTTTAGGTAAAACCAGTAAAATACAGTAAAATGAAAATTTCATTGAAACGTCTCTTTGCCAGGAAATGAAATAAAGCTTGTTATGGCATTTTGCTATACCTGCACTCAAATAGAGAAGGAAGCGGAAGGATATGTTTTTGCTGTGAATGTATCCACTTACTTATATAGGTACTACATAGAGACATTTTATGATTTCTCATTTTGTGTATGTTTTAGTGAATGATGGCATAGAGACTCAGGGGATGACGAGTAAAAGTTGGTAATTCTGAAGATGATGTCTGGCTAATTCAATTACGTTATTTCAATTTGGTGCCCAGTCATCTCTGAGGCAGCCAGATTTTGTTTACATTTTCATTAGGATTTTTGTTGATTGTACGTATAATGGTGGTAGTGGAAAGGAAATGTTTTCATTTTATTTTCAAAAATTAGGCATTTATGACATGACTGAGATTATTCAATACTCAATATCAGCTTGACATCAGCACAGTGACTGAATTTAGTGTTTTCATATTTATTCATGCATACTTAAAAAATTCAGAGGCCGAGGCCCACATTTACGGCGTATTGCCAATTGAAATTTGTTATTATTTTGTCAATTCAGCTTGAAAACTGGTGAACGAATAGGGGGACTTTGTACAGTTACAATTAAAATTGCAGTTGGAGTAATAACAACTTTTTAATCCAAATACCGAAAACCAAAATCCCTTAAATCCAAACCCCAGAATTTAAGTCTCCAAATTAAAGTCTCCAAATCGAAATACCCAATCCCAAAATCCCCAAAAGCAAAATCTTTAAACACGGCATATTCTTAATACTTTGATTATTTTAAATAATTATGATAGCTGCTAATCATAACGATGATTATGTTATGTACCTACATTTATGAATATCGTAGAGAAAACACCTAAAAGAGGTTAAGTGAAAAAAGATGCTTGATGATCTCAAGGTCAACTCACGCCCAAATCTTTGAAAAATACTTCTCTATCAAAATAATAAATAACCTGATTACACTACCGACTGATCCAGTACATATGTTGTCAATATAACTGAAGTTCAAAAAATGGTTTACTGCTCACAAATCGCTCTACTCAGACACCCTTTTTTTTTATTAAATATACAAAATATATAGCACCATAACTCTAATAAACAACCAAACTCCTTTCACCCCTTGGTACTTGTTATTTATTTTTCTCTAAAAAAGAAGTCTTATTTTAACAAAAACAAACAAATCTTCAAATCACCCTTTCAAATCCAAAAAAAATCAGCCCTAAAGTCTCACATGAATTTGCCATATAACATGCGTGTATAAATATTTAGTTGGGTACTTTATATTATGCAAAGCCTATACGCTATAGTACACACTCCAGCTTTTACTTAATAAAGTCCCAAATCAAACTGAATCAAGGTCGATTTGAAGGAGGAATGGACACAATTTATTGCTCCCCTGAGATCAGCGGGATTTCATCTAAAAATTAAATTTGTTCAAATTGAAATGTAATTTTTGGATTTTGGTTATGCCTGGCTTATTTTGTAGTATGTTGGGGTATTCGATATAGTATACAGTATCCTGGTATCGTGTATTAATATTCCCCTTGATGTCTATCAACAGCGATTAAAAAATCAATTATTAAAATCTCCAGAAATTATCACTTTGGATGTAATCATAATTCAATCGTCAGATGACAGATATTACAATATCATTAATCTCCATGCTGTCATTTAATAAATAGTTACTGTGGTTGCGTCACTTTGTTGAAAGGGATAATCTTCCAGTAGAAAATTGACACCCAAAAGAAGTGTGAGATGGAAAGAAGTTTTAAGAGGAACGAGAGCGATGTTGCATTTTTCGCAAATCATTCATCATATCAATTCGAGGGATGTAACGCGTGTCAGAGAATCTTCTAGGGGTGTCTGCGCAAGTGGAAGATTGTAATAATTTGGACCGTGACCTGTATGTATGAATTTTGCAGTGGTAGCATTTTGGTATGGAATAAAACCGCAAAATTAAAAAGAAAACAAAAATGCCATATTGCGTTGTTTTGGAGTGTACATATAGCAAAAAATAAGATGAAAGAAGAATTAAATTTGAAATGATTTTCGTTTTGGGCAATATTTTGCTTGATAGAGATGACGAAAAGGCTTTAATGAATAATAAAAGTGTTAGGTCACTGTTCTAGAATAAGTAAATTCGAATTAAAAACACAGTAAATAGGTAGTTGTTGCTAATGATGTTTAATGATTGAGGTCGAGAAACGATTTGAATATGAAAGTAAATACAAGACAAATATGCATTTAAATTATAACAATATTTTTCCCCTCTCTCAACGGGTAGTTGAAATTATATAACATACAAAGTGGTAAATAGTTAGTGAGAGAATTTACAACAAAAGGTATAATCAAATATGAAAAAAAAAATCATAAGGAAATAATAACATAAGGTAAATTGACATTATTTGACAAACGAAAAATATAAATACAAATATGTAGTTTTATTAAATAGTTGAATTTAATATAAAGCAAATGAATTATTAAGGAAGATGAAGAAAATTAGAAAACTACTTATAATTTGAATCGAATGAATTATTCTTAAACTTAGGTATAAATTGAAAACTGATATTTTTAATATTTATGAAGCTGCAACCTAAGTGAAAGCATATCTCGATGTGTTTTAGTAATTTTCAATTCTATTAAAAACTAGAAGACAAATAAGCATTTGGTTTTTTTGTATTCGATTTAAAATTGATATATGCATTGACAACAAATAGCCAATTTAGCACTTCATTTCACAATTTTGAAAAAAAATTGGTCCAAACTTTTTTTTAATCAATATTTTGAGTTTACATGTGATTTTTTTAAAAACGGTTGACATAAATAATTTTAATTTAATTTTAGGATAAAAAAAGCAGATTTCTGGCTTTCAAAACCGGTATAGTTCTTCATTTTAAGTGTTGCCGTTGTTTTTTAATATTTTTTTTTTCATTGTAAGTCTTTTTTTTTTTCTAAAATTGCCCTCACCTCCTAAACGGGGCGAGATAGATTCCCCCTCCCATAGTAAAAAATGCTTGTTTTTGACCACTCTACAAAATACCATTAGTCTAAGATCCCGCTATAGTTCGACCTACCCTCATCGAGTTACCGGATAAGTGGTATGCAGTTTTTTAGATAGTGTTTTAACTAACATTTTGCGCAAGGGTTGCCTGGTGAAATATGGTCAAGACATAGGGTTGC
The DNA here is from genome assembly GCA_951394125.1 of Epistrophe eligans. NCBI lineage: Eukaryota > Metazoa > Arthropoda > Insecta > Diptera > Syrphidae > Epistrophe > Epistrophe eligans. Next base: position 100,419,439 of record OX596028.1, on the reverse strand, counting down.
CACTCTTTAAAGGTCGATTTTTCGGTTTTTTCAATTATATGACCCAGCACATATGGTAGGTTTTAGTGCTAAAAAAAAATATCATCATCTATAGATCGGATCATCAAAATTGAGATCTTTAAGCTTAGGAAAAATGACAGAGCTCCAATTCTTGTTTTTAATATATGAATTTAAGTGGTAATGTTCCTGGCGCAATAAATGGAAAATGAAAATTTTTAACCTCCCAGATCTACCACAAACTGAGAAAAAAAAAACTATCAGACTTTAGAATTTTATATCATGACACTTATACCTATTAACCCACATAGTACCATCGTAATGATAATAAAATTCTCTTTATGTTACTGTTGTTTTAAATGAAAATACCAATTAGGGTAAAAAGGAAAAAAATCGAAAACCAAGATAAATTGATTTAAAAAATATGATTTTTTTTTTTAAATTCACCTAGTCAAGAGAAAAGCTCAAATCAAAAATTTTGCAAAAACGGATCTTTTCATTTTGTATCGGCTTCTCAGAAATATAAAATTTATTTCTAGTAAACATTTCCCTGATTTTATGTGATTTTTTTCTCCATCGTCCATTTTTCATTTTTTTGACATTAAAATGTTTTTATCACGAGTTTTAGATTTTCTAGAATTTTCTTTTATATGTGTGACTTTCTTGAATTTACAAGATCTATCGATAAAAAACAAAAAACTCTCTATCAATTTTCGTTTAGAAAATAGATTCTAGACCTTTCTCTTCTTTTGCCCTAATTTACCCTATTGAAATTCCGATAAAATCGAACTTTAAAGCGTGGCAACCCTATGCCTTGACCATATTTCGCCAGGCAACCCTTGCGCAAAATGTTAGTTAAAACACTATTTTAAAAACTGAATACCACTTATCCGGTAACTCGATGAGGGTAGGTCGTCCTATGGCGGGATTTTCTACTATATGTATAAAAAAAAATTTGTGTGACCTTATCCTTAACAAAATATAACTAAATACAACGTAAACAAAAGTAAAGGACATCACCTCTAGTAAAATGCAGGCCTTACTTGTTGGTATTTAAATTTGGAAATATTATTAATACAAGCGTAAAACCGTCGATATCCGAAATACCAAGAAGTAAATCCTTTAAACAATTAAATCTGCTTCCGATTTGGATATTAAACTGTTTTTAAAGTTTTGGAAAAAAATATCGTTCAGCGAAAATAGGGTAGTGGAATTTTTTGATTAAATTAAATTTAATTCGGGTTAAAATTATATACAGTGAAACCTCCCTTAGGCGGATAGCCACAGTCCGTCCAAGAATTTAAAAAAAAAAATATTTATACAGGAAACAAAAAAAAAAACAGACAACAGCTGCAGAAATAAAATCCTTTATGAATTGGATCACATACAGTGATTTCGTGGCATGAAACACACATCCCTTTGTGCTACGTCATTGCAATTTCGTTGTTTTCTTTGTTTTAGTTAGTTCATTTGTCTTTATCGTTCGCATCGATTGCCGCTGTGAACGCGTGGGAACGTTTTTAATGATTTTCTGAAAATATAATTGTTGAAATTATCAAATTAGAAACATTTTTCGTCCGCCATAAGAGAATTAAATGTAACAAATTGTGTCTTAAGAGACTTGTCCGTAAATAGGAGGTTTCACTGTATCTTGTTAACAGCTCCACTGGATTTGTTCCAAATTTGCGGTCAGTTTCAATATGAGCTAAAAAAATTTGAATTTTTCTCTAAACAAAAAAAATGGTCTCGCAATTCTGTCTGTCTACCCTTTCGGCTACATCTTAAACAGATAGGTCGATTTTATTTAAATTTATCCCATAATGTTTTTTTTTTCATTTTTCGAAGATCAAATTTGACGGTCCTGCCATGCAATTTTTTTTAGGAAAATATTATTTCATTCAAATTTAGTGTGAACAAACATTTCGAAAATGTTAATCAACGGCACCGATCATCAGCCCATACAACCATTTTGTAAATAAATTAAAATTAAATTATGTATTGTATACCTACAACAATTTTCAAAAAGAAAAATATTTTTGTATTTAAAAAAAAAAAAAAAAAAAAAACTTAGAGTAAAATTAATCTTATAGGTAAAATGAACGGTGCCTAGTTGTAGGTATTGCCCACATTAAAACTATTTTAAACCCCTTAAAGAAAATTTTATTTTTCTCGAAATTTTTAATTCGAATTTGTGTGTATTAGTTATTAATATTATTATTTATTGCAAAAACAAATATTAACCAGTAAGTCCGATAAAACAGTTTTTTTTATTTTTGAATCAATATATTTATTGTGTCCACTTAGAATAAACATTTTTTGCAATATGAGAAGTCAGTGCACAGTACAGAGATATGATAAGTTATTTTTATCTTACGACGGAAAAATACATTTTTTGATTTTAAATTGTCTTGATTTATTTTAACATTAAAGTTGGAAGGAAAAATATGGAAAGAAAAACCTTCATATAAATGTTGATGTAGAGTGGAGATCAGTTTAAAAGGTTTAAATCCGATTGGATTTATTGAAATTTAATTTAAAAATTTGGGTTAAAAAATGAATTCAACGGGAAGTGAATAATATTGAATTGGAGTTATTTTGCGGCGCCTTAAAGTCATTGTACTCGTGCTGTGAAAACGTTTGTTTTTTTTTTCTTGTACGAGTGGAAGAACAATACAAGCGAAACTTAATATTTTGCAAAAAAAAAATAGGTACTTTCTTATTGTGATAATTTTTCATGACTAGTTCATAAAATCTTTTGCTGAAAAACAGACAAAAAGACCTCGTCTTTAAATCCCATGGCGTTTGTAGGAAAGTACACTGTTCTTCCATATTCACCGATTCAATTTTTATTACGGAATCAAAAAGTAAGGTTTAATAATTTAACGATTATTTTTAGCTCACCTTCATAAAAATCAGTTCTGCTGCTGTAATCCTTGGCACTATGAATCCTTTTTTCTTTGTCGTTCTCTTCAATTTCATATTTCAAAACATCCGAAGGTTTTTGCTGCGACTGTGTTGTAATAAGTGATTTGTTTTCACTTTTGCCAACAGAATTATTTGAAAACATTCTAACACTTCCGTCGGCATTTTCATCTTTTTCCGAATTTGCCCGTTTTCCACTATATCCAAATCCCATAGCCCTCATTCGCACTGGAATTTCAACAGACCTTCCAACTTCTTTCTCTAAATTCGAAACTCGTATTAAGTTAAGAGCTGAATTTTTCGATGTATTCACTGTTGTTGTTGGTGTTGTTTTTGGCGAAGACGACAATGTCACTGTCGTCGTTGGCTCAACAGACCCCAAATTAGAATCAAACTTAAAAATATCCTTAAATCTTAGACGATTACTATGATCAGATGTAGTATTTCTACCTAATTCCTGAAATGTCTTCTTTGGTGAAGAATCAGAAATTAACCAATTTTTCGTTTGAAATTTTTGCTGACGCGGTTTCTCTACAACACTCTCACTCAATTTCACCAATGACAAAGGACGACTTTCACTTATATTATTATTATCCTTGTTTTCAGTCCCAGATAAATCGGTTATATCAATATCAACTGATTCATCATCCTCATTAGTCTCTAAATTGTCATTCATTGACATGGAATCTTCAACATCAAGTTTACCAGTTGTAACACGCGTTGCTGACATTGCACTTAAAAGTTCTTGAACTCGAGAATTTGTATTATTATTGTATTCAAAAGATTTTGTCACAAATTGCGCTAATTGCTCCATAATTCACAATTAGAATGATTTCTTTTTTTCCAAACGTACACAATTTAAAATAATAATATTATTCTCAACAATATCGATAACCGTTATGTTTATTGAAACGACCCGTCGGCAATTTACATCTGTGTTACAATAACGACCCGACACAAAAGATACTGTTTTATGTTTTCGAAAATGGTTGGAGCTCTCTTTTACTGTGTTATAATTTGGCTAAAAACAACCCTAAAAACCCCCAAGTTCGCAACATCCCCCCAATATGAAAACTCACACACAGGCTAGACGAAGGCCATAATCGAAATGGGTGCGCATAACTATCCCTGAATGTGCCATTTCGAATTCTTCTATCTCTGTTTATCTTCTAAGGCACACCTGAGAGAGAAAGCATTACTACGATTCGATTTTGCAATTTATTTTGGAAAAATTCTTGCTTGCTTTATTAATTGTTAACTGAGTTTAGATTTTTAGTCAAACAAAAATAATTTGAATAACAATATTCTCTTCTTTTTTTTCAATTTCAATTTAACCTAGCACCAATCACATACCTCTCTCTACCTCTACATTCAACCCGCCATTGTAATTAATAAAAATAAAAAAAAAAATCCCAATGAATTTCCCCCACCTCCATGAGCACTGTTGTCGTTTCACCGTAATTTGTTTGCAATTTCAATAATAATTTTCCTCATCGCAGCAGTTTACCGACGAGCAATAATAACACCGGTGTTGTTGTTGTATTGTGACGATGGTTTGAGGAGAGTAGCGCATGATTTTCCCATTGCCATTGCATTTGTATAGAAACATCCCCTGAAAATGTCGTCCTTTTCCATCCCTTATTCTTTTGTTTTCTTTCGCACTTTTCAACAGTGCCCGATGGGGTGTGGGTGAAATTACTACCTCACTCAAATATTATTGGTTATGGTATTTTGTGTAAGTGAGAAAAAGGTATTTTATAACAAAAGGGGGTGGAGTTTGAATATTGAAAAGGATATTGTTTTGTTTTGTTCGTTGATGATGGTTTTCATGTTTAATATCTCTTCCTACCTATATTAAAGGTATCATGGATACCTAAGTAGGTCGTAGTGGGATGATTTTTTTTTGTTTAAGGTGCGGTAATGGATGTAAATCAAAAGTGTTCTTTTTTTGTGGGATTATCATGTTTTTCTGTATGGGAATTTATGTAAATGCTGGAAAATAATGTTAGGTGTTTAGTTAAATTGTTATTAATTTTTTTGTTTGGTTTTTGTAATACATACTACTTACTTGTTCGGATGTTGTTTATTTTTCTTATGGTTATGGGTAGATAGGTACTTATACCGGTTGTAAATTGAACTGATATAAATGATATTGATATCAAAGGTTATTTGTTTTTAAAATAGGTAGACTATGACTAGTTATGACTATAAAAACCATTGCTAGTTCCCCTTAACCGTTATTGCCTACCTAATATTGGAAATGAAAGCTAGTATTTTTTTTTAAATACATAGGTTTGGGTCAACAAATGAAAACTATTTTTTTTTAATTTTTTAACTCAAAAAATATAACAAAGCGCTACATTTTAGGTATAGAAGCAACTACAGAATATCTATATCAAAAAAAGAAACATTTAGGTACAGATGGAGTCTGCCCAACTTCAGAGTTACCTCAAAGTCATAAAAAGGTGACATTGACTTGTGAGTTTTTTGTAGGTATTCGGCCGCAACTTGTGAAAGCCATGTTCTAGAAATTCCGATAGACGAGTATATTTATGTCAGACTCTCACGACTCTGCTTCAAAGATAATAAAACCGGTGTTAACTGAAGTTTGCCTACGGAGAAGTGGTGCTAAACATTTAATAAGAATTAAAAATTTAACAAAAATTACCATTAAGTGACTTTTGCAAGGAAATATGCGAATTTAGTTCTGTCAAAATCATATGACGTGCAAAAACCGAATCACAACTTGTCGGTTTCTTCGGTGACAAAAAATTAAGGTATTCAGAGACCACCTGTACTTCTATCCAAAAAAGAAGAAATTATGCCATCATTTGTATTTGCCTATAATTAATTTCGTTTTATCATTTTAACGCACCTGTTTTTTCCTGTGAACTCCTTTCATATTCTGTCCATAAAGCACAGCTCATTTCGCTAAAAATTCCTAACTTAAATTTATTTCCACCAATTTTTCTTACGATATGCCAAGCCAATGTGGTAAACCATGGGATTCACTGAACGGTTTTTATACTTTTTCCTTCTTCTGTTAAAGACTTCTCCGCAGTCCATTTACAAACAAAAATTTAGTATTTGTGTACACTATATTTACAAATTGGTAAACGGAATTTCTATTTCACAAATTTTATACATACCTACATAAAATTTCCAATAATTTTTTTTACTAAAGACAAACAAAATGTACAAAATACAGTTAAGTTTAAAATAACAAAAAAAAAAACTTAGATTTCAGCAATTATTTTCCAGATTTGTAAAGAAACATTAATTCTTACAAATTTGTGAAAGTCTAAAATGTGAGTGTAGCTTGCAAAACAAAGTGTTAAGCTGTAAGAAATTTCTGCCGGCCAATGAAAAGTTAAAAAAAAGGCTCATAGGCAATCTCCAATTTATTTATTATTATTTGCACATACAAATAGGTATATTCATTGTTGAAATTAAGCTTTCCTTTTTTACATAATTCCGCCTTTCAAAGTTCTTGAAATTAATAAAGAAAATTTAAATTGACATAAACAGACGTAGAGTGCATAAACTGAAAAAATGGAGGAAACAAATAAAATAAAATAAAATAAAATAAAATAAAATAAAATAAAATAAAATAAAATAAAATAAAATAAAATAAGTGCGTATACGCCCGAGTGTATCACCTTTTTTCTCGTTGCTTTTAGAGAAAATAAAACTATGACATATTTATGGCTTTATGTTGGAACGGCCATACTCATAGTCAAAAGTAAACAATGTGGTTTGACTTTACATTAAATTAGGATAGACAATATTTTTAGAAATACATACATAAATAAAACGAAATTGCAGAAAATGTTCCTCCTAGTCCTAGGGTTAATCCGTTCATTAATTTACTTTTTTGACAGTTAAACAACATAATATTAGTACAAAATATAGAATCTGTTTATAATTCGACCCCGGTAGCGCCACATACATCGGATCCAGATTTTGTGATTTTGTTTAATCCATAAATATAGAATTTGTAAAAAACTCTACCAAAAAATTTTGACACTGAATCAACATAATTGTGAATATTTGGATTTGAGTCTTTTTGACCTATAAATATAGAATTTGTTTATTACTTGATTCCACCGCTAACTATCCGATCAGCAGAAATATATCAGAATCACCGCTGATTCAGCATTTCGTATTCCATAATCGACTTGAATAACTTTCTCCATGAAATAATTACAAGCTGGCGCAAAAGTCAGCACCCTATCAGAAGATGATCTAATTTTTTCAAATGGCCACAAATGTCAATTCTACTTTGAAATTTGCTAGGTAAACAAATACAAAATATTCGTTGCCACCATTTTCAAAAATTAGAGCGATTTTTTGACAACTTTTGCCCAACCTTCTATTTCATCGATGAACGATTGGGCCTCGCCATTCTGTCCTGTTCGTCTGTCAATCTGATTGTTCGACAGCACGTTCGATTTTCTTTAAACTTGGGTATCTAGCGTTTTTTTGGCACTCCCTCGAAACGTTTTTTTTTTTAATTTTTATTTAGAACCAAAAGTAACGGTACCTGGCGAAAATCCTATTTTTTCTCAAAAACGTGGCCGCAACGTAAAAAAAAATGCATTCGTTTTTTTTTTTTTTTTTTTAGAAAAGGCTACCATTTACCAAACGCTATAAAATTCCAATAGATTAATATATAACCATTTGGTATCCCCCATAGAACCATTTTTTTTATTTTCGATTTTCGTAAAAAGTTTCAACCGATTTTGTTCATTTTTTTTAAATGTTGTTTTTTAAATGTTTCAATAAATGTTAAAAGTATTTTACACCCAAATTTTGACTTATAAAAAAGTTTCAAAGTTTGAGAACTTCATAATTCGAAAATGGTTTGGTCTATTTTTTATTAAACTTGGTACCCAGCAGTTTTTAATATTCATGCCGATTATGGAATCCTCAGTGATTCGCAGTATAGTGTTTTCTTTTCACGACAAATAAGTAAAGAGAAAAGAGAGCCCTTCACTGCAAATCACTTCGGATTCCATAATCTACATGATTACTAAGCAGATTACAAAAAAATATTCAACCATAAAAGTGTTAAAAAAAACGTTAAGGAACGTCTCATTTTTTCTCAAAAAAGACTAGAATTTGAATTAAAATTTTTGCGTGAGCTAATATCAGTACGACCTGCCACATAATATTGGAACAAACTTTTCATTAATTGATTATTCAGCTTTATTATGAGTTTCACCCGAAATATATTTCACCTTAAAATTTTTTGTTCGCCCGGAATTTTAAAAGCTATTGTGAGTTTCGCCGGAACGAAATTTCGGTTGCCTACAAAAAATAAGTGAACATTTAGGCTCTCAATAGCATTAAATTCCGCCCGAAATGAATGTTCACAATAAGGGAAATTTTTCAAACATGAAATTTCGGGTGAAATGTCAAATTTTTGTTCAGGCGAAACTCTTAATAAGGCTAATTAATGTTATCTCTTAGAGACAATTTTTTTAGTTTTCGACTATTTCATTTTCTTTTCAACCGAATTTATTGAAATTTTTTACACAACAGTTTCTAATAAATTTAAATAAAAAAAATTTTTGGATTAAAAAAAAAAAAATTAAATTTTTTTTTTCAAAATTCGATATTTCAAAAATGGGTTGATGATTTTTTTTCAAAATGAATTTTTTAACTTTGCAATAATAAATACTTAAAAATGGTAAACCTTTTTTTCTTACATTTTTAAGAAAGAGTTATTTTTTTTAAATTGAGATTTGTTTTAGAAATCAGATGATGGACATCGCGTTGGTGTCAAAACAATTTCAGAGATTTTTTAATCAATTTATGTCTGATTAAATTGATTTTTCAGCAGCTTTAAAGCCTAAACTGTAAGTTCCATGCATATATGTAGGTAGTTTATATTTATGTACTCACATAGTCATAGTTTTTCTCTTTTTTAATAAATTTTGTAAATTTCGACTACAACATCGGTTCACTACTTTTGAATATAAAATTTAATAGTTTTAACATTCACATAATAATACCTTAAACTAAACTACATTTTTGGCAGGTGGCATAAAATAAAGACTCTCATAAATAATTTATTTCCTTTATCAAATGAATAGTTCTTAAAATAATACAACTTTAAACCACACTTTGGTCGCACATAAGAAGAAGTTCGTTGGACCCAGTCGTGCATTTTATTTATATAGTAGATGTGTTTATTTTTATTTATTATGAAAGCCCAACATGTGTTCTTAAAAATACTTAACATTTTTTTTACCTAAAAATACATTTAAAATTATTAAAAAAATAAAAGAAAAAGCAAAGATGCTGCAGAAGTCAGATTCTTCGAGATAAACATAGCCATAGATTTCTAACGGTCTTATTCTTACTTTACTCTTTCTAACATTCAATACTCAACGCTCAAGGTACTTATTTATTCGTTTTAATTCGTTTTTTTTTTTCTTCAAATATTCATATTTCCTTGATTTTCTTTTCAAAAATCGGTTGTAGTTTGGCCAAATTAGAGCCAATGAAAACCAGAAAATTTACTCTTGAGTTTTTCGACTTGAAATGACCTCAGGAACTCATGGTTTTCTTTTGGGCGGTGATTTCGGGACATCCTGTATGATTTTTCTAAAATATTCTATAACGCAAAATTGAACAAAAATGCAGTCGTTCAGATTCGTTGTTTTTAAAAAATCGAGTTTAGAGAAGAAAAAAGAAATGAGGTATTTCGGCAATTTTTTTTTTTATGAATAGCGAACAGAACGTTCGACTGAAGTCGAAACCGAAATTCGCTCCATTAATGTTCGTCGCGTCCTTTTTTGACACAGCCTATTTAAAGACGTCAAGCGACAATTATTTGAACAAATTCCACATCAAAAAATCTAGTAGGGAAACATATAATTATGTATGTATGTAGGTATATTTGTCGCTTATCAAAATTCCGACAATATTTTTCGTTTCTCGACAAATTCACGACATTTAATGACATGTTCCTTTTGTACCATTTTGCTTGCCATATCGTCGCATGAAGTGAGCATTCAGGTTTTGAGAAAATATTTGATAATTAATATCAGGTATACAAAACATTAAGAAATAACATTTTTTACCGTGTCAACTTTGCCTGCGTTTGCATCCATTTCCATTTCAAAAATTTCTGATTTTGTAAAGAATTTTTATTCCATCTCGTAGCCATCCTCCAATGGAATTGGACAGTTTATTGCTTGACAGATGGGCAACAAACTATATTCTATCGTACATTGAATATTTCGATCCAAATGTTATCCAAAAGCCCTAACAACAGCTTTTTCCCGAGCAACAAATTTAATATAAAAATTACGGATTTCTTAGAGATTTTTCTGGATCTCATTTTTCTAAACTGATGTGAGCAGGTTTTTTATCGCATCTTTATTGCGCCACAAACATTATCGTGATTGCCACCGCCATCGCGTCGGTTTGCACATAGATTTATCTAATGACGTCGTAATGTTACACAATGTTACAATTTTCCAATTTAGGAACGATCGGAGTTAACAATAGTTAAAATTTTAGAGAAAAAAACAACGCACAACAGAGGTTGTTTTAAAAAATCAATTAATTTTTTTCTTTCACGACAAATTTATGACAAATTCACGACAATTAATCAAATTATTAGAAACTTAAAATTTTTAAGTGATAATGCTAATTTGACAGATATCAAATTGTCAGTGGTAGTTTTTGATGCTAATAATGTTGATCAAACAAGATCCCGTGTAAAGCTGTATTTTTTTCAGTACAAATTTAATTTTCAAAAGCGTAAGATTACCTTTTCAACTACCTAACTCATCCCGGGAGTTCAATAAGAGACAATCAACCATAGCTTTAATCCAACCATTAACAAAGCCGCTGATCGGGCAAGCATTGCTAGTTAAATAAAATTTACGACTGGTTCGCACGAACTTGATCTTATATGTACATATGTGCGATCACACTGTGGTTTGGTTTTAAAGTCGTAATGATGTTTTAAAAACTTTTCATTTGATAAAAGAAATGTATTTATTATTGGAGCCTATATTTTATGCCACCTGTCAAAAATATATCCTTGTTTAAGGAAGTATTATGTGAGTACATACATATATAATATGAATAATATAGCACCGTGTTGTCTTGCATATATGCATGCAATGTTTAGACTGAAAAAATATATTAAAAATCAATAAAATTAGAAATAAATTGATTAAAAAAATATCTGAAATTGACTTGACACCAACGGTACTGTAAGGTACTGTAATTTTTAGTACTTATTTATGCGGAGTTTAAACATCAATTTTGAAAAAAACTCATCCACCCATTTTCAAATATCGTATTTTCAAGAAATAGTTTTGAACATTTTTTTTAAAAACACAAAATTTGATTTTTTGAAAATTCTGATATGCAATATTATTCAAACTTATTAGTAGCTTTGGTGTACAAAATTTCATTAAAATTGGTTCTACCAGATAATGAGATAGTCGAAACCCAAAAAAATTTTTCTATGAGAGGTACCATTTTAAAACGATAAATAAATTTTTTCCCAATAATATGGTAGATCGTTCTGATATTAGTTCACACAAAAATTTAATCAAAATCGTAGGAGCCGTTTTTGAAAAAAAAAATGCGATTTTTAATACCGGTTTTTTAAACATTTTTATGGGAGGTCCCGTTATTTTAAGTTATAAGAAAAAATTTTGTTTAAAATCTGCTAAATAATGTGCTAAATTTAATAAAAATCAACCGAGTCGTTTTCAAATTATTAAATTCTCAAAAAAAAAATTGAAACTTTTTTTTAATACATGAAAATGTTGGTACTGTATCTACTGTAAATATTCTCTATAAAAAAATTATCAAAATCAGTTGAAACGTTTTTGAGAAAATCGAAAATCAAAAAAATTGTTCTATGGGAGGTGCCATTTGAAACCATTTTTCCGAAACTTTTATAAAATGGTAGCATTTTTGTAAAAAAAATTACTAAATTTTTTTTTAAGTTGTGTGCACGTTTTTGAGAATTAGGTAAACAAATTTGTACGGCAGGTACCGTTATTTTTGATCTTTAAAAAAAGGAAAAAAAATGTAGGGGGGAATGCGCAAAAAATGCTAGGTACCAAGTTTAAAGAAAATCGATCCACCTGTTTAGGCTACAGTCAAAAGGACAGACAGACAGAATTGCGAGACCCACTTTTTTCGACTTCGCTATCATCGCAATGTCAACTTTGATCAAAATTTTGAGTTCGATTTTTTTTTTCGAATCCATAACTTGCCATATAGTACTTACATGTACATATATGTATGTATGTATATCGCAAGTTTAAATGCACTTTTCTGGTTGCAATTTGGGTTAAATAAATCTGTAAGAGACTTCTATAAATGGCGTATAGATTAGTGTAAAGTGTAAAATTAGTAATTAAATTACTGATGACATAACGAATGTTGGGGAGACAAATTAATTCTTGACACCTCGTGTAAAAATAAACGATTTTTTTCGAATTTACATAATATAAGAAAGTCACAAAATCTTAGCCACTTGATGTGGGTAGGATTCGAACTCCTTGCTTAAAGAACTTTCGGAAAAATATCCATACAAACATTAACCATACACACATACATACCTACATAATATCCGAAAAAAAATTATAAATTTGATCGACCTACGGAATACTCGTAAATATAAAGCATCCATGTTGCCAAAAACTTGAAATTATTTGCATTTTACTCACTCTCATCTCATATTTGACAAAAAAGAAAAAAAAATTAAGTTTCCTTAGCCATAACTCAAAAATGCGTAATTAATTATTCATTTTGCGACACGGTACATTAAGCAATTTAATTCCATTTAGGGTGCCAAATATTGTTCTTCGCTCCTAGTAAAGCACAGCATGATGATGATGATGATGATGATGATGAACATGAAGGATGAATTTTAATGAAGTCAAATAAATTCTCTTGTTTTTTTTTTATTCAGCTTCATTCTTCAAATCAATCAAATCAACCTTTTGAATCAATACCTTAAGCTTATAGGTTCGTTGTTCTTCTAAATTGTATGTCTTAACACCCCCACAATTTTGATTTCAATTTATTCTCCGAAAAATAAAATTGTAAATTCCTAAAAAAACTTAATTTGATTGCAAGCTCAATTAAGTAATTAAATGTTTACTTTGGGGAATTGTATCTCAATTCTAATTAATTGCAATAAAAGTTTTCTTTCGACTTTAAAAGGCAGTAGGTAGGTAAGGGAAGGGAAATATTTTTAGAAAGGAAGGATTGAAAGGATTTACCAGCAATGTCATCAATGTGCGCCTTCTGAATATTCTCGGGGAAATGAAAATATGCAAATAGCTTTCAAAACCAAAGAGAGACATTTTCGAATGTAAATTACTAAAATAACAGAATGAGGATTAAAGAACATAAGTTTTTGGAATTTATTGAATGAGATTTCCTTTTTTTGTGTGGGTTTTGTGTGGGTTTTTTTGTGTTTCAACATCTGAAAACAGTCCAGCGAAATAGATAAAAGATATAATTTTATTTCATTCAAAATGTATTTTTATTTATTTTTTTTTCTGTATAAGTGACGTGATATTTCACGTCTTTGTTTTGTTTGAACTTATAAATAAATTTTCTTATATAATATTTTACAATTAATTGTTTTTTTACCATCAAGTACTTATTAATCTCGATTCAGTTAGTTGAATATTTTTTTTTTTCATTTAAAATATAAATCACCGTAATTTTAGCATTTTTATTTATCTTTTGCAACTTTTTTTTTTTAATTTTTGTTTATTTTCTTTATGGAAAAAGTTATCATCACACAATTTTATATAAATATGTATTTACAATTTTTTTTACAAAAAAGTCTATGGTTTTGTTATTTTTCTTTTATTTATTTTATTTTTTATGAAGAATAGGAAATTGAGCTATTTAAATTATGGAAAAATATAAATGATCTAATTTATCGATTGATTGAAGGAAAGGAAAATCTTTAAATTCTTGGAAATAATTTTTTGTTATTGTTATTGTGAGTTTCACCGGAAAAATAGTTCACCTAAATTTTCGCCTGAAATTTTAAAAGCTTTTGTGAGTGTCGCCTAAACAAAATTTCGTTCGCCTACTAAAAACAAGTGAACATTTAAGCTGTCAATGCCATTACATTCCGCCCGAAATAAATGTTCATAATAAGGGGAATTTTTTTAACATACAATTTCGGGTAAAATTCACAATTGGCGAAAAGTGAAATGTCAAATTTTCCGGGTAGAATGTTGTTTGAGTGAAAATCACAATGAGCATTTATTTAATGCTGCTAATAAACGTTTTAAGATAGGTAGGCAATTTTATACGGGGGTACCAAAGATCCAGATCAGATCAACAAATCTGAATTTAAATCTTCAGACAAAAACAACCAGTTACTTTCTCATCCCGTCCAAAATTGATTTTTGTTCTTTCTTAAATTTGTTTAACATTTAAACATTGTTTAGTAGATTGACTTATTTAATTTAATTATATTATTTTTGATTGCCTTCAACATTTTTGTACGAATAAATGGATAATCCGAAAATTTAGTCAAAACTAATTTTTGAATGAGAATCCTTGAATGAAAATGAATTGCTTAAGACTGACTTATCTTTCTAAAATTTTCCGTTTTTTTATTTATTAAAGGTAAAAGGTTCTTAAAATGTGTAAAATGTACCATAACTCGTCTTACATCCCAGTTCATAACATTTTAAATCAAATGGTTTTGAAACATTTCCTTAAGATGTCTACCATAATTTGGCCTTTAAGCAGTAAAACTTTGAACCATTACTTTATAAACAATCTGAATCTGTCACAAAACTTATGATTTCTTGATAATTGCATTAAAATCAAACACTTTAAAGGCTTTTTACTAAAACAATTCAAAGCCAATCAGTTTTTATTAAGTTCTTTTTGTAAGTTCCAAATTATTCCACTGTATCTATCGCAATTCAAGTGTTTTTTTTTTTAGACATGCCAACTCAAGCAGTTACAATCTAAGACAGCCTTAAAAAAACACGGCGGGTAACTTATGATGCATTTGGCAGAGTTTTATTAGCAACAAATAAATTTCTATGGGAATATTCAAGAATCATTTACTTTCCCAAATTTTCGAATGCGAGAAATGTTATGATTAAACTGTTATCCTAAATTTCTAGCGAAAATCAAATCATCGTAGATGTCAGTAAATTTTTGAATTTCTATAACTTTACCAAATTTTAATTTTCATTGGCCGAGAAAGCAAGAGCATGGTCACTGTACATGCTTTCATCGAGAAATGAATCTCTGTATCTCTGACTCGTTGTACGGACTGTACAGCGACGTCTCGATGATGGCTTAGATGGCTGGGACACGTGGGCGTATGGACATCGACGCTCTAGAGGAAGACTCCACCTTACAGCCCGGCCAAATTCCTAAACGCAAATTTGCAAAGCAAATGCAAAAAGCAAGATATTTTTTACATTTGCATAAATGAATTTGCATTTGCGCAAGAAAACAAAAATCTACTACATTTTGGGACAAACTCCTTGGCAGGGATGTTTACCTTTGCTTTTTGAAACTGTCTGCTTAGCATAATTTGCGCAAGTTTTGCGTTTAGGAATTTGGCCCCCTATTCTGCTAAACGTTTGCATGAATTTTTTTATTCTGCTATCCGTCGAAGGAAAGCGAATATGTATTCCAAAAAGCAGCCCTACCACGGATTCCATCGTATTTTAAATAAAAAACTATCATAGATTCCATCGCAGTGGAAAATCTCATACAAATTGTCATAACATACGGTTTCGGTGATAGTTTTTTGGCATTTGAAAAAGTTTCCAAATACGATTCGTGTTTGGGCTGACTAATTGTAATAAATAAAAATAAAATTTTAATAAAAAAATTCAAAAATAACTATCGATAAAGGTTTGAAGAATAGTTTTTGACAAATTAAGTGAACAATTCACGTGAAAGGAAAAATTCCATGGGATCGGATAGCAGAATAGGGCTGTTCGAGAATGACCTCAACCACATGATTTGCCTAACTGCAGGCAGCTATGTAAATATCTAGGGAACGAGGTGGCTGTTACGACTTGTTGGTTGAGGCCGTAGTCAATCGGGAACTGTAAGCGCCATCTAAAATAAAGTTAGTAAGCATTAAGCAGAATGCTTGTAAGAAAATGTATTTCGCTTTATTTACAATAGCCCAAGTTCTCATACTTTAGGAGCTCACCGTATTAGGTTCTTGAATTCCAACAAAATTGAAACCTAATTCCAAGAATATTAAACAAACCATGGTCACACTCAGTCAAGTTAATAGCAAAAAAAAAAAAAAAAATAGAAAAACAAAATGCATTTTTTTTTGTAAATTCACTTGGAATAAATTCTTCATCTTTTTATTTCCGAGTTTTAAAAGTAAAATGAAAAAATATATACATATTATATAGGTATATTTAATTGGATATATTTTTTTATAACTTTAATTATAAATTATTAAGAAAAAAATAAACAAAAAAAAAGACTATTTATCCAACCTAATAACACTTCTCATATTATTTAACTTAGTACATATTATTTATTATATTTTTTAAATACATATAAAAATATAATATTATTTAGAACAAAAAAAAATGAAAAAAATGATTCTGTATGTTATGTGATTAAATGAACATAATTTTATTTTTCGATAAGGGCGGAGAAGAAAAAGAAGCTTAGCGATTTTGTTTTTTTTTTTTTTTTCAATTTACAGCTTAAGAATCTAGAATATTAGTAGTACTCGTAAATGTTTAATTTCTTTTTTATATTTTTTTTATCTTAATGTACAACTATATGCTCCTAATTAATATTTTTTTTTGTATAAAAAACACCCATAATTTCCTCTCTTTTCTTAATGATTAGCATTTTCCATTAATTTTTTTTCTTTAATATATATTTATGTTATATGGTAACAGTAATTTTTATTTGTTTTATTTAATTTTTGTGGGCTATAAATATACAACTTTAGTATATATATATATAAACACCATTTTTTTTTAATATATATAATTTACATCTTTGTTTTTGCGTGTGGGTTTTGTTTGTGTAATTTGTGTGTGTTTTGTTTTGTTCTTCGCTTAAAAATAATAACTT
Organism: Epistrophe eligans; assembly: GCA_951394125.1. Lineage (NCBI taxonomy): Eukaryota > Metazoa > Arthropoda > Insecta > Diptera > Syrphidae > Epistrophe > Epistrophe eligans. The sequence goes on along the minus strand of OX596028.1, from coordinate 100,402,414 downwards.
AAATTGTTTGTTTCAATAAAATTGCTCTAAACATAATTTCTTTCTATTTTTTAAGTAAAAAGTCTTCTTTTTTTTATACAAAATGAAAATATTTTTTTTAAACATAATATTATAGTTTAATAGTAGAGTTTTTTTTTGTTTCTGTTTAAATAACTTATACACACTCACTCACCTATCAATAGGATATTACTTATATATTTTTCTTAAATTAAAAAATATTTATATATATATAATATATTAATATAAAAACATACAGAAAACTAAATTCAGTTGATTTTTTTTTGTTTGCTTATCATTTTTGATATAAAATGTTACTATTTTTACTCGAAAAACCTTGCCTTTTTTGAAATTTTTATTAATGAAATATTTAGAATGTTTTTATTTTACATTAAAATTTTTTTTTTGTTTGTTGAGTGCTTGGATGTGTGTGGTTTATGGGGTTGATGATTACTCTTAGAATGTAAATAATTTATTACGCGTAATCGGCATCACTGTAGTCATCTTCATCGTCGTCTGATGAAACAATTTTTCGTTTTTTCCGTTTGCTGCGTGTTGGTTGTTTGCGCATAGTGGATTTTGAGGTTCTCGTACTACGCGTTGTTGGTGTTGCTGGTATGTCCTGCTAAAAACAGAATCGTTTTATAGATACAAATTGACAAAAACGATTTGTAGAACACATATAAAAAAGCCTTTTTTTTTTATTATAGAATTTATATTTATTTCCATAGCTATTTAGACTTCTTTTATAATTTATCTCTTATGATTTGTGATGTTTGGATGTTTCTTCGAAAGGGGAAACAAATATCTTAAAAAGTGAACAACGCGCCATTTCCGCAGTGAACATTTTCATTTCGATTGGGCAAAATAAAAAACCCGCAATAAACCTCGTCCAATCCCTCTTAAAAATACCCTTCGAGACAGAAAGCTAATTATATACATGAGAGTGTAAAAAGCCACTGTTGCAATTTTCTCGTGTAAAAAAGCCGTTGGCAATAAAGGGGGTCTCCAACCTCTCATTACTTTTTGGCTGTACACATCGGTAGTCAGACAGATTCTGACATTCGGTGTATCAGTATGATGGACCGCCTTAGAAAAAACAACTAATTGTGGAAAACTAGGGAAGGTCCAATACTCAGCCTGCCGATGCATGGGTGGAGTACTTCGTTCGTCTGACACCCCTTGACATATTTTGTAAGCAAACAGCTTCAAGTACATCAATTCGTCTTAAAACTTCCTCACAATGGCCCAACAATGAATTTGGCCGTTCTATCATCATTACAGACTACACTAACCTACAGGTACAATTCTATAAAAACTTGCAATTAAACATCCTTTCCAGATCTCCAGATCGGCTTTCTTAGAAGATGAATCGATCCACTTTTACAACGGTGGATCAAAAACTGATGATGGGCTTGATGGAGGTGTGTACTCTTACAGACTAAAATTAAGTCTCTCCTTTCGTCTTCCCAATCACTGTAGCGTGTTCCAGGCGGAACTTTTCGCTATAAAGGAGTCCTGTCTTGGATCAGAGAAAACGTGATCAAGCACAGATATCCGCATCTTCTCACATAGTCAAGCTGCAATCAAATCTCTTGCCTGTCTCTAAAAATTCAAAAACAGCCCTTTACTGTCGATCATCTCTCATGGAGATGGCACAGCAGTTTTGCTGGGTGTCGGGTCACTGTAAAGCAGACGAACTCGCTAAAAGTGGAACAATATTACCTATATCGTCAAATCGGACAAATATTGGTTTACAAATCGCTGCATGTAAACTTATGCTAAGGCAAGATGCAATAGAAAAAACAAACCTCAGGTGGAATAACATGGCCACATGACATGCCAGACCACAAAACAGATCTAGCCTATGCTGGATCTGAAGCACTCTAAGTGTTTGATATCTCTAAGCAGTTCGTTAATCACCTCCGTTATAGGTGTCATTACCGGGCACTGTCTAATAGGCAAGCAAGCAATGAGGCTTGGAGTATTTTCCAATGATTTCTGCTGAAGTTGTATGGAGGAAAAAGAGGTCTATCTGAGAGGCGTAGGCTCTACCTGGGAGAATTTTACAATGATCCTAGTGATCTGGCAAATCATGAAATTAGTAGTCTCGCGCGCTTCGTAAGAAGCTTTAAGTGATTCAACGAGTAGGAAAATAGTTTCCTAGATTCTGTGGCATCACAATGGACCAACTTATGGTCTAAGTGTGTCAAATGTCTCTGCTGACAGCCACGTAAACCTAACCTAACCTAGATAACTACAAGTGGATTTTGCCGCCTTACATATCGTCGCTGTAGTATTCGATCTACGATCTTGTAACCCAGAAAAGTGAATTTTTCAGGAGAAACAAAAAACTTGACATAAAAGTATATTCTAAATTTCAATGGGGCGATCAAGAACAAAGTGCTTTTGACCATCTAAAAAAGTGTCTTACGAACAAGCCTGTACTCGTTCTGTACGAACCATCTGCGGATCATGAATTGCCCTGGTATACGAGAAATTTCAGCAACAAAAATGCATGGGGCGATACGATGTATTGCTATTTATGCGTTTAGATTTGAAACTATTGTTCTTAGGCTTACAAGCTTTTTTTCATTAGATCCGGAAAGTTGTTTACTATAAAAGTGCATCATTACCCAAAAAGTCATGTCATTGAACTCACCTTATTTTGGGCTGGTGTTGAAACCGTCGAATGATTCACACTATTTAGATGTGGTGTTGTCGCATTAGTTGTTCTCGCTCCACTACTACTTTCGCCAGCTAGATCATCTACACTACTCTGATTAGCACCGGTTGAATTTAATGCTGGCGTCGATGGTGTATCAATCGATGCTGCCGTATTATTTAGTCTTGATTTATCACGCTCCTCATCAAGAGAATCAGCATCATCTGGATCTAACTTAAGCATAAGTTGTTTAAACTGAAACAAAAAAATATTAAAAACAATTTATTTAAAGGCAAAAGTATTTTGTTTTCGTAAAACATACATCTAAATATTTTACAACTAAATCCCTTTTATCCTCTGCATTAATCTCCACATCACTGGTCTTTACTACCGATTTCTTAATCTCTTCGATTGTCGACTTGGGATTAAAATCGGGCACTGTCTTTCTCGTGCAAGCTTTTTCATAGATTTTCTGTGTTTCTGATGGTGAATACCTTGAAATCTTACCATCCGTCAGACCGTACATATCTTTCAAATGCTGTTTGAGTATTAGAAGTAACATACACGCTTGCGCTGATGTAATGCATTTTTGAATTTCACTAATGTCATCTGGTAATCGTTTGAACAAAACATCCGGATCCTCTTCATCGTCATCATCTACGAGAATATCGTCTGCATTTTCGGCTGGTTTAAGACATTCTTTGAATGTGGCCAAAAGATTTGTACCAGCCATTGATATCATAAGATCAATTTGATGAATAAGATAGAGAGGTTCATCTTGAACGACATACGGGAAGTAGGCCAAGTTATCGGCGATGTAGAGCATTTGACGCAGCGTTGTCTTTTGATCATCGAATTGCTTGGTTACTGTTTGGACTAGAGCACGTCGTTGAGGTTTCGTTGTGCGCAGCAGGGTATAGAGGAAATCATTAAGAGCTGTCGGAACTAAATCGTGTTCCTTTTTACTGAAAAATTAAAAAGGCCAAAATATTATATTGAATCCAAGAAATGCAATGAGTGTTGAAATACTTACGAGAAACCTCGTATCACAACATTTTTTCCTCGGTCCCCTTGTAGCAGCTCTTGAAGCTTGAAACACAGCTGCAGACCAAATTGCACTTTCATATTGACAAAGCCCGAATAGGTCTTGTCGATTTCTTTCAGCAGGGCATCTGCTCGATGAGCCGCCTATTGAAATGTTTTGTTTGTGAATAACCAAACTAATTACTAAGTATACAAAAATCATTACCTCTTGCTTCGAATCAGTACTTAAAGTAATAAGATATGGTACCATCCGCACTGGATGCACTAAACCTTGTCGCAATACTATTTGCACAACCTTTACAGCCCACAATCGTACCGAATCATCTCGATTTAAGAAACAGTCCAGGATATCTTGCAGATATAATTGAATGATTCTGCTGGCCATACCCGATGAGACGTCATTCATTTCCTTTAAATCTTCTGTTTGTTGTTGTTTTTCCCCTAAATTAAAAAAAAAGAGCAACACTTTATTATTGAATTCGAATTTATATAAACAACAAAACTTACAGTCTTTTTCTTTATTATGCATATAAATCTCAGATTCTGTTAGATATATCCAAATATTTCGCATACAAATAATTTTTATACACGCATCGACAATTTCGCTTCGCAATAGATCACAGTAAAATTTTTTCAACTCGTTACGGGTTAAATAATCATCATTCATTACACAAAATGAACCCAGTGCTATGAGTGCTTGTTTTCGGATATCATTGTTGGCGCATTGAGTGAAGAACATTAAACATTCGAATACTTCATCACAGATTTGAGGTGAGAAACCACTGCCTTCTCCTAGAAAATTAATAAGTTTTTTTTTTTTTAAATTAAAGTATAATTAATGGCTTTAGTGAACTTACCCAACACCTTTGGCGATTTAAAGTCAAAGTATCGCATTAGGATACCAATGGTGAAGAGACTTCTGCGGAAGATCGGCGTATAGATACTATCTATCGAGTAGTTATTCTTAGCTACTTGATCGCGACTGTTTTCGATGATTCTGTAAAATCTGTGAGAAAATGTTTTAGAAATATGAATGTTGTTGAAAAGGTTATTGTTATAAAAGGTGAAATAAAGGACTCAGTAAAAGTACGTGAAATAGAAACGCTTCATCAACAAATCGTCTCAAAACTTCCGCACTCAAAAATCAAGTTAGTTATTTTCAAAATTTAAATTCAAGATTTGAATTGAATTTATTAAGCTGGATCACCTAAAAAATTGAATTAATTTCTAGGACATATCTTAACTTACTTTTGAAAGCAATCTCTGATTAGTTTATAGTTCTTTGTGATTTTATTTACAAGCGCTCCTAGGCAGGATACACAACTTGTAACCACAGCCTGATTGAGCGACACAACTAAAAGCATTAAATGCTCTTCTAAGGAAGCCAAAAACGATTCACTGGGATTCACAATAAGTGGAACAACCTAAAAAAAAAATAAAAGAAACAAAACTTACAAATCTAATTTAAAAAATCATACAAGTCTCTCTTACCTGCTCAAGAATATCTGCAACGGAGCAAATAAATTTCGGCGCTATCGCTGAATGGCACTTAATATTCAAATATGGTTCAATTGTGATGGCATGTCGAACCAATAGCTGGGGGCGCACTTTTGCCAACAAATGTAATGTTGTTATACAACCCAGCATGCGAGCATTATCAGTGTCTTCCAGTTCGATTAGACGTTCTACTAAACCATCGGCAAGTTGTTGGCAAGCCAACACTATTTCCGGTGCTGGTTCGGTATTCTTTTTGACAGCTTCCTGAGCACTGCCGTCGGGCTTCAGCATGTTCTCCTTTGGTGCAAAGATCTGTGGAAGATTTTATTTTTATTTCATGTGCATTTAATTTAAAGCAAATGATTATTTACGCTGACAAGAAGTCCCTCCAGCCACGTGGTGCCTGTGTCATGTGCGGTGTTAACTACATCAATGATTTGGTTGATTTTTCGTTGAATTCCATGCTGAAATAGAAATAGAAATCCATCATTTGTGAATTGTAACCAAGATAACAATTTAAATCAAATTTACCTTATCGTTATCCTTGCATGGCATAAACCACATTTTCATAAACACCTCTGTGACAAGTTTTTGTATGCCTTCCTCGTCATTGACTCTTCGAATCATCTTTACGCAGATTTCCGGAATTTTCTCAAAATCTGGATATTCAATGCAAATATCACGAAGAATTTTTATCACACGCTTACGCACTGATACACCAGTGTCCTTTATTAATAAAAATTTAAATTTTAATTGTGTAAATTGCTCGTAAATTTAAAAAAAAAAAATAATTTACCAATATTCTTGTTGATAACATATCATAATACTGATCGATTAACTCTTCATTACTCAAGACGAATTTACCCACTAAATCGACGGCAGCTTCACGTACCGAAATGGCAGCATCTAAGAATTTCTGATTTACACCCATTTGCATGTCTTTGCGTTTTAGTACCATGGGATCGACTTCAACGATATTGGCTAAGCATTTCATTGCACGTGTTCTTACTGCTATGGATGGTTCACTATAGAAAAAAAAATAAAACAAATATAAAAACGAAGGAAATGAGTTGTAGAGAGAGCGAAACTGCATTACATTTTTTATTTTTTATTTCTTTTGTTTATGCTACAGAACTCAAATTGCTGATCCTATAAGCTGGTTCCTTATATTTCGTTTGAGCATACATTTTCGGGAACCATATTTTCGTTCATTATCTCATAATAAAAAATGCTTACTAACAGAATTATTAACCGCCATATTATTCACTCAATTAATCCAGATTAAAACTTAAATCCGGATGTATTTATATTGAATTTATATTAATTTACAACTGGATTTAAGTTTTAAACTGTTTTAACGGAGTGAATAATATGGCGGTAAATAAAAGGTTATCTTTGGAAAGGAAAAGGTTCCGTTTTTAGTTATTTCCCATTTATACTTTTGGTATACACAAGTACAAGGTGGCCCAAAATATATCATTCTATCGAATTCTTCAGTGATTTTGGCGTAGATTTCCTTCCTACGCCAATTGGTCAAGCACTAGGGTGTCTTACCTCTCGACTCCAAGTGACTGAAATAAAACGTGACAGAAGGGGCACCGGGAGGGGCACTTCAGCTACTCGTGACTATGGATATTTTGAAGGATTCGTTTTCGGGACTAATGTCTTTTCTTGGCAATTGTACACTGCACGACAAAGACCAGACTTCTTACTTTGGTTTTTTTGAAGTCACGAGAATAAGTCGCGGACTCAAAAAGAAAGGGGTCGAACACAAATTTTCTTTGAAATATTTTCCTCTTTTAAAAATTGGGAACAGGAACATAAATGATGCTCTAAAGTTTCTCTCTGAATTTATTGATATCGGTATTAAAGTTTTTAGGGGAATTTGGATGCCATTACATTGGTTCGAGTTAAATTTATACCGGCGGAGATTTACGATAACAAACAAATTTGCAGGGAATCAAATATTCCAAGGGTAACAAAATTACCAAAAAATAAAAACATTTAAGTCGTAATTATTAATTTCTCCCTGCAAAAAAATTTTGATCATACAAATACAAATCTGTACACTTTTCGAAACATGTGGCTCTGTTAATTACCGTTATTCCGTAAGGCGTTTTACGAAAACACCAGTAAAACGACAGGGCTGCAGAAGCGTTTACTTGGCGTTTAAGTAAAACTAAAACTTAACCGTTCTCTTCTTTCTTCACCCTTCTAAGCATTGAAACGAAAGTTAGCGTATTATAAAACTCCAATTGCCGCTTCTTCTGACGTGTCGTTTTACTGGCGTTTTCGTAAAACGCCTTACGGAATAAGGGCGAATTTATAAAAGAAAATTTGTTCACAGATCTTAGCTAGATATGTACATATATGTGAAATGTGAATCAAAACACAAAACAAGAACATATTTTTTAATCATTCATAGTCGCCAGTGCCGTGAAGTTAAAATTTAAAGGGTCAAAGACATTGAGTGAATCATTGAATTTATATCACACAATCATGAGGAAACCTACATACACGTACACACATATGAATGTACTAATCTTTACTTATAATTATAATACAAAAAAAAAAAAATATTAAAATAAACATTTTGGGAAGAATAAATTTGTTCTTAGAAGAATACTTACTTTACAACTAATATGATTTTCTGCAAGTACTTATCAAAAGATTGACTGAAGGGCCGCTTACTAGCCAAATACTGTGCAATTAAATGCGCATTATTATAGTCTATATAAGTCTTTATATGTTGTGATGTGCAATTCATATCTGTATATGGTTTTATTTTGCTTAGAAGATATCTCTTTCGATCTTCGAGTACATTGAATATTTCCAAATTTAATTCTTGATCAGTGGTGATTTTTGTGTCATTATTAGTTCGAGATTTATTATTACCACCACCACCTGTTGAACCGTTGGCACCATTTTCTGAATCATCATCAGCATTGCTACTGTCACTATCTGATGACGATTCTGATGATTCATCTTTAATATGAAACAAAAGAAAAGAAACGTGTTTAGAAAAAAATGGAAAGTGAAATGTAACTTGTTGGGGTTTTACCTTTTCGTCTCTTTTTCTTTGCTGTCTTCTTTTTTCTCGACGCATATCCCTTCTCACCATCAGCTATTCGCCTACGCTGGTATATAATATCCCGATACCACTGTGCCAAATAGAAATGTCTTGCATAATCCCATACCAGATCCTCCTCCTGTGCGTTCACAGCTAAGAAATCTAAAAGAATCTTCTGTAGAAACTCCGTTCGCTCCTCTTCGGGGTCAAGTTGGATTTTGCTCTGAGTCAAAAAGAACGTTTATATGAGTAACAACAAATAAAATCCTAACATCTCTACTCACATTCACGATTGGCAGATCACCCTCCTTCTCTTGCTCTGCCTTGATGCACTTGATCATTGAATCAATGATATTTACCTTACATCTAGATTCGACGGTATCTTTTCGCAATCTTGCTGCAACAATTCCCAAATAATCCAGCGAGACCAATCGAATACTCTGTTCGATTGTTTTGTCCGAGACATACTTAACCAGCAGTGTGCCCAGCAAACTGAGAAGTAGTTCCGACGCTGGCCACTCAGGCTTGTTAACCGTTGCCAAGAGATCGTGAATAAAGTTTTCGAATAGCGGACGGAAATCGGTCTCATTCGAACGAGTTTTGCATTTGTTGAGAAAGGTTGTTAGGAAATTACCACCAATACTCACAGCAACATCGTATTTTTTCAACACCAGCACATCTTTGTTGTCCTTTTCGGGCTTAACACTTTCGTCATTATCTTCAATGAGTGATCGGGATTTTTTCGAATTTTTAAGAGGCTCATAAATCGAATCTGGGAGAATTGTTGCACATTGGATTAGTTGAAGAACAAGTGCTGTGACCATTTGAATGTTGCCACCATTGTTGCTAAGTTTAAAAGGTCGGAGATTCTTTTTTGATGATGGTAGACGATCGATGGACGCAAGAATGTCACCTAGAATGCTACTTCGCATTTTGTCGTATTTTTCTTTACGAAATATCTTAAAAAAAAAAAAAGAATAATTATAAAAAGCCAATAAGGCTCAATATATTATAAACTTACTGTTGTAACCAATTCCAAACACACAAATTGCAACGTATCGATATTATCAACAAAAAATGGTTCAATTGCCAGCGTTGACAATGGCAATACAATTGTATCAACAAAAATGCATTTATCAAAGAGTGTCACAAAAACCTTCATTAATTCAACAGCTTTTGAATAGAGCAGCTGTAGACTTCGATTGTGATTCAATTGTGCTTTAGTTTTCTTTCGATTGTCCATCTTTTTCATACTCTTTACAGTATACACTGGATCATATGATGGAAAGATAGTTTCACGAAATTGAAATTGAATAAATTTAATAATCAACGAGATATTATCTTCCTGTAAGAATTTTAAATCCTTTGCTGTTGAATAGATATTGCAAACTAAGAGGCATGCCTCAATGGCATTTAGAATTTTTTCCATGATCTCATCGTCAATTATATCGTCTTCGTCGTCCTAAAAGGTAATAATTTTACATTATATTGATTAAGGGTTAGTTTTTACATTCGATATCACTATGTCTTTGTTATGCATTTCGACCTCCTGAACTCTTTCGGAAAAATAAATCGTTAATTGTTTTTGATTGTTCTCATAAAGGCAATTCTACGAAAGGAATAGATGAAGATCAGGACTCAAAGTTATGTAAATGTAAATTAAAATCGATGTTTGCATTATTTTTGGAGATACGCGTAGCAATAATTCAATTTCTGGAGGGTCATAGTTTGTTTTGGATGATGCAAATTTCTCCAAAATTGCATTCTTTTTTTCCTTTGTTAACATATTTTTATAATTTCATTGGATGATATGGTAGATATCTCTGTCTTTCTATGAAAAACAGAAGCCCAATTATGCAAGCGTAAAGGCCTGGTCAAACAGAACGAGGTCCGGCGAGACGGTCAGAACTCGCCACTGCCCTCCGCGTTCTGATACCTCAAACAGAACGCGGTCAGCTTCCGGCGTTCTATTGACTTAGTTCTAAAATGATTTTCGTCTTGTCTATCTAGTCACGTCGAGTGTACTTTCACCAAACAAACAACGAAGATACTTTTCAAATTTATAAAATCTGAATGAACAATTAAACTTACTTATTGATTTTCCTAACAAGAATTCACAAAATAAGAGTTTTTGTTAATATTTCGTATTTTTTCAGTCTGGGACCAGCTCCAAGAAATTAAACATTCAACAAAATGCAAAGAGCATAGACCGCGTTATGTTTGAACAACAACGTATAATTCTATAGAAGACAGGGAACGCGACGGGCAGAATTGTTTCCCGTTCCGTCGGAGCCCGTTCTGTTTGAGCAGGCCTTAAGTTTTCTCTTTGTACACAGATAGGCAAATTTATACACCCATATTTTGAACGGGAATATAAAAAGTCACACTTGCAAAATTTGGTGCTTAGATAAGGTTAGAAGGGGTGATGATTCGGCGGCCGTTTCATCTCAATCGGATCGGATCTCAGTGGGTCCATTGCGTTCCCCGGGATATACGATGTGTGGGGAATAAGGGTAAGGAGGGGAATGGAAATTCAGGTATGAGGGGTCTCCCTAAACCATCCTGAATTATGAAGTTCAGAATGGGTGGGAAATATTTGGTCCTTGGATAACTTTTTTATTGTATTAAATTTCATTTGGATTAATAAGATTTAATAACGGTTAATTAGAGTTATGCCAATAAAAAAACTCCTTTGCGCAAACTTTGGAAAGAAATTCGTGTCATTTTCGTTTCCAGCCATCCAATCTTTATGTGTTTATTTTGTTTAAAGTAGTTTCAAATCATCTGTTCAGATTGTAACCAATTCTATTTTAACCACTTAGCAACGTCTCATTTTAATTAATTCCAAAGTAGATTAAATTGAGATTTATATTTATATAAAAAACTTCCTAAATAGTGAATGACCTAATTATTAATGCAATTTTAAAAATTAATGAAAAACGAGATCTTTTTAACGTGATTTTGGGGTTCATCGGATCCAAATGCATAAGAAAAAAGCAGCGGCACTATACACAGTTATTAATATTAAGGACATAAAGTATTAAAGTCTTACCGGGCCAGCGGAGTAATTTTTAGCTAAATACACATTCCTCATAGCATAGTTTATCAAAAGTGTGAGTTTATTTTTCGGAATTGAATCGAGTACCATTTTTGCTTTTAATTTAGCCACATCATTACTCATTACATTAAGCATTTTCGATGTTATACATTCGATGTTTTGATCAATTTCATCTAAAATTAAAACAAAACAAAAATTTCAATTGATGATTGCTGATTTATAAACATTCAAACAATTCTTACCAGATTCAAAATTAGGTTGTTCAGTGTCATCGAGTTGTTCAATAATTTGTTCCATATTTTTCATAAATTGTTGATAAGTTTGTGACCGCATAACTTCTTCTTTAGAACATTTAGGTGCCGATGGTGCCACATTACGTTCAACACGTCGTACTTTTGGCTGGGAGACTAAATTTTGGTTTGACAAAAAACAAAAAATAAAAACAATTTCACTTTGATTAAGAGTTCTTTAAAATTTTTATCTATCTGATTTTCTATAAGTTTTTTTTTTTTTTTTTTCTAAACAAAGCTAAGGAAGAGAAAACAAAGGAAATCAAAGTAATATAACTACTACTCAAAATTTAAGGGAAATTAGAAATATGTATTATTAAAATAGAAAATCAGTTTTTGTGTGTAATACCCACTTATACGGTGCGACGTCTTTTTTTTTTTTTTTCTTTAGCTGGTAAAAATATTTATTAAAATCAATTTTTGTTGATACTTTGGTTTTGTTATTTTATAAATATTTTCTGTTATTTAATAATATAGGAATTTTTATGCGAGTGAGGACTTTTGTATGTGGGTTTATTTAATATTTAATTTGAGTGAATGAGGATAAATGGTATTTAAATTAATAGGGATGGATGTCTTTTTTTTACAAAGCGTAATGTAAATATGTATTTTTGTACGAAAAAATCAATATGCATTCAGTTTTCGATGGAATTTGAAATTTTTTGAATAAAATTAGTTTATTAGTTATTATTAATGTTGTTATTTTATATTTTTAGGCAGTTTAAAATTTCTGGGATGGAATTTCTTCCTAAGTTTATTTTTGTCATTTTGAGATATTTATTTTTCATAAAGCCTAGAGAAATTAAATTTAAAAATGTTGAGTAGATAGGTATAAATTAAGAAAAAGGTCAAAGAGCTAAAAACTCCAAAACATAAGTATATATTTACAAGGCTTTAGCAAAAAATTTATAATTGCGCAAAGCATGATTTTATGCCAATAACAGGCACACAGGAATGATTCTGAGTTGTAAGTCACTGGGCCCATTACGTTTTATATTGTTTACAATAATTTTGAGTGGAAATTTTTCGCTCTATTTAATTCTATAATTGACTTATGCTATGCCTGTTAACTAAAAAAAATTATACAGTTTCTTGAGGTCTGTTAATATTTGATATTGAACATTTTTTTTAAAACTATTGCTATTATTTTATGTATTGATCGACAGAATTGTTGAATGTCAAACTTTCAACTGTATAACGAAGTCGTTTTCAAAAGGTACGAAACAAAATTCACAGAATGAGACCATCAAGTAAATGCGTAAATGAGCACTTAGGCTTGTTAATTCATCAGTTTTTTGTGAAAATTCACAAGACTCTCCAACTTCAATGCCTACATTCTGTAACTCCTATATCGATTGAATTATTCAAGAAACGATGAAAATTTAAACAAATCATATGAGTTTTGTTCCGTTTTTCAACGTTTCTCGACCAATTTTATCGATGCGAGAGTTACAGTATGTATGCACAGGATCTCTTTTCACACGCTGTGAATATGTCTCCTCTTAAAAATTAAAATATGTGCTAAAAGGCCAAACTTTTCGAATCAATCGTTGAAATTAAGAATAGTGCTAAGTCTTCTACTTGGCTGATGTATGTATTTCAGTAGTATATAGAATTTATATTATTAAAAAAAAACCTTCATATAAACAATGCCAGGCCCTGGGCAAAAAACAAAAACAAAAACTTCCAATTTAATGACTAGGAATTCTAGTCTTGTTGGATATAGTTCACACTAGATATTCGTCATGAAATCTATGTTAGATGAACTGAACTTAACAAAAATTGCGTATTGACAAGGTCCTCACTAGTCAACTGATGAGTCCAAGTGAGATCGCCGGGACAAATCGCCTAAACTTTTATGGACTAAAGGGCGTTAAAAGCTATTTTGAATTATTTTAAAAGTTAAATAATTCAAACGTAAAAGTTGTTGCGGTCATAACTCATAACTCTGTGGTAATAAACATATATGTATGAGCAGAATGCACGTCTGGGGTGCCAGTACGTAACTTGAAACAATCGAGTTTTTTCGATATAATCAAGCATAGGTAGTTCCTAATTTGATTGAATCGAATCGCCTATGCTCGTTTGCACGAAGCAATTCGATTGTATCAAAGTTATGTGCTAGACCCCCTGAACTTCTCAATGGTGCCAAGATAAAAAGATTGAATGTCTAGTCTAGCTCAATCTTGGAATATTCTTTTTCGGCAAACTGATCGATCTTTCTAAAAAGCAAATGTTCAGGGAGACACCCCAAGGTTAATACAACTTATTCCCCCCTTCCCAAAGTTCGCATTTTACCTTTGTAACTTGTATTCTGGGAAGTGGGCAATGAAACTTTATTGTATTATTTTTAAGAGAAATTGTTTTTCATAAAAACTAAACATTTAGCATTACTTAAACACATGAGTTACATGAAAGTTTTTTTTTGACTGATTTGAACTAATGGGTTGATACAATTTTTGAGTTTTCACAAATAGTTCCGAAAATAATTTTCATACTTTTATTATTTGTATAAAATAACCGAAACGAATGCGAAAAATGATAATTTTATAATGTTTTTCTAAAAAGGGGTGCAACTCAATAATCGTGCAATTAAAAGATACTTATGAAAAATGTATATACCCATTGCTCGTTCTATGAACTAGTTTTCAAAAATTTAAGGAGAAAAGAAAAAAATATCCAACAAGTTAAACGTAATTTCTGAAAATGTTACAATATATATATATATATATCCAAGTGTTAAAATAAATGTTTTAAGACCGCAGAAGGGTATTCTCTTTCAAAAGTAAATCAGCCTTATTTATTATTAGTTTCACCCAAAAAATATTTCACCTTAAAATTTTTCGCTCGCCCGGAATTTTTTTTTGGGCTCGCCTACTAAAAACAAGTGAACCTTAGGCTGTCAATGGCATTACATTCCACCCGAAATGAACATTCACAATAAGAGGAATTTTTCGAAGGTGAAATTTCGAGAGAAACTCACAATAGGCGAATAGTGAAATGTCAAATTTTCCGGGTGGAATGTTGTTCGGGTGAAACTCATAATAATAAGTGTTGTAGCACTGATATTCTTGCTACCGAATGTAGAAGCAATAGTTATGTGACTATGTACGTAGATACAGACAACATCGAGACTACGCGTCGGTTGACAGATGTTTTCAAAATTATTTTTGTAACTCACGGGACCCTTATAAGTTAAATCGTTCCACAACTTTTGCGAATCGTCATTGTAATCTCAAATGTCTAATAAAAATCTTACCTAAATTATTAGTAAATAAATAACACGATGAGAGGTCAATGAAATTCATTATGAGGACTCACACAATAAAATCAAGAAATAAATAAAATATATTTTTCATAAATATGTATAAACTATTTAAGGGTAGTCCGCAATCCAAACATAAATAGATCCAATTTTATATAAAATCATATGTTGAACCAAATATAATACAAAATCCACATAAACAAGCAAGAAAATCATTTAAGAAAATATTTAAGTTAATAAAATAAAATAAATGAAATATAAAACCAAAATAAATAAGAGTATACTCAAAAATCAACAAAGAAATTTAAAAATGATAATTACAAAACCAAAAGTTTTCATTTGATTTAAAGATAAACTTACAAATTTGTTCCGGTGGTATTTCATCATCGGGTTTAATTGCTAACTTCCTTTTAGTTGCAATTCGTTTATCATCAGCTGCTTTCATCATTGAAAATGTATCGCCTATTGCTCCGACGCCACCGCCACCGCCACCGGTACTGCTATTGGTAATTGGTTCTTTCGCAGTTGTTTTTTCTTCTTTTATAGAATTTGAAGATGGCGTAGGCGTAGGCGTAGGTGGAGGTAGAGGTAGAGGAGCAGGACCAGGAGGTGATTTTTTTTCATCTGCCAATCCGATTTTAATGGCCAATTCTGGTGACTTTTTAACAAATTCTTTAATACTCTCCTGCATCAAGCGCTCGTCCTCGGCTTTAAGGCGATTTATACATACCCGAAGGCGGCTTTTACTGTTTGACGTTGATCTGGATGCATTTGAAGCGCTCGAGTTGACTGAATTCGATCTTGTTGGTATTGTTGTTGATGTTGTAGTTGTGGTTGATGTAGCAACGGTCTCAGATGTTGTAGTTGTTTTTGAAGTTGCGTCATTAGGAGTAATTGCATGTGTGGTTATTGTTGTTGTTGACATCGTGTTGGGCACTGCGGTGGCATTATTTTTCATTGAGCCATTATTATTATTGGATATTGTTGTAGTTTCTTTTTGTTGTTGGAGATTTTGGCCAATTTGATTGGAATCTGGTGCTGTACTTGCCTGCGCTGGCGAAGGACCACGCAATTCAAAATTCTTACTTTGCTGTTGCAGGTACTCACTATTACGAGGTGTTGTTTTTTGTGGCTGAGTGGATTGTTGCTTTTGTAGAGCAAAATGCTGCCGTTGGAGGTTAAGAACGTTTTGAAATTGTCCTTGAATAACATGTGGCACCTGTTGGGGTTGCTGTGGTTGTTGTTGAGACAAACTTTGTTGTTGTGTTGCTGGCGACTGTGGAGATTGTTGTTTAATTTGCTGTTGTTTTTGCAAATGCTGTAAATGTTGTTGTTTCTGTTGTTGTTGTTGCTGAACGTTTATATGTTGATGAGGCAATTGCGGCTGTTGTTGAGCCACTTGGGACAGTTGTTGTGGCGCCAAGTGTTGTGATTGTTGTTGGGGAACCTGCTTTTGTTGTTTATGCGGTTGTAACTGTTGGGGTGCCTGTTGCATCTGTAGGGATTGTTGTTGTTGTGGAGTTTGTGGATGCTGTTGTTTTTGGGGTTGTGATTGTTGTTTCGTTTGCATTGTCTGTTGAACTTGTTGTGGAGTTAAGACTTGCTGCTGTTGAGTGTGGACTACTTGTTGCGTATTTATCTGCTGTTTATGAGTTAATGGTAATGGTTGTTGTTGTTGTTGTTGGTGTTGGGTAACATCTGCATAATGTTTTTGTTGGTGTGGTTGTAATTGGGGAGGTGTTGTGTGCTGATTTTGTTGTTGCGTAACTTGTTGAACAGACGGTGTATTTATAACACTCGCTGTTGGTTGCTGTTGAATTATAACTGATGGTTGTGGGGGCGTTGGCAGTATAACAGTTTTTTGTAGATGATTTTGCTGAATTACAGGCTGATGTTGTTGTTGTTGCTGAATAACTGGCGTATGAGGCTGAATTACCGAAGTTTGTTGTGAAACAGGTTGTTGTTGAGATACAGGTTGTTGTTGTTTAATATGCTGTTGTTGTTGTTTAACTTGCTGTTGTTGCTGCAGTTGTTGTTGTTGTTGCTGATGTTGTAACTGAACAGCTGCTTGTTTTTTCTGATAAGCAACTACATTTTGTTGCGGACTTGTACAAGTTTGTTGTTTAGGCGACAATACTTGTGGGGGTGTTACTTGTTGTTGTTGTTCTATAGCGGCAGCAGCCGCACTTCGTCTTGTACGCCTAACTGGAGTTTCTACAGTGGTTTGCGGAGACTGTTGGAAACTTGTCGCATTTGCACTTTAAAAAAATATGTAAGTTCATTAAACTCAAAAAAATATAATTAATTTAAACTAAATTCTTACACAAAATTATTTTGCACCGGTGACTGAGTGGCTGTCGGTGTTGGATTTATGATAACTTGTTGAAGAATTTGTGGTTGCTGTTGAAGTTTTCCATCAGGAGAAGGTACTGCCATAAATTGCTGCACAGTGATGTTATTTAAAACTGGCGGTTTTGTCTACAAAATTGATTAAATAGTATACAAGGTGTTACAAAGAAACTATTGATCTTACTTGTTGTTTTTGTTGCTGCAAGATATTAGCTGCATTGCCCTGATCTGGTAGATTTTGTATAACATTCACACCAATTCGTTGTTGTTGAAGCTGCGGTGAAGTGTGTGCTGTTTGTGTTTGAGGCACATACTGTTGTTGCACATGCACTTGCTGCTGTTGTAGGTGATGTTGTGGCTGTTGGGGTGATTGATGGTTCTCTGTAATAAAAAAATTTCGATTTCGATTAAAGTTTTAACATTTAACGAGGTAGAAGCAACTTACGTGTTCGATGATTTTGTGGTGTATTAAAGACAGTTGGCCTAAATGTATAGATTCCTTGAAGTAATTCGGGATAAGTACTTATGTTTGTTCCATGTTGTGTTATGGCATATTGACTTTTAACCTCACTAAAAAAAAAACAAAAAGAATTTAATTTATATCATATTTTATGCGAAAAAACATTCCTTCTTACATATTATCGGAATTTGTTTGTTCAATTGCATGTACTAACTGTCTTACTAAGTTATCATCACGAACCGATAGAAGATTATTCGATTCATCAGCAACTAATGTATGGAATAGTAGTGATTTATTTAAAGATGTCACACTCGACAAGGAGTCCGATACAGGAAGCTCACTTAATACTAAGGAATAAAACAAAATCAATGCAAATCAATTTTCGAAAGAAAATATTAAAGAAAAATTTAAAAGACAAACTTACAGTCTGATAGACTTGTTAGGCCGGCTAATGTTGTTACCGGTACACTCGGTATGTCGCGATCGCTCATTATGTTTTTAGGGAGGATTTCTATACATAACACTGATTTTTTAATTATTTGCTAAAATTGCTTTTGTTTTAATTGATTAAAAATAATTTTCAATTAAATATTGCTCATATCGTTTATGTATGTGGAAGTTGGTATGTATTTCTGGAAATAAAATTCAATTTTATTTTTTAATTGACATAAATTCTGTAAAAAAAATAAATTAGAAGTATAAAGTGGAGCTTAAGCTGAATGATGCAGAATTTTTTTTGTTGAGATGGAGTTGACTACGATTTGCTGGCCCTTATTAAGTATAAAACAAACCTTGGCTGAACAAATGAGATATCAAGAAATCATATGTGGACATAACTAAGTCCAGGACTTGAATATTTTTTTAAGTAATAAGTTCTACCTATTTTCCAAAATTAGAAATTGAAGTTTTCTTCTTTTTCATTATACCTACCTAACTATAAATGGCGGTCCCTTGTTAAAGGTGGTGCTACATTTCATGAATTAAGGTTTTTCCCAAATTATTAGTAATCAGTACAAAATGTTTGTGATGAAGTTAATAAATGCTAATTAAGAACTAACCCAACAACCAACTCAAGTGCTTCAAAACTATTCGCAAAAACTGAGTTTTTTTTTAAATTTAAAATAAGAAGCTTAACTACCTACCTGAAAAAAATTCATTGCTGAAACAAAATATAAACATTTAAGTTCAACATTTGCATTTATTTGACATAGGTGCTTTAGTTATAAAAGACAGGTGCTCAATTCAAATCCGTTTTCCGCCACCAGGGGCCAGGCCAGGTTTTTTTCTTTTTTTTTTTTTTTTTGCTATTTTTGAGGTTAAGTAACAACGTGAGGTAAAACCCAAACAAAATATTGTAATTAAATATTGTTGTTTTTGTTTACATATGATTCAATAACCTGTCTTTTATACATTCAAAGTTTTTAACTTTGAATTTATTTTAATGCTAAGCCAAATTTTATTTTTTTCAAACAAAATCGAATTTTTTTTTGCAAAAAATCATATTGAATAATTAAGTGGGTCGTTTATGTTGTGAATTAAGTGTTGTTATTTCTAAAACTTTATCAAGCTGAGTGATGAGAAATTTGTATAGGTATAGGAATGAAATTTAATCACCTATAGATGCGTTCGTACCTACCACATGACCTTATTTTGAAACAAATAAATAATACGGATAACTATAACACGTATTGTCACATACACCGGTGCATAAGTTAACGTGTATTATTTATAATATACCTAGTACTATAAACGATTGAACATTTCCGAAGAAATAAATAAACCTCTTACCACTTTTTGCACTCAATTTCAGACATAATTAAAAAGGTTCAATTTAACTTGTCCTACCCTTTTTTCTTGACTATATTACTCAAACGGGACATTACTCAACTTTAACACATTTTTCACTAGATAAAAACAAAAGATCAAAAAGAATAGGACAGAACAGTAAAAGGGGTTTGTTTTGTAGTCACGTGGCATAATAATAATAATAATAATAAAAAAACCTAAAATTGACTGCATCCGAAAATGGGATGTTTCCTTATTTTAACAACAATTCAGTTTTGGTGTCCTTTAATTTAAGGTAGGAATAATATGAATATTTACAACTGACCACGACTCAATTAGTTTTTTTTTTATTCCCGTTTTTGTAATGCAGATGTCGAGCGAATCATTACCCCGATAAACTAAACTATTCCAAGAACTTTTTGAGTAATTTCGCAAGAATTTTTAAGATTCATAGTTAACAGAGCTCCCGTGCCAAAATGAATAACAGGAGAAAATATCCTGAATCAAGGTTCAAAAAGGGTGGGACCTACCTAAGATACCGGTTAAGTAATCTACGAAATTTAAATTTCACACGGGCCTAGTTGTGATTTGTGATCATTTTGTAGGATAGCATTTTTTGACAAGGTCATGTTCGGGGTTTTAAAATTAATTATGTATGTTACATGGAGGATATAAAAGTAAACTGGTTTTGTTTAATTTGAAACCACATTTATAGAGAAGATAGATTTTAATTCTTTAATTATTAAAAGGAATTTCATGTTTATAACCATTGTTCCTTTTTGGTTTTATGTGTACCAACCATGTTAAAGCAATCTTAATGGTAAACCATTAGGTTGCACTCAATTGAATTGAGCAATAACAAAACTTATTTGGTGGATTTAATTAGGGAACAATGCATTGATTAAGATAATAATGTTAAATCTCCATTTTATAGAAAATCATGTGGAGAATTTTGTTTCAGAAAAGTTAAATGATTTTAAAGCCCGCAATTTTATATCGCATTTAACAACGTTGATCTTGCAATAAGGGCCTTTCACTTCCTTTCTTCGGACTGAGAAGATTTTTTATTTACATTTAGGTATCATCCTGATTCTGCTGCATTGAGGATCTTGTTAGGATCGGATAAAAACTTGCTTTTAAAAGAATACCTACTTTTCATTGCCATCTAATCCAACAAGTATCTATTTTAGAATTGCCAATCTTATTGGTAATCATTATTAACTAGGTAGGAACCTATTAATATTAAAACTTGATTGATAACATAAATAAATAATATTAACAATAATTACATAAATATAGCGCTAGCTACCACAACCTTTCGTTAGTACCTACCTATTGGTATTTTATTTATTTACATTTACATAGGATTGATATTTAAATTAAATATACATATGTAAAAATATTATGTCCTTTCAGGTAAAATTTTTGTATCAATATTTTGCATTCGAAACCAAAAAATATACCTACCTACGTATAGGTACTATCAATTTGGCTGCATACATTATGAATGTACATAAATGTACATATGTACCTACAAAGTGAAACAAAAAAAAAAAAAAAAAACAGAAAATGCACCAGGCATTATATTTGACGCATCTCTGATACACCGATCTTATTTCATCATTTTCAAAATCACTGAATGCATGTAGGTACATGCATGTACCTATATGAATACGTAACTTAGGTACCTAGTTCTTGCGCTCACAGGGCAGGTGAGGGATTTAACTTCTCAAATTTCCAACACTGATTCAATCATAGAAACTTCGAATCTTTTTAAAGCCTCTAGGACAATGATAAAACAATTTTCTTCCGTCCCACATAATAAACAAAGCATTTTGTATAGAAACATTGAATTTTCATCTTAAATAACAAACTTCTGTGAGTTTAAGTAAAAACATGACTTTCAATTCTTCGAATTCGTTGTCACTTGGGAATACCCTACCTAATACCATTTATCAATTTGTCTACGCAGGTTTTGCAAAAAAAAAAAGAAACATAGGTATTTGGGATACCTACCCAACTTACGAAAGTGACACATTTTAATGCATGCTATTCAATAGGCAAAACGCAATCAACTAATTTATTCAAAACTATTGTTTCTGATCATCCTTCCAAAATAAAAACAAAAGAAAATTTAACCTTTTATACAAAAAAAAACAACAAAAAAAGAATTATCGCACCACGATTCAAAGGAAAATGTCAATTTTTGCCGCCACTTTACATGCACACTCTATTTTGTGTTGCAGTTGAAAAGAAAGAGAAATAGTTTCTCTACTCTAGAATTTTGAATTAAAAAAAAACTCCCAAAATTATTTCCTCAAGGTTTTTTTAAATAAATTTTTTTAAAGAAAAACAAACAAGAAAAAAAACTTTCCATTTATTATTCGAAAAGAAAAATATAAATAATTTCCCTTATTGTTTATTACCGTTGTACTGCAACTGCCTCCTCCATTAATAAAAAAAAAAATATAATAAATTTCCCTCTCGTAAAAAAAACACACACGCACGCACATTTTTGGCACTCAGCTCGCTACACCAAACCAGCAATGGTGGAAGGAAAAGGAAGCAAACACAAATTTATGTTGCAAAATTTTGAAGTTGCGATTGCGACTTACCTGTAATTTTTCTTAAATATCCGCTAATTTGCATAGAAAATCTATGGAATTTGTGAATTTTTTTTGGAAATTTTCCTACAAACACTTCGCAGCGCCAGCATCAAGGTCCAAAGAAAAATCCAAAAACCAAAAAGCGACAGCAACACAATTGTGAAAATGGTGCTGCTGCTGCTGTTCCTAGTGCTGCTGGCGGTGGTGGTGGGGTTGCTGATGTTTGAGATGGGTTGCTGCTTCTGCTGATGATAATGACTTTGTTCGCCACGATAATTATAGTAATTTCTTCCAGCACAATTGTTCATTATTTCACTGAAATATCAACACTCAAAACATGTTCTTCGATTGTCCCAATTTGGTGGGACATTTAACTGCATGTTTTTCGCAATCAAAGAGACTCCTTTCGAGAGGAGAAAATATTAAATTTTTTTTGACAAAAGAAATTTCGAAGTAAAATGTTAACCAAGAATTTCCTATTTATTTTATTGTACAAAAAAAAATCCCAATGAGAAATTTGCAGTTTTTATCTATTGCACTCTTTCACTCTTGCGTATAATCGGGTGGGTACTATCTCTCTCTGACATTAGCGGTTCCGCTAGGTATGTGTATAATGGTGAGGGAAAAATAGGGAACTCAAGTAATTTTTTTTTTGGGGTTTTGGTTTTTATTTTACGTTTCACTGCAATGCGAATTTTAATCAAAATTAATGAGACTTAGGATAATTATTTTGACAAAAACACTAGATCACTGATGTTTTTATTAGCAATTCATTGTTTTTCATAATGTTTTTGATGACAAATATGACATTTTTTAACTATTTTGACTGGGATTATTTTAAATGGCGACGTCTGAGCGAGAACAAACACCAAACATAAAATTTTATATTTTTCTTCCTTCACGTCTATATTTTGTCATCGGATGCGTTGGATGTTGGTAAAGCTGTCTGAAAAGGGGTATTTTTTTTGTAAAAAGGATGGGTAATTTTGTTATGTAGTAGTTGGTATGATTGATGTTTTGGTTTGTGTCTTCGATATTCAATTGGTTTCTATGAACAGGGATGTTATTGAGAATATGCATTTTTTGAGGCACTCCCAAACCGTTGCGAAAGATTCGGAGCGAATACAAGATGAACGAATAATGAATGATTCGCAATACGCCAGTGTCGGTACTCTCATTAATCATCATGTAATTTATTTATACAGGCAAAAGTTTCGTTGTCGTTCCTTAGTTTGGGAGAGCCTTAAATCGGAGAAAGTGTTCACCTTTTTTTACTTGGATTTAATTTGACAATGGTCGCGTTCGGGGATCAATCCAAAGCTATCCGCCGGATAGGTTTGTGTTGTTGTAATCCCTTGTGACAAAACAGTTTATGCAACAACAACCCAACGTATCTAAAAATTTTCGGGATAGGTTGATATAGCCTATCTGATAGTTACTCGAACGCAAGGAATGACCCTATACTTCTCCACGCATATCGGTGGTGTCATCTGCGAGTCTTTTCCGAGGTTTGTTTTACATCTTGAACACAACAAGATGTTGCATTTTTTGCAACAGCTTCACATTGTACCTATACTATTTTCTATAGCACATATGTTACTTACTGACAGTGACGCGCTACAGCTACAGATTTAAGTTTCCATCTCAGAGTTTAGCCAGTTACGCAGTCATGGCTCAGAAAAGTCAAGAGGAAAACTCGAACACAGAGCTGGAGACAGTATAAAGCGTGGTGGGTGCAGAAAACCAAACCAAATGTTGTAGACAATATAGGAGACTTAATAGCCACTTTCTTAACTTGGCTATTTAAGTGTTACCCTACTTCTTTTGTGAAACTGGGTCATTCAAAATTTTAAAGCACCCATCTTTTCTACCATTCATAATTTGTTCCTTATAGTACGTAAAATGAAACTTGGCATCGAACCATAGATGATTAATTTTTTTAATACGTATCTCAATGGCCTCGAAAAACTTAAAACTTAAATAAGTTTTTGATAAAATTTCTATAAGTTTCTTGAAAAAAATATAACTTCCTCAGTTCCTCTTCGTTATACTTTTGAATAATTTAATCTTGACAACTTTCTCTCAAAAATAAATTGTTGCTTATAATGAACTGGTATGTACATATGTATATAATAAAGATCGATTGTCGTATTCCAATTTAACAGGATAATCGCGTTCCAAAAAGCTGGACTAACTAAAATATATTAGTCTTGCTCGTAGAGATCCAGGACTATATAGTGACTTATTGATCGGCAGGAGTATAAAATATAAAAAAAATTGAGCCGTCATCTAACGGGTGAGCCATCTAGTGGTTTCGTTTTAAATTATAGGTTATCTTGACACTGACAGCTGTTTCCCGCTCGGAAAACTTGACAGAAAGTCAGTGTCATACCACCGCGGAACGAAATGAGTCGCTTTACGCTTGAACAACGTTTGAAAATATTGAAAACTTATTTCCAAAGTGAGTGCTGTTTAGCCCAAACAGTGCGTTTTTTTTAAAAGAGGCGCATTTTCATCATCAGCCATAATGCATGGAAAAATTTAATTTTGTCCATTTTATTGCATCTTTAAAAAGAAGCTTCTATTTAGCCCACCCTGTTTTCCATAGAATAGATTCTTATTTATTTGTCTGGTTATGCGAATTTCTTTTAAAGAAGTAAATACTCTTATTTAATATTTAAGTATATTTTAAGTTTCCTTACCTAAAATATTATAAACTGTAAGTTTCTAGATTTTCTGTGCCACTTCTGCATTGGTTCAAATTCCTTCATAGTTCAAATTACAATGAACTCCACAAGATTATATTCCTCTTTCAATATTTCTACTAAGTGACATAAATATGTCAATTACAATTTAGTGTTCTTCTGATCACACTTACCTACAGCAATCATCGAGTTGTTTAGTATACACTTCTCAGCTTTAACTAGAAATAATGAATATTTTAATTTAAACAGAACAACGCAATCATCAACAACTCATAGTCCAAGTGATATACCACCATTCTCCAAATTCCTTACAATCAAATAGCCTTTTTACCATGACCGAATGCGCATAATCACAAATTAAAACAAAAGAGCTGATGCAAGAACTCGAATTCCATTTTTTTTGTGTCTCATAAATAATAATTTTATTTTTCACTTGCAATTTTGTTTCGCATGATTTTTTTCTTATTATTATTATTTTCTGTAAAATTCAATTGTAATCCACACCGGAAATACTATTCTCAATTACCTATAATAATCGCATCACTTCGCATAAACTCTGAAAAGCGGCTCGTCACATCTATCTATATGGTTCTCTCTCAGAGCTACAGAGATGCACTTGGTGCACACTTTAATGCACTAACTGGTAAATTAAACAATGTTCATCTTTTTTTTTATGTTTCTTACTTCCCCCTCTAAGCTCTTGTGTTTTTGTCTTTTTTTTATCCATTTCAATGAGACAAATGTTTATCTTATCTAATTAAGTTGTTTTAAGAGAAATTGCAAAAACTATTCTATTGCAGTCTGCAACAAATCTTATTTTATTTTCTCTTAAGATATTATTCTCTTTTGAATGGTCTTTCTTGTTGAAATTCTCCAATTACTGACATCACCTTTGTGAATCACAACTTCGATCTACCAAAGTTAGTATTACGAGAAACGAACGACGTTTAAGTTGTCCATTTGGCGCGGTGCCTGGAAAATTACGTGTTTGTTAAATAAAAAGGTGAATTATGGATAAACTTATCATATAACAAAGTGAATTTGTCTTTTCTCATAAGAATTTTATAATAATGCATTTATAAGATTATTTTGGTGGAAAAAAAAAATATTCTCAAAAAGTGTGTCAGTAACCGCGGTAAGCCCTTGTGGATCGTAAGTCTATGCGAATTGACCTTAATTCGCAACGCATAAAATTAAAGCTGTTGTCCCCATTCGTTTGGTATAATTATTCATGCAGGTTTAACCTCAAAAATTCTCTCACACTTTGTCTTACTTTTAACTTCTAAAGTGTGGTATCTTATAGCAACGGTGTTAAGTGTAAACTTTGGTAAGCGTTAGTAGACCAAATGTATATGGGAGCTATAAAAGAGGCAGCTTCATTTTTCCACGAGAACATGAAGAATACCTCGAGAAAAAAAGAACATTATAAGACAATGAAACGCAACATAATTGGTGTCACACATTATATACATAGATGAGGACTGCGAACTGACTGCACTGATTTGACCGAGTTTTTAACTCGTTTTTTTTTTTTGTCTCTTCCCTAGGTGATTCCTATAAATTTCTCTTTGGTCGTATTATGTGGTCATATTGCACCTACACACTATACAATTATAATTGTGTAAGATAGACAAACTGTATCTTTGTTTTTACCATCCCATTTCCTGTGCATTTAGTGTAATGCAATTTTTTTTTTTACTCTCTTGCATGCCTCAATGCTTTGAGCTTGATTCACATAATGTGCACATTGTTGAGCTTCACTAAAACATTAAAATTCAAATTTGCCATTGTTTACATTTTAGTTTGAATATTTTATACAGAAAATCAAATTTGAATAAACGATTTTGCTTCATGTTGGTAGCTTATGGAATATTTAAAATTTGAATAAACATAATATGCGTTATCGTTTAGCTATCTTACGGTTTTTATGAAAAAAAAAAATAATAAAACAAAATCTATCTAAAAAAAATGGATTTTTATAAATACAAACAAAAATAAATTATTGGTTTGTTAATTCACAAAAAGTTTTAAAATTAAATTAATTAAAAAAAAACCTGATCAATTATATACGGATCGAGTTGATATAAGAATTAATTTGCATTTAAATTAAATAAATTGGTGGTTTTTTAAATTTTGGTGATCTTGTTTTTGTTTGTTATTAGTCATTACAGTTAAAAATTATTGAGTCTAGTTTTAAGCAAGTTTGACTTTCTAAAATCTTTCCAAACAAAGAGTTTAAACGGAAACAAAAGTATAAAGTAAAGTGGAAACAATTATATTTAATATTTAGTTGAATTTTTTGAATTTGCTTTTTAGCTCAAAGAAGGAGCTCCTGGATTTTTTATAAATTTGGGAGTTTTTACGAGAAAACTTATTTGTTCTTATTTGAACACACAGTATTTTATAAAAATAAAATAAAATTGCTTACATATAATACTTGCCCTTTACTGTGATGAGATGCATGCGCGGATAAACCCGACTTCTCAAAATGAAAAAAAAAAAAATATTATTAAGAAGCGCGTAATCGAGAAAGAAAGATGTCTCATGGCAGAAATAAGGTTAAGTGATTTATCAAAAGGAAAAAAAATAACCTCTCCAGATTATTCGCAATTGACACGACGACAGATTTTTACAAAAAAAAAGCATGAACATCAAATTGACAACCACTTTTTTGCTTTAGATTCCAAGACCGCATGTGATAGCATTTGTGAAGTGTGAAGTGAAGTTTTGGCATTTATGTCACAGTACTCCGTTTGTGCAAAATAATAGCATGTAAAATGCACGCTATTCGCTCTTTTAATGTGGGCAAAAAGACTTTGATTTAAAAAAAGCATTTAGACAAGACGCTGTGCCGTAATTCGACTTCTTTAACATAGTGCTTGCAAAGAGTAGTTGGTTTGGTAGTGCAAAATTCTCAAACCAACATTTTTAGACACAATTTATTAAAAGTCCATCAAATTACTCGTATAAGCCGCTATATACATACATACATATATGCATTTTCGAAAGTCAGTAGCGCTTTTGTGAGTATTGAGACAGAAGCTGCGAAAATGGGTTTGATGGTTAATGCGAGGGCATTCAAGCCCAACTTCTTGGATTTAACATTACCATAAAGTTCAAGTTATTATCTGCTATAATTTCAGACAACAATATACCAGCTCTGAGGTTAAATGAAAAAAAAACTCTTGCCAAGAACTCCTTCTTCAATCTAAAAAGCAAATTGAGTAGCAAAGATTAAGAATGAACATTATTGTCAGAATGCTTTGGACTGTTTCGATTATAAATTATTAAAGAACTCAAAACTATTTTTAAATTTATTTAATTAATTTAAAAAATGAATTTCATGTTTTTCATTATTTGTCTTTTATTTGTCATTATTTGGTAGTTTATAGCTTAAACAGAAATACAAGCACCTACAAATAAAACAATATACAATTTTCATTGCTATGCATTTCAGTCCACATTGCATTTTTTATATCTGAATCTTTGGGTCATCGAAAAAACGTGAAATGATCAAATTAGTCTTGTTTTAAAATTGAGTAGATATACATACATAGATTTAATTTGACGTTTGCTATTGTGTAGTTTTCGTCTTAATAATATTAAAAATTATTTTGATGTAAATTGGGGTTTAATATTGGTCATCTAGAAGCCTTCTGAAGCTTTCCTTATTCATCTGAAAAAATAAATGAACAAATCCTTCTGGATCTGATTTTGTTATCGAAAACATACTGAAATAAAATGTACGACTGGGTCGCAAAAATTTGCTCTTATGTGCGATCACACTGTGGTTTTAAAGTCTTAATAATTTTAAAAACTTTTCATCTGATAAACGAAGTATTATGTGAGTACATAAATATGAACAATATAGCACCGTGCTGTCTTGCTCTTCGCACATATGCATGGAATTAACAGTTTAGACTGAAAAAATGTTAAAAAAAAATCAATAAAATTAGTAATAAGTTGATTAAAAATATCTGAAATTGATTTAACACCAACGTAATGTACACCAAGTGATTTCTTACACAATTTTCAATATAAGACAAAAAAAAATTTAAAAATCGTTAGAACGGTTTTTTAAAAAAAATAATTTGTTATATATAAAATTTTGAATATATTTTTAAGAAAAAAAAAATGGTACCTACGCCAATTTTTAGTACTTATTTATGCGGAGCTCAAAAATTAATTTTGAAAAAAAAATCATCCACCCATTTTTGAAATTTCGAATTTTCAAAAAAATGTTTTGAAATTTTTTTTAAAAATCCAAAATTTGATTTGTATTCAAACTTATTAGGAGCTTTTGCGTAAAAAAAATCATTAAAATTGGTTCAACAGATAATGAGATAGTCGAAAACCCAAAAAATGGTTCTATGAGAGGAACCATTTTAAGACGATAGATAAAATTTTCTTTTCAATAATGTGAGAGATTATACTGATATTAGCTCACATAAAAATTTCAATCAAAATCGTGGGAGTTGTTTTTGAGAAAAATGATATTTTCCATACCGGTTTTATTGTTGTATTTGTACATTTGTATTGGAGGTACCGTTATTTTTTGGTTATAAGAAAAAATTGTATTTAAAATCTGATAGATAATGTCAAAAACTGCTGGATGCCAAGTTTAATAAAAATCGACCAAGTCGTTTTCAAATTATTAAGTTCTCAAAAAAAAAATTGAAACTTTTTTAAAAATCCAAAAAAAAATGTTTGAAAATTTTGGTATACAATATATCAAAGTTACTGTAAAAATGTTCTCTATAAAAAAAATTGATCAAAATCAGTTGAACCGCTTTTTAAGAAAATTGAAAATAAAAAAAAACGGTTCTATGGGAGGTACCATTTAAAACCATTTTTCCGAAAAATATTTTTATAAAATAATAGCATTTTTGTAAAAAAAAAATTACTGAATTTTTTTTTAAGTTGTGGGTACAATTTTGAGTAAAATAAGATTTTCATTTTTTGCTAAAAAAATTAAAAAAAAAATTAAAAAAAACTTTTGGGAGAATACCCAAAAATCACTAGGTACCAAGACGTTTCAAAGAAAATCGACCCACCCGTTTATGCTACAGCCGAAAGGACAGAGAGACAGAATTGCGAGACTTTGTTCGACTTCGGTCTTATCGTAATTTCAACTTTGATCAAAATCCCAAATTCGATTTTTTGACGCATCCATAACTTGCCATATACAAGTGTAAATAATGTATGTATATATATATCACAAGTAAAAAATGATATTTTTCATTCAAACTCAAGTTGATTCAAATTGACTTTTGTTAAGACTTAACGAATCACCACTTAAATACAAATACATTTTCAAGTTAGTGACACACAAAGTACTTTACTTAATTATAGCCTTTAGACGATTTTTTAAAAATGTTTTTAACCATCATCTTTCAACTTTTAATACTCACCGAAACTGAGTGATTTGTATTCCTAAAACGATTAGTTACGTAATACAACAAACCATTATCTTATTAAAACCTCATCTATAACGTCATCAAGAATAACTAAGTAACCATGTATTGTATAGAGTAGGAGTTAAAATTACCTTATACCTGACAAATGATCAATTTGACATGTGGGTAGGTAGAATTTCATTCTTCAAAGAAGATATTAAAAAAAAACAAATAAAGAAAATAAGAAATAAGTTTAGGTATGTGATATTTCTGTCATGAAAACGTCAAAGAATGAGAAAAAAAGAAATGTAAAAATATTCAATTAATCTAGATACCTTCCCGCCCATCAGAGTATGTTGTACATATATTCATTGAAATTAAAAAAAACAAAATGCAACAAAGTAATAATTGAAAACGAATTGATACTTCAAGCATTATAACCTTCACAACTATTTGTACTCTAAGTTTTCACTTTAACTCTTTTTTAACGACAATATTTATGACATCACATGTACTTCACTGGCAAATGTGTACATTGGCAAAGCAAATAAAATAAAAAAAATCTGCATATGGATTTACTCTCAATGCCATATAAGGCAATCTTTCGTTGTAAAAATATAAAGTAGGTATAATATGACAAACAAAAAACTGTGTCCAAGTGGGCAGACAAAGTTGCTTTTATTATATTTAAAAGCTAAACTTTATACGCAAATCAGTGATATGTACAATTATATTATATTATAAGTGTTACTCAAGTAAACCAGGTCAGAAATGCATATGGAGCGGCTTTATCTTTCTTTTTGGTCATTTGATATATGTACATCTTTGTTTTTTTTTTAAACAAAACTATATAGACAGAAAAAAAAACAAGATACTTATAGTATTCTGAAAGTAGATGCCGACATAAAAACCCAACAAAACGATCAACTTGACAATGTTGTTGGTTTGTAAAGCTTTCAATCATTTTTTCTGTAATTTTATAGTATTTTTGTGTTCAAAAGTAATTAGATCCAGTTGAAGTGTGAGATTGTCACTTGACTAATGAATGAGAAAAAATCTAATAAAAATTATAATTGTTAAGCTATTAAAAATATAAAAAGAGCTAAGAGTGTGGATTTAATTTAAAAAAAAAATCAAAATGTGCTGCACGTAATTGCTCAGGTGTTTTAGAACTTTTAAAATGTTTAATAGATCTAGTTAACAATATGTTCCTATACCTTATATAATTTGAGACAAATAATGGTAAAAAAATATGAAATTCAACAAAATCCTTAAGAGGTTTGACTGATCATATTAAACAAAGAAAGAAACAAAGAAAGAAACAAAGAAAGAAGTCTTACCACTCATGACATTTGTGGGCAGCAGGAGAGAATCCATAAATGATTGAAGATTTAGTATCACAAGATCTGCTAAGTTGTGTGTAGTATCTCATATGTGGAGTAAATTATTTAGTGAGATTTGATGCCAATAACACTGAGCATCCACCTTAGCACTACCAGA
Organism: Epistrophe eligans; assembly: GCA_951394125.1. Classification (NCBI taxonomy): domain Eukaryota; kingdom Metazoa; phylum Arthropoda; class Insecta; order Diptera; family Syrphidae; genus Epistrophe; species Epistrophe eligans. The sequence continues at coordinate 100,370,727 of OX596028.1, read as the reverse complement.
AATGAGTGGGTTGAGAATATGTTTCTATACGAAGCTGAAATCGAAGAAAAGAATAAAGTTGAAATATCAAAACAAGCCTTATTTGTATTTCGCTAACTTATTGGCAAACAAATTTCACTAAATTATTCAAATTACCAAAAACGAAGCAAATAAATGGTATAATTTTAGTTTTATTTAAAAGTTAACAGAACACAAAACCCGGGACGCAAAAGAGAACACCAGTGTTTTAACTGAAGTTTACTTCAATTTTAAGAACGATAATAAATCTACTACAACCTTCTTGATAAATCTACTGCTTTTTTCTACCCTGAAATGTTCAATAATTCTTTAGCACATAATGTGCTATTAAATTTTTCAACCAATTGTGACTCTAACAGTCGTATTTATTAGATTTTTTTGTCTACTTAAACACTGTCTAACTATTTTCAAATATATACTTTATTTAATTAAAATAAATATGATTATTCACGGTTAAGACAATTTACTCTTGTGTCTAAATTAGTCAGCTATAAGACAACAATAAACAATGAACACATTTTCCAAAGTTGGACAGTTGTCTAAAGTTAGACAACGCACGTTTATTAATAAGACCATAAATGTCTGAATCAAAAAATTCTATTATGTTCTGAAACGAATGGAATTTATGTGATTTATTTTTTTTTCTGTTAAAAAATATTTATTTTTCTTTAAATACATTTTTTTAATTAAAATACAGTTTTTGAAATCTCGAGTTTTTCTTTTGGTTTTATATCTACTACGGAAATTTTCAATTTACTTCATTGTTTTTAACGGGTCATTCATTTCGTGGTATCAAGTTGGTAACGCTGGTATTTAACACCTGTCAAACTAAACTTTCATTTGAAGTGTCATAATATTAGTTGAATGTTTGCCAGTTACGATAATGGATCGCTTAAAAAAAAACAACGCGTTAAAATTAATTAAACTTACTATACAAAAGCGGTGATTCAAACGTAGCCACTTTTCGCGCATTACGCGATGATTACCGACTACGCAAGCAATCGGTAAAATTGTGAAAAAATTTGAAGAAAGTGGGAAGCGTTTTGCGCTGTGCCTGTGCATCATCGTAATGAACGCTCAGTCGAAAATATTTCTTCTGCAAATGCAAGTGTTGCTGATGATCCAAATTTATCGATTTCCCGGCGGCGTTCGCAGCAATTAACCGATTTTTTTTTTTGGCCAGCGAATGAAGATCATGACTTGGACGATATGTGGTTCCAAAAAGACGGGGCAACAAGCCACACGGTATTGACAATTATGGCTTTATTGCGTGAGAAAATTCCTGGTCGTGTAGTTTCACGATTTGGCAACTTCAATTGGCCACCAAGATAATGCGATTTGACACCGTTAGATTTTTTTCTGTGGGGCTACGCGAATAATCCTTGAAATCTAGACGCATCAAAAACAAAAACAATACTTAAGTTATGTCCGAGATACCGCCCGAAATGTGCGAAAAAGTGGTTAAAAATAACCTCAAAAGAATCGCATGCTGCAAATCTTCCCAAGGCGGCCATTTGAATCATATTGTTTTTCACCACTTAATGGCAAAGTCCAAACTTTATAATGAAATAAAATTTTCATAAAAAATGTATCGCTATGTGTGTTTACTTTACATTGCTTTACTTTCAAAATCAAAAAATGAATGACCCGATACAAATCTGATCCGAAATTTATACTACTGAGGTTCGAACCCTGAGGCCTTCTGCCTTCTAGAATGAATGCCTTGTTGTAAACACGATTGTTTGCGGCTTGTCTGTATGCACCTCAAGTTTGTTTCAATAAAAAAACCACACATAATGTATAAGCTTTACTTATTCGTTCCAGTACACAAGCTGCAAATCGCCCAACAAGCGGCATGCAGTGTGAGTCGCTAGGCGTCAGTTTGAGGTATTTATTGAACATTTTAAAGAAATGTCGTATACATGCCAAAATTGTGTGAAATTGATTGAAAATTTCCAGGGTTTTATTTATGACGTTATACTTCGTGTGCAGAAGATTATTGGAATCATCGTTGCACGGCCAATCTTGCACGCTTTCACGACTAGACAATTTGTGCATTAAAGAGTGTGAAAAAAAATTCCGTACAATTTCTAAAACAAGTCTATATCATCAACAAAAAGTTCCCCAATTGATATGTTAAAAGATAACAAGGATTGACAGAACCAGGCGAATGAAACAGCTACATATTATGTAAACACATTTATTCCCAAACTTCCCTCAGAGTTTAAAACATTATTCTTACAAATCTCAACCAACTAAATAAACCAAATATTTACTATACTTAAATAAATATATTGAAAACCAGGAATTTTACAAATCAATTAAAAAAGATGACATCAAAATAATACTCTTAAATTTAAATTGAAAAAAAAAACTCCTAGAAAAAATGAATGACGGAATAACTTACGATTTCCTGATAAATTCCACAAATAATTTCAATAATAAATACTAAAATCAACTAAAGTGGAGATCTACACGCACATTATATCAATGAATGAAAGATTGAAGAATCGTTAAAAAAAAAACGATAATATTTTCTAATCCTCAAGAAAAGAAGATATAAATCAACCATGTAATTATTGAGGTATTTCTTTCATGAATTGCATTGCAAAAACAATTATGAGAGAATCCTCAATAAGAAGCTTTATATACTTGAGTGGAGAGAAACAAATCTTTATAGAGTAACAATCTGGTTTTAAGAAAAGGCAATCTATACCACTACTGTTGGCATCAATAGAACAATCTTAAAATTGTCAGCAAAATTTTTAAAACTTGCTTCAAGCTATTTATGTCAACATTTTTCTTATGTTGTATGGACGGAGTAATAGATATGGGAGTATTGAGAAATTCTCAATGAAGTCAAACGAGGTTATCTCCTATCAACACTTCTTTTTTGTACTTTAAATTAATGCGAATTTGTAAGGAAGGTGTTTTAAAATCAATAATCTTAATATTAGACTGTTCTTTTATTCTAAGGACACAGTCATTCTAGTAAAAGACATCCAAGGGATGAAAACATGATAGAGCTTCTTGAAGTATAATGCAACGATTCCAGCTTAGAAGTTAGCATTGTCATTATAAGTCGATTATATCCGATTTTTTTTCGAAATTGAGGCAGAATATATAACCAAAAAAAGTACTAACTCAGAGGGGAAGAAATATACTTGGGAGTTATTTTTACTCCCAAGATGAAATTTACCAAAAGCGTGGGTAAGAATCAGAAAAAACGCAACAATATCTATTAATAGCACCTGGCAAAGCTGTTTGTCAAGGAAAAATATTGAATATTGGAAAAATATCATCTACATATATGTATATCCTTCTCAAATTATAATGATAATTAACAAAGATATAACTAGATTTTTGAAAATACAAAAACAGTTAGGAATGACTGGTGTTTAAGTATAGTCTCTCTTATTCTTGGCGTAAACATTCCACGTGGCCTACCAAATAAAAAGGTGCAGTATTGTAAAATTACACGATATTTGAATTCTCCATTTCGAGAAATTACATGTGCTGGAAATTTTTCAAACAACAAAATCATTGTTTCACGAGCAAGTTTTGTTATCATTTCACTATCTACCAGTAGTCAAAAATGATAACAAATAAAATGATAATAAATACAGCTTTGACAAAATTAATTTTGCTAATATGGAAAGGGGTTTATATCACCATACGTCTTTTAAATCCCCTTCTCTTATTTAAAGTACTAAACATGACATATATTGACACAAAACTAACTGAATATATATGTTGTATAAAGAGCTTCCCAATATTTTTTTTTTTTAGAAACTACAAAATAAAAAACCATTCCGCAAGTTAGATAATTACTTGGAATTCCCAACAACTGTGCTAGCATTTACTAGTTTTTTTGTTTGTTCCCTTTTTTACTATGTACTCATATGCAGTTACTTTTCATTCATAACTATAACTTCAACTATACCGCAGCTTACAGCACATCAAATATAATGATAGCAACTTCCTTTCATCGCTCACCTGAGTGCTGCCGTAGTGACGCTGGTGGTGGTGGTGTAGATGAACTAAACAACATCAGAGTCACTCTTTGACAATGGACTAAAAACTCAACAGACCCATTACAAGACAAGTGCACTGCGCATGCCATCACGTTTACGTATAGATAGATATACGAGTAGGTATACATATAATAAAATATGAAATAATAAAGTAGATATGAGTTAAAACAGACCTTCAACTCTTCGTCTTCATTTGTATTGGTACTTTATGTCCGTTTGACGATGATATACTCATAAACTGCTGTGGTCTTGCGAAGACTCTAATGTAAAGTTGTTGAATGTTGAGCTACTGTTTGAAGTTTATGATGATAAACCGCCAGTGTCGTCGTTGCATATATAGTGGGACAGAATAGTTTTAAAGTTGGAATTTAAATAATAATTAATTCAATTTATTTTATTGAGTCTTTTCTTTTTCTTTTACAATTTGTACATTTGTCTTTTTCTTACTCTACAGATATATTGAGAACTGTCAAGTTCCGCTCTCTTATTTTAATGACATATACATACATTTACTGCTGAACTGTTTACACGTTTTAAGAGCTCTCTGCTCATGGAGCTATTTCACAATTATTTTTGACGTTTTAGTCATTAAAGAATTTAAATAATTTAAATACAAATGATTAATTAATTGCAGTCCAGATAATATTAAATTATTTATTTAATGAGAATATGTTATTCATTGGAAACATAAAAATAGAATACAAAATTATATAAAACAATAGTCTGGGCTATCTAAAAAAAAAACAAAATAAGCTGTTTACACTTAATTCAAAGTGTAGCTTTTAAAAATTCCAACAAGTTGTCTAAATATGTATTTTTACATTCACTGACATCCCTGTAATCTGTCAATTTCATGAAATTTTGAATTCGTTCATATAATTAAAAATTTAATTAATTCAAATATAACTTTTCAATTCGTAACTAGAAAGTTGCCTTTCTTTGTTCATTGAACGTACCCACTTAAGAATAGGTTTTGACAGCCACTTGCAGTTTCTATAATTGAGAGTACAATCGATAGAAAATGTTTATAAAAGAGGTTTGGAGTTGGATAGCTTAAGTTAGACATACTTTGAAATGGGTAAATAAATAAGACTGTAAATGCGAAAATTTAAGGCCGTGTGTAAATTGGATTAGAATTTCGATTTAATTTGGAAGTTTCAACATTTATCTAGAACTTCATGTCATAAGTGTCAAAAATTAAATTTATTTAGGATAAAATATGCCACATAAAAACAGAAATGTTTTTCGATTCAGAATAGCTTTTAACGGCCTTTAGTCCACAAAAATGTTGGCAATGTTTTTCATGAGTTACTGCCTCTTGCGAGGAATTGACAAATCCTTTAAGAGTATCTTTTGTCATGAAAAAGTGCTTCTCGCCCTAGCCGTTCGGATTCGGCAGAAAATTGTAGGTCCCCTCTATTCCTGCAAATAACACGCACACAGGAATGGTTAAGCGTTGTAAGTCACTACGCCCTGGTTCTATCTATAAGAGCTGTCACCGACCAATTTATTTATTTTTTATTTTTTAAAATTTTAAGTGTTAATCCAATTCACTTACCGCTAAAAATTAGACCTAAGCCAACTCAAAAGTCAAGTTTTAAGAAAAAAAAAGACTAGGCGCATCACCACGTCGTGTTCGCATGTGGCCGAAGACCTTACTTTACTTTAGATGGCGCTCACAGTCCAGGATGGACTACGGCCTCAACCAACAAGCCTCTCCAGCCAGCTCGGTCCCTAGCTAGCTGCCTCCAGTTACGCACTCCAAGTTGGTTGAGATCGTTCTCCACTTGTGTGCGCCACCTAAGGTGGGGTCTTCCTCTGCTGCGCAGACCGTCAGGGGTAGATTCGAAGACTCGTCGGGCTGGTGCGTTGGTGTCCATACGCTCCACGTGTCCCAGCCATCTCAGCCGCTGTATTTTCAGCTTTTTGACCAGGTCGACGTCGCTGTAAAGCCCGTAAAGCTCGTTGTTGAATCTTCTCCTCCATACTCCATCGATACAGACTGGACCGAAAATCACCCGAAGAATCTTCCTCTCAAAGCACCCAAGCAGATTCTCATCCGTTTTTGACAGGGTCCATGCTTCTGCCCCATATAGCAGGACCGGGATGATTAGGGTCTTATATAAGGTCTTCTTGGTTCTTTGAGAGAGGGCTTTACTACTCAAATGCCTTCTTAGCCCGAAGAAACAGCGATTGGCAAGAGTAATTCTTCGTTTGATCTCTGCACTGATGTCATTATGCGTTGTAATAGTGGATCCCAGGTAGACAAAGTCCTTGACGACATCGAAGTTGTACCTATCCATCGTGACGTTTTGCCCGAGTCGACGATGTTGAGATTCCTTTCTCGATGACAGCATATACTTCGTCTTGTCCTCATTAACAGCCAAACCCATTTTTGCCGCCTCCGATTCAATACTTGCAAACGCGCCGGTAACAGCTCGCTTCGTTCTTCCAATGATGTCAATATCATCTGCGTAAGCAAGTAGTTGAACAGACTTTTGAAAAACTGTACCTCTGTTGTTGACTTGCGAGTTGCGTACAATTGCTTCAAGAACGATGTTAAACAGGTTGCATGATAGCGCGTCGCCTTGTCTCAAACCTTTCTCGACTTCAAAGGGTTCGGTGGTGTTCTTACCGACTTTGACGGAGCAGCGAGATTTCTCCATTGTCATCCTGCACAAGCGGACGAGTTTGGCAGGGATGCCGAGATGCAACATGGCTCTGTAGAGCTCTTCTCTATCTACGCTATCATACGCGACTTTGAAATCGATAAAGAGATGGTGTGTATCGATTTGAAACTCCTGGGTTTTTTCCAAAATCTGTCGTAGTGTGAACATTTGATCGACGGTTGATTTGCCGGGTCTAAAACCACACTGATAGGGGCCGATCAGATCGTTTACATACGGTTTTAAACGATCACACAGTACAGATGACAGAATTTTATATGCGACGTTAAGGAGACTTATACCTCTGTAGTTGGCACAGGTCAGGGCATCTCCTTTCTTGTGGATGGGGCACACTATACCGAGGTTCCATTCATCGGGCATACTTTCATCCGACCAAATTTTGGAGATAAGTTGGTGTATGCTCCCTACCAAGTCATCTCCCCCTCGGCTGGCAGGCCATCTGCACCAGCAGCCTTGTACGCTTTAAGCTTGGCTATCGCTAACCGCACTTCATTTAGGTCGGGTTGACGGAAATTTTGACCATCATCGTCCAGGTTGAATGGAGTGTTCTGTCTAACAGCGGAATTTTGGCCATCTTCGCCGTTTAGCAGTCTAGAAAAGTGTTGTTTCCAGATCCTCAGCACTGACTGTGTGTCTACCACCATATTCCCATTCTCGTCCCGGCAGGCTTCCGTTCTGGCCTTGTAGCCCTGGGTAGATTGTCTCACCCTTCGGTAGAACTTTCGAACATCCCCCCTGCCGCTACAGTCCTCAATAGACTCGACCGCCCGCTTCGCATGCTCTCTCTTCTTCCTTCTGAGAAGTCGGCGTTCCTCCCTCTTTTTTGCCCATAGAGCTCCCGGGCTGCTCTCTCAGCAGCTCTTGTCCTAGTCTGCAGCATTGATTGGTAGGCCTCATTCTTTGCTACATGCGCCAGCCTGCATTCTTCATCGAACCAGGGGTTTCGTTGTGGTGGCCTAGTGAAACCCAGCACATCAGTGGCGGCACTCCTGATGGCATTTTGGCAGTGCTTCCACTGGTCCTCTGCAGATGATGCTGGTGGCGTGCTTGCTGAGAGATTAAGAGAGACGTGGTCTGCAAAGGTCCTGGCGATATCTTGCGATTTTAACTTCGCGACGTTAAATCTTTTCACAGCATCCACTCGTCGTTGTGGCGTCATGGATATCCGCATACGTACTTGAGCTACCACCAAGTAGTGATCCGAGTCTATGTTGGCTCCTCGAAATGTTCGGACATCCAGGATACTGGAAGCATGTCTCGCGTCTATCGCAACATGATCAATCTGGTTGACGGTTCGTTGATCCGGAGACCGCCAGGTCCCTTTGTGTATACTGAGGTGTGGGAATCGAGTACTTGCTATGATGACATTTCGCCCCGCCGCGAAGTCAATTAGCCTGAGTCCGTTACCGGAAGTGTTGTCGTGCAGGCTGTGACCTTCGACAATCGAACCAAAGATGCCCTCCTTTCCGATTTTGGCGTTGAAGTCGCCAAGGATAATCTTAACGTCGTACTTGGGGCACCTATCATACGTATTCTCAAGGAGATCGTAGAATTCTTCCTTGGTTGAGTCATCTTTCTCTTCCGTTGGGGCATGGGCACAGATCAACGAGATGTTTTTGAATTTTGCTTTGATGCGGATTGTGACCAGGCGCTCGCTTACATTTCTGAAGCCTAAGACTTCTCGCCTAAGTCTTCCCCTTACCACAAAACCACAACCAAAAAGCCGCTGACCCTGCTCCTTGCAGCACTCGCCGAAGTAGATATCACACGATTTCATCCTTCGCATGCCCTCTCCATCCCATCGCACTTCCTGGATGGCTGTTATGTCAGCCCTTAGCCTATCCAGGCTCTCCACTAGTTGTTCAGCTGCACGTGGCCTGTTTAAGGTCCGGACATTCCACGTGCAGATCCGAAATTCGTTGTCCTTGTTTCGTTTGCTTTGGTCGTCAACATTAAAATCATCCATATCCGAGGCTTGTAGTGGTTTCGGAACCGAAAACTTTTTCCGTGGTAGGGAAGTTACCCCCACGCACAACCCCCTAGCCTGGAGGACCAGGCCCTTATTATAGCTCCAAGGACGGGGAGCCGGATAAACCGCTCCTTATAGGCCTGAGCTACGAATATGTCGTAGTAGCCCATATAAGGTGTTCACTAAGTAGTTCAACCTGACTAGAACTGTAGACGCCACCGTTGATTCCATCAAGGGAATTCTTCCGCTACCGTCTCGTCGTCGGAGTGCCTTAGTGGGAACACTCCGTGGCCGAAGACCACATCTAATTTTTTTTTTACAAATTGCCACATAGTGTAAAAATCCTCATGTTATTCACGAGATCTGAAAAGTGATTCTTTGACCAGAGCCATTCAACCTTACTTCTTTTTTTTTAACAGTGAAGGTAGAACTGTCAGTGGTATGAGATATGGTTATCGACATTATAATCGATAATTGTTTTCCCACTAAATCAATGACGTATCTACAGAAGATTTAGGTGGTTTTAACAATCTTACCTGTAACTTCAACTTTTTTCCTCATTATGATAAAATACTGTTCCACTGTGTGTCACCATCGATTATAAACTCAAAAGTTGGTGCTGACAGTTAGTTCAAGGAAAATACCGATCGTTCGCCCAGTTTCGAGGGAAATCTTTAATTTTCCAACAATGTACCTATGCATGTACGTTTTTTTTTTGATTTGATTAAGATAATATTTGTTTTGTGTGTTTGAGGCAATTCAATACTTATATCTATAGTTTTTTAGTATGTATATCACATCATGATGCCATGCACCATAAATGGTTGTCCATTTGTTTGGCTGGTATACAAATTTAACTGGCACTTTCGCTTTCATTTTAAAATCCTTATCAATCTTGGGTAAAGAGAAAGTACTTTTTGGATACCTATGTATGTACATTATAAAAAAATGTATCTACATAATGGACTTTTTGTTTTGTGTTCAGTGAACTTTTGTTAATTGAACAAAATTATTTTTCTGTGCGCTGAGTACTTTCTTATGCTAATGATTGTTATGTGGTTTAATTAAATTGTAGGAAAAGGAGTATTTTAGAGATAAATTTTAAACATAACAATTTTGTTGTTGTATAGTTTGTTTTTAGTTTAAGGTCCAGTATTATTGTAAGTAAATATTTGCACTTCCCCTTTAAGGTTTCGTGTGTGTAAAAAATTAGAGTTTTTAGTCAAACTGTCATAATTTCGGTGATGAAGAATTTCAAAAGGGTGATTTTTGTGCTAGCGTCTATCTGTTGGCGTGCGTCTCTTCGTCCTGTTAAATCGAGCTTAGAACCTAAACTGGTTGACCGATTTGCTTTAAATAATGGTACATAACATTTTTAAAGAATTCCCTATTATACATGTCATATCTACCATTATTTTGTTTCTATTTTAAAATGTTCACAAAAAACTTTTTAACAATTTTGATTAAACTTTCCACCTGATGTTGTTCGCAAAAGTGATTTAAATAAAAATTTGTTTCATATATTTTTTGATAAAAAATTGGGTTAACATAAAAAATAGATGTCCGTCAAGTTAGCTTTACCACAGGACAATTTATTCCTTTCACGACAAATGTACGACATATTTACGTTAATTAATCCAATTATTAGAATCTTAAAAGTGAAGTCCTAATGCTTACTTGACGGACATGAAAAATAGAGCTGTGCCATTTTTTTTTTATTTCGATTTTCTATTCCAAAATATCTAAATTAAAAAATTAATTAAAAATAAAATTCATTTTTTAGTAGGTAATTTGTTTACACTTTTTTCGTGTACGTATATAATTGTATGATTAAGGTCGTGCTATGCAGTTATAATTTAACTTAATGTTGAAATTTTCTTTTATTTATTTACGTAAGACTCTTATCTATAAATTACCCCGTTTACATGGATAGTAAAATTCCAACTAAATCTGAACTCAATATCATGTAAACCTGGTTCAAATTGAAAAAGTATTTCTCAATCCGAATCGATTCTGAATTGATTCAAATTATCTCATGTATAGCCTCGGAAGACAGAATGAAAGAATATGATATGAAACTCTTGGCTTATTCATTAGGCCAATATCATAAACAAATCAGCAAGAAATCAGAACTACAGCGGAACTGACGCAAGGTTTGATGAATAAAGTTACTGGGACTTTAAAAATCCCAAAAATATTTTTTCGAAAATTTTGATAAACAATACTGTCAAAACTTTTTTAATTTTTTTTTTCTTAAAAAATTGATCAAAATCAGTCGAACCGTCTTAGGGAAAATCAAGATTAATAACAATTTTGTGTACATTTTTTTGCCACCAAAAGGTAGCCTTTACCTATTTAAATTAACTGATTTGTTTTTTTTTAGAAAAATTTAAAATGCTAAGAAAAACGTATGGTCCTGTTATTTTTGATAAAAAAAAAATAAAAGTGCCGGGGGAAATGCCCAAAAAATGCTAGACATCAATTTTCAAGAAGATGGACCTATCAGTTTAGGCTATAGTCGAACAGACAGACGGACAAAATTGGGAGACACAGTTTTTTTGTCTTCCTTATCGTAATGTCAAGTTTGATCAAAATCTCGATTTCTTTTTTTTCCCGAATTCAAAACATGGCATTTTAATAGCTATGTCGCAATTTCGAAAAAATTTCGAAATTGAAAGTGTTTTTGCCAATATTTCGAGAACGAATTACAAAAAAATGTCTAGGAATTTTGATGGGAAATTTAATTACAGTAGAATCTCGAAAAGATGAACAGACATAAAACAGGGCCCATTCATCTTTTCAAATTGTTCATCTTTTCTAGCTTAAAAATTTGGTGGAGAAAGAAGGTATATTATAGTTATAAATAAAAATTTTAATATAATTTTTACAACAGGTTAAAGCAAGGCAGAAAGTAACGTTTAAAAACTGAAGAACGTTACATAAATTTAATACGAGGAATTGAGGAACTAAAGGCAAAGAAAAAGAAAAAATTGAGTTGGGAATAAAACATTCATCGTTTCGAATATAAAACTTTTTATACCCGTTCATCTTTTTGAGCACTAAAAAGGGTTCCAATAACTCGGTCATCTTTCTGATTTGTTCATCTTATAGAACCGTTCATATTTCCGAGAATATATCTACTGTATCTTTCTTTTGTTACAACATTTTTTTAAGGGTTTATATTTTCAGATTTAAAGCGCCAAAAAGTATCGACAGTACAAACGAAACTATATAATGCAAATGTATGTACATATATGCAAACAATTTTTTAATTTATAACGGGTGATTTTTTAGCTGGTTTGGTTTTGGCAACACTGGTTTTGACAGCTGACGTGTGTTTAGTACCTTGTGTCACTGTCAAACAGCTTCAGTTTGGTTTGCAATTTAACCATGGATCGTCTTACAAATGAACAACGCTTGCAAATTATTGAATTTTACTATCAAAATTCGTGCTCGGTTCGAAATGTTCATCGCGCGCTGCTTCCATTTTATGGTCGGCATTCTCGACCTTCTGAGCAGTCTATTCGGAAGATTGTGATCAAATTTCGCACCAAATTTACTTTGTTGGACATTAAACCACCAACACGTTTACGTACTGTGCGTAGTGAAGAAAATATTGCGGCCGTATCAGCTAGTGTGACAGAAGACCGCGAAATGTCGATTCGGCGCCGTTCCCAGCAGTTAGGCCTTTGTTACAGCACTACGTGGAAAATTTTGCGGAAGGATTTGGGCGTAAAGCCTTTTAAGATACAGCTGGTGCAAGAACTAAAGCCAGCCGACCTACCACAACGCCGAATTTTTGGTGAATGGGCTCTTGGAAAGCTGGCCGAGGATCCGCTTTTTTATCGAAAAATTGTGTTCAGCGATGAGGCTCATTTTTGGTTGAATGGGTACGTAAATAAGCAAAATTGCCGCATTTGGAGTGAAGATCAGCCAGAAGCATTGCAACAGCTACCAATGCATCCCGAAAAAGCCACTGTTTGGTGCGGTTTATGTGCCGGCGGCATTATTGGGCCATATTTCTTCAAAGATGATGCGAATCGCAGCGTTACTGTCAATGGTGAACGCTACCGAGCGATGATAACAAACTTTTTTTTGCCCGAAATGGAAGTTCTTGACTTGCATGATATGTGGTTTCAACAAGACGGTGCCACATGCCACACAGCACGCGAAACAATGGCGCAATTGCGAGGCGAGTTTGGTGAACAGTTAATTTCACGTTTCGGGCCGGTCAATTGGCCGCCTAGATCGTGCGATTTGACACCATTCGATTCTTTTTTGTGGGGGTATGTCAAGGCTAATGTCTATAGGGACAAGCCCGCTTCGATTGACGCACTGGAAGCCAACATCCATGCATTCATTCGTGAGATACCGGCCGATATGTGTGAAAGAGTATGCCAAAATTGGACTCAGCGGATGGGCTACCTGAGACGCAGCCGCGGTCAACATTTGCATGAAATTATCTTTAAACATTAAATTGCAAGGTTCAAACTATCGATTCAAATAAATATTTCATTCATTTTTTCGAATTTTTTGTGTTTTTTTTTTTTTTAAAGTTCTAAACCTCTTAAAAAATCACCCATTATTTGCCACATGTCAAAAGTTGTGAAGGTGAATATTAAAAATAACATAATCACCCCTGTTCTGATTTCCATTCTGAATCAAATCCATAAACGGAATTGGTTTCCACACGAATTTAAAAAAGGTGTTCTGAATTTCACTTTCACGTTAGCCAGTATTCAAACCTTTTTTTCTTTCGAAATCAGTTTATATCGAATTCGAAATTTAAAATTTGTTGAAAAAATTAAATAAATTAATAAAAATAAGGAAAATAAATAGTACCGTACCTTTTAAACTGGAACAAAATTTGGTTCAATTCCAATTCGAATATGAAAATTCTAAATGTCAAGAGTTTTCAATCCGATTGAAAATCGAAGAACACTCATTCCGCAAGTATATTAAAAGCGAAAAGTGTTTCAAAACACATACATATGGTTTGAAAACGAATGGATTTAAAAACGAATAGCAATTCAGAACAGGAGTGAATAAAGATTTTTGTTCCCTGACCCACCTGATGAGTCGAGGTAATTCATTCCTCCACTGCAATCGCTTCATCCCTCGGGAATGGGTTTTAAAAATTTTCCGAGTGGTCAGTTTGGTCTCAGTGGCTGAGTCACATTCGTATGGCTTTTTTACTTCTTTGGTTATAGGTCGATCTGTGGGTCGGTAGAGTCCACTGCGACTGCACAAACAGATGAGTTTGGCAGATATGCCATCAGTAAATTATTTTTATCCGAGGCTTATTGTTTCTTCGCAATTGGATAACTTTTAATATACGGCTTTTAGTATAACTGAGTATTGGAGTTTCACTTTCACGGTCATACAAAGGAAAGTAATAATTTTATTTTATGCAAAAGCTTACTGTAAAAGCTTCCATCTTTCTAGGTTAATACTTCCTCAACAAGAAATGAAAATAAATCAAAAATATCTGAACAAACTCTTTTTGTTTTTCTTCGACAAAGCTAAATTTATAATAAAGGTCAAAAATAGATCAAAATTATCTCATCTTTTGATACAAAAAAATTGCTATAGCTTATAATTTCTCATGCGTTGCACATATCTCATATATGTACGTATATACAAAAACATAACCTTGTTATTTATCCAAGTGAATTATTATGATTTATGTACATCTTTGTATTACCATCATTAGTAAAAGATTTAAATTATCTTAAGTTACCTTCTACATACATATATGGCCTCTGACTTATAAGTCTTTTTAATTTTTTTTGCTCAGTTTCAACGACCTAATTCATCTTTAACAATTCATTCTACCAAAAAAAAAAAACTATGAACAAGAAACACTTAATTACCCATTTCGACAAATATGCCCAAGGCTAAAGTTACCACTTTGTAATTTTGTGTGTGTTTTTTTTTTTAGTGCAAAAATCCGGGCATAAGTTCAGGTCAAAACAATGTTGACCTAAAATTTCGACACACTCAAGTATTATCTCTTAGTCTTGATCCAAAGCAGTTTGTTTGAAATTAGCTTCATTTTTCATTTGGAATTATTTAAAAATGGTTCAGTTATGATTCATTTTGTGATTGAAATAGAATAGATATAATTACACAGTTAAAGATGGGACAATATAAGTTTTATAAAAAAGACGTGGTTTAATTCCTTAATTAGCAATATGTCCGCCCACTGATGTGGTATATAAAGAGACACCTTGATGCGTTACCAATCCACAAGTTGTCACTTAGGCGTTAAAGAGATTTCGATGTGATGTGGTTAGTGCTTGTTGCTAATGGCTTGGTCATCCTCATCTGACTTTTGTTTATTTTTTTATTTTTCAAACAGTTTTTTATGAGGGCGAGGTTGTTTTTTTACGATTATGGAACATAGTGTGGGCTTTGTGAATATAAGTTGACTTGTAGCCAGCTTCCAACCTACGGATAGTTTACCTATATGTATATAATTTTTCCTTGTACTTCTCGGTTAAACATCTTGATGAAAGTTTCATAAATGCGAAAATGGATAATAAATGTTGATTTTAAAAGACATACATTTATGTACATTACGCGTCTTCAAAAATCATCAGATAACCTTTGAAAAAAATAAAAAAAGAAAGAACCAAAATTAAGTATAAGACTTCTTGATCTCAAGTTTTTTTTTTTATTTAAGGTCAAGTTAAAATTAAAAACGGAACTTCATCAAATTTTTTGCAACTAACAAAGATATAACATCAAATTTAAATATATTGGTGATTAATGGATAACTTGACAATATAGAAATAATAAAAAAAATAATAATTAATTAGTTAATAACAGAGAAGCTTGCAATTAATCACGATTCATCAATCATTTTTATAAATGTTTAAATTTGAAGATGAACATAACTAACTACATTTTGTAACATGAGAAACTCAACACATTTTAACCTTTTTTTAACCTTTGAAGGTTAACCTCTGTTTCGTGCATTTGCTCACTTGGATTTGAGTCAAACAGAAACTATACATCGCTCACTGCCTGCAAAATAATGGCACAACTATTTTTTTTTTCAGTTTTGAGATATAAGAGATTTAAAATCATGCCTCTTTTCAATTTCGATTTCAGTTCTTATAAATTATCCTGACACGCGGATTTGCCATTTTGATGAGAAGTGCTGATTGATATTAAAAGAAAGCACAAAAGCTTCGAAAGTTTAATGGCACTATCGCCATCTCTCGTAATTGAGAAGAAGGCCGAATTCCTAAACGCAAATCTTGCGCAAATTATGCTATGCAAACAGTTTCAAAATGCAAACGGTAACATTCCTGCAAAGCAGATTGCATTTGTGCAGATGTAAGAAATATCTTGCTTTTTGCATTTGATTTGCATGTGTTTTTCTTTGAAAATTTGCGTTTAGGAATTTGGCCGAAGTATCAATGCAGAAATGTAAAGGATTTAATTTTAATCATAACGGTGGAGTCCACAGTTCAAATTTGGATTTTTTTAAGTTGTGCCATTATTGCAGGCAGTGAGCGATACATAGTTATTTTTGTTGAAAGATGTCACAATTATGGTCTTTATAGTAGATAAGCAATTTTGGTTTAGTAACTATTTATCGTCGTCACTGATACTCCAAAGAGTCATTTTGCAAGGAATTTTCAAAAAAAAAAACTATTTTCTCTTTATTCAAAATAGCTTTTTACGGCCTTTAGTCCACAAAAATTTAGGCGTTTCGTCCCGGCGATCTCACTTGGACTCATCAGTTGACTAGTGAGGACCTTGTCAATACGCAATTTTTGTTAAGTTCAGTCCATCTAACATAGATTTCATGACGAATATCTAATTTGTTTAAAACTGGCATTACGATAGTAGAGTACACTTCCAGAATTCTGTATGCTACGAAAACCGAAACGTCACCTTATAACGAACGACTCGAGAGTATGTATAGCTAACGGGTGATTTTTAAGCTGGTTTGGTTTTGGCAACACTGGTTTTGACAGCTGACGTGTGTTTAGTACCTTGTGTCACTGTCAAACAGCTTCAGTTTGGTTTGCAATTTAACCATGGATCGTCTTACAAATGAACAACGCTTGCAAATTATTGAATTTTACTATCAAAATTCGTGCTCGGTTCGAAATGTTGTTTATCGAAAAATTGTGTTCAGCGATGAGGCTCATTTTTGGTTGAATGGGTACGTAAATAAGCAAAATTGCCGCATTTGGAGTGAAGATCAGCCAGAAGCATTGCAACAGCTACCAATGCATCCCGAAAAAGCCACTGTTTGGTGCGGTTTATGGGCCGGCGGCATTATTGGGCCATATTTCTTCAAAGATGATGCGAATCGCAGCGTTACTGTCACTCGTGAACGCTACCGAGCGATGTTAACAAACTTTTTTTTGCCCGAAATGGAAGTTATTGACTTGCATGATATGTGGTTTCAACAAGACGGTGCCACATGCCACACAGCACGCGAAACAATGGCGCAATTGCGAGGCGAGTTTGGTGAACAGTTAATTTCACGTTTCGGGCCGGTCAATTGGCCGCCTAGATCGTGCGATTGGACTCAGCGGATGGGCTACCTGAGACGCAGCCGCGGTCAACATTTGCATGAAATTATCTTTAAACATTAAATTGCAAAGTTCAAACTATCGATTCAAATAAATATTTCATTCATTTTTTCGAATTTTTTGTGTTTTTTTTTTTTTAAAGTTCTAAACCTCTTAAAAAATCACCCGTTATAACGTGAATAACCTTTACACACTCAAAAG
Source organism: Epistrophe eligans (assembly GCA_951394125.1). Lineage (NCBI taxonomy): Eukaryota > Metazoa > Arthropoda > Insecta > Diptera > Syrphidae > Epistrophe > Epistrophe eligans. The sequence goes on along the minus strand of OX596028.1, from coordinate 100,353,260 downwards.
TTTGAGACTGTCCTCAGACATGGTATAAAACAAATAATACGGCACTTCAGGAAAGTCGATGGATAGAAACAGACATAACAAAAAGAAAAGGTCTCCACAAATCGAAACAGATAACGGCTTTTGATTTAAAGAGACGACTTTGCAGCAGCTCATAATACCATGATACATAAGTAGAACTATAGGTTTTCAAGACAAAAGGTAAGATAACATCACGGTCAATTTTTTGATTATCTGATGTCAAAACGACTGGAGCTGGAGATGCAACAATTGTGAAAAAGTGTCGTACGTGCTATTTTTTATGTGCCCACAATGCAGCTGTTTAGCTTTTTGCATATTTTAAAGAAAAAAAAAAAACAATCACGGACTTATTATTCACTTTTTTATTTCTGATAGTTTTCTTTTAATTAATAATATTTTTTCGAGAAACAAATAACCACAAAAAGCTTCAATATTTTTTTCCGGTTCTTTTTTTCTTCATACAAATTTAAAGTGCTGCACGTAAAAAGTTAAAAGTTGGTGAACTCTTGCAGCACCGACTGCAGTTGCGTTGCGTTGTGTTCGTAACATTGAATTTGTGTGTATTGAATATTTTGATAGCTATTCCAGGTTCAGCTCCAGTTGCAGCTCCGTATCCATTGTGTTCAGCCAGTTATGGTAAACGCATTGATCTTTTTGTGTGACCGTGTAATCACCCAGTAAATGCAATTAGGACACAGACTGCTTGTCAGTGCTTTTACTGTATCTTAACGTGGACAGCGAACATTTTTTTACCGTGTCAACGTAGCTTGCGTTGACCTAAATCTCAATTTTAAAAATAATTTGATTTTTTATAGAGGTTTTTTAATCCATCGGCATCGATATCGAAGCCATCTTTCAATAAAATTGAACAGTGTTTATATGTATAGCTTGACAGATAGGCAAAAAGCTATATTTGGTGGCATATATGTATAATAGTTTGTTGCAAATGTCATCCGAAATCTTTAAAATAGAATGTTGCAGGAGAAAAAAAAATGAAATATCATACATTTCTGATTTTTAGAGGTTTTTCTAAAATTTGACAGTTTATAGCTTGGCTTGGCAGATATGCAAAAAACTAAAATTTGACGCATATAAAATATTTTTATCCAAATGTCAACTAAAATAACCCTTTTTCTGGAAATATGTAATTTAAAAATTCCGGACATTTTAGAGGTTTCTAAACCATCAACATCGTACATCATCCTTAAACATAATTTGACAGTTGACGGTTTATATTATGTCTGTTTGGTAAATTCTCAAAATTTTTTTTGGGATTTGACAGAAAATTGTGCGACGACGTCGTTGCACATAGTTTCAAGGTACCAAACAGACATATTAGAGGCAAAAAAGTCACATTGATTTAACATTTAAACGTCATGTGATTGTCAATGCGAAAAATGATAAATTTTTGGTCTTGTCAACTTCGCGTCAACACGTTTAAAGTGTACGGATGTGGTCAATTCGTGTGCATCTTCATAGTTTAACATGGCAATCCTTGCGTTCGAGAACTATCAGATAGTTTAGAGTGAAGTTAGCACCGCCATTTTCAATGCTCACCTTGTGCTGCGATGTGCCGTAAATATTTTTAAAAATTTTGCAAATTTACAAATGGATGACATTTTTTTTCAAAATTAAGTTTTTTCTAAAAACTTAAGGTTATGCTCAAGAAATAACACTAAGAACCGAAGATATTCAACAAAATCGCATATTTGCAGCTATTACAACCGAACGCAAATATTGCGAAGCTCCTAGCTCAGCTTGAAGTTAGCAAAGCCATTTTCATTTGTTAAAAAAAAGTTGTGCTTTATTATGTTGAACTTGCCGCAAATATATTTTTTTAAATTCGCAAAGTAGCAAATTTTAAGGATGAAATTTTCTGCAAAATTACGATTTTCAGAAAAATCAAAATTATGCTGTTTTAGGCTTAAATAATAATGCTACAAAGAACTGAAGAGATAAAAAAAATCGCATATTTGCAGCTTTTAGAGCCAAAAATATGTTTTGCGAAGCGTGAAGTTAGCTTCATCATTTTCGATTTTCAAAAAAAATTCTTACCTATTGGTTCATAGTTTATTCAATTAAAAAAAGCTGATAGAATAATAAGATTTCTTAATTTTCCTCTATAACATTTAAAATATTAAGGAATGTCATTATTATAAGCTTAAATAAAATAAATGCAAATATACCACTCCTTCATAATGTTCTATATTATTAATTGGAGCAACAACACAATTATCGTGTTAAATCGAAAGCTTCTGATATATTCATTTTATATCTGTAAAATAATTATACGAAAAGCAAAAGCAATGAATACCTAAATTGTCCAACGTAAGTCACGTTTTCTTATAAACTCACCTATATGTATTTATATTTCCCGGTTGATATTTTAAAAGACAATGCATAAGAATAATCCATTTTATTAAAACTGCACCCTGATTGATCTTATTTACTAACAATAAGTATAGGAAGGTGTATATTTATGACCTTTTGCAAGATTTATAAACCTAACTTGAACAACATAAAGCTTGAGCTCTAAAGCAAACTTGTAAAATGGTATTTACTTCACTTGCTTGCTACTTTAAGCGCGCGTCATCTACAAGATATATGTATGTTTATTCACTTCAGTTGCCAAACAACCGTCAGAAAAAAAATATCTATATAAGCCAAATTCAAGTCTTGTGGTTTGATCTTGTGTTAAACTGTGAAAGTAGTCTTTAGGTTGATTTGGTGTGCTATAGCCAGATCGCAGGTATATCTACGAGTAAACTGGCTTAGCAGGTAGTTAATGGTTGTCCATTAATCCAAGGACTTTCCTTAAAAATCAAAAACAGATATAGAAAACAAAGCAACAAACTCCAATCACTAAAAAAACAATATTATTCTTCTATACTTTCAGATATACATAATATATACTTTTTCCTAACAATTTAACCAGCGGTTAAACTGCGCGAACAAAAACAAAAAATGGAAAATCGTGAACTTATCATTGCAGCCGTAATTGTGCTTGCATGCTGTTGCAGTGTATCAGCGAAATTCGGTGATAAAATCACAGTTAAAGAGAAGGACATGATGAGGAAGTCGATTGTTTTCGACAAAAAGACACCCGATGTCTTTTATTGTCCAATGCAAAAACCATCAACCATGAACAAGCTTATTGTGAGGTATAAATATAGTTTATAGTATGGATTTGGTGTTAGGTATAAAAATGATGGATTAAATGTGATATTTCATTTTTTTTCTTTTGGCTTACAGATCACGTCCACTTCATAAGCTATGTGAATACGAAGGTCAACCACTGCCAGAAGATTATAAATCGGATTGTTATCAGGATCTTGATGAATCCGATTATGCGTGCAAGGAGAAGTATAGGATAATGGTGAGTTATGAGGCGAGGCTTTCAAATTATAAGCAAAAACGGACGAAAAATAATGCAGAAAAATAATAATTTTATATAGTTCTTTCTTGAGGAAATTTAATACCAAGTCTTAGCAAGTTCAACTCAACCAGAAATAAAGACAAAAACTTACTTAAAATTTATATAATATATAACAAACTAAGGCCATGGATTGAAATCGCCTTAAAGTTTAAATTTTGACGCTGATGAGGTCAATTTGGAAACGTCAAAATTTAATCTTCGATTAAATTTAATAAAAATTTGCCTAAAGTTTAATTCTTCACAACTGACTGCCTGAACACAATAGAATGCTGCTACTGGAACTGGAGCTGGAGACGCAATAGCTTTCATACGTAATAATTTTTATGTGCCCACAATGCAGCTGTAGGTACAGCATTTTGTATATTTAAAAAAAAAAACAATCACGGTTTCATTATTCACTTTTTTTTTTATTTCCGATAATTTTCTGTTAATTAATAATATTTTTCGCGAAACAACCAAAAAAAGCTTCAATATTTTTTCCGTCTGTTTTTTTCTTCATACAAATCGAAACGTCAAAAGTGCTGCACGTAAAAATTTGGTTTTGCAGCACCGACTGCAGTTGCGTTGCGTTGTGTTCGTAACATTGAATTTGTGTGTATTGAATATTTTGACAGCTATTCCAGCTTCAGTTCCAGTTGCAGCTCCGTATCCTAGGTATTCAGGCGTGAATGTTGTCCTCAGAAAAATTTTAGTGCCAAATTGAATTACAATAATAATTGTCTTTAAATGCGTTGAAATTCGTTACAGTCAAATTTCCAGTTTTGATAAACATGCCCCAAAATATTGACATCTCCAGGGATTATTTTTTTTCTTGTTAAAAAAAATGTTGTCAACATTTTTAAATGCAGCACGAGATTGGGAAATTACAAAAAAATCGGTCCATTCATTAAAAAGATATACGTGAATAACATACAAAATAATACAATATTTTAAGTTCTTTTTTTATCAATTAATGAAATAAATGAAAAATGAAATGAATTTTCTCAAAAAACGTCAAAACCCTATTTTCGTAATGTGATTTTTGTTGGCAAAAGCCCGAAACGAAATTTTCTTTCTTTGGTCATTGCAGGTACGAAGTTTAATTAAAATCTTTAAAGCCGTTTTCGAGAAAATTTGAAAAAAAAATGAAATCGTTTTATGGCACTTACCCCTTTTAGATGAGCTTAAACAAAAATTAGAATATCATATTTCAAATTTATTTATTTTCAAAAGAATATGTTTCGCATTAAGATTATCGCTTCCAAGGAATCACATAAAAATGCTTTTTACTAAATTTGAAGCAAATCGATCCATGCGTTTAGTGTCTAGCTCAAATAACTGAGGGCACACGGACGCATAAACGCACATGACGCACAGGCTTATAGACACACGCATGGAGACGCATGGTATGACGAAACTCACTTTTTTGGACTCCTTCATGATAATGTTTATTTTGAGTTATGACCTCAAATTTTTTTTTCCCGAAACCAATACTTGCCTTTAAATAAAGCAAAAAGACGATTTTAGGATGCCAAAAAAGTCGATTCTGTGTCCTCGAAAATATGATTTTTCTTCGCTATTTGTTAAACTATAATAAACTCTCAAATTCCATAAAATAGTTTCGATTAGTCTTCCAATCAGTTTTGGGTTCTGAAATTTAATCTGAATAAGAACTGTCATTTTGAAGGGTTCGAAAAGTTTCCTTTCGAAAACTCTGAAAGGTACCTACTTCACGATAGCACGCACCATCACAAACGAGATTAAAAGATTCCGTAAAATGCTGAGAAAAAAAAATATCTGATTCGCTTGCTCACTTTTAGAAAAATCTCTGAGATCTCATTTTTCTGAACGCACCTAATATAAAATATTTCAAAATAAATTTATTCATATAAACATAGTCACAGACTCTTGTGGTGTTATTTATAAACGTTGTCTAACTTTAGACAACTGTCCAACTTTGGAAAATGTGTTCAAAAACCTTGTTTATTGTTGTCTTATCGCTGCTTAACTTAGACACAAAAGTAAATTGTCTTAACCGTGAATCATATGATATTTATTTTTATTAAATAAAGCATATTTCCACCAATTTGAAAATAGTTAGACAGTGTCTAGGTAGACAAAATTCTAATAAATACGACCTATCTATCTTTAAACATTTAACGTTATTTAAAATAAAAACGCAAATACTGATTGAAAATAAGTCTGTGTCCAACACACAACACAGTCAACGAGCAGTTTGTCAAAATATTTTGTTTTAGATTTATTGCAATTTTTTTTCTGTTTATGTTACAAAATTATTTAAAAAAAATATCTCGTTACTGCGTTGCTAAGTTGATTTCACGGTCAATGAAAATAATCAACGCATTGACATTTAAAAATCATGTCAAAGCAAGAGCTTTGAATGCGTTGAATTCAAAGCGTTATGCGTTGACTTTTATACGATTTGGCAACTTTTGGGACTGAATTGGACTTGATTAGGCGTGTTCAAAAAAATGAGTTGCCGGAGATCTCAGCAATCTCAGTTACATGAACAGGACAGGATTCCTCACCAACATTTCTCAGTTTTGCTGTTGTTTGCTCACTTATTGAGTGAGAAAAATCTCTTAGATCTCATTTGTCTGAACGCTTCAATTATTACGTTGTTGATAGTTTGCTTTGACCGCGTCTTACATTAGTTGTAGGCCGAACAAAAAATCTACGAAGGATCGCACCCTATTACACCTTTTTGGTTTTACTTTGAAATTAAGTAAACAACTACCTACATATATAATAAAAAAAATAAAGTATAAATGCTTAATATTCACATACCTATACAATGCACACCTAATTTAAATTAAATAAACTTATTTCAATAAAATCACTTAAATTAAAATTAACAAACAGAATTTATTCAAATTTTGAATTTAACTTTGGTTGCTGGTTTTATTTTTTACAGAAACGAATTTCCAAAGATGAATCCAACATTACGAGCAAATGAAACAAATAATTACAAAAAAAAAAAAACAAAGAAACTCCTAACGCAAATGCTACACTAAAATATTTTTCATAATTTTAATATTTTTTTTTTTTTCAATTTCTTTTACACTTACAACTAACTTTTTTGTTTTAACCTTTTTCTACACAATATAATAATGTAACAATTACTAAACCTATTTTTTATTTTTATTTAAAATATACAACTTGGTGGTTTTCAAAGTAACAGTTTAAGGTGGATTTTTACGTTGATTTTATTATTTTTGTTTTATTGTTTTTTTTTTTTTATTTTATTTTTTTACTTTAATTTTGATGTCTAGATTTCATTTCTGTTAAAAATTCTTTAATTCGTTCTTTTAAAAAAAAAAAGACTATTTCAAAGAGGCAGCACTCTCGCAATTCTCTATTTCAATATGCCTCATTTTTCCTCAACTTTTCTTTTTTCTCTCCATATTCTGTCATTTAATCCGTTGAATATATATCTTTTCAATGTTAACAAAATTCAAAAACAAAAATACAACAAATAATAAGCTCGGACTCTAACAACTGGCAAGGATTATACCAAAAAAGGAATTTAACAGAGGTTCTATAGATAAAATAGAAAACAATAATCCTTACACACTTCTTCCATATATGCAAAATCAGATATCCGATGTCAGATTTGTAAATCAGATTGCACAACTTTAACAAAAACTAAATCCAGCTTTTACTATTAAACAAAAAAAAATAAAAGCGGGGAAATATAAAAAAAGGTATAGTGTATTCACTAAAACATCAAAACTGCACACAATAATTATTTAAAAAAAATAAAATATTTTATGAAAATTGTTAAAAAATATTGTCTTTATTTTTAAGAAACTTGTGTTTTCATCTGGAAGTTATGTTTTTTGTTCGCAGATGAGAAAATATCCACCGGGCAGTGAACAACCTTACAATGGAACACGTCTCAAGCGTTTCATGGATCTTGATAGTAAGATCAGTGAAAAAATGGAAAGGGTCTCAAAAACTTTGGATTTCAATGATGTTGTGATTAAATACTAAAAAAAAAACTTGAAACTATATAAATTTATTCTTCATTAAGTCAGCGGCTGGGTCCAATCGCCATTTTCTTTTTTTTATATTCATATTTTATTTTTTTGTTTTGTTTTATAATTAAAATATTCTACTAATTTATTAAACCAAAAAAAAAAAAGTATTTGTGTATAATTTTTAACATTAGAAATGTTTAAACGGAGGCATACAATATAAAAAAATCAAAAAAATATGAAACGCCTAGTAGACAAAGGGGGCGAAACGTGAGGGGAATAAACAAAATAAACAAAATCAACAAAATAAAAAAAATAAACAAACTAAACAAAATAAACAAAATTATTTCGTTCATGCTTTGTTGTTACTAGTTTGAGGAAACAGAAAACGAAGAAGATGATAAAACGGACAGAAAAAAAGGAGAAATGTTCGTAGGAAAAAAATGGGTATGTTTTTGATGATGATTTTTGCGAAATCCGAAAAATACCCGATTTGCGTTTACTTAAATGCTTATATCTTTCGATCCAATTATCCGATTTTCAATATAAAGGTATATAATTAAAGGAAAAATGACTGGCGTGTTAGAGCAAACAAAAATTTTCAAAATCATTTAACTTCCTTGAGAACGGGTTTAATAAATTACTAATTTATCAAAATAAATAAATACAAACGATTTAATACTTGAACAAGACTGTAAATAGTAGACTTATGTAGTTAGTTACTTCACAGTTCACGGTCGATACAAGAATGAATTTTATCCACATGAAAATTGCAGCACAGTATTATTTGTATACTACTGTATAGTGGTCCCATTCTCTCATTTGGGATCGTTACAATCATTCAAAATTTTATACTAAAAACATGAAAATAAATATCGGACAAATAATTTAATTCAACGAGGAAGTTGATTAAAAAAAAAGCATTAAAATACTTTCAACCACCAATTGGCGAGAGGAATATAGTATTCTAAAGCCGGCGGCGGCGGGTTTGTGCAATAAAAAACCACAATCGTGGAAAATTTGCTTCGCGTCGGAAAAAAAATGCTAAATGTTCATATGTACCTACCTAAATTTGTAGTCGGTATAATAATTGTAAAGATACATTGTGTTTGGTTTGGCTTGCTTATAACTTCGGTTATTATTAAATTGCGTATTTAATAGAAACAAAACAATAATTTTTTAAACCACATGCATTTGACCCTTTTTAGGAAAGTTATGATGTTGGTACCTATGTTCAGAAAAGTTGCTCAACATTTAAATTTGACATTCAATGTACATACATAAATATATAAAGCTTTTTTCATTTCTAATGTTCCTCAACTATGCTAGAATGGCAAATCGGGTAAATTTTTGTATATTTTTTTTTTTTAAGTTGAATTATTTTTTAGTTTTTATTTTTGTTCCTAAATGAGCTTAACCTATAAATTTTAATAATTATAAATTGTGTATAAAAATTTATAATAAAATTTGCTTTTTTAAAATGAATATTTTATTTTGTTTCAGAATATATATTTGACTTGTTAGCGTGTGTTCTATTTATTAGTAGAAGTAAGGGAGACAATCGCTACCGTAAGAATAACTTTCTCGCCTTGGCCTTTGAAAAAGCCTTTCGAATACGAATTTACTTCAAATAGAGTTTACTCACATTTAAAAATACTCTCACCAAAGTTGGTACTTCATATGAAGTAACTCCTTTTTTTAGGAACTAAGGCCCAACCAAAAAATGAAAAAAGTTCCAAAATGATAATAAATAAAATTTGTTTGCTTAAATTCATATTTTTCAAGAATTTAGGCTTTTTTTGTTTTAAGCTCAAAACTTATTCTGGGAGGTTCATATATCTTTACCATTTTCTTTTATTCATTTATTCGAATCGAATAGCAGTCCAGTGCGATACAGTCCTGTATTTTATTAATTTTGGGTACATCACTAAAGCCCGATTCAGAGGAAGTTATACAAAACCATTTTCCTAGAATTTATTTTTATTTATCAATTCGTTATTATTATTTTTTTCACTACTACTATATGGTATTATTGATTGATAGGTTACGTATTAAAAGGTGGCAGTTGCAGCCTGTAAGTTTGAAAGAATATTATGTGCGTTCCTTTACTTAAAAATTCTGTGATTTTCTGTCTAAAACTACACATTTTACTTTTTTTATATGAACTTTGACAGACTTTTATGTATGTATGTAATTTTTGGCAGAAAATCAGAGAGTTTCAAAGTAAAGGAACACACACTTATTGTGAGTAGAAGTTTTTTCCAAGTAAAAATAATAATATCCATTTCTAGTCTTTCCGTTTATTTGTTTTAGTTTTTCCTAAAGTGTGAGTTTTTTCTGTATGCAGTGCAAAAATCCAAATTTTTTGACAGATAGGGAAATTTATTCACGAACATTTGGGGTGTGAATAATTATTCACATTTGCGGAATTGTAACTCATGATATGTAAATTAAGTATACTATATGGGTTGCTTAAGCCAAACCAAGGAAACCATTTTTTGCCTTGGAAATGTATAATACTCAAAGGCGAATTGTAAACTGAGATTAAGAAAATAACAGATTGAATAGTACTTTTTTGACAGCAAAACTGAGAAATTTTATGTTGAGGAATCATTTTCATGTCACCTAAAAACAAAAATATTTTTCACGGGTAATATACATCATTCGAGGAATTGATAAATGCCCCATATAATGAATAAGTGCCTCTTATTGTAGGTCGCCTCCATTCCTGCCACAGGAATATTTGAGAGTTGTAAGTCACGGCCTTGGTTCTATACGAGCTGTCGTGGTACCCATTTTATTTATATTAATAATTTTCTGGGATTTCTTAGATCTCATTTATCTGAACTGGCCTCTTATTTTAACAGGATCTTAATCTATGCTCCGCAGTACCTATTACAAAAACCTTTACAATGAAGTAGATATTCCTTCCTTTAGAGAACTTATCCGCTAGGTACTCCCCTATACCTTGAGTTATAGCATGAGTTTTTTTTTTTTTACACATGGGATTGCAACAACACAAACCTTGTTTTGGAAGAGTTTCCGTTCAAACGTCAAATCAATTGTGGACTTATAACCCATCCTGATGAGTCAGAACTTCAAAAAAAAAATTGAATCAATATTCCCGAATTATAGAAATGATGTGGGTCATAAGTCCACAAATATTTCTGGAATTTTTAAAATTTCCCAACGTACTTTTTTATTAAGAACACTGTTGACATGGTATGGTACCTGCTTTGCTTGACGACTGAACAGTGAACATACCATAAGCGGAGCAACGGAGTTGCATGAGCGGTACAGTGGAACCAAAAAGATAGTTAAAATAATTTGAGATATAGTCTGAGATTTAAGCAAAAAGATATTATTTCCTATTCAATCCTTAAAACGCATCTTAAGCTTATAAAAAATATTAATAAAACGAATATTTTTGAAATCACTAAGATGATTGTGGTAATCCATAGACGATGGGACATACATAAGTCCTCAAGAATTTCCTTTTGGAATTCTAGCTAACCAAGTTGGATTAAAAATCCACAATAACTATTTTTGTGGACTTTTAAAACCCACATAAGTGGGTCAGAAATCCATTAGGGACTTTTGGCCAGGTGGATTTATAAAGTTATAACTTATAACCCTACGCCATTTTGTGGTGTGTGAAAAACATAAAAGTCATCTTTGTTTATGGCCCAAATACAAACAGGTTTCTAGAAATTCATACCAATTCTAGCCAAATCCTATTCGGGTAAGCACAAAATGTTTAATGTATAGTTTAAAAAAAAAAAGAGAGAGCGCACGAGAGAGTAGACTATTTCCCTTTTATCCATTTTTTGACAGGCGCAGAAATTTTTGATTTAAGTTATTCGTACACAGTTTTACTTCTCTCTGATATAATTTTGTCCTCACTCCTCAAAATTGTACACACTTCAATTTTTAGCCCGGAAAGTATACGAATAAACCATCTATATAAGTAAATATTCCATTGGAATAAAAAAATATTGATATCTTCAAAGAAATTAAGATACAATTGTATTTTTATACCTTCCATCAAAGCAGCCATCCCTGTTAAAAGTCCCCACGTCCGCACACAATCAAAAATAATCCCACAATAAAAAAAATTCCCCAATTTCGAACCCGATTTTAACCGGAAATCTACATCTTCAACACTACTATACCTATACTATACCCCAACGGCCCAACATCAATCAGTCAAAAGAGTGTCTTGAATACTTCTTGCAACATCTCTCGCTCATTGTAAAAAATTGTAACTAAATTTTACATATTAAAAATCCAAAAATTTTAGAAATTAATTTCGAAGATTTTGCCTGTTTACAAAAAGAGGTAAACTTCTCATCTTATTCATTTGATAATTTTATTCAACAATATATAAAATGTCCCTCAACAAAAATATCAAAAGTGCAAAATGAAAATAATGAATGAAAAAAAAGGAAAAACCAACAATTTTATTGATTTCAAGCGAAGAAATTTTTTTTTATTCATGGTATTTTGTTCGAGATTCTTTTTTTTTTATTTCTTGGTTCTGTAACGATTTACGTGCAAGTGCAACAAGGACAAGTGAATGTAATGACAGGGATGGTAATTGTTTTTTCTTACTGTGGTGTTTCTTTGTTTCGTGATATAAAAAAAAGTGACAAATTGAATTTCTCTTTCACTCGCAGAATGAAAAAGATATTTTGCTAGATAATGAAGTACATATAACTAACCTACTCATTCGGTGTTTTCAAATATTTCTGAGAAAAGGGAGAAAACAATGTTTTGATTTTAATTGTCTTCTCTCCATTTCTCGTTTTAACAGCGTTCAATTTCCTGTTTCTCTTTCGTTAATTTCAGAAGTTCGAAAAAAGGAGAATTTTTAATTCGAATAAAACAATTTCAAACCAAATAAAAACGTAAGTCATAAAATTTCCTTATTCACTGTTGAATTATTGATGGACTTTAAAATGGGGCCATAAAAAAAAATAAATACAAAATTAAAAAAAAAAATCCCTTTAAGTGACGTTTACATTGCAGTGTTTATATGGATAAAGTAGATCAGCTATACTTGCCTTTGACAATTCGTTTAGTGTTAAAGTAGAACGAGTATATTCGATTTTTTCAAATTCCTTTTGAGCACAAAAGGTAATCAATGAAAAGAGAGAAATTAAAACAAAATGCGACAAATAGAGGTATTTTTTCGTTTTTTTTTCTTTTAAGTAAAGAAGAAAGGGACATTTTTTTCTAATCAAAACTAAGCAGTAGTTTTTTTCGTCGAAGAGCAATCGCAGCAGCAATCATCATTTCAATAAAGTTAAAATAATTTTTTTCTCCCCCACAATCAATCTATAACAGTAAATAAAAAGGTAAATTTTACATATTCACATTACATGTTTGTGGTTTATACAAATTTAAGTGAAATATTATATTGAATGAGAGTGAAAATTATAGTTTTTGTGTTTTGAAAAAATAAAAAAGTGCGAAATAAATTTCTTAAAGATTAATCAGCACCATACGGATGAGAAAGGACAGAGAAGGGGGTGCCACCATACTGTGTGTGAACTCTGTGAATGGGTTATGTATAAAATTTTCTTGGAAATACGAAATTTAATTTTCTCATTAATTTGAAGAATTTTTCATTTTGGATTAATAAATTTCACATAAAAATATGTGAAGTTATGTCAAAAAAAAGATGGATATTTTTCTACTAATGGGAATTTAAATGGATTTCATTTTTCCGGACCTTGCTGAGGTGGCCAATGCACCTTGTCTGGGAAATTTCCTATCGAAATCTTTTTTTTTTTTATCTAATCCTCTTGCTTTTGTGCTAAAAAAATATTTGTTCATCTTCTTTACCTGTGCGAAATAATATAAACAATCCACCAAAAGAGCCAGAGGCAAGAAAAATTATTTCTTATTTTTTTATTGAAGAAGACAAAAATACCGTTTTTCATATGATTTTTCTCACGCATTCTATTTTTAAAAATAAAAATAAATTAAATTTATTCGTTTGGTGTTTGTCGGATTAAAGGAGAAGGAGACCTTTCATAACTCGAAAGTAGTGTGCTGTTATGCTTTAGTCGAATTAAAACACTTATTCTTCTTTTTGTAGGTAGATATGTAAGTCCTGATTTTATTTGTGTAAGAAAAGCACAAAAAGTCATTTGCATTGTGATAAAACCCAAAGAAAAAATACTCTTGGCCAAACAAAGAAAAAAAAACAAATTCACAAGTAGGTAGTCAGTATTGATGAAGAATAAATACGTGTGAGCTGAGCTAGAGAAACCAGCTGAAATATCAGTCAATCAGCTAGATCAATCATGGCCGCTGAGTTAATTCTTCTATTTTTTTCAGCAAAAATTCATCTGCATTTTTCTTTATTATATACATGTAGGTGGTACCTAACTATTTACGCACTGTGTTATCTTGGGGTTTTGAACTTAATTGATTTGGAATAGTTATTATTTTATATAAATACCTATATGATCTGGTTGCTGACGCAGGTTGTTGTTTTTAAAATTTAAATGAAGCTAAACACACCTGTGATTACAAATTTTTTGTTGTCGTGGGAAGAATCTTTTTTTGTTTTTGTTTATTTTGCTGCAATTTGCGTTCCTTTTGGCTTTATTTTTTTTTGTTGGAGCAAAGTGGTTGACTTTCATTTAAATAATATATTACATCATTGAATTTTTATTTGAAATATACAAATAGATAGCTACTTAAATACTATACACTCTACACATTCCTCTCGTTTTTATTTTTGCTTGAATGGTTAATGGGTTGTTTTTACGGTGAAAGTTGTTTTCTTTTGATATTAATATATTTGTTTCTGTTTTTGTGTTTTTAAAGTTGTAGCATGATAGTTAGCTAATTCCAGTTGTCATTTAAGTGCAATTAAGAGCATATAGAAAGAACCTTGAGGTAGGTAATTTCTTAGGGGCCTAGGTACCTAGGTATTTGATAAAGGGTACTATTACCTACTTGGGCTACGTCTGTAACTCTTGTTATTAAATCTTTTATAAAATTAAAACAATGTCCTTCAGGAAATCTAGTAGGATACCTCAACAATAGTTGTTTACATGGAAACAAATTTATTTCTGTTTTTATTTTGTTTAATTTATTTGATCAGGGTGAAATCACCATTTTGCGAGTTTGTGATACCTACCTACCTTGCTTCTAAAACGTCCTTGCATAATTATTTTTCGATAATTGGTGCACTTAGTCAGTTAGTTATAATGTACACTAAAGTAGGTACAGCTTATTGTCCATCGGGGGTAGTTTCAAATGAATCGAGGGCTAGTACTTTCCCTGCACTCCATGTGTCTCAGTCATTCCATCCGCTGTCTTTTTAGCTTTTTTGACCAGATCGACGTCGGTGTATAGCGATTAGTCCTCTGGAAGTATCTCGATAGTAATCATCATCGAAAAATCCCTTTTTCAAGTTTTCATCCGGTGTTAACAAGGTTTATGCATCTTTCCCATACAGCAGGACTGGAATGTTTAAGGTCTTGTTTTTTTTTTTTTTTTTTTTTTTTTATAGCGTTTCCTTAGTTTATTACAAAAAAAAACAATTCCTTTGCATTTTGTCATACCAAAGTCGCACGTGTTATTTAATTCTGCTTTAACACACAGGGCTCTCACGTGATGGATGTGTTTGTATGTACATACCTATATTCACAAAAATTTTAACTGCTCACATGTCCTAACTTCGTATGAATAAAAAACGAGTACCTAGTTAATATTGATTTCTATTGATACATACTGTACATACATACATATTTAGAAAATGAAGATTTTGAAATGAAAAGATTGCAGATACTTTATCGTTGGGAAAATATGATTACTACCAGTTATTAAAGGCGTTTCGAAGAGTCACTGTCTCACCTTGGTTAAAAAAATAAGGGCCAATTACGCCACTCGCTGAAATGGCACACAAAACTGTCGTTTTTAAACAATGTAAACGTTTTTGATGGCGTTCTCTAGGGTTGTTGGGGCACATTTTGTTTGTTAACATATCCATCAATATGGAAATGTTCTTCGTCACTGAATAAAATGTTTCCAAGCGTAAGTGCTGTCCGAAAACGTTCCAGCATTGTTATTGCGAAGGATTATCGCAAAGGATAGTCACTTTCGTTGAGATACTGAACAATTTGCATTTTGTACGGGTGGAGCTTTAATTTCTTTTTCAAAGTAACATGCACTGTTGATTTTTTTTATTCCTGTGGAGTCCGCAATCTTCCTTATCGATTTACGTGTATTTCGAATAATTTCATTTCGAACTTGAGACACATGTTCTGGCGATGTTGCTGACGTTGATGGTCCAGGAATAGGTCTATTGACCATTGTGCCTCCTTTCCTGAATATTTGTACCCACGACCAGATAAGTTGCGTGCTCGGCCCATCACTTAGTCGTCGAATATTAAAATGAGTACAAAAAGCGCGACGCGCACGTACCAATGATTCACCACACTTCAAATATTGCCCCTCCGCAAACGCGCGGTGCGCTCCCGACCAGTGACTCATGGCGATTAACAATTCCGCAAATCCTGCGCTTTGAATGATACCCCTCCTGCTTACCTCAACCCGCTAGTATTTCGATAATCACAATTTAAAGTTGAACAATTCCCGCTGGACACCCTTTACATAATTGTTCAGTTTGTATATAGGTATGTGATAACAGAAAACTCAACAACCACAAAAATATAAATATGATTTTAGGTAAAGTTTTTCAATTTTTCTGAAAAAAAAAAATGAAAAAATTTATGTTTATAATGTTTAGTATTCTCGAAAGCATCAATTTCTAAATTTTTGGTTTTTGGCTTTAACACAATTATTCCAATAATTTTCAGATTATTTGGAAAAAATCTTTCATCTACATGCTACTTAATAAGCCTATTTTTCTTGTTGATTATTTAAATTTCTTTATTTCTAGCAATAACTTAGAGTTTTTTTTTGTCTTTATTTAGTTTTAGAAAGCAGCTTGATATAGGTAAATCGTTGTCGAGGTCGTGTATGTAAACAAAATTGCTTTCAAATTCTTTAAATCATGCGAAGCAACACTTATTCGGAATTCAGTTGCATGTTGTCTTATTATAATATGTATTTACTTTCAAGCTATATTCAATTAAGAAGCCATCGTTTATATTTTTTTGTGAGCTGTTGAGTGTGCATTCTTTCATAACAACGATGTAGGCTTAAAGAATAATTGTAAAAATGTTGCCTACAGTTAAGTATTTTTTTTTTTTTAACAAATCAGCTGTTGAGTAGATAACTGAATGACGGTGTGAAGAATGATGATAACTCAATGCAAGTATTGCTTGCAAATTAAAAAGTAATCAATTAAAATATCAATTTTGTTTTGACTTATCTTCAATATAAGTATTGAATGAAGATTAATTGTTTGTTAATTTAAAATTTGAATTTTATGGAATTTTGTAAATTGTTCTTGATACAAGTTAATTATGACTTTTACTTTCAAGTGTGTTAAGTAAGCCTCCAACACTTTCTCATACTTTATTAACACATTTCAAAAATGTGTGAAAAAACTACATGATAATTAATCATGGTGTGGAATCAAAATTTGAATTTTTTTATATGTAGTTATGAATATTGAGATAAAATTACGTTAAAATAAAAATACGAAAGTTGTTTATGTCTTTAGTTACATATTTAACCAACTTATAGGAGGTCATATTGAATGCCTCTCATTTTAATTAACAATAATTAATTTGCCAACATGAATCTAGTGAAATATATACATATGTACATACCATGAAATCTCTTGCTCATAAAGCTGTATAACAATTACTCTACGACGCGCATGGTCAATAGATTTTGAAATTTCACAAATTTTTGCATCCATAGGTAGGTATGTAATATTCACATATACCAATCAAAGGTCCAAACCGATTTAACTTTCCCTTCGGAATATATTCCGAACGGATACATCAGTATTGTGCCTGACCAGTTTCTGCTTTAATACCTTCCTTATTCCTCTAATTACGTAAGTTCGAATAGGCTCTAAAATTATATACATTATGCATATGCATATACTTTACATTACAAAAAAATTGAATTTCTTTATCTCGACATGACTAAAAGAAAAAAAATGCCAGTAATATTGATACAATTATGACACCTAACCTAAAATAATTTTTCGAACAACTTGGTTAATTGTACATACTTAAATATACGTACATTTGTTTTGTATATGAAATTTAACTACAACAAAAGGAATATGCGTCATCCTTCCGTTTCCGCTTATGCTCTATAAGTTAGTTACAATTTTGAAATCAATACTTTCCGCAATAGTATAGTTGGCATTTTATTTTGTTTTATCTCTCAAAATAAATTAACTGATAGCAATCGTTTAAAATAAATGCGCATAAACGAATCGGCTGAGTTGTCTAGCTGTCTACACAAGTCAATAACGTCTCAAGAGCACAACAACTACACTCTTCTGAACTCTTATACTTAAAGCAAGAACAACAACATCATGCATCGTTATCTTTTTTTAAAAGTTTAAATGACTGTCTTATCAATTTAGATGTGTGTGTGTTTTTGGACAAACAAAAGATTTCGCTGACCTGTAAACGTACCTGAACACGACGTTTAATTTCAATTAACCTTTTTTTTTTTTGATTTGATAAAAAGTAAACTTTTAGGCCAAGCCCCTTGTTATGCAGGGGATTCAATATGACTATGACTCTTCCACGTTCTCCCATTGAAATGATGTCATCAATGAATCGTATTCTCCAAAACAAATCAAAACTTATCTAAAGGTTTTTTTTTTGTAGAATGCACTTGTTATAAAATGCAAGTTGTTATAAAATTTACTTTCCTTATAACCTTATATGCGTTTTGAATTTTAATTCTTTCATTTCTATATTTTTAATTACTTTCAATTGACAAGGTGATAAAATGTATTCCCCAACAAACCCCCCAAGTCTGTGCGCTATGGCGAGGGTAGGGGAACGGACTGATTATAATCCAAAACGACACCGAATTACTCGAATGCAAGCAGCAAAGGCGAAATTATTATTAATGCACACATCTGTGAAAATTAATTATCTAACATTTTGTAGTTTATACATGTTTAAAACATTTTTCAGAAGTTGTTTAATGTAAACATACATACATATGTACATATGAATGTGATGCTGTGTATATATCATTTTTGATAAGATTACACACAAAATATAAACAAACAAAAGAAGATATAATATTTCATGCATGAACAAATTATTCATCAACAAAATTTTGTACGGTGTAGAATAGATATTGTTTGTTGGTTTTTTTTATTGTTTGATGTTATTGTTTATATTTCAAGAAGTGGGTAATTGAAAACGAGCAGGTCGTATAGTCGGTAAAATTCACATCAAGGTCACAGCTGATAATTTTTAAATGTGTTGATGTTTTTTCTTACCACCATATTATTCGTTCGGTACATCCAGATTAAAACATAAATCCGGATGTAAATTATACAAATTCAATGTATGTAAATACATCCGGATTTAAGTTTTAATCTGGATGAATTGAGTGAATAATATTTCAGCTTCATATTAAATTGATAGTCTTTCTTAAATTTTCTTTCTTAGAAACGTTAATTTCTCAAGGTTTTAGTACATCATTATCATCATTGACACTTAAAACTGTGATCGGTCCTGGTCTCCTTTGAATAGTTTTTCTACCCATCCTGATGGCTAGCCGAGATGACTTCTAAGTACGGGCCCACCCCACTGAAGTCTACCTTGATTTAGCACTAGATATGACTTTTTTTTTAGATTTTTGGATGGTGTACCTACATAGGTTTTTATAGAAAACATGGGTTTTTGAATTTATTTTATTTTATTAAGTTTGATACGCCATTGTTGCGTTCAATGTTAAATTATCGACTGTTTTTAGCAGTTTTTTCACACATTTATCAGGCATTATTATCACCCGTAAATGTCGAGACACACTGAACAATATTTGCAACTCTAACCAAGTCCAGCTGTGCTGGGTTCCTGGACATAGTAGTAATATAAAAGGGAATGACTTAGGAGATGCACTGGCAAGGAAAGGGTCAATGTCAAATGGGTACAGTAGTCAAGACATGGGACCAAACGTCCCGATTGGCGTGATTAAAGGGAAGATAGACCTAATAATGAAAGAGCAAATCAATAACTCCTGGATATCCAGGAGTTTATGGCCTAGAATTAATGAAAAAGAAACTCGATATATTTTATCATTGAGTAAAAAGAACATAAGGACCCTGATAGGTGTACTAACGGGATATTATGCCATTGGTACGATGGCCAAAATATTGGGTATTTACGCACCCGATTTCTGTAGGAGCTGTCAGGATGTTGAGGAAATAGAAACCATTAAACACCTGCTCTACAACTGCCCAAACCTCAAAACAAATTGCCTCCGCTACCTTGGAAACAGATTTGTTGGGGAACTGGACGATCTAGAAATTTATAGAAAGCACGGGTTGGTTCGTAAATGAACCAGCTTATGTCAACCATTAGTTTAGGAATTATCTCTGTTTCAGGGGATCACAATGGACCAATAGGCCCCCGTGTACGCAGCAGCCTCACCCGTAGTTGCCGTGACGTACTGGTTAGTTCGTAGGACTGAGGTTGTGTGATCGAATTCCAGGCTATGCTACCTAAGAAAAAATGTCTTTTTCAGGAGCACTGACCTTGTGAGGATAATACAATACAATTCCTCTCATTATAATTGTCGCGCAGACAATTGTATTTGTACAATTATCCATTCCTGCCAACATCACTTACACTTGAATCGTTGGGAGTTGTTGTAAGTCCCTAGGTTATCGTTCTCCATGAGCTGCCTGCTTTTCGCGCCTCCAAATTAATTTTGCTTATTTATTTTTATTTTTATTATTATTATTACCATTAAGATTTATTGACATCAAATAAAAATGTACATGCTAATATATTATGTACATATACATAGATGAGCTCTAGCTCATTAGAGCTTTTAGGATTTTCTCAAAAATCTAACATCTGTTTTGAAAATCATGATAAATTAGAATTTAGTAAACCTTAATTCCCTTGCATTTATATGAATTCCATAGACAGCAGATATTCCAAAAGTTCATGCAGTTTAATGCACTTAACTGCTGATGCAACAAACAATTTTTTTTTTTGAGTATAAAAATACCTAGTCAATCAATCACCTCAGTGTTGTGTTTTCCATCAACAGTCCTTTATAAATTCTAGACCACGACTTCTTAGTTCAAGGTTTCGCCATCGGCTTTGGCTTCGGGGTTGAAGTTAAATGTTTAATCTTTCAACTTTGCAGATTTCTGTCTAAAAATAAATTTTAAAAGAATTCCTTGCCTCTCTTCCTACCTCCTCCTGGTACTCGACATCCTTTGAAATATATCAAAACATGAAACAGAAAGACATTATTTTTTTTTATTATTTTTTATTTTTAAATAAATAAAAAATAACACTACAGATAAAATTCCCCCCAGACATTGCCCCACATCTCTATAAGTACCAACAGCAGAGATGACATTGGCTTCTTTTTTTTTTCTACTTTTTCATTAGGGAATGCAAAATTTTCGAAAGTTAACGTAATACAACACACAAAACAAAAAAAAAGATAGTGTGGCATCTATGTAGATCAGATATTTACACAAAAGGTGCATAAAAGAAGTGCAACTTATAGCATGTCTATTTGTATACACCATTCTCATCAAAAAGATAATAAACAAAACAAAATCATTACATGGAATTAAAAACAATTTTAGCCTTCTTTCGGAATGCAAAAAAAAAATACAAAAAACAACAACAACAAAGAGGAATGAGGAAAAACTTAGAGACTAGATATAAACTAAAAAAAAAAAAAGAAAACAAAGAAAAAACGAGAACAATATTCCAAGAAACAACCAAGATTCCGACTTTTAATTTCGCACAAAGTAAGCTGCTGCAACTACAACATTACAGGAGCTAGTGTGGCCTTTTGTAGTTTTTTTTGTTTTGTTGTGTGGGAGAGGTTAAATATCATTCCATAGCTCATCAATCGAAAAATATTAAGGACTCCTATCATAGCTAACAAATTGTGTACTTTACTTATACTTCATTTATTTTGCAAAATATGTACCTCATTTCAAATCAAAAGTGTTATGATTGAACTGTCTAAACGAACGTAATTGTCAAATGGATTCAATAAATGTGCCATTCACTATGGGATGGTCGTAGAGATTTTCATTTTAAAATTAATTAAAAAGTGGCAACCTTAAGAAAACCCCACTAGAAAAAGTCCAAAGGGGTCAAATCACACGCTCTTGGTGGCCAATTCACGTCGCCTCGGCGCGAGATAACCATGCCATGAAACCGCTCGTGCAGAATATAGATTGTGTATTGAGCTGTGTGGCACGTAGCGCCATCCTGTTGAAACCATATGTCTTCAGTGTCCATATCATCCAATTCAGGTGATCATCGACCTATAGCGATCGCCGTTGACGGTGATGGCCTGGCCAGCATCATTTTCGAAGAAGTACGTACCGATGACGTCAGCCCAAAATCCTCACCAAACAGTAACTTTATTTGGATGCATTGGCACCTCGTGAATCTCGCGTGGATTAGTGTCGTCCCAAATCCGCCAATTTTGCTTATTCACGTACAAAAATGGGCCTCAGCGCTAAAGAAGATTTTTCGACCAAAATTGGGACCAACTTCCAACTGCTCCAAAATAATAAAGTTTTATCATTTGCACGTGTTGCTCGACGCTGTAACTTGCCATGATGATTTGTCTTTTAGTAACTGATTAAAAGACGATATTTTGGCAGAAAGTAAAAGAAACAATATGGCCGCCACGAGCTGTCAAAATTATTCCGTCCCTATTAGAAAACCCTTTATACATATTGCGCAGGTGGCCAAAGTTAAAAGTGTCCAAAAATTGAAAATGGGTGTTCGAGTGCCCACAGGAATTCAACACGCATCATTAGAAACAAAATATTAAAATAAGACAAGTAAAGTGACATTGGATTCACCATTTTCCCACCATAATAAATACCTCGATTTTGACAGATGCGAAGAACTGAAAACAAAAATTAACACTCTAATGATATTACCTTTAATATGTGTACTGTGAGAGGGTAGTACCTATATCTTTTCTTCACCACTTAAACTTTGAACAACATTTGACCCATTATTCATATAATCATTTGAATTTTTTAAAAAGTTATAGCTGTTGGTCACACTAGCAGAAATCAAGCTGCAAAAACTACAAAATACAACAACTAAACAACAATTAGGTCAACGACTTGAAGACTTGTTTGTGTATCTTTTGAATTTATTTTTCACTTGTAACATTGCAAGAAAAAAAAAAGAGAGTGCAGCACATATTTTCTATGTCTAGGTTTATTTTTTCCTATTCTGATAACGAACTTCTAAATTCACGCTGGGAGACACATTCAAAGCTGTTATTTAATTGTATATTCTGATTACAAAAAAAAAAAAAAAAAAAAAAAAAAAAAAAACAAACAAATCGTAAAACCTTCTCAAGTGCATCAAGGTCGTTAAGCAAATGTAATTCTAATTATTATAAAAGTTCAAACAATTATAACACAAGATTAAGAAAAAACATAAAAATATAGACAAAGGTATGTACAATATGTATATTCATGTTACTTTATAGTTTGTTAGTAGTAGTTTTTGATGAAGAGTTGGTTTTTATTAAGGTTTGTCAAAATGTGTTGAACATCTTTACGAACTGCTGCCATTAAAATTGTTGCGAATTAACTACGAAGTGGCTTTTAAAAATCGTCGATAATTCTGGTTTTGCTCGGTTCTTCATGATTTAAGCGATGTGTTATTCGAAATCGAATATTATTTCTTCGGAATCCCTCCCTTTCCTCCGATACGATTTTTTCTGTCGTATAATTGTAAACCAATGAAGCCCTTCGTCAACAACCTGATAGTCTCATATCACCTTGACTTTAGGAAGAAGACTAAAGAAGGTTGACTATACGGAAAATCTTGGATAAAACCAAGGAACATCAAGGTTGGCAAAGACCTCTACCCGCGCTTTTGATGGTTTTAGACAAGACAAGGCGATACGTTTCATTCTAGAGACACAATTTTGCAAAAGTCCTTCCGATTATAAATACGAAAATAATAAAAGTACTAGAGACGCTTCTTGGTTGAGAACATGGACCACTCGGACTGTAACTCCATCAAAATTAAAACATATACAGTCGTATTTATTAGATTTCCTTAGAACACTCTTGGACAGTTGTCCAGCTAGCCATTGTCTAAATAGTTGGAGATCTCCTTATTTATAAACGCATTCTAACAGGGGCCTACAAATGTTCTCATACACTCACTCACATCCCTGTAATCTGGCAATTTCGTGAGCATTTGGATACGTTCAATGAACATTTCGCTCATCTGAAGATTATTTTTCAATTTTTTGTTCATTGAACGTATCCACTTCAGAATAGGTTTGGACAACCAATTTCTAAGTTAGACACTCGATGGAACATGATTATAAATAAGGTTTTGGACTTGGACAGTTGTCCAATGTTAGACATACTTTGGAATGGGTTTATAAATACGACCTTTAAAATATATTGCTGTTCTAATTTTATATATTTTTTAAAATCCGACTTATACATATGTATTAATTAAGGACCAACCTGTATGTTGAAAAAAGTTTTAAAAACCTTTATATTAAATTTATTCAGTACTCGCTGCGAATTATCACAAAATAATTTAAAAAAAAAATCTTTTATTTTTATCTTTTCAGCCATCTGTACAATAAAGAAAACTTCTTTCTAGAAGATTATTAAGTGATTTGCAATATAAACCATCAGCAGCAGCAGCTTGTGTGTTTTTACGTGCATTGGCCGCCTTATCTTGAACTGCGCCTACAAAAACAAAATCTTTGTTTTGTTTGGACGCGCTTGTCGTTTTAAACTCCTTCTCAATAATAACTCATTTCGTCATTTTGTTTACGGCGGAAGAAGCACTAGCAGCAAGTGCTTTTAATTCCAAAGTCTTCAAAGACGTTGTGTGTGTGTGTTTGTTGAAGTAACCAAAAACAACAACAACAAGATAAAACAACTCAATCGATTGCATATTACAAAACTGTTCTAAAAATTGTCCGTACGAGTCTTGTATAAACTAACAATAAAAATTCAATTAGTTTAGTTGGGAAATTAATTGACAAATATAAAAGTAGTCTTATACTTCGAGATCAAGTACTTGAAACAACAACAACAACAACAACAACAACAACTATGAACGGTATGAACAATAGCAACGATGATGTGGCCGAATGTCCATTATGTATGGAACCACTGGAAGTTGATGATTTGAATTTTTATCCGTGCACTTGTGGATATCAGGTACAGTTTTTGTCAAGTTTTTAAAAACTCACCAACAAATAATACTAACCTAATTTTGTGTTTCCTTTTTTAGATTTGTAGATTCTGCTGGCACAGAATTCGCACGGATGAAAATGAATTGTGTCCAGCTTGTCGTAAGGCATATCCGGAGAATCCAGCGGACTTTACTCCTTTGACTCAAGAGGAAGTAAGTATAAATTATTAAAAAACATTATCTGAATATCACACTGAGTGTTTTTTTAATTTTTTTTTGTTGTAGATGGTTGCCCTTAAGTCGCAAAAACGACAACGGGACCAGCAACGAAAGCAAAAAATTACCGAAAATCGTAAGCACTTAGCCAATGTGCGTGTTGTGCAAAAGAATTTGGTATTTGTTGTTGGTCTACCACCCAGATTGGCAGATGCCGATGTAAGTGCAAAAGTGAGAATGAATAATTTTAAATCTTATGATTATTATTAATAATTTTAAATTCAATTATTATGTATATCTTATTTTGGAATTTTGTTTTCTTTAATTTCATTTGTATTTGTAGATTCTCAAGAGACATGAGTATTTTGGGAAATATGGTAAAATTCATAAAGTTGTGATAAACCCTAGCACGACGTATGCAGGAGTGCAAGTATGTTTAAAAAAAAACAATATTTATTTATTATACAAATATTAAAAAAAAAAATTTCTTTTTGTTTTATTAAGGGACCTTCGGCGTCAGCGTACGTCACGTATGTGCATAACTGTGACGCTCTAAGAGCAATACAAAGTGTTAATAATATATCAATAGATGGCCGACTGATTAAGACTAGCTTAGGTACAACCAAGTATTGTAGTCATTTTATGAAAAATCAGCAATGCCCAAAGGGTGATTGTATGTATTTGCATGAGTTGGGCGATCCGGAGGCTAGCTTTACCAAGGAGGTAAGTTTGATTTTTCTTATTTTAGACTACAATGTTAATTAACTTTAATATAAATTATAAATGTTGATATCTTATTTAAAAAGAAGTGTAAATTAACCCTCTTATCACACAATTACCTTCAAGTCTTTGTCTGAAACTTGAATACACAGGAATCCCGGAAAAGTTAACTGTACAGAAAAGTTAAGACCAGAAGATTACAGATTATGGCAGATTATAGTGAGAACAACCAATTAAGAAATGATAACTATTTTACAGTGTTGTTAAGAAAAGTTAACTGTACAGAAAAGTTAAGACCAGAAGATTACAGATTATGGCAGATTATAGTGAGAGCAACCAATTAAGAAATGATAACTATTTTACAGTGTTGTTTTTCGATTGCAATTTGTTTCTTGACGTTGTCATTAAATAAATCATTTGCCGCGTAATTTTTCATTAAATTGCGTCACATTTTTTAGCTAATATCTGCCAATTAAGACACTCAGCCCTATCACGAATTTCATCGTTATCAGAAACTTGTTACGAATCCAGAAAAAAAACTATCACAGATTACCTCATACAAACGGATTTGGTGATAGATTTTTTTCGGGATTCGGAAAAGTTTCCGATTACGATGGAATTCATGATAGAGCTGACTATTTTAGACAATGTACCAATGTAGACAATTTCCCAAATATATTCATCCCAAAATTGTGTATTTTGGGAATAATCCGAATTGATGAAGTAAATGATAGATCCGATAGTGAAAAGCAATATTTTCCTCCGAATGGGATTTGATCACCAGGCCAGAGCTCAGCTTCGGCGTTACAGTCCACGGACTAAGCATTATGTCACGAATAATGTTCTAAATATCTGTTTGATCCCTTGTGTTTTTTATTTATTTTGTCGATTAAAAGCGCTAATTTTCCAAAGCAGTGAAAATCGTAATTTATTATACCTTATCATCAGAAAGGAAGTAAATTTTGATATTGATATTTTTAGAATTTCGCAAAATGTTCGAAAACTTATGTGACTGTAAAGCTGAATTCAATTTCCTCTCAACACGACTTTCGCAGGGCTTCGAAATTAGCAGCTATTTATTTAATAGATTTCTTCTCGGAAGCTATAATCAAGAATCAAGAAAAATTCCAAGCTTATATTATCTATCTAGATTTCACCAAAAGCTTATGATTGAGTTAATCACACCTTCTTAGTGACTAGATTAAGTTGTATTGGTTTTGCCAATTGGTTCTTAATGTAGCTTAGAACCTATCTCACAGAAAGAAATCAATACGTACTGTTCATGAACAAAGTGTCTAATTGTCTGTTGGTCCTCAAGGAAGTCCCATTGGTTTTCCGTTATTTTTTTTATTTATAAAAGGTTTTGATAATTGGTTGGTTGTTATATTTGCAGATAATACTAAGTTATTTCTTTCGTTCAAAAACCATGCATGAAAAGGCATTAATTATCCAAAGTAACTTGCAATATGATGCAATATAATGTTTGGTGCACAACCAATGACCAATTTATCGAAAGCAAAGTTACGACCTTTACTCGCAACCTAACTCCCTTGATAATAAACCAATTTGCTGATTATTCTTTTTTGTGATCTTGATGTTATCTTATACAATTATTTAATAAATAATGAAAATCGTATACTTGGGTCGGGAGGCAAATTAATTTAAGAACCCACTCTTACATCTTTATTGAGCCTTAGTAAGGGCTGAGAGCTTAAGTGCAGCTGTATATGCTGTCCACGTTACACTTCAAATACATGCACATACATAAAAATAAATGTACACAAAGAAGTTCATACTATTCGCGATTCGTATTATCCTTCCGCTCATCGGTTATAACTTATAGATCTTGGGGAACTTAAATTAATTTCCTTTTTGTGTTCAGTAATTTTAACTTCTTAAATAAATTCAAGTGAATTTTTAAGTAAAGTCAACTAGTTTTTTTCTAAAACTATAAAATTCAAAAGAACTCTCTATGCTGCATTATGTTGATTATAATTATCACAAATGTTATGATTCCAAACATTTAAATATTAATTCTTACAATCTTAAGACATTGCTAAAGAATTTAATAAAAAAGAAAGTGCTACTAGGATAAAAAAAAAATATATAAATAAAGAAAAAAAATGCAAAAAGTTGAAAGATATTTAAAAATTCAAATCTATTTTGTTTTTGTTTGTCATAGGAAATGCACCAAGGAAAGCACCAGGAGTACGAGAAGAGACTTCACGACCAACTGATAGCCTCTTCTGGAACAAATGGTGTGCCAGGCGAAGGAGGATCGTCTACAGGTGGAAATCCAGGAACAGGAGCAACAACAAATGGTACATTTTCTATAAACACAAGTTATGAACAAACTGCCAACACATATATGTCTTATAATTTATGTGAAGCTATTGGTACTGGAGGTGTTCCTGTTAAAGACGCCTGGCCAAGTTTGTCGGTGTCGCCAACCAACACTAAAGAGTTAACAAATGGCTCTGGCAGTGGTGGTAGTAGTGGTGGTAAAAAAGAAAAGGGTCGTGGCAAAAAATCAAAAGGAGAAAAAGCAAAGAAAAATAATACTAATAGTAACAAAGAACAGCAAACAAATAGTAATTCGACACAACAACAAATCAATGGTACAAAAGATTCTGGTGGTCTATTAGCAGATACAACAAAATCTTTAATCAATGATAATAAAAAATTATCTGATAAATCTTCGATGCAACAACAACAAATGACAGGAGGGAAATTGCAAAACGACACTAAATCGAATCATCTAAGTGTAGAAGATGAGATGAAATTAATCGAAGACTTCGAAAAGGATAATGGTGAAGAAGATGTTGAGGAGGATGTCAACGGAGAGGATGCCTATGCTAGATCAATCAGGTCAGGAATAAATTATAATAATATATTTTTTATAAATAATTTTAACGATTTTTTTTTTTTCATTTAGTTCATCCAGCAGCAATAGTAGCGATCACCGTGTATCACCATTTTTAAGTGAAAGTTTAACTTCAAGTGGTAATAGCTCGCCAGGCAGCTTCCCAGATCATCACACAACCATACCGAATACAGATCAACATTTAGAACCACATATTATTAGCAACAATATTAGCAGTAGTAGTAGCAGCAGCAGTAGCAGTACCAGCAGTGGCAGCAATCAAGACACGAACAGTAAGCTTTCATCGTCATCGTCATCAGCGTCGACACCAGCTAGTCCGGCCGTCGAATTGAATCAAACAATTGTGGCAGAAACAAATGGTATTGTTTCACCAACACCAACATCAGTGGCCATGTCATCAACTGCCGCCGCCATGACAGCACAGAAACTAACAAATATTGAAAACAGTAGTAATATAATTGATACAACAGGTTTGTTTATAATTTGAGTTCATAGTTTTGTACGAATATTTTGTTAATTGTATGTTTGCTTTTTTTTGTTTCATATAGCTTGTCTCTCGAAATTGAATCTATTCGACGATAACAATAGCTTCTTTTCGTCATCGTCATCGTTTCAACCGTTTCTTAAAGGCAAAATGGATACAGATATGCGCAACAGTCAGAGTAATCATCATTTGAGCAGTGCCATCACATCACATCTACCGGATCTACTCAATGGTAAGTCGATTCAGTTTTAATATTTTTGTTTAAATATATAGAATTAAGAAGCTTGTGGTTTGCTTTAAGTAGATTTATTAAAAAAAAAAATATATATGAACGGCGTGCTATGCATCTTGGATATGAAAACTCATTTGATATCATCAACTCATTAAAAAAAAAGCACTTAAGTTCTCATACTCCATTTAGTCTATTGAAATGTTACATTCACTTTTCATTTTAGGCAGGGTTGTAACTTTTTGTTTAGTTATTTTACAACCCTTTAATGATACTCGTATTTTTCTTTAAAATGTTCGTCTTGTTTTAATTATAACTTTTTAATTTTCAATTTCATGGTTAAAAGAATCTTAACAAAAATATTGTGAAATGTTTATTTTTAACCTTTGGTTCTCAAGATATCGTGAGAATCATGAAATGGGATTCACACCACAATTTCATAATGAGTGCCAAATAAGGGTGGGGCAAAGTTGTCATGGTTTTGTACACACATCGAAAAGAAATCTTGTCTTGTTTAAAATGCAAGGTTTGGTCAACATTTCATGGTTTTAATGGTTGGCAATCGAATTTTGTGTTCGTAATGTCAACCATTTATTTTTTTTTATTTTTTTTTTAATTTAATTTTGTATTAAAAAAGTTTTTTTTAACTGGGTTGGCTTCAAAATACCAAACAAAATCAGCATCAACTGAAATCACATCTAGTTTTAGATAGTTTTACAGATAAATTTGCTTACAGGCTAAAGAAGAATATTTAATTATTGTCTGATAAACAAATCGAACCACTCAGTTTGTTTTGTTTTGCACATTAATAATAGAAACTTGGTCAAAATATGCTTTTTTGGTAATCAGACTATTTAAATAAGCTTTTTCAGAACTTCAAACATTTCACAATCAACAATTAAATAATATTCGGGAATTTTAATACAAAAATCAAAATATCGTAGTGTATGTATTGGAAATTTTTTTATTTAACTGGCAACTGCATCAGGATTAGAAAAAAAAATTAACCGAAATCCTGTTCAATTCCGCTTATTATCTTGCATCTTTGTAAAACATTTCAGATTTTTTGCGTAAATTTCAAAACATTTTATATTTAATTAGACCACCAAAAGTGATGTTATGAAATTTCAAGAAAGAGCCATTTATTCAAAAAAAGAGTGAAGCGTAGACGGATTTTTTCATAAAATCAATTAAAAGATAACACTTGGATTGCTCCTTGCTGACCTTTATCGTAACTCTTCAGAGTTCACATGGTTTCATCCTTTCGGAAACACGAAAAACTCTCATAATTGTTTTTCGAATACATATTTTAATCCATGCACTTTCATAATTGTTTTTCGAATACATATTTTAATCCATGCACTTTAAGGTTTGTTTTTAAATCAAAATAGCTATTAAGGGCCTTTAGTCCACAAAATTAGGGTTTTTGTCCCGTCGGCGATCTCATTGGAGTAATGAGGATCTTGTCAAAACCTAAATTTTGTTATATAACGTCTCTTGAATACCGTCCTAAAGTTTCCTGTCTCTCTCCTTTTTATTGGTACTTTAAAAATAGCAGTTCCTTTGTTCTTTTAAACAATTCAACCGTAATACTTGTGTTTATAAGAATGTCCATCAGTTTAAGATTTCTTTAGCTACACAACACAAATGTGGAATGCTTTTCTTACGTTGGGAGTTATTTATTTTCAATTATCGCTATAAGGACATTTTTTACAAACATACATAAGTAAATTTTCGTTAGCTTCTTGTCATTTGCTTATTCGTTTAATAGTTAGACCTTTAAGTTAAACGGGTGGCGCGATCGACTTGATTACTCTAGCTCTTTTGGGAAATCAAATCTCAGATAAACCAATGTTAATGTTATACGGATTTTATAAAAAGGATGTTTTTTTCTTTTGAATGGTTTTACCTTCTATTTATTTAAAGTGTCTTCTAAAAAAAACACAACAACAAATTCATTTTTCATTTATAAATATTTTAAATCTCACATTGGTTAGATTTAGTTTTTAATAGGAATATTTTTTAACTTTAAAATCTTTGCTAGTTGTAATATTTTTTTTTTGCTGCTTTTCTTAGCTTTTTTTTTTTCTTAAACTAACAGACGCAACTATTATGAACAAAATATCTACATTAGTATCTACATAATTTCAGTTCTTAAATTCAAAACTTAAGTATAAAACATTTCAAGTAGATTATAATATATGTGTAATTTCTATCAATATGTGTGTGTTCGTTTGTTTGTTAAAAAAGAAATGGAAGTCAAATTCTATCAAAATTTCAAAAAAAAATAAAATCAAAAATTGTGCAAAAAATCAAATTAGAAGCATAACAAAAAAAAACTAATTCGATCAAAACAAAAACTATTCTCTTCTTGTTTCCGGCAACTCCTCCTGCAATCTTCGAAAACAAAAATTATAAAATGTACAATTTTTGTTTGTCAAAAATTATACTTTTTGATAAAAAAAAAAAAAAAATAATACAAAACACAGGCATCGATGGATATCAAAACAGCACAATCAATGGCACTGCTACAACAAATGGTATAAATTTTATAAAAAATCCCGAAACATATTTATTATCCTCCTGTTCCAACTCCTCCTCGGTACCTTCTACATATCTTCATAATTTGAATGATTATTCGTCAACGTCAATGATGATAAATAAAACCACAGAAGATTGGGAGGACGCATTCAAATATGTTATGATGAGAAACATTAAACCATTAGACGATCAACATTTGCCACTAAATCAACAACAACAGCAGCAGTTACCACATCAACTACAACAACAGCAACAACAACAGCAGGAAGAGTTCCTTCGAATTCAAGAAATGCAAAAACGCAATTTACTCAATAATATTGGATTGTCACAAATGAACGGACCACACGGTATGTTTTTGTTTTTAGTTTGTTTTTAAGTTTGGTTTTGAGTTTGTTGTTTATGTTTATGTTTTTTTTTTTTTTTTTTCTGTTTGTGTTCTGTATTATTTATTTATTTTTTTTTAATTTTATTTCTGTTACGTTTAATTTATTATTGCGTTATTATGTTTATAAGCTTAGATTGTAGAAACAAGCTTCCAGGACTTTTGCATTGATTTTTTCGTGTTTATGCTTTAAAAATAAAAATAATATTTGCATATTTTTTAATTATTATTATAGATAAAAAGAAAAATGTTCTGAATTCTGAATTGATTTAGTTTGTTATTGTACAAACAAGGATCGAGTCTTATATTGTCAATGATTAAGACAAATTAGTTTTTTTTCTGAAAATGGTATTTAAGTAAATTAATATATTGGTATATATTTTATTTTTTTTTTTTACTTCGTCAGAAAGTCCAGGTGAAAATATTCCTTAAAAAATAAAGCAAGTTATTTTTTTCGAGGAAATGTCCCTCTTATCAATAATTAATTAATTAAGATAACATTAAGATACATTAAAGTTAGTCACGACTAACTTTTATGTTCCAAGCCAACAAATTGGTGGCTTGTGTTACAAGTTATCACTTATAAATACATATAATTACACAGTAATTGAAGAATAATGTAAAGAAAAGAGGTAATAGTGCCAATTAATAGATTTTCAATTATTTGGATTCGTGTACATCAATTAAATTAAGTTCTGTAATAAGGGGTTTTTGTGTGATAAACTGATAACACACTTGCAGTTAGGCTGCCAAGCTTTCGCACCATCATATTAATATTGAAGGTTTGAATGAAACAACAAACCTTCAATAAGTTCTGTAATGTTATTTTAGCCTCTTACAATTTGAAAAAAAAAAATGAAATAAGGGAGGTGATGTTAAGATTTTTTTTCTTATTTTTAATTCATTAATAAAAATGAAACTATAGTAGTGCGAAGAATTCATTACTGAAAATTCCAATGTGACTGAGTGTGTTGTGTACACATTGAACACTAAAAATGTGAAATGTCACAAAAAATGTATTAAAATGTGATTCGAATTACATTCTTCAGTTTCTGCATTAGAAGTGATAACAACAAAGGGATTTTTAAATAATGTTGACAATTCATATTGTCTTGTGTTTTTCTCTTGGGTGACACTTTAATATGATTTAATGACCTAAAAATGAAGATAAAAATGTTTTGTCATACGGGCTCAATCGAGACCATTTTTTTAACTTATTTTTGACAATTAGGTCGTCAAATGGAAGCTTAGACAAACTGTTCTCTTTACGAAAACAATGATGGTCGGATAAATTTTTGATGGTTATCACATTCCAACAAAATGACTTGTAGATTCTTAATCAATGCAGCCGACCAACAGGAAGGTATCGCCTCCTCAGCCATAGTCCAAATATATAAAATGATACAGGATGACATTGATAGAACGATTAAGTACGACTGAACAAAAAAAAAACGCAAGTGTGCATTGCGGTGGCGACAACTAGCGGAGAATGGGCACCTCGCCCTACACCAGCTGTTGCCGCTTCTGCTTTTTACGCCAGCGTTAATAAGCTGACTCGACAAAACAACACGATCACATACACCAACCACCGTTCTATCTAATCCACCCACCAGACGTTGCATGGAGCCACTGCTTCTACGGGCCTGGGGGAGGGATGATTTACTCTGTGGGGAATAAGGACGGAAGCACGCCCAAGTAAGACAATGGTGCGTTAACCTCTTCTCACCAAGGTGACTATGTGCCGACAGACACTTCCTAACTCAACTAACATGAGGGCACCCTCCGACATTTCGGGCTTCATCCCGCTGAAACTTCATCTACGCCCTTAACGGGCCTTTGTCATAGGATTTTTATCATAGGTTTTCTTTATATGGGGATCATATCCCTAGGGTATCACAATGGATCTACACTGATCTAAGTGTGACGGTAACAAGATCAACTGTCAGCCCGCTTACCTAACCTAACCTAACCTAACCTAACCTAACCTAACCTAACCTATGACAATCCAACCGCTTTTATAAAAACGATTTTTTTATACTTTGCGTACTTATACTTTATGCAACAATACAAAAGCAAATCTTTTCTTCAATAATTGCAAACGCTATTATAATACTAAGATTATGGTTCTTATTTGATATTTTTTTTATATTTATTACGGTACAAGAAGTTACCGAAGTTCTTTCATTGGATGACAAAGGTAAATCAATCCAAAATTTGGATTTCGGGCGCATTTCAGACTTGAATAACGGTAAAGAAAAGCTCAAACTTTTTAGAGTCTAGCTCTTTTTCTTTTTAGTTTTGATATTAATTAAAAGCCTGGCCAGTTTTGATAGTTCTGGTGTGTCTATTAGTAATTAATCGATCGTATAACGATCATGAAATTGTATTTATAGATAAATTAATGTTTAAGGTTAAAGCACGCATTGAAAGGCAGTCCCCAAGCTAATGGGTGGAAAGTCTTAGTTGCGTAAATGTGATTCAGATGGATTAATTCTTCTCCTAAGTTTTCAAATTCATCATATATGTTTTCCTTCGACGACAATAGTAATTGCGTCATTTTCGAATCTACATAAGTTTCGTCGATTCATTAAATGTTCGAAACCGATTTAATGACAGCATGATACACTCGAATTTTTTCATTTACTTCAGAACATTTGGCGTTTTTATTTCTACAAGGGAAACGACTTACACAGGCAAGAAAAAAGTACTCAACGACTAATGTACTCACAACACATGTCTGAAAAGGACAGAGGATATTATTTTAGCGCAGGGTTTTAAGTCCAAAAATTAAACTTGATCCACTTGGTTGAGTTATAAATCAACAAACCAATTTGTGAACCATCCTCGAGGGCCAAAAGGCAACAATTAAGTGCGTCATAATTTCTTAATATTATTTTTAAGAGTTGCATACTGATAAGAAAAAATAAAAGTACTAGAGTACTTTACAATTGAGTAGTAGAAGTAATATTCGTCTGTAAATTCCATTTTGATTTTTATATCTCCAGTTGAGTGTGTGAGTATGAAATATTAAAATAGATTAAATATTAATTAAAAATTAAGAAAAATAAATAAATTAATTTCAATTTTCTATTTGTTTTATTTATATTATTTAATTTTTATTTAAAACTTAGTTTTTCTATCACAACTTATAAGATTATTTTTTGCTAAGCGTTTCGGAATAAATTCCATCATCTGGTGATTTGCAACTGAGTTGAACTTATTTTATTTATTTTTCCTATTGTTAATTAATATTTAATCCATTTTATTATTTTAGTAGTAATATAATGTTTTTAATGATTTAATTATTAAAAAAGACTTTTAAAAAAATTATTTTCCTTTTCATTTAGCTTACCCTAAAGCTACACGAGCGAGTACTTCCTGGCTTGTTGCAATACACTCAATGTTTTTTTTTTTTTTTTAACTAATATACAGAAACTTTAGCAACCGTTCCCTCTCGTGTCCTGAGGGTGTAGTAAAAACTTTTATGGGATTGAAGTTTTTTCAACTTCTGTATCATAAATACATAAATTGTTAACTTACTTTCACTTCACTTGCTAATTTTTCTTAAAAAAATGTTTTTTTTATTGATTTATAACATTTTAGTACGACCGAATCCTCAATTAACAGCACTAATGCTAGATAAACTGATAAAATGCCATTATTTAGCCAACACGGTAGAGATTTACAAGCTTTTGTTTTCTATGAATTTATATTTTGATCATCTATATTTTATATTTCAAGAACTTAAAAAATGAACAATTTTGATATAGAACTACTAAAACATTAAAAGAAGAAAAAAAAAAAAACAAGAAACATCAAATTAAAAATTCGTCTGCTTTTATTTTTATTTTCCAGATTTCCCAAGCATAAGTAATAATTTCCATAGCGCAACTGATCTGAGCCGACTTTCCCAAAGCGCCCTTATTCAGCATCAAACACAACAATTATTGCAACAGCAATTACAAGAACGTCAGCAGAACGATTTATTGAGCAACAATCTATTCGGTACGAATATGTCGAGATTCTTTGATTTCCATAAGAATCAACAGCAACAACAGCAACTTCATCAGGTAAATTACAACCAAAATGAATTATGTTTCCTTGTTTTCAATAATTAAATCAATTTTTTCTTCGCACAGTTTGTGGTGAATGGCCATGGAAATAATGGCCAGTTAAATGATCACGCCCGAATGGCTTCACTGTTGGAAAACAACCGAATCAATTCGCAGTTCTTAGATCACACAAATGGTAAATGCTTGACAAGTTGTGTGTTTATTTTGTTTTTAAGCAAAAGTATCTTGCATGTTCAGGCCTTATAGGACAACAGCCGGTTCAGAAACAGAGATTACCTGGGAAATACGATCCAATGGGTACACACAGTCTGCTTGGCAGCGGTGTGCCAAATAGTGTCAGTCAAACACAGATACCAACCCAACAACCCACAAATACTACACAACCGCCGTCGCAGTCGCAACAGCAGCCTCAGCAGGCGACATCTCGTCTCCTTAATCAATTCAGCACACATAATTCATCTGTGGATGATGATTTAGGTAAAACAAATAAAAAAAATTAAATTTGGTTCGAAATTTTCATAATTTATTTTCAATTATCCGAAATAGGGTTTGATCCATTCATTGAGACACAGAAAGCTTTAGCTGAACTAATGGAGAACGAAATGGTTCAACAACAGAATGCTGGCCACCAGAAACACCTGTTGGAAAATGTACAGCGAACACGAATGCCACCACCTGGTTTTAATCACATGAATGCATTTGGATTCGGTGTGCCACGTGCACAGAGTAGTAAAATTCTACCATTTATGAATATGAATGGTGGCGGACAACAACAACCACAACAACAACCATCAATGCCGACTCAGCAGCAACCAAACAATTGGAATCCACATATGGGACCTTTTCAACCACAACAGCATCCCCATGATCCCCAAATGCATATGAGTCAGCAAAACCAGAATGGTGGCAATCACAATAAGGGTAAAATTTTAACAAATAGAAATCAAAAGAAAATGTTGTAGTCATTTTTCTTCTTTTTTTTAATCAAAACAGGTTACAGCAGTATATCTGATTGGACAGCTATGGATCCAGCAATACTATCATTCCGTCAATTCTCTTCATTTCCACATCAACAACAACAACAGCAGCAACAACCCCCGCAGCATCATCCCCAACAACAACAGCAACAACATACTGGACCAGATATGTTTATGCAGCATTTGACACAACAAAATAATCAAGGTGATTTTTTTATTTTAAAAAATGGTGAAAATCAAATACTTTTAGGAAAAAGAAACCCGTAGTTAAGGTATTCCTGAAAATAGTTTTTTATTTTGTTAATTTCTTTAAAACTAAACTGTACTTGCTGAGATTTGGGTCTAACTTCACTTTAAATGGGACTTACAGTCCAGGATGGACTACTGCCTCAACCAATAAGCCCCTCTAGCCAGGTCCCTAGCTGCTTCCACTTACGCACAACAAAGTAGTTGGAATCATTCTCCACTTTTGCGAGCAACCTAAGATGGTTTTCCTGCGCAGGCCATCAGGGGTAGATTCGAAGACTCGTCGGGCTACTGAGTCGCTGTCTATACGCTACACGGTCACAGCCATTTCAGCTGCATCATTTTAGCTTTTTAACCAGGTCGGCATCGCTGTTCGGATCGTTGTTGAATCTCTCCTCCATACTCATTCGATACACATAGGACTAAAAACCACCAGAAGAATCTTCCTTTCAAAGCACCCATTATCCTTTCTTGACAAGGTCCTATATATAAAGAAAAACAGGGACGATCAAGTTCTTGTATAGGATCTCCCTGGTTCTCTGAGAAATGTTTCTGCTTAAATGCCTTTTAACCCAAAGAAATAGCTTTTGGCAAGAGTGATTCTGATTATCCTTTCTTGACAAGGTCAAGCTTTTGTCCTATAATAAAGAAAAACCCAAAGAAATAGCTTTTGGCAAAAGTGATTCTTCGTTCAATATCTTCTATCATTTCATTTTGCGATGTAATAGTGGATCACAGGTAGACACTTTGTCTTGACTACTTCGAAATTGTATCTATCTATCGATTTTGAAATTTATTTCGTGTTGATAGATTGTACTTCGTCTTGTTCTTATTAAAATACAAGCCCATTTTTCGTTCTCCAGATAAAGTCATATCATCTGCACAAGCAAGTTGTTAAATAAACTTTAGAAAAATCGTGCCTCTATTGTTGACTTGCGAGTTGCGTAGAAGTGAAGTGCGATGTTAAAGAGGTTTCAATGAAACGCGTCTTAAACTTGCCTTAAACTTTTTTCGACATCAAAGCATTCGGCGGTTTTTTTTTGGCAGAGATTATTCATCGTCATCCTGCGCAAACGGTAGAGTTTGGCAGGGATGCCGAGATAAGGCATGGCTTTGTATAATTCGTTACTATTCACGCTATCATATTCGACTTTCAAATTGATGGACCTGAAATTCCAATGTTTTTTTTCCAAAATCTGGCAGAGGTTTTAAGTGATCAGATCATACAGTATAAATGACTTGATTTTATATGCGTCGTTTAGGAGACTTTTCTTCTGAAGGCCCATCTAAGAGCGTCTCTTTGTTTTTGGGTGGGGAACACTGTACGAAGGTTCCATTCACCAGGTAAACTTTCGTCCGACAAAATTTTAAACATAAGGTTGTGGCGATCTATTAATTTACTTTAACCACAAGGTGATGCATACTCCTTTTGGTTTGGCAGGCAGGCCATCCTCACTAGCAGCAGACTTTAACCGCTCTTCTTTTTTTTCCGAGTGGACCATCATGGTGTTGGCTACCATCGTCGCAAGTTGAATGAAGTGTTCTTAACTGATTTTGCCGTTAAGAAGTCTTTAAAAATCCTCTTTCAAGATCATCAGCACTGACTGTGTTACTGCTGCTGTATTTTTTCTCTCCTTTCGGCACAACTCTGTTCTCACCTTGTAGACTTGGGTAGATCGTTTCAAACTTTAGTAGAACTTTTGAAAATAAGAAGATAGATTCTTTTTTTGCGGAGAATTCAGTGTTCCTCTATTCTTCTTTGCCAGCAGATCAACGTTGCTTCTCACCCGGTAGCTCTGGTCCTAAAGTTCTGCATTGACTACTGGTAATCCTCTTATTTGTTGCATGCTCCAGTGGTGAATGTTCTTCGAACCAGGTGTTTCAATGTGGTCGCCTAGTGAAATCAATTTATCAGTAGAAGCACTTCCAATAGCAGGTTGGCAGAGTTTCCACTTGTCCTCTGTACTTGAAACTGGTAGCGGCGTTACACGAGAGACTAAGAGAAACGCGGTGGCCAAAGTTCTGGAGGAAGTTTCTTGCGGTAGTAGTAGTACCTCGATATTTACTTTCGCAGATACAAATAATGGATTTTCGTCTCAAAGTTTTTCTTTTTATCGTTTTTTTAGAGTTCTTTTAAATAAATTGAATATTTTTATAATGCTATCATTTTTTTTTTTTCATTTAATTACATTAATCTTCTTCTCTTTTAGGTTTTGGCCCCCAACCACCCCAACACCATGGTGTCAATTTACCAAATAATCTTTTAAATCCTCAACAGAATTCTCAAGCACAGGTAAATGCCAACGTTCAAGGAATGTTAGAATACCTTAAAAATAGGCAGTTTGTGTAGATATTATTGTATGTGAATTATTATTGTTTAAATATTTTCCTTCTATTTTTTTTTTTAAATATCTAACATAATAAATACACATCCTCCCCCACTCCCGCCCAAACCATTTCCTTTCCAAATTTTTCATACCTTCAATAAAGGGGTCCATATATAAAAGACACATGTTCTATTTTGTATAAATACGAGTAGATATCGGCGTTGACGTTTGTCCAAAACCAGCCATCTGTTGAAGAACATGTGTCATATGTATCTATGTTCCCTTGAAACAGATTCACATTTGCGGATACATTTATTTTTAAAACCAGGAGAGAGAGAGAGAGAGAGAAAGTCTCTCGATCTTACTTTTGCATACATTTATTTTCGTTTTGGGAATTTCATTTGTTTACATATTTTTTGTATTTTTTAACTTATTAAAAAAAAAAAAAACAGAATCAATTTAATATTTGAAAATTTATTGAAACAATGCCTGGCATGCGACAAGAGATTGTTTTTCTATTTTTTTTTTTTTCTTGAAACAAGTCAAAATGAAAGAAAGTTATTTTTATATGTTTCGCTTTTAAGTTCCTTTTTTTCTCTAACACTTCTCTCTGCTTTTAAGTATACAAATATTATTATGGGTAAATGATGTGCTTTCTGTGACCAACAATTATAATAGTTTATATTTAAAAAAAAAAAAAAACCACACAAATTTTCATCTTACAAATAATTTATACAAAAAAAAAATCGGTGTTTGTTGCTTTGTTGTAAAAAATTTTTTCTGTTTCCCAAAATATTTTTTATGTGTCCCCCATATTTGTTGCATTCATTTTTAATTTTTAATTTTCAATTTAATTTATTTTTTTTCCAAACCAAAAAAAAAAAAATCAGCAAATATTTTTCAATCATTAAAATTTTCTAGGTAAATTATCCACAAATTGCTAATTGGCTTAGTAACGAGCAAAATCTATTCATGAATAGTTTAGCAAATGGATTTGTAACTAATAACACTAGTAATAATCCATTGAACGGTTACAATGATAAATTCTCAATTGCAATGCCACCAGGTATGCTTTCAAATAATTTAAATACACAACAGCAAACAACTGAATGTATTAATTAAATCAAATTTAAATAAATAAAAAGAAAATATACATATATTAAGAAACAAAAAAACAAAATAAATAAATTTGAAAATACAACAAAAAGGAAAAAAATAAGAGAGAAATGTTAAATATTTGAAACATAATTTTTCTTTTCTAATAAACCCATCACAACAAAATAGAAGAAGGAGAGTTTCTGCGTTAAACACAAGAACAGAAGAAGCAACAAATTATTAAAAAAAAAAAAAACATAATACGTTGTTAAATAAAGATATTTTTCTGTTGTTTAAAAACAAAAAAAAAAAAAAAAAAAACTTCAAAATGAAAAATAATTATGTATATGTTATCTAGTTTTTTATTTATACTTTGTATGTCGTGTGTTAAAATGCTTGTTTATATTTTTTTTTCGCTCAGACTACTACTATTATTGATAACACTCTTTATTTATAAAACAAAACAAAACTTTGGTTGGTTTAGCAAATCATGTACATACATTATGCTATGAAATATATTTTATACTACTACATAGGTATATTGCTAGCTATTGAAATTACTTAATAAATTCTTTTGATTATTCGAAGTCGGTTGGAGGTTTTTATTTATTTCTGCAGTGTGAAGCCGATAAAAGGCATATGAATTGATGTTTTCACCCATATTTTGCATTGCGATCGAAATAGAATTGAAATCTAATCTGCCTGAGATATTTTGTGCCAAAAAAGCCGACCAACTATACCAAATCACAAATCAGACACAAAGATTGAAAAGGGAATGAAAAATGTAAAAAAAAGTGTGAGTGCCGGGACTCACGGTTAAGATGTGTAAACATCAAATTAAATATATTCAAGTGCTGGTTTTACATCACAGAACGCGGCGAATTCGAACTGTCAACCAAATTTTAACCCAAACTCAAATGGACCTTTCCATTTAGTTTGAGCTACAAAGGAACGTACCCAATATTGAACGTATCCAATATACATCAACGTATCGTAACGTGTAACAGCACAACGTAATGTGCTACAGAAATTTCCACGTTTTTAGTTTATCCTTCCACCGGCATAGATGTTTAAACATCAAATGTATGTTTGTTTAGTTTTTTTTTTTGCACGAATTGTCTCTGTGTTTGTGTGGAGTATGCTAAGAAAACAGGTTTTATCATGATACTAGTTAAAAAGTTAGTAGAATACTTTATAAAATTCTTAAATAGTATCATGTTAATACATCTGTACATATGTACCTTAATATCAAGCTGATTGCGACATTATTCTTTAATAGTATTTGATATTGAGCTAAAGTTTATATTGAAACTAAATTTTTTCAACTCTGACGTTACACTCGAGGGCAATTGTATTGACCATAACTCGATTGTATTAAGTTACAGGCACCTCTTTGAAAATGTTTTTAATTCTTGAGTACATACAAAAAAGTAAAACTTCTTTTAGAATTAGAAAACTGAAAATGGCTAAGCACAAAAGAGAAAATTTTAAATTTAATTTTTTTTTTGTAAACTTAACCTTAAAAACATATCTATAGTATTTTACATTCATCCCAACATTTTTGTAAATTACTATACATGTATTTTATAATATATACATTATATTTTTTGTTCAAAAATTTAGCTTATTTTTAAAATATACATTCATTGTAGATAATGTAAGTAGATAAACACATTGTTGAAGATTATATTTTGAAAATGAACCAAAATTTATGTGATTTTTGTTTCTAAATTTGATTTTTTTTTAAGTATTTACATTGATTATTAAAAAATTTACAAAAAACCATTAATATTTTTTACATTGTCACTTGAATTTAAATACAAAAAAAAAAAAACAAAAAGACTCTCCTAATTCTATTAAAATAAAAGCCATACAAAAATTATACCAAATCAACACCCTCTACCCTACAAAAAAAAAAAAATAAACTCCAAACCAAAAATTGAGAAGAAAAACAAAAAACATCAAATATGTATGTCAAAAAAGG
This sequence comes from Epistrophe eligans, assembly GCA_951394125.1. Lineage (NCBI taxonomy): Eukaryota > Metazoa > Arthropoda > Insecta > Diptera > Syrphidae > Epistrophe > Epistrophe eligans. The sequence continues at coordinate 100,310,341 of OX596028.1, read as the reverse complement.
GCATTTTTTCTACCCCATCACTGTACATTTTTATCAAAACACATGTTACAGACTAATTAAAATAGAAATAAAATCTTACACAGCAGCTCATCATAATAAATTATACATAATATATAAATATCTTATTATTCAAATTTTTAACACACAAAGAAAAAAAATAATAAATATATTATACACTATTATTATGATGACACTTCAAAAATTTTACTCTGTATACACAAAACATAAATTTGACATATTATGGATAGATTTCCAAATGAAATGTGTTTTCTTTTTCTAATTATTATAACAAAAAAATAAATAAATTGCTGCTTGATTAACAAAGAAAAACTAAAAAAAAAATAAAAGATTGCTTGGAAATTTTTCATTAAACAAAAAACAAATACAAAGAAAAACAAAAATATTTAACAAAAACCTTGATTGAAAAGAAATAATATCAAAAAGAAATTGACGAATATGAATAAAACATTATTGTCGTTTGAGAAAAATAATTATTCAAACAAATTTATGGATGAAGGGAAATTATATTTGCGTTATGCTGCAAAATATTTTAAAGAAACTGCGAAATAAAATATGTTGATTATTATTATTATATTATTAATTATTACTATTAAACAATAACAAAAAAAAACAAAGCAAATGAAATTAGTTAAAAACAACTACAAAAATAAAAACAAATGCTATTGTATGTATTCAAATAAAACTCTGATTGACGATGACGATGAAAACATTAAAAGAGAAAAAAACCCAAAAAAATATGAAAAAAAAAAGAAGTAAAAACAAAATATTATTAAGAAAAATAAATCAAATTATAAAAAAATATGCAAACAAAAATTGTGATTTTGTATTCATTTTTTTTTCTTGGATATATGAATTGGTTTGTTGGTATGTAACGTAAGTATATTTTAATAATGTTACTAGTGTTAAACCTCGCAGTCTGACCATTATTTTAACTACACCATTAATTTAAGATTATTAACCAAAAAGAAATTCAAGAAATTTTGAATGTAAAAAAAAAACTTTTTCCTAACGGTTTAGGGGCTTGGAAGATGTATTTTTTTCATTAAACACTTCATTTCATGTTCAAGAACAAATTTCTGAAGTTTTAAGCCATTTTGAAAAGATTTTTCGTATTTTTGTCGAATGTTAAATCTGAACGACCAAGAGACTGCATTTTTGTTAAATTTTCAGTTGAAGAAGATTTAAAACGCTTTTCTAAAGCTTGTGGTTAATGCACCCGCAAGTTTTATATACAAAAATGACCGTTGTTTAGTCAAGATTATAATGAGGTACAAATTTTGAAAATCGGTTGGAAAATGTAAACGAAAATGGCAATTTTCTCAAAAATGTACCTTTTTCGCTTTCCCAGCCCCAAAACCGTTTTTTTCATATGAGTACCTATACAAATTTGGTATCAGGAAAATGCGCACGGGGTCAACCATTCCATAGAGACCTCAACTTTGAAAATCAAACCAGTATTTTCCGACTTATAGCGGATTTTGTTCAGGACAATCGTCAATTTTCCAATTTTTCACACTTTTATTTGCAATAAGGACTTAGAAAATTTTGTATGTAATTGGAAAGGACATCAGCACCAATCACAACCGGATGAAAACCATGGGTTCCTGAGGTCATTTTAAGTGGAAAAACTTAAGAGGCAATTTTTTCGTTTTCGCTTCCTTTTGGACTTATAACGGTTCTTATGATTTTTTGTCTTCTTTTTTTTAACCGGCTCTAACTTTGCCAAACTCCAACCGATTCTTGATTTTCTTTTTTTATTTACACAAGGACACATAGCAGTTCTTCCTCGCCCTACAACTTTTTTCTGTGCGGATAACCGTTTTCACGGAATTTAATATTAAACCACATTTTTGTTAGTTTTTTGTCGTTTTTTTGACTTTGGTAGCAGTTTATTCACAAAAAGACGTTATTAAATACAACTTTTCCTTTTTTATTATGAAAGTTCAATTCGTTCTCTTAATTCCAAAATCACCGTTTATCGGCTAAGCGTAAAATTAAATACGAAATTTGGTTGAAAAATAGTACAATACACCCAATTTTCTCAAAAACTTGATTTCTTATCCGTCCAAGCCTCTAATCCAATAAAATTGTATGAACACGTATGAAAGTTTCTTGCTGATATTACTTGTGAGAAATTAACCTTTCTGTAGACACCTCATTTTTAAAGATCGAACCAGTATTTTCCAAATTATAGCCAATTTTGTGAAAATCCAAATTTGAACGATAGATAGACTGCAAATTTGATAGATTTTCCTTTTAAAAAAATTTAAAACGGTATATTTAAGCTTGTGGTTAACGTAGGAAAATTTTTGATATGCCAAAATCACCGTTTATTGGCCAAGATTATAATGAAATACGAATTTTGAAAATCGGTTGGAAAATGTAAACGAAAATGGCAATTTTCTCAAAAATGTACCTTTTTCGCTTTCCCAGCCCCAAAACCGTTTTTTTCATATGAGTACCTATACAAATTTGGTATCAGGAAAATGCGCACGGGGTCAACCATTCCATAGACACCTCATTTTTGAAAATCAAACCAGTATTTTCCGACTTATAGTGGATTTTGTTCAGGACAATCGTCAATTTTCCAATTTTTCACACTTTTATTTGCAATAAGGACTTAGAAAATTTTGTATGTAATTGGAAAGGACATCAGCACCAATCACAACCGGATGAAAACCATGGGTTCCTGAGGTCATTTTAAGTGGAAAAACTTAAGAGGCAATTTTTTCGTTTTCGCTTCCTTTTGGACTTATAACGGTTCTTATGATTTTTTGTCTTCTTTTTTTTAACCGGCTCTAACTTTGCCAAACTCCAACCGATTCTTGATTTTCTTTTTTTATTTACACAAGGACACATAGCAGTTCTTCCTCGCCCTACAACTTTTTTCTGTGCGGATAACCGTTTTCACGGAATTTAATATCAAACCACATTTTTGTTAGTTTTTTGTCGTTTTTTTGACTTTGGTAGCAGTTTATTCACAAAAAGACGTTATTAAATACAACTTTTCCTTTTTTATTATGAAAGTTCAATTCGTTCTCTTAATTCCAAAATCACCGTTTATCGGCTAAGCGTAAAATTAAATACGAAATTTGGTTGAAAAATAGTACAATACACCCAATTTTCTCAAAAACTTGATTTCTTATCCGTCCAAGCCTCTAATCCAATAAAATTGTATGAACACGTATGAAAGTTTCTTGCTGATATTACTTGTGAGAAATTAACCTTTCTGTAGACACCTCATTTTTAAAGATCGAACCAGTATTTTCCAAATTATAGCCAATTTTGTGAAAATCCAAATTTGAACGATAGATAGACTGCAAATTTGATAGATTTTCCTTTTAAAAAAATTTAAAACGGTATATTTAAGCTTGTGGTTAACGTAGGAAAATTTTTGATATGCCAAAATCACCGTTTATTGGCCAAGATTATAATGAAATACGAATTTTGAAAATCGGTTGGAAAATGTAAACGAAAATGGCAATTTTCTCAAAAATGTACCTTTTTCGCTTTCCCAGCCCCAAAACCGTTTTTTTCATATGAGTACCTATACAAATTTGGTATCAGGAAAATGCGCACGGGGTCAACCATTCCATAGACACCTCATTTTTGAAAATCAAACCAGTATTTTCCGACTTATAGTGGATTTTGTTCAGGACAATCGTCAATTTTCCAATTTTTCACACTTTTATTTGCAATAAGGACTTAGAAAATTTTGTATGTAATTGGAAAGGACATCAGCACCAATCACAACCGGATGAAAACCATGGGTTCCTGAGGTCATTTTAAGTGGAAAAACTTAAGAGGCAATTTTTTCGTTTTCGCTTCCTTTTGGACTTATAACGGTTCTTATGATTTTTTGTCTTCTTTTTTTTAACTGGCTCTAACTTTGCCAAACTCCAACCGATTCTTGATTTTCTTTTTTTATTTAAACAAGGACAGTTAGCAATTCTTCTTCGTTCTGCATCTGTTTTCTGTGTGGATAACGGTTTTCACGGAATTCATTATCAAACCGATTGTTTGTTAGTTTTTTGTCGTATTTTTGACTTTGGTAGCAATTTATTCACAAAAACACGTTATTAAGTAACATTTTTATTATTTGATTATAAAAGCTCAACATCTTCTCTTAAAAATACCAAACATTTTTGTAAGAAAAAAATACATATTTCCAAGCCCGTTAAACCGTTAAGAAAATATTTTTATTCAAATATTCAAAAATTTTTGAATTTCCTTGTTTTGGGTTTTCAATTTGTTAATAATTTTAAATGTATCTTTTTGTCAAAAAAATGTTAGGTATTTTAATGAGAACAAATTGGGCTTTCATAATAAAAAAGGAAAAGTTGTACTTAATAACGTCTTTTTGTGAATAAACTGCTACCAAAGTCAAAAAAACGACAAAAGAACTAACAAAACATGGGGTTGGAATTAAATTCCGTGAAAACGGTTATCCGTACAGAAAAACGTTGTAGGGCGGGGAAGAACTGCTAAGTGTCCTTGTGTAAATAAAAAAAGAAAATCAAGAATCGGTTGGAGTTTGGCAAAGTTAGAGCCGGTTAAAAAAAAGAAGACAAAAAATCATAAGAACCGTTATAAGTCCAAAAGGAAGCGAAAACGAAAAAATTGCCTCTTAAGTTTTTCCACTTAAAATGACCTCAGGAACCCATGGTTTTCATCCGGTTGTGATTGGTGCTGATGTCCTTTCCAATTACATACAAAATTTTCTAAGTCCTTATTGCAAATAAAAGTGTGAAAAATTGGAAAATTGACGATTGTCCTGAACAAAATCCGCTATAAGTCGGAAAATACTGGTTTGATTTTCATAGTTGAGGTGTCTATGGAATGGTTGACCCCGTGCGCATTTTCCTGATACCAAATTTGTATAGGTACTCATATGAAAAAAACGGTTTTGGGCCTGGGAAAGCGAAAAAGGTACATTTTTGAGAAAATTGCCATTTTCGTTTACATTTTCCAACCGATTTTCAAAATTCGTATTTCATTATAATCTTGGCCAATAAACGGTGATTTTGGCATATCAAAAATTTTCCTACGTTAACCACAAGCTTAAATATACCGTTTTAAATATTTTTGAAAGGAAAATCTATCAAATTTGCAGTCTATCTATCGTTCAAATTTGGATTTTCACAAAATTGGCTATAATTTGGAAAATACTGGTTCGATCTTTAAAAATGAGGTGTCTACAGAAAGGTTAATTTCTCACAAATAATATCAATACAAAATTTGCATACGTATTCCTATAATTTTATTAAATTAGAGGCTTGGATGGATAAGAAATCAAGTTTTTGAGAAAATTGGGTGTATTGTACTATTTATATTTCAACCAAATTTCGTATTTAATGTTTTTATTGAAAATTCATGGAAATCGATCCAGCATCCTTTTCTTTTAACCTTTAACATAAACAAAGACAAAAGAAAGTTTTTTTTTAACAGATTTTCTTTATTCATATAATAAATTTTCTTATAAAAAATAACTACAATTTAGGTATCTATTAATGTTTTTTTTTTTTTTTTATAAAAATGCAACTGTTGCAATTGTTGTTTTATAGAAATGTGCTAAATATTTCATTAAAAAATACAATTTTTGTGCGTTTTAAGTTGTTTCCACATCGCATAAAGTATACATTAATTTTTAAGTACCTACATATATACATACATACTTAATTATATTTTATTAATAGACCTAACAAATATATAAAATGTTTTTATTATATCCCCATTGGCCCTTTTTAATTACATTTGTGTAAATGTTTTTATTTTATTTTTCCATAATAAAAACTCATTTTGAGTATTCTGCATTTATACTTAAACTCATTAACAAAGTTGATTTTTAAAAAATAAATAAACAAATAATTTTTAACACACAGCACCGTTACTGCTACTGCTTAGCAAATTAATTAATTAATAATAAAAATACTATAAATTAACTATACTATTTTTTCTTATAACCATATGAATTGATTGCAACATATTCCTGCTCGCAGAGTTTCATCAATTGATACCATTGCATTGCATCGACACGCTGTTGTTCCAGAATACCATTATAAACTGGTGGCAAGCATTTGGTTGAAATGTGCTTATGCAATGACTCACGATCGTTGCCATGGAAATAGATGCGGGAACGTAATTTCTCCCTGAAGAATGGCTTGAATAGGGCAAAGACTAGATTGAAGATTTTTGGTTGATTAACAATGTGAATTGCTTTGACTCGCAGTGGCACTGAGTCCTGAAAGAAGAAGAAGACAGGTTTTTAAAAATGCAATTATTTATTGAGAATTATATGTTTAAGGACGGAAAGCATTTACCACTATTAGGATTGTCAATTATCAATTAAAAGTTGATAAATATTAAAAATTGATATTAAACAGCCCAAAAGTTGTTTGATCATTGAGCATAGTGCTGATCGTTGTGAATTACAAGAAAATTGATAATATGGTCATTGAACATTTGATCAGTTTTTAAATAAGTTATGTTTTTATGTACATAGGTACCAAATTTCAATATTTATCAACAATAAATTGATAATTATTGACAATCGTAATTGTTTGGGTTCATGCTTGTTTATTTATACATAATATTTATTATTGAATTTAGAATTAAAAAAAGGATTGTACAACTTACTTGCAACCAATCTACAATTCTCTTGGCAAATGGTGGGGTAAATTGCCAAGTTTGTGACATGCTCAAGCCATCCATATCGAATATAACAATAGCACCAGCGACTTGTGTTTCTGGTTCGAGCATTGCTGCTTCAAGGAAGAGAACACATCCTTTGAAGACCTCATCTAGGGAAACTTCCTTGTGCTTCCATTTCTCTGTAAAGAAAATTGTAATAAAAAATAAGTTTAGAAAATTTGTTTGTGTTTTATTATTTTTATTTTTTGTGCAAATAAAAGTTGTTTCAAAATTCTAACACTTATCCCATAAGTGCTCAGATTAAAATACGTTTATAAATCATGAATATAAATAAAATTTGATCATTTGTTATTTTATTCAACTCTGAGTACAACAGAGTGTCTAGAAAAAGTAAAGGAACAGACCTTTTCTAACAGATTTCTATTAACTTGCTTCCTCTTTCTGTACAAAAATTTGCAATCGATTTTAAAGTAACTTCCCGATGAGCTAAGAACCAGAATTTTAAACATTATTGTAGTTAGAATTGAAGAACTTAACACTATATTGTTGGAAGTTTCAAGCGTTTGCAAAATCAAAATTAAAATTTTCAGACTAAACGGCTGAAGCGAATTTGGGACTTGAGGTTTTTAGGAAATTAAAAATGTTAAAGCTCCAAAAATAACGGTACAAATTATGTTAAGAAAAAGCCTTTTTATCGCTAAAACGGCCCTTACGATTTTAATTAAAAAAAAATATCAGTCGTATTTATAAACCCATTCCAAAGTATGTCTAACTTCGGACAGCTGACCAAGTCCAAAACCTTATTTATAATTATGTTCCATCGAGTGTCTTACTTAGACACTGAAATTGGTTGTCCAAACCTATTCTAAAGTGGGTACGTTCAATGAACAAAAAATTGAAAATTAATCTTCAAATGAACGAAATGTTCATTGAACGTATCCAAATGCTCACGGAATTGACAGATTACAGGGATGTGAGTGAGTGTATGAGAACATTTGTAGGCCACTGTTGGAATGCATTTATAAATAAGGAGATGTCCAACTATTTAGACAATGGTTAGCTGGACAACTGTCTAAGAGTGTTCTAAGGAAATCTAATAAATACGACTGTATGTGTCTAAAATTTTTTTTGAAAATTCAATCAAACTTATTGTGAGTTTCACCCCAACAACAGTCCAACCGGAAAATTTAAAATTTCACTTTCAGCCTATTGTGAGTCTCACCCGAAATTAAATGTTTTAAAAATTCCCCTTATTGTGAAAATTAATTTCAGGCGGAATGTCTTGGAATGCCTTGACAGCTTAAATTTTCACTTATTTTTAGTAGGCCAACGAAATTTCGTTCGGGTGAAACTCACAATAGCTTTTAAAATTCTGGGCGAAAAAAATTTTAAGGTAAAATATTTTTCGGGTTAAACTCACAAAAAGGCTGAATATCTCGAAACCGGTTTGATGTTTTTTTTAGGGTTTTTTCTCTAAATACTTAAAATTGGGGTACCAATTTTTTTGTAAGAAGTTTAAGAAATTTTAAAAACATAAAAATAAGTTTTTAATAAAACTTATCTAACGATTTTTGAGTACGGAGAAAAAATAAAAAAACCGAATGTACAACACCAACTTGTATGTGGCTATAGTAAAAATGCTGGTTTCCAGTGCTATTGTCAAACAATAAAACCTAAATTGGGATGCACTTAAACACGTGACCTCGATAGCGCAATGCGAAGTGCATTGGCTTGGAGGAGCTTGGTCCAAGTTCGAGTCCCACCTGAGCATAAAAGTTTTTCAATTAAAATTTAACAATGACCAAGCACCACTGAAAAAGCAGTCTGATAATCGGCCTGGCAGTCGTGTAATAGCTATAACTACAGCCTATAAAAATCTTGGTGGTAGCTCACCCAATTGTTGTTGTTTCATTCAAAACTTCAATTTTAAGAGTTCTTTTATAAATATGAAGAAAAAATTTCAATTATTATCTGAATCCATGTTTTATGAATAAATCCTTTAAATTCTAAGCCACTTATGATGTGATTATAATAGGAAGTAGGTAACTGAAGATGCGATCTAAATTTACATGTTTTCCTTATGAAGCAGTTTTAAATAACAATGAAAGGAACGTGAACATTTAAATAGCTTTGAATTAAAAAAATAAATTATTTAAAATAGTTGTACTCACTTCCAAGCTCCAAAAGTAAGATTCTCCTTCCGCATTGATCTCGATTAGGGAAAACAGTTAAAACATTGCTTTTGAAAATGTTCTCTTCACGACTTGGTACGAGGTTATCGTAAATGTCATTGTGCTTCACTTTAAAGGCATAATAGCGTTTGATCTGTAAAAAAAAAATTTATATAATAATTAGTTAGCGATACATAAGTATTTACATATACATAGGTTTGTAGACATTCTGACGGGTATTCATATAGTCGTTTGCTCAACTTATGTTTTGCTAATTGCATTTTAAGATCTATTGGATCAATGAATATACCTACAATAAAACATACATAGGTCCTATCTTATCTTTAACAAAATTCCATTCTATATTCATCAAAATATAGAAGTTTATTGAATCATTCGACTTCAAAAATATTGGAATGAAAAATCATAGAAAGTAAAATAAATTTCATAAAATTTAATTCAACCTACTGTCAACTTGGCTATAATTTTAAAATGACTATGAGTATGGTATTTTTACAGTCGCTTTCTAAACCAAATTGAAAATATATTTATTGAATTATTTCTATTTCATCTTCAGAAATTTAATTAAAGTTATTGCTAATTTAGCGCCTTTAAATATTTTTCTTAAAAAATCAGTTGGCAATACGGCAGGTGAAATATGCAGTATCTGGACTAAAATTTCAGCATCTAAGGCTGAATGTACTAACAGTACAAGTTGAAAGTTGCGATGCGAGATCCGTACCCATTTAACTATATTCTTATATTCGTATCTAGTCTGGATACCATTTTCGACTCTCATTCTACTGCGATTTTGACAAATAAGGTGTCAAACGAGGCGGAATTATCTGCTGATTTGACGAATTATAATTTTATTTTAAAAATGTTAATAATTTGTTCGTTAAATATTATTCCAATAAAATTGAACTCTAAAACATACACTTTTACTTTCCAATTATTTTGGGATTTGACATTAGGCCGATTCAATTTATTAGGTCCGTTTAAAATTTTTGTTTAATATTAAATGACAATGCATCTTTTATTTTTATGTAGTTATAATTATTTATTTCAATTATCTGTTATAATTTTTTTCAAAACTAATCAAAATAAAGGGTCATTCATTTCATGGTTTCAAGTTGGTAGCGCTGGCATATTTGACACCTGTCAAACTCAGCTGCAACTTATTCAAGTTATTGTCATATTAATTTAAATACCAGCACAACTGTTTTTTGTTAAATTATTATGGAAATAAAATTATTTATCTATCTATCTATCTATCTAACTCAGCTGTCATTTGAAACTTACCATAAAAGTGGTGGTTCAAACGTAGCCACTTTTCGCGCATTACACACGTCATAATCGACCGACTACGCAAGAAATCGGTAAATTTTTGTGAAGAAATTTTAAGAGTGTGGAAGCGTTACTGATGCCGTAAGGCCTGTGCATCATCGTAATGCACGCTCAGTCGAAAATATTGCTGCTGCAAGTGCTGATGATCTGAATTTTTCGATTTCCCGGTATTCGCAGCAATTAACCGATTTTTTTTGGCCGGCGATTGAAGATCATGACTTGGACGATATGTGGTTCCAACAAAACGGGGCAACAAGCCACACAACACAACCAATTATAACTTTATTGCGTGAGAAGTTTCCTGGTCGCGTAATTTCACGTTTTGGCGACGTCAATTAGCCATCAAGATCATGCGATTACCGTTAGATATTTTTCTGTGGGGTTACGCAAAAGACCGTGTTTACGCGAATAATCCCCTAACTCTAGACGCATTAAAAACCAAACTTTGCTCAAGTTATGGCCGATATACCGCTGAAATGTGCGAAAAAGTGGTTAAAAATTACCTCAAAAGAATCGCAAGCTGCGAATCTTCCCGAGGCGGCCATTTAAATGATATTGTTTTTCACCACTTAATGGCAAAGTCCAAACTTTATAATGAAATCAAATTTTCATCAAAAATATATCGCTGTGTGTGTTTTATTTAGCTTTACTTTCAAAACCGAAAAATGAATGACCCGTTAGTAACAATTTAATTTATCGCATAGGTTCGCTTGGAAATGTTTGTATGCGAGAAGCTCACATTTGTTGTACCGAGCCTAAGAAATGAATTTCAAGTGATCAACTCAACAATTTGCGAATCAAAAATTAGTTAAGTGGATATTTTGTCGTAATAATAATTTGTGATAAAAATCTTTAAATTTTTTTTGCATAATGGGCTATAAAACTAAATCGTAAAACTTGCTAATAATTCAGTCAAGTTATTGTTGATTCATTAAAAAATTTCAATACATACATATGTATGTAAATTGATTTTACAAATGCTGTATAGCCTACATATATCATATTAAAAAACCCTTTCAATAAAACTTTTGCTATTTTCTACGTGTCTTCTTCTAATTTAAATGGCTATACAAAAAAATCTTTCTATTTTATGACTTTAACATAAAACAATAAATTGATAGCTCATAAGTCTAGAATACAAAAATAAAATTTCACTATTTCTTAATAAAGTTTGTGTCATTTTGGTCGTGTATTCCTGAAAACTTAATTTAAGGTTCATTTATTTAAATAAATAAGATATGTAAGAGTAATGTGTGCTATTCGAATATTAATCAACAGTTCATGTTAACTTCTCTCTCTATACTGATGGTCATTATTGTCTTATAACAAATTGTATATTTTATTAATTAATTTATTTTTTATTTGATTGACGCATTTGCTTCAAAGCAAACAACATATACCTGATATATAATGAAATGACTAACAAGTGTTTTACCCGATTAATTTAAATTTTATTTTTAGCAGTCATTCCAATTCGTTACATCGCGCCTCAAAATTTGTTTTCTTAATAATTTAACACAACTATGTGAAAAAAAAAAATAAATTTAAATAAATAAAAATTAAGTAGGTATATTTCAACCTACACACAGTTTCAGTTTATTGATCTTACCAAATCTCTGGCGCTTTCTGGATAAAATTTACAGGGTCTTAGGAATCGTACCAAGTATTCTTCATTGTCTTTTGGATATGTAAATTCGGTTTCCTCTGCGAAATAAAAAAAAAAAAGTGAAAAAATTATCATATCTATATACATATGTACAGTAGATAATTAACATGGTTAAAGGCGAAAATCAAACAATAATTAAATGCAACCATAATCCGTTAAATTGAAAGAATACAACTTTGAAGTACAGGTTTTAATAATAAATGATTAGTCAGACTCTGTGAGATTTACCCTCAAATTTTAATTGAAAGTTGTCAAGCAATAAGTATAGATAATCTTTTACTCCCTAATTGACTCGTTTTTAATTAATATTTGAGTTGTTGTTTTATGTCTTTTCTGATTTGAAATTAAATACTTTTTAAGGTATGTTGATTTAACAAACTAAATTGTTTCGTTTTGGTTCAATTGAAATTATATAACGTCAACCATAAATTATTAATTAATACTTCTGATGTATCAAATACCGTTTTTAAAAATATTTTTTATAATGTATAGTTTTAAGAAAATATTGTTCGCTAAATATTAATTAGCTTGTTTCAAATAAATAAATATAAATTGATATAAGAATATTGCCAAAACATGTGGTGATTTTAGACATTAAAACAACAAGTTTAAACTCTGTGATACCTTCACTGAAAGCAATTTTGATTAAACTTTACATACTAAACGTAAAAAAAGGCGAACAAAATCGATCGTAGGTGGCCTTTCAAGTTTCCTATCAGAGTATCAAAATTAAGATGATCTGGATATGCCTTTAAGCATTTATTTTTATAGCTATAAATTTGAATATCTTTTTCTTCAACTGTGAACACAAATTAACCATAAAAAATGTGGAGGCGCCTTAATCTAGGCTTTCTTAAAGATTTAGCTGTGTTAAAAAAATATAATCGTTTTTTTTTTGTCTTTGTCAATGAAGACTTTGAAATTCTTACAAAATTTCACAATTTTCGGTCAAAACAAGTTTGTGAAAAATTTAAATAATTCTCAATTTACCAAACAGACCTAATTAAGCAATGAAAATTGCAATATTACTTTCAATTTTACACTTATTTTCAAAATGGCGAAACATAAGATAAAAGTTCATTTGATTTGTATCTAATGTTTCGCCATTTCGAAAATATAAATACTACAAAAATACGAAGCAAGTTCAAAAAATTAGGTTATAGGTTAGATAAAACGGCAAGCCGCATTATCTCAGTCGGATCTCAATCATATCCATTGTGCTCCAAAAATAAATGTGAGTGCCGCGGAACTCACCGTTAAGATGTGTAAACATTAAATTAAATATTCAAGTGGTTTTACATTACAGAACGCGGCGATTTCGAACTGTCAAACAAATTTCAACCCAAACTCAACTCAACCTTAGGATTTGGTTTACGAAGGAACGTACCAATATACACCAACATATCGTAACGTGTAATAGCACAACGTAATGAACTACAGAAATGTCCACGTTTTTAGTTTACCCTACCGCCGCCGCCGGTATAGATGTTTACACATCAAAAAATTCAAGCAAGGTAGGAATAAGGAGGGGTGGAGAAAAAAGTAAGTGAAAGCTTAGGTATGGGTATGGGGTTCAAAAAGTTATTACTAAATGTACCAGATGGCGCTCAAAATATTGAAGGAAAACACTAATCTTTTTTTAAATTATTCTGCCAACTCAATTATACCTAGTCTTTAAATTTAATAAAATTGAGAAAAACTAATTTCATGCGATCGATTGGATTGGGCGTTAAGTGACTCAGTCCCATGGAAGGCGAAGAAGATGGGACTGGCCAGCAAGGTGATGGGAACCGTTTTTTGGAATATAGCTGATTTGGACTTTTTCTTATTTTTCGAGTCAAACGAGGACCTTCTTTTTTTTAGAAGACAAAATCTTAAACAAACATTTGATTCATGCCTGGTTCACAATGCAATGAGACAACGAGACTTCGACGTGAAGAGATCTCTTTTGCAGATGTTCTTTCTTAATCACGCACTTAAAACAATGAAATACCTAATACAAAATGAAGAATTTCGTCAAAATGAGCTAGCGGCGGTGTCGGTGCAACACTATAACACCAGAACACCGTATGCTAATTCTGTGTGAATTCAGAATTGGTCGAATTATTCGTGTATCGTATTTCTGGACAAAATTTTGGTTAAAGGGTCCCCCAAACCAGCGCGAAAAATTCGAAGCGAATATGGGACGCGACGACCGAAGAATGAAAAAATAGAATCGCATCGCGTCAGTGGGATAACTTTCATTATTCACCAAGTCAATTTATTTAGACAGGCGAAGGTTTTGGTATCATTCCGAAGTATATTTGCAATAGTTTGGGAAAGCCTTAAATCATTCTTAAGTTTTATTAAGGAGATTACAGGATTCTTTAAGATTCATTCATTAACTCGGGCGTATACTTAATAAATAAAAGTTACTGGTGAAGTGGTAAATCCTGACGAATCATCAACTAAAAATTCCAATTTATAACAGTTTTTTTAATAAACTGTTTATGAAGCACTGCCTATAGCCAGAGTCAGGGCATGCCGTGCGTCGGGCAGCCAGAGTTTTTGTCAAGTCGCGCCAAACGTGTTAATACACCTTCCATTTTTAATATCGATAAACTGTTATAACTGTTCTAAATTGCCATTTTTTTACTCTCGTCGTAAAATAATATTGCACACAAATATTATAACCGCTTACTCCATGTATAACAGTTACAATTTTATTATTATATCCGCTTAGTGCTTAAGCGGAGATATTTTCCTCGCCGCTAACTAAGCGGAATTTTAATTTTAAAGCGGTAACATACATGTACTACACACAACAACTATTATATTGCAATGGCATCTTTTTGTTTCATTTAAATTCTTAAAGCAGCAGTAATTTCTTGTTGTTCTTATTTATTTCTATTTTGCTTTTATTTCGTACTTCACACACTTCATTCATATATTTGTTTTTGTGCCCTTGTTATGTAATTTCCATAGAGCAAGGTCAAGTTAACATTGTTCATTAACTTTGTGCTGTGTAGCTTGTCGTTAATTATTTTTTTCTTTTATAAAATATAATGACTTAGACTTTCCTAAGTAACGCATATAGAAACGTCATAATTTGTATAACTTTTATCACCACGATTGTTGTAATGGACTCTTTTTCGACTCGACTTTGTATTCCGGGTTCAGTTTTAATTACTCACTGATTTAAAAAAAAAAGAAGAAAATCAAGAAAAACTAATGCCCGTATAACAACAAGTGAATATATAATAGGGTGCTTCATATCGCATCGAGCAAATAAAAGCCCTGAGCTATAAGAGTGCGTCACCTCCACATCAAAATCCATTAAATTGCCCAGTTTGAAGAATAACCTACCAAGCAGTTATTATAGTGCGGCAAGCACATACTTAACTGCTCCTAAGTAGGTGCACAAATAATTATATGAGAATTAGTTGGGTTTATAGGTACGAGTAATTGCCACATCAGGTGTCATTTTATTGTTAATAATTATTCAGCTTGAGAATAATATTTTTTTTCCTTCTTCTATTGTGACACGACGACGATGAACTTTAAACCCCGTTATACTAATTATTTATGTCAATTTAAAAAAAAACGCATGTTATCTAAATTTGGCTTAATGAACGTCAAATTGGATATAAAGCTCATATAAATTTGACAGATGAGCACCGCAATTATTATCAGATGGAATTCACGTAATGATTATATATGTACATATTGCCAGCGAGTTTTTAATTTAAATAAATTATCGATTTATCGATAGAATTTATCAAATATAATTCTTCTGAAGTTTGAACTTAAAAATATAGGTATTAAATAAGCACAAACAAAAATGAATGTGATTATATATTAAGTGGTACAAGGTAGTATAGTAGTAGGCACACTCTATATAGGAAGAGAAATAAAATTGAATATAAATAATTATTTTGATGATTGAATTGTTGTGGTAATTTTCCATAAGTGCAGTTAATTAGGTTCATTTATGTGCAATCATTTGCAAAAATGTTTAGTTCAGATGTCGTCAGATATAACAAAATCTTACAGACATATGAACAACATGCAACTTTGAAGTTTCAATGAAAGTCAGAAAAATAATTACTTTATTCAATTTATAAACAAACTGTTAATAAGTTAATTAACAATTATTTTTGTTTTGATTTATAAGAACTGTGAAAGTCCATGTCTATAATACCGGTCAAAATGTTGTCTTTTTTATGTCACTATCGATTAGCGGTTCAAATAACTCTTATGAAGGCCTATTTGATTCTTAATCCGAAAGAAATATCTCATACGTGTAAAAACTTCTAGAACGATTCTGAAAACAAATCCAGAAGCAAATTTCTCTTCGTTTTTTTAGTAGAAGAACTGTCATTCCAACAACAATTGTAAATGTAAATACTTGTATGTTTTTATATTAATATTTTGATAGCTGGCAGTGAATACAAACTTGAATATACCTTGAAGTTGGTGTTCATTGAACTTATACCTAATTTTTGAATAAACTTGTGATCGTATATAATTTCGTAATTAATTTATTCTGAAGAGTTTTGTCCTTTTATTATTTGCACAGAAACTCTTAATCTGTTAAGCTTTAAAGAGTTGGCATGAAATTCTATAAAACATTTTGAAAATATGAAAAGTTAGAGAATTATTGTAATTCACCCAAATTTTTAGTATGAATATTAAGTATTTTATTTTATGAATAACACGCACTCGCACGACACGATGTTTATATTTTATTTTCATACTGACAATTTGCTAAACTCTGAATTTCTGCCCATAGACATTTTTTGGATTAAAAATAACGGACATGACAGAGAAAACTTTTTCAAGTGCTCCTTCTTTCAAAAACTACAAATAAAAAAAGTAGTTACCGAAACTCGCTTTAAACTTTTTAACGAACTAAAAAATACATGTAAATATGTATGGTGTTCTCTTTCAGTAATTTTTTCAAATTTTTAGTGGTGAGGCGAGAAATTTTTAAGAGATATAAGAAGAATAAAAATAAGCGAGAAAGTACTTTCAATTCAACATTTTCACAAATTCACCGTATTGGAACAAACCTAGCTTTGGACTTAAATTTTTGACAGTTTAATTGACATTTGGCCATTTAAGAAAAATTATATTTACACTATCAAAAAGTGAGCAAGACAAATTCACAGTTTTTTCCACTATAAATATTTGACAGTAAAAGTAAAAAATTTCGCAGAGGAATCATATTTTGTCTTATAATAAAATGTAATAGCGAGTTTCATTCAAGTCTCAAGAAAAGATTTGCTATTTCTGTCAAAAGATGTGCCCTTTTCTTATTTTAAGATTTTCATTGCAAGAAAAAGAGCAGTTCTAGGTCAATTCTCAACACGAAAGAAGTGCCTTCTCATGGGGTGAGAGATTCGATCTGAATACACAGCTTTTTCTGTCAAATGTCAAATGAAAGAATATTTTGTTGTTTGTTGTGAACTTGGGTCAAACTGTTCTACATTTTGCGACAATTTGTGTTTCATGAAGTTGTATAGAACAGTTTAGAACAACATGTTTTGCACCTACTTTTAATGCAGACCAAATGAATTTCAAAGCATCAGCTGATTTGTGTGTTTTGCAATTTTGGAATTTATGTATAAAGAATTAAATATAAAATAATATGAAAAAAGTTTGAATTGATAGAAAATTGATTGATGGTGCGAAAGCTTGGCAGCCTAACTGCGAGTGTGTTATCACACAAAAACCCCCTATATGATTTGAAACATGTTTGCATTTTTGTGGATTCCGGTGCAATATCGCTCTCGAGAGAAAATAAAAACATTTCCCCTACCTGTGCTGTGATTTTCTTAACAAATTGACAACACATTTTCTGGTCTGTTTTGGAATTTGAAGCAAAGTGAATGGTTTTCAGTTTTATATCTCATTTTCGACTCGATTTTTTTTACTATCAAATTCACTTTAAATCGATATTTCAATATCGCCATTTTGGAAGAAATTATATTAATTTGTCAAATTTTTATATTCATAAACAAACCACACAAATTTTGAATCTCTAATACAAAAACAAATAATTTTCAATGAATATATGTACCTATCAATAATAATACATATTATATGCATATTATCATAAACCTAACTCTTCCGTTTTGATAATGAGCTTAGTAATGGTTCATTAGTTTTAAAACTAGTAAAACTAGTCAGCCAACTTTGCTATAAAATAATATCGCATTTATGTAAATAAAAAGAATATGCATAAAATACAAGTTGACTTAGTTCCCGGATGGATATTTTTGTTTTTTGTTTTTTTTTTTTCAGCGCAAAAACATAATCTTATAGTTTGATTTGAAAATTTGTATAATATTAAATTTTAACTTACGTTCTAGTAGTTGTTTTAAATCTTCAATAGCTTTCTTCTTCACTTCCGGTGTTTCTCTTAATTCTTTTTCAGCAATTTGACGTCCATTTTCTGATAATTCATTTAATTCAAATGACAAAACAAAATCACCCAACTTAATGGATGGCAATTCTGGTAATTCAGATAACATCGTTGGGATTCCTGAAATTAAAAAAAAAAATCGAAAAAAAAAATTAATTTGATATTTCTTATGTATCGTTTAAGTGCATTAAGTATACATGTTAACATTTGTCATTATTATATTGCTTGACACCTTTTTTCTTAGGAAAAAAAAGATGATTTACATATGTTAAATATTTGATTTTGATATTTAATTTATATGAGGTTAATTAGCATGTTTTGTAGAATGAGGTTTAAGAATAACTTTAACTTTACCCAATAAGATTGTTTTCGTAATAAAAACAATATCTACCTAAATTAACAATGTACATTTCGTTAAGAGGTTTTTATTTGCATTTAAGTTTGCGTATATGTCTGAATCAGAAATAGAAGAAAAGTGAATTACACCGGATTTGAAAAAATGTTATAATTTTTTGCTTTTTCCGTGTAACTTGTAGAATTTAGGTTAATTTGTCAGTGTTATTGTCATTCAAACTGACAAGTGTAGCTGACATTTGTTATTGCTGAAGCTAAGTACAGACGATCGTCAGATCTTACAATATCGTCAGATCCGTCAGTGCTCTTACAATAGCTGCCAATGAGCTTCCAATGAAAAAATTGTCTGTTAAGGGATTTAGGGATTTTGTCACAGTCTTAAAATTTCATTGTCAGATAATTACCTGACAATTCTCTGAAAATGACGTTTCTGAAAATATCGTCAGGTTGAAAAAAGTCAGTTCAGTTGGCTGATATTTTTTTATGAAAAATTGGTCGATCCGTTGGAAGGGAAGACAGACAAATTATAAGTTTTGTTCGTAGTGGTCAGTGCAGAAATTTTTTTGAAAATAATTTTTAATAAAACTGGAAAATATTTCAATTGCAACTATTTTAACGGCATACGTGTTGGAAGACAGCGAAAAAAAGAAATTGCCACAAAAATGACAAAAGTGTTTGGACGAAGGATTGGGTGACTCGTCGAAAGATGCATAATTCGGCTTCCTTTTCCATTATCATAATTCAGTAGGTATAACAAAAAATACAAATAATTACCCTTATTCCGTAAGGTGTTTTACGAAAACGCCAGTTAAACTACAGGGCTCCAGAAGCGTCGATTGGCATATTTTGACATTATTAACAATTTCTTTATCAAATCGTTGTCTGACAATGGCTGACAATGACATTTCTGGCAATATTGACACAAAATGTCAAGTTTTGGTTGCATTTTCGAACTGTTCTATTTCTTCTTTTCCCTTTCTCGGGGCTAAAAAAAAAAATGCCTATTGTAGGTTCCTCCTGAAGTTACCTCAAATTTACATGACGGAGGAAAAATCATAAAACTAATGTTTATTTTTTTTGCAAAAGGTACAAAAGTGAAAAATACACGCAAACATACATTAGGGAAAACTTTTACCAAAACTATGTTTGTATTTTAAATAACTGTAGGATAATAATCCCAGCAACTCGTGAAAGATAAGGCTCGTTTCCTTCAAATGTTCACTTTTACATTTTGGTATAAAAGTTAGTTGAATGTTAATAAACCTTAAGTCTACTAAGTTCGAAAGTCAAAAAGTCAAAAAAGTCGTAGTGAAGACTTTTTTGCCTTTCGAAAAGCTTCAGGCAATTTTATCTGCGACTCACCGGTCTGCTGTTTTGTATCTCATCTTCTTTCTAATCGTTATATTTCCGAAAGAGTCATGGCTTACCGAAAACTAAACAAATCAATTTCAAAAAGCAGATAAATCGTCTTTATTTACTAATCTGTCAATTTACAAAAAAAAAAAGAATTGTAAAATTTACACATGATTCATGATCATGACACATTTGATTTGATACGTCAACAACAAACACAGTTTGTCTTGTCATTTTCGAGTCATTTTATCAAAAAAAAAAAACAGGAATCATTGTATTCATGTAAATAGTTATAACTTTGATATAAGATAACATGATGCATTTATAATTTCAACAATATAATATTTACAAAAACCACAATTGCTTGAATAAAGATAAATCTTCATTGTCAAGGGTAAAGCAGCAAAATGATTGTTTGTTTGCACGCTTGGCAATTTACAACAAAAGTCACTTGAAGAAGCGAACAGAAGAAGAGTCATGTTATATTTGTTATGCATACAAATTAATAATGAACTATAAAATAAAAGAAAATAATAATAACAAATGTGGGGGAGATTTTAATTCAAGTTAAATGAACTTGAAGGCAAGTTTTTTTTTTTTTTTAATTTGGAACTTGCGGTGATGAAGAGAAATCCCATATAGTATGACGGTAGAGTATATTCTCAGATATGCAGTCATATATAGGAACCTATAACCATTATTTTTATGGCAATTTATGGCAAACATTAAACAAACAAACACAAAAAAAAAAACACCATAAGAATATTAAATTACCTTTTTTGTATAAAATAATAGATTAGTAGACATTAATTTAGTCGATTCTAAAAGAGATTCTAAAAGACTCTCGAATGAAATGAATTTACCCACAACTTACAATTCGTTTTCGTCCGAAGACATCACCAAAAAATTGTAGGACTAAAAAGGCAAATAAAGGAAACCCGAAAATAAAAACTTTAGGAGTAATTTAAGCAGGTAATGATGATCATAATCAAATATACTGAATTATAAAGATGTGAATTCTAGCAGCCATTCTAATTTGCCTACAAGCTACGACTGTAAGACAAGAAATGAGAAACTATGTGATTAAAACTCATGAATAGACAATAGAGATCTGCACGTGTACACCCCTTTTTATATTGTTGTTGACAAAAAATGAAATTATAAATAAATATGCAAAATGTAAAAAAAATGGGTTTAAGAGGGTGAAAGGTACGAAAGATTCATATCTTTATAATTTTTTATTTTCTTCGGAGTTGAAAAATTAATTAAGAAAAATTCATCTGCAATGGGTGGAAATATCGGAATATCGAATTTTAATTTTTTTTTTAAATATAAAAATTGTTTCTTGTAAATTTTGAAACGCAATATTATTCAAAATTATTAGATTCTCTTGTGCTAACAAAAATTGTCACGAAAATCAAATACAATAAGATAGTCGGAAACCAAAAAATGGTTCTGTGAGAAATACCGTTAATTATACTGATACTAGCTTACATACAAATTAAAATTAAAATCGTAGGAGTCATATTTGAGAAAAACTAGATTTTCCTTAACGGTTTGAAAATACTTTTAGGTATGTACCGTTATTTTTTGTTTAAAATCTGATAGTTAATGTTAAAAACCACTGGGTGTTTTATAACAATCGTCTAAGTCGTTTTTGAATTATTACTTACTCAAAAAAAAAACTAACTTTTTTTTTAAATCACAAAATATTTTTTTTTTTAAATTTTGGTAGGTATACAATACTTTTAAAACTTTTTGAAACATTTTTTATAAAAAAATGTATAAAAATTATTTGAATTGTGTTTGAGAAAATGAATGGAAAATAAAGTAATGGTTTTACGGAATTAAGGCACCATTTATAACCATTTTTCTTATTGATTTTTTTTAAGTTTTGTAGGTTTTTGAGAAAAATAAGAATTAAAAAAAAAACTTGTACGCTAGGTATACCGTTATTTTTGGTCCCAAACCAAATTAAAAAAAAAAATGTTTGAGCGAATGGCCCAAAAAACGCTTGGTACCATGTTTAAAAATTTAAAGAAAATCGACTGACAGACAGAATTGCGAGTCCCACTTTTTCCGGCTCCGCTATATCGTAATGTCTAAGTTTTATCTAAATCTCGAGTTTGATTTTTTTTTACGAATCAATAACTTGGCATATAGTACCTATATGTACATATGAATGTATGTAGATATGTATGTATATATTGCAAGTAAAACATTGAGTAATTATCGTTATATTAATCGATTTCAAAACAGATCTTATCAATACTGTCAAACACCTCTTTTTAATGGTTCGCGAATCATTCAACTCAAGTATAGAATCTAATAAATGAGTTGCGGAGTGAGACTCAATTTTTACATTTCTCTTATTGCAAAAATGTCAAAATTGATTCATTAATTGGATTCTGTAATCGGGGTGATTGTTTCATGTATTGAAAATGTATGCACTTGGTTAGTATATTTTTAAATTAAATGTTTTGAAATATCTCTACGAGAATATTTTTTTGCAGCGGTATAAAATTTTATACCGCTCACAATTGTGAGCAAATATTAAAATGGTTCACAATACTATAAGTGGAGTGCGGAAATGATGAATATTATCATCATTGCTATTTGATATATGAAAAGATGCATTGAATTTTCCTAAAAAAGATAATATTGATTTACCAAAAATTTTAGACCTCTAAAAACAACTTTTATAAAAATTATACTTAATCCTCATAGATTTAAAATATTTTTGTTCATTTTATTTTAAATTATAAAAATCAAGGGGTCTTATAAATTCACGTTGAGACGTTGGATATGATATCTAAGTCCGCTGGGACCGTCCTTCACGTCTTAACGTGAACTGTCCCATTTATACAAAGTAAATAAATTTAATTATTTAATTACAAAACGAGTTTCCGAATTTACAAACAATAAAATTATATTAATAAAAAATAACATAAATGTAAAAAAAAAAAAAAAACACTTTTAAAAAATACTCACTCATTTTGATAAATTTCAATGTATTCCAAATAAAATCACAAATTTAACTCTGAAATTTATTATTTTCTGCACTATATTTTGCTTATAAACGAGTTGATGTTGATATCCTTCAAATTAAAATGCAAAAAAAAAATAAAATAAAATTTAATTAAATAAGTATGCTAATTTTCCGTCGTTGTCGTTTCACAAACTAATTTCATACAAGTTATAAATCAAACGGAATATTTTATCCGGATATTAAATAAATTAAGAACGCTTGCCTTGACTCTGAGACTGCGGCTTTTAGAAAAAAAAAGTTTTATCTTCAAATTAATTTACTTCTGAATAAAAACAAATTTTTAAGTATAATAATTTGAATTTAATCAGATGACTGATATTTTTGAAAGAAGTCAAAAACTGTCTTATAAATGGTCAACCACTTATTATTGCAGTTAAACTTGAAATGCAACTTATTTCTGAATTTTCTGTGGTTTTGTAATGGCGCAATCCCATGGGTCATCCATCTAAAACCGGTGTTAATGGCCTTTAGAATGGTCATCATTTGTCAAAAAAAAATTAAATAAACAAAACACCACCAATGCAATAAAATTATGTTTGCTGTCTGACATTCTTCTTTGCCTTTCTTTTCTTTCACTTTTTTTCTTGACCCTTAAATTTACATGAAAATTATAGTGACAAATGAAAACAAGCACAAGAAATTAAGAAACAAAAATAAAAAACAAAAAACTGTGTCAAGGTCTTGAGAAACCCAAAACGAAGATAGTCGTCTCAAGAAATGAGTTTAAGTTTTTTTCTTTTTTTTTTTGACGATAAGGCAATTATGTTTTGTTTATTTTTTTTTTGTTGAACAACCTTCTCAATGCCTGGCCCCTAAAACTTCAGTTTGTAATGGTCTTGAATTAACTTCATTCCGAGTAAATTGAAGTTGAACTTTAATAATGAATATTTTGCAGTCATCAAGTGAGCGGCGTTTTAATTTAAAAATTAAATTTATTTTGGAATTTAATATACATATGTAATTATTATTAAGTAATTCCTACATCAATTTATAAAAATTAACAAAATCTGGAATATTTTTATCCTATGGGAATTTCAAACCCCCGTATATGAAACAAATGACGACGAAACAATTTTATGGCAGAATTACTTTATATTTTGCTTCCGACACGACGAAAGTTAAGATCGTAACTGGACGCAGAAAAATCCATGTGGATGGCTTTAAACCACCAACAAATAAAAATGACAATATACGTTAACTTGTTTATATGAAAATAGTTGTAAATCTGGTTTTGGTCTTATATTTGATTGTTATACATTGAGATTTATCAATTGATTGAGTTGAGAGAGTATTATGTATATATTTTTTTTTGTTGTTGTGATAGGGAAGTCAGACAATCGTATTATAACCCAAAAACGCCCGGTGAAGTGAAGTGAAGACTTGAACTTCATTAAGCGTGTTATTTGTGTTTATTTTTATCATTGACAGTTTAGTTATTCTTTGAAGAGCATTTGAAAAAAAACAATCCTATTGGCATCACTTATAGTTTAAGTGCTAACAAGTAACTACAGTGAATTTTTTGTTGTTGTAGACGTTTATAAAAAGCTAAAAACTATTTATAGTAAAAAAATTTAACTTGTTGGATGCAAATCTGCACTTATTTCTCAAAAATTCCAATTTCTACCAGTTTTAGTCCAAAGTTCTATCAAAGTTAAATTGAATTGGATTTAAATTGGCAGATTTTGGAAATAAACGAACAGAGGTAGTATTTATTTAAACATTAAAGTTTTTCAAACATTAAGAAATTACAATAGTACGTAAATACCTAAAGGGGACTATAATGCTGTGGTGAGTACAAAATTGTGGAAAGTAAAGAATTAACCAAAAAAATCGCACCTATTTAAGTTATGAGCCATGTTTTGGTGAAAATGTAAATAACAACTCAGCAAAATTTTTACACACAAAAGAAATTATTTTTTTGGTTTTTGTATACAAACAATACCAACATATTTATGATCACTTTTATTTGTTATTGTTTACGTGTAAAAGGTTTGCTGAGCTG
Organism: Epistrophe eligans; assembly: GCA_951394125.1. NCBI lineage: Eukaryota > Metazoa > Arthropoda > Insecta > Diptera > Syrphidae > Epistrophe > Epistrophe eligans. The sequence continues at coordinate 100,285,321 of OX596028.1, read as the reverse complement.
GCTATTCACTTTTTCAAAAAAAACACGCATATTATTATATTTTATAAAAAATCTTATCGCTAAATTTAAATGATATATACATATGTATTTAATATGTATGCATGTTAATGTTTTAAAAATATAGGTCTTTTGTAAATTGGTCTAAAATTTTGATTAAATGTCATCCCTAGATTTAGGAGTTAAAAATTAAATTTGGGATCAAATTTCTCGCTTTTATAATCAAAATTGACACACGGTCTTATTTAGTATTTTATAACAAAATGCACGACTGGATCGCAAGCGTTCCAACGGCTGAGAATTTTATACATTTATATCTACATACATTTATAAATTGTTAAAACAACTCCTAAAAATATTTTAATCTGAAAAATATGAACTTATGAAAAAATCGTAGAAGCGTTTTTTTTAAATAATTTTTGTATATGTATGTACATACAAAAAATTAAAATTTAACCTCTGTTATCTTTAAATTAAAATAAAATTTAACTAAATTGATAACTGAATTCATTAAAATCAACATTTAAAAAAAAATGATATGACATTCCATGAATCCATAAAAATCATTAAATGGCGCAAAATTTTAAACAGCATGATTAGCATGATAGTACTTAACAATTTTCAAATTTAAAAGCTCTTTACTTGAATGTTCTTAGTGTTGAAAAAATGTTTGACTAAACCTTTTTTCTTAACAAAAATCAGCTGAAAAGACTTTAAAAAAATGACAGTTCCTGCAAAATAGTAAACAAATATGCCAATTTCACATTTTTAATTAGTGACATTTGGAACTGGTACGATACTTAAAGTTAAAGTATGCATTTGGTAATTTTTACTTTAATAAAATATTTAACGATCTTTACTAGTTTAAAATTGAGAAATCCTGTTTTTAACCATGCATCATACTAAAAATGTTTTAACATCATACTTTATCATCTAAAATTTTGCGCTATTTCTGTAAGGGATTACGCATGTGTATCCTAAAATTTTTACTTGCGATAAACATGTATATGTGTATGTATTGTATATCTTACTAGTCAAGTCAAGTTATAGATTATTAACAAAATTGAACCTGAGATTTTGATTAAACTTGACATCACCCTAACAGGAAAGACGAAAAAGTGGTGTTCGCAATTCAGTCCGTATCTACATATGACTGATGTTAGTTTTTAAGCGTGTTTTGCATAATTAACGTTAGGTACCTCCCATAAAAAATTTCTTAGTCGTTAAAGATAATCTAACGACTATTCAGATTTATTTAAAACAATATTCAGTTAATTTTACTAATTATCTTTTGGTAAAAATTGTTTACGATTCTTTTTTATTTTCGCTTTTCTCGATAAAATTTATATTCAGAAGCTTCTAGAAATTTCTAGAAATTATAAATAAAAATGTTAACTACAATTAAAAAAAAAAAAATGTTTTCAATTTTTTTTTTTTTTTTTGAAAACTCAATATTTTGAAATCAACTTGGACAGTCTTGTCAAACTTGGCCTTAAGCATTTTTTAACTATTTGTTTATACCAAAAATAACGGTAGGTACCTACCATACCTACAACTGTTTCAAAACTGTTAAGGAAAAAATGTATTTTGTTTTGAAAACGTTATGTTATAACAAAATGTTTGTCCTGAAATTTGCAGAATTTAACAATTATCAGGAACTCGGTTTATTAAGAGAACCTATCACAGAAAAAGATATTTTCCACTATATCTCATTATCTGCTTAACTGTTTTCATTTTGAAAATTCAATATTTTGAAAAATGGTGGATTATCATTTTATAGAAATTGAATTTTTTATCAGTTCAAACCTTTGTTTTTTTTCTTTTCAAAATTTTGAGTTTAAAAATAAATTTTACAAAAACTATCGATTAAAATTACTTGATATGAAAAGAAAATTAGAGAATGAAGTTTTTGCGTTAAAAAAAGCTTTAGAGTTGTATTGTAAGTGTTGCCGTTGTTTCTTTAAATTTTTTGTTCAAAATAAATTTTAAGAAAATTGAAATAGATCCCTTCCATACGATTTTTTTCTTGTCTCGTCCTAATTTATAATCTTTAGCTTTTTGTCGCATTTAAGGTAAATCACCCTGTTCATTTTCGTGCACTCATATAATATTACCTTTTGGTGGGTGGCATAAAATATAGGTTTCCGTTGGTAACTAATTTCTTTTTTTTAAATTAGATAAATATTATTCACGAAATTTGATAAAACGGGTATGAGGTTGCGAGTTCATTGACATAATTTCCGTAAATGAAGGCCTTTATTAAAAAACGAATAAAGCCCTTCAAGAATCAAGATTTTATCATTTGAAGAAAATATGATGTTGTATTTTCCATTGCGAAAAAGTTCACAATAACTTTTCAATATGACCGAATAACAATTTAAATTACTTTGTTTAAGGCTTTATTAAAAACAATCCATTTTTTTTCAGTACAAAATCCATATTCCTTGAACCTTCAAACAAAACAAAACAATCAGCACTAATGGAATATTTTTCCAAGGATAGTGAGCTTATTAACTATACCTAAATAAACACTCGATTTTATTTTCAATGGCAATCCTTCCTTATTACCGAATTAAATGACTCTCCTTCATTATAATGGTTTCCACTTCCATCGCAAAAAAATGCAATTCCATGTGAATGTGCATATATGTATGTATGTATGTATTCATTGCAGTGCTGAAGCTGATGCAAAAACAAACATATTCTCATGAGTGTATTTTTCCATTAAATCAACAAACCGGAAATTTAACTTGAACTTTGTTTTAAAATATAAATATACACATGATGTGAATCACTTTCATTTTATTAAATCACAAATTAGCAATTGTACTAGATACTTGTACATGTACGTAGGGAGGAAGGGAACTTGTTTAACTTTTGTATATTTTTTTGTTTAATTGCAAAAAGTCAAGGCTTCGTACTCGCACAATTTAATTTAAACTAAATTAACTTCATTTGCAAATTTTTGTTTCTTCAAGAAAACCTTAGTCCTTAATTAAATTCATTGTTCTTACCTTGGCAATCACTTTGTAAATTACAAAAAAAAAGTATAACAACACACTTTTACTTTATCTAATATTTCCAAATAATTGATAGGTCAATATTTGAAGCTTAGCGCAGTCGTCCTATTCACACACACTTTTTATTTTTGTTTAGGTTGTTCCATGCGGGATGCTTGAATCTGAATGAAAATAATTTTCATGAATGAAAGTGTCATGGTACAAAGAAATAAAATAATAAATTTCCCAGAAAAATACTGGTATATGAATGACGATGGCGGGGGAAAGGAGAAAGTGACTCCAAGGATTTGACCTTGAGTAGAGTGAAATGAGTCAAACACGTGTTGAAGTCAATTTGTGTTATACAGCTACAATACCTGTTAAAATATATAACGAGCGAGGTTGTGGTGAAAATCGATTTTTCTTTATTTAGAATAAATATATAAATAAATCACGAGGAAAACATAAACAGTGACATAATAAGTAATATAATAAGTATGTATGGAAGTTGCACGTTTGAATCTGATACGATAAAGATGTGTTATGCCTTATTCACACGAGTGAACAAAATGTCATTATTTCTATCATTTTATCGCAATTTGTCATGCTACTGTTTTATTACAAACAATTATTAAAATAACATAAATAATGAAATTTTGTCACTAAATGTAAATGAGGCATAACGAATTATGTAAAATTATTATGTCAGAGATTTTTGAAACTTTTGAATAATATTAAAGGATGTCACGTATACGCCCAAGTGTCCTGTGGAAATTAATTTGTATTAGTTAGTTTAATTTTGCGTTTATTTATTGATGTGCGATTATAATTCATGGATTGGTTTTGTGTGAAGAAAAAATTGCAAAGTTTCAATCAAAATTAACTCTACGATATGGAGTTAGTCAGAAAAGTAGGTTTTCTTCTGAACACCAATACATGTAAATATAGCTTCAAGCTCAGAAGAAGAAAATTTTTATTTTTTTTTTTTTTTAATCCAGAATTTGTTTTTTTGAAAACTTTTATATGCAATATTCTTCAAATTTATTAGAAGCTTTTTTGTAAAATTCATTAAAATCGGTTCAACAGGTAATAAGATAGATACATTTTTTTTCCAATAATATAGTCGATCGTACTAATATTATTAGTTGACATAAAAATTTTAATCAAAATCGTAAGAGCCGTTTTTGAGAAAAATGATATTTTTCATTCTGGTTTTTAAACATTTGTATGCGAGGTACTGTTATTTTTGGTCATAAGAATGATTTTTATTTAAAATTTGCTAGAAAATGTTAAAAAACTGCTGGGTGCCAATTAAAATCGACCAATTCATTTTCGAATTATTAGGTTTTCATAATTTTGTACGGCAGGTACCGTTATTTTTGGTCTTAAAAAATGAAAAAAAAAAAAAACGTGTGGGGGAATGCCCAAAACCCGCAAGGTACCAAGTTTGAAGAAAATTGACCCACTTGTTTATGCGGCAGTCGAAAGCACAGGACAGACAGACAAACAGAATTTCTAGATCCACTTTTTTCGACTTTGCTATCTTCATGTCAACTTTGATTACAATTTCGAGTTCGATTTTTTTTAACGAATCCGTAACTTGCCATAAAGTGCCAATATATATCGCAAGAAAAAATGGATGAAATATACAAAAATTCACAATCACGGTGTTGCGCAAGTTAGAATCTAAACATTTACTAGCTATCAAATATATGTACATATCTTTCTGTCACGAATTTAGTTTCTGTGCAGCCAGCTAAGCGCAATGAATAACAGCTAATTGATGCCTAATTCACAATGCGACGAGACAACGACACGACGACTTAACGAGAACTCTTTGCAGATGTTCTCTTTTAATAACGAATTTAAAACAAAGAAATAATACATAGTAAAGCATTTCTCGTCTTCAAGTCGAAAAATAGAAAAATAGACGCAAGACGTGACGACGGGAATTGCATTGTTCTAAAAGTTCCTCATTAAGAAAGGAAAACTGTGAAGAGGTCTCGTCACGTCGACGTCTCGATTTCTCGTCGCATTGTGAATTAGCCATAAGTAAACTTCTCTTCTCTAGTGACCAGTTCGGCAGATCTGATCCTTGTGAACTCGAAAAAAATATTCATTTGAACTTGTGACGAGACGTGACGACGAGAAATGCTTTATTATGCATTATTTCCATGTTTTAAATTCGTCATTAAGAGAGAACATCTGCAAAGATATCTCATAACGTCGACGTCTCGTTGTCTCAGGCATATTTCACTGAACTTTTTTTTGCGTAAAATTACTAACGAACATTAGTGCCATTAAAGTCTGCAATGAAGGTCTTCTATTATAAACGACGTTTAAGCCAAATTATTTCTTTCTTTTCAAACTATACTTTAGATAGAGAAGAAAAAACGAAATACAATTTCTTTTTTTATTCAGCCTTATTCTGAGTTTCACCCCAGTAATATTCCACCCGGAAAATTTGACATTTCTTTTTTCGCCTATTGTAAGTTTCACCCGGAAAGTTTCCATGTTCGAAAAATTCCCTTTATTGTGAATAATTATTTCGGGTGGAATGTAATTCCATTGACAGCTTCACTTATTTTTAAGGCGAACGAAATTTTGTTCGGGTGAAACTCACAATAGCTTTTAATAGTTCCCGGCGGCGAACAAAAAAATGAAAGAAATGAAATATTTTTCGGGTAAAACTCACAATAAGGCTGATTATTTTTATACACCTCTGGAAATCGTATTTTTTGAGATGTAGCTTCATTTTTCTCAACATATCTAAAATCCAAGAGGCAGAAAATATAACGGAATATCTTTTTTCATTAACAACTCCAGTTTAAAACACAACACATGCATTCACCATTATTGTTTTGAAGCCCAACCATCTTATTAAAATGTCACCCTTTTTTAAATTACAAATTTCAAAAAATCACTCCCCTAGTCCCTTCTGCACACGCGATAAAATAAAAATGTCACACGATTTCTGTAATGGGAAAAACTTCCCAAGTCATAGTCAGATTTAACAATCAAACAACATTTTCAAGTGAGCCATTACTTATCAAAGTTAATTATTAATAAATTCAGTGTAGGAACTTTTTTTTCAAACGGACTTACCTTTTTCTTATTCCAAATCCTAAATGCAAAAATTCTATTTTAAATAGAAAATAAAAAAAAAACACACTCCACGAATATGCCTCGCTCGTTATGATATTTGTCTTTTAGTACGTCAACCCCGGCAACCAAATGAATTTGAAATAACTATTTTGTAACTCAACACGCGTTCGACTGTCCCAAAGTCTAGTTCTCAAATAAAACTAATGGAATTAATTAGATGCGGTTAGGTTTTATATAAAATCGAGTATTTTATGTTTTTTTTTTATTTTATTTTTTTACAGTATTATTGTTATTTACTTAAGGAGGCGTCTACTTGACAATCACACAGAATTTTTATCTTAACTTAGTGCAGTTTGTTTGTGAGATTGATCTTCACAAAGAAAAGGTCACTATTGGGGTTAAAACACCTTCATTAGTCAGTGAAATTAGCAAAGAATCTTTGATATTGTAATTATTGTTGGAACAAAGATCACTGTCGATTTAATCGATTAAAAAATAATATCTGTACACAAATTGCAAGTAGGTAGGTATATTTCCTAGTGTTTTTTTTTTAATATTCAAGAACAACAAGTGCCTCACTGACGAAACACACGCACTGACTACTGAATAGATAGACTTTGAAGTGGAACATACCTAAGCCCTTCGTGGTGGGTAATAGGCGTTAGTCAAGCGTTTACCCTATTTTTCCAGAGTTTTCTTTGGTCAATTTGATTATATGCGAGAAGCCATGCCTTATTAAAATGTTCTCCTTCTTTTCTTTTCTTTTTTGCCTTTCTTTGAATTAATTTAGAATACTTAAGTGAAGCACGTTTTATACATACATATATGTACATCAAAAAATAAATTTCATTTATAGTCCAGCAAAATAGGCTTTATAAAAATTGCAAATTTGTTGATGAGTGATTGGACTTGAACAGTTCTTTTTTTTTTAGTTAAATTATTAACTAAAATAAGATCAGCTTGAAGCCTAAGAACAAAAGTATTAGACAGCCTTTTTCTAGATAGATTGTGTAATTTGGAGTTTTGATTGGAAGATAAAACTGTTTTTTTTTTTTTATTTTTCAGAAAGTTTATCTACAGTTTAACAATTTCTTCATACTCTTGCATCCCTCAAACCGGTGTTGGTGGTAGTGGACCATAAAATAATGTAGCGTTGATTATCAAAAGAAATGAAAGCTTTTGTAGATTCAAAATAGCTTTTGTATTTTATGGAGAAATCCAACGTTGAGTTAAGAACATGCACATAAGTGGCATAGGCTGTAGGGATTCGATCCCACGCCTTCGACATGATGCTGTTACCATATTATGCTAAGGGACACTCTTGCATTCAGAAGTGGTTTATTTGCCAGGTCGATTTGACGTATTCAAACTAGATCGTTACCTCGATTTTTATTTTTAACTGCACCGATGCAACGCAGATGATTCTTCGAACATAAACGTTTGTTCCTTGAGCCTTGAAGTCACCCTGGGGTCGCCCTAAAGCGTTTGAAAAACATCAACTCACCCTGACAATCAAATTATTTGTTTTTTAAGACCTAAGGTCGCCCTGAACTCTTCCTGAAGTAGACTTAGGTTTTTTGCTGTGGCGAGTTAAGGTAACGAATAAACTGCCAAAGTTACATGAGTTGTGATGCAATTATTTTAATATAATTGTAAATAAGAAAAGGGAAACGCTCGAAGTTGTTTTAATTAATTTTTTTAATTAATTTTAAGTTTTAATTATTGAGCACAAACTTCCTGTTTCTTGCTTTGACTATGTCAACAAAACAATTTACACCCTCCAGTATTTTTTGAAAATCGAAAAATCCAGTTTTTTTGACAATTCTTGGGGTTGTCAAGAAAACCTGGGTCAACTCTTCGTAAAATTCAACGAACGAAACTATTGTGAGTATTGTGACTTGAGCAAAATTTGTTATTAAACAGCATGGCCAGCTGTTAAAATTCGTCTTTAAATTTTCTGACAAAAATGCATTTTTGACGCAGATGTAGTTTTTGAAAACAGTCAACATTAAAAAATAACTATTTCAATTCGCATACCTTAAAAAGAAGCAAGGGCAATCAAATTTTAAGGGGTGGAAAAATAATAATTTTTAAAAATTAACGTTTTATTTACAACTCACAAAAGAAGCTTAAAAATGATGATGATAGTGCTACAGCTAAACATACAGTAGACGTGCTTTTCAAAAAAAAAAAAAAAAACACCTAGTACCTATAGAGTAAGTTGGCCTCTGCCACATTAACCTCATTTCTGTCTTAATATCGAATATAACCCTGATTCAGGAGCCCTGCGAGGCTGCGACGTAATATATGAAAGTATCAAGGTTGCCTTAGCCTTTGAATCCTTTCAGCAGAGCCTGATGAAATTTTTAAACATATAATTGTTCCAATTCTAATTCTTAAGGAGATAACTAAACATCAGATATATTAATTCCAAAAACTAGCGTTTTCCTTTTCTATTTCTATTTTATTTAGCACTATCGCGAAGAAAATTTCCCCGGAGTTTTTTCCCATTTTGGGAAATTTGGTATCAGGAATCTTGAAAATTGTAAGGGAAAATATTCTTTTCAGCAAAATAGCTATCGTGAATAATTTTCCAGGGAACTTTTTCCTCATATCAATGCAAACATTTCCCCTAGTAAGTTTTGGGGAAAAATTATTTCGTGGGAGATTCGCGATGGGAAACATTCTTTCCCTAGGATTTTTTGTTTTTCCGGGGAAAAAAAGATCCCATTAAATTGACGATAGGGCTGATTATCTTTCAATTTTTCTTTTGATTTCTATTTCAAAAATAAGTAATAACCTGCAGCAAAACAATCCTACTTCAGGGCGAGTTTCGAGTGACCCAAGGCCTCAAAAAACACAGAATTTAATTGTCAGAGTGAGTTAAGGATTTCAAAAAAAAAAAAAAAACGCTTTAGGGCGACCCCAGAGTGACTTCAGGGCTCAACGTACAAACCTACTGATTATAATGCAATTCGACACTGTTTGAGCTTCTCCAAACAGCCCTTGGCAAACTTAGCAAATTCTTGGACCAGTAGCTGCGGACTTACGTGTTAACCCACTTAAGACAGATGTGGGTTTGTTTACAAGAAATATTGTAATATTCCAAATATGTATAGACCCGCCCAAAGATCTTGGCGTGGTATTTTATAGTAAACTAAACTGCAAAGTATATATTAAAGAAAGAGAAAAAAATGTCGACGGTGGTGCCCAAAATAAAACAATTCAAATTTATAAGCTTTACTTTGGCATCAAAATAGTGACTGATTTAGCAAGCATTTTAAGATTAAAAATGTTCAACGATGAGCTTCAATGACGAAAATTATATTTTATAATTTGCTCTTTAGCTTTCACTCTGATACCTTATTAATATATGAGTCGGTAGGTAGTTGGTAGGGATGCTAGATACCTTGACTAATCCTTTGACTGCATGTGAATTCGATTTATAAGACTGCATAATTCTGAGCAAACGAGAAAATGTTCAGATTCTTCTGTTTCAATTATAATATTTTTTCTTTAGTAGCTTGGTCCAGGTTCGATCCTCAGCTGGGGAAAAAAGTTTTCCAAATTAAAATTGGACAAATGACCAAGCACCACTAAAAAAGGAGTCTGATGATCGGCCTGGCAGTCGTGAAATATGTAGCTATAACTCCAGCCTATAAAAATCTTGGTGGTAGCACACCCAAACCTTCAATAATATTTTTTCTTTAGTTTTTTATTCTATTTTTATTATATGTTTTTTTTTTTTTATTATTTATCATTTGAATTGTTCAGACCGCATCAGGCATATCCCATGCCAATTTCCTAATTTTGTATAAACGAATTAATTATTTTAAGTTGTGTCTCGGTTTGCCCAGTAAATAATTGTTAACAATTTTAATAGTTTAAAACTCGCAATATATTTCTCTAATGATTTTGCCTTAATTCATACCTAAAATATAAACAATTAAACAAATTTATATACAAAAATAGATCGTTGGTTTATTTGAAAATATAGAAAGAATAATACTAAAACTAGAATTTAAGAAAACAAAATTAAAACATAAAAAAAAACACAAAAGAATTAGCTAAATTTGTGGCAATAGATGTCTTTTCTTAAATATTATAGTTTAAAATTCATAGAGAATTGACTATACTACAGATTGTTATATACAATTACAATGTTTATAAATTTATTTATTTATTAAAGATATAAGTACATGTCAAGCACTCGGGATTTTTGTCATCTATTCTGTTTTGGTTGTAAATTTTTGTCTTTGTCTTGGGAATGAGGAAAGTCTTTTGATTTACGTTTACATAAAAAAAAACAAATGAATGGCGCGACAGCTCGTGAAAAACAAGGACCTATAGTAACTTACACTCTCAACTATTCCTGTGTGTCATGTTGATAATCAACAGGAACGGAGGGGGCCCTACAACTTTTCTACCGAATCTGAACGGCTAAAATGAGAGGCACTTTTTACGTTTACATAAATAAAAAAAATAATAGAAAAAAAAAAAACAACAACAAAATTAATGTGATGTTGTTTACATAAATATAATTTAAATTAAATAACAAAATAAATGTATGAAAAAAAAACAATATAATACAAACATCACACGGACGGACAAAAAAGGATACTTTTAAAAATACTTTTTAAAAAAATGTAAAAACAAAAAAAAAACTTATTTTACTTTGGTCGAATTTTTTCATACATAAACTTTTGCAAGCGATTATTTTTATCTGGAATTGTTAGTTTTTTTTTATTAAATTGGAATTGTGCTAGGGCAAATTCGTAGAGATCGTTTTCCATTTGCCAGATTTTCGAATTCATTATGGCAGCAACGGTCTCTTCACTGGGAGCGATTTTCCATGATGTTTGTCTAAGGTGTGATTTATTTGAGTGCTGATAGTGCTCACGAAAACCTTTGAATATTCTTAAATAAAATTAAATATCAGAATTATGAGAATTATTGAAAACATTATATTCATTAAAAATATACATATGTATGTACATAATGTAGGAATTTACCTAGGAAGTGACCGTTCAAGAAGATCAACAAAGTCCTCCATTTGTTCTGTGACTCCAACAAGGAAATACTCATTGACTAAGTTACGTTTAGCTTGATTTAGTGCCCATTCACTGCCAGGTTCCCTGTACATTTTGATAAACACAAATTACGGTAAAGAATTTTTTTGTTTGATATGCAATCTTATTCGATCTTTTTAGAATTCAGTAACAAAATTTACGCTATGACTATTTTTTTTGTTATTGTTGTTTTAATTATGTATGTATTTATGTATTTTTCATGTAGGTAGAAAGTTTAATTAGTATCGCTAGAACCGTTTTGGAGAAAATTAAATTAGGAAGACGTTCCAGACGTTCTAGCCTAAACAATGAAATTCGAAGTTCTCCTCTGTTGAAGCAGACATTAACTGGTTAAACACAAGAGACACCGACTCGCGATGAACACTTTGAAAAGAGTCGCAATATCAAGGTTAAAATGCATACAAACTTGTTAAAGTAAATACGCGATGCTAAATATTGGTTAACTTTTAATTATCCTCCAATCTTTTTTATAAGAAGTAAAAAACAAGTCGCTGAAATTCAATTCGTTGAAGAATATTTCACGGTTTAGTGGCCCGTGGCGTAATGCGTAGGACTGTTACGCCGAAGGGTCCGATTCCTTTCCTATGCTACCTAAGAAACTTTCACGGATAGTGCCTCTTGCGAGGATTTAAAAAAAAACCTCTAAGGTTATCTCTTGTCCTAAAAAAGTGCCTCTCACCTTAGCCGTCCGTATTCAGCAGAGAATTTTAGGTCCCCTCATTTCCTGACAATAACTCACACACATGAATGGTTAAGAGTTGTAAGTCACGAGGCCCTGGTTCTACACAAGCTGTCGCTCCACCAAGTTTAGTTTTTGTATTTTGTCATTTTTATTTATTTGCATTATCTAAGGACCAAACATGCCTATTTCGGAATGGTTGTGCAAATGTAATGAATGGTTTTCGGACTGAGTACTAATCTTTAAGCAAAAATTTTACTTTTGTGGAAAACAAAAACCCTGTCTTTAATTTTGTTTTCCAGTTTAGTTTACGATAAAGTACCACTAGAAACCAGTAACGATATTCCATTCATAGTGGGCGTGTCTGTATTTGGAATATTACGAACTAGTGGGTTATCATTTAACCCGTAGCTTTTGGCCCAATTAAATTACTAAGCTTGTTAATGGCTGTTTTGCTGGAGCTCAAATATCCCTGGGTCCATTATTACGATGTCGTTAGCGTAGGCTACGATTTTGACACCGTTTAGACTTATTCGATTTTAGATATCGTTAAGGTATTTAACCAAAGATAGCAAGGTAGCCAAGGCAGAGGAGATAAGATCTTTGCTTGGGGAGTACGTTTATACGACCTAGAGACCTTACCTAGTTTACCCCAGTTTTTTGTCTATATTTAGAAGTCTTGTTTGAAGCATGGTTTCAATCCAATTTGTCAACATCGGATCGATGCTGATACCCAATTTTCAACGTAATTAAATTACCCTTATATATCAAGGAATACTATGAATTGTTTTTTCAACCATTACACTTGGTAAAGTGTCGATTCAACATTATTTGGGACTGCTAACTTTATGCGAACGTATTTCCTCTGTAAACTTAATGCGATTGTGTGCTTCCGTTAGTCTCTTTAAGGTCTTGGAAAGAAAGGGCCTGCCCGAGGGAAATGACAATGATTCCTGAAAGGGGTTTTTGTCTGATAACACACTCGTAATTAGGCTGCCAAGGTTTCACACATCATATTAATATTGAAGGTTTGGATAGACAACAAACACTTGGGTGAGCTACTACCCAGTTTTTATAGGCTTGAGTTAAAGCTATTTCGCGACTTCCAAGCCGATGATCAGACTCCTTTTAGTGGCGCTTGTTTATTTGATCAATTTAATTTGAAAAACCTTTTTGCCGTAACTGATGACTTCTCCCCAAGCAAAGGGAACATAATTTATGTACAGATTTCGCCAAAATGTGCTCATTCAGATTGGTACAAAAATGTCTTTAGAACTTTTGGAGCATAATTAGAATTGTTTAATCAGGCCTGTGGCTTTAGCACAACTGACACTGACACAACACTTCATTTCAAAATACATACTTTGATTTCTGATAAAGGTATATAGGTTTATAATAATTCAAATATTTGACATATTTCTTGTAAAATAAACTTTCAAGATTAAAAAAATGCACTAAAACTATAAGAGCAAGTACATAATGTGCGACCCAGTCGAGCATATGATCGCGAATTAGAGTCAATTTTGATTTGAATCGAGTTTAATAAATTGATCGAATCGCTTATTTTTGTACCGAGTTTTCGGTTTCATGTTCTTTGATTTCGGTTTCTTTGATAATGAGAGTCTTGATTTTAGTAAAATAAAATATTGGCAAAAAACACTCATGTAAGTAATAGATTTAAGATTCGTACTCACCAGCACTCTGCAGCATGCCCACAAAAGAATGGAATCTGTAGCCACATATTTTTGGGATCACAGTCGGGTTGTTTGGATTCAACACATTTGTCGAATGTCTAAAACAAATTAAATATATAAACCCCTAACTAGAGATAAATATTCTTGATTTGTGACTCACCATTTTATTGCCTGCCTTCTTGCGGACTAAATTCGGTCGATAGTTGTCCCCGTATCGAAGAAAATAATAGTAAGAAACTAGTCTATCTAAAGGCTTACGAACTATATTTATGTAAATTGGTTTATGTGCTATTTGGAATCTGCAAAAAAGAAATTAGTTAGTGAAAAAATTTATCGAGTTAAAGTTAAATTGTACTTGGAGAAGTCAAGGAAGGCCATATGGCCATGATATAGTGCCGGTTTCATTTCACGCCACTGTGTAACGTTTCTCACAAATGTCACCTGTAAACGAGAATTATTAGAAAAATTCTTTTTCTTCCTGTGAAAATCTGTTCCTTACCTGATTAGGCAATGATAAAACATGCATGTTGGCCGTGACATTGATATGAAGGACATGGAAGCGATTCTTTTTGCACAGATCATAGGCAATATTGACGAAGCTTGTTGATCCAGTCTTCGGCACACGATTGTATAGAATCACTAGATTATCATCATAGTCGTAATTTGGATTTAAATCATTGCCACTAAGTCGAACAGCCTTCGGCGGAACTAGAACAGAATATAAAACTCAATGAATTAATCGCATTCACTTGCATGGGTTAGGTAGTGAATTATTTATAAATCTGTTTCTCATACCATCATGGAATGTCTCTAGGCGGACTTCAGAATACAAAAACCAATAACAAATACAAGTTGTGACCAAAATTCCGCTGATAGTAATGCAAACCAGTGGTTTTGTCGTGGATAACATTTTCAGTTTTCGAAATCTCATTGGAAGTGCATTTTATTATAAGACTTTTTTTTTTTAATTTTTCAAAAAGTTGTGCTTAGATTACGGAACTGTTTTTAGATAATATCAAGAGGTACAATTGGCATTGTGTAGAGCATTATTAACAATAAATTATTATTACAACTTTTCTACGTCGTTTTCTGTACTGGGAGGAACGAGGAAATAACAAAAATATTTTCCCCGAATCGCTTAACAAAACCGCTCAAACTCAAAGATGGAATTTGACAGGTTTTAAGAATTGAGTGGAATATCAGAATGTTTTGTTTTGTACAGCGGTTGGCGATGGACGTGTTCAGTTATAATTTAGTTTTGTAATCGCTGCAGTGTAGACAGCCTTTTAAAGCCCTGTCTCGTGGATTTGGTTGTAGAGTGGCGTGCTTTGTCGTTAATTGTACACACAAATGTGACATCGTGACACAAACACTAGGTGCATTTCTTTAAACAAAAACAACACAAAAGCCTGTCAAAGTTCATTATAAAAAAATTAAATGTAACTACATATTGGACAGAAAACCACAGAGTTTCAAAGTAAACGAACGCACTACTACTTCACCTGGGCTGAAGAAAATAATAGAGAATCATGAAATTTTGAATGAAAAAAATCTGATCGTATACATTTTTATAATGTAAATAGGCATTTGAATTAGACTAATAGGGGCTTTTACAAGGATCAGCATGTTTGACAACCATCGAAGGTTGATGATTACGGTTTGTGGACCACCATGTTTATGGGTTTACATGGATGAGCATGTTTGACGATATGGTTTGACAACCACCAACCTCTTAACAAACTGTACATCATGATTTGTCGAGATCGCCCAGATTAAAGAATCCGGCCGTGGAGGGAATCAGGCCATCGCTAATAGTGAAAATATAAAGAGAAATTAAATTTCCTTTGCTTCTACAATTACTTACAACGGCGATAAAATTAATTTCATTGCCCTACGTTCGTCTCTTTTAAAAACTTCGTCCCAAGTCATTTTGGATAACATCTGTATCCATGTAAACGGTATGTTGCATTCACACTTACATTCCACATCAAACCATGTTGTCAAACATGCTGCTGCATGTAAACCCTCCTAATGTGTACCATTCTTAAATTCCCTGACGAACACCAAGTTAAATTTCCCTCGTCTATCATTACTGCTAGGGTCAGTTTACAGATAATTTTTTTCTTCTCCAAATCCTCGAAAACTGTGAAGAAGAAAATTATCATTTTTTTTGTGTACAGCGATAATAAAAACCAAGGTGCATGCTGCTTTTTAATAAAAAAAAATACTAGCAGTATAATTTATAATATATAACTCTTGGATCTTCTTTCCATCCAAGAACATTTGAATTCAATTTGCACATTTCACAAGAGCACATAAATAAATCACAAAAATGCCTGCAGTCGTTCGTGTAAAACGTCGCATCGACGAAGAACCCCTCGGAGCCTTTGTACTAAATGGCAAAAAACGTCGCATTGATGATGGTGACTCCACAATCACAAATACAGCTCCATTGGATCTCTTCGATACGAACAAAGATGAAATTTCTACAATTCTCAAATTTGCTGGAACCGTGCAATCGCAGGTAAGACAAAACGGCTGAGCCACCTTTTTGTTTTTAATTTTGCAAACTTGGAAAATCCCTCTTCTTTCAATTTTTCTCAATCCCTCTACACAAAGGACGAAAAAGCTACAACACAAATTGCCCGTCTGACCAAAGACGAAGCCATCGAACTCGCCAAAAAACACCGCCAACAACCAATCAGCGCCACAGAGCGTGGTCGGCAGGAAATGCGCGCCCAAAGTAACGAGAATCGTTTCAAGGTGGTCAACTGTTTCCGTGCCATCGACACAGAGACTACAGATGCAAACCCTAAAGAAATCACAATTGTAGACATAGAAAAACAGCCATTAGCCTCGGCCACGCAACAGGATTCAGCCAACATAGCCACAACTAGTTCGAATCGAGGACAGAATGAGATTCAGCCAACTGCAACAAATGTAGAGAATTTCACTCCAACAGATAGCGATGGCTATGTCTACGATTTGTATCTGCCAGAAAACGAGCAGCAGGCGGACGACGTCGACTACACGGACAACTATCTAAGGTTGGTTTTTCAAGTCGATCAGATATATTTCACCAGTCGGTTCATTTAGGTTGTATTATCCATTTAACTACTATCGCTACTAGATAAATTACTAGACTACTCTACTTCGGTACTCTCTAAAACTCCATTTAAATCCGTCGATCTTCTAGACTAGAACATACAAACAAAAACAAAAAAAAAAAGCAAAAATGAACTGAAAAACTCTTAACTCACATTTTCTTCGCTGAGTGGGCTGTTTTTCTATAAACTTATAGATGTGTTCACCTTCTCACTTGTTTTTTTTTTTTTAGTGTAATTGTTTAAAATTTTTTCTACTGATGGAATAGTTTTTAAGTTCTTTTTATATATATATAATTATTTGTTAGATTTAAGTTGTTTTTTTTTTAAGATCAAACTTGTATTTGTGTTTTGTGTTTGACTCTGGGTAACTAACTTGCTAAGAAAGGATCCTTCCAGAGAGCAACACAAAAGCTAATTTCATAATAAGAAATAATTCTTGGTTTAAATCAAAATCAAAGAACAATAAATAAAACGAGAAATAAGAAACCACAAGTACTTAAATTAAAGGAAAATAAAATTGAAAAATATTACAAAAATGTATGACGAAAAAAAAAGTAGTTTTGTTTCATTTAAGAAAAGAATTTATTTTTAGTTTTATTTAAAAAAAGAAATTTCAATTGAAAACTGGAAACTGTGTGTTCGTGTTGATGGTTTGTATCTTATTTTGGTTTTTGCCAAGTTTTATTTCTTATTTTTGTTTTAGCTTTACAGGATCGATTTTATTTGATTTGTTACTATAAAAAAAAACTTGGGCACTATACCTAGCCAGTTTTAGTTCAGCTCAAAAATCTGAATATAATTCTGATAATAAAATTTGTGCTGTCGAAGGAAAATGAAATTTGGATTTGGTTGCTAACTTTTTGAGGTGGTGGAAATTTCAGAGATCTTAGATGTGAATAAGATGAATATTTTACTTTAGGGGTCAGTTATAGATTTCATTGAAAACGATCATTGAAAATTTTTATTTCTTTTTTTGAGCCAGTTTAAAAGCAAAATCCGTGATTATTTTGAAGTCAATATAAAGCTGATGACTCAATTATTATTTCTAGTCAAAAAAATATTTCATTTTGGAACAACCTCTCACGTAAAGTGACTTCTAAGGTTTCAATGATCAATGGTGAGGTCTTCAATCATTGATATAATTAAATTAATTTCATGTCGAAGTATCAACTACTTCCACGAAATTGTAAAGCTTACGAACTCACTAAAAGTGGAACAACAGTACCCATACTACCAGATAAGACAACTATTGGTATACCTATCGCTGCTTTTAAACATTATGCTAAAGCAAGATACTATAAAGAAAACAACCTCACCACTTGCTTAGCGACAAAACAAATTTGGCCAATGCTGGATGTGAAACGCTCTAAGCAATTGATAACTAAGCAGATTGCACATTAGCTCCGTAATAGGTGTCATAAGCGGACACTGTCTAATAGGTAGGCACGCCATGCGACTAGGCGTTCACTCTAATGATTTCTGCAGAAGCTGCATGAATGAGGAAGAGGTGGAAACAATTCCTCACCTTCTTTGTACCTGTCCTGCTCCTTCACAGAGACGTAGACTCCATCTGGGAGACTTCTACTACAACTATACGAGTGATCTAGCATATACTTCTATAAGTAATCTTGCACGCTTCATAAGGAGCTCAAAATGGTTTAATTGAATAAGGAAAAGCTTTCCTAGATCCATGTGGTATCACAACGGGCCAACAATTGGTCTAAGTGTGTCGGTTCTCCACCGACAGCACACCTAACCTCGGGCTAAAATTAAATATTTTTTCGGCAAAAATTAATATTAAGGTCATCAGCTTTATAATGGCATCGAAATAATCACTGATTTTGCTTTTTAAGTACCTCAAAACTTAAAAACAAAAATTCCAATGATGGTTTTCAATGATAGCTATAACTAGCCCCTTAGATATGCAGGGGTGTCAGCATGTACATTACTTGATACAATTGGCCATGGAAGTTCATAGAACCCTATTCTGCTAAACATTTGAGTGAATTTTCGTATTCTACTATCCGTCGGAGGATAACGAATGTTCCAAATAAAATTTTAACTAATTAGAATCCCCCAAGAAATTCAAAAATATTTATTGATAGAGCTTCGAACTCGAAATATTGAAGAATTAGAAGAATAATTTGTGACAAATTAAGTTAACAATTCACGTGAATCAAAAAAAATTCTATCGGATCGGATAACAGAATATGGCTGATAATTTTGTCGACCTAGTTTAATTAGGAACGGCCTATGCTCGATTGCACGAATGAACTCGATTGTATCAAAGCTACCTGCAAGACCCCCAGTTCGGGTTGGTTTTGTACCTAGAGAAATCGGATGATCTATCTTTCCTTCTAAAAAACTTAAACGGAGAAGTTGCTGCTGCTGCAGTACAAGGAATATATTTAAAAACACTTACAAAATGGTCTAACAAGCCTACCAGACTGGCAGATCCGTGTAGATAAGCCCGTTATTGCGAGTTTTGTTTGATTATCGTTAAAGGACACTTAGAAAGACGATCAAGGAAAATTCAATTTTCAAAATCACCAAAACATTACTAACATTAACTGTCTCCAAAAATATTAAAGACTAAATTAATGAATTGATTATTGCCTGTCTATGCAGAATTCGAGTCTGTGACGAACTAGTGTTTGAAGATTCTTACGACGACGAAGAAGACGGCGAAGAATCTGAAGACTCAAATGAAGAGAACCATTTTGGTAATGATTACCCCGATGAAGAGGATGATGAAGATGACGATTCTATTGATTTCCGAGCTATGAGAAGAGCTATAGAGTCTGTAGACTTAGGTAAGATTGTAAAAAAAAAAACTAAACTATTTAATCTTGATATTTATAATAAGAGAGAATATTGAATTTTCAGATGGAAATGATGAAAACGAACTGTCCAGTGACGAGGAAGATAAACCAGTCCGAAGTGGTTTTATCTTTAGTGTTGATGCTGCGGAAGAAGAATTTGAAGATGATGTTGATTTTTGCGATGTAGATCGCTATGGAATAGCATATGCACGTTATAAGAAAAGAATTTTGCGCGATATGAAAAAAGAAAATTCTGAGGATGATGAATATGATAGAGAATTTGGTGAAAATTCAGATTCAGATTCTGAGAATGAAGATGATGATAATGATGATGATAGAAAACTTGATGAAAATTCAGATTCTGATTAAGTTTGAATATTTTAATAAAGACTATATTTTGTTATCTTGATTTTTCTATACATTTTTTATTCAATATCATCAGATATTCAAATTGTTGGTAAGTTTGGTCTAGACTTTTATAGTTTTTTTTTCCAAAACACACTTCTGTCTATAAACTCATTTTCTCACCTCATCGGTAGATTGGGTTTCAGCCTCTATGGAGGGCTGTTGAGGAGAGCAAATAAAAGAAGGGAAGTGGGGTGTTTTCTCAAATCACTCCTGGGTGGAAAGTTAATTTTTTGGATAAAAATTAAGTATCGGAAACACACCTTTCAGTTCACACCTTTTAAGCCACGCGCTCCTTCCGGTCCCTACAGGTCACCACTTTTAAGCCACGCACCGTTAAAGCCATAACTTTTTTCACCACGACCTTTGGGGTACGCTTTCAGTTGAAATAATATGACAGTTATAAAATAGAGCCCATAAGTTTTTTTGGCAGAGCCTACAGGTTATAAAGTATATTATGTACAAAAAAAGGGCGTGGTCTAAAAAAAGGTGTGTGGTATAAAGGATGTTATCCGAAAGGGTACTCAGGTCAGGGATTCGGAAAAGTTTCCGATTACAATGGAATTCATGATAGGGTTGATTAATTGCTGAAGTTATGGGTAATTTTTCGGAGATTTAGACTGGATTTCGAGTTTAGAATATTTGAACAATTATAGTGAAACATGTGGGTAACGTACAGGAAAATGTTTGATATCAACGTTTATTGGCATTAGCAAAGATTATAATGACATACGAATTTTGAAATTTAGTCTAAACATAGAAATGACCACTCAAAATATATTTCACCTTAAAATTTTTTGTTCGCCCAGAATTTTGAAAGCTATTGTGAGTTTCGCCCGAACGAAATTTCGCTCGCCTACAAAAAATAAGTGAAATGAATGTTCACAATAAGGGGAATTGAAACATGAAATTTCGGATGAAACTTACAATAAGGCTGATTACTTGTTGCAAATCAACCTTTCTACAGACAATTCGTTTACAAAGATCGGGTTATAGCCTATTTTGTGCCGATAGACCGATAATTTTTCAAAATTTTTGCAGTACATGGAAAAAGAAGCTGAGCTAGATACTGTAATGTCTTCTTGTTTATGGAAAGTAAAGGTTATTGTACCAATAACACAATTATATCATTTTAAGGTCTAAGAGTACCTACCTGAAAAAATTTAAATGTGGTTTTTGTGAAGATTGCTAAACCAAATAAATCAAAAGTATATATGTAAAAGATTAACCGTGCTTACAAAATTCCAGTTCTAAATAATTTATATCTCTTTTGGTTTAGGAGTAAAAAGCATGTATGCCTATTTTTTTTTTAATAATCAACAAGTTCAACAAAAGTATTCTTTTTGATGAACATAGGTACATATACAATTTTAAATTCATATCTCTTTTAAAAATTCAATAACGTAAATAAATTATTAGTAAATTTGCATTTGACCAATAAACGTCAGGTGCAAGTATTTTTAGAAATTTTTAAATTTATTCATCTCGCGACTCGTGAGATTACAAAAAAAGGGCCAGCTCCAATTTTGCATACGCGTTTTAACAAAGACTTTAAATCTCCTAATTTCTGTACTAAAACTATGTATGTATAGATACGCGATCACTTATGTACACTCACACTGGCGCTCTATATTTTAGAGCGAAGCGAATCAGCATTATGAGAGAACAAAAAAAAATAAAACAACCAACAAGGCTGGACCGAACAATGTCGGTCAGACGTCAGTGTTTACGTTTTTTGCAGTGAAAGTTTTTTTTCTCGATCGTACTAATATATCTGTCATAAATTTATTTGAGTTTGATGTTTGTATTCTCTTGTGTTTACTTAAATTTGAATGTTTTTTTTTTAATTGTTTGTTCCGGAACAACAAGAAACGATAAAACGATGAAATATTGCAAACAGTGGATCAATTGAAAAATGTACACAGTGAATCACTGATTTTGTATGCCAATTTAATGTACATATGTATGTACATTATTATACATATGCATAATTATATAAATTCTTAAGTTTTCTAATTTATTTACTGTACAAATATTAAAGAGATTCTTATTTTTTGTTTGTTTTTTTTTTTTTTTTTTTCTTAAGGGGAATAATTACACATATGTATAAAGACGAAACAATTATTCAGTTTGTTACACGTAAGATTAGAAAGTATTTAACTGATTAACGTGAAATGAATTTTATAATTTATGTATCTACCTATTCTTTATTTATTCGAATATTATGGTTTGTTTTTGGTTATTTTTATTTATTGACTATCAGACCCTTGGGCTCGTTGTTTCGCAAAAAAAAACATTTCCTTACTGAAGACAATCAGCCCTATCATGAATTCCATCGTAATCGGAAACTTTTCCGAATCCCGAAAAAAACTATCACCGAATCAGTTCGTAATGACAATTTGTATGAGATTTTCCGCTACGATGGAATCTGTGATAGTTTTTTTCTGGATTCGTAACAAGTTTCCGATTACGATGGAATTTGTGATAGGCCTGAATGTATTTTTGAGAAAACTTAAATAAAAAGTAATTTTTTC
Organism: Epistrophe eligans; assembly: GCA_951394125.1. Lineage (NCBI taxonomy): Eukaryota > Metazoa > Arthropoda > Insecta > Diptera > Syrphidae > Epistrophe > Epistrophe eligans. Next base: position 100,262,889 of record OX596028.1, on the reverse strand, counting down.
CAGGAAGTATAAGTGAATATTACCAAATAACTATAGGGGAAATCATTTATGAATTCTATCGCGAAAATCTTTGCTTCTAACCTTTTAAGTCGTACTAATGTGTGGTTTAAAAATATTGAAGTGCTGAATGAATAATCAATCTTATGGTTCCGGAATTTGATATTTAGGTAATCTTGAAAAGTCAAAAGTTATGATTGTGAAAAACATACAGGTCAATCTTAAATGCAATAAAAAGTGGGTTTTTGATAATCAAATTATAGAAATTGGAACGGAATACGGATTAGTTATCTTAGAACCAAACATGAAGACATCCCTTCATCTCGACAAAGTTAGAGGCAGCAAAAACCACGATAAACGTATCATGGAAACCCATCATCGGCCGTAGAGAAGTTCCAACTTCAGTCAAATAGAAAATCTTTGAAACTGGCGATGCGTTTAGTAATGTGGTACTGTCAAATGTGAGGCAGTTGGAAAACTTCAACATATGTATGTATTTTTCTTAAAAGGCTTTTTCACCTCAAATACAACAAATTATATTTTGTTGCTGGAAACAGGTCTATCGACGTGATTATTTCTAACTTATTGAGATGTTAGATTTAAATTTATTCCAAAATTTGAAGTGAATTATACACTTAAACTCTATTTTGATTACATACTAAAGATATGTACGTATAGACCAAACAGAATAAAGTTTACAATTGCTAAGTATATTTTCGATAAAAAAGTAGAGTGGATAAACGAATGTGAAGCAAGAAAATTCGGCATTGAATTAGAAATACAGTATAGTAATAGAATTTTGCTTAAGAAACAACTTTATGGTTTATTGTAGGCTTTTGTTCCCTTCCAGAGAACCTGCAAAAAATTCACGTGAATTGTTCACTTAATTTTTCACAAATTATTCTTTAAAACCTTTAACTTTCGAGTTCAAAGCTCTACCAATAATTATTTTTGAACTTATTTAGAGAATCTAATTGCAAAAACTGTTTTTTTTACGGTACTTTATATGCTTAATGGAATATTTGTTTTCCTCCGACAGATAGCAGAATACGAAAATTCACGTAAACGTTTAGCAGAAAAGGGCTGTTAATTAATTAATAGATTTATATACCCGAAATTTAAGCATAATATTTTAAATAATTATTTCAGCGATGAATATAGCAATTTACAAGGAACTAAGAGTAAGATACTTTGGTAAACTGGAACAATTTGTTTCAATATCTGAAAGAGCAACCGCGTAAAGAAATATGATTTTACATGAATTCGAATAAATGTAAATAGGTAGATATGTCATGTTTTTTTTTTAATTTGTTACATATTGATTTTTTGTGTTTATATACATTCTTTTAAATTTCCGTTTTAACTAAACTATAAGTTTTCGATATCAAGTACATAGTACATCTTTTTTACTTGCGATATACAGGTAGATATTATGTATATGGCAAGTTATGCATTCTTAAAAAAAATCGAACTCGAGACTTTGATCAAAGTTGACATTACGATGATATCGAAGTCGAAAAAAGTGGGTCTTGCATTTCTGTCTGTCTGTCTGTTTGGCTGGAACCTAAACGGGTGGGTCGATTTTATTTAAACTTAGTACCTAGGGTTTTTTAGGCATTCCCCCACATGTTTTTTTCATTTTTTTCTAAGACCGGAAATAACGGTACCTGCCACACATTTTTTTTTAGCAAAGAATGAAAATCTTATTTTTTTTTTCAAAAACGTAATCAGTAATTTTTTTTACAAAAATACAGCCATTTTATAATTTTTTTTTTTTGAAAAATGGTTTACATGGTACCTCCCATAGAACCATTTTTTTAATTTTCGTTTTTCTTAAAAACGGTTTAACTGATTTTGATCAATTTTTTTATAGAGAATTTTTACAATTATCTTAAAAATATTGTGTACCAAAATTTTCCAAAAATTTTGTTTTGATTTTTAAAAACAGTTTCAATTTTTTTTTTAGAACTTAATTCGAAAACGACTTTTATTAAACTTGGCATCCAGCAGTTTTTTTGACATTATCTAGCAGATTTTAAATGAATTTTTTCTTATAAACAAAAATAACGGTATCTTCCATACAAATGTTTAAGAACCGGTATGGAAAATCTCATTTTTATCAAAAACGGCTCCTACGATTTTGATTAAAATTTTTGTGTGAACTAATATTAGATAGATCTACCATATTATTGGGAAAAATGTATCTATCGTTTAAAAATTTAATAATTTAAATTCATGTTGTTTTAGCTAAAGTGAAAGTCATATTTAATAGAATTTACTTTGATAAGTATTAAATCTAATAACTATTATTCTTTATAAGTTTTATTAATTAAAAAGTAAAATTTCAATTCTGAACATTAATTATGTGAAATATTAGTTAATTTGACAGATGGCAATGCCACCGCCAAAACACTTTTTTATTTATTTTAAGTATCTTCAGTGAATTGTACTAAATTTTTGTAATAATAAAATTCTAATCTAATTTATGAGTGAATACGAGAGTAAACCTCCTTGATATTCATAAAAAAATGTGATTTAACAAACAAATTAAATTTGTATGTTAAATTACCTTTAAAATTTGCTTCATTAAAGTTTTTAAATTTAACGAGGTGAGTTTAATAAATCAACAAAAATAAAATAAAAACAAGATAAAAAATAACTTAATTAAAGTTGTTACTTTTTTATATTTAAATCAAACTTATTATATTTTTACTTAGTGGCCTTTTTGATGATCTGTTAAAGTCCTAGGTTGCACTTTTGTTTTAAATAAATAAATAAAAAAAATTAGCATTTAAATTCACTGTGACGTATACGTAACCTTTTCTGAGAAATCACAAACTAACACAAACAATATTTACAACAGCTGTGAATTCACACTATAAATTATTTCTTTCAAAAGCTTTCAAAAGAAAAAATATAAAATTAAGCAAAAAATAAAAAATATGTGCGTATCTGAAATATCAAGACAAAAAGAATTTTCTCAACAATTATGCAAAACTTGGTGTATGGTGGTTGTGTTTTAGAAAGTTACTTATAATAAGCAAATACATTATTTTCATATTTTAAACCCCTCTTTTACATGTTCAAAGCTTTTTTTTGACAAACTTTGAGACAACTTTAACAACAAACTCAATAAAAAAAAACCCACACGTACGTATTCTTGTTGGCGCTCAGAGTTTAGTATCTGTCAGTTTTTCATTGCAGTCGGTTCCATTCCTCTTTATTAGTATAGAATTTTTATTCAATTTTTTCGAATTGTTTATTCATATAATTTTTGTTGTTGTTGTTAGATGGTCTGCAATATATATACGGTTTGAATAGAACTTATCAACAAAAAGGCTGATATAGATTACTATCGAATTTGCTGATTAGATTTTAACTTTATTTTGCATTAATTCTTAAGGCTAATCTTTTTATAGCGAACACAAATAAATTTTTAATTGACTTGAACAATATAATAAAAATCAAGTGGATTTTTTAACATTATAAAAGTTGTCGGCTTGTAAAGGTTTGATATCAATTTTGAAGTCAAAACATAATCTGCATTTTGTTTTCTTTGTTCAATATAATTTATTGAGTACAGACAAACCAAACCAAACCATCATTTTTTTATGTAAGTCATTTTGACTAGTTTAGTGTGAATTTAATAAAGTGGCTCTGGTACTTAAAATTTGTAATTACCTTTGCAAAAAAGGAAGTGTCCATCGCACAATGACTGCATTAGCGCATGAAAATGGCAATCAAAAGTGAGTGATATTTAATAATATTTTTGTTTTTAGACATTTTTTTTAATGATCATTTAAGTTATTTTATTTATGTGTCAGAGAGCAAAATTTAATTATGAACAGAGAGCTTTAGTGAAAAATTAAAATAAATTCAGACTTGTGTTGTTATAGCCGATGATGGGGGAATGTTTGAGGCGCATGGGGGTCAAGCAAGTCGGTAGAAATGACAACGAATACAGCTGTTCGGCTAAAGTATAGACGTTCACAAAGTGAAACATTAATATTGATAAGACACATCTACTATAGGGTTACCATAAGTGTGCTATGCAAAATAACAATATTTGTTTAATCATTTGCGATAGGTAATATAGGGCAAATGTTGTATTCGTAAAAAAAAACGACAGTGAGATTTTAATCAAACTTGATATTACGATAATAGCCAACACGAACAAAGTAGGTCTTTCTGTCTGTATTTACCTCGACCTATAACCCAAACCACTGAAGTAATTTTTTTCTCCAAACATGGAACTTAAAGTTTTTAAGTGGTTCTCTAGACGTGAAAATGAAATTTTTAAGGTTCAAAAATAACATTATCTGCCGTATGACGGAAACGACTGTAAAACAGTTTTTTTGTTTTTCGACTTTCGCATTAATAGATCAACTGAATTCAATCAACAACCTGCAGGAGGTCTATCTAAGTCTAATTAATTATCAACAAATTTTGAAAAAAAAATATTTGTTGGATTTGTAAAAAATCAGATAAAAGAGAAAGAAATTTGTCATCATTATATTGTGTATATTATTTCTATAGTCTGGAACCGTTTTCCGACTTTCATACTACACCGATTTTGACAAATGAGGTGTCAAACGAAGCGGAATTATCTTATTTTAAAAATGTTAATAATTTGTTCAAAAACTGCATTTGTTTTCTTAAATATTATTCCAATAAAAGTGAACTCTAAAATGAACATTTCCACTTTCCAATTGGTAATATAGGTTTGTCCGATGTAAGCATTGGGACGCACTCTGGGTCACCCTAAACTCACTCTGGATTATTTTTTATGTGGCGTTTTTGGCTCTGAAAGACCCAGGTTTTTTCTCAGGGTAGGAACCAGCGTTACCACTTTCGGAAAATAATTTGAAGTAGATTTGAAGAAAGTAGTTTGAGTAAAATTGAAGTAGATTTCAAAATGAACTTCTTTTATGTAAATCTATATTTTTAATTAAATTAAATTTACATAATTTACCAAAAAAAAAAATTTTAATTCTCAGACAACATTTTTAAAATTAATTTAATAAAAAAAAAAACACATTATTTTTAACTTCATTTCTACATGGTTTTATAACAATTCTTAGTTTTATTTAAATATAAGTAAACACAAAAAATTATCATGTTTACCTATTTTAGTTATACTTTTTTTTATAAAAAATAATAAAAATAAAATAAAATAATTTAAACAAAAAAAAGTATAACAAAATTTTAATTTATATATGTATTTTACATATTATTGCATATTGTTTAATAACAGTTTTTAAATTAATTTTAATAAAAAAAATAAAACAACAAAATTTTTAATTATTTCTGCATATGTTTATTTTTTTTAAAGAACATTAAAATTGTTTAACTATTATATACAGGGTGATTGGTATAAGGTGCACCAAAAAGTCAGAGTGAGTAGGCTGGGTTAAGACAAGAAAAAACTTGTATGTGAGGGGGTCTATTTCCCCCCAGGCAGGAAGAGCAATTTTATAAAAAATTGACTTAAAACGGAAAAAAAATTATTTAAAAATAATGGTTAAACTAACAATGCCATGCTATACCTTTTCAAACTAATTTTTTTCAAAATTCAATTCAATAAAAAACAGAAAACCGGATGCTAAAATGTATCTCAGTTTTTGAGAAATTAAAAAAAAAAATGACATATTCTTTTTTCCAAGAAAAACATTTTGTTTTGTTTTCCAAGTTTGATCTACTCAGGTCAATTATTAAATTGGCGGATTATCCCTTTTTTATTTTTTATTGCATACCGTCCGGTTTATAGAATATTAAAAAAAAATAAAACTGGATTAACTAGATAAAGTTAGTAAATTTATTTATTTATAAAATTAAAAGTTTTACTTCTTTTATTTACATATAAAAAATTGACGTAACTTGGAGACCCAAACACCAACATAAATCAAACCCCCAAATTTTGTCATTAATCTTTAAATAATAAATTCCTCTTTTAATTTGAAGTTGTTTCAATATTATTCTACTTTAAATATTTGATATTTAATCTTTATAAAGTAAGAACTTGGCGTATCTACTTTTAGATCTTACTACTTTTCCCGTCTGTTACATATGCTCGTTATTGTATCGAAGAACTTGGCTCTTTTATTAAAGTTTATATATTTTTTTGTCGTAATACATCTAAGAATATAAATATTAAACTTGTTCTTTAAACAGTTACTTATGCATACTTTATAAGGTTTAAATAAAATAAAGAAAGAAAAAGAAGAAATTAATTATTCAAATATATTGAAAGAAGAAATTATTCGATATTTAAAATTAAAAATATCACGTAATAAAAATTATTTCTTTTTAAATTTCATTTAAATTTTAGCAACAATGGAAACATTCTTGAAGACAAAACAATTTTTCCAGATTTTAAATTTGGACCTCTTACGAATTACAGAGATAAATCATCATTTTGTCATAAACGCATGAGTGTTATTTTGGAGGGAGAAGATTTTATACGTCTTAAGGTAAGAAAGAATGAATTGTAGTATATGTATGAAGGGTGATTCATTTATTTGGGTATTATCTATCAAGTACATTAACTTTTTTAAGATTAAAAAAAAAGCTGGAGGGTATATAGTTTGGGACGAGAAAAATTGTATGGTAGAAAGGGGAGGGGGTGGGAGGTTTAAATCTAAAAAAATCGACCTATGTAAATTATACAAAAAATATGAAAAATAAACGGCAATACCTACTTAAAATATCATGAAATAGTTTTTCCGTTAATCTAATAATTTTTGAAAAATAAGTTTTCAGACTCAAAGTTAAATTAATTTAATCAAACAAAAGGTTTCTTCAAAATTTTAAGTTATTAAGTAAAGTAAAAGCGGGTGAGATGCCGCAGCGGGGGAGATGGCGCACCTTTAATATCTCTTACATTTATTATTCAATATTTAAACACTTAAACTCTTTTTGTATTCATTTTCTCATTTCAAATCGAAGTAGCCTCAATTCCTAGGTTTGTATGCGATGCAAAAAAGGAAAACATTGCAACATCAAAATTAGTTTAGTTTAGTTTAGTTTAGTTTATTTCTTCGATTTCTATACACATTAAGATACAATATCTTATTTATTGTGATAGCTTTATAAAGTTCATTTTAGGTATAAAAGCTAACATTATAATTATAATAAATAACATAGCAAAAAAAAAAAAAAGTTATTATATTTTACATAATGAGGCAAAAAGAAAAAAAAAATCAAAATTTTAATGGTAAATTGAAAAAAAAAAAATGGAAAACTGAGTAGTTTACAATTATCAACATTATTAATTGTTTCATTAATTTATTTATTTAATAATTCTTTTAAAGTTATTTTATTAAAGGTAAAAATTGTAATTAAAGAGATGAGAAGTAAAGTTTTAGTTTTCTTTGAAAAATGTGGGCATCAACAACTGTTCTTATGTTATTTGGCAGGGAATTCCATAGGCGTACGGCGTTGACAAAGAACTGTCGTTCTGATGTTAGGCAGGTATGTCGCGGGATGATAAATTTGTTTATTCTGTTAGAGATTGGAAATTGTATTCGATAAAACAGGTACTGAGGTTGATGTGTCTGTTTAATTCTGAAGAAAAAGAGGAGTGTTCTAAATTGAATAAAGTGTTTGAACTGCATGTTGTATAGTGATGAGACGTAGCCAGAGACGTGGTCATATCTCTTAAGACCATAAATATATCTAATAATGCTGTTAAAGGCGACAGTAAGTTTTCTTCCACTCTCTGAATCACAATTGCAATAAATTTCACAACCAAACATAAGAAAAGGGATAATCATAGTTTTAGCCAACATTATTCGAGTTTTAATTGGAGTAAGATATTGGGATTCCTGAAGGATACGGAGGGTTCCGTAGACTTTACCAACAATTGAATTTATATGATTTTCCCAAGTTAAGGACCTGTTGAAGACCACTCCGAGATTTTTGGCTGTTTCGACAAAATCAATAGCAGTATTATTGAGAAATAAGCGGGGAAAATACGATAGATCAAGTGGTTTCTTAGAAATAACTAAGCATTTAGTCTTTGAAGGATTTAAGAACAAGCCATTTTGCTGGGACCAAATATGGATACTTTGAAGATCTTGATTAATATTATGAACGCAGTTTTCAATGAGACCAAGCGGGCTACTCAAATACAGTTGGACATCGTCAGCATACATATGTATAAGTGTGTATTTAAGGATAGATGGTAATTCATTTACGTAGAGGGAGAACAGAATTGGACCCAAGATCGAACCTTGAGGAACACCTTTTGAGACTGGTAAAAAAGTCGACAGTTTATTGGCAAAAGATACAGCCTGTTTCCGCTCACTTAAATACGACTGAACGAGATTAGCTGCAGATAATGAAAAATTAAATTGTTGTATTAGCTTACAAATGAGAATTGAGTGGTCAATTGTGTCAAAAGCTTTGGAAAAATCTAGTAAAACCAGAAAATTCAGCTTCTCATCATCAATTGCTTGCCTTATATCTTCAGTCACATTCAGAAGGGCTGTGATACAGCTATGTTTTGGACGAAAACCAGATTGAAAAGGTGTAAGCAAATTTGATCTGTTAAGATAAGAATTTATTTGTCTTTGCATTATTCTTTCAAAAACCTTAGCAAGAAAGGGCAATATTGATATTGGACGAAAATCTTTGCCATTTGAATTTTTCGGTACTGGTACTATCTTGGCTAACTTCCAGTGCTTTGGAAATATGCTAGTTGTTAGTATAGAATTGAATATAAATGTAATGTAAGTCAAAATGAGTGGAAGTAAGGCTTTAATAAAATTTGGATGTATATCATCAACTCCGACAGCATTTGACTTGACCAACATAAAACTTTCAACTACATCAGAACAGGTAATTCCAGAAAACTCGAAATCAATTTCCGAGGCAGAAGAACGATCTATCTCTCCATTGCGTAATCCATAAAGATTACTTGAAGATGCATTAGGAAGTGTTAAAAATTGTTTATTCAACTCATTTATATTGATGTTATTAAGCTCAGACTTTTTTTGCTTACCAATACCGATATCACGAAGATTGTTCCAAAGTTTTCGTCCATTAATATTTAAGTTGAGGCGATTTTTAAAAATGTTTGCTTTTTCATTACGTATCTTGCAAACAACAAGGTTCCTAAGCGAACGATAAGATCTATGAAAATCTTCTAACCTATATCTTTTCCACCTAAGGTAAGCTAGATTTCGCTGATACATAAGTAAAGAAATTTCAGGCGTAAACCAAGGTCGAGATTGGTGTGTTATATATTTTTGTTTAAGGGGAACATGTGTGTCGAAAAGATTCTTTATGTTCGTTTGGAGAAATTCTACTTGTTCATTAGGTGATGGCATATAGAAAACTCTGTCCCATTCAATTATAGAAACTTCTTGTTCTAGAGCAGAGGTATTAATATTTTTAAAATCTCTATACTCGAAAATTATTGGTGGCCTTATTATATTAAAATTTAAAGTAAGAAAAATAAGATCATGTTGAGAGAAGGCAGGTGCATTAATTTGGTCATAAAATAAAACATCATTCATATTACTAACAAAAACAACATCAAGCAGTGAATTTGAAGTACTTGTGAAGTGAGTAGGCACATTTACATTCACAGCAGAGAGATTAAAGGATCTCATAGTGTTAATAAGGCAACTTTCAGTTAAAAGATTACTATTAATGTCACCGCACAAGACAATCCGTGTTGACATAACAGCAATTTCTCCCAGAAGAGTTACAAGAGTAGTTAATTCAACATATCTGTTGGGTCTGTATACTGTGCCAAGTAAGAGTTTTTCATCTCCAGAAACTAAGTTCACAAATATATATTCTATATCACTACCTGGGTTTGATACACAAATCAACTTACAAGCAATGCCATCTCGAACATAAATTGCAACACCTCCCCCTCTACCACCGCGATCCCCTCTGAAAAGTTTATATCCATTTAAGTGAAACATACTACTAGAGAAATTTGTTGGGAACCAGGTTTCAGAAACACAGATTGCATCAACTCCAGAATCCTCAAACACGAATCTAAATTAATCAATTTTTTTCCGTAGGCTTTGCGTATTTATGTGACAAACTTGAAATCCCGTACATTGGTTGCAAAACACCTTCATCATTGAACGCAATACTAATCTATTGCCATCGCCTTCACTATCAATGGAATTCATAGTATTTTAGTAGTATGTACAATTTTACCAATAATTTACAAAGATTAATTTAAGAAAAATAAAAATAAATAAGTAATAAATTATGTATGATAATAGAAGTAATGACAATAATAATTACTAAAAATAATAAGAGAAAATATAAAGTGTAAGTTAAGAAAAAATTGAAAATAGAAAGAGAAATATTACTACTCAGTTATAGAAAGAAATTTAAAAGAGAAAAAAAATATAAGAAAGAAAAAAAAAGTACTAAATAAAATTGTACTATGTTGTTACAGCATCAATCATGACAACCCTGGACAAGATTTCATTATTGTCAATAAGAACAGCATCATCATCTTGTTGACATTTTACATACACCAGTCCCCGTCTTGTAAACACCGATGACAGTTTGTTTTGTTTTTTTAACTTGAGTGCAGATTGCAATAACAAGTGATTTTTTTTTGTCAAGCATTCGCGAAGAAAAATAGGGCTATCTGCATTCCGGCCAAAGTTAGCATCGCGAAGACAAAGTGGTTTGTTGTTATTTTGTTTACAATGTTCTGCAACCAATTTTAATAATGTGTTCTTATCAAATGGTGTTGTAAATTTGATGATAATAGAAGAATCAGGTGAATTGGAAGTCGATGGTCTTGTTCGAAAAATGTTTGCCAGTGTGGGTGGTTTAGCGCTGAGTGAAAGACACAAATTATGGAATATTCCTTTAAGGTTTTCGTCGGGAGAAAAGGGAATTCCATTTAAGACGGCGTCACAGGCAACATTTCGGTTTTCCTGAATCTCCAGTGTTTTATTCACTTCGTTTAATTCCTTTTGTAGTGCGGAAAGATCATTTTTATATTTGTTTACATTTAAAGTGCAGGTGGAAAGCTCGGTTTTGACATCTGAAGTTGTCGCTTTTATTTTGTTGACATCATTATTAAGCAACATGTTCGCAGAGTCCAAATTAGATTGAAATGATTCAATCTTGGATATTCGTGTATCTAACTTAGTGATTTTGTTTTTTATTTGTGTTAATTGTGCATTTATATTTGAAGAAATTCGTGCCTCGGTTTCTTGTAATTTTATTGAAATAAGTGCACTAATATCAGATGTTATGCTTTCTTTTTGTGCCTTCAACCTATCGTCCATTTTTCTCCACATATCGCTGTCATCCTCTAAGCTTTTTTTGGTGTTTTTAAGAGAGAAGTTTGATGTATTTAGAGGTGAGTTTACTTTGTTGTTATATGAAGATTATTTTGTAAAATTTTGTTTGCACTTTTTGCTTCTCAGTTTTATATGTAAGTCGATGGGTGCTCGGATGCCAATGTTGCCTTAATACTTACAAAAAGGCATTACTTACAACTTGTCTACGCGGTTTTTCAAGTCCAATCGGATTTTTTGTTTTTTTAAGATTAAGTGAAAATGCCAAAAAGGGGAAGATGGCGAAATTTTTTGAAGGTGAGATGATGCATTCCACAGCACTATTTTTTACTTTGATATACTTTGGCCCTTTACCATCTCACCCCAATAATCATTATTTCCACTATAGACAAATTGGTATAAGGGGCCAGTTATAGCTTTCATAGAAAACCATCATTGAAAATTTTAATTTCTTTTTTGAGCCAGTTTAAAAACAAAATCAGTGATTATTTTAAAGCCTATATAAAGCTGATGACTTAATTATTATTTCTAGTCAAAAAAATATTTAATTTTGGCCCAAATTTTCACGTAAAGTGACTTCTAAGATTTCAATGATCAGTGGTAAGGTAGTTCAAGCATTGAAATAATTGTAGTTCAAGTATTGAAATAATTGAATTCATTTGGGCCAAAATTAAATATTTTTTTTGGAATAATCACTGATTTTGCTTTTTAAGTGCTTAACTTAAAAACAACAATTCCAATGATGATTTTCAACGAAAGCTATAACTGGCTCCTAAGACTTTATTATATGAAATTTTGTTAGGTAAAAAAATAAGTTTTAGAGAACTTAGTCAACGTTTGGATCTATGTGATTTTTTTTTAATTCGCTGACGCCCATGTACAAAATCGTGCATAAACCTAAAATACAGCCTGTAACATTTTACTCACTAGGGTACACTATCTCTCCCACCCTATAGGGGGATATGGTTTTTCTTAATACTTTTTTATTTTTTAAATTAAAAATAAAAAAAATATTTTAAACTTTAGAAAATTAATATTACATAATTCAATAAATAATATGTACATATATTAAGTTAAAAAAAAATTATGTTTTTTTAGTTTGGAAAATATTGAAAAAAATAAAAAAGGTATGCCCTCTCACCCACATTTACCCTACTGTTTTTCTGGTTTTAATTGTCATGCTGCTTTAAAAAAGACATAGCATGACATTGTAAGTGTTGCGTTGCCGTTGTTGTTTAATACTATTTTTTATATAATTTAAATAATTTTTTTTTAGAAAATTACTCCTCGCGGTCGCGCCTAATGTTCCGTTTTTTTTTTTATTGCTACACAACATCTATTTTTACCAAAAACCCGACAAAAAAATACAATTTTTATTTTATCCACTTTTTCAAGCAATTCCTTAAAGTCTGACCTAGAAATTTTATGAATGGAATTTGTCATTGTCGGACTGACATTAGTCGTGTTTCTTTTTTTTTTTTTTTTTTGAATTATGGATATTAACACGAGTTATAAATACGAAATCCACAGTAGAATTATTGCCAATAAAAGCAGAAGTAAAATCCTACTGCGAATTACTAAAAAACTAAATCCTAGTTGCGAATTTTTGAATTCAAAAATCATTAAGTCATAAGTTTGTAGATGATTTTTGAATTAAAAGAATTTAATTCTTAAGTAAATTTAATTCTTAAGCTAGTTAGTGACTTATGATTTAAAAAAAATTCAATTCATAAGCTACTAAGTGACTTATGAATTAAAAAAAATTGAATTCTAAAGTACTAAGTGACTTATGAATTAAAAAGAATGTAAGTCATGAGCAAGTTAGTGACTTATGAATTAAAAAAAATTTAATTCATAAGCTAGTTGGTAGATTGGAAATTCTTAAGCTTGTTTTGACTACATAATTATTTTGAATCTGGTTTAGAAATCATAAAATGATCATGCTAGCTTATAAATTTTCCAATTCATAATTTTTCTAATCAGAATTCACCCATTAGCTTATGAATTAAATTTTTTTTTAATTCATAAGTCACTTAGTAGCTTGTGAATTAATTTTTTTTAATTCATAAGTCACTCAGTAGCTTATGATTTAAATTTTTGTAATTCATAAGTCACTAACTAACTTATGATTTAAATATTTTTAATTCATAAGTCACCAGCCAGCTAATGACTTAAATTTTTTTAATTCATAAGTCACTAACTTTGTGAATCAAAGTCAAGCTTAAGCTAGAAAGTGGCTTAAGCTTTTGCAACTCTGCAATAAGCAAGGTTTTTGAACACATTTTCCAAAGTTGGACAGTTGTCTAAAGTTAGACAACGTTTATAAATGTATATAAAATCGCAAAAAAAACGGTTATTTAAAAATTTGTTATAATGTTTATTTTATTATTTTTATTTTTTCCCGATTTCATCATTTTTTTGTCATCAATATTCAACTGTTTTTCTGACTCATAATTTTTATTAATTTAATACATACATTTATATGAATTCAAATAACGCACTTAGTCATCGTTTTTATTCTTTATTTTGAATATTGGAAAAGTTTCATTGACAAGGTTTTCCAGTTTTCCATTTGTGATTCTTTGTCATTTTGAATTTTAAAAAGATTACTTGGTATTTTAATGATATTTGTCAAGTTACTATCAATAGTAAGGATATCATTTATGGCGCTGGCATTAATACAAACATTTTGTTAAAATAGCTTGTTGTTGTCAGAAAATTAAAAAAAAATCCCAAAATTTCAACTTTTACTTTTTCACTCAAAACATTAGTATATTGAAGTTACTTTCCAGATTCTATTGGGCGCCACTTAGTGTTAATGTTTATTTTATAATTATTAATTTCTCCATAGCTCAAGCATTATAGTTTTGTTGAGATAAAAATATCAACGGTTCAAGTTAAACGTATATCTTGATAATGAAGGAAAAGTACAAAAAATATTCATAACGTTCTTTAGAATTTTACACACGACTTGCTAAGAAGCTATGGCGCAAGATTTTAAACGATTTAGTACGATGTTAAAGTCATTTAATCATATCTACTAAAAATGCTTTAACATCGTACTAAATCGTTTAAAATTTTGCGCTCATGTTTTTTGTGTCATAGAGTCATAGCGTAATATAAGTCTTATGGCCAGTTGCACCAAAATCCACTAAAACCAGTTTTTGCTAAAATCCTTATAAAATTTATCAGCCTGATAAATTTATTGGGTTGCACCATTGTCTTTCACTGATTTTTTAGCTAAAATGATGTTTGCGAACCATCCCTGGTTTTTGTCAGCTGATTTTTAAACTGAACGAAAAAGTTTCACTCGTGTAAGTAAGATAGCAATATGAGAGATGTCAAACTCGAACAGTTGTTTTATTTTGTTTGGTACCTACCCATTTTTTCGTGTTTTGCCAAAACAAACAAATTATTTATTATTTCAATTTCAACCATATTATTAATAAAAATGGATACAAAGAAAAAGAGGGAAGCATTATGTGGACGAGGAAAAATAATGGATTTTACCTGTTCATTTTTGTTTTTATCTCCAACGATCTATTTAATGTCGAACACTTTTTTTTAATTGTAACTTTCAAATTATGTCCTGTCAAAGTTGAAATATTTTTTTTTTGTAGATATTTTAGTTAAAACTAGCTTTTAAAATTTATCTGGATGAAAATGGCATTTTAGTTTATTAGCTTATTTATCGGCCTTTTAAAACTAAAATTGGTTGGTGCAACCGATAAATGCCATTTTAAAATTTAACGAAGCAATAAATATTTAAAAGCGTTTGGTGCAACTGGCCATTAGAATTATAAATTTTCTCACACAAAAATGTCCAAGGGGCGAAAAACTAAAGTATCCAGAAATACAAAACAAAAATTGAAATGGTTACTGCTTGGCTTGTTTTAAACTTTAAAATTTAAAGTTCCTTTATGAATTTAACGGTTTTTAAGGAATTTATGAATTGATTTTTTTGGGAGAAATCATAAAGAAGAAGAATTTATTCAGATTTCTTAGCGCTCTATTCTAATTCTGATCTAAATGATTTTTTTCCCACAGCACCGAATATGGAAATTTATGGAATCACATCCAGATTTCCAACATGATCAGGAAACACCTACTTTGGATCGCCAACGGGAATTGGCAAACAAACGAATGTGGCACATCTGGAGTCAACGTTTCTTCACAATAAACGATGTAAGTGGAAGTTTTATTTTATTTGAAATATGTGTTAAATTAATAAAAACTTTTTTTTTTTGAAGTTCATAAGCAATCCTAGACTTTCTCAAGCTTTCACACAAGCCATGTTCTATTATGATTTTAGCTTTGCCGTAAAGTATTCTCTCTCAGTTGGAATGTTCTCGAGTGTGATATTATCTCTTGGTACAGATCGTTTGCACAAATATACCGAAATGATCTCAGAAGGAAAAATTGGCGGTGCATTTGCTTTAACAGAAATTTCACATGGAACAAATGCTCGAGGAATGAGAACTCAAGCTACTTATGACAAAAAGACTGAGGAGTTCATTTTACACACTCCTGACTTTGAGGCAGCCAAGTGCTGGGTGGGAAACCTTGGCAAGACGTGTACACATTCAATTGTCTATGCTCAGTTGTATGTGCCCGATGGGAGCTATCAGGGTTTGAATGCTTTTTTAGTGCCCATTCGTGATCCGAGTACTTTGTTAGCTTACCCTGGAGTCACAGTGGGTGATTTAGGTGAGAAAGTCGGACTGAATGGAATTGATAATGGGTAAACATTTTAGACATTAATATTTGTTCTCCCAAAATTAATTATTGATGTTCGTTTAGATTTGTGATGTTCCATAAATATCGCATACCGAAAGAGAACCTCTTGTCTAGAACTGGTGATGTAGATGCAGAAGGAAACTTCAAAAGTAAAATCAAAGATAGTCGAAAGAGATTGGGAGCTTCATTAGGAGCATTATCTGCAGGAAGAGTCAGCATTTGCTGTAAGCTATAAGTCAATTTTTAAAAACTATTAACACTTATTAATTTTATTTTCTTCAGCTTTAGCATATATTGCCTTGGGCAAGGCAGTTACAATAGCTGGAAGATACTCAGCTTGTCGAAAGCAGTTCGGGCCTGATGGCAGTTCTGAAGAATGGCCAGTAATTGAATATCAATCCCAACAATATCGCATTTTACCCTATCTAGCTACAGCTTACGCTATTAGAGTTTTCTCTCTCTGGCTAGGCAGAGAAAGCGTTGAACTTCAGGTAAAAACTTTTATGGGTGAAGATGTATCTGTTCAGGGAATGGAAATGCATGGATTATCATCAGCTGCAAAGCCTGTGTGTACTTGGGCAGCACGTGATGGTATTCAAGAATGCCGAGAAGCATGTGGTGGACATGGTTATCTTAAATCTACTGGAATTGGTAATCTAAGGAACGACAACGATGCCAACTGTACATACGAGGGTGAAAATAACACTCTGATTCAACAGGCTTCGAATTGGTTAATTTCAATTCGTCGAGGTGAAAATAACTTCGAAGAATCATCACCAATGGGTTCAATTAGTTTTCTTAAAGAAATGGTTACGATTCTTAAGAGTAGAGCTGACTTTAAAACAGTCGAAGAAGCCTTAAATGAAGATAGTAAGAAAATGATTTTATATAAAAAAAATAATTATTAATTATTCTTGTTTACTTGCAGATCTTCTTCGTACACTTAATTGGTTGTGTTCATTTCAACTCGATGTCGCTGTTAAAAAAGTTGAAGAACTTCAAAAGAGCGGATTAAATCCATTTGAAGTTCGAAATAACTCCCAAGTATTCACATCAAGCAACTTATCAATTATATATGCTCAGGTAAGAATAAACTCGTTGTTTTTTTAGTTTTTCTTTAAGCCTAATGTAAGGTTAAAGTTAAAAATGTTAAAGAGAGGCTGGAACCAACGATTCTTGAAACCCAATTCAGCAACTTGCAGCAAACAAAAACAAAAAACCGTTTAAGATTACTATCTTAAGACATTTGACGCCATTTGCAAAAATTATGGCACATTCATATTAGGTTTGTTCGTTGAGCCCTGAAGTCATACTTGGGTTGCCATTAAAGGTTTTTTAAAAATCTCAACTCACCCTGACAATCAAATTCAGTTTTTTTTAGACCTAGGGTCGCAATGAAGTAGACCTAGGTTTGTTGCTGTGGCGAGTTGAGGTAACGAATAAACTGCCAAAGTTAAATGCGTTGCTTTGTGAGGCAGTTATTTTGTTCTGTATTCGATTGTTGCAGGTAATTGCTTATTTTTGAAATAGAAACTAAAAAATAAATAGAAAGATAAAATAAAAAAAAAATAAAAAGGGAAATGCTTGAAGTTGTTTTAATTCACTTTTAAAATTAATTTAAAACAAATTTTAAGTTTTAATAATTGAGCAAAGAACTCCTTGTTTCTTTCTTTGTTGTCAACAACGCAATCTGCACCCTACAATCTTTTTTAAAAAACCGAAAAACCCAGGTTTTTTGCTGACAATTATTGAGGTTGTCAAGAAAACCTGGATAAAGTTCAACGAACGAAACTATCATGACATTTGGCGCGTTCAGAAAAATGAGGTCTCAGAGATTTTTCTCACTCAAAAGGTGAGCAAGCGAATCTTGGATTTTATTTCCTCACAGTTTTGATAGCAATACTGAGAAATTATGCTGAGGAATCCTGTTCATGTAACTGAAATTGCTGAGATCTCAGAGATTTCATTTTCCTGAACACGCCTATTACTTTTGTCACGCTTTGTGATTGTGAACCGATATTGTTTTTAAATCAGAACTTTATTGGGAATTTTTAAAAAATTTTAATATCCTTTATCCTGTTTTGAAAAATCCGAGAGTTTTTTCTGCCCTTTCTCCTATTCATAAAAGTTTTCCATAAAGACGGTTCAATTCACAATGTCAAACCGCTTTATATTGTATATTCTTTTTCTTTTCTTCACAATATAGCGGACAATCTACTACGTTTTCTACAAATTTGTTTCCGACCTACCAGCAAGTTCTGAGAAGGAAGTTCTTAGAAAATTATTATCATTTTACGGTGCCAATTTGGTGGTGAAGCATATGGCGTTGTTATACCAAGTAAGTAGCAGCTAGCTAAGATTAGTTTAAATTTTGTAATTTTCATAAAATAATTTATATTAATGAAACGAAAATTTGTATTGCAGGGAAACTACTTGCGTAATACAAATCAAGCAGAATTATTCCAAAAAGGAATTCTGGCTCTGTTACCAATTTTAAAAGATGAAGCCATCAGTTTAATTGATGCTATTGCACCAAGTGACTTTTGTTTAAATTCACCCCTGGGAATGAGTGATGGAAATGTAGGTTTTTTCTAAAAAAAAATAAATGTATTTTTAAGATTTTTTAAAAATGAATTTCTTGCTTTTTTTTTTAATCTAGATCTATCTTCACCTACAAAGATCAATTATGCAAGGACCTAGTGTACTGGAGCGTCCTAGTTGGTGGCAAGAAGTCACATATAAACAATTTTTGAACTCTAAAATTTGAAAATATTCAAAGGATTTATAATGGGATATAATAATGTATGTATATGTATATTGGTGAACCTACTTAATCAACTCAGTATTTCAAAGGTGGTTTGAAAGCAATTGCACAATGTTTTATTTTCGAATTTTTTGTTAGCACTTGTGCCGAAATATATGTATAATAAAACGTGTTTTATACTTAAGGTGGAAAGTAGATAAATAAAATACTACTGATGTTTTTTTTTTGTAAATTGTTGTTTGACTAAAGTTTATTTTTCATAGTCGTTTGCTGTACTCATGTATGGCCTCGCTCCGGTTTCGCACGGGTTGCCAAACCAACGCATCGTAAGAAATTTACAAATATAAAGGTAAATACTTGTAAAGTTAGGTTTTTTCTGGTTGAAATAATTTAAATTTTTAAAGAAAAGTAAAAAAAAACTTACAAATTTCACTAATAGAGTAACTAATGGCTGCAGTGACTTGTATTTGCTAGATAAAACAAAAGCATTGTTGGAAATATCAAAATCCAGTGACAAAAAGAATGAACTTATCAGTTTCATTCTACGAATAATAATAATAATTGATTGACATTAATATTAAAACAGGAAAACTACTAAGTATTTTAAGTAGAGCCATTCTGATGTATGTATGTATATGATTTACAGTGGCTGCCGCTACGACACAGCATGAAAAATCTTTATGGTTTAAATATTTCCTCCTATTATCACATTTGGGTGCGTGCGTTGGTGTCCTTGGGCATCAAAATAATCACTGATTTTTCTTTTTAAATGTCTCAAAACTTAAAATTCATATTTTTTTTTATCTAACTCAGTTAAAATATCCTCAAAGCCTCAAATTAAAAAACCTTTAAAAAGCGGTTCTAAAAAACGGATGCTTATATTTTTATCAAGTCCTTAAGTGACCATCGAACTTCTTATCCTCGTTATATATATTACCTTTCAGACACAAAAAGAATGCTAAAAATATTATGGTGTTTTTAGTTTTACTCAATTTCACCGTTTTCACCGTAATTAGTAAGACTTTTTAAAACACAAAAGATTTTTTTTAAATTCGACTTGTTTTTTTTTTTTTCTAACCCATTTTACCCTTTAAATGTTTTTGTTTGGTAATTGCAGAGATCTCAGTAGATCAGGTGTTGCGATAATGCTCAAAAGATGGCGCTGTTTAAAAAAAAAAATATATATAAAAATACGCACGTAGTCGAAAGCAATGTTGTGTCAGAATTTAAAAACAAATGGCAAAGAACTTTCGGAGATTTAAGATTAGGAACAAACGAACATTAATATTTTTTTTTATTTTTATAAATTCGACTTCAAATATTGAAATGACAAACCAACACAAAACAAGCAGTTCTGTGCTCAATAAATAAAACAGAAAATTTGTGTTAAATTAGTTTTAAAAATGAATTAAAACAACTTCAAGCGTTTCCCTTTCCCTTTTCTATTTCTATTTATTTTCTTTCAATTTTTCTTTTTACTACTATTTCAAAAATAAGTAATTACCTGCAGCAAGCCAATCCACAACAAAATAATTGCCTTACAACTCATGTCATTTTGGCAATTTATTCGTTACCTCAACTCGCCTAGTAAAAAAACCTAGGTCTACTTCAGGGTGACCGTAGGTCTTAAAAAAACATAGAATTTGATTGTCAGGGTGAGTTGATGTTTTTCAAAAAACGCGACCTCAGGGTGACTTTAGGGCTCAACAAACAAACAAAGCTACAACATATAATCGATTGTTTAATAATTTAATTGCTCAGGAACCATCGGGTCCTTAGTTAATCAAATGCCCACTCTACATATTTTGATTCATATTCGTCGTAAAGAAAAATTTAAAGACATTTTTTATCATTATTTTTGTCATAGGTCCACTATAATTTTTTTTTTAATTTTTTTCCTCGGCAAATAAATAAAAGCGATTATTATTTTCTCTCCAACTTTTTGTGGTACTTTTATTTAAGTTCCTTACACATTTGAAATTTAATCTCCCCTTTCGGAAACTTGTAAAGAATATAGAAAAAAAACTATCAGAGACTCCATCGTATTGGAAAATTTAATTGCCGTTACGAATTGTTTGGTTATGATTACTCTGTATTCCTAAAACTTTCCCATTAAGTTGGAATTCCTGATAGGGCTGAGAAGCTTTGTTAATGTTAAAAATTTATTTTTGCCGCGCTCTTTCTAGAACGGTAACAAAAGAGACCTGTTAATGAATTTTCGAAATTTAAAGTATACTATTTCTACCAAACCCTCTCGTACTTATCAATTGCTTATTTAAAAAGAAAGATATTTTAAAGTCATGCTGTTTTGGAGAATTGCCTATCGTTATTACTTCGCTGAATGAAGCAGGGTTGCGAATTTTTGAATTAAAAAATCATTAAGTCATAAGTCTGTAGATGACTTGTGAATTAAAAAAAATTTAATTCATAAGTTAGTTAGTGACTTATGAATTAAAAAAAAAATAATTCTTAAGCTAGTTAGTGACTTATGATTTAAAAAAAATTCAATTCATAAGCTACTAAGTGAATTAAATCTTTTTTAATTCATAAGTCACTAACTAGCTTGTGAATTAAAGTCAAGCTTAAGCTATAAAGTGACTTAAGCTTTTGCAACTCTGGAATGAAGTGAAATTCAGAATGCATTCGTGCATCTCTGATCAGTAACACTTATCACAATAATTAAAATAGTGATTTTTTGATAAGTCGTTGGTGCAAAAATGTCCTAATAACATTTAAGTTTCGTTTTTTTTTTTTAATTTTTATTTATTTAAAAAATTTTAGAGACATGGAGAATTGCGTATAGCCACGTACAAATTGTCGTCTAATTTAAATTAAAAAAAAAAAAACAAATAAAGTCCTGAAGCCCACTTATAGGATTAAATTATTATTAATTTGAAAAGCTCACGAAAAAGGAATAATTAATTTTAATTTACTATTATATTAAGAAATCAGTTGTTTTAGTTTTAATTAAAATAATTAAATTAACCTTGATAAGAAGATGTACTAGCCTTTCTTTGGTGAGAGTTTATAGCAAGTCAGCAAAATGTTTACACACAAACAATAAGTAAATATTTTTTGTTTTGTGTACAAACAATAATATACATATATTTATATGTTATATATATTTTTTTCGTTAACGTGTACAAAATTTTGCAGAGTTGGCTACACACTTTTACAAAAACGCGGCTATTGTGATTAATAAAACATTCGTATTTTCAACATTTTTATTTAAAATGCAAGTCATTATAACAATTTATGTGTTTCCTTTTTTTTTTGTAACTCACACACCAAAAATCACAATCGATCCTTGAGACAATAACTTGTTAATTACATAAATATTTCAATACCATTTTAAAAGTGATATTGGATAAAAAATAAAAATTAAAAGAAAAATATAAATATAAATACAAATAATTTATTGAGTGTATGTATTTACATAATTTCTTATACAATTATTACATTTAATGTAAATTTTCTATGTAGTAAGCTTAAGATCACAGACGTAATTTTACTATTTTGTGTTTTTTTAGTTTTTAATCTTAAGACGATTCATTAATTAATTTGAAATTTTTAAGTGCGTTTTTTTTATTTGTATATCATAGGGAATTTATTTTTTACTCTGAGAACCCAGATCCCGATTGATCGACATCATTTTCATTGGTATTGAACTGGGTTGATTGTTTACTATTGTCTCCAATGAAATCTGTTTGTTCCAACATTGGTATTTGTTGAGGCAAATCACTTGTTGCCCAAAGATATAAATCTAGAGTTTTTTCTGTACAATCGGCAATGAAACGAATAAATGGCCGGATATCACCTTCGTTTGCCAACTGGAGGAAGTGATAATACTTGTGACTGGAAGAACATAAATAAATATTTATTTTGGAAAGGAGTAGATGTTATGGTTTTGATCTGATCTACCGTTGTTGCTTTGGTATAATTACAGGAGGATAACCGGCTCGCATTAGCATTGTGTTCATTAGGAGACGGGAAGTTCTTCCATTGCCATCGATGAATGGATGGATGTGTACGAGTTTATAGTGTGCAAGTGCAGCATGTCTTGAAAAAAAAAAAGGTTTAGATAAGGTATTTCTGCTGAAATGAAGTATGAACATACTTTATTGGGTGCAATGACATCGTATCGACTGAATTCAACCATATTTCGAACCTCCTCATAAGAATTGACAGGTCTCCAGGGCCCGGTGGAGTATGACCACCCACGTAGACCTGAGTTCGACGGAATTCTCCACCTTCAATGGGATCGACATGACCCAAAACCCTTCTATGAATCTCCATGATGTCCTTAAGAGTGATTTCCATTCTGAAAACATAGGCAGCATTGATGGAATATCTTCAGAGATCCTTACAAAAAAAAACTCATTCTCACTTGTTGACCAAACTGGCATTAATATACTTCATGGCTGAGTCAAGGCCCAGAATTTCATTATGCTCATCAATAGACTTCCCATCGATGGCCATTCTTGTCTCTATAATCGATCTGGTCTGAGCTAGAGTCATGGTGTTTCCTTCAATTCCAACTGAATGATAAATATGTTGAAAATAAGCCTCTTTCTTAGCACGCCTCAAAGCCGAATTTGCTTCGTGAATTGCAGAGAGTGCATCTCTTTTGATGTCTAGTGTTTGAAGACGTCTCTCGTCGATGGTTTGAACTATCGATGCGGTTCTTTGGCGATTAGCTAATGCCTCACTATTACTAGGATTGATTGTCAGCGCCTGGAATAAGGAAATAACTAAAAATTCTTCAAGTCTCTTACAAAACAATGTTTACTTGAAAGTAAAACTGATCTGCGGTTAGTATATCCCGTCGATTGTGTTCTAGGTATTCTCCATACCTGACTAGGACCTCGGGATTTTTTGGCGCCAAAGCAAAAGCATGTTCGAATAGTTTCATTGCTTTGTCACCTTTCCCAGACGCTTTCATCTCCTGGGCCAATTTGAGTGAACCCAGAGCTTCCTTTGTATTTGCTTCATCTTCATATGAATCATCATCATTGAATCCGCCCCCATTGCTGCTGAGATGAGATGGATTCCTTCGTGAAATTGTTGTGAATTCATCAATAACTTGTAGATATCTCTCGTCGGGAACATACATTAACTGGGAATGTTTGAGATTGATGCCATTGCGAAAAAATTCAAAGAAAACCAAAGACACAAATGTTCCAGCTAGGAAGATGAGAATGTTGATGTAATGCGATTGTAACATCTTCCGGGTTATTTTTATTAAACTATTGGTGTTAGAAATTGCCACAAACATCACGAAAACTTAGAGCACTTTGGGATATTCTTAAAATCATTATATTTTTGAAGATAACGCGTAATTTTCTTGAAGTGGGTTTATGTTAGGAGAAAACTTTTGAAAAAGTTTTTCGCAAACAGCAAAGGCGTGAAAACTGACGTGGGTTTTGTTGACAGCAGTAGTAGCTGTCACCATCAACTGTCAAAAGAAAACAGATGAGAGGGATTTTTTTTGTAATACAAATTTCCTTTTTATACAACAGCTTATGCAGAAACCGGAAAAGGAAATTTAAATAAAATATACATTACTGGCCGTTATTCATTTGAAAAAAAAATTAACATAAATAATTTAAATTGTTTGATATTTTTTGACCAATTCTTTCCGGTATATCTTTTTAATTTATTTAGTAAAACAAACTTTCAAATTCAAAATTGACAATATCTAACACTTATATCACAAATGGGCATCAGGTACTTAAATAAATAATTTAAGTACCTGATGCCCATCTGTGATATACATAAGTGTTAGATATTGTCAATTTTGAATTTGAAAGTTTGTTTTTCTTTTTTCTTGGTTTTTCTTTATTTATTATATATAATTGTTTTGTATGTTCAATTTTGTGTCCAGTGCCGTCTCCGGGAAAGATGCAATAGGAGTGACGAAAAATAATTATGTAGTTATATAAAAAATCAAATTGAATAAATATACCCCTGAGGAAGTAAGGAAAACTTACGAAACGTTGGGAGAAATAATGGAATAAAAATTGTTTTTATTCGCATTTTATTAAATAAGACCAAAACAGCCTAAAATACAATCGAAAATTTAAATTTTTATTTTTTAAAGTTATGATGCAACTTTGAAGTATGTCAATTTATACATAATGACACATATATAAAATAATGCAAAATATTTGCATCACCCAAATGATTTTTTCTTATCAAACTTTTTTATTAGAAGAAATCTGAAGTATTTTATAAGACTAATAACACCAGTTAAAAAATACTCATTGACCTAAAGTCACTGCATTACCAAAATACTGAATTCTTTTACTGACAGAATTGCTTTTTATAACGGTAATTATTCAATTTTTGAGATTATTTATGACTTCTTATGTACGAAATTTAAAAATGTTTGAATTTAAGGCTTTTTAAATATGACAAACATAAAAAGCACATTCTTATAAAATTCTCGTAAATTTGCTTAGTTTTTATTTTTAATACCACATTTAACATTATAAATAGAACAGGACAACATTTCAAAAAAAAATGTTTAGAGATTCGTAACTAAGTTGACTTAAGTACCTACTATTTTAAATTTCAATTAAAAAAACAAGATACCTAACAAAAATTGTATTTTAAAGATCTCTATAATAAATTATATAAATAATGTACATATGTATTAAATATAATCAATGTCTGATTGTCTGATTCCCTGACTCACTAATTGACTCCCAGGTTGTATAAATAAATCAGAGCGCACCTGCTTAATGGGTAGCTGCCACAACGATTTTAATTTTTTTTTCTAATTTTTTCCAAACAGCTTTTACGATTTTAAATAAACATTGCAGCTTTAATATAAAACATATGCAAATAAACTCTGTTTTAGATTTTTAGTAAAAAAAATCAAGTAACGGAAATAGGGTTTTGACGTTTTTATGAGATATTAGGTGGGTTTAGTATTTTTTTAAAGAAAAATGTGTAAAACCTGTCAAATTTTGAAAGAAGCAGAAATTACTTTCAGAGAGGGAAAACTTCGCAAAAAGTTAACAAACTTCACTTTTTTGTACAAGACGGTGAAACGGTGATAAATCATTTTGAATCTTGTATTTTTTAAATTGTAAAGTTTGGCCTTGTGGACTAAAGGCCATTAAAAGCTATTTTGAATCAAACTATAGAACTACCGAATGCGACACGTCAAGTTCGGCCGTAGGTGATTAAAAAATTAAGATGGCGCGAATACCGAGATTATTTTTTTTAAATATTCTTAGCCAACGTCATTTGACAGACACTGACAGAGTGACAGCTGTGTATTTTTACACTCTTTGCACACAGAAATTTGTGTAGCAGAAAATTTGCAAGTTAACCAATGAAGGGTAAATTATTTTCGCTCTCATTGTAACTTTTTTGAGTTCAAAAACACGAATTTTAAAAAAATTGTGAGAAGTTGTGCAATTTTGCAAGAAATTTCACGTTACCAAACAGAGCTATTTACATTATTTTTGGGATATTTACAAATATCTATAAATTAATAGATTTTGTTATTATTTTAAAGTCCGGTACCTTTAAGCATGTGTAAAGAAAAGAAAAAAATCAAAGAAAAAGTAATTTTTTTTAATATTTTGACATAAAATTGCTCAAATATGTTGTAACGGGTGATTTTTTAGCTGGTTTGGTTTTGGCAACACTGGTTTTGACAGCTGACGTGTGTTTAGTACCTTGTGTCACTGTCAAACAGCTTCAGTTTGGTTTGCAATTTAACCATGAATCGTCTTACAAATGAACAACGCTTGCAAATTATTGAATTTTACTATCAAAATTCGTGCTCGGTTCGAAATGTTCATCGCGCGCTGCTTCCATTTTATGGTCGGCATTCTCGACCTTCTGAGCAGTCTATTCGGAAGATTGTGACCAATTGGTCAATTGGCCGCCTAGATCGTGCGATTTGACACCATTAGATTATTTTTTGTCGGGGTATGTTAAGGCTAATGTCTATAGGGACAAGCCCGCTTCGATTGACGCACTGGAAGCCAACATCCATGCATTCATTCGTGAGATACCGGCCGATATGTGTGAAAGAGTATGCCAAAATTGGACTCAGCGGATGGGCTACCTGAGACGCAGCCGCGGTCAACATTTGCATGAAATTATCTTTAAACATTAAATTGCAAGGTTCGAATTTTTTGTGTTTTTTTTTTTTAAAAGTTCTAAACCTCTTAAAAAATCACCCATTATATATGAACGGATATCCTCCTTGTCATTTAAAAACATACAGTCGTATTTATTAGATTTCCTTAGAACACTTTTGTGTCCAGCTAGCCATTGTCTAAATAGTTGGACATCTCCTTATTTGGACATCTCCTTATTTGGACATCTCCTTATTTTTAAACGCATTCCAACAGTGGCCTACAAATGTTCTCATACACTCACACATCCCTGTAATCTGTCAATTTCGTGAGCATTTGGATACATGAATATTTCGTTCATTTGATGATTATTTTTCAATTTTTTGTTCATTAAACGTTCCCACTTTAAAATAGGTTTGGACAACCAATTTCAGTGTCTAAGTTAGACACTCGATGGAACATGATTATAAATAAGGTTTTAGACTTGGACAGTTGTCCAAAGTTGGACTTTGGAATGGGTTTATAAATACGACTGATAATTTTTACCTCAATGTCTATTTAAATAATCAATAACTGTCTACAGAATGACGTACCATTTTCAATTACTTTCAACGAAAACGGTAGCACTTTTAAATACTAAATCAATTAAGATATGATTAATTCAGAACTAAGCATCTAGTTTATAACTCCGGCTGACTGACCAGCCGGCTTAAACTAGTTAACCTTTTTTGAATAAAATTAATTACTATTACCAATCAATAAACAAAACAACCGGCCAACCAGACCGGTTTTTTAACTGACTCATTGTCATACAATTATTATTCGTCTTTCGTATTAATTAAACACTGTTTATATTTTTTTTTTGGTGCTCACTGCTCATTAATAAAAAATGGATTCATTTTTGCTTATCAATGACCTAAGATTTTTTTTAGAACTCAAATTTCCAATTTAAAATCTCTTATAGCTTGTTTGTAAACACAAAACTAGTTTTTGACACATAGCTTTTTTTATTTAATTTTTGAAGGAAGTCTATGATAATTTTTTTTATAAATAATATTGTTAAGCCAAAAATAATGAAAGTCTCATTATATTTTTAACTGAGAATTTGAGATTTGTTCTTTTTGTTGACATTATGATCGGGGTCGTGTTTAGGAAAGTCGGATTCCATGGCCTTTCAGATAAGGGGGCTACTGGGTGAAGATATTATAGGTACTCTCGAAATATATAAGAAGAGGTTGTTTTTCTTGGAAAAAAATTCCAATAAAATTTTATTATTGGTGAGTTTAAAGCATGAAAATTTACATCTCAAAATTCAGATTTCTGATTTTTTCAATCATCTGTCAGCTGTCAGATGACTCTTAAATTCATCTAACTTTGTATGACAGCTGCGCAATAAGAAGCCAGAAAAGTTTAGAAATCTGAATTTTCAGATGTAAATTGTGATGAGTGTTGAACATGGCTATTGAAATTGGAAGGTAATTCGTCACTCAGTATTAACCGTATTATGTGGCTGGAAAAGTTGTGTCTAGACACCATTTTAGAGAGAAATATACGCATCTTACTCAAAATAATTATGACTTTTATAGGTACCAGTTTTAGTGCAATTTACATTTTTTTTTAATTTTTTTTCCAATTTTAGTCCAAAGTTGACAGGAGTTTTGTGAAGTAACCGAACGGAGTTATTGTGAATTCCGCCCGTTTAACAGATGACAATTTACATCTGAAAATTCAGATTTTTGATTTTTTTTTTCTGGCTTCTGATTGGGCAGCTGTCACAAAAAGTAAGATGACTTTTAGAGTACCAGTTTTAGTGCTTCGTCAAATAGAGAACTACTGACAGAAAAAATTTCAGTTCACCTGTCACTTCTGTGTTAATTAATAGCCGGCCTATATCAGAAGGCTCTCTGCTGCGCCGTTCCTGTATTTCATCTGACTAACAAGTTGATACTTGGCTGACAGACAGATTGTGGGCAGTTTGTGCGCCCCAACACCATCAATATAATAAAAAAAAATTCAAACAAAAACAACTACCGACTAGAAGTAGTGAATATTAGTCAGTGCTGAGCTTTTCTGTCCTGTTACACTTAGGTCTCTTTTGTCTGACATTTGTGTGGTTTGCTGTCTAATGTCGCATATGTTATAATACTCACCAATTCTGAACTTGAATATGGATGAGAATACATGTCGCGTCGTCGTCGTTTGAAGTGTAGATACTGTGTACAAGTCGAATTCACGCAACAGCCATAATTATTACAACGGGTTGCAATTGCTAAATTTAGATCTTAGGTAATTGTTGTACAAAATGACCTCAGGCTCGGAATCATGATAGTGCAACGATTTTTAGAGTTCTATAGTGATGGTGTGTGGGATCACCTGGAGAAAACATAGAAGTTTCCAACTACATTATATATAATTTGTTGATGCACAGACAATATGAGAAATGAATACCAATAGGTTTATGAAAAGTTGTTGTCAAATGAAATGACGAATTAAAAGTTAAAGTTTGATAAAAATAGATTTATAATAAATAATATTAAATAACACCAATATAAAGAACGGATAAAGAATGTTTGTATGTAGGTAAATTTATATGACGAGAGGTGGTTATCATATTAATTCTTTAGACGGATCTTGTGTGTTATATATTGACTCATTTATATTCAAATCTTTACTTTATTAACAATTTGTTTTGCGGTTATTCGGAAATCATGCGCATCGCAATATCAATAAAACAAACCTTCTTCAAAGTTTTGATAATATTTTTTAGCAATATGTTTGTTCTTAAACTTTGTAGCCTGTTTTTACTCGCGACTTGATTGGGATTGATGGGGCTTAATCTTAAGCTCTTGTCATTTCTAAAATATTTCCGGATGGATGATATTAAAAAAGAAGATGAATATATAGCAAACGAATCAAGTAGATACGTTTTTTCCATAAAAGATATATTTATATCTTTAATTAAATAAATGTGTTAGTACGTCAGGGAGTCATTATACTTTTCGTTTTTTTTTTTTAAATCAAGTTTAATTAACAAAAAACGTTCCATCTTAATTGGCCCAGCAATGTCGGGAGTTGAATTTTTTCAAGGTCCTTCTAAACTGGGTTCATGTCACTGGGTCGTTGTGGCGGCGGCGTTGAGTTGCTTACTGAGCATCTGGTAAGGATTAAGTATCAGAAAGTCTCAACATTCCCTTGGAGTAATGAAAAATATTTTATTCTCGGTGTATTTAATAAAATCTTATCGTGCATTGGTTGAACAGCTTGACTTATTCAATATCTATAAAGCTTATAGGTGGACATATTATAATATAACAAATTAAATAATGTCGATATGGAGACCTGGGTAGTGCGAATCAGATTCGTTGTAAGCCTGTTATGGATGCTGGCCAATAATTTAAAATATACACGCATTACTTAAGTTGGAGGACTCGCATGAAAACGAAACGGTTGTTAGTTTTATCTGATCTCACTTCTTGGCCAAATAAAGAACGAAATCAGTTGGAAAATCATCATAATTTTTTTCGATAACCTTAGAAAAGAAGAAATGGCTTCATATGGCAAACTCTGATAATTTTGAAATATCGTGCAGTATGCTCTGTGTTGAATTATGAGATTTGCGAGTGAGCAGAATTTAAATAAATAAATATATATAAATAGCGAATTTTAACTATTACTGATTTTTATACTCTGAGTCACCTATAAAAGAAAAAGCAAAGTAAACAAATCAAGAAATCAAAGTAAACATACCAAATATTGATCCAAGATTTACCACCCTTGCTTATGGTTTCATGGTTTCATGGTTGGATGGATTGGAAATTTCCTTCAAGGACCTCACATGCTAGGTGAATAAGTAGTCAGGGTGGCAATGTACCCTTGAGTATCACCTCATATAGCATTTAGCTGGACGGTCCCTTAAGAGTTGGTGCTGAGTTAAATCAGACTTAGGTTAATCAAACCCGAGTTAACTCATGAAGTAGTTTTTTTTTTTGTCACCTGGACATTAACTTTAATTTTGGTTGTCAAAAAATTATACAAAAGAACAAATTCTTAACGAAATCGGTGTGGGATCTTTTTGACACGTTATTTTTGTATCATCTGTCAGAAATATCTGTTCAGTTAATTTAAGAGTTAACTCATTAATAGCGACTTTCATTCAAATTTTAAGGAATTGCTCTCAAAATCGAGAATTGCTCTTTTCAATAAAACTTTTTTCAGTAGTTTTTAATAATGCACTAGCCGACACAAAATATTTTTCATTTGACATTTGACAGAATAAGCTGTGTATTCAGATCTAATTTCTCACCCCATGAGAGAGCACTTCTTTCGTGTTAAGAATTGACCTATAGAATTGCTTTTTTTCTTGCAATGAAACTCTTAAAATAAGAAAAGGACACATAGTTTGACAGAAGGAGCAAATCTTTTCGTGAATGAAATTAGCTATTCATCTATTGAATTAACTCAGGATCTAAATTGACTAAGGGCGTGTTGTCAAACGGGGTTAAAATATTTGATCCGTGATTCATCAATTTTAATTTACCGATTTCGGCGGATTAACGGTTCAACATTAAGAGATGTCACAACGAAATAATTCTATATCCAAATTAAGAACATTAATTGTGTTTTTGATTGGTTATCCGTATAAGAAAAAATCCAATCGAACGATTCAGACAGATGTAATCGATTCTGAAGTTTGGGTACGCTTGTATTAGTGAAACTTGAGGTGTCAAACGACGTAAAAATAATTTCATTCAATAGGTAAAATGGCGGACTAAAATATGGAAGAGTACGATATACAAATGCTATAAGGAAAAGGACAAATTACAAATTTAGATGGAAAAAATTGCAATCATATAGAAATAATAATAATAATAATAATAATTTTTGTAATTCATTTATTTAATAGATATTCATACCGATTATTGAATCCGCAATACTTGATTCGCAGTGATGATGAGTATAGTGTTCACTCTTCTTTTCACGACAAATGAGTAAAGAAAAGAGAAAGCCCTGCACTGCGAATCACTGCGGATCCAGTATTGAGGATTCCATAATCGACATGATTTATTTTGACAAACTTTGAGAATTTTATTTACATAAATTACTTTTCACTATTTGTCACTGACAATTGGCATTTAAAATTTTGTGAGTTTGTTATAATGCTCCTGGTTTCGATTCTGAATTTATATTCAGAAGCATTTTCCTTTCTATCGAGAAGAAGAACTGTGATTTTGTGGGGTTCAGCAGGTTTCCGGCCGACCAATCGAAATCTTCTCAAAAATATCTATCTGTCAAAATCTAAGTCGAAGATAAAACTAATACTGGTTGCTGGATTTACACGAATCATAAACTGTCAGAATTTTTTTTCACATTTCAATTTATAAATACTAGTAGATTTTATACCAATGTAAAAAATAGGTTAAACTTGACAGAAATAGGTAATTAAATTTTTCCAGTCGTGTAAATTCAGCATGTGTGATTTTCTATGTATTTGTGTGAATTTTAGCTCAAAGCCGTTCTCGTATTCAAAAAGGTCTCTTGAGAAGAATTAAATTTCGCCTTTTGTGTGATTAATTTTTGCCCAAAAGATTTCTCTGGAAAGAAATTCATAGTTCAACGAAATATTAGTAAGAGAAAAAATGTCGTGTTTATATACGACAATTATAGATTATACGGAAATACTTCGAATATATGTACGTTCAGGTATTTTTTCGCAGTTTCGATTTTTTTTTTAAAGACAATTCTTGAAAATGTGTGTGTTTTGCGTTCCTGTACATACTTTTTCACAGTCGGAGCATTTCTGAGAAAATTTCATCATTATTTGTCAATTTAAATGCCCACACGAATATACATATATACATACACACGTATATGTACCTACATCTTAAATTTTGAAAAATATTAGTTTTTAATTTCTGTGAGAAAATCGATTGAAAAAATAAATTTTCATAATTGAACGCAATTGACGGAAAACTTAACGAAAGTGCATTTTAAGAATTTTTAGTTGAATGGAACAGAAATCCTTCCTTTATGGTGGGGATGGTGTGGCGATGGGGCTGCATAAGCAGCCTTACAATTAACTAATTATGAATAGTTATTGCTCAGCTTTCTAACTTTAAAAATTACAAGTCATCATTTCAAAAAAAAAAAAAAAAAATAAAACATTAATTTTGAAAACATGACATAAATATGACATTTATAATAATTACATTGTTTTATAGAAAACAATAACTTCTGTGGCCAACATACAGTAGAATAAATTTTGCTGCTTGTAATAAAATTTTTAGTAACAACAAAAAATGCCACATAGATCAATATTTTAACTTTTTGTTTAGCAATAACAATTAATGTTATTATAGTTTATAGATTCTTAAAAGTAAAGAGCAATTGTTAAGAAAATAAAGAGGAAATTAAATAAATTATTACAAAAGTAACAACTCATAATATCCACCTATCTTTATTAAGAAGTAATTAAATGAAGAATATTTATTAAATCGATTTTAAAGTTCAACAACAATAACTATAAAACCGCAGACGCTGGACTGAAATCGTGATTTTTAGATTTACCAATTTACATAAATGAGAATAATTCTAAATTAAAGTAATCATATTCACCTCAATCATTCAATAATTGTATAATGATTCATCGAAATTAAAAATAGGTATATACCAAGTCAACTTTAATTATGGTGTGGTGACAAACCACAGGTAAAATATCGTAAGTAGAAAATATATTACCTATTTATAATTTATGCCAAAAAAGGTTTCAAAAATAAATTTAAGATAATTATTTAAATAAAATTAACGTCCTTTAAAAAAAATCGAACTTGAGATTTTGATCAAAGTTGAGATTACGATGATAGTAGCGAAGTCGAAAAAAGTGGGTCTCACAATTCTGTCTGTCTGTTTTTAAGACCAAAAATAACGGTACCTGCCGTACAATTATTTTTAGCAAAAAATGAAAATCTTATTATTCCCAAAAACGTGCCGGTAATTTTTTTTACAAAAAGGCTACCATTTAAAAAAAAAAAATCCGAAAAATGGTTATAAAATTTTTGGTCCTAAGAAAATGAAAAAAAAAAAAATTTTTGGCGAGAATATCCAAAAAAGCTAACTCCCATAGAATCAATATTTTGATTTTCGATTTTCTAAAAAACGTTCAACTGAATTTGATGAATTTTTTTATAGAGAATTTTTCAAAAACTTTAAAAAGTATTGCATATCAGGTTTTTCACATTTTTTTTTTTTGGGATTTTTAAAAAAGTTTTAAAATATTTTTGTGAGAACTTATGTAATGTAATATGTAATTCGAAAACGACTTGGTCAAATTTTATTAAACTTGACATCTAGAAGTTTTTTGACATTAGCAGATTTTAAATACAA
Source organism: Epistrophe eligans (assembly GCA_951394125.1). Classification (NCBI taxonomy): domain Eukaryota; kingdom Metazoa; phylum Arthropoda; class Insecta; order Diptera; family Syrphidae; genus Epistrophe; species Epistrophe eligans. The sequence goes on along the minus strand of OX596028.1, from coordinate 100,228,624 downwards.
ATTATTCTTATAGCCAAAAAAAAACAGTACCTCCCGTACAAATGTTATAAAACCGGTATGGAAAATCTCATTTTTTTCAAATCCTACTGCTACGATTTTGATTAAAATTTTTATGTGATCTTATATAAGCACGATCTATCATATTATTGAAAAGAAAATTTTATCCATCGTCTAAAAATTGTATCTCTGTTAGAACTATTTTTTTTTTTTTTGGTTTTCGACTATCTCATTATCTGTTCAAGCAATTTTAATGAAATTTTTAACACAAGAGCTTCTGATAAGATTAAATAATATTGCATACAAATATTTTCAAAAACACCAGATTTTGGATTTAAAAAAAAATTCAAAATTAATTTTTGAAAACTCGATCTTTCGAAAATGGGTGGTTAATATTTTTTTCAAAATAATTTTTTTTAACACCGCATTTATAAGTTCTAAAATATGGCGTACCTACAAATGTTTTTTCCTAAAATGTTTTTCAAAATTTTATATATACAAAATTAATTTTAAAAAAAAACCACTCCAACGATTTTTCAATTTTGTTCTCATAAATTGAGATTTGTGTAAGAAATCAAAGAAATCAGATGGTGTACATTGCGTTTGTGTCAAAACAGTTTCAGAATTTGTTTAATCAATTTATTTCTAATTATATTGATTTTCTAACAATTTTTCAGTCTAAAGTGTAAGACCATGCATGCTTTTAAAACCACATAAAAACAAGTTCGTTCAGCCGTGCATTTTATTTCTCTTTAAATGCATGGTGCTAGGAGCAATTATTTAATATACAAAAATTCGATTTCTTAAAATTTAAAACTCAATGTCCTCATTTTTCATGGAAACAAAACGTTTTTAAAACAAAAAATGTTTATTTTTTATATAAATATGCACCATAAAAAAGAAAAGATGGTCACCCTATTTGAAAGCTTATACTTTAAGCACCTCGCCTATACCGGATTTGTGAATGAAGTTCAAATTCTAGGTACTTCACTTAGAAAAGTAAACGAAAACTTTATACATACATATGTATGTAGTTTATGAATGAACATGCGTGGGTTTGAAGTTCTCCGACTTGGGGTTATTGGAATAATTCTCTACTTCTTCTGCACAAGTTTTTTGATAGTTTTTGGGTTTTTTTCTGCATATTCAAATAAAAGAGTGAGAAATTTATCTTCAACATTTTGTAGACACTTATTGAAATTGGGAGATTGTGGTTTGTGTCACAGCAGTTTTAGGTAAATTGGACTCATGCGGCTTTACATTCCTGTGAGCCGAAGTGTTAAAATTGCTGTTGTCGTGTTCATTAGCATCTCAAATCGCAATGTATTTCGAAATTACTTAAAATTTCAAATGAACTCACGATGAGGCTAAGTTAGACGAGAAAATTCTTAGGTTAAAAATTCACAAAAAAGTGACAATCTAGGCTTGACATAAATGGTACTTTGTGCATGAAAATTAAATATGAGAATAGTCTAAAAATAAATAAATAATGATAAATAAATAAATATGTATATCATCACAAAAGAGTGTTTTTTAGGGGGAGGGGAAAGTGTGGAGTAAAACCTACCAAAAAATGTTATACTTCCATGAAACTTTGAAACAATGTTTTGTTTACCATTAGAATTAAGAAACAAGAGTCTTACAAATTTCAAAGGGTGTTTTTCAATGAATATAAAAAGCTAAAAAAAATATTATGGTGAAAAAAATCAGCCAAAAATAAATACATAAATATTTTAACAAACAAATGCAGTTTTTGAACAAATTATTATCATTAAAAAAAATATAAAATTCTATTTCGTCAAATCAGCAGGTAATTCCGCTTCGTTTGATACTAAAATAAAAGTAATAAATATGATGATGATGATAATTCATGAAGGTAAAATCAATTAATATTGCACATTTTTGTGTTTTATTTTTTAACGGAATTAAAACCTAAGTGGACTTAAGACGTCTTTCCCCTGAACCCTTTAATTGTGTTGGACCAAGTCAGGTATTTTATTTTAGACACAGTTTACTTCAATTTTTAATTTTTTTAAATTTATTTTAGAATACCTAAAACGACTTGTGACCTAGATTAAATTTGTAACTAATTGAAAAGGTATATCATAGGAAGCTGTTGTTAAACATATGGAGGTATTACTAAAGCTACTTAATCATTAAATACATTTAAAGAGTTTTTTTCTCAAGAAATCCTTGTTTTTTTTCGAAGAATCGAACCAAGGAGATCTTCATTAATGTGAAGCTAGCTTTAACCAGTCATCATTTCTGTGAATAACTCTGAGGTACCTACAGATCTTTCGTTATCATTAATTCACAAATCAAAAGTGAAAATAAATCAACAGTAATAAATATTTTATTATTTTTCGTTGATAATAATTTTGATTTGACAGAAATGCGAAAATAATACATTTACTATACATTTAAATTTTACTGATAAGACACACACATACATATGTACCTTAGAACCTAACTAATAATATTTATAGTTATCTTCATAAAATAAAAAATTATGAATGAAGAATAATATGATTGTGTAGTGTTTGTGTCAGAAAAAAATAGAAATTTTGGAATTTTTGTTTATACCTAATAGTTAAGGGGATTTCCAATAATTCGACAGACACGGAAATTAAGAAATAAATAAACGTCAGCAGCGTAGTTTTATTTACCTTGAACAATTTAAAAGACACAAATACTGTCTTTTTTGTCAGACAAAAGAGGTTTAAGAATAAAATTGTTGTTGGAAACTATACCGGATGTTGTTTTTTTTTTTTTGGAATATCAGAAAAAAAATTATACATTGAAAACACGAATAGGTTTAAAGGAAATTTAAATATATTATGCGTAAAATTTATTAAATTATAGACAAGAATATTAAAGAAGAAACAATAATAATTGAATCCTAAAGGTGGGAATAATTAAAGAAGAAGTTGTTAATTAAAATGTTTTTGCCTAATCTCTTTTGAAATTTTTTTTTTTTACATAAAACATTTTTAAACGGAGGAGTAGGTATCTATCGCAGAGAAAAATACCAAACTGACGTCATGAAGGTACGTTGCGAAATACCTTCACATCCTATAAGAGCAAAGAGTTATATGTGGAGACAGGACTTAAATATTTTGGAAATAAATAAAAATAATAATTAGAAATTTTTTTAAATACCTATGTAAATATTTAATTATAATAAATTTAATTTTCACAAGTTATCACGACAAATTAGACAAAACATGGATGAAAAATATCCGAAACGTAGTGGCTTAAAAATTATATGTTATTAAAATGAAGGAATGAATTAATTATAATTAAATATTTTATTTAATTTTTTTAAATTTTTTTATTGTTATTTCTTTATCCAAAATAAGTCTAAACCACTGAAGCGATTTTCTTCAATCTTAGATCTTAAGGGTTTTAGGAGATTCTAAGAGAGGATATTTACGGCGCGGCGGCGTAGGGCAATAACGCCAAAATCGATTTGGAAATATCGCCTAAATTTATATATTTCCAAATCTTAAGTTGGAAAAATCGCCCAAATGTTTTCAATGTAAATTGTTTTTGTAAAATTTGGGCATTATTTCCTCAATCCTAAGATTGGGGCGTTATTTCCTTTATTGGATTTTTTTTTGGCGATATTTCCAATTTTGGGCGTTATTTCCCATTTGACTTTTAAAAAAACAATTTAAAAATTGGAAATAACGCCCAAATCGAGAACAAAACAACAACAATTGTTCAAAATTTTTTTGGGCGATATTTTCAAATCGGTTTGGGCGTTATTTCCTTGAGCGTTATTGCCATACGCCAATATTTACATCGGAAACGGGTCTAACGATTTTGATCAAAATATAATTCTGTGTAATATTGTAGGATATCGCTTCTATTTTGATACACTAAATGTGTTCCGAAAACTGTAACTAATGGTACCTGTCATAGATCTTTCGGATGAACATTGTGATATAAGAGAAAAGTCAAAATATAATTTAATTACAAATTAAAAAAAATAATACCTTTTTTATTAAACAAAACGAAAAATCAGTATTTTGAAGATGGGTTAATGAATTTTGTATAATAAGGTTTTTTGGTGTAAATTATTTAGTACTTAAAATTGGCATGTGTATGTAATTTTTTTTTTATGTTAAGGATATTATGTATACAAAATTATTGTGAAAACCATATACATTTATATATTTTTTTTTTTTTTTAAATCTGACGGCGGCAGTGTTCTTTATTTTAGAATCAACAATTTTTTAGGAGTTGAGTTAGTAATTTATAGAACGAATTTTAAAAGTTTTTTAACACTTTCTATAATTTATTTAATGCATGTTTTATTCAAAACTCTAAGTCATTTAAACCACAAGAGACAGAGCTCGTGTGATTCAGTAGGTTTGTGTATTTTATTTTATTAAAGTTCCTTCGATCCAGTCCGCCATTTTATTTTTGCCGATTCTCAAAGACAAATACCTAAGTGAAATCAGTATGAAGAATAAATTAAAGTAAAATGAACTAAAACTTCTTGATAAATTCACTCTGCTACAAAAATATCGCAAGAGGCAAGATTGACAGAATTTCATATGTACCATACAAAAAAATAATAATCAACTCTTTCAAATTGTCTGGCAATGAACGAATGCTTTTTAATAAATCTTTCACCTTTTCCAAGAAAATAAAATTATTCTTTTTTACAATAAAAAAAAATCCATAAATGAAATACCCCCGGAGCTCAATGTGATTACTCACAACGGACCTAAAATTGTCCTTCAAAAATTCTACACCCAACTGATTCATGAGCATATCGAACAAAAAGTCATTTTGAACTTCCATCCAACTTCTGATTTCTTGTTGAGTGACTATTTAAAATCTTCAAATACAATTTATTTCTCAATGACATTATCGACTCATATAGTTATCAGTGATGTCGTTCCTTTGGAGAAATTTAGTAGATACTTTTATACGAAAAAAAGTACTATTCTAAAATGTGATTTAAGAAATGTAAATTATGTTTTAGTATTTTTATTCAAATATTTTTCGTGTTAAAAATTCCATATTAATAAATCGCATTAATGATTTTTGTGTTTTTTTAGAAATTTGTTAGAATTATTTAAATTCTTACATGCATTTAAATTTAATTAAAAAAGACAAACACACACATTTTATTAAAACAGCAGATTAAATAAATGCACGACTGCATTGTTGCATCACCAACTTGCTCTTGTGGTTCAAGTTGCATAGTATTTTATTGAACATGAATTTAAACAATTATAGACAAAAATCGTTAAGAAGCATGCAGCTATAGCTTTGAATTAATACAAAAATGAACCTTAAATTCTTTGAAATCCAAATGGTGAACGGCGTTGGTCTTAATTCTTGAAAAATAATGAATTTATACAAACAAAATAGTTACGAGTGGCCTTTTTAAAAATATATTTCCCTATGTAAAATTTCTTAAGTATTTGAAATCCAGTTTTAATGGTTTTCCAAATATAAACCAAAAAAAACTGATTTCGAAATAATTGAAATAATTCATCAAGCCGTTTACAAGATATTGATTTAAAAAAAAAGTAGATAATAAATTTTTTGAAATTTTTATAGGCATCAAATTTTATTTTGACTTATTCCTCAGAAAGCCCAAGGCGCTAAAGCTGTAAACATTATATTAGGCTTTACATTTATGTAAGAATAATAAATTACAATAATAATATCTAATATTTTTACTTAAATGAAATCATTTAAGTTTTTATTGTATCGAAATTGGTTAAGCCGTTAATGTTTGATTCAAATCTTGAATTCGATCTTTTTACGAATCCAAAACGTCCCTTACCTATGTACATACATATGTACATATATAGTTTCTATATTATATCGCAAGTTAAAACAATTTAATTAAAAACATAATAACACAGATCACTTTATTTCAAAAAAAAGTATCAAACAAAATATTATTCTTTCGACAGCACTGATCAGCATCAGCATCATCATCATTATGATTATCCTCAACTCATCTCGTCTGGTTTTTTACTTTCAAAGAAAAACACCAATCGAACCCAACAACAAAACCTAAAATAAATCATACTACTAGACTTCTCTAGAGCCACACTCGCTCTCAATAATTTCAATCTGTTGAAGAGCAAAAAAAAAGCTCAAATGATCTTTGCCTATGGATGGATCGATCATCTTTAAGATTTTTATTTAAGTTCCAAAACAATTGCGTACATTAAGTTAGTCCGCGACTTGCATCTAAACCGAACGGTTCTCGAAAAAAAAAAAAAAAAAGAAAGATACATTTAAGTATCTCTTCTCGAATTAATATTTAAAATTGAAGACAAAAAAAAATCTTCATCTCGCATGAGAAAAATTCAAATATAAAATCAAATATTTTTTTTTAACGGATATCTTGTGGAATAAAGTACGAAAGTGTGCTAAAAAGTGAGTTATTGTTTTAAACGAATTTAAAAAGATTTACGTTACTAGTTTATTTTTCTTTTTCAAAAAAATATGACCTAACCATTTGAATTGATAATTATCTGTAATTTTCATACACATGTATATGGGATGTAAAATTGATTGGAATAATTGTAATTGTTTTGTTATCATCAGTTGCGTAGTTTGGCACCTTATCAACAAGCTGTGTTACTTAAAAATTTTGTTTTAATAGAAATTGTGATTTTAAATATTTAAGATTTATATTTTTCATCTAAGTCCTGACATATATATGTACGTATGTATAAATGTGTTTTATAATTCTTTAGAAACAAAGCTTTATTCGTTTTAATAATTATAACTACTTTTTCATTTTAAATATCGGGGATTATTAGTTATTCAAAATCTAAATTTCGGGTATTTATTTGTAATGTTTAAATTTAATTTTTGTTCATGAAACAAAAATTATTTTTTAAAACATTTGTATTATTGGATTAAAAAATATAAAAACTTACTTGAGTGAATATTTTGAAATTGATATGTATGATGTTTGGATTTATCTTCACAAGTGAATTACGTACCAAACTAAGTGAATTGAAATACATATAATCATGTGCTGTAGAATAATAAAACTGCATTTTGGACAAAAAAAAAACTAAAAAGAAATTGAGGCATAATTTGATCAATATTACTAAAAGAACTTAAAGAATAAAATATGACGTCCCTTTTTTTAAAGTCCAATACTTTGTGGCGGACTAAAATAATTTTTGCAATCTGAATTTGAAGATAATTAAATGTCAATTTATTATTTTTTTTAGATCGAATAGATTTTTTGATACTCAATTATCTTATTTTTTACTAAAAGAAAATTGATCAAAAAATTGAATTTGAAACGTTTACTTACAGTTTACAAAAAAAAAATAATTTTCTGTGCCTTAAATTTTTAAACCTACATTTCGGTCACATAAACTCGAAAAAATTGCATTAAAAATGGTTTTGTATGTGTTGGTTTTCGAGGGATGATTTTTCTATTTTTTTTTTCGGTTTTTAAAAAGATTAAAATTTAAAGGATTAAAAAAGTTATTAAAATATTATTCTCATCTTTCTCATCTGTCGAGTACTTTAACACCAGTGAGTCGAAATACATATATAAAATAATTAGATTTTTTTTTACATATATCGGGATCAGTTTTGAATTACCTACGTGGAAGTTGGTTTTTCCACTCTTTTTATATACCTTCAAAAAAAATGACCTGTAGCAAGAAGAAGTGTTACCAGGTACCTGGAGCTTCTTTTAGCAAAAAGGTCTACGTGTAAGGTAATAAAATAATTAACTACCTTTTCATTTTTAGACTTCTACTACATTTATATTGATAATAGATGCTTAAATTAAATAATTAATTGCTTTCATGATTTTTAAGACAAAATTTTGGCTTTGGAAAGTCTTCTGTATTCTTCGGTATTCTTTTCTCTTTTTTGAGAAAACTCCTGATAGCACTGTTTCATTGACTTTGTCGATGATATTAATCTTTCTAATATTATCTTGCAACTGAAATTTAAGTCAAAAAATGGATCTTCCAGACATATTCGGCTTGGCTTGAAAAATTAACATTATATTCAAGATCTATTACAAAATAATGTAATATGGACAGAAAAAGAACGACTGTCAACCATTTTTCGCAAATTAAGTCACAAAGTGATTGAGGAAATGTGTCAAATTTTGTATTAGGCACATTTATTTTTTTGCAATGATGCTCGTTTATTTGCTTGGAAAAAAATGAAAAACCACCACATATTAAATTGCAAACGCTTCCTCAAAATTTGACAGACATAATTATGTAACTTCAAAATACATAAATAAATATAAGCAAAAAAAAATAATAAAATAAAAAAAAAATACCTAAAAAAAAAACAACAAATTTCCTCTTTATGTCATCATTCAATTATTAACACTACGTTTTCATTAGGGTCTAACTGAGGTAATTTCGCAAAGTGTTTTCACCTTGAACTTTTTTGACAGCTTATTCACATTAAATGACTTGTACTGTTCTTTTGTCTTTGTCTTTCTGTTTCTGTTTTTTATTTATCGAGTTTTGACATTTTTTCATAGACTGCTTTTAAACGCTGCAATTACCCCCTGCAATTTTTAAGCACGTTGGCGAGGGACGTATGCGGTGGCCGGGGTAAACAAAGTTGCAGAGGTTGAAATAATTGCAGAATAATCGCTCTTTATTTTTTGTGCTTTTTCTTATTGTTTGAGACATAAGCGGAGTAAAGAGTGTGGAGATATATTTCCTTCTCATTTAACAAAAATTGCAGCTATTAAAATTTGCTGCAATCCGAAAGAAACTCAAAAGAGAAACCCCGTTAACAATTGCAGTCGTCTAAAAGCAGTCATACAAAATCAAATTATTTTAAATGAAGTCCATTTGGGTGTGTTCGTAGAGTATTCACTTAATTTTTAACCTACTTTAATGAAAATTTGGTTTAAATTATTTCAACTTGAAATGTGTTATGTTTTATAAACAAAAAACGATTACAAAGAGTGAGATAAGTCCCGTAAGAAGATCTACAAGTTAATATTATACGCCGTCTTCGCTTGTTTTGTTTACTTTTTGACGTTTTGAAGTGGGAGTCATCCTTTCAAAGCGCCACACATTAGGACTGAGATGATAAATCTCTTGTTTATGATACATATAGTGTAACCAAAAATACACACATCATAGATCATTACAATTTTTGACAGCACATGATATATCCATGGCATTTAATCTGTCAGTTATTTAAGTTAAATGAAAATATTGAAAAACCCAATAAATCAAAAACGAAAAATCAAATAACGCATTTTTTTTCCATACAACTTATAAAACTATTTTCCAAAATTCTCCAACACTTTCTCAGTCATTATTTTTATCAGATTAATATTTCATATAATTTTAGTCGTATTATATTATTTGGATGAATTTTTGAATGAATTGATGACATTTCACAGTAATTCATCCAAAATTAGACTTTGGAAGTTTTTATATGTAATAAATGCGATTTACTTATCGACGCTTACTTATCGGGTATACGATTGAGTTGTTGTTTATTATTTATTATTTATTAAGCTTAGGTACAGCAGCGGTTAAAAAAACCGGCTTTTAGATTAAAAAGGTTTCTAGTTATTGTAATTTATTTAATAAATAAAATTTTTTTAAATTACTTCACCTTAAATAAAAAAAAAAAATGATTTAAGTTTCAGTAAAGTTATATTTTTTTTTTTCAATGTGCAATATAAATCGATCTTTATATATAAAATAAAATGTATTTTCATCCCGGAAAGAAATTATTCCTGAAAATATAAAAGCGCAAGTGTCAACACTCTATAAGAAGTGTGAATCTCATTTCAATATTTTCATTATTTTTCCTTCTTTTTTTTTTATTTATATAGAGAAAAATAAGTTTTCCTTTTTTCTAAAATTCTGTTCCAAAAATAGGTTCCACAATTTACCATAAACATAAAATGTAAAGATACAAATATATTCCAGAGGGAATACTCACTCTCTAAGAAGAATAAACGTTAGGAGTATTTATAATTAGAACTGTCGCGTGTCTTTAGCTATAATAATATAAAATTTATTTTTAAACTTACATATTTAATGCTAAATTTATTTTAAATATCTACCTAAAAAAATATTATTTTGAATTTAAAGTGTGACACATTTTACACACCTCATTTATGCATCAGTCACGTATAAAATATTCTGTCATGCGACGGATGCGAACCGTATGACATTGTTGTTTTGTATTATAAATACAAAATTATTTATGTGTATACAAAACTCAAAAAAGAAAAAAAAAATATTTTGATAGTTTTTCAAATCAGAAAGAAAAAAAAATACAATGTAAATAATTTGAATAATTTTGTTTTTAAATTACAATTTTTTTGCGAATATTGATTAACTGGTTCTAGTTTTATTTTGAACGGTAGTGAAAGGAAGTGATACCGAAAAACATAAATTATTTATACATACATATTTATGTATGTAGGTAATTGTGGATATAAATATGTATGTACGAATACGAGTACTATTCAGTGCTCCAAAAATTCATTTAGGTAAAGCAATTAAATATATTGAATTTAAATTTTATAAATTCTCTAAAATTTTGTACAAATGTACATACATATATACGTGATGTAAAACTTGTTAATTTTTCGAGAACTTAAATTTTGTACCAAATATGATAAAATTGCTTTAAAAAGTGCAAATTTTTGTAGTTTCAATGAATATGATACTTAATTTTGTAATTCATATAATTTTGAGAAACAAAAAATTTATGGATTTATGAAAGAATTTATGAAAGAATTGAATTGAATTGAACCAACCTAATGTCAGATGTTAAAATATAACCAAATGGAAAGTGGAAGTAGTGTTCATTTACCGCCATATTATTCGCTCGAATCATCCAGATTTAAACTTAAATCCGGATGTATTTACATTGAATTTGTATAATTTACATCCGGATTTAAGTTTAAATCTAGATGAATCCAGTGAATAATATAGAGTTCATTTTAGTTCATTACAGTTCATTAGAGTTCAAATTATTAAAATTTTTCAGAAGGTAATTCCGCTTCGTTTGTCACCTCATTTGTCAAAATCGGTGTAGTATGTGAATCGGAAAAGGCCAAGCCAATACTTGAAGTCGAATAAATATATTTTCGACCTATTCTGCCTTATAAGGAATAAGTAAAAAAACCACACTTGGCGTTCAGAAAAATGAAATTTTTCTCACTCAAGGTGAGCAAGCCAATCCAAGATTTTTTTCTTCAGAGTGTTGACAGTAAAACTGAGAAATTTAGCTAAGGAATCCTGTTCATTTAACTGAGATTACTGAGATCCCCGAGATCTCATTTTCCTGAACACGTCTACTATGAATTTCCCAAATTTTCAGTCAAAATCCATAGAATGCTTTTAAACGACTGCAATTTTTAACGGAGTTTCTCTTTTGAGTTTCTTTTGGATTGCAGCGTGCTTAAAAATTGCAGGGGATAATTGCAGCGTTTAAAAGCAGTCTAAGATCCCCGGGAGATCTCATTTTCCTAAATACGCCTACTGCTCAACTTAACTAATAAACCAAATTTTCACAAAACCCAAATTTGCTGTCAAAATCCATAGAAAAAAAATCAGTTTAGGGAAATTTTTTGAAAAAAAAAGTTAACAAACAGTCCTATTCACTTCATATTGATATTGGTTTGTGTATCTACTAATAAATGTCAAAATGGCGACCATACCTTCATGATTGTTTATTTACAAAATAATGAATGCATTCAGAGACTATAATTATTGTATACCTAACTAAACTACCTATGAGTTAAAACTCCCTTTGTTTTCAGTAGTTTTGTGCAAATTATTTAATTAAGTAGAAGCTTCTCATGAAATAACCACATTTCTATTTTTGGAAGCATCAATCTATGTTTAGGTACTCATAATATGTATTGTCCAAGTGTTAGGCGGTCATTCTAGAAGAACTAAGTTAATACGTCATGTCTAAAAAAAAAAACCATCAAGCTACAAAATCCAGCTGTGAGTGACCTCATTTTTGTTTGCAAAATTTGTGTATTAAAAGCCGCCACAATAATAATTTAATTCGCCTTTTAAAGGCACAAGTGTTGGTTTGACAAAAAATTTTACAACAAATAAACTCTTATGTTGAACTTAAATATTTAAGTTTCATTTTGGCAAATGGGCCTTAATCAAGAATAAAAATTATGTTATGCATTTTTTTTGTTTGGAATATCGACCAAGTTACCAAAAACAATATATTTTTCTAAAGAGAAATACGAAGAAATAAGAACTTGATGTAACCTCCATTTAAATACCTCGATTACGATTACGTACGATTTTTTCTTTTCTTTTTTTGGTCGCGAATTACCTTCAATATAGCGGTTTTTCCTTGAAAGATTATCTTCATGCGACCCAGTAGGGGATTTAATTTATATGTATACATTTTCAAAGCATGTCTATTATTTCGGCGCCACGATTTTAATTGGTTTCACATACAAAATACATACATATGTACATACCATATGAAGGTATACCCTTATCAGTCTTATTGTTTGGCCTCGTGATCTTATATAATATGCCTGGCAAATCTTCTACTATTTAAAGTAGCTTATCATTTTTTCGACACCATAATCGAAAAGACAGACGAAGCTTAAAGTTGGTTAAAAACATATTCTCAAAAGAAATTATTTTTCTCTTTTTTAAAGATTTCTAAAAGGTCGCTTCTGCAATGAAGTCCTTGATTCTTATACTAGTGCTTGCGGGCACTAGTGGTTGGAGTGATGCCTACAGTCATCAACGATCCGGTTATTTACAAAAATCCAGCTTATCACCATGGGCAAACCAGCATATGGATGTTGTTCAATTAATGGCTAACGAATTGAGACAAGCTTATAATGCAAGATCTCGGGGACAAGCCGCAAGGTATAGCAATCCTTCTTGGTGTGGTAAGAAATAATATTAATATTTTTCAAAATAAATAAATAACTTGAACTTTTTGTAGAAAACTTCGCAAATTCGATTGGCAAGAGTATTGCAGAAATAAACGTCGAGACGCAAAAACTTTCCGATCAAATTATCGCTGATATGCATTCGGGTCGACTTAGCTACGGACAAGTAGCTCAGCCATACTTCTTCGAGAACAAAGCAGCTTCGGCATTGGAAAAATTATCTGAAGACGCAGAATATATTGACAATCAACAGAGACAAGTTGATCTTTTTGAACATGGACTTCCTCCAGTTGGAACTGCTGCTGTTGATGTTAGCAAGTTTGACAATGTTCAACATTATAACTCTCCAACTGAGGTTAAAGTTATCAATGGTCAAACTTATATTACCAGCAAGAATTATACTACTGCAACAACTCGTGGTGGAACTCAGATGAATCCAATTGTGCAAACAGTTCGTGTAAATAGAACAACAACACACTCAACTGTTCCGTATTATGTTTATGGAAATCCCTTTTTTAATCGTTCAGAACATAACATTTATCGGCATTTAAATAATCAGGAAGCAACGGTTCCTCATTATTCACCACAAGTGACAGTAGATGACAGCTTGAATTCAAGAGTTAACCAAAGAAATCCTTTTTATACTCCACCAATTGTCATTCCAGTTGAGGGAGGCGATATGACTGAGAACATAGGAATTGGAAATCAGTATGTTATTCCTACTAGTCAAACAGTGACTGTGAAAAATTACAACCGAACAGTTATAACGGGATCCGATGGAATACCAAGAGTAAGTGGAAGTCAGAGTGAATCGGTTTGGAATAATGGACAGTTGGTCTACAACTATAATGCTCCCTTCGGAACTAATACCTGGACTAAGGACGATATGTGGAAGCGTGAAGAACGCGAAAAATTGTTCTGGCTGTTCCGCGATGGAATAATCAACAGTAAAGAGTTAGAAGAATGGCAGACAATGCAAGAGGATCGTTTACTTGCCCTTGCTTATAGATCGAACATAACCTTGGAAGAGATCAAAGAATGGCAACGACAAGAGTTGGACCGTTATAGGGCTCTGGTAAAACAATACAACACAGACAATTCGAATCTTCTTGAGTGGCAAAGACATGAAAAAGGTCGAATTGATTGGCTTATTCACCAAAATGGAATTACCCGTGAAGATTTAGAACGCTGGCAGAAAGAGAATAACCAAAAACTCGCCATTTTAGCTCAACAATATCGGATATCGATTGAAGAACTCAAAGCCTACCATCGCCAGGAGCTAAATCGTCTTCATATGATCTTCAATCAGCAGAACTCTCAAATAAACAATAGTGGCGGTAGTAATTTACAAATCTTCCAGAAGCAAGAGAATGATCGTCTGAATAGAATTTTGTCGGAACACAATTCAACTTTGGATCAGCTACGAGAGCAGATTCGACGTGATCAGGAACGTTACAAAAACTTGACAAAACAATATCAAATCAGTGTAATTGATCAGGACAGGCAATTGAAGAGCGAATTGGATCGCTTGACTAAACAATTCAATGACCAACAGGTAGAAATGAAGAAGGTCACCGAATGGCAACTGTCGGAGAGAAAACGATTGGAGGATTTAATACGCTTTCATAATACAACTGTGGGAGAGTTGGAACAAGAAATTAAATTTGATCGAAGTTTCCTTGAGGATTTGGCTAAGAAATATCATATAAGCTTGGAAGAGCTTGAAAAATGGGAAAAATCTGAGCTTAGCAGACTTCATGAAAAAGCAAATATGAATCTTCAGGAGGAGTTTAAGAAATGGCAACAAGAGGAAAGGGAGCGAACGCTAGCAATCATTAAGCAAAACGACCTTACTATTGAAGATTATCAATCAAAAATTCGTAATGATCGTGAACGGATTGGGCAGCTGGCAAACACTTATCAGGTGCAAGTTGAAGAGATCGAAAAGTGGCTTAAAGAAGAAGCTCAAAGATTGAAAAACGAAGGTGTATTCTCTGAGGTGCAAAAAAATCTAACCATGTGGCAACAACAGGAACGTGACCGACTTCTAAAGATCGTGCAAAATAATGAACTTACTATCGAAGAATTACAGAAAAAAATCAACCTGGACCAAGGCAGGCTCTATAGTTTGGCCAATACCTATCAAGTGAGGGTTGATGAAGTAGAAGATTGGTTAAAGAAGGAGATTCTAAGATTGCAGAAACAAGGTTTAGTAAAGGCTGAAGATTTACAAGATTGGCAAAAAACCGAGAGGGAGAATATTCTTCGATTGATAAAGGCTAATACACTTACTGTTGAAGATTATGAGAAGAGACTTCTGAATGACAAATCATATTTGCAACAATTGGCAACAAAATATCATGTTGAATTGAAAGATATAGAAACATGGTTCCAAAAGGAATCTGATCGTCTTCAGAAATTAGGTTTAATTGATGAGGAGAAACTAACCGAATGGCAAAAAATTGAACGTGAGCGCATATTGAAACTTATTCAAAAGAATGAATTGTCAATTGAAGAAATTGAGAAGCAAATTAAAGCCAATCAGGTTCATCTCTATTCTCTAGCACATCGGTATTCAGTTCATGTTGAAGAGATCGAAGAATGGCTGGAGAAAGAAGTGCGGCGTCTTCAGAACCTACAAAAACTTGAGTCGGAAAGTTTGAAAGAATGGCAAAAAACTGAGCGTGATCGTATTATGATGTTGGTTAAGCAGAATGATCTTACTATCGATGAATACTTACAAAAGATCAAAACCGATAGGGCATATCTTCAGCAGTTGGCCCAGATTCATAATGTACAATTTGAAGAAATCGAAGAATGGGCTAGAAATGAAGGAACTCGCCTTGAAAGTCTTGGTCTAATTAAGCCCAATGCAGCTTTGACAGAATGGCAAGAAGTAGAACGTGATCATGTTCTTCAAGTGGTCCAGGGAGATAATCAATTATCACTTGATGAGTTAGAAGAACGTTTGAAGAATGATCGTTTGCATCTTATCAATGTGGCTCAACAGTATCAAGTGCAGGTTCAGGATATCGAAGAATGGATTAAGACAGAACTTCAACGTCTGGAAAATCAAGGACTTGTACAAATTGAAAAACTGAAAGAATGGCAACAGAACGAGCGCAACCATTTAGCCGCATTGGTGGCTCAACAGCAAGAAGGATTTTCTGTAGACGAATTCGAGAGACATCTGAAGGCTGATCGTCAGCGATTACAAAACTTGGCTTACCGAAATAACGTTCAGGTTAAAGAAATCGAAGAATGGATTCACAAGGAATTGGCCCGTATGCAAGCCCAGAGACAGGCAAAAATCGACAACCTAACAGAATGGCAAAGGCAGGAACTTGATCATTTGTTGCTTATAGCCCGGCAACACAGCGATTTAAGTGCCGCAGAGCTAGAGAAGGAACTTCAGGCTGATCGAAAACGCTTACATGATCTAACACAGCATTATCATATTGAAGTCGAAGAAGTCGAAGAATTCATAAGAAAACAGATTCAAAAGCTTCGTGAACAAGGAACATTGCATATCGAAAATCTGACTGTCTGGCAAATTGAGGAACGTAAACGTCTTCAGCAATTTATTCAGGATCAATCACATCTAAGCATTGAAGATGTTGAGAAACAACTCAAGGCCGACCGTAATCGTTTGCAACAGCTTGCTTCGAAATATCACATCCAAGTTGAAGAAGTCGAAACATGGATCCGAAAGGAAGCCGACAGGCTAAGGAATCAAGGAGAGCTTCATATTAAAAATTTTATGGCTTGGCAAGAGAGTGAAAAAAAGAGAATCCAACAACTTATCCAAAAGAACAGCGATATAACCTATGAAGATCTTCAATGGCAATTGAAAGCAGATCAAAATAAAATTCAGCAGCTTTCCAATCAATACCATGTAAGTGTGGAAGAAATCGAGGAATGGATACAAAATGAATTGCAACGTTTAAGAAATGAAGGTAAACTGAAAATAGATCACCTGAATGCTTGGCAGAAATCCGAAAAAGAGCGTTTACTTCAGTTATATAAACAGCAAAGTCAGCTAACACTTTTTGAATTTGAAGAAAAACTTAAAGCTGACCACAGGCGTTTGGAGATTTTGGCGCAACAATATCAAATTTCTGTTCAAGAAATCGAAGAATGGATAAGAAAAGAAGCTGAACGTCTTGAGAATCAAGGAATTATTGGTAGTTTGAAGGATTGGCAGAAATTGGAACGTTCTAGAATCCATGATATGCTAAAGCAATCTAATTTGACAGTTGAGGAATTCCAAGAAGAACTCAAGAGGGATTATATGAGAATACAAGATTTGGCAAATACCTACCATACTACCGTTGAAGAAGTCGAAGAATGGATTTTCAAAGAAGGAACTCGCCAAATTCAACCCAAAAATTTAACAATTTGGCAGATTAATGAGACAAATAGGTTACAGAATTTGATTCGAGGTGAAAATTTATCCCTCGAAGATTTGGAAAGAACTATTAAAAATGAAAGAAATCGCATTGCACAGATCGCTCTTCATTACCATGTGACTATTGAGGAAATCGAAGAATACATTAGGAGGGAGGCACAACGTTTGATCAAGCCTGCACCATTGACTTCATGGCAATTAGATGAACATGAACGTATTGTACAGCAAATCGGTCAACCTCAGAGTCTTACAATTGAAAAATTAGAAGAACAAATTCAAGCACAGCAATATCGTTTGCAACAAGTTGCTCAACAAAATCACATAACTGTTGAAGAAATAGAAGAATGGATAAGAGAGGAAGGAAACCGTCTGATCAAGCCTATTTCTTATCAAAACTCTGATGGTCGTTTAATCCCGTGGAAGCAACACGAACGTGAATATCTTCTTGCTTTGGTTCAAAATAAACATATAACAAAGAAAACAAACTTTGAAGACCGTTTGGCTGGAGATAGATTGAGAATGGAAAACGTTGCTTATCATTTTAAAATATCAGTCGAAGATATTGAGGAATTCTTAAGGAATGAATATCAACGCCTGGCAAATCTGAATTTGATTTCCGATGGTGAAGATGATATTTATATGACACAACAATGGCAAGCTCCTGAACAACAACACATCGAACAGCTTCTACAAGAGAATACATGGTCAATTGAAGAGCTCGAAAGGAAACTCTTAAATGATAGGGAGCATCTTCAGCAACTAAGCAACCAATATCACATGAGTGTGAATGAAATCGAAAATTGGTACCGGTCTGAATTACAGAAATTATTACAAAAGAAGAAATTATACTCGGAAAATCTTACAGATTGGCAAAAAACTGAAAAGAATCGATTGTACATGACCATTGAACAGCAACATATTACCATTGAGGAGCTTGAACAACAATTGGAAAGCAATCGTGAAATTTTGAGACAACTCGCTAATCAATACCGAATTACATATGACGAATTGATTAATTGGCAACGTAAGGAAGTTCAACGTTTGGCTAACTTGGGTTATGGAAGACAAATTCAATCTGGCGGTATAAAGAATTGGCAAGAAATAGAAAGAAAACGACTTCTAGCAATTACTGAGATGATAACCATAACCAGAGAGGAACTTTTGCAATTCATTCAATCTGATAGGTTGTTCCAAAACAATTTGACTGCTAAGTACGAAGTGTCACAGCAGGAGCTCTTCAGTTTCCAGGGGCGAGAGTTGCAAGATATGGAAAACAAAGGAATTCTTGAGAATTTGAGTTTGAACCATCTTGAAGAATGGCAACGCCGTGAACGTGATCGTCTTTATAATTTAATTCATACCCAAAGTTTCACTTCCAAAAACTTACCACAATGGCAAACTGATGATAAAATTACCGCAATCGCTTCGACATATAACCTACCAGAAAAAACTTTAAGGAATTGGCAAAAGGAAGAGATGCAGCGCATTGAAAATGTTGCGAAACATTATAAAATGAGTCTAAATGTATTGGAGGACTTTAGAGGTAAGGAGCTAGAGAGATTACAAATGGCTGCCCACAAAGACTATATCAACGAACAAGAATATATTAACTGGTCTAGACGTGAAATGACACGTATGAATAATTTGGGACGTCGAACGGGATTATCAGGAGCCCAGCTGGACAAATGGCGCAGGAAATTGTATCTACTTGCACAGGGTCTTATCGATTTGGAGTTCAATGAGGGTGGCTATGGAGGAATTGAATTGAATACCACTACATCAGGAGTGGGTAAAGCCAACGAAACCATCAGCAGTGACCGGGGAGATCAGCCACCGCAGGTTTATCATGAACTCGATGAATCAGAGCCAAACTTGGGATACCAAACGGATACTATGCCACCAAACTTGCCACACCCATTACCACCCCCAAATACCTATCTTCCAGTAAGGGAAGATAAATCCCAACATGGTTACGATTTTGGTCACCCATCGCCTCAGAACCTTGCTCCTATGATCAACAATCCTAAGACTGTTGACTACGAATATAAACGAAGAACTCATACAAGAAAAGAATACGACTTTATCGAACCTCAAAAGAGCAATCAGAACCACCCATCATACGGTGGTGGTTCACATTACAGTAACATGCAATCTAATCCAACTTTTTATCAAAATGAGGATGATGTAGGACAACAAGTTCAAGTTGATTCCGAATATGAAGGTCAACGAAGTGAGAAATTTGAAGACTATGATAATCAACAACAATTTGATATGATGGGTCAGCAACAAGAAGAAAAGTTCGGAGATTTGACTGCAGAAGAAATCGGAGGTCAGCAAGTTCAACAGGAGAACTATCAACATGAACAAGTAGAACAAGTTCCTCACAATCAGAAGCCATTAGATCACAATTCACAGCAGAGTGTAGTTCCAGTGATGCCAGGAAATGCAGCAGCAGAACAAGTTGTAAGTATAAAATGTATTTGATATTTGAATCGTTTGAAGTTTTTAGCAAAATATTGAAATTGTTATATCTCACGATTTTCATTTATTAAAATGCAAGCCTCAAGAACAAGTTGTCATTAAATGTTTATTCAATTTAATCAACAGGTTGTAACTGCCGAACCTATCACAGAGAAGCCAAAATCAATATGGAGCAAAGCAAAATCATGGTTGGGTTGAGAAAGAGACTGCTGCTATATAGTCAACTACTATTGTCATATGTTTTTTTTTTAATGATTTTTTAAAAATTCTAAACATTGTGGCAAGAAAGAAAATAAATTAAATGCTTTAAGGTGCGAACATATCGATTTTAAAATAGAAATATCCCTGTAATACTTGAAATTTGACTGACAATAATTGTCAAGACTTAATGCCATAATACTTTTTAATATATTATCTACTAATTGTTGCTAACGATAAAAAATTTAGTTTTTATAAATATTTTATTTTAAGACCTATTATTTTGTATTCTTGTTTTATTTAATGTGGAAACAAATAAATGTAGTTTGTTTTTTTTTTTTTTTTAATAAACAATCTTATTTTAAGTTAAAATATTTTTTTTTGTTTTGATTAAGTTTAGAAGATTCATAAGACCAACCCATATGTACCTACATATTATATGTACGCAATTACATAAAAATAAAAGACGCCCAAATTTTTTGAAAATGAACGGACCTAATAAATTGAACCAACACGACGCACGCACGCACCGTAATGTCACATGACAAAATATTACCAATTGGAAAGTGGAAGTGTTCATTTTTTAGAGTTTATTTAGAGTTCAAAAAGTTTGACATTTCATAATCAAAAAAATTATTCAATGGGTCCGTTCAACAAAAAAAATCAAAACTTACAAATCAAATAAATAAATTCTCCTTTCTTGTCTGAGAATGCCGAAAATGTTATCAAATCACAACAATCTCACAAGAATTGCTCACAAGAGCTTGTGACTTGAAAGTCCTCATAACGCCAGGCTCTTCAAATTGGTTCATCAAGAAAATGTCCTGAGCTATCAAATTAAAGAGAATAATCTAAAATTCAAAATAAAAAAAAAAATCGTCCAGATAAAAATAGTACAGTAAAGTTACTGTCACATGTACATCAGACCTTGCGTTAAATCCGGTAGTTCTGATTTTTCGCTGAGTTGTTTATGATGTTGGCCTAGTAAATTATCCAAGTTTTTGAACTCGAGCACTTAAAAAAAAGCACTTGGAAAAAAAATTAAATGAAATAATTGTCTATTTAACTTTCAAAATATTATTTGTGTTGTTCCTTTAAAAAGGCTGTATTTTAGAAACTATTGGGTCTACTTCCATTTGGGCTCAAATGGAAGGAAATATCGTCAATTTTAAATTGTGGAATGAAGATATAATTAAAAACTGGTCGTTGAGGGTTAAAATTGCCAATAACTGAAAAAAAACTCGAAAATTTTGTGTTTTTTTTTCGATTTTTGACAATGTTGCGTTGGCGTTCGGCGTTCGAGGTCGAAAACCTGGTTTCTTCATTAGCCCAACATCATAAACAACTCAGCTAAAAATCAAAACTCCCGGATTTGACGCAAGGTCTTCCCTCCTATGAGACGACAAATTTACTGTACTAAAAATGTTCTGATCAAAATTATCTAAAAGAAAAACTTTTCAAGCTAACAAAAAACATTAAATACTTCCAATAGGTTAATTTTTCAATTAAATTAATTTGGGCCAGGGCTTTGAGACTTAAACTTTGACTTTTTTTTATATAAAATTTTGAAAACATTTTTAAGCAATTTTTTTTTAATATTTATTAATGCGGGGTTAAAAAATTAATTTAAAAAAAAATAATTTACCAATTTCAAAATATCGAATTTTCAAAAAATATTTTTTTTAAATCCAAAAAAATTAATTAAAAAAAAATATTTGACCAATTTCGAAATATCGAATTTTCAAAAAATATATTTTTTTTTTAAATCCAAAATTAGTTTTTTTTTTTGAAAAATTTTGGTATCCAAATTTATTTAATATTATTAGAAGGTTACCGTACCAAAAAATTTTAATCAAAATCGTAGGAATCGTTTTCAAAAAAAAATGTTTTTTTTAATAGTTTTGTGGAAAGTACTAAGAATAATTTGTCTAAAATCAGCTAAATATTGTTTCGTCGTTGTTTTTTTTCGAAATAAATAAATAAAAAGATTTGAAATTTTTTTTTTAAATCAAAAAAAAAAAAATAAATAAAAATTTTAGTTAACAGTAATACAGTTTAACAGTTTTAAGTTTACAAAAAATTCTCTAAAACATTTTTTTTTATTAAAATCAGCTTAAATGTTATGAAAAAGGCTAAAATCAAAAAAATGGTCCATTAATAAATAACAATTTTGTTAATTTTGGTTTTACAAAAAAATGAAAAAAAAGGAATCTGTCGGGGAATTGTCCAAAATAAGCAATTTTAACACACAGGCAGACAGAATTGAGAGAGACCCACAGTTTTAGATTTTTGCAGTACCTATAAACCCAAAAAAATGGGCCCTGGCGTAAACACTTTACCTATAACTGTTCACATGACGTTTTTGCTTCAGAAGATCGTACTCAAGTAAATAAGTTTATCGAATACTCAACGCCTTTCTCAAACCAACAGGCTTGTAAAAGAATTCATTCTTCTATGAATGCAATTGTCAATGACTTCAATAATAAGATTACATTCATTGATTTCACTTTGAGACTTCAGTCTTCTTTTTTTCCTTTGCATTCTTTGCTTTAGGCCTTTGACTGGATATATCTATTTGTTAAAGCCATTGTCAATCAGATTTAGAGCTGAATTGATGTTTTGAAAATATTAATAACTTTTATAAACGAAGGTGGTGGAAGGGCAACAAGCACTTTATAGACAATGTTATATTTTTGTTTTACAAGATGTGCCCTTTCCTAGTCTTGTGTCGAATTATTAGGGACAAAAAGAGTCTGTAAGGTTAGAATATTTTGTATACAATTCAAAGAAGAAGCTGAAAACAATACAATATTTTTTGTTTAAATTTTTATTGTTTTATTTTTTTTTAATAATAAATATGAATATGTATTCGTATATACAAAATATTTACGATTCTTTATCTCTTTTATGTGTGATTTTTGATTTAAATTGTTATATATTTTTTTTCTTCATAAACTCAACATTTTGTTTAAATTAAATTTAACACTAAGTTTTAAATTTTGTTTTTTTTTTGTTTGTCACGAGAACATTAAATAAAATTTAAAAACCTTTTCATCAAGCCTTTTGAGCTTTTCTTACTTTTTCTATATAAATATTTTCAATCATTTAATATTTGTAAATAATTAATAATTTTACAATAAAAATTTCTCATTAAAAAAATAAAAACAAAAATAAAAATAAAAGCAAAGAAATTACATAGTAAGAGATATGTCTAATGTCTAGAGGCAAGAAGAACAATTAACAACTATACAGGTAGGTTTTATTCACATTTTCAATTCGAACATTTCGTTTTCTTTTTTTTTTAATTTATGTTTTTATTTTTATTTTTTTTTAAGGGGTGGGATTTAAATATTTAACCAATTTAAAAAAAAAAAACATAACAATTACACGAATTTTTGTATTTTTATATTTTAATTTTATGTAAATAAACATTTTTAAATTAATATTTTTTTTTTATTTAAAAAAAAATACAAAATACATGGAAGATAAGTTTTGTTGTTGGATTCTTTTAAAATATACATAATTTTAATTTTAATAATCATTCTGACGCAATGGCTAAATTTTTTAAATTTTAAATTGATGTAGGTACCATATTATAATTATATTGATTGAAAATAAATTTTGAATTCATTTCATGCTTTCTTCTGAGGCACTTTATTATTTATGTTTTTGAGGTTGTTTTTTAAAAGAAATGAATTTAAGAAAAATTATCATTTACAGCTGGATAGATTATAAAAATAGAAAAATAATAAGTGCGTTAAAAGTTAAATTAAATGAAAGTTATATTTTATAGAAGACTTTGTTGAAAAATAATACGAAGGTTTGATGTGGTCACAGTAGAAGGTTTTTGACAATTTTTGAGAATTTTATGATAACACATAATTAACAGTGTAAAAAAATAAAACTAAATCCACGACTGGATTGCACGAATTTATTTAGTTGATTCAAGGCTATCTACAAAGTTGGGTAGTGAGAGCTGTTAAGGTGTAAAGGTTCGGGAGATAAGGTAAAACAAAAATTCAAAATTTTTTCTCAGTTCTTTTAATTTTGAAACCCAATTATAATTTTCAATATTAATTAATTGCCCTATATAGAGCAAATAAAAATATATTATGAGTTAAGTTGTTTTGCCAAATTATTTAAAAAAAAAGGCTTCTGGTGGTTTCACACTGTCAGTTGAATAAAATGATTAAAATTGTGATTATTTAACAGGATCAGTCCGTAGGACAAAAGCATTATTTTAAGAATTTTGGGACAGGGTTATAAGACCACAAAGGTCTTAATATCTGAATTTTGGGTCATAAGACTGCAAGAAAAAAGTATAAATTTCTGAATTTATAACCAATACATTTTGGGACACGGTCATAAGTCCGCAAGGCTAGTATTAATTTATGAATTTATAACCAATACTTTTTGGGACTGGGTCATAGGTTTGTAGGACAAAAGTATTAATTTCTAAATTAATAACCAATACATTTTAGGACAGCGCCATAAGTCCGTAAGACAAAAGTATTGACTTCTGAACTTTGGGACAGGGCCATTAGTGCAAAAGTTTTAATTTCTGAATTTATAACCTATATTTTGGGACACGGTCAAAAGTCCGCAAGGCAAGTATTAATTTCTGAATTTATAATTAATACGTTTTGGGACTGGGTCATAAGTTTGTAGGACAAAAGTATTAATTTATAAATTAATAATCAATACATTTTGGGACAGGGTCATAAGTCCACAAGATAAAAGTATTGATTTCTAAATTTTGGGACAGGGCCGTAAGTGCAAAATTTTTAATTTCTAAATTTATAACCAATACATTTTGTGACAGAGTCATAAGTCAGCAAGTCAAAATTATTAATTTTTGAACTTATATTTATACATATATTGGGACAAGGTCATTATTCGGCAAGGAAAAAAATTTTATTTCTGAATTTATTACCAAATATCTACAATTTTGAATATTCGCTATGGTGTGGACATATAGCACAGAAAAATTATACTTTTACTACAAAACATTTTTTTAACAAATTTGAATTTTGGGACAGAGCTTGAGACATTTGGCTCGTGGAATTCTGACTAGCTGAATTTTCAAAATCTATTCTTTAAAACTTGATTTAAAACTAAAAACTACATGATTTAAAAATAAATTTAAAGAATGGATTTCTTGCTTTTTAGAAATGCTAAAGTATGAAATTTTAGCACTGATGTTTTTTTCTATTTTAAATCAATTTTTTGGAAAATTTCTCCTCCCGGCTTAACCTCATGGGGGGTTAAGCCATAGAACCCACATTTTTTTTTGTATTTCGGGCAAACCTACACGCTCTAGCCTTTTGTCCCATTTTATGCAAAACACTTTGTATAATATGCTCCTCCCTCTTCTTGTTATATAAACCTTGAAAAAATTAGTCGAAAGTTTTGTAGTCAAGTTTAATGACCAAAAATGACCTAAGCTAATTTCGTTATTATTCAGAAATTATTCAATAGTAAATAAAAAGTGATTTTATGAGAAAATGGATCGTAAAATATTGAGTCTCACTCCCGTAACAAAAACATATAATGTCCTATTACTGGCTTAAAATATTTTTTTTATCAAATTGATAATTTGGAGGAGTAAGAAGAATATCGTGATTTGCCTTTAGACTCAATTTTAATAAATTAGAAAATTATACTCAGCCTGAATTTCTAGTTTAAAGTTTGTGTCACATCTGTAACAACAAGTAATTCTTCTTGAACTGAAAAACGAAGTCACATTTAAGTGAGAACAAATTTCCGAAGGGAAGTACATTATACATATTCTGAATTCATATATAATAATAATAATTTCAAACATATTCGAATTTCATTAATTTATATTCTATTCAATTTTCACGCATAAAAGTCATACTTTGTCACAATCGTAACATTTACTACATAATATAATTTATAGGTAAGGTACTATATGATTTTTGTAAATAGAACGATTTAAAAGATTACACATATGTACATGACCTAACGGAAATGGATCTTATAAGAAATCACGTAATTTTTCTTAATTCAGTATTTGCAATTATCAAGCGTTATACAGATTGATTTTATTTATTTAGAAAATTGTGTGCATAATTTGTAAAATTGTGACTATCAATATCACTACCGTAACAATATTTCCATTGTTACGGGAGTGATATTCATTTCCATTGTTATGGGAGTGATATTAAAAAATAAAATTAAAACAACTTTTTTGCGTAGTGAAAATCTAAATTCCTCTTGTTGGAATCACATCGTTTGCACCAAATTTGGGACAAATAGACTCGATGTATAGGTACAGTTGGGACACAGACCGTGCGTCCGGTGCAAGCTCGGAGGCATAGGCAGTGTCGGTATAGGTATGAAACAAAAAATGTTTGAACTCCTTCATTATCGTAATGTTGAGTTTGATTAAAGCCTTGAATTTATATTGACACGAACTCCTCAAAGTATGAAGTTTTAATTAATAAAATTGTATTAAATGTAAAATGCATTTATTTTGACAGATTTTAAGGAAATATTGACACCCAACACAAATTAACCTTAACTTTGATCAGATTCTTCCCATTTTTTTTTTTTAAGGGTCAAGTGAAAATATAAATAAATAAATGAATAAAGGCAGAGTTGACTGAATTGGGCGAAGGAAAGTAAATAATTAAATTTTTGTGACTCAAATTATAGAAAATATAGACAGTAAAAATTAAAAGCAAATTAAAATCCAGTTATATTCGTTTTTTAAAAAAATATGAGCGTAGATTGAGATAAATATGGACGGCATAGCGACTTAAGAGATACAAATTCCTTAAAAAAAATTCCGTACAAAATATTAAAAACAAAAAAAAAAAAACATTCTTAGCAACTAATATTTTTATAGACAGAAAAAAATCAATTTACCCCAATTAACGACGACTGTTGTGTTTTTTTTAAATAATTTTTTTTCTTTTTGAAATCCTACTGTAATTTGATTAAATCAACTATCATCGCCGCAATTGCTGGGAAATTCAATTCCATCCAAACCATCACCAGTCTCATTGAGTACCTTATTCTTGAGCATTTCGATTTGATGCAATAATTCCAAAGTTTCATGGTCCAAATTATCATCTTCCAGACGCATTTGATTTGTTTGATCTTCATCGATATCCCATTCGAGTGATTCGGGAGTTGAGATATGCGACCAGCTGTTTCGAGATGAGGTACGTGTGAAATTCGATTGTTGTAGTTGATGTTGCTGTTGTTGTAGATTCGAGTTGCTTTTGGCCATATGTGAATTTATCATTTGTCCATTGAAGTCTCTATTGTGTTGTTTTGATGCTCCTCCTCCACCACTATCATCTGAAGGTGGTGAATTGAAAAGTGGTTTGTTGTCATCACTGGTCTCACCATCATCATTATTGATATCAGCTTCAGCGCCATCTATGAATAGCCATGATCGAGAGAGTCCTCGATTTGGGTTATGATGCTGATGGTGATGCTGATGTTGATGATGATGATTATGTTGACCGTATTCGTGTTCCCATTCTAAGTCGAGGGAGGAACTGGTGCGCGAAGATACTGCCGGTACAAAGGTATTGGTCGTGGTGACGTTATTGGCGGCCGTTACGAGAAGAGTTTGAGCATCAAGGCTTTGTAATTGTATATCCGTGCTGCATAGAAATTGTTATATAAAATAATTATAAGAGTTAGTAGATTTATTTATAAATTAGTATTTTTACAGATCTGTTGTCGGTGCCCTGCTAAGCCTTGAGTAATTTAAGTCCTGACGTTCCATGAACTTGTCTACAAACTGCTTACGATTCTGCAAAGTTTTATATAATAATTGAAACAATTAAACTCGAGCAAAATGAAGAATTTATAACGAAAAATGTGTTTTTCTTCATGTTTTTTGAAAAGACTAAAACTTGAGTTTTATTTTTAGGATCTCCAAGATATTAAAATCGAGTAAAAATAATATCTAAGTAAATAAAAATAATAATAATTAATATTACATGGTGTTTTGCATATAACGCGGCAATAGACTATAGTGTGTAGTTATGGATTGAAATAAGAAAAAAAAAATCGTATTGACAAGAGGGAAATATTCTACAAAAAAATTGATTTAAATTAAAAACAAATTAAAAAACCATCTTCATATTAATTGTTATAATTTTTTTGAATCAAGTTGTTTTATTTAACAGTATTTGAAAAATTAATTTTCAAACTCAAAATTGAATAAAATGTACGACTGGGTCGCACGGACTTGCTCTTATGTACGATCACATTGTGGTTTTAAAGTCCGATGGTCTTATTTATAAACGTTGTCTAACTTAAGACAACTGTCCAACTTTGGAAAATGTGTTCAAAATCTTAATAAGTGTTGTTTTATAGCTGCCTAACTTAGACACAAGAGTAGATTGTCTTGACCGTTAATAATGTGATATTTATTTGTATTAAATGAAGCATATTTCCACCAATTTGAAAATAGTTAGACAGTGTCTAAGTAGACAAAAATCTAATTAATATCTACGATTGTTAATAATTTTGAAAACTTTTCATCTGATAAAAAAAAGTTTTAATTTTTGGAGCCTATATTTTATGCCACCTGCAAAAAATATAGCCTAGTTTAAGGAAGTATTATGTGAGTACATAAAAATAAATAGCACCGTGATGTTTTGCACTTCGCACATATGCATGGAATATACAATTTAGACTGAAGAAATCAATAAAATAAGAAATAGACTGATTAAAAAAATATCTGAAATTGATTTGACACCATCGCAATTTACACCAAGTGATTTCTTACGCAAATCTAAATTTATGAGAAAATTTTTTTTTTTAAATCGTTGGAGTGGTTTTTTAAAAAAATTAATTTTTTATATACATATGTACATATAAAATTTTGAATATATTTGTAGGAAAAAAAAAATGGTACTAATTATTGCGGAGCTAAAAAATTAATTTTGAACAAAAAAAATTATCCACCCGTTTCCGAAATATCGAATTAAAAAAAAAGAAATATTTGAAATTTTTTTCAAAATCAAATTTTGGATTTTTGAAAAAAAAAATATATATTAGAAGCTCTTGTATAAAAAAATTGATTAACATCGGTTAAACAGATAATAAAAATAAAAACAGCTTCGGATCAAATTTAATAAAAACTAAGTTATCGTTTTCTAAATATTGAGCTTTAAAAAAAATATTTGAAATATTTTTCAAAATTCACAAAGAATAAAAATATTGTTTTTAAAATTTTAGCACACAATTTCTACTGTTTTAATTTTTCAAAAAATTCTCCATACAAAAATTAATTAAAATTAGTTGAACCGTTTAGAAAAAAAAAATAAAATAAAAAAAAAATGTTTCTATGGGAAGTATTATTTTTAAGATTTTTGTTTTTACGAAAAGTAAGCCTTACATGAATAAAAATTACTGATTTTTTTTTTTAATCTGTAGTCTTTTTTGATAAAATACGATTTTCCAAAAATACTTAAAACTGTATATGGCAGGTACCGTTATTTTTGGTCCTAAAAAAATGTAACGAACAGACAGACAGACATATAGAATTGCAAGACCCACTTTTTTCGTCCTTAAATATATCATCGTAATGTCAAGTTTGATCAAAATCTGGGGTTTAATTTTTTTTTTACGAATCCAAAACTTATAATATATAGTACTTAAATTAAATATACATACATACATCAAGTATAAAAATGGTTCTATAAAAGGTTCCATTGATAAACATTTTTCGAAAAATTTGTTCACTAGAAGGTAGCCTATTTCTATTTAAATTAACTGATTTTCTTTTAAATCTACAAAGCCATTTTTTACAAAAAAATGGGAGAAAAAAGAAAAAGAGAAAAAGAGAGAAACAAAATTTGTTATGATATAATTATAATTGTTTTAAGTATAACTTTACAATTAATTTCACTTGGTTAGTATTAAGTTAAAATTATAATGTAAGTAACCACTCTGTAAAAATATTAAAAAACATTAAGTCTTACTGTATTATCCATAAAAATTGAATTGAAAAATGAGAAAAAATAATTAAATTAAATAGTGCTAAGTCTTCTACTTGGCTGATGTATTTCAATGGTATATAGAATTTGTATTATTAAAAAAAAACTTTCAAGAAAAAATAAGATTTTATTAAAACAATAAAAAAAGAGGTTTTTAGTCACAAATGAAATGTTTCGGGGGAATGACCAAACACCGGGATTAGGTATAACAAGTTAAAAAAAAAACATCAATCTATCCATTTAGGCTGCAGCCGATAAAAGAGATAGACAGAAAATAAGACAGACAGACGAATTGAATTTCCAATCATCGTAAAGAAAATCCGAAAAACATTTTTGAAACAAAATTTAATTTATTTTTTGCTTCTGATTCATGCAGTGTGAATTTTGTAGTTTTATTGATCACACAATAATGTTGTCGATAACATTGATTGATAGCTTTTTTTATAAGTAATTAAAAGAATTACAAATTATTCTAAAATATAACCCAACAAAAACAAAGGTAAGCGAGATATCTCAAGAAACGTCATACATACGTCATACAGAATAATATGACGGATATCCGAAATTTGACTCGCTATAACATAAAATGTCCGTTAAGTTAGCAATACCACTTAAAAATTTTAAGATTCTAATAATTGGATTAATTGTCGTAAATTTATCGTAAATTTGTCGTGAAAGAAAAAAAAATGTCATGCTTGTTTTTTTTTTTTAAATAACCCCTGGTAATAAAAATTAACCCCCCAATTAAAATTGTCGTGAATTTGTCGTGAAAGAAAAAAAAAATTTTAGGAATATTTTTTTTGCTTTCAAAAAATCTTTGAAATTAAATCTATGAATCCGGCATTACTATACAGCTTTGATTGGCTACATGTTTTTCCTACAAGAATAAGTTGTGTCAAAAAATAATTTGTCGCGCCCTTTTTTGTCAAAAAAAAAAAAATCATATAAATATGACAAAATATACTGAACTCTGAAATATTATTTTGTAGAAAACTTTGTTCTTCACAAGTTTGATATTTTGTTTTTAAGTGAAAAATGCAAAGGAGTTATTAAATAAGAAATATAATTATTAAATAAAAACAAAATAATACAAATCTATTTTTTCAAAATGGCGGTTTTTATTTTTATCCCAAAAAATTCCCAAAAGAAGATTCTTTGAATATTTCAATGATCTCTTAATAAAGTTGTTCGATCATTCAAACCACTTTATATGTGGAAAATTTGAACAAAATGAAATATATTGTTTGACTAAAAGTTTTAATATTAAGTCATAAGCTATATCTTTTAGTATTAAAATAATTACTGATTTTGCTTTCTAAACTTTTTAAAAATTGAAAAATTTCAGTGCTAACTTTAACTGGCACCCAACTTTGGCAATTAATCAAAAAAACTTTCTTGATCTTCAATAAACGAGGTGTCATGCTTTGAAAAAAATTCGTATAATAAATGAAAAAATATTCAAACGAAGGACCAAAAAGTTATAATAGAAAAAATATTTATAAAGGTGGTCAGCGGCCTAAAGTAGAAACATATTTCGGATGAGCGGCAGAGTGGGAGTAAAATTTTATTTTGATTGTTTTAGTGAAGCACAAAAAAAATCCGATTTAAGGCGAACCTAGTGCCTTCTACTATTTCGAAGACGTTTCGCCATAAGAGGTCAAAAATGAGTTATGGTTTAATCAAAATGACACACAACACGGCCAATTCGGACACTCTAGTTGTTTCAGATAAGAAGGTATTTCAATATAATTCGTGAGATAAATTTTTTCATCTCTGAGAAGATTCATGATATTCAAATAAAAACAAGTATTTCAAAAATAAATCAAATTGACTTACCTTCCGTCTAAATTTAATTATTCTAAAAATATGTTTGAGTTCTTTGTTTTTTCGCCTTTGTGTTTTACTATCATCTTCTTCTTCGTCAGTCATTAATTCAGTCTCGTGTTCATCTGTTGAACGCCATCTATTGGAAAAGAAAGAAGAATAAAAATGAAAAATCAGTGAACTGATGACAAAAAAAAAAATAATAATAATAATCATATCAACGTAGTCTTACGTGCATCGTCCTCGTCGTCGTCGTTGACGTACCATCTTTAATGGGAAAAAATCAGTTCAAGGATGCTCGAACATGGTCAAATAATTGTTCGAGCTGTGGGTGGAAATAGAAAGGAGGTGGGGGATGGGGAGGGGAGAAAAAGGGTATTCGTATGATAAGGTAAACTAAAGTAACTCCCACAACCATCATATCGCTTTTAACTTAATTAAAGAAAACAAGAACAAAGTGCGGTTGGCGTACATATATCGAAGACAAGAAAGCCATTTTTGCTCTAATTTTACCCTTAATTGTAGACTTCTTGTATTGCAATTTATCTATATGGCGCGGTGAGTGAGTGCACTTTAAGCAAGGGGGTGGTTTTAATAGAGATGGAGGAAATATGATTAAAGTTGTAATTAAATATACAGACGGATATGGGACGCCACGCACAGTCCATCAAGGAAGAATATGACGCGAGTGATAATAATAAATCTAAACACATAGCAATAACTCTGTTTCGATGCACATATATGATGGAATATCGATTTAATCAGAAGTGTTTTTTTTTTTACAGCTTGAGACTTCCCACAGGACAATAAACCTCTTTGTCTTGGGTCGTTGGCATTTTTTTCTAAGAATGATGAATGATGATGAGAGGAACCTCTTCAACTCACCTTTTCAAACAGGAACTCTTATCCGCAATGCAACGACCCATACATGCTCCCATTTTAACAATTTGGAATGGTGGGGGCGCTTGTGCTGCTCCTAATGGTGGCGGAGGTTTTGGTGGTGATGGTGCTGGTACTGGAATAACTGGGTTTCTATCCAGCTGCTGATCCATTAGCGTTTTCAAATTTCTCCATAATTTGGCATCCTTTATGAAGATGATTTGTAAGAAAAGCAAAATTCGGACAGAGTTACTATGACATTTTTTGGCATCTGAGCAATAATTGTGACATTTTGAAACTAAATATATAAGTGGCTTATATCAGCACGGGGGTGGATATTTTTATATAAATGAAAGGGGACACTAAACTTTTTTTGATGGATTTTGTTTAAGATATTGCAGTGTTTTTTTTTTCTTCTTTTTTTTTTTTAAAACTTTCACTGTCTGTTTGTCTCTTAATTACTTTATGACAAATGCAGCAAAGGTATATGTATATTGCTCGATGGAAAAAATAAAATGTCTTTGACAGATGGCCAGCTGATTTGCAGACAAAGACGGGGTACAGTATAAAAATATTGTCTGTCACAATTTGAGGGTTGTAAGGTAAGTATTTATATATCAATGCTATGTAAGAGGGTTGTAATTTTAGCGCATGCCTATTTGTAATGTTTTGACGCAAAGTTGTCAGTTTTTAGTTTTCCATTATTTGAGTGGGAGTTAAATTTCGTGGTGAATTAGTAGATTTGACAATGAATGTCTTTTATTGTTATGGTGGATTTTTTGAAGTAATTTTTTTTAACAGGGTTGTTACATTTTGAAATTGATTAATTTTCCTACAATTTGATTAATTTTCCTTAAAGTTTTGATAGACATTACCCGATACGTTTTTTATGATTACAATTTTATTAAATAACGGTAATTATGGTAAATGCAATATAAAATTTTGGTGTTTTTAAGTAAAATCTTAATTTTATCGTAGACATATTTTTTATAAAAAAAATCTATTTATTATTATAGATACGAAATTTCCGAAAAATAATAAGATATTTCTGGTACCTTCCATCTAACCATATTTTTAATTTTCGACCTTCTCCCAATTGGTGCAACTGAATAAGATAATATATTGTTTGTGCAAAAAGCTCTAAAAAATATAAATAGTATTTAACACCAACATTTTGAAGAAAATCGTCTAGTCAAAATCAAAATCAAAATTTTGAAAAAAAATATTTTTTGAATTAAAAAAAAATATTTGAATAAAAATTATTTTCTGGAAACTCGATATTTCAAAAACGAATGATTAATATTTTTTAATTTATCTTTGTTCGTGCGTGTTCTTAGTATTTTATTATAAAAATATATTTTTTGTAACATTTTTAAAATTTATTACTCACAATTAAAAAAAAATTAAAAATTATTTCAAAAAATAATAATTTTTTATAACATTAAAATGTTTTTAAGAACGTTCGTTATCCAACGATAAGAAACAAATAGTGGGTCCTGAAATTCTGTCCCGTTGTATGTCTTCATATGCCTGTATGTATCTCTTACTACATCCTAAACCACTAAGTGATTTTCTACAAAATTTGAACTTAAGGTTTTTTTTTTGATTTCCCAGATGCGAAATTAATATTATTATTGCTAGTTCCAACAATATCGGTAAATTTGTTATGAAAAAGGTTATTTATCTCAGAAACAGCTGTAACAATTTTGATACCTAGGTAATTGTAAATATTTTTCATTTTGGTAAAAAGAAATTTATCAAAAAATGTAATTTTATTTTCGACTTTCTTGTCAAGGGCTCAAACAATTTCTATTAACATTTTTAAGCCGAAAATATTTTTAATACAAAATAATATTGCACAGAAAAAGTTTCAAACTAAATATTTTCTTTGAATTTAAAAAAAAAAAATCTATTTTTTGAAGAATCAATGTCTTGAAAATGGCTTAATGGATTTTTCGAAATAAGCTTTGTAGGTATTATATTATTGGTCGCGTTCAGAAAAATGAGATCGCAGAAATTTTTCTTACTCAAAAGGTGAGCAAGCGATTCCAAGATTTCCTCAGAGTTTTGACAGAAAAACTGAGAAATTTTGCTATCTTTGAGATCTCATTTTCCTGAACACGCCTAGTAAGTACTTAAAATTGACAGTTGTAACCCGAAACCCACATCGAAGTCAGTTGTGATTAAACAAATAATTTTAGATGCAAAAAATTACGATATTGAAGTTTGTGCAAGAATTGTGATTTTTCAACGAAAAAAGTTAATACCAATCTACCAAATAAATCCAAATAAATATGAATCACTCTACCGAATTTGAAGAAATATTCTAGAATTATGTAAATAAAAGATTGTTAAAATTCTGTTCCCACTGAACACGACCAATTTTTTAAAAAGGGCAACAATGTTGAAAATTTATGGTTGATGCTATCGAAAACTTAATGAATAATAAAAATTTGAAAATTTACCACACCCACTTCTAACTGAGCGTCGAACTTGTCAAGTTGTAGAAGCTGAATAATGTCAAAGATTATCGAGATAATTTCTCCAGATGAGTCATTTTACCTTTATCATCCTTCCTCGACGTTATAGTACGGCGATATGCGGTCTGACTTTCCTTATCTCCCTTCCTCCGACACGGTACGGTGATAATGCTGTCCGAAGGTTCCCTTTGCCTCGGCTGTATGGCGAAAAAGCTGTCGGACGTCCTCTCCTCTCGGCAGTACGGCGAAAAAGCTGTTCGGCGTACCCTCCTCCGACGATGATGCTGTCTTAATAGTAAAAACAGTGGGAAGGTAAATATACCTACTTTCAGTGTAAGAAGGATAATGGCTCTTCTTTCACTAATAAGAGTTCAGCTCTAAAGAAAACCCTCAGCGGCAGTGGGCGAAAGTTTACACCGGCCGGGGCGATCTATAAAAATATCCGGAATGTTAAGAGAATTCTGAGGACTTATGGCGATAAGCCTAAGGTCCGAAGTGATTTGCAGCAGGAAGGAAGGATTAAGTGGGCTAACGGAATCTTAGCTAAATACGACGAGACTAGCGAGGTCTTAGCAACAAAGGTCTGTTGAGGATGCCGTAAAAGTACCCGTATACCCTTTCTGTCACAAAATTTAGCTAGAAGCTTCCCAAACCTATGACTTTATAAAATTTCAGCACATTAATATTCGATAAATCGATTTTTGTCCGTCTTTGACTTTTTCTTTTTTTGCACAATAAGTCGGTTATGGTTCTCAGCTTCATTTTTACAAAAACTCACAATTCAATTTGTTAACAACTGCTTAGTTTTGATTAAAGAGCGAAACCAAATTTTACGGTGAACTAGAAAAATGATGATCCTATATTTAAGTGAAGAATATTGTTAAAAATATAGCTCTTGCTCTAGGTGATAAATAAAATGAGAGTGACTATAGTTATTACGACTATTGAATTTCAATTAAGATCGCAGATCAAAAGCTTGATAATATTCATGGACTGCGCTCTGTCATTCAGTTCGCTGATTTATTAATGTTTGTAGAAAGGCCCAGATTTAGTTGCATGCAATATGAGCTCAAGGGCCAACCACAAATGATCACAAATTATCACCCTTTAGAATAAAAAATTTTAATATTTTAATAATTTTAAAGGATGGTGCTCTTCAGCTTAGTGTAATATTCACAATTTTAAAATTAAAAAAAAGAGAAAAAATTAAATAAAATATTTTTATCCCAAAATTCGGAAATAATCAACGGAAAGCTGGATTTTGGTATAAAGCCTCCTCATGATGTTCTTAAAGGCCCGCCAAAATGGTTTTTCAGGAATAACTCCCGAATGTTTTGTTGTACAGAAAAAATAAGGACTAATTTGTAGATTAGAAAATTTCCTACAAAAAAAAAAAATTAACTTAATTTTTTTAATAAAAATCACCCTTTTCGAAATAAACCAATCGAAAGAAGTTAAGGGTTTTACTTTTCTGTGTAGTGGGGCGGTTAAATTAAAAAAATTGTGCATTTTATGATAAAAGCATAATTTTTTTAAATTGTTGATACATAATTATTTGAACATGATTTTAAGATATTGGCCCACGCTATATGTCCGCATTTTGGGTTGGAAGGGCAAATTAAAAAATAAATAAATAGAAAATGAACTTAAAAACACAATACGGAAACACTTACAATATTATGTTATAACTTTTTTTTTAAAGCCAGTAGTTCATTGTCTAAATGTGTTTTTAAATGAAGTTATTTTAGTACTTAGTTTTTGATAAACCATTTTTAAACTTTTTGAAAATAAAATTAAAAAAAAAAAAAAAAAATAATTTGAAAATTATCAGTTTTTTTAAGGAAATTTTCTAAGCTACAAATAAGTCCTTGACTTTTTTTCTGTACAACAAACCATTCAGGAGATATTCCTGAGAATATCTGTATGGGGGCCTTTAAGCCCCTATAAAATTATTACCAGCGCTCATATTGATGGGGACTTTTGACAGTTTCTTAAGAACGCATTGAGGGGGCTTTATTCCAAAATCCACCTTTCCAGCAATTTTTTTCGAGTCAAATGCTTTATTGGCTGGACTATTTTAGGGGTATTCGAAAACGGTAATTTAATTTGTTATCTTTCAGAAAAAAAAAAAAAAAAAAAAAAAACAAAATCGGACATTTTTTGGAGTTTTTTTGTACTACCAGATGTTTTCCGAAGAGAGCTTAGAACAAGCGATGTCTTGCGACCAAAAATTTGCCAACCCGGCTCATAATAAAGTTAACATTGCTCAAAGTGACGATAACTATAACTTAATCAAATTTTCATCCAAAACCAGTAGGATACATTTAACCACTTGTTGTTTGTTTTGTCAGACCTTCCAAAACATAATATCAATAGAAATGCCATGCTTTCATTTAAGAGATAATCTAAAAATAAATTTTAGTTTTATGAAAGCAAAACTATTTCAAAATTTTCCATACATATAAAAAGTTGAATATTATTTACGAACTTATAACAAACTTAACTGTAAAGTAGAATTATCACGTAAGAATGTCTTTTACTTACATTTACTTACATAGAGCTCCTATCCTGCTCTTACCATAAGAAATACCTCACAAGAAAAATCCCTTAATACCACCCACAATCACTCTTAAACATCATACAATATTGGCTTTTTACACAAACACAAAAATACCAACAATTAACTAATTTTAAATCTTATTCTTAAACCTACGACTGAGCAATATACATATGTACATGTGTGTGTTGTTTTTCTTTTACTTAAACTCAACAACTTCCACCACCCAAAAGACCTCCAAGCAATTTTGAAGACACATTTCAGTCATATCATTGGTCAGCTGACTGAACTTTTATCCCCCACTGACATCAGTTTAGAGGTGCCTCGCCCCTATCCCTAACCTAATGTTGGTTATATTTCTCCATGATACGACGCATACTCATTTCCTGAATTCCGGTGGGGAGAGCTTTTTTGGTGGGCAGAATTATTTTTTTTAATTTCATTTTATGTACTTGTCATATTATTTGCCGATTTTTGTGTTAAATGTGTTTTTTTTTTCGAAGATGATTTATTCGCTTTTTTCGAAGATTATTATAACAAGAAACTTTTACATTCGATGAGAGTTTTAGTCTTTACATTTTTGACTTGTGAAGAAGAATAAAGCTTTTAAGTATTTGAGCTTTAGAAAAAGAGATATCTTGGCTAACTCTTATAAATAATTAAAGTGAAAGTTAAGAATATTGTTCTTCAATTATTTCGAATTTAATTTTAATTAAATTCGTTTTAAAAACAAAATTTAATTCAATAAAAAAAATACTTACATTGCTTTCAAAAATTTAAATATGGTGATTTTATAAATAAAATAAATTATACTTTATTATTTTTTTTTTTACTAAATATTTCAACTTCACTTTTACCTTGATAGTTGACCAATTTGAATATCATATTCTGTTTTGAAGTTGTTTTTCCCATAATATTCGAAAGAGCAGAGAGAGTGAAAGAATTTTGTTTACAAACATAAACTTTCCGGGGAAATTTCCCATTATTTCTCCATTTAAGTTCCCTTAAAATTATGAAAGTTGTTTTGTTTATTGTTCGATATGGAAATGCATCTAATTATGGATAAACAAGATTAATCAAAATAAAGGAAGTGACCGAAAGATGTGAACTGAAGGATATTAATGTTGATGGTATTATAATTATGGGGGAAATGATAAATTTAAATTTGTAAACATAAATATAAGAGTTTATGTATGTTTATGAAAACGGGATGGAATCAGGTGTTATGTTCATCAATAAGTTCATGCAAGG
Source organism: Epistrophe eligans (assembly GCA_951394125.1). Taxonomy (NCBI): domain Eukaryota; kingdom Metazoa; phylum Arthropoda; class Insecta; order Diptera; family Syrphidae; genus Epistrophe; species Epistrophe eligans. Next base: position 100,189,656 of record OX596028.1, on the reverse strand, counting down.
GGAAAACTTTAAATAGATACCTTGTATGAAAATAATGCCGTTTGAAGCACGAATTATTGTTTGTAATTTAAGAATCTGATGCAGCAGATGGAAATGAATATTTTAAGTATTAAAGAGGTTTTTGTTTGTTTTATGACTACTGATGTGGTCCCTTCACAGATTGAAGAACGTTGAATAAATCAAGCTGGTAATTGCAATAATAAAGGCAACAAATAACAATTTATTTTTTTTTAAAGAACCTGTTTTATTATTATTTTACTAAAAAAAATTATAAACAATAATTTCGGGTGTTTAACAAAATTGTACAGAACAAATTTCTAGTCATGAACACTGAACAGCTTGAGACACAATTTGATTTTGATCGGGTCTTTGTCGGGTTATAGGATTTGGGACTTTTATATAATTAAGGTAAACATCTGAGGTCGTTTGTTTAACTTTGCATTTAATACTTTTTGTAAGCGAGTATGCGTTATGTTTTGCAAGAATTGTCTGGCAAAGTAAAAGTAACATTTCATTTTTTAGAATGTTGTTAGTATGCATTTTACGTTTAGCAAATTACGTTTCATTTTTTAAATGGTACCTATGTCAAATTATAATTTTTATCGCAATTCATTTCATTAATTTAGTTTTTTGTTTGATTGTATTTTTTTTTTTATTTTGGCCATTATTTATTTTGTATTTTTTTGTGTTGCCTTATTTTGCATTTTAACGTTTCGCTTATATTTATTTGGCATTTAATTGTTTTGTAATTAAAATAACTTAACGGCAAAATAATCAGCCCTATTGTGATCATGTTCGATTAATTCTCCTCATTGTGAACATTTATTTCGGGCAGAAACTTATGCCATTGAAAGCCTAAATTTCCACTTATTTTTATAGGTACTATATGGCAAGTTATGCATTCGTAAAAAATCGAAATCAAGATTTTGATCAAAGTTGACTTTACGATGATAGCGAAGTCAAAAAGTGGGTCCAGCAATTCTGTCTGTCTGTCGGTCTGTCCTTCCTTTCGGCTGTTGGCTAAACGGGTGGATCGATTTTCTTTAAATTTGGTACCTTACTAGCATTTTTAAACCCCACACGTTTTTTTAATTTTTTAAGTCCAATAATAACGGTACCTGCCGCAAAATTTTTTTGCCAAATTATGAAAATCTTATTTTTCTCAAAAACGTGCCTACAACTTAAAAAAAAATCAGTATTTTTTTTACAAAAATGCTAGCATTTAAAAAAAAATAAATCCGAAAATGGTTTTAAATGGTAGGTACATCCCATAGAACCAGTTTTTTGATTTTCGATTTTTTTTTATAGAGAGTGTTTACGATAATTTTGAAAATAACGTGTACCAAAACTTTCAAAAATTTTAATTTTTGGATTTTTTAAAAAAGTTTCAAATTTTTTTATTGAGAACTTAATAATTCGAAAACGACTTGGGCGATTTTTATTAAAGTTATCACTCAGAAATACATTTTTTTTTTTGTAACCAAAAATAACGGTACTTCCCATAAAAATCTTTAAAAACCGGTATTGAATGTCTCATTTTTCTCAAAAACGGCTATTACGATTTTGATTAAAATTTCTGTGTGAACTAATATGAGAACGATCTACCATATTTTTGGAAGAAAATGTATCTATCGTTTAAAAATGGTACCTTTCATAGAACAATTTTTTTTTTTTGGTTTTCGACTATCTCATCATCTGTCTAACTGTTTAGGTTAATTTTTTAATGAAATTTTTTACACAAAAGCTACTAATGAGTTTGCTTAATATTGAATATCAAAATTTTCAAAAAATCAAATTTTGGATTTAAAAAAAAAAATTTTTAAATTCAATATATTTCGAAAATGGGTAGGTAGTTGTTTTTTTTTTCAAAATTAATTTTAACTCCATATAAATAAGTTGTAAAAATTGGCTTACCAATTATTTTTTTTCTTTAAAATATATTCAAAGTTTTATAGGTATATAAAAAATTATTTTTTTTTTAAAAAACCGCTCAAATGATTTTTAAAAACCTTTTCTCATAAATTGAGATTTGTGTAAGAAATCACTTGGTATACATTGCGTTGGTGTCAAATCAATTTCAGATATTTTTTTAATCAATTTATTTTATTGATTTTTTAACCATTTTTTAGTTCAAACTGTAAATTCCATGCATATGTGCGCGAAGTGCAAGACAAGTTAGCATTAAAACTATAAAATTTTAAGATTATAATAATTGGAATTACTGTCGTGAATTTGTCGTGAAAGAAAAAAATGTTCGCGCTTGTTTGGTTAAAAATAACCCCTTGCAAAGCTCATTAGAGGTTCAAGTTAGCATTAAAAAAAAAAAAAAACAAAACAAGTGCGCCAATTTTTTTTTACGGCAAAATCAAGACATTTAATGACATACTCATTTTTTGGAGATTGGTAACTCTGATGATTTAATTTCTAACATTACCTGGCAGTTGTGAAATAGCTACAACCTATAAAATCATGGTATAGTAGCTCACCCAAGTGTTTGTTGTTTCATTCCAACCTTCAATTCCTAATCTATCACCAAAGATAGTACGTTTAATTTTGCAAAACTTCTTATAAATTTTAAAAAATAGTCAATTTGACCTACAATATTATACCGAATTCAAACAAGTAAGGTAACTTTTCGTGATAAGAGATACCCTTGGAGGATTTATCAATTTCTCACAAGAGGCAGTAACCCTTGAAAATCATTTCAGTCAATGATTTAACAAAAACAAAATCGTCAAAAATGTCGATGAGTGGAATTATATCATAAAGATATCCAAAGAGAAATAATATCAGCACATCTTTAATTGTAAAAATATTTATAACATGACAGAAAAAAATTAATTTTTTTTAATCACATCACGAAATTTTCTAGAATTTCCAAATGTACAAATAAATATATTCGCTCTTAACTGCATTGAAAAAATAAGTCAGTGATTTTATTAATTTCATAAGTTGGTTGAAAAAAAAAAAAAACTGTTCGACTTAACTAATGAAAAAAAATTAAATTCGCAGCAAGCAATAAAATCAATGTTTCCAATTCTGACATGTGGTAGTGAGTTGTAACGCTATTTTTTTTATTAAATGCTTGTATTATTTTTTTGTAGAAATGCTTCATTATTCTGCTAAAGTAAAATTCTTGGAAAAAGTTTTAAAAAATAAAATGGCACAAATTTCCATAAAATAACCTGAGATCTCTGGTCCTCTCTCATTACTTAAATCTGATCTTGATGGAAGTTAGGTAACGTTCATAACAATTTTAATTGTAGATTTCTTTTAAAAAATTGTTCTACAAGGTGGCACAAAATTTGTGACCTTTTTGGAAGGTGCTATAATTTTTGCAAATTATTACGCAAAAAAAAAAAAAAAAACGAAACAATTATTCCGCGTTCTTAAGGAATATAGTTTTTCATGTCTTTTTCACTTATATTTTGGTTCATGACAAATACATATTAAATTTAAATTGAAATTTGCCGCCATTTGCAACCGGTGAAAACTTTTGCGCCACCTTGTAATGGATCATTTATTTTGTGGTTTCAAGTTGGTAGAGCTGGCATTTGACACCTGTCAAGCTCAGCTGTGATTTGAAGTGTCATAATATTACTTGAATATCTACCATTTACGATAATGGGTCGCTTAACAATCGAACAACGCGTTAAAATTATTTAAACTTACTACAAAAGTGCTGATTCAAACGTAGCCATATTACGCGATGGTTATGGTCGTCATAATCGACCGATTACACAAGCAATCGGTAAAATTATGAAGACATTTGGAGAGAGTGGAAGCGTTACTGATGTCGTGAAGCCTGTGCATCATCGTAATGCACGCACATCTCTATGGTGTATTTTACATTTGGACGATATGTGGTTCCAACAAGATGGAGCAACAAGCCACACAATACGACCAATTATGGCTTTATTGCGTGAGAATTTTCCTGGTCGCATAATTTCACGTTTTGGCGACGTCAATTGGCCACCAAGATCATGCGATTTGTAACTGATAGATTTTTTTCTGTGTGGCTACGCAAAGGACCGTATTTACGTGAATAATCTCCGAACTCTAGACGCATTAAAAATCAATATTCCTCAAGTTATGGCCGAGATACCGCCCTAAATGTGCAAAAAAGTAGTTAGAAATTAACTCAAAAGAATCGCATGCTGCGAATCTTCCCGAGGTGTCCATTTGAAGGATATTGTTCCTCACATTTAATGGCAAAGTCCAAACTTTGAAATAATGAAATAAAATTTTGATCAAAAATGTATCGCTGTGTGTGTTTTATTTAGCTTTACTTTCGAAACCGATAAATGTATGACCCTTTATGTAAATGTAGGAGTTAATTCTTAAAAAAAAGTCAATATTTCAATCATTTTTAGACTCTCCTGGAGTTTAGGTGAAAAAATTTAAAATAATCAAGCCATCATTACAGGATACTACTACTTATAGATATTCAGCCAGGTTCTGAATTTCACTTTCACTCGAAATAGAATTGAAATCAATTGAAATTACATTGACTTCAATTTCATTTCGAATGAAAGTGAAATGTAGAACCTGGCTGATTGTTTAGACAAAGAGAGTTACGAAATATCATAAATGTCACAATTAAAAAAATGCAGAAGTTTTGTTTGTTTTCTTTAATATACTCAACCATATCATTAATTCCATCGTAATCGGAAAATTTTCCGAATCCTGAAAATATATATCACCAAATCCACTACGATGGAATCTATGATAGTTTTTTTTTGGGATTCGTATCAAGTTTCCTATTACGATGGAATTCGTGATACGGCTGACTACTATACAGGCCGATTCGCATATGGCAGCGTAACTAGCTAGCTAGAACGTGTAGGTTTAGATGAGACAAGAAAAAAATCGTATGGGAGGGAGGGAGTCTCCCACCGTTCCAAAAAAAAAAAAAATTGACTTAAGACAGAAAGAAAATATTAAAAAAAAACGTTAAAACTTACAATGCCATGCTATGTCTTTTTCCTAAAGCCAAAAATCTTTTTTTTTATTTTCTTTGTAAACAAAAAATTAAATTAATTTTCAAAAAACAAAATTTTGAAAAAAAAAAATTCAAACTTTTTTTTTTCAAACTTTCACGAAATTTGTTTTCAATATTCAATGCTCTTATTAATTTTAATTCAAAAACATAAGTTCCTCTTGTTTAAATTGCTTTAGTTATTTCCAATTTTCTCAAAATAAAAACTGGCGGTTTTAGCACCCGGTTTTCTGTTTTTGACTAAAAATTAATAAGAGCATTAAATTTTAAAATTAAAAAAAAAGTACATACGATTTTTTTCTTGTCTCGACCCAATCTACTGCACCTCTACCTTTTTGTCACCCCGTATGCGAATCACCCTGTATATATTTTTTTTATTTTCTTCAATACAAATCAATACAAAAAGGTTGCCCTGCCCTCCTTCAATATCCGTTTTCAATATTATTATATGTCCAAATAATATGCCTAGAGGATAAGGTCAGTTTCCACTTTCCAAAGAAGTTTAAACTTTTACCTACCTATACGTAACTACTGCTCCAAAAAAAAAAAACTACCTAGATCCACTTTGACCACAGGATTTTAGCTCTATAAAACACCTCTTAAGGCCAATGACATCGTTATGATAATCCAAATTTTCTTTCACAAAGTTTTTCCTGCAAACATTTTAACATAATAATTGTTCTCTTTCTCTGTTATTCTCAATTTATGCAGACTTTTACCAAAAACTCTCTATCAACATTTTGTCTCTTTTAAAAATAATAAATTCTCTTTTCCCACCCTCTAAAAATAAATCACCTGTTATTATGATGATGGTTCTTTTTTTTTTGTCTTTTATTTACAGCTACTTTCTACATTAATGTCAACAAGCTGATTTTGTTCTTATAGGTCCTTCAAATTGGGGTTGATAAATTTGATGATAACAAAAAAAATATATATTAAAAGAGCAAGAGTGTGAGTGTGAGTTAAGAGAAAAAGAGCAGGACAGGGTAAAGAAGAGTCTAATTTTTGACTTCAGAATTTCAGAAAGAATTTACGGTACCGGGTACGGAATAAGGATCCAATTTTCCAACCTGTGTATCTTTGATGTTCGTTTTCGATAACCGACTAACTGCGGTTCTTCTTTCTCTGGATGCTTTGTTGTCTGCTGCCATTCTGACTTTGAAATGATGATGATAATGATGACGTCTTCTGGTATTAATTTTCATGCTGATGATGATGATGATGATTTTCTCTGTTAAAACTTACTTCGCTAAATTCTCTCTCTCTCTCTCTCACTTTATTTCTGTGTATCTTTAAAATCCATCTGCAGCATCCATCCGCACCACACAGCAAATCCCATCGAATTTTGTAACTCAAAGATGAATAGTGATGCTGCTGCTGAAAATGTTTCGATGGTGTGTTTTTGTTTTTTTCTTTTTTGTTTAGTATGTCGGATGTGGATGGGATTTCTGTTCGGTTCGGGTAGCCAAAGTTAGTGGCATTTCGGTCGTCTGAACAATTGGATGTTGGGAGTATTTGTCGGTCTTTCGGGATTTATCTTTCACACGTGTTGTGGTGTTCTACCATAGAAACCAAAAAAAAAAAAAAAATAGAAAATTATCTCAAAGTTTTTTTTTATACCCTTGTCAATTTTACGCGAGAGACATTTACCTACCTTTATCTGCTTTGAGTGAATTTTTGTTCTTTAAGAAAAAAAAATATTACCTCGTAGTATCTACTTAGGGTTATTTTCTCGAGACGGTTACAAGTTCCGGGGTTAATTACTTTCGGTATTAAAACAGCCAAGATTTATCATCAAGGCAAGCGATGTGCGTCGATTAAAATATAAAGTTTCAAAACCTTTTTTTTTGGTTTTTTGTTTTTTAATTCGAAAATAAAAATAAAATAAAAAACAACAACAACAACAACAAAAACAAAAACCAACCTCCTTTTCTCTCTGGAATTATTCCTCATGGCAATAAGTCGTCAATAATGAACTTAACTCGTGATGCTGTATAGGTTAGGTATATCCTGAATAATGTTTACCTCGTTAAATGTATCTTGTTTTTTTTTTTTTTATTTTTGTTGTTGTAAGTTTTCAATTTTGTTGAATTGAAATAAATGTTTGTATGTATTAATTTGATGGAAAACAACTTAATTAAGCGTGCAATTTAAATAAACAACGGATTAATGAATAATAATTCGCAATTACTAATCATCATCATCATCGAATTGACATCAATATGAATTTATTTTACTGTAAGTTTTGGCTTTGTAAAGTTTAATAAAATATTTAAATTATGGTTTGGAATGTTTGGTTGGTTTTCTTTTTATTTAAATTTTTAATCATTTATGATTATTGTGTACGTAGGTACCTTTATTTGATTATTTTACCTTTGTTTCAGTTTTTTTTTTTTTAATTTGCTTTAAGGGATATCAATTTAAAGTTACAGCTAGAATGTTTTTTTTACAAAGAACCCATCTTTGTCCATTATAGGTAGTGCCTCGTTTAGCTTTATTTTACTATAAGATGGTAATCTTTTGTGAGTTGGGGATATCAAATCTTCTTATAAATTATTTTCAAGGAAAATATATTTTAAATATATTTTTTTGTTGTTGTTGATGTTGATGATTTTACAGGGATATATAAGTATTTAGTTATATATTTTTTTAAAAGAAGATTTGTTGCTTAGGAATACACACATTCATATCCTTAAGGATTTGTTAAATTTTTTTTTTAAATCTTTCTCAATGATTCGATGGATATTTATCATAAATTGCAAAACAATTTTCTATTATAAAATTTCATTTCGATAGTCATCTTGTTATTATTGTGTGTTTAAAGTCAAGTTTTCTTCTAGGAATACGGCTTCTTCGAGGGAAGAATTTTGAAGTTGAAGAGAGTCCATATCGTGTAAGGAGATTATTTATTGTGAATTAAAATTATCTAAAATATTTGTGGACTGATTCTATTTTCTAAAGGTTAAAGAAGCTATAGTATCCGAACGGTTAATATATACATATATATCGTAAATATACCTATTTACTTCGAGTTTTAATTTTCATGCTATGAAAACTTTAACAATTAGGTAGTAGTTTGAAACTATAAAATTTTTTTGCTAATATTGCAATTACATATCTTCACAATTTTTGAAATTTTTAATTTCTTTATAGGTATTTATGATTTTTTTTTTATCCGGTTAGTCAAAATTTAGTATTCGGACACTTTCATTTATAAGGCGTGTGTGAATTGAATTGAATTGGATGTTTGACACTTGTGAGGTGATTCAATACGTGGAAACGTCAAAATTTAATCGAAATTTTAATTCAACACGACCTAAATATACGTAAACTTATTGACGCGACAGGTCGTGGAGCTGGTGGACAGCTCGTGGAGATCGTGGACAGCTCGTAGATATCATAGACAACTAGTTTAGCTCGTGAATAGCTTGTGGAGTAGAAGATTACTTGTAACTATTTTTAAATTCGTATTCGAACAGTTGACATTTTGCAGATTGTGCTTAAGAACATTTTGCAATTGGATTTTTGACGCAAATGACATTTTTGAAAATCGTCTTAGGTATATAAAGCGTTGTCATTTGATGATTTGTTTCGGATTTCATTACTTTTATACAAATTTTGCCGAATCGAAACGACGAAGGTGTGATGCACTTTTTCGATACTCTTGGTGGATTTTTCAATTCCTCGTAAGAGGCAGTAGCTGTGTTAAACAAAAAATGTCATTTGTAGATTATTAAGTTTCCTGGTGGTGTAAATATTTTTCAACACATTTCTTACTTCAGACATGTTAAAGGGTCATTCATTTTTCGGTTTCGAATGTAAAGCTAAATAAAACACACACAGCGATACATTTTAGATGAAAATTATATTTCATTATCAAAGCTTGGATTTCTGGCGGTATCTCGGCCATAACTTAAGTAATGTTGGTTTTTAATGCGTCTAGAGTTCGAGGATTATTCGCGTAAACATGGTCTTTTGCATAGCCTCACGGAAAAAAATTTAACGATGTCAAATCGCATGATCTTGGTGGCCAATTGAAGTCGCCAAAGCGTGAAATCCGACCCGGAAACTTCTCACGCAATAAAGCCATAATTGGTTGTGTGGCTTGTTGCCCCGTCTTGATGGAACCACATATCGTCCAAGTCATGATCTTCAATCGGTTAATTGCTGCGAACACCGGGAAATTTTGACAAAAATTCAAAGAAAATATACAAACGCACGTTAAGTTAATTTTCCGTGTGAATGTGACAGTTGACAGTCACAGTTTGCGTTTGAATCTAGTTATGCCAAACACAATGTCAATTTCTTTATTTTATAAACTATTTCAGAGTTTTAAGTGAAATAGCTAATATATTTAGGAATAAAGCAACGATTTGTTGGCTTATGCGATACAAAATCAATAGGGCTTCATGACATGAGTAAAATTGAGACAAGAAACCCGTATTGATTACAGTTCGCCTTTGAATTAATTAATTTAAATCCGATTAACACAAATATTATACAAGGTGGGCCAAATACAATTTTCTTTTTAAAAAAGCAATAAAATGAACAAAATTAAATTTTGTCCATGTATTATGGCTTTATTAGTAAGAGCAAACATTCCCATTAATTATGAAACTCAACGTCGGTCAAGTGGTTGCTTTGGCTGGCTTCACAGAAGCGCATTATGTCACTCAAATTTTCCAAGACCTTGTTGATTATTTCAGGCTCACGGATTTGCTTGAATGAAATTGGCCTTGAGTGCTTGAATCGTTTTTGGATTGTTGGCATAACATCGATCCTTCAAGGTTCCTCACAAAAAAAAGTCCAAAGGGGTCAAATCGCAGCTCCAAGGCGACCAATTGACATCGTCACGACGGCTGATAATACGATTTGGTAATTTGGTGCGCAAAAGATCGATTGTGGCATGGGCTGTGTGGCATGGTGCGCCATCCTGCATAAAACAAAAGAGGTCGTTAAAATCCATGTCTTCAATTTCAATAAAAAAAAGTCGGTTAACAGAAGTTGTTCCCAGCATCATTTTAGAAGAAAAATGGTCCAATGATGCCACCACTCCACAATCCTCATTCTCGTATGTGCGGGGACCATGAGTGTTGTCCACTAGCATACCAGTCTCACGAACTTTTTGCACAAACTTACGTACAACACGCACGGTGGTTGGTTCATTTCGGCCAAAACTTTATTCCAAAAAACGCACTGTTTGGGCTACACAGCACTGACTTTGGAAGATAAGATTTCAATATTTCCCAAAGTTGTTCAAGCGTAAAGCGACGTTCCGCGGAGGTATTATACTTCTGCCAAGATTTCAAACTGGAAACAGCTCAAAAAGCTTCAAAATAACTTATGATTTAAAAAGAAACCACTATAGATGGCCCACCCGTTATCTTGTATTTGATCAGTTGGATTTATGTTTTTATTAAACTATATACACAATACAAATAACGACAAATTACACGATGTGATACAACCATTTAGAGTACGAGAAAATCGTCGTCTAGTGCAAAATTTGAAAAATATGACTGTCATTTTTTTTCTTTATTCAATTGATATCTCTCGGCTTAAAGAGCTTGAAATAAATTTATTATAATTTAAATCTAGGCTTGAGTGATATAAGAAAAGAATTCAGTATAACGCTTTCTATTTTTTAACTAATAATAATTTTGTTCTTCATGAGGACGGAGTGTGATATTTATACGTGTGATATTTATACGTCCTTCTCCTAATTGGGACTTAGTTCAAACTTATCTGATTGAAAAGCGCAAAACCTGGCAGACGGTTACTAAGCCATGCTTAACTGATTAAGAAAATACCAATGTAAAAAAATGTAATTGCATGGAAAATAAATCAAATTTATCTATCTTATCTATCTATCTACACCCAATCAAAGACGATGAATGACAATACAGTGTAACGGAAACTTTTATTGTTAATTCTCTATCAAACCATCTTAAAAAACAATTACCAGGATTACCTTGGGAATTCTTGGAAGTCGTTTTGACGCTTTTTGAAATTTGAGACTTCAGGACTCATCTTCTTTTTTTAAATCACAGAATTTTCACTTTTGATTTCAATAAAAATTGTTCTGCATTTTACGAATTTTGAAATTATCTTTAAGTAAAAAAATAAAAAAACATTCAACCTTTCGAAATTAATTCGTTCAACTCTGTCCATAAAACAGATTTATTTTTTTTTTTCATTAGTTGTAATTAGAATCAAACAAATAAACAGCCCATTTAAGTATTGAAACTTGCGATGTCTCAAAATGGTTTCTCCAGTTAAATTCGTCAATTCAATGGAAACTCTATTAGTCTCTCATTTTTTCTAAGGAAAACTAATTAGACGTTTACTTCGAAGAAATTCTGAAGAAGTAAAATTTTGCAAGAAAACTTTGTTTTGTTGTGCTAAGCATTTTCGAAAAACCACCCATGGATTTTGATTTTATGCGGGGTAAAAGTAATTTATGGTAAATTGCTAGAGAATTTTCATTTTTTTTTTTTTTTTGGAAGAAATGTCTAAGAAAAAAATTGTTGATTATAAAATTCTGTACAAAAAATATTGTGTAACTTTTGCCGCAAGGACAACATTTCTTGACAATTTTCCCAAAAAATGGATAGTTTCCGAAATATTAACATAAAACTGAATTGCGAGTCGTTTTCTAACTTCTATTATTTTTAGCCTTGTTTCAAATTAAGGAAATTCTTAGGTAAATGATACAAAAAAAAATACCCTTTATCAGCGATATAGCTCATACAATTTTCTACTAATAAGTCGTGAAGTTCAGTTCGCCTGAAGTGCAATTCCGCCAAATGCGGTCTTACCTTAAGGCCTGTATTCACCGCAATCGCAATTGAAAAAAAGCAACAAAAAAAAAACTATGACAGTGACAGATTGACAGTTGTAGTTTCGAAAATGACAGAATATTTTTCGAAGAGAATGCTCATAAATATCCACTTATTATTGCTTGGTGAATAGGTTTATGAGACTCATAAATCATGATTGCTCGGTGAATACCAGTTTAAGAGCCAATCAATTTTTTTCAATTTCAATTATTGATATTATAATAATTTATTAATTAAATTTTCGGTTAAAATGTCAGTCAGAAGAAGAATAAAGTTACTATAGATATTAAACTTTTCGATAACAACATTTATACAAAAAAAAACAAACATATCAAGTTATATTTAGTAATTCTATAGAATTTTATCAGAATATCAAAGAATTTAATTTTTTATTTTGTTGACATTAATGATATTTATTTTTCTAGGAAAGAAAATCAGTATCTCACTCCAAAATATACAGATATAATTTAATTTGTATTATTCCTACAGAATAATATTTATTATTCCTAAAGAATAACTACAGTATCTGAATATTTAAAAATATATATTTTTGTTTAACTGGAAATTAAAAATTTGGTAATGTGGTCGGTGTGGTAACTGGGCTTTATGAAATATAATTAAAGTAATTAAAATAAAATATATCGTCGTCGTTCTATGAAAACTCCATTTTTGTAAATTTTCTAACATTTGCCTTTGTAAAGGAATTTTACTGACAAGAACATGAACATTTTTGAGTTTAAGAAATTTTGTATTTAGACTAAACGTAATTAAGAGTTGGGTACATTTTACAAAACTTAAATCTTCATATTCTGTTAACTATGCCGTATTTATGAAAGGTCTATCAGTTTCTAATGAAATGGACTTAGGGAGTTTTCATAGAACGACGACGATATGTAGTACCGTGTTGTACATATACATGGAACTTACAGTTTAGACTGAAAAATTGTTAAACAAAATCAATATATCATTGATTTAACAGCATCTGATTTTTTTTTTACACCAACGCGATGTACCAATACCAGCTGATTTCTTAAAAAAAAACTCAATGTATTAGAAAAAAAAATTAAATAATAAAAAAAATAAAAAAAAAAATATAAAATTTTGAAATCATTAAAAAAAATTGGTAAACCATTTTTAAATATTTATTAATGCGGAGTTTAAAAACTATTTAAAAAGTAATGATATTTTGGATATGGGTAGATCCTTTACCCAAAATATCAAACTTTCATAGAAATAGTTTTGAAAATTTGTTTAAAAATCCAAAATTTTGTTTTTTTTTTTTTTTTTAATTTTGATAAACAATATTTTTAAGACTTTTTAGAAGGTTTTGTATAAATTAATTTCATTAAAATCGGTTCAACAGATAATGTTCAGATAGTCGAAAACCAAAAAAAAAAATGTTTATATCATGGATTTGCTTCAATAATATGGTAGATCGTACTAATATAAGATCATATAAAAATTTTAATCAAAATCATTTGAGTCGTTTTTTAAAAAAATTAGATTTTTCTTAACGGTTTTAAAACACTTGGTACCGTTATTTTTGGTCGTAAGAATAATGTTTGTTTAAAATATTCTAGATAATGTCAAAAAACTGCTGGATGCTAAATTTAATAAAAATCAATCAAGTCATTTTCGAATAAAGTTAAATTAAATTAAATTAAAAAAAATTTAAATATTTTTTTTTTTAATCAAAAAAGAAAAAAAAATTAAAAATTGTGACTTTTAAAACTTTTTTAAATATTCGCTATACAAAAATTTGTCAAAATCAGTTGAACCGTTATTGAAAAAATCGAAAATAAAAAAATGGTTCTACGGGAGGTAACGCATTTATAACCATTATTTGATTTTTTTTACAGAATGGTAACCTTTTTATATAAAAAAAAGTTATTGTCTTGTCGTGAACACGTTTTTTAGAAATAAATTTCATTAAATGCTAAAAAAAATTTTTAAGGCAGGTACCTTTTTATTTCGTCGGGGTAATGCTAAAAAAACGCAGATACCAATTTTAAAGAACATCGACCCATCCATTCAGGCTGCAGGCGAACGGACAGATGCGCGAACAGAACTGTGAGACCCACTTTTTTTTAATTCACTATCATCGTATAATATCAAGCTTAATTAAAAGCTCGAGTCGACTTTTTTTACGAATCTATAACTAGCCTTATAGTCTATAAACATATGTACATATGATGTACATATATCACAAGTACAAATTGCACGCGGTCAAATAAGCGTGTGCGCGAGTATAAAAGTCTTTGGTGAAGCTCCCTGGGATAGGTAAATTAAAGTTCCGATCAGGAAGTCGAGCGCGGGGCTAAATAGTTAAGCGTAATAGAAAGGTACGCACTGGCACATCGACAATTTAATTTTTTACTTGCGATATATGTATGTATATATGTATATGTAAGTACTACGTGGCAAGTTATAAATTCGTAAAAAAAATCGAACTGGAGGTTTTGATCAAAGTACCTAGACATTAAGATGATAGTGAAATCGAAAAAAGTGGGTCTCGCAATTCTGTCTGTCTGTCTGTCTGTCCTTTCGGCTGTAGCCTAAACGGGTCGATCGATACTTGACTTAATACTTGATACCTAGCGGTTTTTGTCCCTCAAACGTTTTTCTAATATTTTTTAAGACCAAAAATAACGGTACCTGTCGTAGAATTTTTTTTTACCAAATTATGAAAATCTTATATTTTAAAAAACGTGCCCAAAAAATTTTTGTTTGGGTTTCGATTTTCTTGAAAACGGTTCAACCGATTTTGGATCAATTTTTTTGTAGAAAATGTTTACAGTAATTTTTAAAATACATATTGTGTACCAAAATTTTCTAACAATTTTTTTTTGGATTTTTAAAAAAAGTTTTACATTTTTTTTGAGAGCCTAATAATTCGAAAACGACTTAGTCGATTTTTATTAAATATAACACTCAGCAGTTTCTTGGCATTATGTAGCAGATTTTAAATAAATTTTTTTCTTATCACCAAAAATAGAGGTACCTCCCATACAAATGTTTAAAACCAGTATTGAAAATTTTTCTCAAAAACGGCTCCTACGATTTTGACTAAAATTTTTGTGTGAACTAATATCAGAACGATCTACCATCTTATTAGGAAAAAAAATTACCTACCGTTTAAAAATGATATCTACCTCTCATAGAACCATTTTTTTTGGTTTTCGACTGTCTCATAATCTTTTGAACCAATTTTAATGAAATTTTTTACACATAAGTTACTAATAAGTTTAAATATTATTGCATATCAAAATTTTCAAAAAATTAAAAAAAACTTAAAAATTATTTTTTGAAAATTCGATATTTCGAAAATGGGTGGATGATTTTTTTTTTTTTTTAAATCATTATTGAAGATAAAATTATTTTCGAAAGTGAAAGTAGGTACTTGACAGGAATTTCTCCACTGCTAGATGATGGGTTGCAGTGAACTGAGTTAACCAAGCAGGCAAGGGCAACACTTAAAAAAATCCAAACTTAAAAAAGGATATATAATATAATAAATAAGTTATTAACTTATTTATTAAAAAATGTGATTAAATTATTGGTACCTACAAAATAAACTCCAACAAAAAATCAACTTAAAACACTAAAAAAACCCACGCCCAAAATATCATTCAAAGTAAAAAAATTCCTTTTAATTTAATTTTGAATTATCATAATTCCGATCAGTGACAGCATATCTAGCTTTATAGCTAAGGTCTTTTACTGTCACCTGCTTTTGAAGTCCATGGAAGGCAGGTGTCTATTCTAGGAGTCAGTTTTAAGATTGTTCAAAATTGTCTTCTATTTTACACCAATATTTAAATCATGATCTAAACAGGAAATAACTATTGACAACATGGAAACCTAAGGCTTAATTTCAAAGTGCATACACTTTCATTAAAGCATTTGAGCGCATTAATCATCAGTTTCCTATGCTTTTCATATCAAAGGTATTCAAAGAGTAGACCTAGACAAGACATGTTGTTTCAAGATATCCACATATGAAGTATAGATAAAGTCCGATAAAAAGGCTAAAACCAGTTCCGATATAACGTTTGATTTTAAACTTTTGTTTTTCTACATATTTCACGAATCTCCAACCTGTCTATCAGAACTTCCTCTATAGAGTCTTGGTTTCCAAAAGATTTATATACGATTTATACTTTTATCTTGTTATATTTTTACTTTCCTTTTCGAATTCTCTATTCCATTATTTTCAATATGAAAAATCAAACATTAAAAAAAAAACAACTAAGAGAAAATAAAAGTTCAACGTATAAATAAATTTTTCATGCCGCCATCATTCACAATTGCTTTAATGGTTTCCCATACCCTCCACATACCTATACATATTTATATGAACACATCTTTATCTTTTCTTTTCTTGTATAGCCTCATCTAGTTCAAGAGTGCACTTCAATATGACAATCAAAGTTATTTTTTGTTTTTTTTTTTGTATATATATATTTTGAAATTTAAATATAAGGAATACACTGCAAGAAACCCCTTCTTAATGTTTTTTTTTTTTAAGAAAATTATTATGTTTTCTCTATACTTATCATCATTCTCCAACCCCTTTATATGTATAATGTCCTTAAGGCAAACCACTTTCTAAGTGTCACTTTTATTGTATGTATATTATTCTCGCGCAAAATTTGTTCTCTACATCAAATACTATATATATCTCTAGTTCTCTAGTACATATATCAAATCCCCTTCCCTTGGTTTTTTATCCCCGGGTTAACTGCAATCCTTTAAGAACTGTTATCCTTTCAACTTAAAAAAAATATATATATAAGAGAATCAAAAGGAGATGGAGAAAACTCCAAGTCGTCGTCGTCGTCTTCGTTTTTATAGTATAAACATTTGAAATATTCATTTCTGTTCTTTAAGGAATACAAACAGAAACACAACACTACACTTGCGCATGTACATATATAGTATATTTATGGGCTTCAAGCAAACACCCTGTATCTTCCCCCCTAACCCAACTCCACCCCTCCACTACAATCTACTCAACTTGCAGGCAGGATTCGGTGCTCCCGTCAATCACTTGCGGGTCTTTTGCGACACACATTAACCAAGTTTTGGCATGTATCTTAAGCGACATCTACCGCAAAGTTGTCATAACAAGTCGCTGAGCGAGAGAGAGAGATAATCCTTGAAAGAATAAAAATTTTAAATTTTTTGTTAAACTCAAAACAAGGACAAGATGAAGAATGAATATGATTGCCACTATCTTGGATGCGTCTGATGTGGTCATGTGAAAGTGGAAGGTCCTTGTTGCGCCCTTCATCGCATCATCATTTATACAATTGTATACATAAAGTACCACACACATTCTCACTCACTCACACTGTATGTGGAAAAAAACCACCGCAGGACTCGTCGCTCTAAAATTCAATATGCAAATGAGAAGGATATAATGATCATGCTGTGATTTTTTATGCACTAAAAATGTAAATCCTTAAATTATTATCCTTGAGGTGTTTTTTGTTTTTTTTTTTTAATACTGGACCCTTTAGCATCAGGATAACATTAATGAAGAATGACAGGAAGCTGAGACAAAAACCCGACTTTAAAGCATTTTTTTGGTTAAGAAAAAATAAATAACGCAGACAAGGGCGACGACGAACGACGACCTATACGACGAGTTATACGACGACGACGGTTGGACGTGGCCTTGCGCGTTGTAGTCTTTTGCACTAATTGAGGAGTCCTGTCATCCGGATCCGCGTGCTATAATTTTTTTTTTTTATTATTTACCGTTTGTTTGTTTGAATTTAGCCTGCAACTGCAACTCGTTGTTTTCTTGATTACATTCATCTAAAGTCATTATCGTCTTTGAAAAAGGGTTAAATTAGAACAACAAACACGTCGTCGTCATCATCGTATATGTAAAGAAAGAGGTATGGGGTGGTTCAGTAGCGTATTTTTTATGTAGACATACAAATCCACACAACTAGGCCGGCGAAGTAAAGCAGACAAGGTTAATTTAGTCATTTTACGTTTTAATATATAATGACCCTGGGCTAATATTTATGAGTCGAATAACTAATCATAACTTTACTTAAAAAAAAATTGGTCGGCGACATACAGCTCGTGCAGAACCAGCACCTAACCTAGTGACTTTCAATTCTCAACCATTCCTGTGTGCGTGTTATTGGCAGGAATAGAGGGGACCTACAATTTTCTGCCGAATCGGAACGGCTAGGGTGAAAAGCATTTTTTCATGACAAGAGATACTCTTGGAGGATTTGTCAATTCCTCGTAAGAGGTAGTAACCCGTGAAAAACATTTATGAATTTTTTTGGGTGGCATAGGCTGGGAATCGAACCCAAGACCTTTACTTAGACATTGTAAAATAGGCTGTTTGGCGTTATAAATAAAAAATCGCACTCAAAAAAAGGTTCTAAAATATGGCTATCAAAATCTTCGAAATAAAACACAACTATAACTTTCAACTTTTAAATTTCCAGAGGTTTATTAATGCCCTTCATATAACCTTAATAGTTTGACAAATTGGTACATGGCTAAGTGTTATAAATTGTGTGGGTTACTCCGAATACGTCATATCGGCTGAATTCAGAGTGGGTGGATGACGTAAGTAAAGAGGCAGCATCCAACATTCTCCCCCGCCAGTGAACGAAGCAAACGATCAAAATTTTCATCGAAAAAACAATCTTGTGCGTCTACCAAATGCTCCTTTATGTTTGTGTGTTTGTCTCACATGTAAAGAAAGAAAGTATTAATACATGTACATAAAGTGAATATTAGGTATAAGAACACAACTGATATTTATTTTATTCATTTTGAATTTTATTTATCTTACAAAATCGCAGCATGTAAATTTGCAAATAAATGGCAGTCTAACATGGGCCCAAGACGAACTTCCAGTATACTGGAAAGTGGACTGGAACACCAGTTGACTATTTTATTTTCATCTATTTTCTATTCTGATTCTCGTTCTGTTGTCCGGCATAGTGAATGTTGAAAGCGCGTAAATTTTTTTTTGTTAATTTTGTTAAAAATTTAATATGTGTAGTTTTGATTTTCGTTTAAATTTATTTTCTTTATTATTTTGTGTTGTTGTTATAATTTTGAGTACATTATATTCGTAAGTTTAAGTTATTTGGTATTGTACCTTATAAGAAATTTACCTCCCTGGTAGGTAAATAGTACAACTCGCCGCCATTGAAGATTTTGTTTTGTTTTCAGTACTCGAATTTTTATTGTTTTATTGTTTTATATAATGCAGTTTGTGTTATAAATTTAGTTGGTGCTTCGTAAATGGTGATGGATTAATTATTTATCAAGATATGTTATAATTTTACTTGGCCTTGATTAAATTATTTCGACGCTGATCAATTATGCATATGTGTGTGTATGTATGTATATGTATTATATGGTTTTACGTTCAAACGAAATAGATTCTCGCTATATGGTTGCCAACATGGGGAAATTTGGGTGTGTTGCGTTTTGAAGGCGAATCATTTTATGATTTAGTTTTGACTAATTTTTTATATTTTATTTCTATTTAATTATCATTTTCTTATAAATTTAATACCAATTTATTATTTTAATTATTTTATTAGTTTTCTTTACAGGGTCATCATTTCATTTTGTTGCTGTTTTTTATTTTAATTCAATTCGATGTGGTTTTAGTTGTTGGGTGATGGATGTTGAATAAAATCCTTTTGGATCCTTTTATGAGCGACTGTAATGGTTTTAATGAGTGTTGATTCGGTATATTTTTATGATTTGTTGTTTAGATTAAAATATATTTTAATTTTAGTTGCTTCTTAAATGGACTGTATTTTAAATTTTGAGTGTCTAGGGGGTATAATAAGCGAATGAATTGTGAATTGTATAAGCATGGTTGAATGATGAATGAAATATATTGAACGATACTGGGTTACGTGATTAGTATTATTGAATGTGATGATTGAGTATTAAATGAAAGAGTGAGTGTATTATTTCTGAGTGAGTGAATGAGTAAATGAGCGAGTGATTAATTGAATGAGTGCTTGAATGAGTGAATGATTAAATGAGTGAGTGATTGAATTTAATTTTAGATTTTAATTTAGCTGTGTGTTATGTTTTCATTATTTTAATATGTTGTGATTAGGGTTGTTACTATTTTCAGTTTATTGTTAGAGGTTGAAGTTGAGGTTATTGTATGTTTTAGATTATTGTGTTTTCGGTATTGGTGCTGTTGGATGGAAGTGGGCAAATTTTGGTTATGGGCCTTTTGAATTCCCCATTTTGGGTTTTCACTTTAACTACTCGGATGAGTTCGTCTTCTCCTGGGTACGTCACAGTGATACGTGCCATAATCCATCTTGAAGGTGGAAGTCTTTCATCCTTCAATAAGACTAAGTCCCCGACCTTAGGTTGTTCTTTAATTTTCAGCCATTTGGGGCGATGTTGAAGTCTATTTAGATATTGTTTGCTCCATTGTTTCCAAAATGTTTGTAGGGATCCTTGCAGACGTTTCCATCGGTCAATATATCCAATTTTTTCGTCTGTTAGATCTGCTTCAGGAACAACATGACTAGAAGTGCCTATCAAAAAATGCGCTGGCGTTAGTGCATTAAAATCGTCGAAGCTGTCTGTCAACGGGCAGAGGGGTCTCGAGTTTAAACATGCTTCTATTTGTGCTAGAAGTGTGCTGAGCTCCTCAAAGGTCAACGCTTCGTTTCGGGCCACGCGTTTTAAATGGTATTTAACTGATTTCACTCCTGCTTCCCAGAGTCCACCGAAGTGAGGAGAAGCAGGAGGAATGAAATTCCAATTTGTGCCTGATTTGCTTAATGCTTCAGCTATTTCGTTGTAGTCATATTCTGAAGCCTTTAACATTTTTTGTAATTCTGTATTCGCTCCTTTGAAATTGGTTCCGCAGTCACTGTAAATATTAGAACAAATTCCTCGCCGTGCTGTAAACCTTCTGAAAGCAGCAATAAAGGCTTGAGTTGTCAGGTCTGTTACAGCTTCCAAATGAATCGCTTTTGTTGCAAGGCAAATAAATATTGCGAAATAACCCTTATACTTTTTTGAACCTCTTCCTTTCCAGGCTTTCACTTCCATGGGTCCAGCGTAGTCAACACCTGTGTGGGTAAAAGGCCGTGAAATGTTGACTCTTGGAGCTGGTAAATTACCCATTAATTGTTCCATCGGTTTAGGTTTGTTTTTGAAACAAGGAAGACATTTGCCAATGTGTTTCTGTACCGTCCTTTTAATATTAAAAATCCAAAATTGATTTCTAATATATAATATAACCTGCTGCAATCCACCGTGAAGTGTTTTCTCATGTGCATCATTAACAATGAGTTGCGAGAACACATGATCTGGTTTCAAAATAATAGGGTGCTTTTCATCGTAGGTAAGAGCTGAGTTTTGAAGTCTTCCTCCAATCCTAATGATACCAGTTCTATCCATAAAAAGAGTAAGCGTTTTGTAGAGTTTTGTTGTTTTGTTCTTCTTTAATTCGTTAATAATCTCAGGAAACATTTCTTGTTGTACAAGTCGCGCAGCAGTAAGTAATGCTATTTTAAGTTCTATGGGTGACAGAACTGAATTCATCCTAAAACCTTTGGCCTTCCTAACGTTGTAGACAAACCTATTCACAAACGCTAGACTTCTCAAAACTTTATTAAGTGTCGAATATTTGTAAATCAGATTTATTAAACTATTTTCATCATTAAGAGCCAAATGAATTTTTATCTCTCTTTTCTCCTCTTCAGTTTCGATATGGGTGGGTTGTGTTGGGATTGAAAATTTCCATTTCTGTTGAAGAAACTGTGGTCCTTTCCACCAAAGAACACTATGAATTAATCTCGATGGTAAAACTCCGCGAGATGCAAGATCTGCTGGGTTTAATTTAGTTGGAATGTGTCGCCATATGCTAAGATTCGTAAGCCGCTGAATTTCCGTCACACGATTTGCAATAAAAGTTTTCCATCGTGACGGTGGTGCAGTTATCCAACAAAGGGTGATTGTTGAGTCAGTCCAAGCATACATTTTTACATTTTTAAAAGGGAGCACCGAATATGTGTAGTTCAGTAGTTTAGCCAGCATCACCGCTCCACAAAGCTCTAACCTTGGCAAGGAAACTGTGTTGACTGGAGCCACTCTGGTTTTGGATATTAGCAAATGGGTGTGAATGCAGTCATTGCTATCCAGGATCCGTATATATACTGCAGCTCCATACGCCTTAGTGGAAGCGTCGCTGTAACCATGAAGTTCGAGCTCTTTTATACCACCTTGTGTATTTATCCACCTAGGAATCCGGATATCTTCGAAAATGGCAAGTTCTTCCTGGAATGATATCCATTCCTGTTGCAGTTCTACCGGAATTGTTTCATCCCAAGAAAGCCCTCTCAACCATAATTGCTGCATCATAATTTTGGCTTTGATGATACAGGGAGAGATCCATCCTAGCGGATCAAACAGTCGTGCAATCGTTGAAAGAATTGTACGTTTCGAAACTGTTTCTTCAATGGCAATTTTTTGAAATGAAAATGAATCAGAAGAAGGGTACCAACTGATTCCTAACGTTTTTGTATGATCGAGCATTCCAAAGGTGAGTGATATACTTGTTTCGCGATCCTCTTGCGGAATGACACTTAGAAATTCTTCATTATTACTCATCCACTTTCGAAGATGAAATCCAGCTGATGATAATAACGTTGAAATTTGATTGTATCTTTTTCTAGCTTCTTCAATTGAGTCTGCACCTGACACTAAATCATCGATATACATATCTTCACGAATCATTTTGGCCGCTAGTGGATATGTATTTTCTTCATCGCAAGCAAGTTTTTTCAGTGTACGATTCGCAAGATATGGAGCGGGAGCCGTACCAAACATCAAAACGTTTACTTTGAACAGTTTTACGGGTAATTTTGGATTCTCCCGCCAATAGAGAAGTTGGTAATAAGCATCATCTGCGTTAATCTTGATTTGCCTATACATTTTCTCAATGTCAGCAGTAAAGGTAATTTTGTTTGTCCTCCATCTTAGAACAATCGATACTATATCCGTTTGAGTTTTAGGCCCTGTCAACAGATGATCATTCAAGGAACTTCCGTCCGGAGTTTTGAATGATGCATTGAAAACTACACGCAGCTTGGTGGTAGTACTTGAATCCTTGATGACTGCATGATGTGGTACGACGTAATGGAAAGGTGAATTTAGTATATCGTCCTGGTTTAAATCCACTTCTTCCATTTGGTTGAGTTCCAGATACTCAGCTATACATTTATTATATTCTTTGTAAAGTGTTGGGTTGTTAAGGAGCTTTTTCTCTTGTTTATAGAACATAGCTAAAACATTTTTATGTGTAGATTGTAGTGCTGGACGTTGATCTTCTTTGAAGGGAAGAGCGACTTCAAAGCGCCCTCCCGGCAACCTCTTGGTGTTGCTTAAAAAGTGCTGCTCGCATGCGATATCTTCTTTTTCAGTTACCTCGTATGGGGATTCCTCGATTTCCCAAAATTGTCTCAGTTGGTTGTCGATATCTAGAAATTGACTGTATACTTGTAGTGTGCGAGGTGTTTCTAGTGTAACTTTTCCCAAAATGAGCCAGCCAAATTGCGTTTTTTGAGCGATTGGTTCGATTGGTTCTTCACCCCTGATAATATCGGGTAAAATAGCTTCACAATATACGTCATTACCTAACAAAAGATCAATATTGGTAGGTCGATTAAACAAAGGATCAGCCAATGTCAAACCTTGAATGTGTTTCCATTTTGTTGGGTTCAATTCTTGACTTGGTAAAAGTCCTGTTAGCGTTTTATAAACGTATCCTCTCGTCAACGTCTCAAAGTCTGAACAATTTGAGCCAATGTTCAATTCGACATAGTTTTGGCAAGAACCACTTTTAGTTTGACCTATGACTGATACATCAAAGAATGTGCGATGTTTTTTCAAACCTAAAAGCTGTGAAGCACTCTCAGTGATAAATGAAGCCTGTGATCCTGGATCGATCAAGGCTCTCAACTTTATAAAATCACCTTGAGCTGACTTGACTTTTATAATTGCTGTAGCTAGTAAAATGTGTGTGTTTGTAAATTCATTTAAATGGAAACAGTTTGCAGATGTTGACTGTTGTTGTATGTCAGAAGGGTGAAAAGATGGTGCATTTGGGTTGATTTGAGTGGATATATGATGTGTTTGTGTTTGATTTTGATTTGTGTTAGTTTGTGAAAGTGTGTTTTGGTTAGTGTTTGAGTGTGTATGAGTGTTTGAGTGCGATGGTACTTGAGAACGAGAAAAAGTGTTTGGATTATTTGAGTTTGATGTTGACTGGTTAGATTGAGTAAATGCTTGTTGTGTGTTTGAGTTATGTTGTGAGCGATTCGTGTGGGATTTATTAAAATTTGTGTTGTTATTGCCAAAATGAAGTAATGAGTTGTGTGGTCTTTGGCAAAAATGACATGTCTTATTACTAGGGCAGCTATTTGTGCGATGGCTATATGCTAAGCAATTAAAACAATTTCCGAACTGTTTCACAACTCGTTGCCTTGCATTTACATCCATTTTTAAGAACTTACTGCAAATTCGCAATGAATGTACACCCCTATGGCAAACTTTGCATGTAAAATTTTCGGTAGGTTCAGTATTAACATGAAAAACGTTCTTTGTTTGCTTTTTGTGTGCTGTCGTTTGTTTTACATTTATTTGTTGATCCACCATCTCCAATGTTCTAAACTTTGTTTCCAAAAATTCAGAAAATTCCTTAAAGGTTGGTATTTCCTTGTTGGTTCCTAGCGAAGTTTCCCATAAAGATTGTATTTTCGATGGCAGTTTTTTCAAAAGCAAAAAAATTATTATTGCATCCCAATGATTGATAGGCAAGCCCAAGTTCTTTAAAGCATGCAAAATTTTTGTTGAATTATCCAAAAGTTCACGTATCCCTTTGGCATTTTCCTCATGAACGACTGGCAGATCGTAAAACAACTTCAGCTCATGATTTACTAAAATTCGTTTAAAATCATAGCGAGATTTTAACAGTTCCCATGCTTGGTCGTAACTTGCGTCGTCCACATTAACGTGATCCAGTAAAGTTGCTGCACTATCTTTACAACATGATTTCAAATAATGCAACTTTTCTATTTTAGTAAGAGACGAGTTACTGTGCACAAGAGAAACGAATTGGTCATGGAATGAACGCCAATTTTGGTATTCACCTGTAAATGCAGGTGGATGAATTTTGGGCAGCCGCACATCGTGTGATTTCTGGGAACCTGACTGTTGCAATGGTGCTTTTTCGTTTGATTGACCGACTGAAGGAAATTTCTCTAGTTCATCCATAAGCGAAGATTTGTATAAAGTGTAGATTTCTTTTGTTTCGTTGTGAATCTCATCTAGAGAGGTGAAAGCATCTTCTTTCATTTCATCATCGCAAAGAATATCTTCATATCTCTTTTGAATCACCAACAAATTACCCTCTAGTAAGTCAAGACGAGTGGTGACATAGTTTCTTGTCCGACGATTTGGACTCACAGTTTTCTTGAAGTTCTCAAAATCTTTTGAAATTTGTTTGCAGGTATTTTTAAAAATTTTGACTGCACTCATATTGAATTTAGATGTTTCTTACTATATTATATATAAGTTTTTATAAAAGTAGGGAAAATGATGGTACTCACTTTTCTTTCAGTGTAGACACGCAGCGCTCTTCAACTTCCTTCCGATGATTTGTGGATTTCCTTCAGTCCAATTGGCACTTTTCTTTTGGATAAATTTTATTCTATATATCACCCTTATTAAAGCAGTATCTTTATAATTGTTTTAAAATGTCTTCTTTATATTTTTGTATTTATTTTAATGAATAAATTTGAACAATGCGACAAAATGGTCGCCAGTTTTTTTTTTGTTTTTTTTTTTTTTCACAATAATTTGTAAACAAATTAATAAAATTATTGGTTCACTCTTTTTGCCTCGAAGGACCAAAATGTTTGGCGTTATAAATAAAAAATCGCACTCAAAAAAAGGTTCTAAAATATGGCTATCAAAATCTTCGAAATAAAACACAACTATAACTTTCAACTTTTAAATTTCCAGAGGTTTATTAATGCCCTTCATATAACCTTAATAGTTTGACAAATTGGTACATGGCTAAGTGTTATAAATTGTGTGGGTTACTCCGAATACGTCATATCGGCTGAATTCAGAGTGGGTGGATGACGTAAGTAAAGAGGCAGCATCCAACAAGGCTCTTATAAGTGCCAAAGATAAAATAAATTTATGTAGTATCAATAGGCGCGAAACTTTCGTTCAAACATTTCAACAGTAAAGGCTCCCCCCATCAAACCAGCGCGAAAGTTTCGCGGCGACGACGAAAACAATAATAACGACACGTGGTTGTCAATGAAAACAGCATGTTGTTATTACTTTTTTTTGTCATCACAACGACAGATTCGCGTTTGTTTGGGGAAAACTTAAAAGTTCTCCTTAAAAGTTCACCCAAACCAACGAGAAACGTTAAAAAATTCGACGAAACTCTCACCTGTCAAAATATATTGACAGGGTGATAAATGAGAGTACCCACATCAATGCGATAATGTGATCCAGCGAATCTCATGTAAAATATATTTACAGCCGAAAATTTCGTCATGCGTCGTTCAGAAAATTTCGCTTTGTTTTTGGAGAACCTTAAAGATTCGCATCGCGCCAGTTTGCGTGCTCTCATTAATCAATCACAATGTAAATTATTATAGACAGGCGAAAGTTTTGTTGTCGTTCAGAAAGTTTGGCGTTTGTTTTGGGAGGCCTTAACTTTGACAACACGTGTCAAATAAAAAAAATATGAAGTTTGAGGGAGGTAGAAAGTTTCATTTGACAGTATAATTTTTTAAGTGTCAAATTATTAAAACTACAAGGTGACGCAAAATTAATCGTTTACGTTTGTTCGGTTTGAAAATTGTTTAACAAGACCAATTTGTAAACAAAAAGGTTGTGTATTAAATCTCGGGAGTTAATTGTTTTTATTCAAAAGTTTGTGGTCTGTCAAAAAGTAGTTATAAAGTAACATAGACATTTAAAAAAAAAAAAACATTTTACCTATATAAACTCACCATTGTTAATTTAAATTTTCCATTGATGGTCGATTTTTTCAACAAAAAATTCACTCATATTTCAATTTCACTTAAAAACACGACGAATTTATTTTAAATACAACACTAAAACAATTCTTTTTGCCAAAACCACACTTTTTTCAATAGAACACAAGGAAAAGCACTTTTTAAATGAACTTTGCAACAAAACTGCTGCTTTTTTTTTTAAAGAAACACTTTTTTTCACAAAACCTTATTTCTTGAGATTAAATTGCAATCACTGCAAATGGCGGCATACATGACCTTCACAAACACACATACACAGAAGAATTAGGTACACTGAATTGATTTAGGTAATCGTATTTTCATCTCAGAAGAAGCAAAATTAAATTAAGAAATTAAAAGGGGCAAGGGCCGAGAATGAATTACAACAAAAGAAAAAATGCACTTTGAATAATAATTTATAACAAATCAACACTTAAACACTTTTAATTAGGAATTTTAGAGAATATTTTTCTTTTTGATAAATGCACACCAGATCTTTAACTTTGCAATTTAATTCACCACTGACATTGAACGACTGAACGAAACTTTTTGGTAAACCAGTTTAGCATTGAAACACATACACGAGCAGGGTGGGAGTTGAAGTAGTTAGATCTAGATCATGAATGAAAGAGTACAATATTACGACACTTCCTATGTACGTCATTAGTGAAGAAACAATGTGACAGCTAAGAAAATTATATTTTTTTTTCAAGGGGGGAAATTTTTCGTGCGCAAATAATTTAATATGGTTAAAGGGTTTTACATTATATGAATTCTCAAATATAACCAACAAATATATGTAATTGATATGAAATGATATTAATTGTCAAAATAATAAATCGGGAGTACCTACTAAGGAAAAAAATTAAAAGAGGCGTAATCTTGCATTTTTTAATTCAATGAAATGGAAATGATATTTTTGTGCGATATAATCTGCTTATTTCCCTTTGATATTTACGATGAAACAAGTTGCTGGAGATTCTTTTGACATTTTATTTTAATTTCCATTCCGACCGTCCATTCCTCTAACTTGGTGCCCCTTTCTCCTAAAAAACTGAACGTTGCTTGAAACTCTTTAAACTTTAACGGCGGCGTTTCTCTTTTGAGTTTCTTTCGGATTGCAACCTCCATTTAAACGCTGCAATTTTTTTTGAGTGAGAAGGAAACATCTCTTCACACTCTTTACTCCGCTAATGTCTCAAACAATAGGAAAAAGCACAAAGAAGAAAGAGCGATAACGATAACTATGGTTTACCCCGCCCACCACATACATAAGTTCCCCACCTACGTGTTTACAAATCGCAGGGGGTAGTTGCTGCGTTTTAAAACAGTCTAAGACTGCTTTTAGACGACTGCAATTTCTATCCGCAATTCTCTTTTGAGTTTCTTTCCGATTGCAGCATCCATTTAAACGCTGCAAATTTTAATACCTGCAATTTTGCTAAATCAGATGGAAATATATCTCCTCACTCTTTATTCCGCTTATGTCTCAAACAATAAGAAAAAGCACAAAGAAGTAAGAGCGATAACTCTGCAATTATTTCAACCTCAGCAACTTTGTCTACCCCGGACACCGCATACGTCCCCCGCCTACATGCTTAAAAATTGCAGGGGTAATTGCAGCATATTCGCAGCGTTTAAAAGCAGTCTAAGCAGTGTTTATTTTGTTTTATGGATTTTTCAAATCGGTTTCCATTGGAAAATTTAGTTTAGAAAGTTTATTCGAAGACACGATTCCTCACAAAAACTTCTCAGTCTTGCTGTCAAAATAAAAAAGTACTTAGACCCATTTTATAACACGATGACTTTTTTTCATCTTTGCACGAATTAAATTGTAAGGGAATAAAATTGAATTAAAAGTATAAGGGATAAGTGAGTTAATGGCCTTTTCGATTGGGTGTCAGAATGACATTTCTTGTTCTTAAAAGAAATGAGAATGCTTTTGAATTTGATTTCGAAATATAAAGCTTTCACACGTATCCGGATTAAGCTATACGCAAACCGAAGAGATGGCGATCACGATAACGTTTATGGCGCGATACGGATGCGATCAAAAACCTGCTCACATTAATGCGATATATTGGGCCTTACTAATAATCAAACGCTAATGTCGACTATTAGTTAACTGTAAGGTTAAAACAAAGTGCTGAGCTTTAACAAAATGCTACCAATAAACAATTTAACCCTTTCACTAACTAGTCTCCAGACTTTCGTTGAATCTATTACAAAATCTACTACAAATAAGAAACATAATTGAATGAACTGTCAGAATTTCCACCAAAGTTCAATGTTTTGTTTTCGTGCAAAAATATTTAAATTTTTATTTTTATTTTATTGCGGGATACTTTTATTTTTGGTTATTATTATTTTGTTCCTAATTAAAAAACAAATGTGATCACTGCACAGAAATAAGACAGACAGTCACAACATAAATAAAAAAATAAAACAAATCAGGAACTGTCATAATTTGCTCTATACCTTCAAGGTTAAGTGTTGCCGTATTCTTTTTTAACAGCAAGTATTTTAGTATTTATAGTACTTTTATTATTAATTTGAAGTGTCGGAGTGAGTTGACTTTTGAATTGTTTTTTTAATTATGGCACCATATTCCTTAAAAAGGAAACATATTCCTCATATTTTATTTTAATATTTTTTATTTGCATGGTACATATAGGTACCTGTTTAAGACTATTAAGCTTACGGCTGTTTACGAAAGTTTACGACGACTTGTACGCTTTTATATTTTTCAACTTAGATTATTCGAAATTCCGATTTCGTCAAGTTCATATTCTGTAATTGGTCCACGAAAATGATAATTTTGTTCAAACCAATATTGTAAATCTAAATATAAATACAATTTTCGGCTACCTGTTACACAAATGTAATTTCAAATTTGGTTAATTGGTATTGGCTTTGAAAATTGTATTCGACACTTATATTTTCTGTATGCTTGCATAAACAAGATTTAACCAATACAATAGCAAAAAAATCTTTAATCGATTCCCGTTCAGCACAAAAAAAAAACTTTTTAAATATGCGTAATTATTGAAATATATAAAACGGAATCAAGAAATTAACCACTCACGTATTTAAAGTAAAGTCCAAACGTACTAAATATTTATCAACAAATTAAATAATTTGTTTCTGTTGCACTACATAAACATACAAACAATAAATAAAGTACCTACTTCTAAATAAAGTAATTCTTTTCAAAAAAAATCTGAAGAAAGAAACCAACCCTATTGAAATCAACCTTATAAAATGGGAATAGATTAAAGTATTAAATACAAATTTTAGTACCATGAGACAGCACAAAGGCAACACTCTTTATTAAGTGTTCGACTTTAAACATGGATTTCCACTTATTAAATTTTGACATATTGCTAACGACTAAACTGGAGGTTAATTTCGTTATTGGTATGCGGATTTTCTAAAATCTGAAGATTTTCGTTTAATCTTAACACTAAATTTGATTATTAGTAAGGCCCATTGTGTCTGTGTGACGGGCACACACAAATCTTTCAAAATTCCGTAATTCCTGCTCACATTAATGCGATATATTGTGTCTGTGTGACGGGCACACACAAATCTTTCAAAATTCCGTAATTCAAGATTAAATTTTTGTTTAGGAAAAAGACGGTTTGAGGGAATTTTGAAGATATTTAGATCGAAATATTAAATATACGACAAAATATATTTTATTGCCCATCAAGCAAATTAGCAAGCTATAAATTGTTCAATTCTATTGCAGGATGACTACGGTATAGATGGATTATAAAACCTCTACAAAATCAGAAATTTTTGAAATTGAGATGAAGGTGCAAGATAAAGAACGTATTCTCTTAATTTTTACGTTTTCTTTCAAAAACTGAATGACCACTTCGAGCTTGCTGCGACAAAACAAAAATTGTGTAACTGAACGCAGCAGTGGAATGAAAACGCAATCGCAATCCAAATATCACCTAGATGTGTACCTACCTCTCCATTGATTTACACCGCCATCGCCTAGGCTACCTCAATGCTTCACCAATTGCAAAGCAAATCATTAACGTCAATTTTGATTGATTTGTGGATTTTTTTGGTTTATACAGTTAAGCGCTTTTCACGGCCACATTATGCTTGTTTAAAAACTTTTTTCAAGAAATTTCCCAGCAAATTGTGTAAATTAGCAAGAATTTTCACGTTGCCAAACAGACCTATTCTCTCTTTCAGATGTCAAATAAACTTCAAATTAATCGTCAAATGATCATCATTTTTGGACGCAGATATATTACTTTTTCATTAAATATGATATCGTTCTGCTTGCACAAAATCTGTTTGATCAACGTTAGTTAATTTTCTACATTTGACGTTTGCGAACATGGTCTCTGGTTTTTCAATATTTTTTTTTTCACCAAATCGATTTTTATGCTATCAAACATATTAATTTAGCAAACTGCGTTATCAAAAATATAAATGCATACATATTTTGGTTTGCATTTTCGAACAGTTGACTTTTGGAATTTACGTTAAAAAATCTTGCAATTGCATTTTTGACGCAAATGACGTTTTTGGAAATGCCCGAAATCAACTGAATAAAATGAAGATATGCGGATTGTTAATATTTTTGTTTTCAAAATTCTCAGCAAACCGAACTCCAAAAACAATATCCTGCGACCAAATCGTTATATTTTATTTTTTTAGTGCGAAAGTTTTTTTTTATAATTCCTTATTCCTAGATGGTGTTAAAATTGTTAATCCGCCCCTTAGTTTTTTTTTTGTTTTATTATTTTTTTTTTTAAGAAAAATCAAAGACCAACACCAAAGCAAGTGGAGCGAACAAAATTGTGTGGGATTCTTCTTCTTTTCTAATGAGGAGCGTACAACGCAGTCAGGCGGGATGTTGATAATTAGTGCAAGAATTCACATTGACATTGAAAGTTGTATTATATTTATAAGGACCCGCAATGCAAGAGAGAAAAAGGAAAGCTATAACAATGTTGATGACTTTGCAATAGCGCACTTGTATATGCGTTTTTTATCTTTCTTCGATCGACAATAATGATGGACGACAACAACGACATCAGAGATTTGAAAGAAAAGTTTATTAAAAAAAAAAAAAAAACAACAAATTAAATTGAAACTTAGGAACTTACATAAATATATATTTTTTTAAAGCTAAGTTCAAGCGAAGCGAAGCGTTGTATTTTTATTAGTTTTATTAAAAAAAAATATTCTAGCTCAATTAAAAACGAGATGTATGTATACTAGAACTTAATCTTTAATTATTATTTGTTGGCAAGGAGGAAGATGTCTTGCAATTAAATAAAATAATCTACATTAAGGCAAGAGACCCGAATCCTTTAAACAGTGAGTATGGATTGATCAGCGAGAAGGGGAGGAGATTCAATTCGTTTTGTTTTGTGGTTTTTAAGGCATCAGACTAAAACACATTAAAGATACTTACCATTCCAATATCATTATTAGTAGATAGGAATGAAAAGAAGTGGACCTAGGTGGCTACCTTGGGGTACACCGGAGGAATCATAAAAAAGGTCAGGGGTTTTCAATAAGACATAACAATTTTGTATTTTAAACGGAAATGCACCCATGAACTATTTTTATGACCTGTCAATGTCAAAATGTCAGTCAAGATTAACATTTTATTTTATGCTGAATTTCACGAAATTTGGAAATAATTACTAAAAATTCCAGATGATGATATCTTCGAAAAGAAAATATTTAAAAAAAAACAAAAGTACAAAAACCATTTTGAAACACTTCGTTGCAAAGTTACAACAAAATCGGTCAAGCTATTCAGCGAGTTATTATTTGCCTCGGAACCAATTTGGCTTGTGGATTTTTGACTAGCTGCAAAATCAAAATGGCTGAGCCAAGTATAATTACACGATGTATCTTGGCTCGGTTATTTATGGCCAGCTCTAAGCAAAATTCGGATATTTGACTTCTTAAATGACAGATCAGCTTAATGTTCAGACGGAACAATTTTCCTAAAATTTCTTTAAAATTCGCATTATTTGAAGAACAAATTGAAATAAGAAAAACGTGCCATATTGATTTTTCTTCCTCCGTGAAATTTTCATGTCAAAAAAGCCACTTTGGCAACGCTGCTTATGAATAGGGGAAGAAAGAGTCATCTGTCAAAGAAATTGTGTTGAAAAACTTGCCAACCTTCATCCTACCTATTTACCAATCTTTCTTTTGCAAAGGTTGTTTATAGTGGCAGTCATTAATTCAGTAATTCAGTGCCAGTCCAAATTCCGTAGTAGCCCGTTGGGTGATGTTTAGTGCGTAGGACTATTATGCAGAAGGTCTTGGGTTCAGCCTTTGCCACCTACAAAAAAAGCAGACATGTTTTTCATGGGTTAATGCCTTTGTGAGAAATTGAAAAATACCCCAAGTGAAGATATACTTTTTGAAAAAGTGATTCTCAACTCAGCCCATCGGATTCGGCAGAAAACTGTAGGTCCCATCCATTCCTGACAATAACGTGCACATAGGAATGGTTAAAAGTTGTAAGTCAATAGGTCCTAGGTCCTGTAGGAGCTGTCGCGAAAGCCAATGTACCTATTTATTTTATATTATATTATTTTATTTTATTTTATTTTATTTTATTTTATTTTATTTTATTTTATTTTATTTTATTTTATTTTATTTTATTTTATTTTATTTTATTTTATTTTATTTTATTTTATTTTATTTTATTTTATTTTAATTTATTTTATTTTATTTTATTTTATTTTTATTTTATATTTTAATTACATGTTCCTTTGACCTTCTCGTTTATAATTCTACCACAGTTTTACTGAACCTTAAAATATTAAGTCTCACCACCTCTTAACTGCTCGATTTACACTAAAGTAGGTACTTACATAATCATTTTAAACTCAATATTCTTAAAAACAACATCAAGGACATGAACAATTTACGAATTCTTTTTTTTTTAACTCTCAAATCTGTTCACTCATCAATCATCATTTTATCACACTATTATGATTTTAATGACAAATATAAGCAAAAACAAAAACTCACTTCACAATTTTCCTCTCACTTTCATTTATATATCTTTTTTTTTTCGAAAATATCAAGGATTTATCCCTCACCCCCGCATGCAGCGCATCAACTTGAGTTCAGACAAGTTGGCTGGCATTCCCGATCCCAACACTCGGCAGAGTAAAAAAAAAAAATTAAAAAAAAAAACTTGTTAATCTGTGAAAGAGCGTCACATTAAACCCAAACAAAAGGAACAATTTACTCTTTCAGTCATCCGTGACGTGTTGGTCATGTCCATGTCCTCCTTTTCAGATAAAATCCAACATCTCGTTTTGCTCGTTACCAATTTTTCGACACATCAATCAATTAAATTTTTTTTTATCGCTAGCTATAGGACCTATAAATATATGTATAAAGAAAAGTTTAAAAAAAAAATGAATAAAAACAGACAGCAGCGCAATTCTGATGGGCAAATAATTCATTATCTCATATGAAGGACATTGCAGCACGGATTCTGGGTGGAAAAGAGCTATCCCCTCTTTTCTGATGCCCACATAAACCACATATGCATCATTCTGTGCAATATATATACATAAAGGTATACATTACATATACAGTACAGTTCCTACAGCCAGATCCAGGATATCTGTTGCATTTGGGAAAAAAAAATTGGTTTTTCGCCTTGTTAGAGGTTTGTTGTTTTATTTTTTTTTATCACTTATCCCTCAGATATATCCTTCAGTACCACCACCACCATCCTCTTGTACATCCCCCCTTTAATACTGTTTTCACGTAGGTATATAATCGGATTAAATGGGCAGCAAATTGTGGAATGAAATCCTTTAATTATTTCCGTCCTCTTTAAAACTGAAAAAAACTAAATTAAAAAAAAGAAAAAAAAAAAGCAACGCAAATTCTCGTTCGCAGTTATTTGCTCACATTTAATTTCTCTCTTTGTTTTGTTGTTCTCTTCCACAGAACCTCGACATCGATATCGACAGGATACAAAATGACATGAATATATATTTTTTTGTTGTTGCCAATAACAAGGGTCAGTGCACAGACAACACGAAAACAAATTAAATAAAATCACAAATAAAAAAAAAAACAAAACAAAACAAAACAAAACAACGTGTACACCAATTAAAAGATTTATTTAAAATAATCAAATATTTTCTTTTTGTTTTTTATTTCGCAAAAAAGAAAAAAAAAAAAAAAAACAGTGAAACAGAAAATTATAAACACCGAATGAAACGGTTATTCTAAACAAGAAAATATTTTAAATTCTTGTATTTTGATTTTGTTTTGTTATAACATTTTGTTTATTTAAAATTAAAACCATAAAATAAATTGCATCGTAGCAAAAATCCAAAATTAAAAAAAGGAAAAAAATGGCGCCATTTTATGTCACGCTTGGCATATTCTTGATGAGAATTTTTATTGTTTCGAGTGATTCAACGTCATCTTCGATGAGCAACAGTATAAATGGTGGTAGCAGCAATGGCGGCAATGGAAATAATGGAGTTAGTTCCGGTGTAGCTGCATCAAATGCAATTACAGCCAATAATGGTGAGTATATAGCTACTTCGGAAGCAATAATAATAATAATAATAATAATAATAATAATAATAATAATAATAATAATAATAATAATAATAATAATAATAATAATAATAATAATAATAATAATAATAATAATAATAATAATAATAATAATAATAATAATATGTAATTGAAGTTAGAATATTATGTAGGTAAATAATTTATATATACATTCATCAGAGGGAGACATTTTAAAATGTGGTGTCGTCTCTCTTGGGGGAAATTATTGTAATTTAAATTTGAATTTGATTGGTTTTTGCAGGCAGACAAGATTCTATTCTAAGACTAAAATCTTATTATTCAAAAATTTGATGTTGGGCGGAGGGATGCGATGATTTTACGACGATGTTTTTTTGTGATTACCATCACATCTTGTATAAGATTTAACACTTCGGAGACAAGAACGACAATTTAATGTGTGGTTGGTGTCATTGGAAGGCAGATTAAAAAAATATATATTGTATCGTGATATATGCATCACATGGTTTATGGTCCTTTGGGATTTTTCATTGGGAATCTTTTTATGACCTTAAAAAATGATATCTCATCGATTACATACATATATGTACATATGATGTCTATATACATATGTCAACAATATGGTTTGGAATTAGATTTTTTTAATTTAATGTCTTTTTTTTGGAAATCCTAAAATAAAAGCGAGTACACTTTTTGTTTTATAAGGAAAGCATTTTTACTTGCTTTATTCTAGATTCTTACCTACGTATGGAAATTTTTTGATTCGGAAAAAATGCCACTAGAGATTTTGATCAAAATTGATATTTCGAAAAATATACGGAAAACAAAAAAAATGAGTCACTTTGTCTGTCTAAAAGGCTTCAGCCCAAACCGGTTTTTTTCAGTTTTCGTTTAAATTGACAATAGTTATAAACTTTTAAGGGACATTCTGCAGATGAATGGTTTTTTTCTGTGGATCCAAAAATAACATTACTAAAAAAATCGCCAAAAAAAAATGTATTCAATGTTTCCAATGCTTTAAGGATTAGAAACTTGCGAATTTCAGTCGTTGCGAATAAAATATCACGATTGCAACAAATTTTTGATAAGCAATGCACTTGAATTTTTCAGTCACTGCATTTTCAATGAAAATGGCCGCATTTGATTTTTATTGATTTTTGTGAATAATAAATGTAGGCTTAGAACACACTTGTGATTTCGATTACTCGACTATTGCAAAGAAAAAGAAGATAATAGACAGGAAATCGCAAGTGTGGTGTAGTGTAGTATCATTTGATTCAATTTGATCTATTTAATTTTTCGACTAAAAAACCGTAAAAATAAAATAGAACCTGTTTCATTTTTTAAACCCTGCGATTTTTAAGTCTCATCTGTTTGCATTGATATTTAAAATCATGTGTCTCATTTCTTGCGACTAAGAATGACTAATGTGCCATCATTCACATAGAAACTCGTGTGTTTCATTGTTTGCGACTGTATAGTCGCGCGATCGAAATGGCAAGTGCTTTCCCATAGCCTATAGGCTTTTGAAAAAAATTATTTTTCAATGGAACCGATGATGACCTAAAGGGGTTTATTGAGGAGGCGTCGGCGAAGCCTGTGTCCTAAAGGAAGCGTGGTGAAAAAAGGACGCGGTAAAAAGTCATTACCCGGCTAAAAAAGGATGTGTCCAAAAATAGGGGCTAGTAAAAAAATTGTTGACAATTAAAGGTAGTGGTCGAAAATTGGTCTACCATAAAAGAAGCGATGACAAAAAAGGGCGTATATTTCAAGGAAGGTGGCCTAAAAGGGCATTGTCCAAAAGGAAGCGTTGACTGAAATGCTCATAGTCTAAAAGGGCGTGTCCAAAAATGGCGTATCAGAAAACGTAGAAAGGGGCACGGTATTATTGAAAAAGGCCTAAAATAAATTTAAGAAAAAAGTGTCACTTCATTATGTAGTTGGAAATCTTTAAATATTTGTTTAAAATCCACTTAAATGATCTATAAATATAAAGGGTCACTCATTTCGTGGTTTCAAGTTGGTAGCGTTGGCATTTGACACCTATCAAACTCAGCTAAAGTGTAATATTAGCTGATTGTTTGCCATTTTTATAATAGATCGCTTAGCAATCGAACAACGCGTTAAAATTATTTAAACTTGCTACAAAAGTGGTGATTCAAACGTAGCCATTTTTCGCGTATTACGCGTCATAATCGACCGACTACGCAAGAAATCCGAAAATTGTAAAGGAATTTGAAGAGAGTGGAAGCGTTACTGATGTCGTGTAAGGCCTGTGCATTATCGTAATGCATGCTCAATCGAAAATATTGCAGCTACAAGTGCAAGTGTTGCTGATGATCCGAATTTATCGATTTCCCGGGTTCGGAGCAATTGACCGATTTTTTTTGGCCCGCGATTGAAAATTATGACTGATAGGACGACGATATATGGTTCCAACAAAATGGGGCAACAAGCCACACAATACGACCAATTATGGCTTTATTGCGTGAGAATTTTCCTGGTCGCATAATTTCACGTTTTGGCGACGTCAATTGGCCACCAAGATCATGCGATTTGACACCGTTAGATTTTTTTTGTGGGGCTACGCAAAAAACCGTGTTTACGCGAATAATCCCCGAACTCTAGACGAATTAAAAACAAACATTACTCAAATTTTGGCCACAATACCGCCTGAAATTTGCGAAAAAAAGTGGTTAAAAATTACCTCAAAAGAATCGCATGCTGCGAATCTTCCCGAAGCGGCCATTTGAATGATATTGTTTTTCCCACTTATTGGCAAAGTCCAAACTTTATAATGAAATAAAATTTTCATCAAAAATGTATCGATGTGTGTGATTTATTTAGCTTTACTTTTGAAACCGAAAAATGAATGTATAAAAAAAACAACATTGTTTCATTTGTCTTCTTTAAAAAAAAAAAATACACTTCGCCATGCTTATGATGATGGCTGGATTTAAAAGTAGGTAAGTACCTATTATTCTTCACTTATCCTCAGCTGTATATACTTACCTACCTATCACTGCTCGTTCACGTACAAAACTGCTAAGCTGTTGCCCTTTGACACTCATCTAAATAACTCACCACAAATCTCGAACTAAAAAAAAAAAAAAACAATCCCGTAACAAATTATTTAAAAGATCCCTCCAAAATCTGAAACACAACCATCTGTCATCAAAACAACGACAAGCAAATCAAATAAAAAACCGATAGATAGATGTTCACACCCTCACATCTCCCTATACCTATATAATGATGGTTCCATGAAACTAAAGTGATGCCGCACGTCACTCTAACAGTACGCGTTCTGTCTAATAAAATTGTTGTGGTATTCTGTAAGGGTGTTAGATTACCCCTCATCATCAAAGCAAATAACATTTTTTTCTCTATAAATATAGACAAAAAAAAAAAAAAACAACCATAACAATTGTTTAAGGATGCATTTAAAAAAAAATAAATTAAGGGCGGTGAAGTTGAACAAATGGTTACATCGGGTGTCGAATGTCTAGAAACCAAACAGTCCTCAGCTAGGTAGGTACTTTAGGAATTTAAAAAAAAAATACAAAAAATCGTGATAAAATGAGAAGAACTTTTAAACGAACAAAAAAAAAACACATCAAGATTTGCGTCAAGTTCCAAGCTCTTCCATCAACATCGATTGGTAAGGGTTTTCCTCTATTTAGACCAAAAAAAACATTTTTAAAATCCTGAATAGGCCGCCATTGAAGCTTCCTAGCTTGAAAAATAAAATCTTAAAACAACAGCTTCCTAATGAAATGATAAATGAGGAATCCTTGTTGTTAACGGAGGCACAGCCAGCGTTTCTAAGGTTCCTCGTTCTCAATCCAACTACCAAATACCGACAGAAAAAAAAAAAAAAATAACAACAACACATTCCTTTAGTCCTTATAGTCCTTACATTTCAATGAGAGCCGTTTCTTGTTGTCGATGTTGACGATGATAATGACGATGAGTATGAAAGAGCGATAGGAATGATTATTCTGTGATTCCGGTCTTTCGGTTTAGCTGCTGAGTGTAAAAAGGTATTTATTGGATTTTCCGTTAAAACAGAGATATGTCTTAGGCTCCAACCATACAACCAACCAACTACTCTTTTCCGGACAGTGACGGATTAATATGGGAAATAAATTGAAGACAGTTTTTAGGGAATAACATCTCAAGGGGGCAACGATTTTTTTTTTTTTTTTTTAAATGAATGTAAATGATACTTCAAATCAAAAGGCTCGGTTTTAATGAGGGATTTTTATTTTGAGAAAGTACAGGGTCATTCATTTGTTGGTTTCGAAAGTAAAGCTAAATAAGACACACACAGCGATACATTTTTGATGAAAATTTTATTTAATAATAAAGTTTGGACATTGCCATTTTAAATGGATGTCTCAGGAAAATTCGTAGCATGCGATTCTTTTGAGGTAATTTTTAACGACTTTTTCGCACATTTCTTGCGGTATCTCGGCCATAACTTGAGTAATTTTGGTTTTAATTGCGTCTAGAGTTTGGAGATTATTTGCGTAAACACGGTCTTTTGCGTAGCTCCACAGAAAAAAATCGAACGGTCTCAAATCGCATGATCTTGGTGGCCAATTGACTTCGCGTGAAATTACGCGACCAGGAAACTTCTCACGCAATAAAGCCATAATTGGTTGTGTTATGTGCTCCGTCTTGTTGGAACCACATATCGTCCAAGTCATGATCTTCAATCCCCGCCGGCCAAAAAAATTCGGTTAATTTCTCTGAACGCCGGGAAATCGATAAATTCGGATCATCGGCAACACTTGCACTTGCAGCAGCAATATTTTCGACTGAGCGTGCATTACGATGATGCACAGGCCTTACTGCCCTTACTACATCAGTAACGCTTCTACTCTCTTCAAATTTCTCATAATTTTACCGATTACTTGCGTAATCCGTCGATTATGACGACCATAATCATCGCGTAATGCGCGAAAAATGGCTACGTTTGAATCAGCACTTTTGTAGTAAGTTTTAATAATTTTAACGCGTTGTTCGATTGTTAAGCCATCAATTATCGTAAATGGTAAACATCCAACTAATATTATGACACTTCAAATGACAGCTGAGTTTGACAGGTGTCAAATTCCTCCTACCAACTTGAAACCACGAAATGAATGACCCGTTATTTTATAAAGAAAAGATACTATACATAAATACCAGGAAAAAGATTATTTTTTTTAAATTAATTTTGTACAGATGTAATGATTTTGCAATGTTGAAAGATATTTTCTTAATAGTTTTACAGTAGAGGACAAGAGTAAATGGATCAAAATTATTTTTTTTTTTTTAAATATGCACAAATGAATCACATAAACTTGTTGTCTCGTGATTCACAACTTAAATGTGTAGCTTCAAAATAGATTTTAGCGGCCTATAGTCTACAAAAGTACGAATCGTCCCAGGGATCTTACTTGGACTTATCATTTGACTGGTTAAGGTCTTGTCATGTATCACTACATATTTCATGTTAAACGATTTTAGTTTATTTAAAAGCCCCAGATTGAAAAATTGTAACAAAATCGGTCAAGCTATTAAAGAGTTATACGTAAAAGTTACTCATTTAGTCGATTTTCTCAATAAAATTCAAAGGGCTATTTTGGCTATGAGAAGTTTTTTTTTGGCAAAACCTGAAACGCAGTTCTCTTAAAATAATATTTTCTAATTAAAGATACGAAGTTTTATCAAAATCGTTTTAGTCGTTTTCGAGAAAATTCGAAAAAAATCAAAATCGTTGTATGGCAGCTACCCGCTTTGGATGAGCTAAAACAAAAATTCACATTTCTCCTTTAGGGAATCACATGAAAAAGCTCTGTACCAAATTTGACGAATATCGGTCCAACCTTTTAGGATCTAGCTCAAATTACAGTTGAGGCGGGGACGCATGAACGCTCGAACGCACAGACTGACGAATGATGAAGCCCACTTTTTTATTGTAGTGTTAATTTAGATCACAATTTCGAAATATTTTGTTTACAAGAAACTAAATACATTTCCTATTGAGCCAGTAATAATTTTTTTCACAGGTACCTAACCCTCACCCATATATGTCTTGGGGTCGATTCCCTTCCCTGCCTCTGTCACCTAAGAAGAACAGAAATGTTTTTAACGGGTTACTGCCTCTTGCGAATATTTCTAGTCACGAAAAGGTTCTTCCCACCTTAGTCGTTCGGATTTGGGCAGAA
Organism: Epistrophe eligans; assembly: GCA_951394125.1. Lineage (NCBI taxonomy): Eukaryota > Metazoa > Arthropoda > Insecta > Diptera > Syrphidae > Epistrophe > Epistrophe eligans. The sequence continues at coordinate 100,147,928 of OX596028.1, read as the reverse complement.
AATTGTAGGTCCCTCGATTCCTTCCAAACAGGAATGGTTGAGAGTTTTAAGTCACTAGGCGCATGTTTCCACACGAGCTGTTGCGCCACTTAATTTATTTATTATTTATTTTAGTATTTTATTTTATTTATTATTCAATTTTATTTTTAGCCCTCACCCCACACCACGAACTGTAAACATTTATCGAAAATGAATGACCCTTCTCTGCTGAATATACAGATTTACACACTGAATTCTTAGGCCATGAAATTGTCGAAATCCTGCACTGGTTTAGGATAAATAACGAATTACCAATTACCGTTAGATTTAGGTTGAAAAAGTTGTCCGAATGGAAAAGACAAAAAGGGAAGGTTATTTGGCCCGCACGCAGTTAGTCGAATAAGGCACATTCAGAGACGCTATGGTGACGAGGGGCGCGGTGGCAACGAATGTGCGTCGCGTCGATTTTGGCCCTCAAGTAAACATAGCACTTTCCAAATTCAGAATATACCAAGTGTGAATCCATTTGATTGACAATTTATTTCTTGACACTTTTTTTTGCTTCCTCGTGGGATCTTCTTGTTTTATTTCTTTCCTGTGTGTGCGTTGGATTTTCTTTTCTTATTGTTTTTGTATTATTTTCGAAACCAAAACATCTCCCCTGTCCCGTTTCTCATTTTAGCGTTGTTGTCGCGTGCTTGCTTGCTTGCGTGTGTGTGTGTAGTGTATTAGTGTTAAATGTGTTATAATGATTAATTGGGATTAATAAAATGTTCCGGGAGTGTGAATGAAGCGTAAAGTGTTAAGTGGAATGAATGTTGCACTAAATGAGATACTAATGAGGTTGCGAGTGATGTCGGAGTTATTATTGTTTTTGTACCTTACTTTAATTTCAAGGGTTGGGATTTGGGATTTATGTAGGTATATGTATGACCAATGTTTGTGAGGTTATACATGAGAATATCTACATAAGTCTTTTCAAAAATAAAGGTGTTATGTATATGAAGTCATTAAAACGATGAGATTTCTTGTTTTTTTTTATACATACATATATTCTTTTGATCATTAAGGAAGGGATGGAATTTATTGCTGCATGGAGTTAGGGGAAATACTTTGAAATTTTATTGGATCGTCTATAGGTACAAGTTGAAAGGTTTTTTAAATATGCACAAATGAATCACATAAACTTGTTGTCTCGTGATTCACAACTTAAATGTGTAGCTTCAAAATAGATTTTAGCGGCCTATAGTCTACAAAAGTACGAATCGTCCCAGGGATCTTACTTGGACTTATCATTTGACTGGTTAAGGTCTTGTCATGTATCACTACATATTTCATGTTAAACGATTTTAGTTTATTTAAAAGCCCCAGATTGAAAAATTGTAACAAAATCGGTCAAGCTATTAAAGAGTTATACGTAAAAGTTACTCATTTAGTCGATTTTCTCAATAAAATTCAAAGGGCTATTTTGGCTATGAGAAGTTTTTTTTTGGCAAAACCTGAAACGCAGTTCTCTTAAAATAATATTTTCTAATTAAAGATACGAAGTTTTATCAAAATCGTTTTAGTCGTTTTCGAGAAAATTCGAAAAAAATCAAAATCGTTGTATGGCAGCTACCCGCTTTGGATGAGCTAAAACAAAAATTCACATTTCTCCTTTAGGGAATCACATGAAAAAGCTCTGTACCAAATTTGACGAATATCGGTCCAACCTTTTAGGATCTAGCTCAAATTACAGTTGAGGCGGGGACGCATGAACGCTCGAACGCACAGACTGACGAATGATGAAGCCCACTTTTTTATTGTAGTGTTAATTTAGATCACAATTTCGAAATATTTTGTTTACAAGAAACTAAATACATTTCCTATTGAGCCAGTAATAATTTTTTTCACAGGTACCTAACCCTCACCCATATATGTCTTGGGGTCGATTCCCTTCCCTGCCTCTGTCACCTAAGAAGAACAGAAATGTTTTTAACGGGTTACTGCCTCTTGCGAATATTTCTAGTCACGAAAAGGTTCTTCCCACCTTAGTCGTTCGGATTTGGGCAGAAAATTGTAGGTCCCTCGATTCCTTCCAAACAGGAATGGTTGAGAGTTTTAAGTCACTAGGCGCATGTTTCCACACGAGCTGTTGCGCCACTTAATTTATTTATTATTTATTTTATTTTTTTTATCATCACTGGTTTAGGATAAATAACGAATTACCAATTACCGTTAGATTTAGGTTGAAAAAGTTGTCCGAATGGAAAAGACAAAAAGGGAAGGTTATTTGGCCCGCACGCAGTTAGTCGAATAAGGCACATTCAGAGACGCTATGGTGACGAGGGGCGCGGTGGCAACGAATGTGCGTCGCGTCGATTTTGGCCCTCAAGTAAACATAGCACTTTCCAAATTCAGAATATACCAAGTGTGAATCCATTTGATTGACAATTTATTTCTTGACACTTTTTTTTGCTTCCTCGTGGGATCTTCTTGTTTTATTTCTTTCCTGTGTGTGCGTTGGATTTTCTTTTCTTATTGTTTTTGTATTATTTTCGAAACCAAAACATCTCCCCTGTCCCGTTTCTCATTTTAGCGTTGTTGTCGCGTGCTTGCTTGCTTGCGTGTGTGTGTGTAGTGTATTAGTGTTAAATGTGTTATAATGATTAATTGGGATTAATAAAATGTTCCGGGAGTGTGAATGAAGCGTAAAGTGTTAAGTGGAATGAATGTTGCACTAAATGAGATACTAATGAGGTTGCGAGTGATGTCGGAGTTATTATTGTTTTTGTACCTTACTTTAATTTCAAGGGTTGGGATTTGGGATTTATGTAGGTATATGTATGACCAATGTTTGTGAGGTTATACATGAGAATATCTACATAAGTCTTTTCAAAAATAAAGGTGTTATGTATATGAAGTCATTAAAACGATGAGATTTCTTGTTTTTTTTTATACATACATATATTCTTTTGATCATTAAGGAAGGGATGGAATTTATTGCTGCATGGAGTTAGGGGAAATACTTTGAAATTTTATTGGATCGTCTATAGGTACAAGTTGAAAGGTAGGTAGGTAGGTAAATTATCCGATTATGAGTTGACAGAACTCTCTGTAAATGTAGGTATATAAAGGTGTGATAATGGTTTTCATATTTAAGTGTTTCAAGTAAAAAAGGGTATTGTTTGTTGAAATTTATTAAGTGGAACATTACATTATATCAGGGTGGTTATTAATCCTACTTTCATGTTGGTGTAGAAGACAATAAAATTGGGACTGATTTAAAATGCCGGAAATTTCGAACAGGGATGAAGGGAGAAAAATCCGACCACTTTTCAACGACGACGTACATAAGTGGCGAGCATGGTGAGAGATTCTAGTACCAGGAAATAAGGCAGGTAACTATTTGGAGCAGCACTACCAGAGGTCTGACTGTAAACGTTTTATAGGTTAGAAAATTTATCGAAGACCCAAATTGGTAGGCAATTTTTTTAAATCCATAACTGTAAAAGATACAAAGGACGTACCTTTTCAATTTGTTCTTATCCAAAAACGACGAAATTAATAAAGGGGCTTCTGAACTTTGACAGTTGATAGCGGCCATATTGTTGAAGTTTCATCTGTCATATTGGCTGTCATTTATTCACTCTGTTTTATCAAATCACCATGGAAGAATATAGCGTTCAACAACAAGTTCAAATGATAAAATTGTTTTATCAAAATGGTTGTTCTGTGCGGGCAACGTTTCGCGTGCTTCTCCCATTCTGTAGGGTCACCAGAATTGTTCTACCGAGTCCGAGATGACTATTCACAGTTTGGTGGATAAATTTGAGTCCACAGTCCACTGGTTCAGCAAACGATCAACCAACACCCGTACGTCGACGAAATGCAAGATCTACCGAAAAAAACGCCGCTGCCAATGAGAGTGTGCAGGAGAATTTGAGGCAATCGATTTCGTGTAGCTCACAAGAACTCGGCCTTTCGCATGCCACAACTAGGCGAATTTCGCGTTGTGACTTCGGCATGCACACGTACAAAAATTCAACTGAACCAAAAGCTGAAGTTAAGTGACCATACAACGACGCGTGTTCGCTGAAGGGCTCTGACCCTAAACTGACTGTAATTTTCATCGAAAAATCATCTTCAGCGATGAAGCCATTTCTAGATGAATGGGCTCGTCAACAAAAAAAAAAAGTTGTCAAATTTGGGATGATCCAAGAGTGTCCAATGCATTCCAAAAAAGTCACTGTTTGGTGTGGATTTTGGGCTGGCGGCGTAATCGTTCCATAATTCCTTGAGAACGACGTTGGCCAGAAGACGGCAAGCACTAAAGGTCCATGATTACCAACTTCCTTTGGACCTGAATTGGATGATATGGACCACCAATGAAATGTGGTTTCAACAGGACGGCGGCGGCGCTACGTGCCACACAGCTCACGCCGCCGCCGCCGCATTGGAAATTTGTAAACTGCCCACCGAGATCCTGCGATTTAACCCCCTTTGAGATTTTTTTTATGGGGTTTTCTGAAGGCACAGGTCTATGCGAATAAGCCACAAACCACAAAGGCTTTCAAAGCCAACATAACCCATGCTATCGGTCAAATTTAGTCTGATTTACGCGCAAAAGTCATGGAAAATTGGACATTTCGGATGCGATCTACCCAGTAAAACTGCAATAGGCATTTGAAGGATGTGTTATTTCCTTTTGTGTTAGACCTTTCAAACGAATTAAAAATTTCCATGATATCTCACACACACTTTGTTTTGTTTAAATTTAAAAATAGAAAGCGCTTAATGAAAGAAAAACCCTGTAGTTATTTTCGAGTGTTAAAATGTTTTAGTGTTTTTGAAGAGCAATATATTTCTTAAAACTCTTCAAATTGGAAAATTTGTTCGTTGCTATTTTTAGGGATTTATCTGATTTTTTTTTTTTTAACAGAGACACAGATCTTCAAATAACTCTAAAAAAAGGTAAACAAACATTTGTTCCAGCAATGTAGGTATTTTAATATTAATCCTTCATACACTGTGAAAAGCAATGAGATATACAAAAGTACGCCAATTTATGACCACACATCCAGCGTGAAGGTTTTAAATATGTCTTTAAGAATTCTTATATGGTTATTATATCTTTTTCTTCAAAGTTCATGATTTAAAATATTTTGTTTTGAAACTCTTTTTCTTCTTCTCAAATGTCAGGCACACTCTTCAAAGAAGGTCCAATATATGTATGTACCATCTCCGACAGAATTTATAATAATTATTATCTACAGACAAAAATAATAATATTATTTAACAATAACCCTCAGGTCTTATCAAGAATCACAATAAAACACTTGCTCATCGACCTGTGAGAAATTAACTCCAGCTCATTACCTTTGTAAAAAAGTCAGCTCCAAAAAACACACACTCCCACTTTATATATAAATTATAAATGTAAAGGTGTACCTAGTATACTTCTCTTACATATTATACTATACATGAATGCCAACAGTTATCTAGCTGTTATCGTTCTCCATTTAACTGTCAAAACAATGCAACGCAAGCATAACATGATTTTTTTTTAAGGTCCTTTTCTCCCACAGCAGGCTTTTTTTTCAAAAAAAAAAAAAAAAAAATAATAATAATAAAAAAAAACCCACACAAGTTCACATAAATTTTCAACAATGAAAATTCGTGCGGATGCAAATTTAAAATCATAAAATGCGAAAATTTATACCACGTATGCATCGTCAACTACTACTCATTTTTCTTATTTCTTCTCTTTCTCTCTCTGTCTCCCTATCTTTCGTCCTGTCCTGACTCCTGATGCTGAGTTGAAAGCTGGTCGAGTTCCATATCTGACTCTGACTCTTTCTCATTTACAATTTCCATATATTTTCACTCCCCGAATAAACAAACAAAAAAAAAAAAAAAAAAATTATAATATTATGCGAATTTCTTTCGTTTTTATATTTAAGTCAACAGAAATATTAAAAAAAAAATGAAAAAATTAACACAAATGTTATTTTTAAAAATAAAAAAAAATACAATGTCGTCCTTTTGCAAAAAAAAAAAAAAAAAATACACACACACACACACACACTGCCTTGAACAGAGAGTCTTGTAAAATGGGATGGATGGAGGATTTACGTATACATTTCTTTTTCAGCGCCATCTTCACCATACACCACACCATCATGTCTAAGGTAATAACCAGTTATGCCTTGTGGAATCACATTTGCATTGTAAAACATCAACTTAACTGTCATAATAAACAATTTCAGGAAGTGGTTTACCTTAACTGATGGCGTAAATATAACCGAGGCAACCTTGAACTGGCTTAAATCGTTTAAAAGCTATTAAAGCTGGCAAAGTAGTCATCTAAAATTTCGACATTGACAGCAACTAGAAACCAGAGTTGCCAACATTCTTGTAAATAAATTTGATACTTCGCAAATGCGAACGTTTCAAAAATGTAGGTTTCTGGGGACCACAAATATCGCGATTTAAAAAGTCCCTATTGGCCAATTGACACGCTTACTATGGCAACCCTGATCGTAAAAAAATAAAGAAAAAAAAACTCTGAAGTGAAAGAAACAAACTTTAAAAGCTAATAGCCATGTTTTTGCTTCGGGGAATTACATTAAGAGTCGAGTAGTAGAAACGTCATTCGTAAACAGAGATGACAATCGCGACAAGGGTTGTAAAAAAAAAAAACAAAACAAACAACAAAGGATGACACACCAGTAACAGCAACCCCTCTTGTTAGAGACAAAGTCATGTCCGGGGGGGGAAGGGGACAAACAAGAACAAAAAAATAATCATAAAAAACCGTTGCCAAGAGTTGTAGTTTCACTTTATACTCTATATGCTTGGCATTTGATGCTGATGCTTCGACGACTTGCTGCTGCTACTGCTTTGCTTCTGCTGCTGGCACTGCTAAAAGTCAATGTTGCCCCCGATGCTGATTTGTTTATAGGAAATAAAGGAAATGATCCCTAAATTATGGCTTTGTTTACCCGAGCGCAAAAGAAGTTCCTGTTTTTCTTGGAAAATAAGAGGGTCGTAGTTGTACATATATACTACATACCTATATATGTATGTTGGTATAGTCAAGTCACAAAGGGAAAGTTTTGCTCCATATCAGAAATATCAGAACAGACAAATGGCAGACGGTTGAACTTAATTTTGCCTTCATTTTCATTTTCAAACTCAAACTCAAACCCAACAAAACAAATTTCCCTGTCCTAGAGTTCTGGCCTGGTAGTATATCTCTCTCTCTCTCTCTCTTTCTTTCTCTGCCTCTATGGGTTTTGTTTAGTTGGTAATAGTTTTAAATTGATTTAAGGAAATTCTATGAATTTGCCCAGGAGAAAGTTTTTTTTTTTTCTGTCCTCCCCTTTGCCCACTCCCGCCTCAAGGCTGTAATTTTCAATTGAACCCTTGTTATGTGAAATTGTAGAATTTCTAATTTGTGAAGAAATAGTGCGAACGACACGAGTCGTTTATATATGGTCATGATGGCGGAACTCACAACATTTTGTATAAATGTATAAGGGTGTGTGAAAATAAAACTGATGACAGTGCAATAAGCGGAAACTGAGCGGAAATTAAGGTTCCGGTGGTTAAACCAATTGGGGTTTCGTTATTCATTTGTGTTTTTTTTTTTGGTTTAAATTCGATTTTAAATGTAACAAGCGGTTTCCGTAAAAAATTGATTGTTTAACTTGAGCACAAAAAAAAAAAAAAAAAAAAAAACAACTAAAGAGCCGGATAACAGGAACATAGTGTAATAATATAGAACTTCGAGTTGAGTTTTTAAAGCAAATTAAAGTTACAATGATTTTTGAAGCAATTGTTTTTGATTTTTTTTTTTCATAAATGCTGTAGATACAATGCAGATTTTCAAATATTTATCGAAATTTATTTTCATTCTGTATTTTTTATAAAAATATGAGTTTATAGAATTATTCGATTATTTCAAGTATTGGAATGACAAATCATACAAATTGAAGTAAATGTTATAAAATTCAATTTAAACTTTTTTTAACGAAGCAAAATTTAAAAAAAGGCTTATTTCTTCACAAAAGTACTGAGGCATCCTAGTACCAAGTCTAGTTAGACCAGGTACTAGTACTCGGTCCATAACGAAAAGTTAGTACCTCAGCATTTCTTTACTTCACTAGTGTTGGATCTAAATTTAAAAAGCGGTACCAGGAACTTAATACGTCTAAAACTGGTTTTATTCTGATTTTGACACTATTTTGACATTTCAAATATTTTTTTTTGATATTTATTTAATATTAAGAAAGCTTTTTTTTTATTCGTGGTGTTAATTTATTAGACCAAGAGCTCAAGGCAGATTAAAAAGAAAAGGAAACCAGAACCGAGGTAGACGACAGATATCATTTTGTGGCAGCCAAACCGCCGCCAGTAGTCGCCCCCGAAAATGCGTTTTTTGTTTGGAGTTTTTAGACTTTTGGGAAACCAATTGGAATTGGTCACATCAGAAAGATCTCGACTCACTGAGTTCCAATACGAAAATGACAGACATTCAAGTGGGCGTGAAACCTCCAATAGATTCCGCCGTTTTGTGTCTTAGCTTTTTTTTTAAATTTTAGGTGACTGCCGACTTCAAATATTTATGTACATATATTTCAAACAAAAGGCGTTGAAGTTATTTTCGGAGCAAAAATGGAGGACGTACATATTTTTACATGGGTTAGGTTAGCAATTATTGTTATATCAGTTATTTAGGAATCTATATAAATATAAACTAAAAAGGCTTTGACTCGTGCAGTGGTTTGGTGGGACGAGATACGACTGTCATGTGCATATTCTCACTTAAAGCCAAGATTTTCGTAAAAGTTTTAAAATGCAAAAAATGCACGACTGAGTCGAAGTAACTTGGTCTTATTCAAAATAATGATGTGGCTAGACATTGCAAATGTATGTATATGGCAATGGTCCATAATGCACAACATTGATAAAAAATAAAAAAAAAAATAGAAAATAGAGTGTAAATTTATAAAATCAACAAAACACCCATTTATTAACTATTTAAAAAAAACAATCAAAATTCTATTTTATTTCAGGTATGAACTCCGCTATCGATTTTTAGGTCCTAGCTAATACCGAGTAACTAATACTCGGTATCAATTTGACAGGTTTAGGGCTTAGAACTTTTGTGAAGAAATGAGTTGATATATTGATTTTAGAACTAACTTTGGGACTAGTACCGGTACTAGTGTTAGTACTCTGTGAAGAAATCAGCTGTAATAATACGACCTTATGGTAGTTAGGTAGACTTTTTGTGGAAACAAAGTCAAGTCCAATGATCTAAAAAATTGAAAATAAGAAATTCTTGATTCCTGAAACGTCCTTAATTACGGAAATTTTTGAAAATTATTTAGAGCAGCTGTGTTTATAATGGTGAAGGGTGAGTGGTACTAGAACCCCAGGTAAATGATTAATTTACTTGTTGGGCAGTTTTTGTTGCAGGAAACAAACTTAGGTACTTGATAAAGGAAAGATTATTACTTTCAGGAATGGTAATTAATATGATTTTAAAAAAATCAACTCGTGATTAAACATTCCTAACCTCAAAAATATCGAAAAAAAAGGAATTTTTTGAATTTTAAAATGGGAATATCTCAAAAACCTGATGTGGTGGAACAATATTCAAGTTCAAATTCGAATTTAATACACCAATTCAGTGCAACATCTGCCTGTTGGAGCCTATACGGGTGGATCGAATTTCTTTAAACTTGGTACCTAGCGTTCTTTACGCATTCCCCCACACATTTTTTTCATTTTTTTAAGACAAAAATAACGGTACTTACAGTAAAAATTTTTTTAGCAAAAAACTAAAATCTTATTTTCTCACAAACGTACCCACAACTTAAAAAAAAAAAAATATCAGTAATTTTTTTTTACAAAAATGCTACAATTTTATAAAAAAAATTCGGAAAAATGGTTTTAAATGGTACCTCACATAGAACCATTCTTTGATCTTCGATTATCGATTTTCTCAAAACCGGTTCAACTGATTTTGATCAATTATTTTACAAAGAATGATTACAACAATTTTAAAAATATTAGCGCAAAATTTTAAACGATTTAGTACGATATTAAAACATTTTTACTATGATAAAATAGCTTTAACATCGTACTAAATCGTTTAAAATTTCGCGCTATTGTGTACCAAAATTTTCCATTTTTTTTTTTATTTTGATTTAAAAAAAAGACGGCTTGTGCAATTTTTATTAAACTTAGCAACCAGCAGTTTTTTGAAATTATCGAGCAGATTTTATATACATTTTTTTTCTTATAACCAAAAATAACGGTACCCCCAATTCAAATGTTTAAAAACTGGTATTGAAAATCCCATTTTCTCATAAACGGCTCCTGCGATTTCGATTAAAATTTAAAAATGGTTCCTCTCATGGAACAATTTTTTGGGTTTTCGACTATCTCATTATCAGTTGAACCAATTTTATTGAAAAAAAAAAATTGGGTGGCACGACAGCTCGAATTGGAACCCAAGACCCGAGTGACTTAGAACTCTCAACCATTGTGTGTGTTATTGGCAGAAATGGAATGGACCTACAATTTTCCATACAAAATATTATGTAGTGCCATACAATATGAAGCTGTAGCCTGTAGTCATAAATGTATGTTTAATTTAAAGCAGAGAGAAATAAAAATGTCTGCTACAGCCAAAGCTTCAGCTACACCAATGTTCAGGTAGTTAGCCTGGAATCCACCGAATTCTTGCACTGACGATATTAATGGACTTAATATGATTTTTTGTACAATGTTTCGCTTTCGCACCATAGTTTTTCACGCAATTGTTATTTTGAAGTAATTAATCTATAATTTCTCTAAAGAATTCTCGTTACCTTGAATGACCTATGACTTGGGTTTATTTGGAAGCAACTCATGTAATTCGGTCCACCATCTTCTGGTGTAAAATTCTCCAACAGTTGTGCCAAAAACATCATCCAGGTTTGCATGCATTTACCATTCCACAAATTAAGATTAATTTTTTATAAACTTTTAAACCTTTTTTTTTCTTTAGTAATTTGCTTTGAAAAGCCCTTAAGACTATGCAATTTTTATGATTTTAGTTTACACCTTGTATATTATAACTCAACCTTACATATTTGATTTAAAATCCGATTAAATTTTCATAAAAAACACAATCTTTTACATCTTATTCCGGGTGAACTTAAAAATTTATCAACAAAAAAAAAAATATAAAAAGTTAAAGATTCAACCCCTTTTGCTATTTGCTTAACCCATCACCTCACCAACATCATTATATTCTCGTCGCTCATCCTTCTTCGGTAATTAAAATTAAAAATTTAAAATAATTCTTAAAATGAAATTATACAACGGAATATCGAAGTACCTAACCATGCCGTCGTCGCAGAGACCTCGAATATTGGGGGGGGAGGTGTTGCCATTTCCTCCCTTTTTTTTTATTTGAATTTTTGTTAACGAAGAAAACACCAGCTCCATCCAGCATCAATTTAAACAAAACCGTTTCACTTCTCTTATTTAGCTTCGTCGGGCTTCGGTTACACCGTTAATGAAATAACACTCACAAATTACTGTTAATGAAGTAACAAATCCACCACACACACACACCTCTAACGAGTTATATGTATATCCACACCTCCTCCGGTGTGGCAACAAAGTGGAGCGCCTCTCTCACTTTGCATACTTGAAACCCTTCTTGATTTTTATAAGTTAATTTGTTTTCAGCCCTTAACTTGCAAAAAAAAAAAAATATATAAAGAAAGGGGGTGTTTTTTTTTGTGTTCTGTTGTTTTGTTTTTCTGATGATGTGTTGAGTTGAAGAAGTGGAAGAAGAAGAATCCTTTGCGCGAATGCATTTCGTAAAAGTTGTATCAACATTTTGCTACCCTTAAAAAGTCGTACAGCTTGAATATACGGCACCGCAGGATGTCCACCCCCCGACACACCTTCTTTCGTCTCTCTAGCATGAGTAATGATGCTTTATTCCACACGGTGTGGCACACACAGTCTTATGTATGAACAATGTACATAGTTTAGGGCGCACAACATTTGTGTTTTATTACAAGAGTTGCATTAAAAAATCATTGCATCCTCTTTTTGTTTAACCCTGGCAAATTGTCTTACCTTGCAGAATTCGTTCGACACACAATGGTTATATAGCAGCAGATGAAAAATAGAAAGTTAAGTGGCGCCCCCTTTTTTTTCAATAATTCATACGAAGTTTGAATTATGAGCAAAGGGATATTGGATGTTAGATGTGTATAGGGTCGGTAGAGGTAGATGGAAAAATGAAACCAACCATCTCTGCGCCACTGTGTTTGATTTTTCCCATTTACAGACAGGACATGACTTTCCCGGAGGGAAATCCTTTTTATTATACGCCTTGGCCGCTTTGATTTGCAAAATATTAATGAGTCTACTATTATTTTTGCTGGCCGCCAAAAATTATATCCTTGACGAAGGAGAGACGCGAAAATTTTATATGAATTGTGTTTTAGGCATTATGTGTGGTAATTTCATTGACTTAGGGTTTGTATTTTGTGGTAGGTAGGTATAGCTTTGGGAAAAAGGACTACCTATATATATTATAAAGGACAAGTATATACACAAGGTCGTGTAGTCATTATTTTATTTTTTATGGAAAATATTTACTTTGTTTTGTGTTAGCTTGTGTTTGAATCTAAAAAGGGTTGAGTGGTTTTTTTTTTTTTTTTTAATTTATGAACAAAATTTTGACATTCATTTGTGTAAAAATTATCGCTTGTGTAGAGAAGGGTGAATATTAACGGGCAACAAAGAGACTGTTATTTAAATATTTTTTTTTTTTGTTGCCTTCAATATGATAGAACTTTAAGGGTTGATATGTGTAATTTGAAATTTAGTTATGTTTAAATAAGGTACATTATGTTTACATATACGCTTTACGCTTAAATGTGATTAATTTGAATATAGATTGGATATTTTTTTGTTACTTTGGGTAATTTTGAATTTTCATATTACTCGACAGAGATGATATGAAGAAGGGTCAGGGGGTGTGTGATTCTTCAAAGGACCTTCGTTAAAAAGGCTATTTATTATATGTATCAAAGGAAAATTGACATTACTATAATATTATGGTTAAATAGTTTTCCCGGAAACTTAAATATATCTACGGTAGAATAATTTTTCGTCAAAATTATTTTGAAACTAATTTAAAAGTATGTATGTATGTAGTTACCTAGATGGGTTCGTTTTTATGTACTAATTTATCCTAATGAAGCTTCTTCGCATGGCTATCTGGGATTGGGATTTAAAATTATAAAAAAAAATATGTTAATGCAAAACTCTCTAACGAAAAAATTAATGTTTTCAAAGCGTTTAACTTGATTTGTTATATGACCACATTGACTCGAATGTACTTGCTCATTTTTGGCTTAATGGGTTTGAATAAGACAAAAAGCCTAAACGGGTGGGTTGATTTTCTTTAAACTTGGTACGTAATCTAGCGTTTCTTTGCGATTCCTATGTACCTATTCCGAAAAACGGATATAAGTTCGTACCTCCCATATAGAACCATTTTTACTTCGTTAAAAAATATCTAGTTTCAGTTTTTCAAGTTTTTTTGTTTTTTTTTTTCCTTTTTTAAGACCAAAAATAACGGTACCTGCCGTAGGTACCGTTTCTCAAAAACGTGCCCACAATTTTTGTTTTTTTTAATTCTGTATTTTTTTTTACAAAAATGGTACCATTTTATAAAAACAAATGTTCGGAAAAATGGTTTCATATGGTACCTCCCATAGAACCATTTTTTTGATTTTCGATTTTCTCAAAAATGGTTCAACTGATTTCGATCGATTTTTTTAAAGAGAATGTTTACAATAATTTTAAAAATACTGTGTACCAAAATTTTCAAAACGTTTTTTTTTTTTATTTAAAAAAAAATTCAAAATTTTGTTTTGGGAACTTAATAACGGCTTGATCGATATTTATTAAAATTAGCACCTAGCAGTTTTTTGAAATTATCTAGCAAATTTTAAATAAAGTTTTTTCTTATTTAACCAAAAATTACGGTACCTCCATACAAATGTTTAAAATATTGAAAATCTCATTTTTCTCAAAAACGGCTCCTACGATTTTGATTAAATTTTTTTTTGTGAATTAATATGAACTAATATTAAAACGATCTACCATATTATTGGAAAAAAATTATCTATCGTTTAAAAATGGTACCTCTCATAGAACCATTTTTTGGCTTTTCAGTTGGACCAATTTTAATAAAATTTTTTACACAAAAGCTACTTAGTTTGAATTTGCATATTAAAATTTTCAAAAATTTAAATTTTGAATTAAAAAAAAAATTAAAATTATTTTTTGAAAATTCGATATTTTTTTTCAATCTAAACTGTAAATTCCATACATATGTGCGAAGTGCTATATTGTTCATATTTATGTACTCACATAAAACTTCCTTAAACTAGGCTATATTTTTGGCAGGTTTTATGCCACCTGGCTCCAATCCAACAACTAATAAATTTCTTTTATCAGATGAAAAGTTTTTAAGTTTATTAAGATTTAAAACCATAGTGTGATCGCAGAACAAGTTCGTGCGACCCAGTCGTGCGTTTTATTTTATTTTTTTAATTTTAGTATACAAACTTTTAAAAATATTCTCTATGAAAAATTTAACAAAATCAGTTGAACTGTTTTTTAAAAAATAAAATGGTTTTGTGTATTTTTAGAATGCCCAAAAAACGATTGATATCCAGTTTAAAGAAAAACAATCAACCCATCTGTCTAGGCTGCAGCCGAACAGACAGAAAAACAGTCGAGAATGGAATTAAAGCAATCCTATTTCTGTCAGTCAGACATCAAAACATATGTGGAATTTATTCCTTAAAGATTCAATATGGATTTCAGCAAGCGAGTGCCCACTCTAGTTGCAATTTTTTCACATATTGTGTGGGCCATCTAGTGGTTTCTTTTTAAATCATAGGTAATTTTTACACTGACAGCTGTTTCCCACTCGAAATCTTGACAGAAATTCAGTATCATACCTCCGCGGAAGTAAATGCGTCGCTTAATGCTTGAACAACGTTGGGAAATATTGAAAACTTATTTCCAAAGTCAGTGCTGTGTAGCGCAAATAGTGCGTTTTTTGAAAAGAAGTTTTCGCCAAAATGAAGCACCCACCGCGCTTGCTGTACGCAAACGCAAGTTTTTGCAAAAAGTTCATAAGATTGGTACGCTAGTGGACAACACTCATGGACCATGGTACCCATTGTCGTTGTACGGTGCACACAGACTAGAATGTGGATTGTGGAGTGGTGCCAACGTTTCGGTCAACGGCGGGCGTTACAGAATACAGAGCCATGTTAACCGACTTTGTTTTACTGAGATTGAAGACATGGATTTGGACGACCTCTGGTTCATGCAGGATGACGCGCCATGCCACACAGCCCATGCCAATATCGATCTTTTGCGCACCAAATTAACAAATCGTGTTATCAGCCGTCTTGGCGATGTCAATGGGCTGGGTTGGGAAAAAACGACATCGCACGACGCCATCCATAACAACTTTCTATTCCAACTATCGATAACAAGTATCTAAGCTTTATTTACGCCAGTAACACAGTTTTTCTCTGTACTAAAGTAAGCCACTTTTTAGATAGCTTAAAGATTAAAGTTCCTCAAGTTGACGTGTCAGATACATTACAACTCGCTTTTTGCCAAATTCTAGATATTTGTATGTATAGCCAGCCTTAAGCCTTACATAAGGATTTAATCAATTGTTGATTTATACCTAATATGAAGTCAAACTGTCCTCGATCGATAGAATACTTTGATTGCTTAAAATTGAAATAAATTGTCCCAGCATAAAAGCCCTTTTATTCAGCACTATTACATTCTTTTGATATATGTATGTAGGTATGAGTACAAAAAATACCTCTAGCCATTAATTTTTACATCTCTATAAAATAATAATTTTCCGCTATTTGAAGTCTAAAATCTCTTATAAAATCGATATGAATGTAAAAAAAAAAACAAATGATGCCTCTCCTTTTCCACCTGAAAAAATTGTTTGTCAAAAATAAAATCCTTTTGCAATCCTTCTATAACGAAACGTATAAAAATCGAACATTTTTGTTTGTAAGAGATATTTTTTTTTTTAATTTCTTTTGAAAAACTCCAAAAACTTATTCCTGATTTACAAGCAAATAAAACGCCAATGATTTGGCCAATATGGAAAATATAGAATTTTTTACAGCCTTTGCATCCATATTTATAGATTGTGTGCTGTGCATGTTAAAGCAGTTTAACGAGCACAGCAACAAGTAAGGACGAATAAATATCATTCCTCTCTCATATACCAGGGAAAGGATTTATATTTTTTTTTGCTTGAGCTGGGTGTTTGCTGTTATACAAAAGTCCGCACATCAAAAACGCCAATTAAAGCTCAAAAATGTAACGCTGTCCGGATTTAACCTCAAATTTACCATGACTCTTAGCTACGACTTACACAAAATAAAAAAAAAAAAAAAATAAGACCCTGGACGAAGGACCAACATTGACACACCAAATAGATGACATAATAAAAAAAGCACTGTTCTGAGTGAGTGAAAAGAAAAAAAAAAACGCATAAATCCCCAATTGAATTCAAAAAAGGAGTAAAGCTTAGCTCCGGAACGCAGCACATATACTGGTAACAAGCAGTAGCAGGACCCACACATTAGCCTGATGCAACGCAATTTTGCAGTAGGTATAACAACTACTCCCCCCCCCCCCGCCTTGTCTCAGCAATGGCATGTCCTGGCGTGATAAAAGACCTGTGAGCTATTTAATCCTTGTGCGGAATGTACACATATAGAGTCGGGAGTCAGGATACAGTAGAACGACCATCGAGAGTGGATATGCTAATATCGCCCTTGATATGCGAGGTTTTGAGCATGTAGGACAGAATTTTTTTGTTACCATGCTTTACTTACCCCCACTGGGACTGTATTCACATATATGTATTTCTTCGCTAAAGAATATAGAAATGGTGTGTGCTTCTTTTTCGTCCTGTATCCTATTTTTCACAACCAGTGAAATAGCCCTGATCGTTTGTTGCTGGTTGCAGACATGAGGAAGTCGGGAGGTGCAAAAAAAAAAAAATTGCTCCAGCATAAAAATACCATTTCTCACATGGACGTTTCCTTTGGTCCTTCTCTGATGCTCAACGGCGGCGACGACGACTAATACTACGTACAATGACGAGGAGGAGAAACCAGCTCAGTAGCAAGAGCACTATAGAGTCCTTGCTGGGCTAGCTAGAGGAGCGTATTCCGCGCGTACATACATATACCTACTCTTTCACTACAAGAGTTTGCTATTTGCTTTGAGTGCAGCTATTTTTTTTAAACATTCAAGAGCTGAACTTTTCTGAATGTATACGAATACGATTGGGTGCTGGGTGGTATGTAATGGTCGTGGTCCTTCCAAACTTCTTTGGTGGCTCGTTTGTAACTGTTACAACATCATACACACCACAGATTTCAAGGAGTAGCTGATGTAGGTCTTTTTTTTTTCTTTTTTGTATCCAAAGAAAACAAGCAGGATCATAAAGTAAGAGAGAAACGAATTGTTGGGATGGGAGGTCCGGATGGAAAAATAATTATTGCATTCAACATGTGCAGCAAAAGTTGGGCTTCTTCACTATATATGTACATATCCAGGGAATCTATTTTTTTTTTGTAGGTTCTCTATAAGTTTTGAGCTTGAATTCTATACTCTTTGGATTCTTCTTTTTGGAACAAATGAATTCTTGTGTGTTTGAGTGTGAAACATTTACTTTCTAATGGAATAAGGGATGCATTTTGGTTTGTATCTTTCTTTTACGAGAGGGAGGGGGTACAAGGAAGGGAGGCTTCTTGGCTAAATGTTCCGGATTGAATGTTAGAAAACGAAACTAAAAAAAAAAACGGACACTGTGAAGTAATCGATATTATAGTTGGTGGGTTTTTTCCGCCTTTTTAATTTGTGCTCCTTTGTGAACTTTAAGGCCAAAACTCATTAACCTAATACTTGATTTCTTTTTGCTGGACTTTGATTTGTTGTTTGTTTTTTTTTTTTTTTTTTTTTTTTGCAAACCACAAGAGGGCAAAAGAGAAAGTAAAATCAAAGGTTTTTATTTTAAAGAGAGAATTTTCACCATCGCTGACGGCTTTTTGGTACAAAATATTTTTTTTTTGTAGAATTTTAAGCTTGATGGCTTCAATTAAAAGTGAAAGAAAAGTGCAGTAATTTGATATGGTTTGATAGTTTGATTTGTTATTGATTGGATTTAAGAAGATGCGAAGGAAATTTAGGTTAAAAGGCTGCTAAAAAGTCATTGAAAATTTAGGTTGTTATCAGAAAAGAAAATACAATTTTATAAATAAATAAAATGTACGACTGGATTGCTTGAACTCGCTCTTATGTGCGATCACCCTGTGCGGTATTAAAGTCTTGATAATTTTAAAAACATTTCATCTGATAAAAGAAATTTATTAATTATTGGAGCCTTTATTTTATGCTTGCTGCCAAAAATATAGCCTAGTTTAAGGAAGTATTATGTGAGTACATAAATATGAACAATATAGCACCGTGCTGTCTTGCACTTCGCTCATATGCATGGAATTTACAGTTTAGACTGAAAAAATGTTAAAAAATCAATAAAATTAGAAATAAATTGATTTAAAAAATATCTGAAATTGATTTGACACCAACGCAATGTACACCAGGTGATTTCTTACAAAAATCTCAATTTATGAGACAAAATTTTTGAAAATCTTTGGAGCGGTTTTTAAAAAAATTAATTTTTTAAATATAAAATTTTGAATATATTTTTAAGAAAAAATTTGGTACGCCAATTTTTAGTTCTTATTTATGCGGAGTTCAAAATTTAATTTTGAAAAAAAATCATCAACCAATTTTCGAAATATCGCATTTCCAAAAAAAAAAAAATTGAAAATTTTTTTAAGAATCCAAAATTTGATTTTTTGAAAATTTTGATGTACAATATTCTTTAAACTTGTTAGTAGCTTTTGAGTGAAAAATTTCATTAAAATTGGTTTAACAGACAATGAGATGGTCGAAAACCCTATGGGAGGTACCATTTTTAAACGATAGATAACTTTTTTTCCAATTATATTGTAAATGGTTTTAATATTAGTTCACACAAAAATTTTAATTAAAATCGTAGGAGCCATTTTTGAGAAAAATAGGACCTTCAATACCGGTTTTTAAACATTTGTGTGGGGGTACCGTTATTTTTGGTTATAAGAACAAATTTTATTTAAAATCTGCTAGATAATGTCAAAGAACTGCTGGGTGCTAAGTTTAATAAAAATCAAGTCGTCTTCGAATTATAAAGTTCTCAAAAAAAAAACTTTGTATAAAAAAATTGATCGAAATCAGTTTAATCGTTTTTAAGAAAATCGAAAATAAAAAAAAAAAAAAATGGTTCTATGGGAGGTAGCTTTTAAAACCATTTTTCCAAAATTTATTTTTATAAAATGGTAGCATTTAAAAAAAAAATTATTAAATTTGCGGTGCAACACTAGTTGGCGACAAAAATATGGAAAAGCCAAAGACCGTGTACGTAAATACCAAATGCATTCGGAAGAAAATGGATTGATGTTGATCAAACAGATTATTAGTACAAGCAGAACAATTGCATGGGTAATAATTGACAATAGCAATATCTGCGTCAAAAATTTAGGATCATTTTGACAAATAAACTGACATTGATTTGGGAGTTTTGAAAACGATTTCGTGAATAATAAACGTGGGAAATTATCATTGTCGCCAAATTCAACAACAAATTGAAAGAAATATAAACTTGATAAGAATTCGATAGAATTTGGTATCAAACTCTCTTTTTGAAAATGCGGTCATTTTGTTCCCATAAATTATCTTCGATGGGAGATTACTTTTGAGACCGCTCATTACATATATGTAATATTGGACTGATTACGCAGTCTGATATCAACAAAATACATGCCATGCCGGTGTGCCACAGGGCTCAGTTTTATTTAAAACCTTTTTATTCCTATTTGCATAAAAAATAAAATAAGGGCAAAAATAAGTCTAAAACTTCAAATCTACTTTATTGTTTCGCTGACGACAAGACCCTCGTATTGAACCAGATAAACACACTAACGGAGACAAAAATTCGAAATTTCGACGAAAAAGTAAACAAAAATGTAAAAACCCGAAATTGCATACTTTCAGGGGTGAATGGTGGGGATATCTGAATTTATATGGGAATTTGGAAAGAGAAAATATTGATTCTAAGCAATTACAAAATGGCAAAAATATGACAAAAATCCATCATTAATCATCTTATGTTATTTAAACTGAAAATACAAAGTAATAATAATTAAACTACTACAATTCCCTTTCAATTAAGTTTATCTTTGCTTCAGAAACTATTTAACGCATATTATGATTAAGAATTTAGAAAATTAATTTAAATTACAAATCCATTAGATAATTTATCTAAAGCGTCTAAAATATTTCACTCTGTCAATGTCATCTTAAAGCAAGTAATCTCTTTCATGGAACAACAAAACAACAAATCTATCTTCAAAAATACTTCAGAATTTTGAAGTAGATACTAATCGATCATTACAACATTCTCAAAATGCTCTTTTTCTTATGTAAATTAAAAAAAAAAATCCTCTCCATCACACGCTAATGGAAAACTAATAAAAATCCAAAAGAAATTATCCAAAAATAGTTTTTTTTTTATAATTTTCAAATATTTTATGAATTTTCTTTAAAGAACGCACGCTTCTGTCTCGACAAGGGCTACTGCTACCGCGCCACCGTCAATCATATTTATACGAGTTTCAATTTAATGACTTGACTGTGTGATATTTCATTCATATTTCCACGTTTTAAAGTCATAAACAAAAAAAACAAAAAAAGAGAAAAAAAAATTACCTCTTCACATGAGTTTTTAAATATTTATATTCCCTCTCGATATAAAATGCTTTTAAGTGATTTAATTGAAAGTCAAGAGGGGTTGGTTCAATTATTTGCAACAGGCCTTTTTGGATTTATATAATACAAATATACATACATACACGTTTAAATGAGTAGGTAGGATCTTTTTTTAATCGATTACACATTGATATATATACATATCTGCGGTAAAACGGCCGTGGCAGGGGAAAGTTAATTACTTCTGCTGACATGATGCCCATTATTGGTGTGGTCCTTGTAAATGGATCAGGCTATAATTATATAATTATTACTTTGCATTGCAAGCATTTTCCTAGAGTACTTAGCAGTCAGCATTATCCAGATAAATGGTTTTTTTTTTAAGTGGCGCCCAATGCGGGGTACTTGAAAAAATGCTTTCATTTCAATTTTTGTATACAAAAAAATGTTTTAAAATACCTTAGGTAATACAAACCCTAAAACTATTTGAATATACAACTGCAAATGTCAAATATGCTTTATAAAAATGATCCCAACAGTAAAGAAGCAAATATTCACGTTCCGAAAAAATGGCCGCAAAACAATAATTCCAGAAGAAAAAATCAAAAACTATACCCAACAGCCGGCACGCAACACGGCATGTTGAATGTGTCCTTATGTTCCGTTTTAAAACAAATTCTAAAAAAAAATCCATACATACATATATAAAAGCTAAACAAGAAAAAAAAAAAATAAATATCCCTGAAACTGTAACAGACATTATCAAAGATTCATCTTCCTACCCGCTGCTGCCGTCATACTAAGCAACATATTTACGTACAGAGCCTCCTCCTTCCATTGGAATGACAGTGAAAAACATATGCACAACTCATTTGATATTTTTTGTTTTGTTTTTTTTTTTTTTGTCTTTTCGACTTTTGAAATATATGTACATAAAAACGTGTATATGAGGAATGACACGAAATGGCAATGGAATTGGATATGATATCGCATGAATCATCCCCTGGGGGTGTATAGTTCTATTTTTTATCCTTTCTCTAGTGGCAAGCCGTCGCCACTGACACCCCTTTGGGGATTTTTTTTGTTTTTGCCTTCCGATTTTTATTCAAATTTTATTTTGCTCTTTTGTTTTTGCGTTTATTTTTTTTTTTTGTGCTTCGCTATTTCCGTTGCCGGTTTCTTTTCAACCATTACTTTACAATTTGTATGTGGATGGTGTGAAAGTTGTTATATAGTCCTTTTTTTTTTGCTATATTTTTCCAATCATTTTTGGTGTGGTTTTTCTGACATATGCGCTGCTCTATGTATGACCACAAATGGGAAATGGTGTCTTTTCCAGATTGTGTAACAAAAGGCAAAGACATTTTTTCTTGGTTCGATTAATGTACATGTGTAAGAAGCTATGGAATACACAGAGACAAATGTTGTGGAATTGGTTTAAGTTTGTATCAAAACTTTAAAAATACAAATTTAATTTTTTTTAAATCAAATCAATTATCATTACAAATTTACCTACGATTGCCTACTTAGACTCTATTGACCAGTTTTTCAGTGCGAGATCATTTCAGTTTCGGAGTTAAGCCCGAATTAACTTCAAAAAACTAGTCTCAGTCAATTTTGATTCGCAATGTGTTGAAATAACTCATAACAGATATTTCTGACAGAAGTGTATCAGAACACTAGCGGAATAGAGAGGGTGACACCGAAAAAACTGGCCCTAAACAGCATAAAAAAGGTGAAGAAAAACACAAATAAAATGCAAGGTTTAGTGATTCTAGTTTCTGAATAAGACAGCAATCAATAAATGCGGACTTTCAAATTAATTTTGAAAAAAAAAAAACATCTACCAATTTCTGATATATCAACTTTCTTTTTTTTTAAATTATGATATGCGAACCAAAAAATAGTTCTACTAGAGATAACGTTAATTAATGATAGATACAAATTTCAATCAAAATTGTAGGAGTCGTTTTCGAGAAACATAAGATTTTACTTAGGTACCAGTTTTTAAACATTTGTACGGTATGTTCTGTTTTTTTTTTTATATATATGAATAATTCTTGTTTAAAATCTGCTAGATAATGTTAATGTTAAAAAACTGTTGTGTGCTAAATTTAATAAAAAATCGTCCAAGTCGTTTTTAAATTATTAAGTTTTCAAAAAAAAAAAAAATGAAACATTTTCTACAAATTAAAAAAAAAAATGAAAATTTTGTTAGGTATATAAAAGTTTTTAGAATAATTTCCATAAAAAATGAAAATCGAAAATAAAAAAAAATGGTTTTGTGGGAGGTACAATTTATAACCACCTTTATCTGAATATTTTTTCACAGAATGATAGCCTTTTTGTAAAGAAAAATTTCTGATTTTTTTTAAAGTTGTGAATACGTTTTTAAGAAAAATAAGTTTTTCATTAATTGATAAAAAAAATTGTACGGTAGTTACCTACCATTATTTTTGGTATTAAAAAAAATAATAAAAACGTGTCGAGGGAATACCCAAGCCCTAGATACCAAATTTAAAGAGAATTGAAACTTACCCGTTTTGGCTGCAGACAAACGGACAGACAGAATCGAGGTACCCACTTTTTTCGACTTCGATCTCATCGTAATGTCAAGTTTGATCAAAATTTCGTGTTGATTTTTTTTTTATGAATCCATAACTTGCCATAGAAAGAATTGATGATATTTCGTAGTATTTCATTGAAAATAAAATTTGGGCATCCCTACGTTTCTATAGGTATCCATTTAATGCGTAAGAAGGGATGATAATCTTTATAAACTAAGTAGATATGGTTGTTGTTGTTGGTGTTTTTATACCAAAAGAGCAAAATTTTAAAATTGATTTACTTGTTTATTTTTTTTTCCTCAGTGTACAACACCATTAAATATAAAGGGCCTTCTGTGTGATATTGTGTCCTAAAGGACTTTGTTTTTGTAGAAAATAAAAAAAAAAAAATACAAAGATTAGAATATTAGAATATGACTTTCAAATTATAACGTAAATAACTACATTTGACATTTTTGAAGAATATGAAAGACCGATTGTGGTGTAATTTTTGTCTCTTTTTTACGGATTTTTTTTTTTTTTTGTTATGGGAAATATTTAGGATTCCTAAAATAGGTTACCAGCCAATTGGAAATTGTCAAAATATACGTACACATATGTATATGAGGAGTGAGAGATATTTGTGATAAATTGATTTTAGTACGAAGATAAATGTGTTTTTTTTTTCTTTTTCTTCTTCTCAAATTTGTTTAAGAAAAATATATGAACCTAAAATTTGATCTGATAGTATAGAATACTTTAAAAAAGTTTGTAAATTTGGGATTTCAAAATATTTAGGCAAATTCAGAAAATACTATTTGGTAAGTAGGCACAAATTTATTTATAATTAAACTAAGACAAAAACCGCATTGCCTATTTATTTTATTTAATTGTATTTCTTGTAATATTGAAATTAATAATTCAAAAAATTGTTAAATATAAAAATAAAATAATATAATCTTAAATCTAAAAAAAAAAAATGATAAAAAAAAGAACTTACGTTAAAGACTAACTCTTTTCTTCCGACAAAAAAGTTATCTATTTGGACTTTTCAATTTCCCAATTACGAGATTTAGTGGAGAGGATCATTTTTTTATACAAAATTTATTTTTAGAAAAAGTTCTTTTTGTCATATTTCTAAAGCTGAAAATGAATAAAAGACCTAAGGATTAGTAGCCAAAGGCGCAATGGTGCATTGGACTGTTACCCCGGAGGTTTAAAGTTCGATTCCCAGCTTATACCAACAAAAAAAATTAAAATAGATATATTTTCCACGAGTTACTGTTTCTTGCGAGAAATTGACAAAATCAGCCTTTCGGATTCCGCAGCAACACAGCATTATCGTTACCTAGGTATAAGATTTTAACTTAATTAATTTAATTTAATTAAAATTATAATCCCCTCTATTCCTGCTTATAACACGCAAAAATGAATGGTAAAGAGTTGTAATCTTAAACGGGTGGGTCAATTTTTTGTCTACTTGGTGTCTGGTGTTTTTGGTGATTCCCTCAAAATTTTTTTTTTTAATTTTTTGTAAAGACCAAAAATAACGATATCTACTTGCTGTGTTTTTAATAAAAATCTCATCTTTCTCAAAAACGTACCCATTACGGGTGGGTCGATTTCTTTAAACTTGGTACCTATCGTTTTTAAAGCATTCCCCCCAACATGTTTTTTTAATTTTTTTTTTTTAAACTAAAAATAACGGTACCTGCCATACAAATATTTTTAGCAAATGATGAAAATCTTATTTTTTCTTAAAAATATGCCCACAACTTTAAAAAAAAAATAGAATTTTTTTTTACAAAAATTTTAATGTTTTTTTTCGTAGAGGATATTTACAATAATTTAAAAAATTTCGTCAAATTTTGTTATACTTAGCACCTAGCAGTTTTTTGACATTATCTAGCAGATTTTATATAAATTTTTTCTTATAACTAAAACTAATGGTTCCTCCCATATACAAATGTTTAAAAACCGGTATTGAAAATCTCATTTTTCTCAAAAACGGCTCCTACGATTTTGATTAAAATTTGTTTGTGAATTAATATCAGAACGATCTACCATTTACCATTATTATAAAAAATATGTATTAATCGTTTAAAAATGATACCTCTCATAGAACCATTTTTTTAGGTTTTCGACTATCTCATTATTTGTTAAACCAATTTAAATGATTTCTTTTACACAAAAGCTACTGATAAGTTTAAATATTATTGCATATCAAAATTTTCAAAAAATCAAATGTTGGATTAAAAAAAAAATTTCAAAATTATTTTTTGAAAATTCAATACATATTTCAAAAATGGGTGGATGATTTTTTTTCAAAATTAATTTTTAAGCTCCGCATAAATAAGTACTAAAAATTGGCGTACCAATTTTTTTCCTTGAAAATATATTTAAAATTGTATATATAAAAAAATAATTTTTTTTAAAAAACTTCTCCAACGATTTTTAAAAATTTTTTCACATAAAATGAGATTTGTGTAAGAAATCACTTTGTGTACATTGCGTTGGTGTCAAATCAATTTCAGATATTTTTTAATCAATTTTTTTTAATTTTATGGAGTTTTTAACATTTTTTCAGTCTTAACTGTAAATTCCATGCATATGTGCGAAGTGCAAGACAGCACGGTGCTATATTGTTCATATTTATGTACTCACATAATACCTCCTTAAACTAGGCTATATATTTGGCAGGTGGCATAAAATAAAGGCTCCAATAATTAATAAATTTATTTATCAGATGAAAAGTTTTTAAATTTATAAAGACTTTAAAACCACAGTGTGATCGCACATAAGATCAAGTTCGTGCGACCTAGTCGTGCATTTTATTTCCTTTTGTTTTTGCGTGATACAATTTGTTTCCCGTTTCCAATGTAATTGGGAGTCATCATGCCTTCCTTCATATAATTCTATCTTTTTAATTTGAATTCTCTATTCTACATGTAGTTCATTTAATATAAATCTCTTTCCTCGCAAAGAAAACATTGACGGAAGCAACTAGTCACAACAGATTTCTTCCTCCACTTTGTTAAAATATCATATTTTTTATTTGCATTTTTCATTCTTTTATCGAATTACTCTTAATTAATGTCGTTTCCTAAGTTTTTCTCTATGAAAATTATAATTGTATTTTTTTATTATCAAAGAAAAATTAATTAAAAATTAATTAATTATGAAAAATTAAAAAAAAATTCATAATATCAACTTATAAAGCATCAGTTGGCCTTGATAACTTTTCCAGGTCTATATTACGAAAATAATTACATTCCATTTATCATTATTTCTCAGAAAAATTGTCCATGTTTGTAACATAGTAACCTACCTTTTCTAAAACTGTATTGGTATTATAAGGAAAAATCCCGAGAACCGATTTTATTAAATTCCAATTAAGCTTTATATCTGAGTGTTTATAAAAAATAAATAAAAATACATAAATACTACCTCTTCAAAATATACCTACCTACATATGTAAATACTAAATAGTCATAGAAACATCGAAGATAAAAATAGGGAAATAGTAGATAAACATAGTCAATGAAATCACTAATATTTGATTGAAAAATTGATTCCCAATACAAACACAGACCAGATAATATCCTCAATTGTATCCTATTTCCTGCCACATTTGCATGTTGACCTATAATACAGTCATAGAGTGCCTGATTCCATCGCACGCGTCCGCCTTCTATATTTGTCCATTCAAAAACGATAAAATCGAATGACAAAGCTATATGAAAACACAAATGTATTGTATTGCCCCTTTTTTCATCACCCTGCTCACATCCAATTTCATCAGTTAAAGACCACAAAAGGGGATATACTAGAGATAGGAGACTTTGTGTACTTTGTATTTGTACTATATAGGCCAGATTGACCCCAAAGGATCTCTCCTTTTTTATCTGTGGCTGTATACGGTGGTAATGTAGCTTAAATTCGAGACAGAGAGAATAGGACACTCTCGAAAACATCATGGGCATACTAAAAATAATAACTACCATAGACAACTCGTATCTGTTTTGTCCTTTTTTTGAATGCGGGGGAGGGTTAGGGTCCATCATCTGAAGACTAAATCTTCACTCAAGTTGAAAGTTCTCATATAAACCATAACCCAGGTAAAGAGAAGAAGAACGAAGGATACGCAAATGATAAAGATTGTAAGAGTTTATAACATAAGAACTGGTTGACGATGCCGGTTCAGTTGACAAGTAGTGATGGGTGAAAGGACAAATATTTACTACAAAACATTTTTCAGTTATGTGATTCCAAAGAACAAAATAAATAATAAATATATGTCTGTAAGGTATATCGACTCCACGTGAATAACCAAAGTTTCTGTAGATTTTTTATTTTATTTTTGTTAAAAACTGCTGAAGCTCGACTTCTTTATTGTTCAAGCATCTGTTCTCTATTTTCTGAGAGTGATTTCTTGAATTCTTTATTCTTTCAAGAGCTCTTCATTATTATTATTTTTTTTTTCACCTTTCGGAGAAAAAAAAAATATTTCTATCGTCATTCATTTTTACAATGTAGTTTTTTTCTGATACTGATGTGCATTTTTAAACTTGCAGTTATAATAGAGTAAGACAAGGACAGATTAATGACTTCCAAAACATACAATGTCTTGAAAAACGATGATGGTAGAAATTAAATCAGTATCTTGACGTAGGAAAACAAAGCCAGGTGTCATGGCTGGACCAGGGTGATTTTATTTATACATACATATATTATATGCAGCAAGCTAGACTTTAAATGAGCTTCTCCAGAGAAGAGGTTTTTGACTTGTGAAAGTTGTTGATTCGCAAACAAATCGAACTCGAGATTTTGATCAAACTTGGATATTAAGATGATAGCGAAGTCGAAAAAAGTGGGTCTCGCAATTTTGTCTGTCTGTCCTTTCGCCTGTAGCCTAAACGGGTGGATCGATTTTCTTTAAACTTGGTACCTAGCTTTTTTTGGGGCATTCCCCCCAAAACCTTTTTTTTAAAGACTAAAAATAACGGTACCTGCCGTAAAATTTTTTTTACCAAATTATGAAAATATTATTTTTCTCAAACACAACTTTTCTTTAAAAAAATCAAGTAATTTTTTTTTTATAAAAATTCTACCATTTTATAAAAAAAAAAATCGGAAAAATGGTTTTAAATGGTACCTCCCATAGAACCACATTTTTGATTTTCGGTTTTCTCAAAAAACGGTTCAACTGATTTTGATCAATTTTGTATAGAGAATGCTTACAATAGTTTTAAAAATGTTGTTTTTTAATTTTTTTGTTTTTTTTTTAATTTAGCACCCAGCAGGTTTTTAACATTACCTAGCAGATTTTAAATACAATTTTTCTTGTAACAAAAAATAACGCTACCTCCCATACAAATGTTTAAAAACAGGTATTGAAAATCTCATTTTTCTCAAAAACGGCTCCTACAATTTTAATTAAAATTTTTGTGTGACTTAATATCAGAACGATCTACCATATTATTGGGAAACAAATTTATTAATCGTTTAAAAATGGTACCTCTCATAGAACCCTTTTTTGGGTTTTCGTCTATCTCATTATCTGTAAAACCAATTTAAATGTAATTTCTTACATAAAATCTACTAATAAGTTTGAATAATATTGCATATTAAAATTAAAAAAAAAAATTAAATTCTGAATTTTTAAAAAAAATTCAAAATTGAAAATTCGATATTTCGAAAATAGGTGGATGATTATTTTTCAAAATTCATTTTTAAACTCTGCATAGATAAATACTAAAAAATACCGGACCAATTTTTTTCAACCAATTCAACGATTTTGAAATTGTTTTTCCAACCATTTAGTTTTATTCAAGAACTCAAATGGTGTACATGGCGCTTGTGTCAAATTCATTTTCATCCAGTGATATTTTCAAAAACAAAAAAATGCATCCAGCTATCAAAATCATTTTTTTTTCTTGAAATTTATTTAAACCCTTTTAAGGAATATTTTTTTTTTTATTTCAAAACGTTTTCCCATGTTAAATTAATTTCTTTTTTGTTTATATAAATTTAAGTTACAAGCTAATGAATAAGCCACAAAATCAAGAAAGCTACCTATACAACCCTGCTGTGCATTTCTGTGTTTTTTTTTTTTTTTTTGTTAGCCATTGTTTTTCCAAAGTAAAACAATTTTTAACTTTGAAGGCGTCCGTCGTCGTCGTCGTCGTTGGCGCCTTTGTTTGTTCCCACTACCTATACTACCTACTTTTTCTTTCTATGGATTCTTTTTCGTTGAGAAAAAGTTTTCTTTAAAAAATTCATTTATTGCTATGTATAGATATAGTATTTTTTTCTGATCTTTTTGTTTTACATTGGGTGTCGATTGAGGGATGCTTGTTAATGAATTCATGAGTATGTGTGCGTATTTTACACTTCAGCGCTATACCACCCCATCCCGGCACATTGGCCACTTCGTGCTACACCAAGCCCAACGTGTATAAAGAGCGCGCGAATACTTTGTTAAATTAATTTTGACCAAGTCCTGCGGAAAAATAAGAAAAGGAAAAATAAAAAAAAAATCCTTCCTTCCACTTTAGAACAATAACAAAAGTTTAAAAAAAAAAAACATCATAAAACTTTATCGTTCGTGGGATTTCTTTGTTTCGATTTGGTCGCCCCCTCTGACGATATGACGGTCAGTCAGACACAATTGAAGATTTTTAACATTCAACATTCATACATACAAAGGTATCTAGATATAGAGTGAGTGCGAGATCCGTGGTTTTGTATCTTTAATGACATGTCCAGTATTCTTCTCACAGGTCATCGTTTAATTCTTTTTTTTTTTTATTTTGTATGCTCCTTCGAAGGAAAAGAAGAAATAGTTAAAAACTTGTGACCTGTGTGGGTTAAGTATACCTCTACATTAAACCTATACATATACATATAAATATAGACTAACTGATGACAGAATAGAAATGGGTTCATCATTTGAAAGTTTTCATAAAAATTGGACTCAATGCGGCTTTGTTGAGTGGCTGAGTATACTTCCTGATGGGGTAGGGATGATTGGTAAGGGAAAGTTTTTTTTGTGCTGGAGGGGGGGGGGAGACTTATATAAAAGAAATACAGACCCTTCTGAGAATCAATTGGTCATAGAAAGGACATAAACTTGATATGAATAGTAAGTGATGCTTGTCGTTTTGATGTTTTATTTAGAAGAAAATACATATCTACTTCCTACATAGTAGGTAGGTATAGTTGCTATGATTTTTGTTATTGTATGGAATGGTTTTGGCAATTAGTAAGCACCGTAGGACATCTAATTTCAAATTTGACAAGGGAATAGTTCTATATTTGCTTAAGAACATCCGACATGTTAGTGATGGGTTTATTAATGGAAAATAAACTTAAAATAAGTTGAATAATAATTAAGGGCTTTTAAGAAGAGCAAGAGTTTTAAGTTAATTTTTTTTTTTATATCTAAAGTTGAAAATTTTGACTATACTTTGAAGCTAATATGCTGAACCAATATAATATTTAAAGGATATAACATGGTTCGTTTAGAAAATCAAAATCGATAGTAAATTTTTAAATAATTAAAATTTTAAATTAACAATAGTGATTGTGAAGATATACATACAACGTACATGATTTTAAGGATTCGGCAGATTCACTATGCAGATTAAGCAGATCAACTAATTTCTTCGTTAAGGCATTGAAAAAGACCTTAAGACTTCGGAAATGATTAGTTTATGTTTATTAGAAACTAGCTCAGACTGAGTTGAAAATTTCCAGGAAATCTAGTTTTTTTAATTTACATTTGTGGTCTGTTTACTCTTTTCACCACTGTTTGACTTGAAATCTATTACTTAAACAGTTTTTAGTACTCTGGTGTACTAAAAAAAAAAAACATTTTATGCAGAAAAAAAATTAAAATGGTCCGTAACTTTTTTCCCACTGTTTTTGTTCTAATAAGTTCAAAGGAAGTTTTCTTTGTACTCTGATGTGATACAAAATAAATTAAAAACTTGTTGATACATCAAACCAAAACAATTTAAAAAATGGTTCATTGGCTTTTTCCCCACCGTTTGGGTCGAATTAATTCTAAAACTTAATTTTAAACTCTGATTTCCTATATAATATAAAAAAAAAATATTTGATACAGCAAAATAAAAACATTTAAAAAATGGTTCGTTTACTTTTTCTTTACTGTTTCGGTCAAATTAGTTCTAGGACAGTTTATTTCTACTTTAATTTAGTTGAATTTTTTACTCTGATGCACTACAAAATAAAAAAAAATACTTTTTGAGACATCAAACCAAACCATTTAAAAAAAATGGTTCGTTTACGTTTTCACTACTGTCTTAGTTAAATTAAGTTCCAAAATAATTAATTTGCTACGAAATAAAAAAAAATGATATCTACATATGTAAATACATATGTACATGATATGTTTGTACCTACAATCGACCAAAAAACATTCAAAATAATGGTCCGCTTACTACTTCACCACTGTTAGCTCGAATTAATTTCAGGTTTCTTCAGACAAAAACTTTTGATTTTTTATTAATAATAGGTACATAGGTATTATGTATTTTAATTCATTTAGCTGAAAAAAGCCTAAAAGATTTTTAAACACCCTGTACAAAATTTGTCATCATATTGTATTGCATGGAACTTTTCTGTAAGCTTAAATTTCTTGTTCCTCAACTGTTGACTTGAATTGAATATTACTGAAATTGTGAAATATGTATTTTGGTTTGGCACAAAATTTAAAAAGAAAAATATTCTGCACCTTAAAAAAATATTAAAAATGTTTATTTACTTTAATTCGCCACTGTGTAGCTAGAATTAAGTCCACGAAACCTTCTCATCAACTCAATTATTGACTTTTGACCATTTTTAATTAAAAAAGAGTGTGGTTATTTCATTTCGTACAATTTTTTAAGAAAATCTTATTTTAGCAAAAAAAAATTGTAACACCCTGTATAGAATTTTTGCTTTAAGTCACCAATTTAATAGTCTCCAAAATTTTCTTTAGGCTAAAAAAAAAGTTTTTACAAGTTTTTTATTTGTTTAAAATTTAAAATTTCTGAAAGCCAAAAAAGGTCAAAATGAGCCACTGTGTACCATGTGGTCGAACATAAAAGCTAGAACGTGCGAGCAGTTGTCCATTTTAGTTTTGTATCTAATTGTTTTATCTATACCTACCGACCTACCTATTTTGTGTGATATTTGCAACCTCAAGGAAAAAGAAGATTTTTACCACTTTATTGACAGATGACCGTTTCTAAGAGAGTTTCGTGTGAGATTTTTTGGTAAAACCATGATGAATATGAACGAAATTTATAAAAAAAAGTATCCATAACTAACTATGTTTTATCTACCTAGTCAATTTCACCTTGGTACTGACGATATTTTGATAAAGCTTAAAAAAGTCCTTAAATGTTCAGAGAAAAAAAGAAAATATTTTGACAATCTTAAAGTTGTCTTCGAAGCACTTCTACAATTCAATCCTTTCAAAACATATAATATTCGACTCATCTCCGATCTACCACATATGACATCAAAAATCTTAAAATAACACAAAAATAATATTCTGCTATATAACAATCCAATTCCTTGCTGTCAAAATCATCAATAAACACCTGTCAACTTAAAATGATATCTCTGTCATCGATTGAATGTCATAATTTTGTCTGCCGTTAAATAAACAAAACACATCTTCTTCTGTGTGGTTGTTTTATTCTACAACTTGATGGATGTTTCGTTACTTTTTCAAAAGAAGAAATAAAAACAAAAGTAAAACATAAAAACAAAACACTAAAAAACACATGACTTTTGCTTCACATACAAAGCTACCAAACAAATAAACAACAATACTTTCTGTCCGCACTGACATTATTTGTTATTGTTGAAGTTAAAAAAAAAAAAAAAAACAAGTGCACCTTCGTACAATTTTGCTGCAGCTGGTATTTATATTATATGGACCCTTTGCTCGATCAAAAGACAAGAAGGGCTCCCTGTATCTTTCGTTCGTTTCACTATACCTACCCATATATTTTTCAGCTTCAAAGTCTAATTGAAATATCTTTTCCTTCTTAGATCTCTGAAAGAAATATATATACCGTCGGTCGTCCCAAGGCAGACAGAAACCCCATAAAGCATCATTCCTTGGATAAACATTGAAAACAAAATAAATCTTCCTCACTTTTATAGCCCCCTCGCCCCATACCCGTCCTTCGGAAATTTTTACCTTTTAAGAGGAGCACACTACACTAGCTATGAAGTATAGATATTCTGATAATAATAATCATCATCATTACTATAGCTTGTCCCATTCAGCCGTAGCTTCCTCCTTCCTTCCTCATCCTCTTGATTCTGATCCAGGCTATATTGGACAGCAATATACTCCAGTGCTTCAAGTCGTATAGATAAAATTTTTAAGACCGAAGTCTCTTCTCCGGAGATAATACACAAACAAAAGTGTAGCAGTGAGGAAACAACAGAACAAACAAACTCCTCCTGAAGAAGTCCGTGCATCGTTCCCATTTCGGTGACTATATCTAAAGTCAAAGTGGCTTTAGCTCGACCTGTTGGGAGAAAGAGATTTCGGGCTTCATTTTCTGGGGGGACTCTAAAAATAGTAAACGTCATGATTTGGGGAATGTGCTGGTGCACTGTTTTCTTGGGGTGTAGGTATAGCTGCCGCTTGGATGCACTCTCTCTTCTGATGCCACTGCATTTGGCATTCCCCATTGCGGATCGGAATGGGAGTCTCCGAAATGAACCAAAAAAAGAAAAATCACCCTCTTCGGTGATTTTTCGAGTGCAGCTGTTGCCCAAAAAATTGTCCTCGTGCTGCACGTAGAATAATGCGCGTAGCGCGTAATGGAAATCGTGATTTTGTGCAGCAAATAAGTATGCGTGGTAATTATTTGCATGCGGTTTTGTTTTCCTATAGTGACGACAACGACCGGGAATTATTTTTGTCAGTGATGCGTACGTTGGACGTGTGTGATTATAATACTTCTTCTGTTCCTATAGAAATGTTGCAGCAGTGGCATTGGCTTGGCAGGACCAGGAGTAGGAGTAGGGTCGAGTAGAAATAATGATGGTGTTGTATAATATTGATGTGTCGTGCCCAATTGATGATGATGCCGATGGAACACGATTTATTATCGCATCACGCTGAGTTTCATTCGTTTTCATTATTGTTTGATTATTTCTCGGAGTGTGAAGGAAATTGTTGTAGTATGGGAATTCGAAAAAAAAAACAAAATTCAAAATGGCAAAATCAAACACACACATCCCTTTTCTTCTCTGCTCTGTAATAAATGTATATATGTAGGTAGGTAGGTAGGTTAGGTGTATATAGGTACCCATAGAGCTTCTCCCTGGCGTGTTTTGATTGATTTGAAACCGTGTGATGGCTGTCAGAATTGTACAAAATTAGGAAATATATGGGGTTTCGAACGAATCAATCAATAACCCAAATAAACACAAATTTTTCCGCTGCTGAAATGACATAACCTGTAAGTCGTTGGAATTAGGTATTTCAATTGTATAAGAGTGAATATGTCTAACTCCATATATATGTAGGTACCTAATCTATATCGAACGCGCGATTGTTATATGGAAAGGGAAATGTTTGTAATTTCTGCATGAGGTCATATGATTTTATTTGATGAACCTAATCCTTCGAAACACAAATATTTACTAAAATTTTTAGTCAACATTTAGGAGGGTTTAAGAAAGTTTTGAACATTACAATGGGTTGTTGGTTAGTTGTAAATTTAAATTCAAAATTTCATTTTTGTTAATCAATGATATTTTCCCCTTCTTTTGTCAAAGGAAATAATATGCATCACAGATTAATCTCATTAATATTGTTTAACCTATTCCAACTAAATCTTCTTTTCAAAAATGATATTTTAAGTTGATCAGAACGACCATTGATATTGATATTGATATTGATATTGATATTGATATTGATATTGATATTGATATTGATATTGATATTGATATTGATATTGATATTGATATTGATATTGATATTGATATTGATATTGATATTGATATTGATATTGATATTGATATTGATATTGATATTGATATTGATATTGATATTGATATTGATATTGATATTGATATTGATATTGATATTGATATTGATATTGATATTGATATTGATATTGATATTGATATTGATATTGATATTGATATTGATATTGATATTGATATTGATATTGATATTGATATTGATATTGATATTGATATTGATATTGATATTGATATTGATATTGATATTGATATTGATATTGATATTGATATTGATATTGATATTGATATTGATATTGATATTGATATTGATATTGATATTGATATTGATATTGATATTGATATTGATATTGATATTGATATTGATATTGATATTGATATTGATATTGATATTGATATTGATATTGATATTGATATTGATATTGATATTGATATTGATATTGATATTGATATTGATATTGATATTGATATTGATATTGATATTGATATTGATATTGATATTGATATTGATATTGATATTGATATTGATACTGTCTTTTTTTTATCCCTACCGCCTAAACAGAAGGAAGCTTTGCCGCCCCCCTAGCTCCTTCCACAACTTAAGCAACCCAACCTTTCTTTTCATGACTTCCAGATATAACCGAGATGTCCCGGATTTCAAAGATATATATATAGACAATTCAATTGTCACACTGGGACATCTGTTTTCTGGGATCTAGACCAAAATTCAAACCTGAGATCTGTTAGTTCAAATTTGCAAAATGTCATTTAAGGACGGTGTTTCTATTGGATTCACTCCGCGTGACTGATTTTGACGTATTCTTACTTTAACTCACTCGCATGGTGAGAAAGAGATTTTTAATTTTTTTTTTAAATTTACATTTGGACAAAATTTTTTTTATTTTTGTTAAGATCTTCTTGCAGCCCTTTTTTAGACATTAGGATTCTCTAGAACGGTGTAGAGACAATTTTTAACCCGCTTTTTTTTAGTGTGCATCTCAGAATTGTAGGCCCTATGACAACTTAAAAACACATTTTGGTTTAATTACATGGTCTATGTGATCTACTTCATTTGTTATTTGTATGGTTGACATCATTCAACCAACATGACACAATCTTTAACGCCACTGTCTTAATGTCAGAAAAAATAAGCACAACATCAATGACACGTTCCATCCAAGCGATCAGCTTCAGAAATAAATGAAATAAAAAAAAAAAGAACAGAAAATAAACAATGAACGTGCCTTGGCAAAAATCTGTGCCTTATGGTATTTTTGGCCTCACAAGAAGTTCCAAGAAAGTAGTATTTTCGAATTTTACGTCGGAGACTGAAGATGAACTAATTCGACTGATCAAACGCGTTTCACAGAACACAGACTCATCTTCATCATCCTGTCATGGATTAACTGTGCAATTTAAATGTTTATTTAGTTTTTTTGAGTACGCATACTTGAGTACCGCAAAGCCGCTTCAGGCAGGCGGCAGGCGGCAGGCGGCAGACGTCATAAAGTTAGCTCTAAATCGATTCACGCTTCATGATATAATATCACCATTACGTATAGACGTTTTATTAACATCACAGAGGATCGTAAATTTTAACCATCTGCGGATTCCCCTGGATCCGTTTGACTTTA
Organism: Epistrophe eligans; assembly: GCA_951394125.1. Classification (NCBI taxonomy): domain Eukaryota; kingdom Metazoa; phylum Arthropoda; class Insecta; order Diptera; family Syrphidae; genus Epistrophe; species Epistrophe eligans. The sequence continues at coordinate 100,110,793 of OX596028.1, read as the reverse complement.
ATGCATGACTATTGGCCTTTGGCAATGAATAAGTCAATATTTTTTTTCTCGTATCGTCTCGATAGATTTACGCTACGAGTCTTGAACTTCAGGGACGATACTCCCTATATATAGCTGCTCTATGTTTGCTATAACGTCTTTTTGCTTCGATTTGCACAACTCATGATGACAGCTATTTTTTTCTTACCTCTCACACCCGATCTTAAATAGAATTAACACCCCTACTATCGTTTTTTTGCTGGTGTTTCTGACACCATCAGGGGCTATACACAGCATACAACTTCATTTCGAAATAATTAATTAGCATCATCTGCTTGGGCTCTGGATGATGGCGCTCTCTCCCATTCTGTTTTCCCTGATTTCCGTCCCGTATCCAACACCAAGTCGATTTATTTGCTTGGGTTGAGCATTAGGATAGGGTGTATGTGGGGGAGATGGAGCTGTGGGTCAAAATCATTATCATCGTTCTAGTTCCAGTTCTTTTTCGATGAACAAACGACGAACAAGGGGCGACGACAATCAAGGGAATGAAATGAGAATTAAAGAGAAAACATTGTGTTTTACTTTGTTTCTAAATTGACTTTTGAGGGGATTTATTTTATAGGGCCCCCATCCCCCATTTCACGCGTCCATTATAAAGGTATACCTATATATCTGTATAAGGTACCGGGTGTGAAAAGGGGTTTCGTGTATAATTATACAGGAAGAGATAAATGTCACTGAGAGATTTGAATAAGTTAATAAATTTGTATATTTCCTTTTTCTACGTAGAAATATACGGACTTGTAGGTACCATGATAGCTTAGCATTATACCACCAGCACCATCGTTGTGCCGGGTTTTTTAGGTCAAATTGAGCCTCTGTCTTTTTGTTATGATAAATGGTATTTTGCCGAAAGCTTAAAGAGGTCAAGGTTTAGAAGGATTACATTGCTATACCAAGACTGATATACATTGCAGGTTATTAATTTTGTAAAAAAAAAAACCTGCAATGAAAGATGGTTTCAATGACATTTATGATTCCAGATTTTTGGGACTTCATTGTAAAGAAAAAAAATAAAATATGAAATTTAGACGTGTTGATTTGGAAAAATGAGGTTTTGTGGGAGATTTCATGAGGGTGCTTAATGATTTGTTAAACAATTGTGGGGATATTTTTTTTTCTGGTAGGAAGGTAATTGGAATGCTCAATTTGAACTTAAAGATCAAAGGTTTGAATTTCAGGTTGGTGTGAAGAAAAAACGATTTACTGTTAGGGATAACCATCAGGGTCATATAGTGGGTCAAAAGGTTCTTTTGGATCATTGGCATAATACCTAATGAAGAATATTTTTGAGAAAGCGGAAGATGAACTGAAAATATGTTTCAGAACAAACATTCCTGACCTTCTGAGAATAATATATTTGCCAGCGAGCACGTGCAATGGTTTTTGTTATAACTTTATGAAAAATGCTATCAGGGAATTTTTTTTTAGAGAGCAGAAAGCAGACTTATAGTTCAGACTGACAAATTTTTTGAAAATCAAAATAATTAGAACTAAGTTGATTAAACAAGTTTTAAAATTGTTTTGACACAAACGCGGTTTACACCATCTGATTTATTAAGCATCAATTTATGAGAAAAAAAATTAAAAATCGTTTGAGCGGTTTATTAAAAAATTTTTTTTTTTATATATTTAAGAAAAAACTTGTTAACCTTTAATAGATATTTATAAATGGATAATTTAAAAAAAAAAAATATTTTGAAAAAAATCATTTACCCATTTTCAAAATATCGGATTATCAGAAAATAATTTTGAAATCATTTGTTTAAATCCAAAATTGTTTTTTTTTTTTTTTTTAAATTATGATGAAGCTCTTCTGTAAAAATGTCATTAAAATCGGTTCAACAGAAATTGAGATAGTCGAAAATCAAAAAATGGTTCTATGAAGAGAAGAGATATATCATACTGATATAAATCACATACAAATTTTAATCAAAATCATATAGGAGCCGTTTTTGAGAAAAATCTATTTTTTTTAACTTAAAACGGGTTTTAAAAACTTATGGGAGGTACCGTTAGTTTTGGTCATAGGAATAGTTTTTATTTAAAATCTCTTATATAATGCTACAAAAATGCTGAATGCCAAGTTTAACAAAAATCGACCAAGTGGTTTTGGAATTATTAAGTTCTAAAAAAAAAAAAAAATTAAAACTTTTTTAAAAATATACAAAACAAAATATAATACAATACTTTTAAAACTTTTCGAAAAAAAAAATGGTTAAAGTCAGTTGAGCCATTTTTGAGAAAATCTGGAAGGCTCTGTTTATAACCATTTTTCGGAAATACTTTTTAATAAAATGGTAGCTTTTTTGTAAAAAGAATTACTCAATTTAAAAAAAAAGTAGTGGGCACGTTTTTGGGAAAAATACAATTTTCATAATTTGGGAAAAAATTTACGGCAAGTACCGTTATTTTATATAGAAAAACTGACCCAGACGTTTAGGCTGCAGCTGGAAGGACAGACAGACAGAATTGTGAGACCCACTTTTTTCGACTTCACATCATCAACTTTGTCAACTTTGATCAAAATTTCGAGTTCGAATTTTTTACGAATACATAACTTGTATAGTATCTACCTATAAATCGAAAGTAGAAAGAAGAAAATAAGAGATCCAAAGAGCTTGGGCTTGATGAGGATAACTAATGCAAGAATTAGGAAACACCCAATGATGGAAACACTTCAAGGAGATTTAAAAAAAAAATCTGAAGCAACTGCTGCAATAGGTGTTTTTTTTTTTTTTGGACTATCTGAGAGGTGAAATTGAGTTTTTAATTGTAAAAAACAAGAAAACAACAGAGCTATTAAGAAAAATGTATCCTGAAAACAACTCACTTCTTAACCTTCTCTTCATAAAAGTTGATTCATATAGTCAAAGTATAACATGAAATATCAATCAACTTTATCTTCAATTTAATCGTAACTTTATTTCCGCGGCAAAAAAAAAATTCCGGCGGAAAAACTGTGTGCCATCGCGAATATCCCACGAAATAATTTTTCTCCGACAACCTACTTGTTAAAATGTTTGCCTTGAAATATGGAAAAATCATTAAAGATAGCCATTTTGCTGAAAGGAATATTTTTCCTAACAATAAATTTTAGATGATTCTTAAGAGAAAATTTCCCAAAATTGGAAATTTCAGGGAAATTTCTTTCGTGATAGGGCTGAATAACTACCACTTGAAGAAGTGTCAGAAAAAGGTAAGGAATCCAATTATAAAGACTACATATTTTACAACAGATATTAACAAAGTAAACGGTTTCAAGAATTCGGCAGAATGAAGACCTATTCAACATGCTTGCAACTTCTTTGCATCCACTTATTTTATCGTTAAGACATGTCAGAACTCAAACAACAATCTTCTGTTACTCTAATCTTCCTTGTCAATTACATATGTCAATTTCCTAAAAAATTCTTATTTTAACAGGAAATTCTGAAATACCCTGTACATCTTTTTTTATTCACCACTTTTAATTAACCTTGTGAATTTTCATCAAGATTAAAAAAAAAGTTTTCACGATATCTTTATTTGTTTAAGGCTACGTAAGCACTTGAAATTTCGATACCACGAATATTCAAAGTCGCAAAAAAAAATTGGGGGACTTCTCCCATCTCTCAACCATTTATGTGTGTGTCTTATCGGCATGAAAGGAGGGGACCTACAATTTTCATACTGACTCCGAAGTGTAGCGAGAGGTATACTTTTTCATAACAATTCTCCTTGCGAAAGTTCCGGACTCACGGGACTCACGGTTAAGATGTGTAAACATCAATTTAAATATTCAAGTGTTGGTTTTACAACACAGAACGCAACGAGTTCGAACTGTCAACCAAATTTCAACCCAAATTACCTCGATTTTTCGATTTAGTTTGAAGTACGAACGAACGTACCCAATATTGAACGTATCCAATTTACATCAACGTATCGTAACGTGTAAGATTACAACGTAAGTGTCACAGAAATTTCCACGTTTTTAGTTCCCCCTACCGCGCCGCCATATACATAGGTATGTTAACACATCAAAAATCTTTAAGTGGCTGAGCCAGCCTTTTCGATTCACCGACCACCCACAGACCCTCTGGATGACATTTCTACGCACTACCCAATAAGCCACAGACTACAATTATTATTAATTGTTAATTACATCATTTATAATTGTGAGCGTTGACATTGAAAACGCTTCTCTATCTAGGTAGGTATGTATATTTGGGATTGAAATTAAAAATATGGCCCAGGATCGCAAAGAGTGATACTATTTTAAATCGAATCTTTACTGTTGCAATGTCATGCTTGATTGATTGACTAGGAATCGATATAATGTGAGTTCTTCGAAAATGAAATTCCTAATTTAGGTACACATATCTATTTTTATGAATTACCAACACATCATTTGACCTTCAAAACGGATGCCATAATACTGAATTTCTAACGAAAAGGCGCGACAACAGACAAACAAAACAAATCAATTCTAAGAATCATCAAATCGATTCCGAATCACAGCCGTCCTCCCCCATTCCCTAAACAATTAGCTAGTTCTATAAATATGTCAACTTTTATGGGCGCCCTCATGATTTTCCAGCATTTCCATTATATAGCTTGTCTCGTTCTCTAACTGTGACTGTAACTGTGACTGTGACTCGAGACTCTGCTGGTTGACTGGCTGGCTAGCTGGTTCTCCGGATAAATGTACACACTAAGGATGGGGCGAGTTTTTTTTTGTCATGCTTGATGGAAATGAAATGAGAACTGATACATTTCGATATGTTTTTCGTTTTGATTTTGGAGAAGGCAACGATTAAGGATCACAGACAAGAACAACAACAACAACACCAACAAAACAAATTTCTTCTTTAGTCTCACATTTTGTATATACGCAATAAATACATTATTTCTGTATATCTACACACAAAGTTGGTGGGCTAAAAAGTCCCTTAATACAATTTATAAAATATACATACATAATATACCGCTGTTGTTGCGTATCATATTCATACACCATTTGGCTCGTGTGCCTGTCAAACGGCCCCATATTAAACCCTCGATTATTTATTGTTTATGTCGTTGGATACTAATAGATACAACACACCATTTAATGGAACGCACATTTATTTCACGGATATATCACAACACAACGCACAATACAATAAGTCGAATAAGAAGAGGAGTTTTGTTTTACCCATTTTAAGTGCTTTATTGGATATGGAAAAGATTTTAGAAACACAAAGTTTATTACAGCAATAATTCTATTGGGATTTTAGTTTTAGAGTGCGTGGACGAGAAGAGGTGTTAAAACGATGCATCATTAAAGTTCCATTTAAAAAAAAAAAAGAATTAAATCAATGGTTATTGTGAATGTAGGATTTCAATTCTGATTTAAAAAGATCACATAAATAATGATCAATTTAAATCTTAACTACATTTTAGTTGGAAAAGGGCATCAGGGAGGGTTATAATAAATCTCAAATTTAAAGTCACCAACAACAGGTCAATCGCAACACTTAATATTGACACTATATCGAGGTGAATATAATAAACTTCGAATTTTTCACCTTTTCTTCTAAAAGATACCTATTTAGAAAGTTTGACATGCGCAAAAGGTGAACGATGATATATTTAGAGGTACCTACTATTTTTAAGTAGGGATTAATGACAGTTAGAGCGTAGGTCGTTTCAAAGGGCAGCCCATCAGAATCCTGGTTTTTCAAATATCCCAAAAAAAAAGTTTTTAAATCCCGTCTTCTAAAATACTTATTACGTGTACATGAGCTGATTCACGGCTCGGATTCGATCTGAATCGAAATTTCGATTCAGGTATATGACGATGCCGGATCGAAAGATGGAATTGAAATGGAATCGAAGTGACAGTCTTGCTGCCGCTGTAATCCCGATTCTTCAATTCTTCGATCTAGGTATACATTTATATTTTCGATTCGATCCAGCTCGCTGAGCTGGTCGATCGAGTAATCCTGATTCGATTCGATGCAGGTTTACAAATACCTAAATCCTGATTCGATTCTGATTTAATTCTCCATGTAAACGTAGTAACTGTATTTTTGAAATCCTTTCTTTCTAAAATCCTGCTTATTCAAAATACCTACCACCACTACCATACCGAAAAATCAGACATGTAATATCTCCACAACACTTCATCACCGACAACTTCACTTATTCAGGAATAATGGGTGATCTTACTTGCTAAGTATAGCTTCAAACCCACAACTGCAATACCGACGCTCCTTCGCTTCACCGCTCCACTGCCCCGGAATCGGCAAAAACATACTACTGTTGTTCGTAACCCACAAGTCAATAACAGAGGTTTGATTTTTCAACAGTTCGTACAACAATTTGCTTATGCTGATGAAATTGACATTGGGCCTGTTTTTTTTGGAAATTATATATAGCGTGAGTTCCTGAGGTCATTTGAAGTCTAAAAACTAATGAGGTAATTTTCTCTTTTTCGCTTCGTTTTCGACTTATAAGGGTTTCCATGATTTTTATTCTTTTTTCCTTTATGTGTTAAATACTTAAAAAAATTTTATCTAAAAATACATTTAAAATTATTAAAAAAATAAAGGAAAAACCAAAGATGTTTCTTCGAGTTAAACATAGCCATAGATTTCTAACGTTGTTACTTTACTATTTCTAACATTGAACACTCAACGTTCAGCGAAGTTTTTTGTTTGTTTTAATTCGTTTTTATTCAAAATATTTATATTTTCTTGATTTTCCTTTATTTTTTGTTTTTTTTTTTTTTTAATTTTTTAATAATTTTAAAAGTATTTTTACGTACAAAATTGTTAAATATTTTTAAGGACACATATTGGGCTTTCATAATAAAATACAAAAAATAAACTTAATATAGGTAACGTATTTTTGTGAAAAAAATCATATCGAAGTCAAAAAACAACCTAAAATTACTTACAAAATTGCGGGAAAAACGTTATCCACATAGAAAAAGTTGTATGGTTGATCGATACAAATTTCTAACTGTTCTTATTTAAATAAAAAAAAAATCTAAAATCAGTTGTAGTTTAGCAAAGATAGAGCCAGTCAACGGAAATAAGAATCCAAATCATAAAAACCGTTATAATTAAAAAAACGAGAAAATTACCACTTAAGTTTTTCGACTTGAAATGACCTCAGGAACTCATGGTTTTCTTCTATGACGGTGATTTCGAGACACCCTGTATATAGAACAACAAGAAATTCAAAAATACGCATAGGCGGTAAATCATGCACAGTAGGATTGCATTTTAGGTTTTATCGTTTTATATGTAATATCGTATTATACAACGGATAGCGTTTACAATAAAACGTGCCTATTATCGGAAGAATCAATCGAGCTTTCAGTTGCAAGTAATAGTCGAAAATTCAACAAAAATGTTATAAATGCAAAAAAAAAAAACCGAAACAGGAGACCCTCTTTTGGCAATTTCAGCGATTTTGTCAAGTTTTTTTCAAAAACAAAAAAAATAAACTTTTTTTTTAAAAATCCAAGAAAAACATTTGAAACTTTTTAAAATAATCTCCATAAAAAAAAATAATGATAAAAATAATATAAGCCCAGTTTGAGAAAATCGAAAAAAAATGGTTCTATATTTTCCTGTTTTTTTTGAGAAAATGGTAGCTTTTTTATAAGAAAAATTACAGAATTTTTATTCAAGAAATTTCTGGGCACAATTTTAAGAAAAAAAGTTTTCATTCATTGCTTACAAAAAATTTACGGCCAGATCCTACTGTTATTTTTTGGTTTTAAGAAAAATTAAAAAAAAAATATGTCGAGGAAGTGCTCAATAAAAAGATATTTAGTTTAGATATGAAAGTTTTTTTTTAAATACAAATTCTATATATACTCCTGAAACTCATCAGCCAAGTAGAAGACATAGCACTATTTTAATTGAGCTGTGTGAAGTCAGAACCCCGACCTCAAAATTTTTGATCCAAATGTATCGGAACTAAAAAGTTGCCTACCACCCACAATTTTTAACTAAGAGGGGTGGGACCAATTGCATTCGTTTTTTCACCCGCCGATAATGATTGTCCACCAAAAATTTTCGTTTGTCCACCCTTAGGTCAAAAGTTATTCAACGACTGTTTTTTGGGATCTATTATTATGAAGGTAAAAATTCATATTTGAAAAAAAATCATCAACCGTTTCCGAAAAATCGAATTTTCTTTGTTCTTTTTCTTTTTTTGCTTTTGAAAATTTTGATACGTAAAATTATTTAAGCTGTTTAGAAGCTTTTGTGTAAAAAATGTATTTAAAATTTATTAAATAGATAATGAGAAAATACAAAAATGGTTCTACGAGTTGGGTTGTAGGAAACTTTTTACTTTTTGGTGGTGTTCCCATAAAATAGAAAAATTGAATAACTTTTGGAATAGGGGTGGTAAATTTTTTTAAATTTTTGTTCTGAGGTGGACAAACGATTGCCATAGACTTTATTTCGCTAAGTGAAATTTTCATTTTTTGGGTTGGGTGCTATAAAAAACAAATGTTGAATAACTTTTGACCTAAGGGTGGACAAACGAAAATTTTTGGTGAAAATCACTATCGGCGGGTGGACAAACGAATGCAATTGGTCCCACCATTCTAAGTTAAAAATTGTGGGTGTTAGGCAACTTTTAAGTTTTTGGTGGTGTTGCTATAAAAAAGAAAAGTTGAATAACTTTCGAAATAGGGGTGGTAAAATTTTTTTAATTTTTGATCTGAGGTGGACAAACGATTGCAATAAATTTGATTTCGCTAAGTGAAATTTTCATTTTTTGGGTTGGGTGCTATAAAATAGAAAAGTTGAATAATTTTTGAACTAAGGGTGGACAAACAAAAATTTTTGGTGGAAAATCATAAATAGCCGGTGGACAAACGAACCCACTTGGTTTCGTCCTTCTATGTTAAGAATTGCGATCAGTAGACGACTTTAAGGTTTTGATAGTTGCTATAAAAAAGAAATGTTGAATAACTTTTGAAATAAGGGTCGAAAAACGAAAATTTTTGGTGGACAATCATAAATGGCCGCTGGACAAACGAATGGACTTGGTCCCATCCTCTTAAGTTATCAATTGCGGGCGGTAAAGGAATTTTAATTTGTGGGGGTATTGCTATAAAAAAGGAATGTTGAATAACTTTTGTAATAAGGGTCGAAAAATTAAAATTTTTAGTGGACAATCATAAATGGCCGCTGGACAAACAAATGCACTTGGTCCCATCCTCTTAAGTTATCAATTGCGGACGGTAGACGACTTTTTTGTTTTTGGGGGTGTTGCTATAAAAAAGAAAAGCTTAATAACTTTTTTCCTGGGGGTGGACAAACGAAAATTTTGCCTGGACAAACGTGGACAAACGATGGACAAACGAATCCGATACATTTGGATCAAAAATTTTGAGGTCGGGGTTCTGACTTCACACAGCTTTTTAATTGGACTTGTTGAATTATTGATTCAAAATAGCTTATAACTGCCCCTTTAGTCCACAAACATTTTGGCATTTCGTCACGGCGACCTCACTTGGACTCATCAGTTGACTAGTGAGGGCCTTGTCAATATGCAATTTTTGTTAAGTTCAGTTCATCTTACATAGATGTCTTGACGATTATTTCTTTTTTTTTATGTTGTTTAAAAAATTTTATTTTCAAAATTTTGAAATGCATGAATTATGAAGAAACAACAGATTGAAAAACTATAACAAAATCTGTCACGTTTTTAAAAAGCTACATACATACATATACGTTTGATATTCACGGCACGGAATTATCGCAATTTTCTTAAAAAACATCAATGTCTTTTTTTTCCGTAATGTGAATTTTTTTGCAAAAACTTGGAATGCTATTTTTTTTAAACCACTTTGGGAGGTTTATGTAATCCAAATCAATCATATTCATATAAAAATGCTCTGTACCAAATTTAAAAGAAATCGGTTCAACCGTTTAAACTAGAGATGCCGCGAATATTGATTCGGCCACACTCGTCGGCCGAATACCGAATACCAACGAATGCCGAAAAAGTAGTTTTTATTCACCACAACTTACCATTAGTATTTTTAAATACTAAAATACAAATTTTTGAATAAAAGAAAACATTTATTGTAAGATAATAAGCCTTTTTTATTCTCCATTTGTTATTCGGCCGAATAGTTCACAACATTATTCGGTATTCGGCCGAATGTTGTGAACTATTCGGCCGAACACCGAATATCAAAAATATAGGCCGAATGCCGAATATTCGCGGCATCTCTAGTTTAAACTCTAACTCAAATTACAGTGGAAGCAAGGGCGACACACAGACAAACAGGCCCACGAAAACCACTTTTTCGCACTTCCCCACCATCGTATTATTAATTTTGATTTAAAATTTATTTAATTCTATTTTCGGAATGACTTATTCAAAAACTAATGAATGTTAAATTATCAATTAGTTGTCAACCAAAATAATAAGAATAAATTTGACGATTATTTTCTTTTGGTAATTCAACTAGTTGGTTCAGCTTAAAATCAGCACGTGTCCAAAATCTTAAAAAAAAACCTCTAACACAGCATTTCAAACACAATATTTTTCTCAATTAACATTCAAACGTCAAGACGGACGCCGCCGCCGCCGCCGCCGCCGCCGTGCCACCACCCCCATTTTCTAAAGATCCATTCTCGCCCATTTACCTTACCTTAACCATTACTTTCATCCTGTCACAAATCTTTTCACGTAGTGATCCAAACCTGATGGAAAAAAATCACAAACCATTCAAATCTTGAGGCAAAAAAATAAAAAAATAAAACAAATCAACAGAAAGAAAAAATGCCTGCCATCGTAAAAATAATTACGTGCTAGACCAATGAATCACGGAAGAAAGTCATCAATAATAACGCGAAAAACCCTCTCCATTTTCTCCATCAGTTTGCATCCCTATAGGTATTCCTCACCAAACTTTTCTCTCCTTCGTCTTAATCCCTTTTCTCCTCTTCTCTTCCCTTCCCTTCCCTCGTCAAACCAAACCAAGGCAACACGAATATTTTCGTTTGAATATTCAAAATAATTGATATTAACAACATAACAGAACTGGTGTGTAATTAATTTCCTTCCTTGTGCGTTCCGCTTCGATACACATGTTCCCCCCACCAAAAAAAAAGGAACGAAACATAAGGAGAACGGAAAACAGTTTTATCAATTATATTTTTTTTACTTGTCTCTGTTTCTTATCGTGTTTTTCTTATTTTGTTCTCTTTTTTTTTTAGTGGTTGCAGAAGATCCTGAATTTACGGATGTCATAGAGAATATCACCGTGCCAGCCGGAAGGAATGTTAAACTGGCGTGTTCTGTCAAAAATTTAGGTACCTACAAGGTGAGTTCATTTTTATTACACCCGCATCGGCATTTGGCATACTAAGTCACACTCTGTCTCTTGCCCACAAAAGCACACACACACACATCAACATCCATCTATCCATCCATCAGTAATGCTCACATATCCTTATGATTGCTTTTGTTTATTAGTTAGGGGAGTGGTAAAGCAAGCTTTGCCTTCAACATATATAACCCCTGACTCAAACCCTTAAGTTAGCATTAATTAACCAATTTTGCCATATGTGATGGGATTTCTTGTCGGGGAGGGGGTTGAGGAGGGGTTGAATGTTTCTGATCATTCCACATGCACTGCACGTTCTTAGTCCTTAGTCCTTATCTTCCCAACAGAGATATGAAGATGTGCGTCGTGTCGTTCTGAGGTTGAATCTCACCCCTCCCTCACCCCCATTCCAGTCTGTGTGCAGAGTTAATCTTAGTTGGCTTAGAGGCGACAACCTTTATAGAATTACAAATTTTGCTGGTAAGGCTTAATATCCACAGCAACAAGAGGATGAAAATTCTTTTTTTGTGGAAAAATATCCTGGAGGTAGTTTTGCTTCTTAACATATACTCATATAAGGATATATATGTACATTTGTACACAATTCCCATATGTTCTTTGTTTCATATGTTTGTCTTGATGGGGGGCAATTGGTCTTCGGCACCTGGCAAGTTGATTCTCTTCTGTATTGACCGAAAAATCAACACACAAAAAAAAACTTCAAGGAACATCACAGGACATATATATTGTCTTTTGTTATATATGTATGTATCTAGTCTGTGTATGAATTGGAGGTAACCAAAATGTATATAGACAAGGATTAAATTCAAACAAAAAGAAAAGGGGTTATCACTAGAAATCTGAAGAAGAAGAAGATGTTTGAATTGTGTACCTATCTATCCTCCTCATACATTTATATTCTTCCCTTAGGCTACTTTTATTATTTAAGAGATCCTTTTTATTTTATCAACGAAGAAAAAGTCAAATACTAACAAGTAAGTATAGAAATGAACACTGAAGAATAACAAGTGCTTATATCTATCTATACTGTCCCTCGTCCCGTCCGACTGTCCAGGGGGTATTTATCAATTTATTGGTAGCTAAATTGGTCAGTAAAAGAGCCAATAACCCCCTGGGCATACTGGGGCTACTTCAAGTAAAAGGATTATGTGGTGAAAGCTGTTGATATTGAAGAGATTTTTATTATATTCGCTTATAGAAGTTAAGGGATCAATCTCTATATATTATTATGTATAGGTGAGGATTAGCGAAAGAATCAATTAATGAATAAAACTTGATGGTGAAGTTTTTGCCAAGATAATGATTATGTGGAAATATTTAATTGAAGATAAATAATGGATGAACAATAAACTGTGAAGCACATGTTTATATAAAACTTTGTAGAGGAAGTCTCGTTCGATAACTTTTCAAGTAGCTATTTAAGCAATGGTTGTTTTTGTTTTTAAATATAAAAATAAATTGGGTGGCGCGACAGCTCGTTTAGAACCAGGGGCTAAGACTTACAACTCTCAACCATTCCAGTGTGTTTGTTTTTGACAAGAATGGAGGAGACCTACAATTTTCTCCAGAATCTTAACGGCTAGGTTAGGTTAGAAGGGGCGTGCCCAGCTCTGAGGCTGCTGCGTACACGGGGGCCTATTGGTCCATTGTGATCCCCGGAAACAGAGATAATTCCTAAACTAATGGTTGACATAGGCTGGTTCATTTACGAACCAGTCCGTGCTTTCTATAAATTTCCTCATGTTTGCCATTGAGACCTGCGCTAGATCGTCCAGTTCCCAATGGCCCAGTGTACCAATGCCACAATGTCTCGTTAGTAAACCTATCAGGGTTCTAATATTCTTTTTACTCAGTGATAAAATATATCTTAACGGCTAAGGTGAGAAGCACTTTTTCATGACAAGAATAATACTCTTGGAGGATTCGCCAATTCCTCGCAAGGCGCAGTTACCCGTATTTAAGTGACATAAGCTGGGAATCGAACCCAAGGCCTTCGGCGTAACAATTCTACCATTCATCTACCATTACGCCATGGGCTACTACAAAAACAAAAATTGCAACAAAAACTAAAATCTGATGTTTCCAATTTAGCATTGAAATTTTGATTTGAAAAGAAATAATTATCGAAGTGAAAAACATTCAACAAAACTCTCAGGGAAGAATGGATTGTAATGGTCGTAAGGCTTAAGTGTCTAGTAAGGCTGCAGGTGGTAGATTAGGTTAGAAGGAGTGATAATATACACGGCAAGCCATATCTCCTCACTGGAACCTCAATGGATTAATAATTGTACTCCCAAGGATGTAGGTAAGGAAATAGTGGAAGCTTAGATATTTGGTATCTCACTGACCTATCAAGAATTCTAAACGAATTTTCAGGATGTTTCTAAGTGACAAAAACACCTAGTTCGTAGAAAAATTATTCCCCGAAGGCTGTCTTTATGGTTCTTGCAAGGCTATAGGACACTCACTAAGGAAGTGATAGGAGCTCTCTTTGGCCTCTTCATACTGACATACCCTATATAAGTCATATGTGCTTATGCTCATGTGGATTTTCCCATTGACTTATGTGACCCTTAAAAATTCATTCCTAACCAAGAGGGACAGTTCAAGCTTACCTATTTCGAGAAGGTAGTCTGAGTTATTTTTTCTTAGAAAGATCCGACCATAGGTTCCTCGTGTCCCGACAATAATGTTAATTTCTTCGAGGAAATTCTGGTGAATTCTACTGTTTTTTTTTTTTTGCTCCAGCAGTGTAGATACCTTCAGAGGATTTGGTTTGGTTTGGATGATCCATTTTAAGTCAATTCATCCAATATTTCGTTCCCATGAATGTAAAGGATTTTTCAATAGGGAAATACCAATTTTGTATTTTAATACAAACGCACTCTTAAACTTTTTGTTTGATCTGTCATCTCAAAACGTTAGTCAAGGTTTATATTTTCATTTCATCATGGTAAAATTTACGAACAGGCAACATGTTTGGAAATTATTAAAAAAATACTACCAAAATCAGTGGTCCCAACTTACTTCAATTTTCGGTCATAATAATCGTCCCACTCCCACCAGACTGCCTGTGCGTGAATGTTCCTGTGCTAGGAAAGTAACGCACTGGTCGAATTAGGTACCGAAAATATCCAAGCCATTCGGGCTTCAGTAAAAAATAAACCAAATCAGTCGATTCCATCATGCTTTTCACAAAAATATGGGCATCTCTTCAACAAAATTTTTCCTAAATATCTTGGTTAACACTGTTTCAAGATCAAAATAAACTAAAGAACTGAACCTTCTTGATCATTTTAAGCGCCGAAACTTCTCCGATTGGGTTCTGCATTAGTTTAAGAAAATAATGAGATTTTTCATCATAAAATCATCTTTAGCGATGCATCAGCGATGAAGTTCGTTTTTGAATTAACAAATTAACGTCAACGTGACGTGAACTTGTTAACAAGCAGAATATGTGTTATTGGACAACAACAGACCGAAATGTGGTTCAAGGGCTCTATTGCATCCTCAAAAATTGACTGTGTGGTCTGTAATTCATATCGGAAGTGTGATTGGACTGTATTTTTTTCATCGAGGAAATACGGTCAATGAAGTTCCGTATCGTTGCAAGGTTATTTTTAGCCAGAATTTGATGGACTTTAATCAGTGGTGCCACATGCCACACAGCTGGTCAAACTATCAAACATTTTCAGTAATCATGTAATCTCGAGAAAATGGTACAATCGAATGGCCTACTCGCTCATGCGATTTAATGCTATTGGATTTCTTTCTATGGAGTTTCATTAAGTCTTTGGTTTATGCCAACAAGCCAACAACTTAAGTGGAGCTAAAAAACAATATAGAACACGAAAGAGTGGTGGAAAATTGGAAGCTTTATTCCCTGAACATAATGAAGACAGTGCTGCACCTGGAACTGAAACCGGAATAGCTTCCAAAATAGTTCAAATATAACGCGATGTAGTTGCTATCGACGAGTTCGGTAGGTTTTACCTTTTCACGTATATGGCTTTTTCCATTCCATGTTATTAGAAGAGAAAAAAAAAAAAGATCGACCGTGTCGGCAAAATATGTATGTATTTGATCTCAGTTCGTCGCAAAAAAAAATTATAAATAAAAAAAAAAAAAGAATATCGGAAATAACAAATGTAGGACGTTTTTTTTTTGTTAATACACAGAAAGCTGTTAAGGCATCGTGAGCGCGTAAAAAAAACATTTTCTGCCAGCTATTTCAACTCCATCTACACAGTTCTAGTTGGAGCACTTTATTGATCTTTTGATGAAATAGTGGGTTATCTGAAAAGATGCCTGATCCTATACTACACCCTTATCGGCCTTGGAGCCGAAAGGTCTAAATATGTTACAGTTAATGAACCGGTTTTTCGACCAGTCTATTGTGTTAAGGCCACTGATATTGTCTGTTTGAATGTCTTTGTTCGTAATGATTCTATACCCGAAATGCCTCCTTTTCCAATTCTTGCACTTTTTAAGTCGTAGATGTAGAGCACTGTTGGGCGCCATTTATTTCATAAATAGTGGGTGTTGGTAAGTTACGTTTCCAGGACTGTACACCAGTCTTTGAATTTTAGTCATGGTTTTAGGATTATTTGCCTATTATGTAAACTGTAATATCGACTAAATACACAAACCAGGCTCACAAACTATTAAATTTTGAAGAATAAAATTCAATGATTTTGAACTTTTTAAATGATACGAAAAACATCTAATATAGAATAAGCCACCTACAATTAATTAATCAGCTTGATGAAGAACATTCTAACCACATTAAAATCTATAATTAGTTTTTGAACTCGAAATTGTATTAAATATAATTAAATATTAAGAAAAAAACTTTAAATCGAAATTAAGATTTTCTTTTTTTATTTTTTTGAAAAGTTGGAATGTTATCTCATTCGACCGAGCGACCTTCAATTCAAATGTAAATTGCCTCAACCAAAAAAAAAAAATCTAATTTCCCATACTTCCATCAAAGATCTAACAATTTAATTTAAGATACACCTCTAACTCGTCTATTGGATAAGGCATTATTTTTTTTTCTTCTAAATATGTATGTCTTCTTGATGTTGAATTAAAAGAAAGAGAAGTAAAAAAAAAATCCCATCAAGTGAAATTAATGACTTTGCCTCGGTCGTTTTGTATATTTTTCGTTCGTTCGTTCGTTAAAAAAAAAAGAACTGCCACGTTCCATTACCACACACCTAAACAAAATGACAAAAAAAAAAAAAAAAACATACATATAAAAAATACCATACATCTCAGAAGTAACATACAGAAATAGTCAAACGAAACAAACAAAAAAGAAAAAGGATTCCTTTGATGTCCTGTCCGATAAGCTTTCTCACCCATATCTCTTTCTAATGCGGCAAAGTCGTCGAGAAAATTCAACTAAAATCCCACGACAAGAAGTTGTACGTAGTATTGTGAACAGAAGACAGACAAAAATCCTCTTTTTTTTATGGCGCTTATCCTGGCTTTGGATTATAAAAAAAATTTATAAAATATAGGGTTACCATTAGGAATTTTTTTTTAATGTTCAATTGAAGATTTTATTAAAAAGAAAATGAATTTGGGCATTTTTTTGATTTTAAAAGAAAGATGAACAAAAAATTTGGGGTCTATGGACATTTCAGGTTTGAAAAATCATTAAAAACAATTGAAGGGGTTTATTTTTCGAAAAACATGGTAAGCTAGTGCTAGTGAGATATGTTCAATTTTAAATTAGGAAGCAAAAGCTTAGGTATAAAAATTACTCACCAAATTGTATTAATTAATATTAATTATTTTTGTCACAAGACTTACCTGGAATTAAAAAGGAAAAAAAAAAAAAAACTATTAAAAATATATCACACATGTGTTGTTTGTAGGTATAATAATAAATACAAAATAATTAATATAAAAAGAGAGCAATTTTAAATAAAGGTTGTTCCAAAATTCACACAATTTTTAAATTTACGCTATCATTTGTGCACTAAGGTGTTGCTTACAGCTTGAAGGCTGGCAGTTGAGGGTTATTAAAAACGGAACGCCACAAGAAAACACAACGTTTTTTTCATTGTTAAACAACAGTTTGAAAAAATAATTAAGGTTTGGCGGTGATTTTTGGAACAAAATCATTTTCAGCGATGAGATTTATTTCCATCTTGCCGGCTTCGTTTATCTTCCAAATTTTGCACATTTTGGATTCAGAAAATACACGAAGGATATTTGAGAAACAAATGCATCCACAACGTGTCACTATTTGGGGGAAATTGAGCGCTGTATCAACGTTATTAAGTCACATTTATGTGGAACGTTTACAGAAAATGTCAACAATCCTTTAAGATGTAAACTAGTTAATAAGATAATATGGTAAGGCAAATCAAATAAAAAATAAAATAAAAATAAATAACAAGCATTGCCATCAAACAAAAAATTACCGTGCAACACATTTTTTAAAAAACCATGACATATGAAATAAAAATTTTGAATAAGTATATTTTTAGGAGAAAAAAAAATTGGTACGCCAATTTGTAGTACTTATTTATGAAGAGTTAAAAAATGAATTTTGAAAAAAAATCATCCACCCATTTAAGAAATATCGAATTTTCAAAAAAAAAAAAAAAATGTTGTTTTTTTTTAAATCCAAAATTTGATTTTTTGAAAAAATTGAGATGCAATATTATTCTAACTTATTAGTAGTTTTGTGTAAAATTTTTTATTAAAATTGATTCAACAGATAATGAGATAGTAGGAAACCAAAAAAATGGTTCTATGAGAGGTACCATTTTTAAACGATAGATAATTTTGTTTTCTCAATAATATGGTAGATCATTCTGATATTAGTTTACACAAAAATTCTAATCAAAATCGTAGGAGCTGTTTTAGAGAAAAATGAGATTTCAAATATCGATTTTTAAACATTTATATTAGAGGTACCGTTATTTTTGGTTATAAGAAAAAATTTTATTTAAAATCTGCTAGATAATGTCAAAAAACTACGAAGTGCTAAGTTTAATAAAAGTCAAATAAAAAATGTTGATAGGTACTTTTTTTAAAATCCAATTTTTTTTTTTTAATTTTGGCACAAAATAGTTTTAAAATTACTGTAAACATTCTCTATAAAACAAAATTGATCAAAATCAGTTGTACCGTTTTTGAGAAAATCGAAAATAAAAAAAATGGTTCTATGGGAGGTACCTACCATTTAAAATCATTTTTTTCGAAACTTATTTTTTTATAAAATGGTAGCATTTTTGTAAAAAAAATTATTAAATTTTTATTAAAAAAAAGTTGTTGGCACGTTTTTGAGAATAATAAGATTTTCATAATTTTGTAAAAAAAATTGTACGGCAGGTACAATTATTTTTTGATCTTTAAAAAAAATGAAAAAAAAAACTCTCGTATCGATTAAATTAGCCGAGAAAAGATGAAAATTGGAACAAATAATATGAGCTTTCATCAATTTTTCAACGTTTCTTGAACATTTGATTTGAACTTATAAGAAGCTCTTTATAAAAAAATTTCAGCAAAATCGGTTCAACAAATAATGAGATACGTAGTCGAATACCAAAAAAAATGGAATAATAAAAAATTAGTTCCAATAATATAGTAGAACGGACTCACGTAAGAATTTTAATCAAAATGGTATGAGTCGTTTTCGAGAAAAATAAGATTTTCCTTATCGGTTTTTAAACATTTGTGTGGGAAGTACCGTTAAAATCTACTAGATTGTATAAAAAAAAAAACTGCTGAGAGCCAAATTTAATAAAAATCGACCAAGTCGTCCTTGAATTATTAAGTTCTCAACAAAAAAACCAGCAAACAAAATGTTTTTAAAAAATTGCTTAAACAAATATTGATTAAAATTTTTTGAACCGTTTTTAAGAGAAAAATATGATTCTCTGTGAGTTAAAATTTATAACCAATTTTCTGACTTTTTTTATAAAATGGTGGCCTTTTTTTCCAGTGCGATGTGTGGAATTTAAGACTCTAGACACAAATTAATCGAGAATCTCAAATTGATTAAGAATTGAGATTGAAATTGAAATTGAAGTCCTATTGCGGTTGAAGCTATTTAAGAAACTTACGACCATATTATTCACTCGATTCATCCAGCTTAAAACTTGAATCCGGATTTAAATTATACAAATTCAATGTAAATACGTCCGGATTGAAGTTTTAATTAGGATTGTATCGAGTGAATAATATGACCATTAGTCAACCAATGTTTGAAATATTTTTTTATTTTTCGTTTCAGCATAGCTATCAGATATGTAAAATGTTTTGTACTTCCTGTGATGGCAACTTTTCAGAGGTAACTCTGTTCTTAGTAAATTCTCCAAAACAGCATAACACAAAAAAACAAAGTGAATGACCTCTAAATGGTTAAGCGTAACGCTATTCTCTACGAAAGATGATTTTTTTTTGCTGTGAGCTTCCTTTGTCCTGATGGACCGGGATGATAATTCTTTTCTTTTTTTTTGTGTAGCAGAGTTTTTATTTTCCTACCAAATTAAACTTAAATAGAAGGCGGACTGTGATCCATGAGTATTGCATAGATGAAGAACGAAAGGAAGATTCTTATAAAATTAATGTTCAACACTTTTCATCGAATAGAACACCGAGGGCGTCAAGGACATTGTGATGTGCAAGTATAGAAGAGTGAGTCTATAATATCGTTTAGCTTTATAAAGGGGGAAGAGCCAAATGTGTACCTCATTTCATATCCTTTTTTTTTCATCTTTTAGGGAACTCTACGTTAGGTTAGGTAGGTAATCGCTGAATGGATAAAAAGAGTGGGGTTTGAAGTTGGGGTTGGGGGTTATATGTAGGAGCAGCTATAATGTACAATGTACATTCGCGTTGTGTTTAGTGTGTTTAGAGCTTGACGGGATATCCTTGTTCCTTTATAACACACAGCAAGCAGCAGCGCCATGAATCGATTAAGGATTATATGGCATAGCACGTACATGACATGTGACTATGTGTCCTATACATGCTGCATACAGGACCTGATATACATATATATGTAAAAGAGAATGAGTATAAAGAAGTGAATTTGCACAGAGATGGTAAAATATATCTATAATGCAAATATATACATATGTACATTATGGAAGGATGGAGGAGAAAAGAATGTTTGGTTGATGTTGTGTTTGACTTTTATTCATTTTGTCAACATGTCGTCTGTTGTTTTGCGGATGCCATCATCAATTTCACTTGTCACATGGATAGAATGGATATGGTGTTGACGACTTTCTGATGGGACGGTGACGTTTGATGATATAGAAAAAAAAATTGACTTAAATCAAATAAATATTATAGAGGAGATAAAATAGAAAGGGGGAGAGGTTATATATAGGTTTAATGAAGTTTCAAATGGAAGCCGGGTGCATATTAGAGAGAATCCTAAAGGCTTATTTTTATGAAGCCTGAAATTGTTGTTCATTCATTGATGATCATTTTGCTATCTAATTATTTTCCAATCGTTCAATTCTCAAACAGGCAGAATAGATGTGGAGCTAGAACACCATGTCTAGGTTTACGGCAAAAGTTTGCATAGATTTTTTGCGTGACAGATTCCCTAATAGCTCCTTAAGAGGTGGTTTGAACTGTGGCAACAGCATGTAACTTGATACAGTCGAGTTAAGCTGATACAATCGAGAAAAGGCAGTTCTTAATTTGTTTCAAACGAATCAAAAACAATCGACTGAGTTTAATTAGGACTTGCCTATATATGTATGTATAATCGATTATATCAATTAAACTCGATTGTATCAAGTTAAGTGCTGGACCTTCTAGCCAGGGGACCTCTGTGATTTTTTCTGTGGGGATACCTGTCCCTTGTTTACAACGATCTTCCCAAGTCCCTGGAAGATCTTAAAGACAACCCACATTCTTGCTTGAAAGAGTGCACGAAAATTACAGAAAAAGTTTGCAGTGTGATGGCCGCTATTTGGCTGATAAATTGTTTAAAACTGTATAAACATAAATCTGCAGTGTAAACAAACCAGATAAAAAATTAAAAAAAAATGATAAATTTAGAATAGTGTACGGGTTACCGTAGGTCACCCCGTAGAAGGCATATACATAAGTAGACCCCTTCTCCCTTTTGTAAGAAATTTACTATCATGGTTCTATTTATTTGTCGACGAGCTAGTTAAATTAAAAGTGATTGCAAAATTTTGTACTAAACATACAACAAGAAATAAAAAACTGAAATTTTGGCAAACGACTGTATCTTAACTTTTTTAAGCATTTTAAAATAAATTGCAAAATTTTACACAAGAGAGACTTCAAAGTAAAAATTATTCGATGGTTTTCAGAAGCTTTATTTAAATTATCATATTCAAATTTTAAACAACACTTTGTGGACAATTATTTTAAAAGCTCAGCCTTAATAACTGTAATTTAAAAATATATCAAAAATTTAGCACCCCCTGGTTCAACGCATTACGTTTATTTATAAAAAATGATAACTTAAAAATGGCGCCCAACGTCAAATCAAGTAAAGAAAAAAAACACAAAATATATTCGTATTTTTGATTAGGTACGTACTACTAATTTTAGAATCTACTAAAAATCTAGCCCCTTCAAAGCTTGATTTTTTAAAAACGATAACTAAAAAATGGCGCCCAACGTCAAGTCAAGTCAAAAAAAAAATATATATTTGTTTGTTTGATTACGTAGGCACGTACTCCTAATCTATGAATCAGCCAAAAAAAATTTATCCCCTTCAAAGCTTTACATTGATTTATCAAAAATGATAACTTAAAAATGGCGCCCAACGTCAAGTCAAGACAAGTACAAAAAAAATTATTCATATTTCTGATTAGGAAGGCCCGTACTCCTAATCTAAGAATCTACCAAAAATTAAGCGCATTCAAAGCTTTACATTGATTAAAAATGATAACTTAAAAATGGCGCCCAACGTGAAGTCACAAAAAAAATTATTTGGTTTTTTGATTAGGTATTCCAGATATAATATCTAAAACAACAAACTCTTCTTAAAGCCTGAATTCACCATCAAATATGCACACATTTTCATTAAAAATTATTTTAGCACCATTATTAAAAAATGGCTAAGCCTTTCAATATCCCAATTTAAAAATTTTCCTTTCTCCTCCTCTTAACCTATATTCTCTTTATATATAAAATTCTAACAGACTAGACAAAGTTATGTCTTTCGGTCGTTAACTCTTTGCATATAGCTTCCACTTATCCTTCATATCTAGACAAGGACCTCTCATCTCGAAAATCTAATTGTCACTCCTCATCATGGGAATTCCTTTAGAAAATTTAATCGTCGCCTACTCTATTCATCCTTATTTTATGCCAATTTCCTTATTCAAAATGTCACACCCGTTATACTATATAAACCGCAAATCACATTTGTGATGCTTAAATGCCTACAAAAAGGAAACTGTGCAGCAATATAAAAAAAAAAAAAATGAAAGTAAAGAAATCCCAGTTCAAATCATGATGGTGTCCTGTGTGTGGTTCTTCTTTTTCACTTTTTTTTGATCGTCTATGGCGAATGGTACCTCTCGGTCGTCCTATATATAGCCACCATCTCAACAGGACAAAATGGTTTTAATGAAATTAATTAGACCAACCAGATGAGATTTTCTTCGTCGTCGTCAGCAATTGCACAGCGGCTCCCTCTCTCTGTCTCCTTTCGAAATTCCCAGTTCTCATCCCCTCTGGAAACGGTGTAAGTTTACTTTTTCATCCGTGTAATTGGAAAATTATCCTTTTTTTTCGTTTCCTATTCCCTCTTGCCTCTCTCTCACTCCCTCATTAAATATCTCTGATGACCAACACGGGGAAAAAGTATCATAAAGTGCCTCGCCATCCGCTGCAACAAGGTCCTTTGGGTTGATGCTTTCTTTTTCTATCTTTCTTTTTTTTTCAAGAGGATAATTAAAGCTGTAAAACGGCGCTTAAATTTGACGATGGGCATCACCATTAACATTGTCATCAGGCTCATCCTCCTCTATTCAGTTTGTTATGATGCAAAAAGGACACAATTTAAAAAAAAAATCCTGGTTTAAAGGGAGATGCATTCAAAAAGGACAATCTTCCCTAATTTGGTGGACTATTTCTTTATGCTTGATGGAAGGGCGAAGCGCCATCTGCTTTTAGCATCAAAATGTGGTCTTCGTGTCGTCACAGGATCATAATTTCCTCACTTAAGAAGGTATTGGTGATGGTGGGGGGGGGGGGAGCTGGAATGAGCCTAACAATATGTTGTTTTTTTTTTTGTATAGGTTGTGCGAGCTCCTTATCTGGATTCATTCATTCTCCTGGGTATATGTACACAAATAAATTCCTCGAAACCCCAGGAATGATTTTATGTTTTTTTGTTTAATTTTTTTTTTTCTGCTTAAAAAGGTGGAATTATAATAATAATGCAAATATTTGAAGATGAAAACAAGTAAAACCCCAAGACTAATCAGCCAAATCAAGCCCTAAGGACTTGTTTGCGACGTGCTCACGCATTTCAAATTATAAAAAGAAATATGGATGAATGGTCTTTCTTCGTTTATTGATTTTTTTTTTCGAAGTTTGAGCGAGAGAAGTCATAAGGAAGTACTTACGAGTTTTTTTTTTTTTTTTGTAGGTATTTGGTAGGAAGATGCATGGCATCAGGAAATTGATTTTTATCGGGTGATTTGTGTTTTTGCATTCATTATACTCAGAGGGTAACATCATATAGATGATAATTATGTTGATGGTGATTGGTGAGCAATGTTTTTTAAGGCGAAGAATTTTTTTGAAGAAAACAAAAATTCCCCGTTGCTGGTTAAAAATAGTATTTCATCGAATTATTAACAGCAGGCATTACAAATTTTAGACCTGCTATTATTGATTTTTAAAATCAAAAAAATAAGTTTATAGGAAAAATTTGATGTATCGCATAGCGATTACCTAGTCTGCATACCAAATTTTGTTTTCTTGAAAAACTTACTATCTTAAGGTGGCATCACTCAAACCACAGTTCAGTGTGAACCTAAGCCTCAACCAACAAGCTTTCTCAACCAGCTCTAGCTACCTGTCTTCAGTAGTTTCTATGGGAAATTTAGTTGATATCCCTGACTGCCACAATCCAGATATGCGCCTTCACCTACGTAAGTCGCAGTCCTGTGAGGTGAAGTCAGAGATTTTATCGGTCGAAGCATTTGCGGTCTATTTAATTTAAATCATTCATCTAGATGGACTTTACTCTGACTTTACTCTGAAAGTTTTCTGCACAAGCTTTAGCTTGGCGAAGAAGAGGGAGAATCTATTCTTCACCTTCTCTGTACATGTCCTGCTCTATCTTAAAAACGTAGGCTCTTCGTGGGAGAATTCTACTATTTACAATGATCCCAGTGATCTGTCATGGCATAAGTAGTCTCGCAAGCTTCTTAAGGAGTTCATAGTGGTTAAACGAGTATGGGAAGCAATATTTTCTTTGATTCATGTGATATCACAATGGACCAGCGTATGGTCTAGGTGTTTCAAGCGTTTCTGCTTAACCTTACCTAGTTTTGCTGTTTTATTGCTTCTTTTAGCTATCGACATTTACGGGACTAAAAAACACCAATATTTTTAATAGTCCAGTCAATAAAGCATTTCACTCGAAAAAACTTATTTGTATCTTAGAAGAAACATTAACATATTTTTTTTATTATGGTTTGTTATGCTCGACATTGTAGTTTTATTATTTGTTGCCATTATATAGCGTCTGCAGAGTAAGACCTTCATCTTTTTTTATCCGCAAGTCCTTCGTTTGGTTCTTCAGTTTCTTTTTTACTTTTGGTAAAATTTCCAGCAAGGCGCTGAGCGTTAAACGGAGAAAAAGGGCTGATACTGGACTTTCATAGGAAAGGAAACAAATTTGCGGTGGTCTTGTAACCGTAGGTGAGGGCAAATGGATGATAACATAGAACCACGGAAACAACAACAAAACAGCTGCACCAAACCAAAAAGCGGATGTAGACCAAACAGAAAACAAATCGACTAAATTAGTTCGGGATTATATATTGAGCCCCAAAACTATCATGTATTCACGGGTCAGGTTGGGAGTCCATTAATTATGTAAATTCTTTTACTGGGGGTATCTTTTAAATTTCTATGTAAAATAAAAGTCGATGGTATCAGGTAAAGACATTCAAATTGTCATCCGAATCTATCTGGATTACTTTTCTTTGATGAATAATCTCTTGTGAAAACATAATATCTAATGACATCTGAGTTCACAATAGCTTTCGATATTTTGAATTTTTGATAATCGTCTTTGGACAAAAGAACATATAGTAGATACCTACATATATCGAATTTAAATCTGGATGTATCGAGTGTAATTTATTTAACAAGATATCATTTTAATTCAACATTAAATTCCTATAAGTACCTACAATAATTTTGCATTATTTTGACATGACCACGGTATTAATTTTTACCAATTTTGTACTACTGTAAAATTCAATTTAAAAACAAAGCCTATATTGACTTAACGATTTACATAGTTATTTTAAAAATGCTTTACCTGGCAACCTTAACCTGATCTTATTTTTACTTAGCGGTTTGTCTGTTAATTTAAACAAAAGTAAACAGATCATCGTGTAAGTATTAGAAAATGGCATTAAAATTAAGTAAATGAAAATGAAGTAAAACTTCATATTTCCTAAAAAAAAAAGATTTAATTTTATCATCCTGTTAAGTAAGAAAAAAAACTCTTGTTTTAATTTAGATTCTACCTGAAAGCTGTTTTGATTTTACACTATATCTGCTTATATCAACCCAAAAACACTCAAAACAAGTTAATGGTTAGATTAATGTGTAAAATTTGCAGATGCTTTTGTCTACAATTAATCTGATAGAAGTATTGATGTTCTACGTCAAGGATTCAGGTAAAATATACAGATGAGCCCCCTGTTAAATTTACAGATCCCCATGTTTATTTATTCCTGTTCTCGTGTATATTTAATAACGCCTCTGGTTAAATTAAATATTGAGTCGTGTTAATTTAACAGGAATTTATGTCAGCTTTAAAGTTAACCCAAGTTAATTCATCTTGATTGATGAAAATTAAATAAATAATCCTCTTAAATCAACATGAAATTGAAAAGGATTATTTAATAATTTTCATCCGAAAGAAGAAAGTTTAATTAAAATCAAAGTTTAATTAAAAAAAAAATTATAAGTTATTACTAATTTATTGTTTATTCTAATTAATAGATTTTAAATAAATAATGACATGAATAAATAAAATAGTGTAAGGCGTTAAATGAGCCTTAATCACTTGCAAAATAAATAGTGGACGAAAAGTCGAAAACTGAACGAAAAGTAAGAATACGCTTTTTTGGGTGCATCTTATGATTTTCTTGTATTTGCTTGATGTCTTACGACCGTTTGAGTGCCTTTCCAACCATCACATGTAGTTTAAACATAGAGAGATGAAAAGCTTCTTTTTAGTTTTTGCCACTTTCTCATAAAATGTATAAAGTAAAAGAATGAGTGTTTTACTGAACCTTGAACATTTCTAAATAATCAAGAATTTCTAGCACGCAATTATATCTAGGTACTTCATCCAAAAGAATTACTTTGAAAATATCTAATCGCAACAAACTATCAAATATTTAATCTATTCCAATCATGATGTCACATTTATGTCCTCCTCGTCTTCACATAAATAAACTATCTATGTATATCTCATTCAATATTTCAAATATCCAATTCAATAGTTTTTTTTTTCTATTTTTATCTATTTTCTATTAAGGTGGCGTGGATGCATTTTGAACAATCAGCAATCCTTACCGTACACAATCATGTGATCACACGTAATCCTCGAATTAGTGTGACACACGATAAGCACGACAAACATCGAACATGGTTCCTGCATATCAATAATGTCCAAGAAGAGGACCGAGGTCGTTATATGTGTCAAATTAATACAGTGACAGCAAAGACGCAATACGGTTTTGTCAAAGTTGTCGGTAAGTTATTTCAACACACCTATATATGTATGTATATATCTATCTATGTATCTATAAAAAATATTTATACGTTAATAGCTGACAATGTTTGTGTGGATAGGAATATACTACATACATATGTATATTTATATGTGTGATTGAAAGTCAATATTGTTCTGGGGAGAAATTTATAGGTGTCCACTTCATTTTGAAGGACTTAAATGGACACACAACCGTCCAAAGTGAATTACCTTCGGCGTTTGAACGGACATATATGTATAGAGTTTTCGGGGAGGGCATCATCATCATCAGATGCGGATAAATCGGTTGGGAAGAGTGGACACACAATGCGGACAACTGTCACATGAAAGTTTACCAAAATACCAAAACCTAACGAGGGGTGATTAATGTTTCATTTCAAACATTTTCGATTGCCCATTGCCCAATGTCCTCTATTCAATGTCCCCTGTCCAATGTCCAATATCCAGCCTTAAGACACAGAGGCAGCTTATGGGAAAAGAAAGAAAGAACAGTCAAAAACAGGCCTCAACACAAGATGCCAAGAAGGAGAAGGAGGAGGAGGAGATGAAAGAAAAACTTTGAATTGCCACAAACCGTTACGATGAGAAGAAGGGGGTGGGGGGGAAATATCATTGGACCCCAACATTTACCGTCTGCCATTTGTCGTTACGACTTTGGTTTTGGCCGAAAAACTTTTCTAATAAAACCGATTACACACGTTTTATTTCTTGTTTACCTTTTTTGTTTGGTCCTTTCTCTGTGAATCTATATATACATATATATGAGTGTCGAAGGACAATATGAGGATTTTATCTACAAAATGGTCTAATGTCATCGTCCGTTTCAAACCCTCTTCACATCGCCATTCCCCATTTGATTGTGGCGATTGCAGGAACTTTAGTACATATTATATAGACGGCACACTCAAAAATCAAAGGACAACTTCCGAATTAAATTGAAAGTGGTTTGGGGTATTTGTCCCATTTATTATCCTTTTTATACTCTTTTATTTTTTTTTTTTTCTTATGTGTGTTTATCAGATAACGGAGATGATATCGTTAGTTTGTGTATTAAAGGTTACTGGGTTTATACTTGATTACCTTATATTTTGTCGATAGGGTTTTTAAAAAAATTCTTTTACCTTTTTGTTTTATTTTTTTTTTTTTCTGTATTTTATTTTTTCTTAAATTCCATTCAAGTGTGCATGCATTAGCCATATTGGAATGCAGTTTTTTTTTGCGGTTTAAGATTTTTCCCTCAGCCCCCCTTTAAATGAAATAAAAGGGGAAAAAGTTTTGTTTTGATAAAAGTTTGGTAATTTGTTGGCATTGTTGCCAACAAAAAAAATAAATATGTTTTCCCATTTCCACTTTCACGAGACTTTTATTATAATTTGGATGCTTGAACATTTGTGTTTGATTTTAATTTGTTTTAAGGGAACATCAGCAGGATATAGTTTTTGTTGTTTTAAAATTTGTATCTTTTTCAGAGATATGAATAAATTTTTGATATAGCAAGTGAGTCTTCCTTTTTATATGAGGCTAAGTATAATGAGAAAAATGTATGTCAATGGGCCTGCAAATTGGTGTGGAAAATATTTAAAATAATTAACAGAAAAGATTATAATAAGACATTTAGTTCACGATGGAATGTTTGCTCAACACACAAGTTTAGTTTTAAGATGTCAGTTTATATTTTAACAAGCTTTTTAAGATTTAATATCTTAATTGCTGTAAATTTTACTGAGCGCCCTGTGAGAGTGGTCACAGGTTATTAAAATAAAATTTATTTTTAAAATTATTTTTTTCCTTACAAGTTATTTCCAAATTACAATAAAAGAACCAGGTTTGCACATTAAAAATGGTGGAGTTGTAATCCTAAACTAATTAAGCTGATATTTTAAAAGATTGTGCGGCAAGATTGTTTAAAAATTAGTTTTATGAAAATCCAGCCACTTTCACGCCCACTTTTATCATATTTTTTTTTTTTTATTGAATGTCCTCAGAAAGATTAAATATTGTAATTAAGCTCTCTCAAACCTAAAGCATATCATTAGTTATTTGTCCCGCCCACTACCACGACTATTTGTTATTTGTAGGTGATGTTCGTCAACCGCCCATCATTAAAAAAAAAAACCTATTTGACGAATATCTCGAGAACGGCTCAAATAGTATCTCCTATCTCCTATGTCACCTCTAACCTTCTTTAGTTTCATGGTCCCGGCTCAAAGAGTTTCAAATTCGTCTCAGTCTTATAGCCGACACTTTGCCTTGATTTTTATTTTATTCCCTATAGAGTCTCTCTATTAAAAGTTTTGTTTTACAGCTCATTTTGAATGGGTAGCTGTCTATATTTATTTTGAATTTGCCACATTTTCTAGAAAACTGCTCTAGTCAATTTGATTAAACTCCGTATCGGTAGATAATGTTGAAAAGGAATTTCAATCAGGACTGGCCACTAGTGTCGTGGTTTGTTTAAAATCGAAAAATTTAACTGTCGGTCGTCTCAACCTCGAAAAACTATTGGTCTTATTTATAAACGTTGTCTAACTTTAGACAACTGTCCAACTTTGGAAAATGTGTTCAAAAACCTTGTTTATTGTTTTATAGCTGCCTAACTTAGAATGAAGAGTAGATTGTCTTAACCGTAAATAATGTGATAGTTATTTTTATTAAATAAAGCATATGTCCACCAATTTGAAAATAGTAGACAAAAATCTAATAAAAACGACTGTATGAGTCGTGTCGGAATCTTCTTAGTATTGAGACGTTTTTCCTTTTTTTTTTTGCGAAAGAAATATCGAAATAGAGAATCTAAGAAGCTTCTAAATATTTTTTTGAAAAATAACATATAAATTTTTGCAATTTTTACATCTTTTTTCCCTTTTTGACGCACGAGGTTTTCGTCAAAAAGATACGATCTCGCCTCGGATCTTTTTGGGGTATAGTTTCGACGGAGAGAGATAAGACCGATACTTTGTCTTTAATTGTAATTATCAGATCACTTTGACCTGTAGAGACAAATAATTTGCGAGCCAAACGTTGTATAGAAAATACGTTTTTGCACAAAACTTTTAGAGAATTCTATGCTCAACAATTTTGTTCCTGATTATTTTTTCATAACGCCAAACGTTAGAGAATTATAAGAGAAAAACTGAAAAAAGAATACTTTTAGGCGCAGTAACTATGAAAGTAAAAATTATATCGAAAAAGGTTTGGAGTAACGAACGGTAGTTGAAATTCCTATAGAAGATTTAAAAATTGTTCTATATATACCATGTTTTAGAGATATTGATTAAAATGCATTTTTTTCAAAATGCTTTATAGGATGCCGGGCAGTTGACACAGAAAACTTTTAGACGCTCTATTGTTTTTAGATGTTTTGTTTAGCAATGATTCTAACGGGTGATTTTTAAGCTGGTTTGGTTTTGGCAACACTGGTTTTGACAGCTGACGTGTGTTTAGTACCTTGTGTCACTGTCAAACAGCTTCAGTTTGGTTTGCAATTTAACCATGGATCGTCTTACAAATGAACAACGCTTGCAAATTATTGAATTTTACTATCAAAATTCGTGCTCGGTTCGAAATGTTGTTTATCGAAAAATTGTGTTTAGCGATGAGGCTCATTTTTGGTTGAATGGGTACGTAAATAAGCAAAATTGCCGCATTTGGAGTGAAGATCAGCCAGAAGCATTGCAACAGCTACCAATGCATCCCGAAAAAGCCACTGTTTGGTGCGGTTTATGGGCCGGCGGCATTATTGGGCCATATTTCTTCAAAGATGATGCGAATCGCAGCGTTACTGTCAATGGTGAACGCTACCGAGCGATGATAACAAACTTTTTTTTGCCCGAAATGGAAGTTCTTG
Organism: Epistrophe eligans; assembly: GCA_951394125.1. Lineage (NCBI taxonomy): Eukaryota > Metazoa > Arthropoda > Insecta > Diptera > Syrphidae > Epistrophe > Epistrophe eligans. Next base: position 100,079,545 of record OX596028.1, on the reverse strand, counting down.
ACTTGCATGATATGTGGTTTCAACAAGACGGTGCCACATGCGACACAGCACGCGAAACAATGGCGCAATTGCGAGGCGAGTTTGGTGAACAGTTAATTTCACGTTTCGGGCCGGTCAATTGGCCGCCTAGATCGTGCGATTTGACACCATTAGATTATTTTTTGTGGGGGTATGTCAAGGCTAATGTCTATAGGGACAAGCAAGCTTCGATTGACGCACTGGAAGCCAACATCCATGCATTCATTCGTGAGATACCGGCCGATATGTGTGAAAGAGTATGCCAAAATTGGACTCAGCGGATGGGCTACCTGAGACGCAGCCGCGGTCAACATTTGCATGAAATTATCTTTAAACATTAAATTGCAAGGTTCAAACTATCGATTCAAATAAATATTTCATTCATTTTTTCGAATTTTTTGTGTTTTTTTTTTTTTTTTTAAAGTTCTAAACCTCTTAAAAAATCACCCGTTATATAAATATATTTTGTGGTCAATTTAAATCCCACATATTTTGTACGCAAAATGCTTCAATAAAGGTAACTTTGTTTATAATTGAAGGACTTAAGTAAAAAACGTATAAAAATTTACTTTCGTGGCACTAATTCGATTAAGTATGAAGAAAGGAATTGAATTTTGTTGACTGACAGGATAACCAGATTTGGTTCAAATGTATAATACAGTCAATTTTATACAGGGATTGTTGCATAAGATTTGACAAGAGCTAGGGAGTGTAGATTGAATCAAGACAAGAATTTTCGTTATTTTCAATCATTTTTCTGAAAAACTAGAAGACATTTAAACATCTGGTTTTAAATATTTGAATAAATTTAAAAGAATATTAAAAACAAAAATATTAATAATTATTGAAAAATTTTGAACAAAATTCTGTTCATATTTTTTTTCTCTACATTTTGCGTTTGAAAATTTATTTTTCAAAATTCACTAAGGCGTCAGTTATAGCGATCAGGAAAACGAAACAGGAAAAACTTTCAAATAGATTATTTACTAGGTTTTCATTCGATTTGAAACACAAATGTTGTACTAATTGATGACAAATAACTCAATGAATTTTTTATGCAAATAAAATTTTCAACTCAACAATTATTTTATTGTTAAAAATGCATTAATGTGTTTTCCTGATGTAAATTCATTTTTCGTGCCAGCTGATTGTCACTTTACACAAAATGGAACAAATCGTTCCAATTATTTGCGTTCCAGCTTTTACTTGTTCCACTGACAGATTTGTGATAGGAAAACAAAATCGTATCCATCTGTTTCAACTTTTCCTGATGATTTTTCCTGATCGCTATAACTGACGCCTAAAACAATTTGATTTAAAAAGCGGATTAAATAAAATGCAAGACTAGGTCGAACGAACCTTCTCTTTTATGCGATCACACTATGATTTTAAAGTCTTAATAATTTTAAAACTTTTCTCTGATAAAAGACATTTATTAGTTATTGGAGGCTATATTTTATACCAACTGCCAAAAATATAGCCTTGTTTAAGGAAGTATTATGTGAGTACATAAATATGATCAATATAGCATCGTGCTGTCTTCGCACATATGCATCGAATTTACAGTTTAAACTGTAGAATGTTAAAAAATCAATAAAATTAGAAATAAATTGATTAAAAAAAATTGATTAAGAAAATATCTGAAATTTATTTGACACCAACGCAATGTCATGATTTCTTACACAAATCTCAATTTATGAGAAAAAATTTTAAAAATCGTTGGAGGTTTTTTAAAAAATGAATTTTTTGTATTATAAAATTTTGAATATATTTTTAAGAAAAAAGTTGGTAGGCCAATTTCTAGTACTTATTTATGCGGAGTTTAATAATTAGTTTTGAAAAAAAAAAAAATCATCTATTTATTTTCGGAATATCGAGTTTTCAAAAAATAATTTTGAATTTGTTTTTAAAAATCCAAAATTTGATTTTTTGAAAATTCTGATATGCAATATTATTCAAACTTATTAGTAACTTTTGTTTAAAAGATTTTATTAAAATTAGTTCAACAGATAATGAGATAGTCGAAAACCCAAAAAATGGTTCTTTGAGAGGTACCATTTTTAAACGATAGATAATTTTTTTTCCAATAATATGGCAGATCGTTTTGATATGAATTCACACAAAAATTTTAGTCAAAATCGCAGGAGCTGTTTTTGAGAAAAATAAGATTTTCAATACCAGCTTTTTAACATTTGTAACATTATTTTTGTTTATAAGAAAAAATTGTATTTAAAATCTGCTAGATAATATCAAAAAACAGCTAGGTGCTAAATTTGATAAAAATCGACCAAGTCGATTTCGAATTATTTGACTTTTTATAAAAACCTAAAAACAATTTTTTTTTTTAATTTTGGTACACAATATTTTTAAAATTATTGTAAACACTCTCTATAAAAAAAATTAACAAAATCAGTTCAACCGTTTTTGAGAAAATCGAAAATCAAAAAAATGGTTCTATGGGAACCATTTAAAACCATTTTTCCGAATTTTTTTATAAAATGGTAGCAGTTTTGTTTTTTTTTTAAGTTGTGGGCACGGCACGTAGATACATATTTTAGAAAAATAAAATTTTCATAATTTGGTAAAAAAAATTATACGGCATGGTACCATTATTTTTGGTCTTGGAAATGGAAAAAAGGTACGGGGGGAATGACCAAAAAAACGCTAGGTACCAAGTTTAAAGAAAATCGACCCACCCGTTTAGGCTTCATTCGAACAGACAGACAGAATTGCGAGACCCACTTTTTTCGACTTCACTATCATCGTAATGTGAACCTTGATCAAAATCTAGAGTTCGATTTTTTACGAATTCATAACTTGATAAAAAAAATTTGGTGTTTTCTTTCGAATTTTGGCAATGTTGCTAAAATCATTTTGTTTTGAACTCCAATTTTGGGATTTTTGTTAAACAAATGAAAGTTTTAAATTTTGTTAGAAAACTGATCTATGGTAATATCTTGTCAATTTTATCTTCTAATTCTTACTTATTCCCATTGCTTTCTGAGCCTTCCGAGTTTATAAAAACGAAGATTCTTACACAAGCCTTCTCAACTCCTTTCTTAATGGTACCCCTATTAAGTCTCTATAGGTAGATGATTTTTCATGACAACAATTTATTTCAAAAAAACACTATAAAAACATCATCATAAGCCAAAAAAAAACATAATAAATGTGAATCCCTTTAATTTGCTCATAAATAAATGCTTTTAAAAGCTGGAACTCTATCAACTCCTTGGACTTAAACCCTCTTTATTCGATACTTGTATATAAATAGAACAAAATAAAATCAAACTGATAAGATATCAGTTCAATTTTATTTCAAAGTCTTAACTTGCAATAAACTTATTGTTGGTAAAATAATGATCAACTGATTATTATCAACAAATTATTTCATTGACCATCATTGCTTACTCTTTTCAAGCCATCACCATCATTCCGTCGAGACACATTAATTCTCCCGCACATCGAACTCAACTTAAACTCAATATAATCTAAATTGCCAAAAAAGTCATCGAAAAGATTAGCACAGAGTGTCACAGTTACAGTCACAGTGACCATATTGTATAGAATCGAAACCGACAGAAACAAATTCCACCTTAGCGAGCATCCTTATCACATTTTGGCAATAACGCACTCTCGTGCCCCATAAACCAATTGTGCGACATTAAAAGAGCCACTTTGTGGAAATCCACATCAACAAAATATCAGATAAGCTCGCGCCATTCTATGCTGTTGAAGAGGCGGGCTGAGGCGGTGGTGGCGTGGCAGCGAAGTCTTTGTGTGGTCCTGTCTTAGATTTACACACACGTTTTATCCTTAAAGTACCCCATTAAGGACTCTCCATATTGCTGATCGTATCTGCTGACAAAAGAGCAGCAAATCGTTTCACTTTATCCCTTCTTTGCACCCGCAATTCTCAAAGATCATGGCCATTAAATGGCAAATCGATGACATTTCCTCCACTTTGCCATAACATATATACATACGTACATAGATAACCAATCATTTGGCATCGATGGTTTGGTTGTTGCAAGCCCGGTGGGGAAGGGGTTGGGCAGTAACAAAGGAAGATAGATATTGCGTGCCCACATCAAAAATTGCAAACGCGCATAGATATTTATTCTTTTGAAACTAACAAGAAACAGCAAGTACAAAGTATCGTTATCATTTAATTCTGTCAAAGAAACTTTTATAGCGTGTCCTTAGTCCTTTTTGAAATATTATACCCAGCTACTCTACTGTTATACCATCGACAGGGACAAAACAAAAACTAACTGTCTTTGACACTTTCTTAACTTTGTCGTCCATTTAATTAAGATTTACATTTGCGAAGGGTGATGTCTCCCTGTATCATGTCTCCAGTCTCCTGCTCCTGGGCTGATAGTATAGTTTAGCCTTATTCAGTTCCTGGTCAAGATGATGACTTTTCTTGATGCACGAGTGTGTAACGAACGTCATCAGCTTATCTTCAATTTACGTGTCTGCCGATATCGTTACCCTCCCACCACTCTTTCTACCCTGTCAACCTAAGGTCACAGGACCCTTAAGCCAATCGGGGCAAACTGAAGAGAGGGTTGTCTGAGCCCTTACAACTCAGGCATGACCATTCCTCCCGCTAGCTCAACAGTAGGTGTGGGTCTTTGTTGTAAGTCCCAGACGTGGGTTACTTTTAATTTAAAACATGCCTGTATACTTATATATGTATGTATATATATATTAATTCAATAACCGATTATATTCCTTAAGGCCCGAATTCTGCTTCACTTTCGTTTTCTTATTAAAAAATAAGAAGAGAAATAAGAAAGGATAATCAAGAGAAAAAAAAACTATGAATATCTGATGAGAGAGGAGAAGATGTCATTACTCTCTCTGAGCTCTCCCTACCCTGTCAACCTACGCTTTTGTTGCGCTCTGTATCTACAAAAGCCCCTTTAAAAATCGTACCTGCCTCCTTGGCCAGATACTCTCTAAATTGATCTTACCCCCTTCCCATCCCTAAACACTCCTTCTATTGCTTTGTTTTTAAACTATCATCTTAATTTTTTAAAAAAAAAGTAAAAAAAAGAAACTCTTCTCATCGTCATCTGATATCAAAATCGTATCTCAACCCATTCACGTAAAGGAAAGAAAAAAATAGCATAAATTCATTCGTGTTTTTTTTTTTTTTTAAATTAACAATTTAATGAATTAAAAGAAAGAAAAAATAAACTAACATTAAAACTAAATAAACTAAACTAAAAAAAGGTAGAGCCAGGAAAAATGTTGGCTTTTTTTTTCCAGTTACAGAGCAGAATAGATCTTAAATAAAAAAAATATTCTTTGTTGTTTAAAGTTTGATCCTTTATAGCAAATTTCATTGACCAACCCTTATCTCTACTAGGTTCAAATGTGCATTTCAATTTTTAAATATATTTTTATTCTTTTTTTTTTTTTTTAATTACTTACCCCTGTTTTTTTTATATAGGGTAACCTACTAAAATTTTGTACGTCCAAGAGGGGGGATGAGGTGCACCGCTTCCTTTCCTGGGTATGATGGTTTGATTGTTGCGTTTTCGCTTTGTTATAATGCTATATAGCTACTTAGGAGAAAAAAGAAATACAATTTGAACTTTCGTTTACAAATTACTTATAGGTTAGGTCGTAGTTAATTCTTAATATGCATATGGCTTAAAGAGAAATATGTAAAACAAGGGAGAAAAAAAACTATAAAAGAAAATGTAAAAATACTTCTTTGTTATGATTCCTTAGGCACGAGATAGCTTAACAAGTAAAGATGATGAAAGTTGATGCTGTGGAGGGCACAAGTAGACGAATGAATGGATGACGAGTTCTTTCTGTCGCTATTTGGGGCTTCACACTCGGCTCCTCACTGCCACTAAACTTCGAAACAAGAAATGTGAGAGATGAGACTAGTTCTTTTCAATATTATCTCTATTCTCGATCAGCAATTAGTTCGTGGGCTTATGTGGTACATCGAATGTAGAAAGAAAAGTGAAGCTAGGATTTTCACGGTGGACAGTAGAATGGATGACTAGCTGTCTTGACTTTGTTACCACGTGGCGTGTACAGATAGAGGTGTTGGGGATGCTGAGTTGGTACAGCTGCTGGGCGAGGGAACCGACGAATCACTCTGTTGTTAGGTGAGGACTTGAGATTCTTTCCCTTCGACCTTCGTTTCGCAATAAACAATTTAGTCTTAGTCTTACGTGGAACATCGAATATAGAAAAAAGTGACAGTCTTGAAAGGCTCAGTTGGCACGGCTTTGCGGTGGAATCGACGATGGATGACGATGGATTCAAGAATGAATTCTCTTCATACCATATGTAAGCTTCCCATTCGGATCATCACTGCCCATGTATTCCGAAACAGTATGTTTAAACTGGAGCCTTTTGGTATTCGTTTTGCAACTCGGAATTATATCGTGGGCTTAGGTGGAACTTCGAATGAAAAATTAATGATAAAGAGCGATAGTAGAAAATTTGGAATCGCCACTTGGTTCACAGTTTGCTATCGTGATTTTTTGTTTTCTTTTTTTTTTTTTTTTTCTGCGTATATTAATTTCAGTAAGCACGTACCGATCACTTTTTTGATTCGCCACCAACCACCAAAAAAAAGACCAAAAAAAAATAATTTCCCTCCAACAGCATACATCAAAACAACCTCATTACTTTGCTATAATATTATTTTTTTTTTCTGTTGAGCTTGTGGCTATGATTTCATGGGGGGATTGAGTTGAAGTAGGGTTGACAAATATTGGCAAGTTTTTCTTCACTTAAGCTGAAGGTTAAATCGTGAAGTTAAAAATGATTTAGAGTTAAGAATTTTCACCCCGAATATAGCATAGTAATAATTAACAAGCTCTAAAATTAGTATCTAAATTGAAAAAATTCATATAATAAATAAAAATTGACCACACCAATTTCGACTTGACCCCAATTTACAAGGTAGGAACGTTGTTCTTCGCTAAACAAAATTAACTCCTGTCGTTTAGAAATTTATCCCGCCAAGTTCTCAGCGAAAACTTTCATCGGCATAGCACTGAAAACCTTGACTAAAAAATCATAGATTAAGTTTCTAAATTTAAGTTAGATTTTTTTTTATATAAATAAATTTTTCTTTGCATTTCCTGGTTAAAATTCATCGAGCTAGATGCGACTGAAAATCTTGCTATAAACTAGGCGAATTTTTGTTTATTCCACCTAGACGATTTGAGTTAGGCAGCAAACACATTGCTATGGCAATAGTATCGGTAGTGGCAGTCGAGGATAGGGGTTCTACAAATCTTGATATTTTTACAACCCCTGGCGCATTAAAAGATCAAGAATGGAATCTGAGAACGAGGATGAAGATCTTTTCTCGAGTACTAAGACCAGTCTCATGTTCAGGCTGAGCTAGTCGGGTAAATTACTTTCTACTGATTAATGAGCTACATCACTATTTTACCTACAAATACATCTACTCATTCTCTAACCATTTTCCTACCTAATTATCTTAGTCTAGATCACGTCTCATCGCCGAATATCTTTCGAATGTACAACCCCTAGGCTTTTACCAAATTCGTCGACCAACTCGAACAAATTGTTGCCTACTATCTTATGAATTATCGCTTTGCAGAACTTAGGAGAGAGCTTTGCATTTATACCTTTTGAGGCGTCACTTTGTACGAAATTCCTCTTGAAAACAGTGTCACCGACTTTATATTTGATTGCAGAACTGCGGGTATTATATACTTTTTCATACACCTGATGCGACTTTTCAAGAGAATCTTTAATGTAAGAGTGCAGAATATTCATTTTAGCTGCCTTTGGTAAAGTTTCTATCTCTGAATTATTTAGTCCGTCTAAATTCCTTAAGAGTTTGTAGTCACTGCCATGCTCCATCATGCGTTGCCCAAAGAGTGCCTCATAGGGCGACATGCCTATCGCTGAGTGTACAGCCGTTCTTAAGGCGCAACCTATGTGAGCCAGATTTACGTCCCAATTTGATTGATCGGTATCGATATACGATCGAATCGCTGCTAATATAGAACGGTTGACACGTTCACTAGCATTCGACTGCGGAGAGTACGCTGCGGTTCTTAGATGAGTGATTCCAAAATTTTCCATACATTTTTCAAATTCCTTACTAACGAATTGTTTGCCGTTGTCTGACAGAAGGGTTTCGGGTACGCCAAATGTAAGAAAAATTTCATCACGAAGGAATCTAAGAGCTGTTTCTGAGGTTGCTTTTTTCAGAGGTTTAATTAAAACGAATTTAGTCAGCTGATCTAAGACTACGAAAATGCAAATACTTCCACACTTAGAGCGCGGGTAGGGACCTAAAAAGTCTATATAGACATGTTGAAAAGGACGATCTACCGTAAAGGCTTTCCCCATTGGAGCTCTAAGTGTGGTATTAGGTGCCTTGGTCGTCTTACAAACTTCACAGTTTGCAACAAATTCCTTCACTTGCGAAGGCATGTTCGGCCAGTAAAACTGCTGTCGCAATCTATACAGCGTCTTTGCAAGACCGCCATGAGCAGCCCTAGGTGGGCAATGCGCAAGAAGGATCAAGTTATCGACAAGACCAGATGGAACCCAGAGCTTCCAAGTTAAGTCATCTTGTAGAGGGTTGCCAGTGCTGTGACTGACTTTTTTGTAGACATAGCCATCCGATACACGAAGGCAAGGCAACTGTTCTTTATTATTTTCTACGCTGTCTACAATCTGACGATACTCTCTCGATTGGAAATTCGGATCAGTCAAATCCAAATGTAGCACATCATTGGATTCTTTAAATGACGAATTTAATGCCTCTACTTCATACGCACGAGAAAGTGCATCCGGTACCACATTTAGACTCCCTTTTCGGTGCTCGATTTCGAAAGAGTACCCTTGCAGCTCTAGGCTCCAACGGGCTAGTCTTCCTTTAAGGTCCCTCAAGCCCATGAGCCACTTCAGGCTGGCATGGTCGGTTATGACTTTGAATTTGTAACCCTCGATGTAAGGCCTAAACTTTTTTATACCCATTACGGCTGCTAAACACTCACGCTCTGTTACAGAATAGTTTTTTTGCGCATCGTTTAATTTGTGCGAATAGTAAAATATAGGCTTTTCATTTCCACTTTCATCCTTTTGGCACAAAACTGCACCGATCCCAGTGGACGAGGCATCGCAAAGGAGTATAAACTGTTTTTTATAGTCAGGATTGACTAAGACAGGTGCCGATGTCAACATCTCTTTTATCGCGTGAAACGATTCTATTGCCTTTTCACCAAAGTTAAATTTAACTCCTTTCTTTAAAGTATCCGAAAGGTTTGAAGCTAGCGTTGAAAAATCTTTGACGAAGCGTCGGTACCAACCGGCCATACCCATAAAGCGTCTGACTTGTCTTGCCGTTTTAGGAATAGGAAAGTCCTTAATGGCGGCTACCTTTTCCGAATCTACCTTTAGCGAACCATTGCCAACTATGAACCCGAGATATTTTACTTCCTTATAACAAAAATTTGACTTTTCTACATTTATAGTGAGACCAGCCTCACTAAGTTTATCTGCAACTAATTTTAAAAGTCGTATATGTTCGTCGAACGTTTTAGAGAAAATCAGTAAGTCATCCAAGTAGACGAATATCTGGTGTCGTAACTCATGCGGGATAACTTTGTCCATGAGTCGACATAGACGTTGTGGAGCATTGCATAGCCCAAAGGGCATAACTTTAAAATGGTACAATGGCCTACCGGGGACCGTGAAAGCCGTTTTTTCCCGTGAACTTTGCTCCAGCGGTATTTGCCAGAACGCATCTTTTAAATCTACACTCGAGATGTAAAACGTATCTGAAAGTCGACCTAGGATTCCCTCAATGTGCGGCATCGGATATGCATCCGTCTTGGTTTTTTCGTTGACTTTTCGAAGGTCGATGCACATCCGCATTTTTTCTCCGCGTTTAACCAGGACCACTGGAGAGCTCCAGGAGCTACAACTTTCCTCGATTACGTCCATGGCAAGCATACGTTCTAATTGTGCATCTATTAAGGCTTCTACCGCTGGAGATACAGGGTAATGACGCTGTTTTATTGGCGCCGAGTCCCCGGTATCGATTGTATGCTCCTCGAGCCATGTTTTTCCTAAACCGCGCTTAGAAAAAGAAGGAAACATATTTACTGTTTTTTGAAGTTCCATAGTTTCATCATTCGATAACTCATGAGCAAAAGAAAGGACACTATCTCTTTGACGTTCACTTTCGCCAAGATTATTACTAACTGAGATTGTTTCTAACTCAAAGGAATGGGTTTGCATCTTGGGAATCAAGTCTGGAGCGATTTCGAATTTTTCCCAAAAATCAATACCAAGATACAAATCTTTCGTCAAAGATGGAACAACGTATAGGGTAACATCTTGGATTAATTTGTTATAATATATTTTAACGTCAACCACTCCTACAATGTTTTGCTTCTTACCGTCAGCTGTTGTGACTGCCGAGGAAAACTTTCTAAATGTTATGTTGTTTTTGTGTAAGAATTCTACACCCTTTGAGCCAATGCAACTTATGCTGGCTCCACTATCTAAAAGCCCTAACCATTCTTTGCCAAAAAGTTGCACAGTGACGTATGGCCGAGGGTCATCATTCGAGCATTTCAATGTAGTTGCAGCAATGGACTTGTGCTGTTGTTTTTTTATACTAAATCGTTTTCTTAATCGATTTACTTTGGAAGAGGGTGAAGCACTACCAAGAATTCGTTCCCTAGCTTTATAATAATCCTCCAGGCGTTGGTGGAGGCTTTTTCGAACTACTTGCGAGGCTGTCGGCTTCTCTACCTCTATGTTCTTGGGAGGTGTGATATTTCCAGAGCGCTTCAAAATTGTGAGGGGTGTATGCGGTTGTTCGACTTTCTCTAGTTTGCCGGATTCTGTTTCCTTGAGCAACTCTCTCCGGCCGGAGAGGTGCTCTTCAAAACGTTTCCCGAACATTTTGGACATTTAGGAACACATGTATTTTCAAGACCACACTTGAAACAGAAAAGGGCTCGCTGATCAACTGGACAATAGATGTAAGTATGTCCAGATTCCTTACAGTTCCAACATTTAACAGAACTTGGTTCACGTCGAGAAAAATTAACAGCCTCAATTTGAGATTGAGAATAAGACGATTCAATATCTACTTGATCTGAGAGTTCATTTATTTTACGAAGAGGGATGTTGGATTGAATCTTTTGCCTCTGAGCTTCATGATCATTTATAAACTTCTCTATGGTGCGACACACATGGACCATTTCAGCGATACTGTGTGTGTTGAAGGTGATCAGATGTTCACCCAACTTCCTTTTAACATTCTGCTTTATAATTTCAATGAATTCTCGATCGGACTTTGGATTTCTAAGCCTTGAATTCAAGGTTAACAAATCTTCATAGAAAATATCGAAGGCTTCGTAAGGTCCCTGTCTCCTATCCGACATCCTACGTGATAACTCAAAATCGGTATCAAGACTTCGGTATTGCTCTATGAGTGCTAGCCGCAGAGTTGACCAATTAACCGAGGGATTCCTTTTTACATACATCCAGAACCAGGTTTTCACTGGCCCTGAGACAAAAAAATGAAAGTTTTTTACAATGTCATCCCATGTTACGTTATAAGATGACTTAAGCCTCTCCAAACGAAACAAAAAATCGTCAACAGTCATGTCTTTGTTATCAAAAGAAATTCCCCATTTATGATAGTTTGGGTACCTTCCTCCAAAACCAAAACTGGCAGAAGGGATGGGTTCATGAGAATCCATTCCAGGTCGAGGTGAAGGATCATTCAACTGCATATTTCGGAATTGCGACAAAAAGTTGTCTACATTGGAACTACGTGCCATGTTCACCGGATAAACTGAAGGTTCATTCAAGGCCGGATTATTACGTGGTGGGATAACTGAGCTAACTCTGGGAGCGCTTGAGGGAACTTGAGGAGTTGCAAGAGATGCTAAGTCCCGATCCGTATCTAAGTTTAGGAGGGGAGGATTTCTCGCAGATTTATTAAGTGCCTCGGTGACTATAGAGGCTAGTTCCTGTCTAAGTATTTGTCTACTTTTATCAAGCTCATCTTGAATAAATCTACGGTCTTCTGTTCGGTTAAGACCAATTGTGCCTGAAACAACTTCTCGGACATAGTGCTCGAATCTCTCAACTTCATTATTGCCACTTTCCTCTTCTCGAGGTGGAATACTCTGAGTAGATATTGGAGCTGGAGTTGTTAATGGTGGTATGGGAACCGATTCGACCCCACTAGGTTGTGAAGCGAACGGTGGGTTCTGTTCCGAACCACTAGCAACCGGAGCAACTCCAGCTGAGGATGCCTGGGTATCTGACATAGTTGCCTTTTTCGTTTGTATATTTGGTTTATTTTGTTTATTTTTTTTGTTTTTATTTTTATCAGATTGCTTATTTTCTATTGGGTTTGGATTATTCCTAGAGTGACGAAAACGATATCTGCTACCTTGAGGCCTCTCTTCAGGATTAGACATATCCAGCAATCTACCACCTAAGTAAAAATGTGTAACTATTCCGAACTAAAACTATTGAAAAGCAATATAATTAATCCTTAGTCTTTAGTTTTAGTAATTCAAAGTCAAACTAAAATTTTTTTTTTTTTTTTTTTAAAAAAAACTTAAAATAAATCTGAAATTTGTGGGTTTATTCTTCATAAATCAATACTTAAGTAATTCAAAAATTAATATTTAAAAACAAGAAAACAAAACTTTTGTTTTTTTTTTTTCTATAATTATAATTTGTAGTGTACCAATATCATTCGCATAAGAGTGTGTCGGGAAAAGAGTCGGGAGTAAATTTATTTCAAATATCCACAAAAAAAAATTTTATACAATCGATGGAACTTACAGAATAAAACTTACAAATGAGCTGCAGTCTAAAGTGAGGAACCGCTTCATCTCAATGACCGGACTCATAAATATCTTTTAATCTTGCCTATACTCTTTGGTAACTTAACCAAAATCCACGCGTCGGGCGTAAGCGAGGGACTACTCCTACCCACTTACCGGTCGTGCACACTAGCTAAACTATAACTGACGAAAAGTATTCCTTACTAAAAACTACGAAATATGCACCCGACGTAGATATGGAATTACAAAAAAAATCAACGCATCTACCGGTCATATAAATAATGAAGTAAGAACAAAACGTCACAAAAGAAGTATAAATTAACCTGAGTTTGTAAAAACTAGCTTCAAGTCGTAAATGTGGATCAGTTTCTACACACCTACCGGTCAAGTTTTTACTAACAAAGAAAAGATGGAAATAATTGAAAATAAAATTAAAACTTTTTTTTTTTTTCTCAACCTGCTGTAAATAATTATGCAAAATTTCGGGCCCCACGTTGGGCGCCACCTGTAACGAACGTCATCAGCTTATCTTCAATTTACGTGTCTGCCGATATCGTTACCCTCCCACCACTCTTTCTACCCTGTCAACCTAAGGTCACAGGACCCTTAAGCCAATCGGGGCAAACTGAAGAGAGGGTTGTCTGAGCCCTTACAACTCAGGCATGACCATTCCTCCCGCTAGCTCAACAGTAGGTGTGGGTCTTTGTTGTAAGTCCCAGACGTGGGTTACTTTTAATTTAAAACATGCCTGTATACTTATATATGTATGTATATATATATTAATTCAATAACCGATTATATTCCTTAAGGCCCGAATTCTGCTTCACTTTCGTTTTCTTATTAAAAAATAAGAAGAGAAATAAGAAAGGATAATCAAGAGAAAAAAAAACTATGAATATCTGATGAGAGAGGAGAAGATGTCATTACTCTCTCTGAGCTCTCCCTACCCTGTCAACCTACGCTTTTGTTGCGCTCTGTATCTACAAAAGCCCCTTTAAAAATCGTACCTGCCTCCTTGGCCAGATACTCTCTAAATTGATCTTACCCCCTTCCCATCCCTAAACACTCCTTCTATTGCTTTGTTTTTAAACTATCATCTTAATTTTTTAAAAAAAAAGTAAAAAAAAGAAACTCTTCTCATCGTCATCTGATATCAAAATCGTATCTCAACCCATTCACGTAAAGGAAAGAAAAAAATAGCATAAATTCATTCGTGTTTTTTTTTTTTTTTAAATTAACAATTTAATGAATTAAAAGAAAGAAAAAATAAACTAACATTAAAACTAAATAAACTAAACTAAAAAAAGGTAGAGCCAGGAAAAATGTTGGCTTTTTTTTTCCAGTTACAGAGCAGAATAGATCTTAAATAAAAAAAATATTCTTTGTTGTTTAAAGTTTGATCCTTTATAGCAAATTTCATTGACCAACCCTTATCTCTACTAGGTTCAAATGTGCATTTCAATTTTTAAATATATTTTTATTCTTTTTTTTTTTTTTTAATTACTTACCCCTGTTTTTTTTATATAGGGTAACCTACTAAAATTTTGTACGTCCAAGAGGGGGGATGAGGTGCACCGCTTCCTTTCCTGGGTATGATGGTTTGATTGTTGCGTTTTCGCTTTGTATATTTGGTTTATTTTGTTTATTTTTTTTGTTTTTATTTTTATCAGATTGCTTATTTTCTATTGGGTTTGGATTATTCCTAGAGTGACGAAAACGATATCTGCTACCTTGAGGCCTCTCTTCAGGATTAGACATATCCAGCAATCTACCACCTAAGTAAAAATGTGTAACTATTCCGAACTAAAACTATTGAAAAGCAATATAATTAATCCTTAGTCTTTAGTTTTAGTAATTCAAAGTCAAACTAAAATTTTTTTTTTTTTTTTTTAAAAAAAACTTAAAATAAATCTGAAATTTGTGGGTTTATTCTTCATAAATCAATACTTAAGTAATTCAAAAATTAATATTTAAAAACAAGAAAACAAAACTTTTGTTTTTTTTTTTTCTATAATTATAATTTGTAGTGTACCAATATCATTCGCATAAGAGTGTGTCGGGAAAAGAGTCGGGAGTAAATTTATTTCAAATATCCACAAAAAAAAATTTTATACAATCGATGGAACTTACAGAATAAAACTTACAAATGAGCTGCAGTCTAAAGTGAGGAACCGCTTCATCTCAATGACCGGACTCATAAATATCTTTTAATCTTGCCTATACTCTTTGGTAACTTAACCAAAATCCACGCGTCGGGCGTAAGCGAGGGACTACTCCTACCCACTTACCGGTCGTGCACACTAGCTAAACTATAACTGACGAAAAGTATTCCTTACTAAAAACTACGAAATATGCACCCGACGTAGATATGGAATTACAAAAAAAATCAACGCATCTACCGGTCATATAAATAATGAAGTAAGAACAAAACGTCACAAAAGAAGTATAAATTAACCTGAGTTTGTAAAAACTAGCTTCAAGTCGTAAATGTGGATCAGTTTCTACACACCTACCGGTCAAGTTTTTACTAACAAAGAAAAGATGGAAATAATTGAAAATAAAATTAAAACTTTTTTTTTTTTTTCTCAACCTGCTGTAAATAATTATGCAAAATTTCGGGCCCCACGTTGGGCGCCACCTGTAACGAACGTCATCAGCTTATCTTCAATTTACGTGTCTGCCGATATCGTTACCCTCCCACCACTCTTTCTACCCTGTCAACCTAAGGTCACAGGACCCTTAAGCCAATCGGGGCAAACTGAAGAGAGGGTTGTCTGAGCCCTTACAACTCAGGCATGACCATTCCTCCCGCTAGCTCAACAGTAGGTGTGGGTCTTTGTTGTAAGTCCCAGACGTGGGTTACTTTTAATTTAAAACATGCCTGTATACTTATATATGTATGTATATATATATTAATTCAATAACCGATTATATTCCTTAAGGCCCGAATTCTGCTTCACTTTCGTTTTCTTATAAAAAAATAAGAAGAGAAATAAGAAAGGATAATCAAGAGAAAAAAAAACTATGAATATCTGATGAGAGAGGAGAAGATGTCATTACTCTCTCTGAGCTCTCCCTACCCTGTCAACCTACGCTTTTGTTGCGCTCTGTATCTACAAAAGCCCCTTTAAAAATCGTACCTGCCTCCTTGGCCAGATACTCTCTAAATTGATCTTACCCCCTTCCCATCCCTAAACACTCCTTCTATTGCTTTGTTTTTAAACTATCATCTTAATTTTTTAAAAAAAAAGTAAAAAAAAGAAACTCTTCTCATCGTCATCTGATATCAAAATCGTATCTCAACCCATTCACGTAAAGGAAAGAAAAAAATAGCATAAATTCATTCGTGTTTTTTTTTTTTTTTAAATTAACAATTTAATGAATTAAAAGAAAGAAAAAATAAACTAACATTAAAACTAAATAAACTAAACTAAAAAAAGGTAGAGCCAGGAAAAATGTTGGCTTTTTTTTTCCAGTTACAGAGCAGAATAGATCTTAAATAAAAAAAATATTCTTTGTTGTTTAAAGTTTGATCCTTTATAGCAAATTTCATTGACCAACCCTTATCTCTACTAGGTTCAAATGTGCATTTCAATTTTTAAATATATTTTTATTCTTTTTTTTTTTTTTTAATTACTTACCCCTGTTTTTTTTATATAGGGTAACCTACTAAAATTTTGTACGTCCAAGAGGGGGGATGAGGTGCACCGCTTCCTTTCCTGGGTATGATGGTTTGATTGTTGCGTTTTCGCTTTGTATATTTGGTTTATTTTGTTTATTTTTTTTGTTTTTATTTTTATCAGATTGCTTATTTTCTATTGGGTTTGGATTATTCCTAGAGTGACGAAAACGATATCTGCTACCTTGAGGCCTCTCTTCAGGATTAGACATATCCAGCAATCTACCACCTAAGTAAAAATGTGTAACTATTCCGAACTAAAACTATTGAAAAGCAATATAATTAATCCTTAGTCTTTAGTTTTAGTAATTCAAAGTCAAACTAAAATTTTTTTTTTTTTTTTTTAAAAAAAACTTAAAATAAATCTGAAATTTGTGGGTTTATTCTTCATAAATCAATACTTAAGTAATTCAAAAATTAATATTTAAAAACAAGAAAACAAAACTTTTGTTTTTTTTTTTTCTATAATTATAATTTGTAGTGTACCAATATCATTCGCATAAGAGTGTGTCGGGAAAAGAGTCGGGAGTAAATTTATTTCAAATATCCACAAAAAAAAATTTTATACAATCGATGGAACTTACAGAATAAAACTTACAAATGAGCTGCAGTCTAAAGTGAGGAACCGCTTCATCTCAATGACCGGACTCATAAATATCTTTTAATCTTGCCTATACTCTTTGGTAACTTAACCAAAATCCACGCGTCGGGCGTAAGCGAGGGACTACTCCTACCCACTTACCGGTCGTGCACACTAGCTAAACTATAACTGACGAAAAGTATTCCTTACTAAAAACTACGAAATATGCACCCGACGTAGATATGGAATTACAAAAAAAATCAACGCATCTACCGGTCATATAAATAATGAAGTAAGAACAAAACGTCACAAAAGAAGTATAAATTAACCTGAGTTTGTAAAAACTAGCTTCAAGTCGTAAATGTGGATCAGTTTCTACACACCTACCGGTCAAGTTTTTACTAACAAAGAAAAGATGGAAATAATTGAAAATAAAATTAAAACTTTTTTTTTTTTTTCTCAACCTGCTGTAAATAATTATGCAAAATTTCGGGCCCCACGTTGGGCGCCACCTGTAACGAACGTCATCAGCTTATCTTCAATTTACGTGTCTGCCGATATCGTTACCCTCCCACCACTCTTTCTACCCTGTCAACCTAAGGTCACAGGACCCTTAAGCCAATCGGGGCAAACTGAAGAGAGGGTTGTCTGAGCCCTTACAACTCAGGCATGACCATTCCTCCCGCTAGCTCAACAGTAGGTGTGGGTCTTTGTTGTAAGTCCCAGACGTGGGTTACTTTTAATTTAAAACATGCCTGTATACTTATATATGTATGTATATATATATTAATTCAATAACCGATTATATTCCTTAAGGCCCGAATTCTGCTTCACTTTCGTTTTCTTATAAAAAAATAAGAAGAGAAATAAGAAAGGATAATCAAGAGAAAAAAAAACTATGAATATCTGATGAGAGAGGAGAAGATGTCATTACTCTCTCTGAGCTCTCCCTACCCTGTCAACCTACGCTTTTGTTGCGCTCTGTATCTACAAAAGCCCCTTTAAAAATCGTACCTGCCTCCTTGGCCAGATACTCTCTAAATTGATCTTACCCCCTTCCCATCCCTAAACACTCCTTCTATTGCTTTGTTTTTAAACTATCATCTTAATTTTTTAAAAAAAAAGTAAAAAAAAGAAACTCTTCTCATCGTCATCTGATATCAAAATCGTATCTCAACCCATTCACGTAAAGGAAAGAAAAAAATAGCATAAATTCATTCGTGTTTTTTTTTTTTTTTAAATTAACAATTTAATGAATTAAAAGAAAGAAAAAATAAACTAACATTAAAACTAAATAAACTAAACTAAAAAAAGGTAGAGCCAGGAAAAATGTTGGCTTTTTTTTTCCAGTTACAGAGCAGAATAGATCTTAAATAAAAAAAATATTCTTTGTTGTTTAAAGTTTGATCCTTTATAGCAAATTTCATTGACCAACCCTTATCTCTACTAGGTTCAAATGTGCATTTCAATTTTTAAATATATTTTTATTCTTTTTTTTTTTTTTTAATTACTTACCCCTGTTTTTTTTATATAGGGTAACCTACTAAAATTTTGTACGTCCAAGAGGGGGGATGAGGTGCACCGCTTCCTTTCCTGGGTATGATGGTTTGATTGTTGCGTTTTCGCTTTGTATATTTGGTTTATTTTGTTTATTTTTTTTGTTTTTATTTTTATCAGATTGCTTATTTTCTATTGGGTTTGGATTATTCCTAGAGTGACGAAAACGATATCTGCTACCTTGAGGCCTCTCTTCAGGATTAGACATATCCAGCAATCTACCACCTAAGTAAAAATGTGTAACTATTCCGAACTAAAACTATTGAAAAGCAATATAATTAATCCTTAGTCTTTAGTTTTAGTAATTCAAAGTCAAACTAAAATTTTTTTTTTTTTTTTTTTAAAAAAAACTTAAAATAAATCTGAAATTTGTGGGTTTATTCTTCATAAATCAATACTTAAGTAATTCAAAAATTAATATTTAAAAACAAGAAAACAAAACTTTTGTTTTTTTTTTTTCTATAATTATAATTTGTAGTGTACCAATATCATTCGCATAAGAGTGTGTCGGGAAAAGAGTCGGGAGTAAATTTATTTCAAATATCCACAAAAAAAAATTTTATACAATCGATGGAACTTACAGAATAAAACTTACAAATGAGCTGCAGTCTAAAGTGAGGAACCGCTTCATCTCAATGACCGGACTCATAAATATCTTTTAATCTTGCCTATACTCTTTGGTAACTTAACCAAAATCCACGCGTCGGGCGTAAGCGAGGGACTACTCCTACCCACTTACCGGTCGTGCACACTAGCTAAACTATAACTGACGAAAAGTATTCCTTACTAAAAACTACGAAATATGCACCCGACGTAGATATGGAATTACAAAAAAAATCAACGCATCTACCGGTCATATAAATAATGAAGTAAGAACAAAACGTCACAAAAGAAGTATAAATTAACCTGAGTTTGTAAAAACTAGCTTCAAGTCGTAAATGTGGATCAGTTTCTACACACCTACCGGTCAAGTTTTTACTAACAAAGAAAAGATGGAAATAATTGAAAATAAAATTAAAACTTTTTTTTTTTTTTCTCAACCTGCTGTAAATAATTATGCAAAATTTCGGGCCCCACGTTGGGCGCCACCTGTAACGAACGTCATCAGCTTATCTTCAATTTACGTGTCTGCCGATATCGTTACCCTCCCACCACTCTTTCTACCCTGTCAACCTAAGGTCACAGGACCCTTAAGCCAATCGGGGCAAACTGAAGAGAGGGTTGTCTGAGCCCTTACAACTCAGGCATGACCATTCCTCCCGCTAGCTCAACAGTAGGTGTGGGTCTTTGTTGTAAGTCCCAGACGTGGGTTACTTTTAATTTAAAACATGCCTGTATACTTATATATGTATGTATATATATATTAATTCAATAACCGATTATATTCCTTAAGGCCCGAATTCTGCTTCACTTTCGTTTTCTTATAAAAAAATAAGAAGAGAAATAAGAAAGGATAATCAAGAGAAAAAAAAACTATGAATATCTGATGAGAGAGGAGAAGATGTCATTACTCTCTCTGAGCTCTCCCTACCCTGTCAACCTACGCTTTTGTTGCGCTCTGTATCTACAAAAGCCCCTTTAAAAATCGTACCTGCCTCCTTGGCCAGATACTCTCTAAATTGATCTTACCCCCTTCCCATCCCTAAACACTCCTTCTATTGCTTTGTTTTTAAACTATCATCTTAATTTTTTAAAAAAAAAGTAAAAAAAAGAAACTCTTCTCATCGTCATCTGATATCAAAATCGTATCTCAACCCATTCACGTAAAGGAAAGAAAAAAATAGCATAAATTCATTCGTGTTTTTTTTTTTTTTTAAATTAACAATTTAATGAATTAAAAGAAAGAAAAAATAAACTAACATTAAAACTAAATAAACTAAACTAAAAAAAGGTAGAGCCAGGAAAAATGTTGGCTTTTTTTTTCCAGTTACAGAGCAGAATAGATCTTAAATAAAAAAAATATTCTTTGTTGTTTAAAGTTTGATCCTTTATAGCAAATTTCATTGACCAACCCTTATCTCTACTAGGTTCAAATGTGCATTTCAATTTTTAAATATATTTTTATTCTTTTTTTTTTTTTTTAATTACTTACCCCTGTTTTTTTTATATAGGGTAACCTACTAAAATTTTGTACGTCCAAGAGGGGGGATGAGGTGCACCGCTTCCTTTCCTGGGTATGATGGTTTGATTGTTGCGTTTTCGCTTTGTTATAATGCTATATAGCTACTTAGGAGAAAAAAGAAATACAATTTGAACTTTCGTTTACAAATTACTTATAGGTTAGGTCGTAGTTAATTCTTAATATGCATATGGCTTAAAGAGAAATATGTAAAACAAGGGAGAAAAAAAACTATAAAAGAAAATGTAAAAATACTTCTTTGTTATGATTCCTTAGGCACGAGATAGCTTAACAAGTAAAGATGATGAAAGTTGATGCTGTGGAGGGCACAAGTAGACGAATGAATGGATGACGAGTTCTTTCTGTCGCTATTTGGGGCTTCACACTCGGCTCCTCACTGCCACTAAACTTCGAAACAAGAAATGTGAGAGATGAGACTAGTTCTTTTCAATATTATCTCTATTCTCGATCAGCAATTAGTTCGTGGGCTTATGTGGTACATCGAATGTAGAAAGAAAAGTGAAGCTAGGATTTTCACGGTGGACAGTAGAATGGATGACTAGCTGTCTTGACTTTGTTACCACGTGGCGTGTACAGATAGAGGTGTTGGGGATGCTGAGTTGGTACAGCTGCTGGGCGAGGGAACCGACGAATCACTCTGTTGTTAGGTGAGGACTTGAGATTCTTTCCCTTCGACCTTCGTTTCGCAATAAACAATTTAGTCTTAGTCTTACGTGGAACATCGAATATAGAAAAAAGTGACAGTCTTGAAAGGCTCAGTTGGCACGGCTTTGCGGTGGAATCGACGATGGATGACGATGGATTCAAGAATGAATTCTCTTCATACCATATGTAAGCTTCCCATTCGGATCATCACTGCCCATGTATTCCGAAACAGTATGTTTAAACTGGAGCCTTTTGGTATTCGTTTTGCAACTCGGAATTATATCGTGGGCTTAGGTGGAACTTCGAATGAAAAATTAATGATAAAGAGCGATAGTAGAAAATTTGGAATCGCCACTTGGTTCACAGTTTGCTATCGTGATTTTTTGTTTTCTTTTTTTTTTTTTTTTTCTGCGTATATTAATTTCAGTAAGCACGTACCGATCACTTTTTTGATTCGCCACCAACCACCAAAAAAAAGACCAAAAAAAAATAATTTCCCTCCAACAGCATACATCAAAACAACCTCATTACTTTGCTATAATATTATTTTTTTTTTCTGTTGAGCTTGTGGCTATGATTTCATGGGGGGATTGAGTTGAAGTAGGGTTGACAAATATTGGCAAGTTTTTCTTCACTTAAGCTGAAGGTTAAATCGTGAAGTTAAAAATGATTTAGAGTTAAGAATTTTCACCCCGAATATAGCATAGTAATAATTAACAAGCTCTAAAATTAGTATCTAAATTGAAAAAATTCATATAATAAATAAAAATTGACCACACCAATTTCGACTTGACCCCAATTTACAAGGTAGGAACGTTGTTCTTCGCTAAACAAAATTAACTCCTGTCGTTTAGAAATTTATCCCGCCAAGTTCTCAGCGAAAACTTTCATCGGCATAGCACTGAAAACCTTGACTAAAAAATCATAGATTAAGTTTCTAAATTTAAGTTAGATTTTTTTTTATATAAATAAATTTTTCTTTGCATTTCCTGGTTAAAATTCATCGAGCTAGATGCGACTGAAAATCTTGCTATAAACTAGGCGAATTTTTGTTTATTCCACCTAGACGATTTGAGTTAGGCAGCAAACACATTGCTATGGCAATAGTATCGGTAGTGGCAGTCGAGGATAGGGGTTCTACAAGTGTGTACACAAAAGATGAGGAGCGATAACGTCTTATGATATCAGCAGGGGAAGCGTTAATAAAATGTAACGTAAAGGCAACATATTGTTAGCAAGGGGGTTGTTTGTCCCGTCTTGTGCCATAACCATCAACGTCGTCGTCGTCGTCGTCTTCTTAGTCGTAGTCGTAGTCGTCAACACCATCCTTTTTTTAGCGCGTTGCTGCAAACACACAAACTCATATCCCAAAGTCCTGAAATAACTTTTGATTATAATCGAGAGTGGAATAACAAATGAGGAGCATCAGCACAGTGTAGTACCTTCACTAGCATCCTGCTGTTCAATATCTATCGTCTGAGCGTCTCTCTCGTATGTTGGAAAACCGTTGAAGGATGCTCCTCAATGAACTGCTACATAATATATGTAGATATGGCATCAGTTTTTCGAGGGTGCATCATTGCAGACTCCTCCATGATGCGAAAGGGTTGTTATTTTTGTTGTTGTTGTTGTTGGTGGCTTTCAACTGCACGCCATTCTGCTTCAGGTTAAACTTTTGAAAAAAAAAAAAAGCTTTAAGAAGGAAACACAAGAGTTGAATTGGGAAGCAAATCAAAAAGATGCTCGATAGAATATAACCAAGTTGAAATTCCTTCAAGCGGAATTTGAATTTTCTTTTACTTTTCATCATCATCGACTTTCTGGATGTCTGCCTGTCTATATATTTTGTTTCTCGTGTGAAAAGTTTATGTTGCATTTCTAACATACACAACACACTCATGCCTATCTACATACCTAGATGCATTTATATATGTTTAAATCTACAAGGAAGTTCATGGGTGACGGGTGAGATGTGTATAAATAAAGTGAACATGGACATTGCTGGGAATTGGTTTTACTTTTGGGGAAATTGGATATGTAAGCGAAATGTCTTGTAGTCTTTTGCATTCAATTTTATATTTTTACTCAGTTTTTTTTTTTTTTTTTAAAGTTTTCATATATGTTCTTAATATTTTATTTATAGAAGATGGAAAGATTGAGATTGATTTAAAGAAACTTCCGAAATGACGGAATACAACAAATATGTAGGTATAACGGATGGTAAACTAAACAAATTTTCGATTTTGGAAAATTGTTGAGGCAAAGTTTAATAAGTCCCTACTGGGTTCTTAACTTGTTATTTAAAAAGTAAATCATGTAATTATTATTTGCCAATAAAGTAAAAACCAGGCTAACTTTTATCAACAAGCTACCAAATGTGAAGTTTAGAGAACTTTAAATTCTTACTTAAAAAAAACATTTCTCACTTGAGATACATATACGTATAGGTAGGTTAGGTAGTAAGACATATGTACGTATGTATGTACATGCATTTGTAGTTATAGTTTCGTCAACAAAATCGAACTCGAGATTTGAATCAAAGTTGACATTACAATGATAGTGAAGTCGAAAAAAGTGGGTCTCGCAATTCTGCATTCTGTCTTCGGCAGGAGCCTAAACGGGTGGGTCGATTCTTGTAAACTTGGTACCTAGCGTTTTTTAGGTACTTTTTTTTAAATTTTTTTTAAGACCAAAAATAACGGTACCTGCCGTACAAAGTTTTTTACCAAATTTTGAAAAATTTATTTTTCTCAAAAAACGTGCCCACAACTTAAAAAAAAAAAAAAATCAGTAATTTTTTTATAAAAATGCTACCATTTTATAATTTTTTTTTCGATTTGATTTCTTTTTTCGATTTTTTCAAAAAGGGTTCAACTGATTTTGATAAATATTTTTATAGAGAATGTTTACAATAATGTTAAAATTATTGTGTACCAAAATTTTCCAAAATTTTTGTTTGAAGTTTTAAAAAAAGTTTCAAAATTTTTTTTTTTGAAAACTTAATACATAATTCACCCAGCAGATTTTTGACAGATCTAGCAGATTTTAAATACAATTTTTTCTTATAATCAAAAATAACATACAATTTTTTAAAAACCGGTATTGAAATTCTCATTTTTATCAAAAACGGCTCCTACGATTTTAATTATAATTTTTTTGTGAACTAATATCAGAACGATCTACCTATTAGGAAATTTTTTTTTAAAAATGGTACCTCTCATGGAACCATTTTTTGGGTTTTTTACTCATTATCTGTTGAACCCATTTTAATGAATTTTTTTACACAAAGAAACAAAATGGAGTTTTCATACAAACTATCTATAACAAGTATATAATTTATGCCGGTAACACAGTTTTTCTGTGTGCTTAAGTTAAGCCCGGAGAATTATCTGGGTTTAGCTTAGCCCGTAGGGGATTAGTTGTTGTTGTATTTAACATGGTGATTGTTTAGCACCGACGTTGTTTTTTTCGACCAATTCCCTCTGGGCTTACAAAAAAACACGCCTATTGTTATTCAAAATTTTCAAAAAAATCAAAATTTCAATATTACGAAAATGGGTGGATGTTTTTTTTCAAAATTAATTTTTTAACTCTGCATTAATAAGTACTAAAAAATTGCGCACCAAAATATATTCAAAATTTTATATATAAAAAATTAATTTGTAAAAAAACCAATCGATTTAAAAAATTTTCATAAATTGAGATTTGTGTAAGAAATCAATCGGTGTACATTGCGTTTATTTCTAATTTTATTGATTTTTTAACATTTTTCAGTATAAAATGTAAATTCCATGCATATGTTTGAAGTGCAAGACAGTATGGTGCTATATTGTTCATATTTATGTACTCACATAATACTTCCTTTGACTGGACTTTATTTTAGGTAGGTGAGATAAAATATAGCCTCCAATAATTAATAATTTTCTTTTATCAGATGAAAAGTTTTTTAAAATTATTAAGACTATAAAACCACAGTGTGATTGCGCATAAGGGCAAGTTCCTGCGACCCAGTCTATTGTGTATTATATTTATTTATGGATTTTATTACGGGATCCCTCATAAAACCAATTTTTTGGTTTTCTATTATCTCATTATCAATTGAACGATTATTTAATGATATTTTTGTAAACAAGAGCTTCTTATAATTTTAAATAATATTGCAAACTAAAATTGTCAAAAAAACATTGGCGCAAAATTTTAAACGATCTAGTAAAATGTTAAAGCCATTTTAGTAAGTTAAAAAGAAGATTTTGCTAATTTTAAACGATTTTAGCAAGTTATCACTTAACATTTTACTAAAGTTAAAATCACAAAATGGCTACTTTAATGTTTAATAATCCATAAGAAATCTGTTATTGTCCTCGAAAAAAAATGTTTCCAAAAAGATATCAACCATCCCTGTACGGTTTATGGTTGGTCAGATACACTCTAAAATATTTTTGATTTTTCTTCATGATATCTGTTTGTCATTGTTTGGACGTGTTCAGATGCACCGTTTTTAATAAAAGGGAATTAGTATTTTACTAGATAGTTAGTAAAACAAAAAAAAAAGGATTACAATTTTCGAAGAGCTAGTAAATTACTAAATGTTTAGCAAATTGCTAACTAGTAATATGCTAAGCCCTTAACAATAGGTTGTTTAAAATTTTGCGCCATTGAATTAAAAAAAAAAATCTGAATATTTTTTTCTTAAAAATGTTTTTAAAATTTTATATAAAAAATTATTTTATACAAACCGCACCTACAATTTAAAAAAAAAAATTGTTTCCTAAATTGAGATTTGTTTACGAAATCAAATTATGTACATCGTTTTAAGAGGTTGTCTAATCAATTTCGAAATTCAAAATTTTGACCAAACGAAATAAATAAAACCATTCTTATACTTATTATTTTCGGATAAACAAATACTCGGAAATATTCATATTGTTTCTCGGTAGGTACGTGGGATACCCAAAAATATAATAAAAATATCGAATTTAACATCCCTGAACATTTCAGATTTTAAGACACCACAAAAAGATAAAAATTAAAAGCCATACAAAATCTATATCCAACCAACAAACGCTTGACCTTCTTTTCATAATATAAAACTATCGTTAATATAGTAAAGAAAGATTAGATGTTAGACTTTTGGAAAGTTAAATTTTTAAATAATGGTTTTGCTAAATCCAGAAGGCCATTTCATATATTTTCAACATTAAATTTGATTGTTCCATCCCATTGTGAATGGCTTTATTGCGACAAGAACTTCAAAGATTGGAGCTTGCACAGGATACAATTTGACCTTGAACTAATCCTGATAGTATTCAAAACAAAGTCATTTAAAATAGCGAAAATTCTGTTCGCTACAGTGGCAAACTATGTTTAGATGAGAAATGCCTGCCGGCTGTTTTGCACGAACATAGACGACTTTTGGGTTGTGTGTGGTTATTATTATCTAGGTGTAGTATTTTAAATTTATTTAAATATATTTATAACAGAGATAAAGTACAGAAAAGTTTTTGACACGCAATTTAGTTAAAAAAGGGGTACGTCATTAAATGTCGTGAATTTGTCGTAAACTTATCGAGGAAGAATAAAATTGTCGGAATTTGTTTTTTGTTTTTTTTTTTTCTGTATTCCGAAAAATTTTTAAAATTGCATGACATTAATGAACCCAGCATGACGTGGCTATATATTTTTTTCTATAAGATTTTTTGATGTGAAATTCTTTTAAAAATTTTCGCTCGACGTCCTTAAATAAGTTGTGTCAAAAAATATTTTTTTCGCTCCCTTTTTGGTCAACAAATCTTTAAGAACCTAAATATGACAAGATACCCTAAATTTGCATTTTCCAATCAAAATATACAGCATATCAAAGTTGCGGTAATGCTTGATAAATGGAAAAATCCAATTTTAACGATTTTTCAAATGAAAAAAAAAATTCCGACAACTTTTTTTTCTTTCACGACAAATTTACGACTTTTAATGACATACTCCTTTTTTTTCAAATGGTGGTAATATGTCTGTTTGGTAACTTGAAACGTCGTACGACGTCGCACAATCAGCTGTCAAATCCCATAGAAAATTTTGAAAAGTAGCAACTTTTAGCAAGAAGTTATAGTTACACAAACAGACATAATGCTATACTTGACCTACAAGTTAGCATTACCAGCAGCAGCGGTTATTTAAAAAAAAAAAACAAGCGCAACTAATTTTTTTTCTTTTACGACCAATTGATGACAATTAATCAAATTATAAGAATCAAAAAATGGTAACGCTAAGGCGTTGTATCTTGTTGTATTTATAGTTAATCAATCAAAATTCGCTGATAAGCAATTTCTCTAATTAGAAAACCCAATTTTGTATTTCTTGATAAAAATTTTGGTCAACATGATTGATTCGATGATTTACCAGTAGCAATAAATCCTTGATTTAAATAATCAGCTGTGAATAATAAACTGGCCGTTAGTATAGTTTTAATGATTTGAATGAAATTTTCAGATATTATTTTTATGAGTGAGGCAAACCTTTAGAAAATAATTTTTGAAAAATCCGCTCATTTTTCTAATTTCTTGGTTAATCGAAAACGGCTCTTACGATTCGAATGAAATTTTCATAGCTTTTTTTTCTAAGCAAAAAAAAAAAAGAAATGTGTTTTAAAAAGCTCGAGCATACGGGTAAATTGGCTAGATTTATTACTTGAGTTTTAATGGTCAGATCTTTAAGAGGTTAAGACCTAAAATATGGTAAAATTTCAGTGTACCTTTATTTAATAGAATAATTTAGAAATTTAATTTTTGGATTTTCGAGATTATGGTTAAAATAAAAGTTAAATATCAAACTCCCTTGAAAAGGTATCTTTGTCGTCAAATTAAGCTGTCAATGCTAACATTTTGGAGATCTACATGCGAGCGGTAAACTTAATAATTTTTGTATCACGCCGAAGAAGTATAATTTATAAAGCGCGTGTCTGAATACAAACACTGTTTCTTTTAATGTATTCTTTCCCATTTCAATTAAAAAAATTGGATTTGTGTCTACTATTAGCATTTAAAATTCTTCATGATATATTCGAAACATTTGAAAGAATGTATAGATATTCATAGAATGATAGAAATATTACTCTTTTGAAACTTGCTTTAAATTCTCCTTCATATATTCTGTTTTCCTCAAAAATAATGTCCAATTAAAAAAAAAAAATTCAACGAAACAAAAATCCTCACTCTCCATTCTTTGAAGCCATTCTAACGATAAATTACCAAATCTGCCGTCCAAAAATATCCCTCAGCTCAACTTCAGCCATTAACCTATTCTTCCCAAGCGGTCAACTTAGTCTGTAAAAATTCCATATTTTTTTTTTATGTTTGGCTTAAACTTTCATCTTTCAACACATGACATCTCGCATATATCCTTTCACCATTCAAGGACCAAGTCGTGCGAATGAACAAAAAAAAAAAAAGTAGAAAACTAGAAATTTTTGTATACAAAATCCGTGCCGCGTTGTTGGTGCGTACCTATATATATATATTGTTGGTCAGATGTCTAGCTTCTGATTTGGTTGTCCTCTTACTTTGTCGTCGTAGTCGTCGTCGTCGGTCGTTGACAAAGAAAACAAACAACAACAAAAAAAACGATGTGAAAGGATTCAGAATACAAAAACGACGATTTCTGTTGACCATATGCGGCATTCTTTAGCCCAAACTGTTGCTGCTGCTGCTGTGGAAAAATTTCATGTGTGAAATGTGTCTTCTCGCTGCTGGTGGAATGCAAAACTCGGCGAAACCTTTGTGCACTCGTGTTTTTTGCTTGATCCTCCAGGACTGTTTTTCTTTTGCAAAAACCTATGAAGAGGTACATCGTATATATAGAACCACGCTGTATATAAAGAAGGATTCTTTATCCTTTCAAGCTTCCTGATGCTGCTCCTGCTGTGTTGACCTCCTTTTCACATTTATCCTAACTTCAGTTCGAGGTGACTAATAAATTGCGACATTCGTGGTCGTAGAGTGGCGCCCAACAAACACCGCAAGGGAGCCCCAACGAACGTATGTCCTTCTCATATTTTATATACCCACACCACTCTAAAACGGCCAAAAAAAAAAAATATAAAACCAGATGACCATAGAGCACTAGAGTGAAGTGCAGGGTAAATTGAGGAATGCAAGTTTGATGTTGACCCGGTGTTGTGTTGGTTTTGTATAAAACCATAACAAATGTGATTTGCCAGAACCATGCAAGACTCATATTCCCTATACCTATATACACATACCCGAAAAAAGGACGACTAATGGCTAGAGAAACTTAATTTGATTGTGAATTCGTGATTTAGGAAACAATTTTCATTCTGGATGTTCATCGCCGCTGCCGCCCGTCACCCATTTGATGGTGAAAAAGGACAACGGCGGCGCGCGTTCGTTCCACTTTTAGGTTAAATATATTTGAGACAGAAAGGCCTCACTGTTTTATTGTCATCAGGATAATTGAATTTAATAAATTGCCTCATTATGTTGGAAATGAAATTAAATATATGCACAAAATTTTGAGCATGTCGTCCCTGTGTTTGAACTTGTGTTTGTGTGTAGTCGTGTCTCCGAGGGCACGTTATGCAGAGAATTATATGCAATTTTGGTAAAGCAGCAGCACCAACCCAACCAAACCGACCAGGAGAGGATGCCAACAGAAAAAAAGACCAAAGGAGCACCAGAGTACACTTTCCACTTTCATATATGTAGGTATAGGCTGATTTAATGAGATTCATTGCTATTGTTTTTTTTTTATTTTGTTGTTTTTGTTTTGTTGAGTCTTTAGTGAATTTGGGGTGTGTTGGAATGATGCCTCTGCTGCAGCTGTAAGTGTAAGCAGTTGTTGTTGGGGGTTGATATTATTTGTGGAATTTTTTTATATTTGCAACTTTTTTCGCTCAGCTCACAAAATATGGGTAATGTCTTTTTTTTTATTTATTTTTTTTTTTTGGTTAAGGTTGGTGTCGTCCTTGTATTTGTTTCAACAAAATAATAACAATGGCATTACTGCCGAAAAGTTAGACAAAAGTTTGAAGAGACTGTTTTTGTTATTTTTTTAAGCTTTTTCTGGTGGAATCTATTTTCTAGTTTTTTTTTTTTGTTCGCTGTTTTTGAAAAATGAATGCGTCACTCGAAAAGTTTTCAGTTGGATTTGTGTGTAAATTTTTTTTCTGAATGAAATACCTCAGTAATTCTGGAATAAAAATTCTTGGAAGCAACGAAAGGATTGTCAAAATTTCTGGGCAGATTTTTTTAGTAGATAGGTACCCATATACGATGTTATTTCAAAACTTTTGAAAACCTAAAGTATATATGTATCTACGTACATATGTGTACGTGATAGAATGACATTAAAACCATAAATTTTAGTTTTGTACAAAACTAACTTTGTTAGATATAATTTAGAAATTATTTTGTGAAATATATTTGAAGGAGAAATTGCTCGTATTCAGTGAATGAAGTTTTAGAATCTGTCGAGTTTTCCAAACTGTGCAACTTTAAATTAAGAAAGTAGCTGAAATCTTTCTTTCAAAATGTGTTGTGTGTACAATTTTTTTCTTTTAAAATGTCCAGTTTTTTAACATCAACATAAGTATTCGCCCTTTGGTCGAAATTAGGGAATTTCCCTTTAAATGATTCCCTCCAAAAGTTGATAACCTTTAAGCACAGCAAAAAATACCCCGCTATAGTGTAAGTTAGTAATTTTATCACCAAAAATTCAATGATCGATTAATTACTTTAATCAAAATTTTAGACTTCTAAAGCTATTTGTTAAAAAATAAATATAAAAAACAACACAAAAAATCGGCTGCTGTCAGATTTTTATTTAGAAAAATTATCTTTGTACCTATGTATGTAATTTTCTGAGTTTAGCTGTCAAAATCTGCTAAAAAAATTTATTATTAATTACTTTTAGTGATGGATTAAATTTTCGATTAAATTTTATCCGAGATTAAATTTTGACATTTCCACTTTTAGATTCACCCCATTAATTTTAAATATTAAATTGTGGATAAAATTTAATGCGATTTTAATCGAATTCAAACATGATTTAAGTTTCAAAGATCAAAGATCTGTTTTGATTGTCAGCTGAATATAATTACAATCTGATAAATCATCCACATAACGAAAGCAATCACTTGAAGCGAAAGGGTGACGAGCTAATTAGCTAATGAGCGGTAGTAAAAACGTTGTCAACATCAAAATATGTAGTGGATATCTATTCAATCCCTTATAATAATCAAAATGCATTCCGAAAAAAATCGCCTATAACAAATAATATCGATAATAGACCTGTCTTTTTGCAAGCCCGGGGGAAATTGAATGAAAAAACGACGTCGGTCGGTGCTTAATCACCATGTTAATTGCAACAACAACTAATCCCCTACGGGCTAAGCTAAACCCAGAGAATTCTCCGGGCTTAACTTAAGTGCACAGAAAAACTGTGTTATCGGCGTGAATTACATACTTGTTATCGATAGATTGTATGAAAACTCCATTTTGTTTCTGTGATAGTGTCGCTAATTTCCGTGGTCGTTTTCTTCGAACAATTGCCCCGGGCTTGTGAAAAAACACGCTTATTATCATAAGTTAAACATTGCTAACTTGTCCGAATGCAAACTACGACATAAAATGAACGCGACAATATTCCACAACGTGTAAAAGCGACATTTAATGAACGCGTCCATCCAAAACACGTTCCAGGAGAATGGAACGAAAATAATTTTTCATTACTTTTTATTTAATTGCAATTTTATTGTGACTTATCTTTTATGTGTAAAATTAAATTTCTTCAATTATAAAATTATACCTTTTTATGTTTTCTTTAAATAAAAGTTTAAATTATTTTTGATTAAAAATATAAAGTTTTCTTTCATTGAAGAATAAATTGTAGAAAGTTTCCTTTGACAGTATCTACATATTATGTAAAATATTCTTGAAGTGTCAATTAAAAAAACTATTTAATTCATAAAACCGCACAAAAACGATTTTTTGGGTGGATTCGTTGGACAGCACATTTCAAAAAGGAAATAAATAGTATTTCAAATTTCATTTGTTCTTATGACTTTTCGATTGGGTTCAGAATGACAGTTTTGTTCTGAAAAGAATGGAAAACGCTTCTTCCAAATTATACAAATCGAAAAAGCCATTTATAAAGTTAAGGTAAGATAAAAAAAAATATTGTGAGTGCGGGGACTCACGGTTAAGTTGTGTTAACATTCAAGTGCTGGAGTTTTGTTATTGAACGCACTCAATCACAACGTAATGTATGACCGTAAAATGTTACCGTAATGTGTGATAAGGCACGTGTTACACGTAATGCTTACGTTTTAAATTCACCCTACCGCCGCGCCGCGCCGCCGGTATAGATGTTTGCACATAAAAAGTTTCATTTGTGTCAAACAAAGCGAGATATGGGTTCAGGTTTTATGAGATTTCAAAAATATTCCTACGGATATTTAACAAGATCAATTTCTATACCTAATCTACTAGGTTAACGAAAGGAATTCACGTGGTAAATCTGGGAGTTAATTTTTATTTATTCTTGGTTTTGTGGTCACGGATCACGGTAGAAACGTAGTAATAGCATAAATAAACTAAAATTACAAAATAAATAAAATCAAGAACAATTTTAATACATTTGTATTCAATGTACCTAACCTATGTATATGTAGGTTCCTTAATGCTTCAAAAATAGATATTTCAAAAGTAAAAAAAAAATCTCACCATTGTAAAATCGTAGACGTTTTTCATTTGATACCAGTTTTTGAGCTGGCAATAATAATTCAATTTCATGAGTGATCCAATTTTCAATATAAAATTCACTCACATTTTAATTTCACTTAAAAATACGAATTTATTTATTTCTTTGAAAAATGAATTTTAATTTGCGATATTATGAAAAAGGAACTTTTTACCGGAAAAACTGAAATACAACACTAAAACAATTATTTTTGCAAAAACACTCTTTTAACAATTTAGAAAACAATAAAAAAAACACTTTTAAATTGAACTTTGCAACATCACTGCTGATTGCAGCTTTTTTTTTTCTAAAAAGAAACACTTTTTTCCACAAAACTTTATTTCTTGAGATTTAATTGCAAATGGCGGCATACATGACCTTGACAAACACACAGAAGAAATGCACTGAATTGATTTAGTTGTAAATATTTACATCTCAGACGAAACAAAATTAAATTTACAAATTAGAAGGGACAAAGGCGAGAATGGATTACAAGGAAAGACAAACGCACTTAAAATAATAATTTATAACAATTTAACACTTAAACTCTTTTAATTAGTAATTTTTAGAAATATTTTTCTTCTTGATAAATGGACACGAGATCTTTAACTTTGCAATTTATTGCACCAAGACACCACTGACACTGAACGACACGTCTGAACGAAACTTTTGGATAAACCAGTTAAATATACACAAACACGAGCAGAGGGGAAGTGGAAGTAAATCAAATATCTATAAAAGAAAAAAATACAAGATTTCGAGTACGACGCGACGACCGACCGACCGACGACGATGACGTCAACAATGAAGAAACAACGTGGCAGCTTAAAAAAATTATTTTGTTTTGCGGTGGGGAAATAAAATATTCGAAATTGAAATAAATAATTATATTAATTGTCAAAATAATAAAACGAGAGTGATCAGGAAAAAAATTTAAAGTAGCGTAATCTTTCATTCAATGGAGTGTGGATCACA
Source organism: Epistrophe eligans (assembly GCA_951394125.1). Classification (NCBI taxonomy): domain Eukaryota; kingdom Metazoa; phylum Arthropoda; class Insecta; order Diptera; family Syrphidae; genus Epistrophe; species Epistrophe eligans. The sequence goes on along the minus strand of OX596028.1, from coordinate 100,045,346 downwards.
AAATGAAATTTTTGTGTGATCATCTGCATTACGTCCTCTGCAGCAAAATGTTAAAGTAAAGTGACAGGTTTACACTATCCAGTGTTTTCTATTAGTTTTCTAGAAGTTTTCAATCCTTTTGGATTTTTGATGTGTAAACATTTATGCCGGCGGCGGCGGCGGTAGGGTAAACTAAACACGTGGAAATGTCGTGTCGTCCTGTTACACATAACGATACGTTGCGTTTTTCTTTTTTAGTTCAGAGTAGGGCTCTGAACAGAGTCTGAACACTCCGAACATACTCTGAGCGATCTCTGCTCCGAGAGTTCAGATTTAATTAAAGAAACACGCTTCACCAGCTGTCCCAATCGAAAACAATAATTTTATTATTATTAGTAGATTTATTAAATTATTTCACCTTCTTTAGCAAGTCGACTATATTCGTCCGCCATTTTTACTGTTTTCATGTTTTTTTTTCACTTGTCAAATTTGTGTTCAGATATTCAACTCCGTCTACTCTGAACATGCTCCGAGCAAAAAAAAAAGAAACATCTCTGATCTCTGAATGCTCTGAGTTAAAAAAGAATAACAATTTTTTTTTGACAGTTCGGGCTCTGCTCTGAACTAAAAAAGAAAAACGCCCTATATTGGATACGTTCAATATTGGGTACGTTCCTTCCTAGCTCAAACTAAATCCTATAGATTGAACTAAATCGATAGGATTTAGTTTGAGCTACGAAGGAACGTACCCAATATTGGATACGTTCGTAGCTCAAACTAAATCGATATTGAACGTATCCAATATAGGGCGATTTACTTGAGTTGAGTTTGGGTTGAAATTTGGTTGACATTCATTTCGTTCTGTGGTGTAAAATCAGTACTTAAATATTTAATTTGGTGTTAACAGTTAACACCGTGAGTCCCGGTACTCACACTATTTTTCTTAGTTGACAATAGTTGATCAGTTTTCTTTTGAGATGTCATATCGATGAAACATAGACTGCTTTTAGAGGACTGCAATTTTTATCCGCAATTCTCTTTTGAGTTTCTTTCGGATTGCAGCATCCATTTAAACGCTGCAAATTTTACTATCTGCAATTTCAATTAAATTAGAAGGAAATATCTCTTTACACTCTTTACTCCGCCTATATGTCAAATAATAGGAAAAAGCATAAAGAAGAAAGAGCGATAACTCTACAATTATTTCAACCTCTGCAACTTTGTTTACCCTGGACACCATATACGTCCCCCGCCTACATGCTTAAAAATTGCAGGGGTAATTTCAGCGTTTAAAAGCAGTCATACCTTGTCAGAATTTATTTTGCCGTCAAATAAAAAAAGGTTATTAGACCCCTGCGACTCTTTTCAAAATTCAATGAGTTTAAAGGAGAAAAATTTACCCGATTTGCCATTCCAGCATAGTTGAGGAACATTAGAAATGAAAAAAGCATTTATGTACATATGTAATGAATTAAATGTCAGATTAAAATGTTGAGCAACTTTTCTGAACATAGGTACCAACATCATAACTTTCCTAAAAAGGGTCAAATACATGTGGTTTAAAAAATTATTGGTTTTTATTAAATTTTTGTTTCTATTAAATACGCAATTTAATAAGGTTTTTCATATATAGTTTTATGTGACTGTGCAATGATATAATACAGAAAATGTAGTCCGATATTCTAGCTAAATTTTAAGACCTTAATGAACGGATTATTAGAACCGAAGTTATAAGCAAGCCAAACCAAACACAATGTATTTTTACAATTATTATGCCGACTACAAATGTAGGTACATATGTATGTACATATGAACATTTAGCATTTTTTTTCCGACGCGAAGCAAATTTGCCACGATCGTGGTTTTTTATTGCACAAACTCCTCCGCCGCCGGCTTTAGAATACTATCTCCCTCTCGCCGATTAGTGGTTGAAAGTATTTTAATGCTTTTTTGTTTTTATCAACTTCCTCATTGAATTAAATTGTCCGATATTTATTTTCATGTTTTTAGCATAAAATTTTGAATGATTTTGAAAATTTTTATTTGCTCTAACACGCCAGTCATTTTTCCATTAATTATATACCTTAATATTGAAAATCAGATAATTGGATCGAAAGATATAAGCATTTATGTAAGTAAACGCAAATCGGGTATTTTTCAGATTTCGCAAAAATCATCATCAAAAACATACCCATTTTTTTTCTACGAACATTTCTCCTTTTTTTCTGTCCGTTTTATCATCTTCTTCGTATTTTGTTTTCTCAGACTAGTAAGAACAAAGCATGAACGAAATAATTTTGTTTTTTTGTTTATTTTGTTTATTCCCTTCACGTTTCACCCCCTTTGTCTACTAGGCGTTTCATATTTTTGAAATTCTGTTGATTTTTTTACATTGTATGCCTCCGTTTAAACATTTCTAATGTTAAAATATATGTATTATCTTATTTCCGAAGGTTTTTTTTAATACCTAAAACAAATTCTATATTACTACTTAAATACTAATAATAACTAATAATTGAATTTGTTGAATTATTGATTCAAAATAGATTTTAACGGAATTTTCACACAAATTCAATGTTTAATCGTTTTGAAGCAAGTCATATCGTGTAATATGGAACTAAAGCCCTTTTTAATATTGGTGTTTATATGACAGTTCTTGTTATGAAAAGAAGAAGAGAGAATGCTTCGGTATACGATTTTTGAATCATAATAAGCAGTTGTCAAAACTTAGTTCACTTTTTTGAATGCGGTTAACTGCCTGAACGCAATGGATATGGAGCTGCGGCTGGAATAGTGTCAAAATATTTAATTCACACAAATTCAATGTTACGAACACAACACAATGTAACTGCAGTCGGTGCTGCAGACGGTGCTGCAAGAATTCACCAATTTTAAACTTTTTACGTGCAGCACTTTTGACGTTTCAATTTGTAAAAAGAAAAAAAGAGCGGGAAAAAAATATTGAAGTTTTTTGTTGTTATTTGCTTCGTGAAAAAATATTATTAATTAAAAGAAAAGAAAATTATCGGAAATAAAAAAAGTGAATATTGCTAAATATTTTCTTTAAAATACACAAAATGCTGTAGGTAATTATGAGCTTAAACAAAATTTCTACAACAAAATCCAAATTTGTCGCATTTGAATTCAGGACATAAAAAATCTTCGGAGCATGACAAAAAAATTTCAATTATGTATAGATCACTATTTTTTTTTTCTTTATTGGAGTCGACAGAATTCCGAAATTTGGGTTTGGGTGGCGAGAGTGGGCTTTTGAGATTTTAGGTTTTCTAGATTTTGAGTTTTTTTGGATTACAACTTTTCTGGTTTTTAAATTTCGGGATTCAGATCCCGACCTGGGTTTTTTTTCCAATTTCTTTACAGATCAAGTTGTTCAAGTTTTTATTTTTGGGAGTTTTCTGTTTTTTTTTTTTTTTTGGTTTTCAGAATTCTGACTCCAACCACATATTTTTTCATTTTTTTTTGACAGATGTTAATCATATTTTTGTGATCTGGCTTAGGGCCTGCCATTAACTCCACAACTTTCTAGTGATTTATTTCAGTTTTCTTCAAAATTGTATCACTTGTGCTGAATTCTCTTATAGAACTTTCTATGTTATTTTGTTCTAAGTCGACCGCACACGTCTGCCTGCATGCATGACTTCAATACATTAGGCATCTACATATATTAGATATATGTATACCTACCTACTATAGGTAAAATATAATTAACACTAAGGCACTGATAAGTGTTTCAAGTCGTTAACTATAACATCACAAAACAATATGCGGTTGAATGTGGTGTTCTAGTTTTTTAATTAACATCAAAGTTAAATTGCTACAGTGTTCCCAACAGTAACTCAATTTCAACTCCAGAGTTTCTTTTGTTTCATAACAAAAAAAAACATAAACCCAAGACAAATATTGTAAAATATGTTTTAATTATAAAATTGCACATATACACATATACATATGTATTTATGTATCTACCAAAGTTTTCTTATAAAATATTACCTTCTATCATTTCTTATAATTATTTTTATGTTTATTTATGTATTTAGTTCCTCCCAACATAGATGACTCTTTAACCTCAAGTGATGTTATCGTACGAGAAGGTGACAATGTGACATTACGTTGTAAGGCCAAAGGAAGCCCAGAACCATCAATAAGATGGAAACGAGACGATGGTAATAAAATTGTCATAAACAAAACTGTAGAAGGTAAGTGAGAAGAAATTGAATTCTTATAGGTATAGGTATATGTGTAGGTACATCAGGAAAATTTAATTTAATGCTCACAAAAACCATATCTATATTATATGCCTACATAAATATGTATCCTATTTTTTAGTTATTGACATGGAAGGTGAAGCTTTGGAACTAGAACGTATATCTCGACTTCATATGGGTGCATATTTGTGCATAGCATCGAATGGTGTGCCTCCTAGTGTTTCAAAAAGGATCAAAGTTAGTGTAGATTGTAAGTTGAAAAACATATTATACCTAAACTAATATTTTGCTAATAAAATCAGAATTTTAGTCAAAGCCTTCTATATCAAATAATTTCTTTTAACTTTAAGTCTCCCCGATGGTTTCGATTCCCCATCAATTGGTCGGTGTTCCGATGTATTTCAATATAACACTTGAATGTTTCATTGAAGCCAATCCAACATCACTTAATTACTGGACACGGGAGAATGACCAAATGATCACTGAGTCTGCCAAGTACAAGTAAGTAAGAGACATATTTTAAGTTCAACACCCCTTCATTTCCACTGCAATCCAGCATTTTCTTCTGCCTCTAAAAAAAAAAACACATTATTCTTTTCTTTTTTTTTAATTTTTAAAGGACGGAAACACTGCCTGGAGTACCATCGTATAAGGCAACTATGCGGCTAACTATAACAAATGTTCAAAGAAGTGATTACGGCAGCTATAAGTGTGTCGCCAAAAATCCTCGTGGTGAAATGGATGGCACTATTAAACTATACAGTAAGTGTCACATTAAAATATTTTTTTGCTACCCCTTTTTACTTTATTATAGAAAACAGTGATGTGCAAAAATTGATACAAACAAATGTACATAATATTTGGAAATAGTTTTCTCGAGTCGAGATTTTGATCAAAGTTGAAATTGCGATGACAGCGAAGTCGAAAAATGTTGCTCTCTCAATTCTGTCCGTCTGTCTGTCTGTTATTTGGCTGCAGCCTAAACGAGGGGGCAATTTTCTTAAAACTTGTTTTTTTTAGGCATTGGCCCGAAACGTTTTTTTTTTCATTTCTTTTAAAACCAAAAATAACGGTACTTGCCCTACAAAAATTTTCTGTAAGTAATAAAAATATTGTTTTTTCTCAAAAACATGTCAAAAACTTTAAAAAAATTTCATAATTTTTTTATACCTATAACGGCTACTTTTTTCAAAAAATAATCGGAAAAGTGCTTCAAAAATGGAACCTCCCATAGGACCATTTTTTTGATTTTCTATATTTTCTCAAAAACGATTCAAATGCTTTTAATCAATTTTAATGGAGAATGTTTTAAAAAGTTTTTAAAATATTGTGTACCAAAATTTTGTTTTAAAAACAATAATTCGAAAAAATCGTTCGCGATTTTTATTAAACTTGATACCCAGCAGTTCTTTAACATTTTTGTAGCAAATTTTAAACAAACAATTACTCTTATAAGCAAAAATAACGGAACCTACCATTCAAGTGTTTAAAAATCGTTTAGGAAAGTGTAATTTTTCTCAAAAACGACTCCTAGTATTTTGATTGAAATTTGTATGTGAGCTTATAATTATCAGTACGGTCTACCATATTATTGGATAATTTTTTTATTAATCAAATATTAACGTTAATCTCTCATAGAACCATTTTTTTTTTCGACTATCTCAATAATACGAGAATTTCTTATAAGTTTAAAAAATGTTGCATTTCCAAATTTTAAAAAAAGTTTTTTTTTTTTAAATTCGATGTTTCGAAAATGATTTTTTGGCAAAATAAATTTTCTAAATTTGTATTAATAAATTCCAAAAATGGCCTTAAAAATGCTTTTAAAATTTTATATAAAAAAATTATTTTTTAAAATAACCGATTTTAAAATTTTTTGTCTCATAAATTGAAATCTGTTGAAATCAGTGTACGCAAAAATTATTCATCTTAAAATTTTGATTATTAGATTGTCTTAAGTTCGAATTATAACGGGCCTCCTCACCGGCCACTGCAAACTCAAAAGGCACTTAAATATTCTAGGCCTAGTGAGTAGTGCCACTTGCAGATTCTGCAATACCCATGAGATAACAGCGAACCACATACTAGGAGATTGCAATGCACTCGTGCACCAAAGAAATAGACACCTGGGACGCTACCAGGAGGAAGAGAGCAACTTATCCTCTCTGAAAATACTCAAATTCCTCAGAGAAATAGGTTTGGAGGAAGAGTTGTAAGATGAGTAACCTCGTCCAGCTCTCCATATGGGGCACAATATGTAGATCTATAGGTCCATAGTGCAAATAACCCCCACAATATATTCATTAATTCATTAGTTTCGATTCTCTGTAATTAGGTTTCCAAACATCACAATCTTCATCTTTTAACCCGTTGTTTTTTTTTTTTTTTTGAAACTGCCTATCATTCATTTTGGGCATTAATAACAAAGAGTCAGAAGTAGGACAAACAATTTTCAAAATTACAAGGTGAAATTTTTGCGTATGAACGTTTTCTCTTTCACCAACAAGTATTGAAGGTGAATAGAGTAAATTGTGTGCTTTAGACCTTGAGAATTAAAAAAAAATCGAAATCCAGATTGATGCAAATATGTATTAATTTCCAATGTGAAAACCTATTTAGGTTGTGCATAACTTCTAATAAATTAAAAATTAATTTTGTACAAACAATATAAAATTCTCCGCTTAAAAACCGACAAGACTCTAGTTAAATATTTGACAATCTATAAGTCGTTTTTTTTTTGTTTGTTTGAACAGTTTACTAGAAATTAAAATTAACGACGCTACCCAACAAGAAGCTTTCAAGTGTAGATTTAAAAAATTATGTTAAAAAACACTCAAATTATCATACATAAAAATATTTTTAACTTCAAAATGTGTATACAATGAATTTTTTTTTTTTTTATTTTGTTATTTATTTTTCCACATTACTGTACAAATAAAATTTATATCCAGTGGCTTAATAAAACAATAGACCGTGAACCAAAGAGCCAATTTGGCAATAATTCCAATTCCAAGTAGCTATAAATGGGGGTATACCTATCTATGATGCGAATCAAGTTCATGATACATATGTTCTTTTCTGTATTTTTGTTATAGGTACATTGTTTATATACACTTTAAAATGACAAAATTAATATAAATTATGTTGACAAATTTTTGGGTAAATACAAATATTTGTTAATTTCTGTTTATTCTTTTTTAACTGGCTCTATTAGGACAAATATTGGTTTCGTGTAGATAAAAATGTTTGAATTTTTTTTTATAATTTTCGACATTTAAAATTGTATATAAAATAAACAAACTTAAGATTAGGTATACGAAGGTGGAGAAGTCTAAAAGAAAGTGGTTTTCATCATACTTTGTTTATGATTTATCTGTATGCACGTCCAAGGTTCAACGAAGATTAAGCTGAAGTCTAAACGGGTGGACTGTATTTTAAAACTTATCCATTCACAATATTATATTGTTATGTTTCAGCAGCTGTCAAAGTTGTAAATGACATCCAGCTCTCAAAATTCAGTTTACCATTGCATCATGAATCGTTCCATGTAAACCGGATGACCACAGACAATAGGCGTGTTTTTTTTTCAAGCCCGGTGGGAATTGCAGGAAAAAAACGACCACAGGGATTAGTGACAGCAACACAGAAACAAAATGGAGTTTTCATACAAACTATCGATAACAAGTATATAATTTATGCCGGTAACACAGTTTTTCTGTGTGCTTAAGTTAAGCCCGGAGAATTATCTGGGTTTAGCTTAGACCGTAGGGGATTAGTTGTTGTTGTATTTAACATGGTGATTGTTTAGCACCGACGTTGTTTTTTTCGACCAATTCCCTCTGGGCTTACAAAAAAACACGCCTAATGTTGGGCGGAAATTCGGATTTTGGTCAAAAGTTCATCTTTTGGACGAGTCTCATTTTTGGCTCAGTGGCTATGTCAATAAGTAAAAAGTAGCCTTTTCGTGCGAGAATTCTCGCAATTATATAAAAATGAAATACTCAAAAATTATTTCAAAAAGAACGGACCGAATAAATTGAACCAACCTAACGTCACATGCCAAAATATTAGCAATTGGAAAGTGGAAGTTTATTTTTATTGGAATAATAATTTAACAAACAAATGCAGTTTTTAAACAAATTATTAACATGGTATTAAACATTAACAAATGAAAATATAATTCGCCAAATTAGCAAGAAATTCCGCTTCGTTTGACACCAAATTTGTCAAAATCAGTGTAGTATGAGAGTCGGAAAAGGATTCCAGATTATAGAGATAATATATATAATGAAGATGCAATTGTTGGAGCGAACAGCGAACACATTTCAAAACTAATTCAACACCAAGCATCCATCAATGCATCAACAAAAATTAACTGTTTGGTGCGGTTTATGACATTCCGCATGGTAGCATCATTGGATCTCATTTAATTCGAGTTTGACAACATTGATTGAGTTGTGGTTTCAATCAAAACGGCGGCGCGGAGCTAAATGTCATACAAGCGACGCAATTCGAAATTGTGAAGGAGAAATTTGACGACAGGATAATTTCAAGGCGAGCATTCATCAATTGGCGACCTCGATCATGTGACTTGACACGCTTACAAGTCAACTACTTTGGACGAGGTAGAGACCAATATTTGAGACGCTATTGCAGGAATACTCTCATTTTCATACATTTCAAATTTTGCTTATAAAGACTATCACTATTCCCCGTAGCCCGTGGCGTAATGGTTAGTGCATCGGACTGTTATGTCGAGGGTTCGATTCCCAGCCTATGCCACCTAAAAAACAGAAATGTTTTTTTTTTGCACGGGTTACTGACTTTTGCGAGGAATTGACAAATCCTCCAAAAGTATCTCTTGTCATGAAAAAGTGCTTCTGACCCTAGACGATCGGATTTGGCAGAAATTTGTAGGTCCCATCTATTCCGGCCAATAACACGCACGTAGGAATGGTTGAGAGTTGTAAATCACCAGGCCCTGGTTCTGACTTATGTAAGACATTATTGTTTGGAATGGGTTTATAAAATAAGACTTTAGACAACTGCCCAACTTTGTAAAATGTGTTTAAAACCCTTAGGTAATTAGTGTTGTATTATAGCTGCCTAACTTAGACACAAGAGTAGATTGCGTTGACCGTGAATAATGTGATATTTATTTTTATTAAATAAAGCATATTTCCACCAATTTGAAAATAGTTAGACAGTGTCTAAGTAGACAAAAATCTAATAAATACGACTGTTAGTATTCAAAGTAGTATTTTAAATCCCATTCTTAAGATTTCTTAAGAATAAATGAGGAGATTTTTAACTAAGCTGGATTGACTGGACAACACTGTCCAAAAGTGTTCTAAGGAAATCCAATAAATAGGATTGCCAATGTTTAGCCGCATTATGACATGACAAGAATCGCAAGAGTAAGTTCATGCGATCCAGTTCTGCTTTTTATTTCTATAATGATGACAGTTTAAATATGTGTTTTCGATTCAGTATTTTTTTTTTATTTTCTATTGAAAACGTTTTTCAATAAAAGCGAGGCATTGCATTTTGAAAAATAAATGTAGATTTATCTTCATATGATCTGTCTGTAGGTATGTTTAAAATCCAAACTTTTTCGAAAGGAAAAAAGAGGAAATAAGTATCATAGGGACAGGAAATTGCAGTAAAGCTTTTTAGGTGATAAATATTCTGTGTGTATTTTTAGAGGATGCCACTGCACACACACAGTTCCATATATATTATATAATGTACATATTTATTCAATGGGATTTTAATGGGATAATTAGGTATTGGTTTGGCAGTTTTGTTTATTTGGTGTGCGCGGCGGCTCAATGTTGTTTTCATGACCATTTTATTGGATGAAGAGTTTTTTTTTTTTTTGCAAATTTGTTTGGCTTTAATTAGCAATTAATGGTTGTATCAGTATATTGCATAGAGGATAGAAAATTTGTATCTATAAATTAGTTGACATTTAAAGAGAAAATTAGGTTTTAGGAAAATTAATATGATACGCATACTTTGTTGCCATACCTATGATTAAAAATTGGTTTAGTTTAAAAATTAAGTCACTATATTGAACAGAAATTTAAAATAAAATGAACAATTGAATTGGTGAAAATATGCTTGTAGCTGAAGGCTATAACGTGGCTATAGACAATTTTGAAGATATAACGTATGGATTAGTTTATTAGTTACATCCTTAATGAGAAATTATAGAAAAAATAACTGCTAGAAAAATTAGTTTTAAGAGATATACATATGTACATTAATCGTTAAAAAAAAGTTCTTCTTGGATGAGCCTGAATCAGCTCCAAATGAAGAAAAACTGATTCAGTGGCCGGAAGCGGTTAAAAAATTGAGCTTTTTTAATAATCGCGTGGCAGACGCATGGATTTAAAAAGTCATTACTCCCTTTCTAACGGTCAAAGATGGCTCAAAGTGGAGTCCTTCTAAAGAGGGGGGTTTTGTTCAAAAACAACAGAAACACTTACAACAAATTATTGTAACTTATTTTTAAAGTAAGGAATTTATTCTTTTATTTTATTTTTAAATCAAGTTATTTTTATCAATATTTTTCGAAAACAAATTATACATTCAAATTTACGAAAAAAAAAAACTTTAATAAATGTGTGTAACTACTGATTTTCTAAAGCAGAACAGAGGACCCAAAAAAGAACTTAACATCCTTGGAACCCACTAAGCGGGTCACCCAAGGTGCTGTTGTTCAAGAAAACTGTTGAGTTTGTGAGCAGAATTGAGGATCCAAGATTTTTTTCTGCTTCCCATAATAAAAAAATTCAATATTGCATCACTCTAAAAAAAACACCGTTCTTATTTTGCGGTATCGCCGTACGAATCGTAACTAACACTAAGATGATGGAGAAATCCGAAAAATGGTGTTTCTCCAACTATCCTTTGGTCTGTGCATCCGTGCGTTTACTGTTATTTGAGCTACTGCCTAAAATCATTGATCAATTTTTAGGTGTACAGTACTTTTGACATTTTTTTTAAATTTTTCGTCAAAAAAAAACCACTTAAGTCAGTAATTACAAGCGACTTGGAAATGTTGTGTTTAAAAGTGTGTTGGACCTCTATAGTGTTTGAGGTCAAGCTAGTTTCCACACAAGTGTGAGGGGGAAGGGACTTTAGCTCTCAATCAGGGTTGTTGTACTAATAAAGTGCTAATTTTGAACTGCAACTGTAATTGAGAACTAAATCCCCTTGGCACAACACACAATTTCAAAAAATTTAATGATTACGGACTTAAGTGTTTTTTTTTTTTTTAAACGAAGAAATGGTTAAAAAAAGTCAAAAGTACTAGAAAAGAGATAAGGATAAGGTACTATAAAAAATTATCCCATTATTATTAGAATTTTGATTTTATGTTTTGGTGAACCCAAATGTTTATTAAATTTTCATTCAGTTATTCTTAGAGGTGCTGTGATGTATTCTGAATCAAAAAAAGGTCATTTGAAAAAAATATTATTTAAGTAAGCAAACTTATTGTTTGATGGGTGGTATAGGAAGCTTAATAAAAACCGCGAGAAATCCAAGCCTATATGCCCAACAATTTGATGGTTTGTGTTTTGGTTACTTCACAAACGAAATTAAAAGTCAGGCTACATACATGAAGATATCGTCTAAAATTTTGACGCGTTGTGACGAATCTTTTAAGAAATATTTAATTTTACTTATACGAAATTATGGATTCGTAAAAAAAAAAACGGAACTCGAAATTTTGATCAAACTTGACATTGAGATGATTAGTAAGAGCAAACATTCCCATGAAGACCTTGTTGATGGTTTTGGGCTGTAGCTCACGGATTACTTGGATGATATATTGGTCTTAAGTGCTTGAATCGTTTCCGGATTTTTGGCAAAACATCGGTCCTTCACGGTTTCCCACAAAAAATAAGTCCAAAGGGGTGAAATCACAGCTCCGAGGCGGCCAGTTGACATCGCCAAGACAGCTGATAACACAATTTGGGGAATTTGATGCGGAAAAGATCGATTGTGGCATGGCGGTCGTGCCATTCTGTATGAACCAGAGGTCGTCCAAATCCATGTCCTCAATTTCAGTAAAAAAAAAAAATCGGTTAACTTGGCTTTGTAAGTTCCACCGTTGACCGAAACGTTTTCAAAGAAAAATGGTCCAATGATGACACCACTCCACAATCCCCACCAAACTGTCACTCTCTGTGGATGCATTGGCTTCTCGTCAATAACGTACGGGTTTTCCCAGCCACAGATGCGGCAATTTCGTTTGTTAACATAGCCACCGACATGAAATTATGCCTCTTTTAAAAAAACACACTGTTTGGACTACAAAGCACTGACTTTGGAAATAAGTTTTCAATATTTCCCAACGTTGTTCAAGTGTAAAGCGACTCGTTTCGTTCCGCGGATTTATGGTACTGACTTTCTGTCAAGATTTCAAGCGGAAAACAGCTCAATTCTTCTTTTCTCTAAACATGGGAAACCTTAACTCACGAACTTGTCAATATAAGATGCTAACAGTGATTGATTTTAAAAGTAAATTAAGATGATTTTATAGCGTTACTTGAAGTATAGACCAATTTGCCCTTAAAATAATGACTTGGCTAAATTTATAATAATTTACTAAAATATACAACTCAATGTGACAACTCATTTGACAGGGTTAAAACCCTTTTGTATAAGTTCCATTAAAGCAAACAAAACTTTATTTATATAAAAATAGAAAACTGCTTAACTTGAACTTGAAATAAAAACTTTGGAAAGTCTAAAAATACCTACACAATTTTTAGGACAAAAGAATCAATTTATTTAAAAGGTTAAATGAACAACCATCAGCATGGGTACCTATAGTTGAACCTAAGTACTTTCAGCAACTTATAATGGCGACCTGTCATTTGACTCCATTTATAGAAACGATCCTGATGATGGTCTATTTTTAATAATTTTTCTAATAATTCCTTTGTCTGATACCCAGTGTGGCTGTTGGTAAAGAGCCTGTCTGTATATAAATATCTACGTAATTGAGAGAAAAACTAAGTAAAAAGTTTCCAAGAGATAACAATTAGTAAATAAGATGATGGCAAACTCTTTGGATGAAGTTCGTAGACATTGTTCGAGACACACTCTAAACTCCAACTCTACAAATAATCAATTTCGACATAGAAAATATGTTCAAATTATCACACTAAGTGACTTATCCTATTAGTAGAGTTAAATACTGTCCAATTGACAGATCAATTCATATTTTTATAGACTGCTCCTTTTTGGACGTTTAAGGTTAAATGTGTCGAAGATTTTTTTTTTCGATCACTTCCACCAGACTGTACGTACATAGTCCTATATCTATATTTTATTGTTTCCATTCAAATAGCATAATAATTTAAATGTTACACCCTACTTAGAAAAAGAATATAAAAAAATAAACGATGATTTCCTGCCATTTATCATTGCCAAATCTCTCCAAATAAATCATCCATCGTATCGTACGATGTATATAATTTACATGGTAGACGATTTTCATTCACAGGAGTGAATAAAGTTCCCCCCTCCCATTTGACAAGCAAATCATAATTTTACAGTCCATCAAATCGATTGTTAATTTCATGGATTTCCATTGACAAATTTTTTTAACATAAAAAAAATATCGAAAATCTCATTAAAGGACATTGAAAGCCATTAAAGAACCAACAAGGACAACAAAATAAAAAAAAAAAATACACAAAAATTCCTTCCTCCTCGTTTATATTTCTAAATAAACCCGAAAATAAACTTCGGTTAAAAAGTGTCGAAATCCCTGCAAATAGATAAATCTTTCTCACACCCCTTAAACCCAATCGCTCCCCCCCCCCCCCGCTACCCCTCGCTACGACCCGACTTGACATACAATGAGGATATGGAGGGGCCGAATTATACAACAAGAATGACTCCTCCTTAGCTATTTTATTGTACATCACAAGGATATTCTACGACACCACCATCAGCAGCAGCATCAGCAGAAGCAGCAAGCAGCTGAAAGCAGTAGCGTGCTGTCAATTGTGGTAAAGTGCTACAGAAAACACCTCGACTTGGTTTGGTTTGGTTATGGTTATGGTTGGGAAGGACCATAGGACAGGGCTATATAGAGTATTAAGGACGAGAGACGGACAGCAAGAGGCGAGGACGGACTACGTATAGTGATAAAGTGAGGAGAGTCTGTCCTGATAGGAACTGACAATTTTAGTGGCTCCCTCTATATTAGTGTGTATCCGAGTGTGCAATGAAAGTTCAATGAGTTCCTTTGTCGATATTTATCTCTGCCCTCAATAGAGTCTTTTTCCATTTGAGACTTTTCTTCTTTATTTTTTTCTATAGACGATTTCGAGAATCTTTGGTTTGGTTCGTGATTCTTGTTTTCTTCATTGTGTCGTCCTTGTTGTCGTCGTTGTCAGATATGGCGGCATCTGTGTAGGTATAATATATATGTATATGGTGTGGTGTTTGGGGGCTTTTCTCTTTCTCTTTCGGTGGATTATATTGACGACAATTTGTGGTAATTTATGGCCTTTTTGTGGCCTAAGCGACAATTTTAACTTTCCAAAATAAAAATAAAAAAAAAAAGGTGACAAGGCAAGCCAGACAAGGCGAGTGAATTACTTTATTTTATTTTTTATTTTTTATTTTCTATTTTTATATTTCGACAAGAAATTGAGAGAAGAGAAAATATCTTTATATCCTTTCTATTGTCATCTGTGTGTGTGTGTGTTAAAGCTAGAATATCACTAATATAGACCAATTGTATGTGCGATAGGATAAGGTAGTTAGTTTTATTAAGAAAGATGTGGTTTTATGTATTTTTTTTCTTTACGAATGGTCATATGTAATGAGGATATTGTCCTGATATATAAGGCAATTTTCTTGCAGTGTTTAATGTTATAAGAGGTTAAGAGCAATTACGAAGTGTGGTTTTTCATTTCAAAGAAGCTTTTAGACTTTGCAAGCAATTTTCCAATTATCTTCCTTATGTTAGATTGGGAAGATTAACTGAAGTGTTTTGTGCTATAGGTAGGTACTAATTACATATATTCGGGTCTATAGATTGGTCGGTCTTTTAAAAGGTTAGGTTAAGTTTACGTGGATGTCAAGCAAGAAACCATAGATAGGTTCGTTCATTTTGATACCACAACCTATATTCGTTGAACCACTTAGAGCTGCTTACGAAGAATTCAAAACTGTCACTGTGGGATCATCGTAGTAGAATTGTACCAGGTGGAGACTATGTCTTTGAGAAGGAGCAGAACATGTCTTTCTCGTCCATATATAGCTTCTGTAGAAATCATTCGAAAATACTCAAAGTCTTGTTGCGAGCTTGCCTAGACAGTGTCCGAGGGCCCTGTAATGAAACCTATAACGGACCCAGTTCGCAATCTGCTTAGCCATATCAAACTCTTAGAGCTTTTCAGATCCATAGTAGGTTTGATCTGGTTTGTGGTCATTCTAAGGTTTGTTGGCTCTATAGCATCTTGCTTCATCATAAGTTTACAGTAAGAATAAATAAAATGGGTGGCGAGCAACCAAGTCCTAGTGACTTCGAACTTTCAACCATTCATGTGTGCGTGTTATTGGTAGGAATAGAGGGGACCTAACGGCTAAGGTGACAAGCACTTTTTTCATGGCAAGAGATACTGCTGCGGAATTTCTCAATTCCCCGCAAAAGGCAGTAACTACCCCGTGAAAAACATTTCTGTGACATAGGCTGGGAATCGAACCCAAGACCTTCGGCGTAACACTCCTACGCACTAACTATTACCCCACGAGCTACTACAAATATGTAAGTTTGCATGTAGCGATGGGAATATTATCCAATCACACAAGATAGGTTAGGTAGTGTTGTTTAGCTTTTCGCAAGTTCATCAGTTTTAAAATTTTCTGGAATGACCCTATGACCCGGCACCTAGAAGAGGTGCCACCTCCATATGAAATGATCGACTGTTTTTTTGAATTTGTATATTTAATGGTCGCTTGGTTATCTTGGTTATTATTAAAATTAAAAAAAATAAAAGTTTTCACGGTTTACTGCCTCTTGCAAGGTATTGACAGATCCTCCAAGAGTATTTCTTGTCATGAAAAAGTGCTTCTCACTCTAGCCGTTCGGATTCGGCAAAAAATTGTAGGTCTCCTCCATTCCTGCCAATAACACGCTTGAGAGTTTGTAAGTGACTAGGCCCTGGTTCTACACGCGTCGACCAATTTATTTAATTTATTTTTTTAGTTATCTGAGAATACAGGATACGATAAGTTTTATTTTAGCCAAGACAGGACAGCTTTAGGTTAGTTGTGGACACATCTTGACAAATTTAAATTTTTTTCTCAAGAACATAACAATGCCACTTAAGAACAGAAATGTTTTTTCACCGGGCAATGTCTCTTTCGAGGTTTTGACAAATTCTTGTCATACAAAATAAATCCCATCTTAGTTCTTCTGACAACCCGTTCACATAGGAATGCCCTTGGTTCTACACGCGCTGTCACGCCACTCATTTTCTTTTTATATAAAAATAAAATCTATTTAAACAGTCTTTAATATTTTTTTTAAGATTATTATTTGTTTTTTATCCAAATAAAACTTTATTATTTAGATTAGCTGCAAAACGTGCAGCAAATAAGAATTGCTGCTGCGTGCAGTATTTCATCAGCCAATTTATTTATCTTGTTTAATTATAAACCATTATTCAAAACCACCTTTATCTATAAAAATATTTAATTTCGAAAATAAAAGGTTTCAAAAGTTTTGAGAGTATAAAAGGATGGAAATTGGATTATTTTCGACACAAACAATTTATTCACTTAAAGAATAAGATGGCAGGAAAATTGAATTTAACTTTGGTGCTTGTAGTGTTAATGGCAGTAATTGTTGCTGCACAATGGCCAGGTAGCGAAAGAAGGTCTAATGATGGATCAGGAAGGAAAGGTGGACAAGGACCACCAAATGGAGGACCACCAAATGGAGGACCAGGAAGACCAGGAAGACCAGGAAGACCAGGAGGACCAGGAGGAGTAGGAGGACCAGGAGGACCAGGAGGACCAGGAGGACCAGGAGGACCAGGAGGACCAGGAGGACCAGGAGGACCAGGAGGACCAAATGGAGTACCACCTTTCGGAGGACCACCAAATGGAGGACCACCACCACCACCTCCATCAGAATCAATTGATCAGGTTTCTTTAACAACAACAGCTGAACCTGTAACATCAACAACAACAGTTGCATCTGCAACATCAACAACAACAGTTGCATCTGCAACATCAACAACAACAGTTGCATCTGCAACATCAACAACAACAGCTGCAACTACATCAACATCTGAAGCTACTTCAGCAGCATAGACATTATAGACATGCCTATTGATGAAAAAAATATTTCAAAACTAATAGCATTTGAGTAGGAACCAATTTAATGGAGAATTAATAATTTTAACAATTAATAATACTTTCAACATTAAAAAAAAAATATACAATAATAAATTGAAAGGTATTTACCTACATATACGAAGCAAAATGGCTTATAATAAATTTGCTATAATATGATTGAAATATTAAAAAGAAATTCTTTTTTTTTTTGTTTATTCGCGCAAACAAAATTTAATCAAGCATAAATTTGACCTGAAAGAAACATTTTTCTTCTTCCCAATGACCGTTTAGAGTAGCGTTTCCCAACGTGGGACCCACGCCTCACAGGGGGGGGAAGCAATTTGATTTTATAGATTAAATTAAATGCCATAAATGACTTGCTAATAAAAAAGAAATTGTCTGGATTTAAAAAAAGGAAATGAAACAGAAGTTTTCTAAATTTTAACTTGATATAAAATCTATTTGCAGGAAGCAAGGATTTAAGTAAATTAATGCGCTAGCATTGGTGCAAATAATGAAATTCGCGCCATGTTTACTCTTTGAAAATATATTTTCAAATGAAGTCGATACGACAGTCGTTGAAGGTAAACGACTTGGGTCGGGCAACACTTCGTTTAATGCGAACCTCCCTAATGCCAGCCCTTCAATTTTTTTATTGAACATTTCAGAATTTATATGTTAAAAATTGTTTAGGTATAATAGGCGCGTTCAGAAAAATGGGATCTCAGAGATATTTTTTCCTCAGAGTTTTTTAACAGCAATACTGAGAAATTTTGCTGAGGAGTCTTGTTCATTTAACTGAGATTGCTGACATCTTGTTGTTTTTTTTGTTCTTTTTTTATGACAACTACCTGTGTGCCAAATTTAAAGATTTTTGATCACTTTCAGGAGAGAACATAGAATAATTTATGACGTTGTGAAAATAAGAGCCACCCTAATAGATACAATATATGTATACTGCTCAATAGAAACACACTGTGAGTGAATGAAATACATAACTCTTTTATTTTAATTCAATATTTTTGTTCAAAAATATTTTACTTTATTTGCAAAAAACAAACAAATAACAATAATCGGAATAATATTTAAAGAAATAAACAAGAATCCAATCGGCGCGGCGGCGGCGGCGGCGCACAGTGATGCAGAGGCGGGAAAAATATCAAACATGAAATTTGTA
Source organism: Epistrophe eligans (assembly GCA_951394125.1). NCBI lineage: Eukaryota > Metazoa > Arthropoda > Insecta > Diptera > Syrphidae > Epistrophe > Epistrophe eligans. The sequence goes on along the minus strand of OX596028.1, from coordinate 100,026,584 downwards.
ATATGGATTTGTTTAATTTTTTTTTATAGATAGGTATATAACTGTTCTATGTTTTTTCAAAATATAGGAAATTTTATGTCAAGGAATATGCGGGATACAGCGCTATAAAGTTACCCTTTCTTTTAGTTTTGAAATTCAAATATTTTCTTGCAATAACTTTTTGGCAGGAAAAGTAGAATTTTTATAACTGTTTGTCAGAAAATAACTTCTTTAATAAATAATATTAATTAATTAAGCTTCCAAAATGAAAAAAAAAAAAATATTTCGTCTTTTAGCTGGGTTAGGGCCGAGTGCATTAGAATTAGTATTTTAATATTCTTTCCCTTGAGCTACAGTTTTAGTTACATTAAGTTACGTCTTGTGGTTACAAATTTTATTTAGCTAACTATTTTTGAATGAATTTTACCCCCCCCCCCCCCCCTTAATTCCACCTTGTGTATTTGTTTTTTTTTTTCGCGTTTGTATAATATAGTTTGTAATATTTAATTCAAAAGAAAAAGTTCAGATTTTACTAAAATTTTAAAATTTTATTTCAGTACAAACCTCAAATTTTAAAAAAATGCCAATAATTTATTTTAATCATGTTTTCTTAATCAAATTTTGACCAAATATATTTAAAAGTAATCTTAGCATGTGTGCCAAATTTCATTAAAACTCGGTGAATAGTTCATATTTAACAGAATTTTTGTGGAATTTTAGTACAATACCAAAACCCTTAAATTTAAGAAAATTGTCAACAAATTTTTTTTCTAATAATTTTTTCTTAACCAAATTTGTATAAGATTTATTAAAACATGTTTGCTAAATTTTAATTAAATCCGTTAAATAGTTCAGATTTAAAATATTTTTTTATTAAACCCTCAAATATTAGCAAAATGTCAATATGTTTTTTTTTTGTCTAACAATTTTTTTCTAAAACAAATTTTGACCAAATATGTACATATGTATGTACAAGAGTACCTAATTTAATAAAAACTCTTTAAAAATTTCAGTAGAACATCAAAACCTTCAAATTTTAGAAAAATGTCAAACAAATTTTTTCTTATAATTTTTTTAACCAAATTTTGAACAAATATTTATAGGAATAGATAATCTAAACATGTGAGCCAAATTTCATTAAAATCCGTCGAACAGTTCCGATTTAAAAGATTTTTTTCCACTCTCCCACATACAAAAAGCACCACTGTATTGTAGATGGCGGCACAGCAGATTCGTTTTTTATGATTAGCTGACATTGATTAGTCAGTTCTCATCTTTTTGGTACTTTATTTGACACAAGGCCTGTATAACTTATACAAGGTAGGAAAATGTTTTATAAATACGAATTTATGCAACGTTGAATAGAGGCTACATAAAACCTTATGCAATGCAAAGTCATTCATCTGTTTAGCGAAATCTATTAAATAAGACTGTTAATATTTAAAAAAAAACTATTCATCTTATAAAAGAAATAAATTATAGTTATGGGAACCTATATTTTATTTCACCTGCAAAAAATGTAGTATATTTTAAGGAAATATTTTGTGAGTATCTAATCTACATTAACATTGACAATGGAACTTACAGTTTAGGCTGAAAAAATCGTTAAAAAATCAATAGAATTAGAAGAGATTGTTTTAACATTAAAGCGATGTAGACAATCTGATTTCTTAAACAATTCTCAATCTATGAGAAAAAGATTGTTAAAATCGTTGAAGCGGTTTTAAAAAAAAATGATTTTTTATATATAAAAGTTTTCTTAAATATTATAAATTAAAAAACGGCGCGCCATTTTGTATTTATTAATGCGGAGTTAAAAAATAAATCTTAATAAAAAATTATCGAAATATCGAATTTTCAAAAAGATATTCTGATTTTTTTTAATCCAATATCTGCTTATTTTTTTATTTGCGAAGCAATATTATTAAACCTATTTTAAAAATTTTATTAAAATGGGTTCAACAAATAACGATATAGTCGAAAACAAAAAAAGTGGTTCTGTGAGAAATACCGGTAATAATGGAATAATAAAGAAATGATCCGGTAATACAGTACAGTACAACACTGTTAATAGCTCACATAATTTTAAACAAAACCGCAGGACTTGTTTTCGAGAAAAATGAGATTTTTCTTATCGATTTTCTTAAATACATAAATATTTGTATTTGTATTATTGGTTATAAGAATTATTTTTAAATATTTTTCACTAAACAATTTTTGGAAATTTCAATGATTTTAATTTTATAGTAGTTTTTTTTTTAAAGTGTAATAAAGTTTTTCTTTTATATTTTTTTCAATTTCTACTTTATTTATATGTTACTATTAATTTTATATTTAATAAACTACTCCTAAAGAAATTGGGAAATTCGAAAAAAATATTAGACATTTTTTTTCTAAAAATCAAAAAAAAATTAAAATGTATTCAAAACTTTTAAAACTTTTTTAAATAATTTCTATAAAAATGATACAATAAGTTGAAGTAGTTTTGAGAAAATCGAAAATCAGAAAAATGATTCTTTGATAAGAGGAACCATTTATAATCATTTCCCTGTTTTTTTTTTATAGATTTGAAGTTTTTTTTTTTAAGTTATGGGCACGTTTTTGAGAAAAATAAGATTTTCATGCTAAAAAAAATTGTTTAGCATGTACCGTTATTTTTGGTCTTAAAAAACAAAGTGTTATTTTTCTAACGAAAAAATAACTAAAGCCAAAATAAATTAAAAATTAAATTAAATAAATATTTTGTTTTTGTTCATAAAACTAAAAAAAAAAAAAATTGTAATCAATAAGAAACACTACCTACTAATAAACAAAATAAATCAAAACGAAGTCTTTCAATTTTCTGATCAAGGTTGAAAGCAGATCGGGTTTAAATTGTGACGTATACCAACGTTGCCCGAGTGGCACGATAATGCTTTTTTGACACGAAAATTTCATCGTGGCCCGAAATAATTCAATATGGCACGCTTTTCTTATTTCCATTTAAAAATTCAAATAAAGCAGATTTTTAAAAAATTTGATGAAAAATGCTTCAAATTGAGTAAAAATTGGCAGAAAATCTTATGTTTTGAGAGAAAATGAGTTTTTCTTTTTTTTTGTTGTATTTTGTTACACAATTGAACTATACAGTTTTTTTTTTTTTTAAATGGTACGAAACTGCAACGGTTTTTAAGTAAATGCGGCAAGGAAATTTGTTTTGGGTGGCAACGCTGAATTTTAGTTCAAAGCAAGCATTTTGGTTCTAAACTAGAAAATCAGGCTCATTTCAGGAATTTCGAACTCTTTTCTAAAATAATTTTTTTCACATAGTTTGAGATTAAGTTTTCTGTATTCTGTAAATTCTGTCCGTGTTAGAATTTAAGTTTTTCAGGAAATTTTGAAGTTAACCTGACTATACGAGAAAAGTTATAGTTAGGGGTATTGGAAGATATTTTAAAAAATTCGCTTGATAATATACCTTTGTATGTTTTCTTTTTCTTCTAACTGTTCATAACCAAAACATATCGTTCCCGTACCAAAAACAACTTTTAAATGTGAATTTTGACACTGGATCTACTAATTTGTACTTACATTATGTCATAACACACATATATTCAAGATACTTTAATGATCTTTAACTATATCATCTAGGGCCCACTTATGTGTATAGCCAATAGATCTATTTCTAGACCTAAATGCTAAATCATTACTTTCAATTTTGTTGTATTTATTTTAAGATCCCACAAATTACAGAACTATATCTTATAAGCTTTTTTATCTGAAGCTGTAAAGTGAGCTGATTGGGCAAAACTTTAACAGTAACATCTCCAAAAAGGATAACCCTTGATATGTGGTTATCTACACCTTGCGTGGTTAATGTATAATGCAAATACGAAAGGGCTTAGAACACACCTTTGAGGGACACCATTCTGTTCGGAGGTAGTCATTTTTTCAAGTAGTTGTCCATAATTTGGTCGATAAACCAATATTTTTAAGAACTTATAAATAACTATTAATCGTATCGAAAGGTGCTTGTAAGTCGATATGCTATTATACTGCCATCGTGTAAATATCATACTGACACCATTATATGCAAAGAAGAAATAATGAACTTGCTCGTTTTTTTTGACGAATTGCCAGTAAATCTTCAAAGCTCTATTATTTGACTTCGTGTCATTAATATTATTTTGACGTGAATCGCCTCGTGCCATTCGTCGTGTAAATTCAGTCTGATCACAAGCGTTTGAATTATATAAGGACAAGAAAACATGTCTTTTTTCTGGCTTGTGTCTTGTTGTTTGCTTAGATAAGAATATAATTAAAAAAAAAAAAACTTAATTCAGTTTTTGTCAATAAACTTTATTTATTTAGTCTAGCTGCGAAACGGGCGCCAAAAATAGAGCTGCTGCGTGCAGTATTTCATCAGCCAATATTTTTGTTTTCTTTTATTGTATAAACCTTTATTGGAAATCACCTGTATCTATAATAGTATTTAATTTCGAAAGTTAAAAGTAGGTAAATATGATTTCAAAGATTTTGAGAGTATAAAAGGATAGAAATTTGGTTATTTTCGACACAAACAATTTATTAACATAAAGATTAAGATGGCAGGAAAAATGAATTTAACTTTGGTGCTAGTAGTGCTTATGGCAGTAATTGTTGCTTCGCAAGGGCCAGAGGGTCGAAGAGGTCCTTATGGTGGGGGAGGACGAGGTGGTCGAGGAGGACCAGGGGGAAGAGGAGGTCCAGGGGGACGAGGAGGGGGTAGAGGAGGACAAGGAGGACGAAGAGAGCCATGGGGACGAGGAAGGCCAGGAGGACGAGGAGATTGCAATAAATCAACATCAACTACCGAATCTTCAGAATCAATTGCTGACGTTACTTCAACAACAACAGCTGCACCTGCAACATCAACAACAACAGCTTCATCTACATCATCAACAACAACAGCTTCATCTACATCATCAACAACAACAGCTGAACCTGCAACATCAACTGAAGCAACTTCATAGACATTATATCCATGCCTATATTGATGACAGCAGAAATTTCACCAATGGTGAATTACATCTACACCAAAAATACAAAAATATACGAAATAAAATGACTTCTAATAAATTGTTATGATTGAAATATTGAAAAAAAATATATTTTTTTTTTCAAACAATTAATATTCTAAAATATTTAATTTAAACTGAAAACACTTTTCTTCTTCACATTCATGGCTTAGATTCTAAGCCTTAGAAGTTAATGCCATTCCAAAAATGTTGGTTTTGCGAGTAAAACTCCTAAGCAGGAAGTGTATAAATAAGTGAATTTGTTCAAAAGCTTTGCAGCTGCTTTGGACCAAAAGTGATTTACCCAGGGTAGCTTCTTTGTACGCCAAGGGCTGGTTACCACCCTTGAATCTCTTACTCTTGGTAACACCATTCACCAACACAATCAATAGCATCATCTTGTCCAAAGACCTTTGAACATCTTGTACCAAATGCTCTAGATTCAATTGAACCAACGCAACGCGCACCGGGCGTTCAATTGGATTTTAACAATGTGAGTTTTTTTTTGACGTTGCTTGATCAAATTAATCTGTGAGTGTCCAATAATATGGCAACGACCCTGCAAATAACGAATCATCTTCCTGAAGTCATTAGCGCAAAATTTTAAACGATTTAGTACGATGTTAAAGCCATTTTGTCATAGTAAAAATGCTTTAACATCGTACTAAATGGTTTAAAATTTTGCGCTATTCTCTTTATTCTGAAATTGCTGACATGATCGGTCTATTTCTTGCTTGTCGTAGTGTAAGCCTTCTTCTTCCTCTTGTACTAGTTCTTGTAAATAGAGGCGACGACGACGGCGGCATTTTTATTCAGACAAGCTCTAGGCTCTAGGAACAACTATAATCGCAGCTCGGACAACAATCAAAAATTTCCAAGACTATGTCCTTCTTGTTGATGTTTGATCCAGGAAGGTCAGCCTCACTGACAAAAATAAAAGTCATATACCGATCTTGTATCCAACAAAGCATCTTAGATGCACTGGTTCCGAGGTATCAATTTTGTGGAAATTTCTTAAGGCTTCTTGGGGTAGAAAGCTACGGAACCATGCGACGAGGCACCGAAAATTTCCATGAGACTTTTGATGATAAGAAAAGTTAAAAAAATTTTGATTTCGTAATTCTGTCCGTCTGTCCCTGTTTGGATGCAGTCTAAACGGATGGGTTGATTTTCTTTAAACTTGGTACCTAACGATTTTTGGACACTACCCCCAGCCCCCTGGTTTTCGACTATGTTTTTATTTGTTCAACCAATTTTAGTTAAATTGTTTATACAAAAGCTTCTTATAAGTATTAGTGAAATTACATAACAAGATTTAAAAAAAAAACAAATTTTGGATTTTTTAAAAAATTTTAAAAATTGATTTCTGGAAATTCGATATTTCGAAAATGGGTACATGATTTTTTTTTTCAAAATTAGTTTTTTTTTTTAACTCCGCATTAGTAAATATCTACAAAAAATGGGCTACCAATTTTTCTTTTCAAATGTTCTCAAAATTGTGTATATCTTTATAAAAAATTATTTTTTTAAGAAACCAACAAATTTTTAAATTTTTAACTTTTAGGGGCATCATCGTAAGGTTTCTTTATTTGGCCTATCTTTGGTTTATTTAAATTTAATAATTAAGTACTGTTATTTCATAAATAAAACATAAAATGAGAAAAAATCAAAATTTTTGATAAAATCTCTTATCCATAATATCATTTTTTTGTTCTCCTTTCAGCATCAACACCTCCAACAACATTACCACCACCAACTACAACAACTCTCCATCGTACAACAACGACAACAACTAAATTTGGTTTCAATACTCCAACATATGGAGATATTCCAACAAACTCAATTGTTTCTTTAGATAAAAGTAAGTAAACTAATACAGCTTTGAATTTTTAAATATTTTAAATTTCATTATTTTTTATGAAATCCCCATGTTAAAAAAAACAACAGCTGGTTCAAAATATCAATCAAATTTGAACGAAATTGACAAATCCGAACAAAAACTAACCGGTGACAGTCCCAAAGGATATGACTGGTCAAAGGACAAAAGTTCAGCGACGACGTCATTAATTTCAGCACAAGCTAAATGTTTAGGCAATTACCTACACGCCACCATTTTAGTTTTAGTACAGTTAATATTTATCAGAAGATTTTGTTCTTATACACTTAACTAACCTTCACTAAAATTTTGAAACAACAAAAACAAATAATAAAACAAATCAACGTTTAAAATAAATTAGAATTTATAAAACGAAAAGTAAAAAAAAAGAAGAAAGAATCACAAAAGAAGAAATAAAAATATATATATTTATAAAAAAATAAAATAAAATAAAACAAAACAAAACACATGGAAGCCTGAAAATATTTTTTGTTTAATTAAAAAAAAACTAATTAAGTGTTTCTTAGTAACAAACATGCATAAAAAAAATAACTTGAAAAATATTAAACATATGTTTAACAATAAAAAATTGTTAAGTAATAAATAGAAATTAAATTTAAAAATGCCTAAGAAAAATTAACTTATAAGTAAGACGGATGTCTTAAAAAAATTAAATATATAAATACATATTAAAATATAAATATATATAAAACATATGTATAATATTTAAAGAAAAACAATTATAATAAATAATATAAATATACATATATATACAATTAAACATACTGTAGAATATTTTATACCAATGTTGCAAAATGTTATGTAAATAAATCAAAACAAAAACAAAGTTTAAAATTACATAAATAAAAATAGAACACAATTTTTGTTATTTTTTCTTTGCATTAACATTAACAATTTGTATATGTTAAATTTAATATTTTCAAAGAAAAAAATAAAATGGAATTGGTCAATTTATAAAATCATAAAACAAAAACAACAAAATCAGACAAGAAATTCCTGTTGCTTTTCCTTCTTTGAAAATATTTAAAATATAAAAAAAAACTCACCTCAAAAAGTTGTATTTGAAAAGCTAAATTAGTATTTAATATATAAATAAATATAATATCAAATGTATTTATATAAAAAGCTTGGTAAAAAAATTTATTTTTCAATTTTAAGTTTTCTAAACTAAAAAACAAACTGTACACAAAATACTCGCACACTTATAACAAAAAAAAAATAATATCAAAATCAAATCATCCACAAAAAAATACAAAACCAGTTAACTCAAGCAAAAATTAAAACAACGATAAATTAAACAAACAAAAACATAAATTACAATCAAAAACATTATTTGTTATTTTCAGAAATTACAGCAGATATAAAAATATATATAAATATGTAATTCAATGAAATAAAAACGCACACTTAATTTAATTATTGAAAAAATTAATATTGTATAAACAAACCAAAAACATATTTAAAACTAAAACTACTACAACTACTACATAAAATTATATATAAAATAATTTCAACGGTATACTCACTTTTAAACACATACACACTTAAATTTAAAAAAAGGCAAACAAAAATATAACACAAAAATACAAAAAGTTTATAAAATTAAAAAAAAAATAGATAAATCGCAGGACTAGTTGTTAAATAGTGACTCAAAAGTTAAGACATAAAATAAAGCAACAACATTGTAAAGTTAAAAAATAAAAAATTGTATAAAGTAAAAATTAAAATAAAAAATAGAAATTTATAGATAAACAGTTTGATGGTGATGGCAGAAGTGTAATAAATATTTACGTGAATGAAAAAGAAAGTGGTGAAATAAATTTATTAAAAAAAAGTAAACGAACAATTATTTTTATTTTTGAGAATATATTTTTTTTTTCAGAGGGTACTGTCTCTTGCGAAAAAGATCGTAGAATATCTCGTCATTAAAAAATGCCTTTCATCAAAATTCGGATGCAGCAGAAAATTTAAGGCCCCCTCCATTCCTTCCGAGTACAACAACACACAACACAACACGCACACATAAATGGTTGAGAGCTGTAAGTCACTGAAGGCCCTGGTTTTCTACTAGCTTTCGTCTAACTTGCCCATTCAGATTTAATTGTCCAATACTCGTAGCATTGGACAATTTTTTCCTCCTCCAGATTTTCTTTATACTGAAAACTCTGCAAGGCCTTTTATTTAACTTGGCAAAGCTTGCATTTCATCCAGGTGGAAAATATAGATATTTATTTTAAAAACATTAGCGCAAAATTTTAAACGATTTAGTACGATGTTAAAGCATTTTTATTATGATAAAATGGCTTAAACAACCTACTAAATCGTTTAAAATTTTGCGCTATTATAATTAGGTATATTTATAATGCATGACTAGATCAAACAATCCTGCTCTTTTGATTCTTTAAAAGGGGTAATTATTATAATTAATGTCAACAGCAAATTACCGTTATGTAATTTATAAACCAAACAACTAAAAACAGAGTTTTATTAAATTTACTTTAATTATTACTTAAATTATTTTCAAACCCAAAATTTTGAAAATAAAATTGGAAAAAATTCATTTTATTTTTTTTTTTTAAATTGTTATTAAGTAAGTAGTAATTTCCACAACCACGCCCCAAATCCCCCTTCCACAGAAAATCAGCACTTTTGTCAGTTTTTTCGGCCCAATATAGAAAATAACGGGTGGCGCACGGATCCTGCTACAAAAAGAAAACGTAATAACTTTTTTTTTTTTTTTTTGTAGGTTACTATTTAGATTTATTAAAATTTATTAAAATGGGATAATAACGAAACGAGGATTTAGATAGTGCAGTGGTACTAATATAGTTTGCAGTCCATCATTTCATTCCAAAGGAATTTAGGCGGGAGCTTGGCAGCACTCCCCGGGTATATGGACCGTTATGAGGATGGTAAATATGTTTCCCGAATATTTGGAAGCATCACACGAAGACCGTACCTAACATCGAAATTCCTATTTTTGGCTTCAGGACACAATCGCGTCTGTATAGCCTTGGCAGAGTTAGCAGACAATCATTACAACGGATAATTCATGATGACTTATGTCCAAATTACGGGCAAGTAAAGCCCCCTAAATTTGACTGTTCGCTTGGAATTTTTCCAAAAAATGATTGAATTGGCCAAAGTTGACAACAACTTAATCTTATTTCTTTAAACGTGCTATTCTTGTTTATAATATGTATATGTATATACACATGTATATATAATTGGTTTCTAGAAAACGGCTCAAACGATTTGGATGAAATTTATATAATCGCCCACTACCACGCTCACTTTTCTTAGAAATTGTGTTCTCGATAATGGCTCTTACGATTTGGATGAAATTGGCAGGGAGTGTTGTGATGAACGAGAAAAAAAATTTAAAAATGATTTTATTGAAACAATTATAACATTTTGAGCGTCGTCGTTTATTCGGGTGGTACCTCCACACATGTTGAGAAATTTTTTTCTTATTTTATGTAGACATATATCTCCACATATGTGAAGATTTATGTCGAGATACCTTGACACATATGGAGATACATAAATGTGGAAATACCTCCACACTTGTAAAGTTACAAGTGAATATACCTCCACATTATGTGTGGATATATGTGTAGGTACTTCCGTATTAGTAGGTATGTGGAGTTGCCAGGCAGGCGCCTATATCAAAAGTTCGGCGGATGGCCCATGGAATGACATCAGTTAGATTTGGATTTAGCATGACAATAAATGAGTAAATACATAAGACTTAGAGCAATTTTTTTTAGTTTCTTTAGTGAATTTAATAAAATAAAAAAGTAACCGAGCGAAGTTCCGTCGCCCATATATTATTTCTTATGTCTGGTGAGGCTTATTTTTATCTAAATGGCAATGTAAGCAAGTATATATGGAGTGACTCTAATCCAGAAATGATCCATGAGACGAAGTGCACCCAGAGTGAGTGTGGTGTGAGACAAGGTGCATTGTCAGGCCACATTTTTTTTTTAAGAAAACGTTGTAATAGTAAGTGTCACTGTGTTACCAAGAACTGCACCGAACACGTAGCATTTTCATCAGGATTTGGTTCGAGTAAGAAGAATCAACTGCCAGACCGGTTATGGCAGAACTGCAACGAAAATTCCGAAACAAATTAAAATCCAGAAAATCCAATTTCCGCTGGCCCCCAAGGTCACCTGACTGACTGCACTAGATTTTTTTGTATGAGGAATTCGACTTAATTGAAGCAGTCGATTAAGACGATAATTGAGGCAATCCCGACTTCTACCTTTTAAGCAGCAATGAATAATTTTCTGGTCAGGTGTCACATATGTATGTATGCGTGAATGAGCGTGAATTAGATTGAAATATAATTATTTTAATTTTCTATACAATAAGACAAAAATAAATAAAATACATTGATTAAAAAATTTACAGATTTCACTTATAGAGTAACTATGGGGACATTGAAAATGACTTGTATTACGTCGATAAAACAAAAACATGTCTAATCTTTGTGTTTTTGATTTTGTATACTATTGTTAGGTGCATTATAACTTCATAAAATGTCTTAGAAACCATTCTACAGTATGAAGTACTAATTTGTATATTTTAATGTCACTTCTTAGTCTTAATTGTAGCTTAACTCGCAATTACGCAATCACACTCATTTTCATCCGCACCGGTACAGCACTTATACACGAATTTAAAAAAATATATACCATCTATCTTAACGTATATCTAGGTACATATTTGACATTTTTGCCTAGCTAAGCTTTGCAAAAAGGTAACTGAATTATTATAGATCGATTAAAGCATACATCATATACGGTTCAACTTAGTTCTCGACTCAATTGATTGTTTTTGAATCAACCCGTGTGTTTGATTAAATGTCCAGGTAAACCTGGTCCGTGTACGGACGGTTATTTTAAAATATTTTGAACTCATCTTTTAATCAATTTAACAATATCGAGTCGCGTAATTTATTTTAGACAAAAATAATGTTTTTGAGACTTGGAGCTGTATTCTTTTAACTGAGTTTATTAATTGTGTGGCCGAGCGGCAAGCATCAATTTAGTTGACAACCAAATTGAATAGTTTATGGACTACTTTAAGATAAAGCCTAAAATTTTATTTGCATTTGAGGACCTTAACTATGAAGATCTGACCATTAGGGCTTAAGTTATAAGTTTATTAAAGAGGTTCGAGTAGGTACCTATGCACATTCTAGGTTAAACAATCAAACTGATTCAGAAGTAAGCCAAGTTTTGTCAAAAGCATTTTCTAGTCTGTCATTTTACATTTATTTTCAGACCGTCACCTTCAAAAGCCTATATGATTAGAACAGAATATATCAGTTTTCAAAATCGACTATTTTCGATTATAATATTTCAATTGTTTAGCTAAGTTAATTCTACCTCTTGCCTGATTTACCTAAACATACCTTAACTTTGAGCATCTAGCCCTTAGAACTTAAGTTATAAATTTATTAAAGAAGTTCGAGTATGTACCTACTATGCATATTCTAGGTTCAACAATCGAATTGATTTAGAAGTTAGTAAAGTTTTTACCCAAACGTTCTCTAGCATATTCTGGGTTCTTTATAGGTTGACATAGAAAAAAAATTACTTTTGTCATATTTCACCTTAATTTTGAGACTTTAACCTCGAACATCCGATTATTAGAATAGAAGTTAGAAGCTTACCAAGACATTAACCTTCATGATCTGGTCCTTAGAACTTAAGTTATAATTTTATATAAGAGGTTCAAGTAGGTAGCTATGACTGCTTTTAAACGCTGCAAATATGCTGCAATTACCCTTGCAATTTTTAAGCATGTAGGCGGGGGACGTATGCGGTGTCCGGGGTAAACAAAGTTACAGAGGTTGAAATAATTGCAGAGTTATCGCTCTTTCTTCTTTGTGCTTTTTCTTATTGTTTGAGACATAAGCGGAGTAAAGAGTGAGGAGATATTATTTCCTTCTCATTTAACAAAAATTGCAGGTATTAAAATTTGCAGCGTTTAAATGGATGCTGCAATCGGAAAGAAACTCAAAAGGGAATTGCGGATAGAAATTGCAGTCGTCTAAAAGCAGTCTATGCATATTCTAGGTTAAATAATCAAACTGATTCAGAAGTTAGTCAAGTTTTGTCAAAAGCATTTTCTAGTCTGACATTTTACCTTTTCAGACCGTAACCTCAAGGATCGGATGATTAGAACAGAATATATCAGCTTTTAGTTGTTTAGCTAAGTTAATTCTACCTCTTGCCTGATTTATCTAAACATACCTTAACCTTGAGCATCTGGCCCTTAGAACTTAAGTTATAATTTTATATAAGAGGATCAAATAGGTACCTAAGCATATTCTAGGTTAAACAACCAAATTGATTTAGAAGTTAGTTAAGTTTTTACCTAAACTATGCATATTCTAGGTTCAACAATCGATTGATTTAAAAGACTGACATTTTACCTTAATTTTAAGACCTTAACCTCAAACATCCGATTATTAAAACAGAAGTTATAATCCAAACAAACCAACCAAATCCAACCTTTACGATTTTATTATTTGTAAAATACCTACTACAAATGTTTATGCACAGCACAATGCACATACCTAGGTACATGCATATATACCTACATAATGTATATCATTTTTATGCCCAATGCAAAGCCAATTTTGTTTGCCACGTGTTTTTTTTTTGTATTGCACACACTCCACCGTCTTCTCCCTTCTATCAATATGTTCTTTGTAGGTACGTACCTACATACATACATATTTTGTTTGTTTTTTTTTTTTTTGCCGTGATGAAATATAGTTTTAAAAAGACAATTTTTCAAGTTTCTAGTATGAAATTTTTTACGATTTTGCAAAATTTTTTATGCAGATTTGTAGCCTGTCATTTAAACTTTAATTATCTAGCTTAATATTGAACATCCAATAATTATAACCAAAGTTATAGGCTTCTAAGTGGGCTCAAGTCGAGCATTTTTCGAATTTAATAATTCCTCCACTGAATCTCGTCCGTTGGCAATGATGAGCATGTAGGTACGCTGGCTGAAATTCATCACTTGTGTTTTTTTCTTCATTTTATTCATTTTGGTAGTTTCTTTGGTAACACCAACCAAAAATTCAATCGTTCTCCCCCTATATGCTAGAGTTCATTCTCTTATCTTTGTTCATTTTAGTAACACCATACTTTTATCAAAACGACCCTATAAACATTTTCAATGTTAAAAAAAGTTATTTGAATATCCTAATTTAGCACGATTCGTCACCCTGTACCTATGTCAGGTTCAATTCCTGTCACCGGCAACATTTTTTTTTTTTTTTTAATTTTTAATAATTTTCTCTTTTCTTTTCAACACACTCGCTTCAAAACAAATAAAAAAAACTACCTATTTTTTTTAACGCCCTGCGAAGCGGGCAGGGGTTTTGCTAGTATTGTATATAAGCGAAATGGCTGGGATTATTCTACCCAAATTTTTGTGTATGCTCAAATATTTTTCCATGAGATCACAAATTGGTGTCTTATTTGACTACTGATTTAATAGGATCAGGCGAACTAGAATTTATTTTAATTTATTAATTAATGTTAATTATTTGCTTAATTGATTCCAATGAAATATTTTTTTTTTGTTTCCTTACATTCTTAAAAAAAGAACAAAAAATTGCGATTAAATATCTTAAATGTTTTTCTTAGAAAATAAGTTTTTAAAAATGTTACATAACATTTGTTTTTTTTTTTTCAATGTTCTTTAATGAGATAGATTCTAAATGAAAAGTAAATTCATACAAATAACTCTTACAGGGATGATAATTAGGAGAAAAGAATTAAAAACATAAATGACAAGAAATTAAAAAGGGCAGCGAGTTGTGGGACCTTTTTTAGGGAGAAATCTATTGAAATTTAAAAAAATAAAAGAAAGTAATGAACTAGGGAAAAATTGCTTGCTTTAATCCTCAGTCTATCTCTTCTTTTCATTTTTTCTATAGAGAACAAAACAAAATAACAGATATTAATTAAATAATAATATAAGGTATTTTGGTATTGTTCGACTTAGTATAATTTATTATTTATTTTTTCATCTTAATTTATTAATCTTAAAAAAACTTTTAAAACCGATGGAGTCCATTTGCATGATATAAGTTGTTCAATTTTATTTTGGAAATCGACATTCATATTATTCAAACAGAAAGATCATATTGAAATGCGCCCAGTGCTTCAACAATTTACCGATTTCTCCAGCGTTTTCAGCAACAAGGGACTCCCTGTGATCTTCCACGTGCTGGAAAACGTCGTGCAGTTCGAAATGATGTAAATATTATTTGGGTGCAAGAAAGTATTGAGGAAAACCCCAAAACTTCCACCAAGCGGAGTTCCCAGCAGTTGGTCATGTCTAGGCGGTCTTTGTAAATAATTTATAGGCAGTTACCCCTTTTTTCATATAAAATTCTATTGGTTCACGAGTTGAAAGCAAAAGATCCACAAGTATGCATTCAGTATGATGGGCGTTTTCAAGAATAGGATATCATATTTTTTTTTTTTTTTTTTTTAACTGATCACGATTGAAGGACTTCAGATTTTTTTCTTTGAGGCTACCTATAAAGTAAGGCGTATGCTAAGAACCATGCAACAACTTTATGCCAATATCCGAGAAGAATTGAGGCCGCAGGACCGGAAATTTTAGTAAAATTAATAGAAAATCCTCTGGAAAGAACACCTTAAGTCGAAGAAAGCAATGGGTATCATTTGAGGGATATTACTTTTAAAATATAATATGAACAAACATATTTCCAAACCATTATATAATAAATTCCAAGGTTAAATAAAATCAGAAAGAAATTCATCAAATAAATCATTACGTTACTTTTTCGCCACCCTGATGTACAATGTAAACATATGTGTGTTGGTCATTATACGACTCATCATATCAGTATCGTATCGAAACCTTGGCACAAGCCGACTGTGGGGAAAGTTTGCGGGCATAAAATGTGTGATTAGACTACGCATCCTCTATTTTTAAAGCCTTCTTAAATAAAATAATATTTATTTTTCTCGTCCTTCCGACCAATAATAATGACAACAATAACGTCGCGGCGGTGGCATTACTGTTGTTTATTCCTTTAAACAAAACTCTCCGCAATTTTCATTCTTTTTTTTAAACCTATTCTATAAATTAATGTTGATTCATTCAACAATAAATTGCAAATAATGGAAGTTCAGTTTAAGTTGACCTACCTTACAATATACTACTACTACTACTACGACGACTAGGTATAGGCCACCACCATCTAGGTATATACATATGAAAGACCACATCACGCTCCTCTTCATTACTAATCCGACCATAAAGTGCGCGAGTCCCATCACAATGTAAATAAATATCCATAATACTTGTAATAATGGATTTTCCAAGAGTTTCCTGCCCGTATATAACTTAGAGCATAAAGCACACCATCACCATCGCCATAGCAAGGAAGAATCCCTTCGGTTTAACTCTGTTGTATTGTGTACAGATTCTGTGTACATTACACCGTGCATGCATTGCCCCATTCATATCTAAGCAAGCAAGCAAACAACAAAAAAAAAGTCCTTCCGCGTATAGAATATGCAAAATCTCAGTTAGAAAGCGGAGGAGTTGCACCCCTCGTTCCCCCTCCCCGAACATACAAAATGCGAGAAGACACACTATATATACATATCTAGTGTGAGTTATAGCAAGGAGCACTGCTTCAATATGGCTTTTCCCGATTCAGAAGCATCTCTCAGTTCCCAGTTCCTAGCAATTCTATTCACTCTAAGTGAATTACATTAGCAATAATATAACCGAGCCAAGAGAAAGGTGGCGCACTATATAAAGCAGGTCAAGTTCAATGCTCCTGTGTCGAGATGGAATAAAATTATAGATATAGATACTCTTGGAAGATGAGAGCAATTTCATATACACACGGACAGAGACAGAAAGTCACTATGATGATAATAAGCTCGCGTACCTACCTACATACCTATTTATAAAAACAAAATGGCGGCGGCGCGGCGTCAGGGTTCGGGGAAGACTACAAAGTTCAAGGTGGAGTCCATTAGAGATAAAATAAAGTTCCAGGTGCTAAGGCTAAGTGCAGGACTAAGGCATTTGAAGGCCTCAAATTTGTTGGCAAGTTATGGATTCGTAAAAAAGTAGAACTCGAGATTTTGATCAAACTTATTAAGATGATAGGTTTCGCAATTTTGTCCGTCTGTCTCTCCTTTCTACTCTATCAGTGTTAACAAAAAGGGGTACCTATTTCTCCACACGTTTTTTTTTTCTTCAAAAAGTAAAATAACGTTAACAAAAAATTTAGCAATTAATGAAAATATTATTTTTCTCAAAAACGTGACCACAACTTAAAAAAAAAAAATTGTTATTTTTTTTCCAATAAGGTTACCACTTTACAAAAAAAAAAAACGAAAAATGGTTATAACGGGTGATTTTTAAGCTGGTTTGGTTTTGGCAACACTGGTTTTGACAGCTGACGTGTGTTTAGTACCTTGTGTCACTGTCAAACAGCTTCAGTTTGGTTTGCAATTTAACCATGGATCGTCTTACAAATGAACAACGCTTGCAAATTATTGAATTTTACTATCAAAATTCGTGCTCGGTTCGAAATGTTGTTTATCGAAAAATTGTGTTCAGCGATGAGGCTCATTTTTGGTTGAATGGGTACGTAAATAAGCAAAATTGCCGCATTTGGAGTGAAGATCAGCCAGAAGCATTGCAACAGCTACCAATGCATCCCGAAAAAGCCACTGTTTGGTGCGGTTTATGGGCCGGCGGCATTATTGGGCCATATTTCTTCAAAGATGATGCGAATCGCAGCGTTACTGTCAATGGTGAACGCTACCGAGCGATGATAACAAACTTTTTTTTGCCCGAAATGGAAGTTCTTGACTTGCATGATATGTGGTTTCAACAAGACGGTGCCACATGCCACACAGCACGCGAAACAATGGCGCAATTGCGAGGCGAGTTTGGTGAACAGTTAATTTCACGTTTCGGGCCGGTCAATTGGCCGCCTAGATCGTGCGATTTGACACCATTAGATTATTTTTTGTGGGGGTATGTCAAGGCTAATGTCTATAGGGACAAGCCCGCTTCGATTGACGCACTGGAAGCCAACATCCATGCATTCATTCGTGAGATACCGGCCGATATGTGTGAAAGAGTATGCCAAAATTGGACTCAGCGGATGGGCTACCTGAGACGCAGCCGCGGTCAACATTTGCATGAAATTATCTTTAAACATTAAATTGCAAGGTTCAAACTATCGATTCAAATAAATATTTCATTCATTTTTTCGAATTTTTTGTGTTTTTTTTTTTTAAAAAGTTCTAAACCTCTTAAAAAATCACCTATTACATGGTACCTCCTATAACGGTATCTCCCATAGATAATGAGATCTCAGGGAAACCTTATTATCTGTTGAACCGATTTTGATGAAAATTTGTACACAAGAGCTGTTAATAATTTTAAATAATATTGCATGTTAAAAGTTTCAAAAACAAATTTTAGATTTTTAAATTCAAAATTATGTTTTTTTAATTTTTTTTTTAATTTTAAACTAAAAATTAGTTTGGTTGCTTTGAAAAGAAATTTTTTTTAGGGAAATTCAATTCAGTTTCAATATTGATGGAGTGTGGAAGAAAAGATTCAACGACAATCTCTTTGGGCTTAGAGAAGAAATAAAGATCATGAATTCATGACTCCTGAATAATATTTATTTTCTTTGATATATAAAGACTTAAATGACAATAGTTTCTTGTGATTTATAACACTGCACTATTTCATTGAAATTTAGAAATTCTAATTGGATTTACCTTAAAATTATAATAACCATACTAAGGGTCAGTCAAAGTCACAGTCATAAAATCTAACTTCATTTAATAATATTAAATTAAAATTCTGAGAATCTTTGGAGCCCCAAGGCCCAACCAATTGCTAAATTGTGTAAACTTCTTAGTCCCACACAGTGACACAAGTATATTTCGGTTCCAAATGCCCATTCACTTGACAAGATGTAGGTATGTATATCTATCTTTCATTTTTTTGTCAAATTCAAGGAAAAACTCACTGGCTCTTCAAAATTCGGAATGATTTAATGGGAAAACTTTAAATATTGTATTTCACTTTGTGAATTTGTATGAAAGCCTATAGTACTCTTATTTTCTATTTCATTCCAAGATTATGGAAGGTCAAATTGATTTTTTGATCAATTTTTATCTCGGAAGAATATTTGAAATTTAAAATAATTAAAATGTACTACTGAATCAAATTTACAGCTCATCTGTTAGGTCAAAACTATTATGACTGACACATTTAGAATACAATTTTAAAAAAAAAAAAAAAAAAAGTCGTCTGTAGTTTTAAGGTCTATATTATATGCCAGCACTGTCAATGTAGTAAGTTTAAAAAAATAAATAATTACAATTTAGACTGAAAAATTATTCAAAAATCAATATAATTGGAAATAAATTAATTAAAGAACCTCGGACACCAAGGCGATGAACACCATCTTATTTCTTCCACATATCTCACTTCTAAGAACAAAATTTTAAAAATCGTTGGAGTGGTTTTTTAAAAAGAATAAATTTGTATGTTAACAATTTTTTTGAAAAAATGTATACGCGATTTATTTGTATTTATTAATTTATTGATGAGAAGTTCAAAATATTAATTGGAAAAAAAATCTTCGGCCTATTTTCGAAATATCGAATGTTCCAAAAATATTTAAAAAAATTTTTAGATCCAAAATTTTGTTTGATATGCAATATTATTTAATTTATTAGAAGCTCTTGTGTAAATAATTTCATTAGAATCGGTTTAACAAATAATGAAATAGTCGAAAACAAAAAAAAGGTTCTATGAGAGATACCGTTAACAATAGAATAATTTAAAAAAAATGTTTTAACAATATGACATATCGTACTAATTTTAGCTAACATAAAAACTTTTATCAAAATCGAGGGGTAATTTCTTAGAAAAAATTTCCTTAACGGTTTTTGATAAATTGAATCTAAATTATATCATTATTATTAGTTTAAAGAATATTAAAAAAAAAAAATACTTTATAAAAAAAATTGCCAAGTAGCTTTCGAATTTTATATGTATATTTCGAAGTTCCCAAAAAATTAATTTTCAAACTTTTTGAAACATTTTGTGATATTAAAAAAAAATCAAAATCAGTTCAGCCATTTTTGAAAAAAAAATCGATGGTTTAACAATTTTGGGAGTTTTTATTTCACAAAATGGTAGCTTTTCTGGTAAAAATTTGTTCATTTAAAAAAAAGTTGGGAGTACATTTTTGAGAAAAATAAAATATTCATTAATTCCTTTAAAAATTGTATAAACGTTATAAACAAGTTTAAAGAAAATCGACTTTAACCTTTCAATCAATTTTAACCTTTTTGAAAAGTGAAAATAAAAGTTATAGGAACTTTCAAAAACCCTTTGCAATGAATAGACACGCTCTGTATATGAAAACGTAACGCCATCTGTTAGCGATCCCATTTTCGTGAGGGACAAATTTAGCCGAGATTGTCAATTCCATATAGTGTTTATCATTCCTTAGAATTTTCTTTTTATTTATGTATGTGTTAAGATTTCCAAGCAGTAGCCCGTGACGTAATGGTTAGTGCGTTGGACTGTTACGCCGAAGGTCTTGGGTTCGATTTCCAGCTTATGCCACCTAAAAACAGAAATGTTTTTCTTCACGGGTTACTGCCTCTTGTGAGGAATTGACATATCCTCCAAGAGTATTTCTTGTCATGAATAGTAGTGCCTCTTACCTGATATAAGCCGTTTAGATTCGGCTGAAAACTGTAGGTCCCCTCTATTCCTGCCAAAAACACGCACACAGGACTGGTCGAGAGTTTGTAACTCACTAGGCCCTGGTTCTACTCGAGCTGTCGCGCCGATCAATTTATTTTTATCTATTTTTTTACATTTATTTATTTAAAATGATTTATTTCTAGTATTCATATAATATTACGGTGTTATTTTTAGCTGTCTGCTAGGTTAGGTTAGGTTAGGTAAGCGGGCTGACAGTTGATCTTGTTACCGTCACACTTACATAGATCAATGTAGATCCATTGTTATACCCTAGGGATATGATCCCCATAAAAAGAAACCTATGATAAAAGTCCTATGACAAAAAGGCCCGTTAAGGGCTTAGTTGAAGTTTCAGCGGGGTGTAGCCCGTAAGGTCGGAGGGTGCCCTCAAAATAATTTGAGTTAGGAAGTTTCTGGCGGCACATAGTCACCTGGGTGAGAAGGGGTTAACGCACCATTGTTAACTGTCTGCTAACTTGAATGTCATGTGATTATGAGATCAATCTCACTTCTCTTATTTCATAAACTGATGTTTTTTTTTTTTTTAATAAAAGAGCCACCATCAAGTACCAACTATTTAACTATAATTTTCACAACAAAATAGATCATAAGAGAAAATAATTGTCCGCACTTCCATTCTATCATAAAATCTCTCAATACGGAGCCAGCTTCAATAAAAATTATATTTTTGCCATAAATTTAAATCCATATCCTTGTTCGAGTTTCGATACAAAAAAAACAATGATTTTCTCTCGCTTCTTTATATCCTCATTGTTGGTTGGCCTTTGAAGTCAACCAATATAGAATGTATGTGCTTATTGCTTATAGGTAGGTACGCAATAAAATCTCCCCAAAGGACTTTTACAAACCAAACAAAAACAAAGCAATACCATACAAACAAAGTAGTAGGTATAGATCTAGATATAAATTTTTTTGCAATCCCCAGTGGTGCCACAAAAGTTAGGTAAGAAAATTTGCTCTTCTTTGCCAAAAGACAATAGAAAAATAGGTGAAAACAGACGAACGCCCGGCATCGTCGTCGTCATCATCATCGGGACAATGAAAAACTCAGCTCTCTCTCTCTATGGGATTATGACAGTTCCTCACTCTTATGTACATATGTATGTATGTAGGTTGGATGTGTTGTATTCACCTATTTGGGTCTGGTACTTGCCGAATTCTGAATAAGGTTATGAGAATGCAAGCTTCACACTCAGACCAGTTGTTCGTCCTCTTCTGTCACAAACCTGATAAAACCACAAAGGATTTAAACCTGTATTAAATTTACAGGGTGGAATAACATTTATATTCTTCCATAACTAATGCGTGAAATCAAGGTTTCATTTTAAGACCTTAGGACTTACAGGCTTAGGAGTAGTTAAAATTATTTTATTAAATAAAATGGGTTTATGGACCAACAGAAGTTCTTTTCTTGGAGAACATTTACTATGAAATAGTATAAATAGGATTAATAGGTACTCGCCACTTGATCGCTTAGTATTCATGTTTAAATAGCACAGGTTTAAGTATTTTGCTTAACCTGCTCTTTTTAAAGCCGCGTTACAACCAAATATCTCGACCTGAAATATTACAAACATTTGTTATGTAAAATTTTACTTGTGGAAAATTTAATTATATTGCTTTTTTATATAAAACATTTTTTTGTTGAATTTATAATTTAAAGTTTAAAGAGCTGAAATGTCTCTTTTTCAGTTTTTATCACTTATCTAGTACTCTAGCAGCCATTAGAGAATTAAATCAATAACTCTCCACAATTTGTAGAAATTCGATGTAGACTTGCCTGTCAATTGATTTATTTCCAGCAATATCCACTTCCATTCCTGCCAATAATATGAAGACAGGAATTTTTGAGAATTCTTAGTCCTTAGGTCCTGGTTCTACACGAGCTTTCACGCTCTAAAATTTATTTATTTTATCCACCACAAGAATAATTTCTAAAAGATTAAAGGTTAAGTCCGAAACACACTGTATATTTGGTTTAAGATATAAGAATTTTGCGACTGGAGCTGCTGGTAAATGATGAGGGAGCATTTGCTCATTTTTGTTCTTTACATAGGGTGGTCTACTTGTGTGTTTCTTGTATTGTAATGTTACCGAATAATAATTGAGCTCTAGACGGGTATACTTATACCATGTACATAGATATGTCTATGTACGTTTTGTAAATATTTGAACAATTTTACTTGAGTCAGTAAGAGAAGAAGGAGAAAACAGACAGGAAAGGATATCTACATTTTGGAATAGCTACCTTTTATGAATGAACGTCAGCTTTTATATGATATCTATGGAATAATAATGCCTGCAGCATGAAGTCGACTATTGCAATTTTCTATATAACCAACAAAAATACACACAGTGAGTTGAAGAGTGTTGTTTGTTTAAGTTCTCTGTAGAATATATAGATGCTATACATAATGTCCTTGGGTATATTGTTTTGAAATTGTATTTCAGAAGCAATTAACATTTAAATGACGCACATATTGGCAGTGGAAATCATCACAACGACAATATTTAGATATAAACGATTGTGATATTGAAATCCAGAGGGCTAAATGATGATCCATAATTATATAAAACAGACATTTAAATGTGTCCTTTTGTGCTTTTTTTTAATTTTAAAATAGAGGTAAAGATTAATTGTATTTAATTTATTTTTAATTTAGTCTGAAGATAAAGTCTCAATTAATCTCTACAAAGTAAAAAAAAAAAAACTTTGGAGTCACTTTCCAGTTATCACAACACAGCAGGGTATTCATTAAATATCGTTTAATTTCCAAAGAACTTAAAAGATTTTGATTCTTTATGAGCCAGTTTTTTTAATTTGCCACTGTTATTTCTAAGTTAAACCAGAGCTTTAATTAATTTTGAAAATAAATTGAAGCTAAGGTAACTTAAAAGCAGTTTTTCTTTGGAAATTATTTTTTTCGATAGTTAAAATTTTTAATGATCACTTTCAATGAAAGCTATAACATGGCCCGTACTAAATCTAAAAATCTTTCTTTTTTTACATTGCATACAATATGCATATCTAATTTTGAAATTCAACACATCTTCTCATCACTACTTTTTTTTTAAATTACATATATCCAGCCTTCCAATTTATTCCCTTAACGTAACATCCTCTTATATCACTTAAATGTCGGAAATTGTTAAACAAGCGTCGCTCAAGCACAATAATAATAATTGATACCCTTGTCGGTTGTCTTCAATTAGTTCTACTTCTTCAGCTTAATGACCTCATTTGCTTCACACAATTTAAATCAAAGCCACATAATGCCGACCGGTCTATCCTTCTTTCAAAAACCAAAAACACACTTAGTTTGTCTTCAATCATACGTCCCTATAAGATGCACTCGCATCTTAAAATGCATACTACTTCTTCTTTCTCTTCCAACACACACACACACACATGTGAATCATCATCCAGCTCATGGACAGGAGGAGTCAGCCAGCAGAGCTATCTTTGAATCTAAAGATGACAAGAACTCCCAAAATAGATTACTCGCCCTAAATACATATAATAAAGATGTTCTTAGAGATCAACTCATTCATATTGAAGTTTGCAGAAGAATTCAATCCAGAAGCATAATGACAATATTGAACATCGATCCATCCTAGAATCAACTTCAAAATTGACTCCGAACACTGCAATTATTATGTGTGGGTGTAATAAATGTGGATATGCGAGCAATTCAAGGGAAGACAATCAAAGAAAAAGATACAATGACAAGAATATACAACAATAAAACAAAATTCTGACACTATTGATCCAATAGTTGCAATCATTCAAAGTTCTCAGTCTTCTTGTGCATCATCGGTACCTCATGGCAGACCATAGCTCTGAATGAAGATTTTCCAAATAAACCACTTGAATTGATTTCCCAACTGAGATACCAAAATCCACAACCATCACACCACTAGAGGCAAGAATTCAACAACCAACTACCAACGACAAAGATGACGAGAGGGTAGACGGATATAAGAGAACTTTGCATTCGAGAAACATCTTCTGGGATGAAGTTTATTTAATTCGAAAATATTCAATTGTCCTTTTCTTTATAGAATGAACGAAAGTATTAGAAAGGAAAGGCAACAGAGCCGCAAAACACATTAAAGAACATCCATGGAGTCTCAGGACATTTGATTTTTGTTCAAAATTTCCAAACCACAGAAAAGTGGTCAATTTTGAATTTCTATTAATAGGATTTAATTCTGAAATATAGATATACATTTCCTAGTCTACATATATCCTGACGATTCAAGAGGACATCAACATTGTTTATACCAGGGGGAAACAAATACACATTTTTAAGCATTATAATAGTCTTCTCGTTTGCCCATCTTTGGTACCTACAGTCTTTTGCTGTTCTTCTTGTATTTGCCTTTGGCTTCGTTTCTATATACTTTGGTTACTATTATATGCATACCTGACCATTAGGACCTCCCAGCATCAGCATCCTAACGATTCAGGTGTATAATTAGGAATTCGAGTTTTAAATCTTTTAAAATGCCCGGATGGGTAGGTAATTTGACTTTTGGAAAAGTTCTAGTTCGGTCGCTTTGAAGGAAGAATTTTGAACTGACAAGGTATATTGGGAAAACAAATCATTTTGGATATAGGTAAACAAGAATTTTGGCTACAATTTAGAGATTAAGTTAAAGGCGCCAATTTGTTAGGGGGCCACAAATTTTGACAAACAAAAAGTTATAATTACGATATTATTCTCTCTTGCTACTTTAAGAATTTAAGAATCTCATGTAAACGATTTAAATACAAAAAATTAAGGAAATTTAAGACTGGATTGCACGAACATGCACCTGTGGTTCAGTTCAAGGCTTTAAAGTAGATAAGCATTAAAGACATAGAATTATTATGTTTATAAAGGGAAAGTGGGTAGAAATTCAGATTCAGAACAGAACTAGTAAAAAAATAAATGTTTTTGGCTCTGGAATCTTAATACCTAATATTTGGGATATTCGCAAAAATAAGTGTTATGCTATCAAAAAGCTCAATATTTAATTTGTTAAAAAATCAAGTACTTTCAGAAATTGGTTAATCATAGAAAGTTGGTAATCAATGGTTGAAATTTTTTAATGTCAGTAGAGATTTGAAGCACATCTCATTTTATGGGATTTTCGCCAAAAAAGTATATCATTTGAAAGGCCACAACTAGTTGGTCTTTTTTTTTTTTGTAAGAATTTTTAAAGTTTTTTAAGGAAGGAGTATAGATTGTAGGCACCTCTTAACGCATTTGTGGAATATTCAAAAAATAATTACGTCTAAAAAAAAAGGAAGGCTTATTGACCTTGAAAATCTTTAACCATCATTAATTAAAAACTTTCTATAGATGATCAGTTTCTAAAAGATGTTTACATTTTTTGACGAATTTGTAACAATTTAGATGATATGCTATTTTTGCCAATTACCCAAATATGAGATCCTAAGATTTCGCAGTAATTTTTTTTTTGGAATCCAATATTATTTCTATTACAATGAGAATCACCCGAAAATAAGAGTTTTTTTTAAGGAAAATGTCGTTATGTTTATTTTTAAACACAAAACTTGGAGACAACCAAATACAATTTTAGGCAAATCGTTCCACCCTTGAGCTCCGGAATTTTAGGACCCTATTTTTGGGATATTCAAAAAAAAGTAGATATGCCATCTTTATGGTCACTAATTGGTCACAAATGGTCAGTGACTGAACATTTATGATCAATTAGTGACTTTTCAAATGACATACTTTATTTTTGAATATCCCATAAATGGGGTTTTATACCCAAGATCCTCTATGGCCTTAAAAAAAATTAAACATTCATTACTAACTGAAACTCTGTACCAAATTTTAAGTAAAATGGTTCACCCTTTAGCTCCGGGATCTTAGGACCCTAATTTTGGGATATTCGAAAAAAAACGGATGCCATGTTTATAGTCACAAATGGTCAGTGACTGAACATTTATGATTAATTAGTGACTTTTCAAATGATATACTTTTTTTTGAATAACCCATAAATCGGGTGCTACATATATCCAACATCCTCTATGGCATTAAAAAAAATAAACATTCGTTATTTAAAAAAAAATAAACATTCATTACTAACTGAAACTCTATACCACCGAATTTTAAGTAAATTGGTTCACTCTTTAGCTCCGGGATCTAAGGACATTATTTTTGGGATATTCGAAAAAAAGTATTTATTGATAAGTTATCTTTTATATGGCATAGTTTTTTTTTCGATTATCCCACATTCATATGGGCTGATTATATTCCGAAGCTCTTGGCCGTTGTAAAAGACGCGCAGACCGACATCAAGGACGATATAATGAAAACCGCTTTTGACTGCTCCTCCATCGTAATGTTAAGTTATGAACACCTAAAATTTTTTCACGACATTAAAATTAGAATTTATGAGCAAATACAAATTTGACATTACCTGCATCTTAACTTATAAGATTTCCAGAAAATCCTGAAAGAAATTAATACCTATAAACGACAAAAAAAAATTGATGAACTAAAACCATTGTATGCCTTCAAAACTCATTTTCCGGCCAACAAACCCGATTTTTTTTTTAATATAGCTATACCAACATATTTTTCATTTTAAATTAAACGAACATCCTATTAAATGGGATATATGCATCCGCCATTCCAAAATCCACTGCAAACAAAGGAATCCAATTTACTTCGTCACTCTTAAACGCAAAGTAGGTATGTCAATAATAATTTTATCACAATCAACCTCTCAAAATATTGAATTTCCTACAGAGCAGTAGGTACCTACAGTTCCTGGAATGCTTCCCCGAAACCAAGTTCTCCATCCCTCCACACCATCAAAACCACCGAGCAAACAATATTCCCAATTAATTTAACATTTATCTTTTGTTTCCGTTTCCACCAAAAAGTCCATCTTGAGAAAAAAAACAAAAACCAAAAAAAAAATCAGAAACACATAAAAACAAAATTCCTATGTTGGTGCAAAAAAATTCAAACGGTAACTATATAGTCCTCGTCCCGTCCTGAAATCGACTTGAAGTGATGATATCTATGAAATGAAATCGCATAAATTTTATTCGGAAAGGAACAAAAAAAAATGGCAACAGGAAGTTCAAGAGATGGTTAAAGAACTGAACCTACAGGGGGGTTGGGGGTGAGGCTTGAATGGAGAAGGAAGTTTTTAAGTTGCGACACGAAAACTGGCCCTATTCAAGCACAGGAGTCAGATCATTTTACAGGTTTCCCTAAACGTGCCGATGCCGACACACCGTGCTTTAGTAAATGTGTCTTTAATCATGGATGTAAACAGATTTTCCCAGCCGCAGACACTATTCCCACAACTTGTGTATACCTTACCTACCTATATATATAGGTATAGGAGGGAATATGCTTCATCCTACTGCTGATGCTAAGTGCTGGAGCAGAGGTGCAAGCAAGGATATGAATAAACTTTACGTTATAGGCACAGCCATAGCACTGTCTCTCTCTCTCTATTTTACTCTGTGTTAACATTCGTCCTTGTGAAGGAACTTTTGTGATGTTTTTTTTTTTAAATTCTCAGCGCGTGATATTTGACTGCTGATTCAAGTTCGATATGCAGATTTAATGTATCTTCTCTTTACGGTTTTTTTTTGTATCCTGAGCCCTGACTTTCATCCTTATTTCGATGCTTTTATGAATATTAACAAGTACCGCATTGCCAAATGCACAGTTTTCTCAATACACTTTCGGAGATATTGATATCAAATGCAACGGAATATACATAGGCAGGACACCCAGAATGCAACGGGAGTTTTTTGCAATATAAGATTTACAACTAAAATGGCATGCGAGACCAAGAGGATGTCTGGCAAAGAAGAAAAAAGAAAATTAAAAAAAAAACAGTTGAACCAAAGAAAATAGGATGTTTTTACTTAAAATTGAAAAGGGATACAGGGAATTAGAGGCCTTTTTACTATTCATATTTTTTTTTCTTCTTTGTATTTATTTACGTGTCCTTAAAATGCTGATAAACAAAATGTCTGTATACATATACAGGATTGAATTTCTTTCAGGAAGGAAGTATTCCATTAAAATGACGATAAAAGAAATAACAACCGCGAAATATTTAAGGCTCTTATTGTTAGGAGATGTATGGATTTTAGGGTACCTATACAATATACATACATATGTAGGAATAAAATATGGGAAAGCTTAGTTTTTAATTGAAAGGAAATTTACGAGGGGAAATTGAGTTTCCAATTTCAGTCAATCAAATTTCGTTTTTCTTGTTGATGTAATAACAAAGTGACTGTTTTGTAAATACAAAAAATAAATACCTACCTACTACCTCTAGGTACATAATATGTACATATCTAGTATTACACACATATTTTAGTATTCTTTGATTAATAAAAAACAACTACCAATTTTTGAAATATCGAATTAAAAAAAAAAATAATAAATTCAATTTTTTTTTTTAAATCCAAAACTTTCAAAAATAATTTAAATCGGTTAGATGGATAAAAATAAAAAAAATAGTTTTACTAAAGGAAGTTTCTTGTAATAATGGCTTAATGCAAAATTTGTTCTTGTTAAATGATAGATCGTAGGTATTAATATAAGAACACACAAAAATTTTAATCAAAATCGTTGGATTTGTTTTCGAGAAAAATGAGATTTTCTTTAACAGTTTTTTAACAATTGTATGAAATTTTTCATTTTCGGGCACAAGAAAATTTTTTGTTAAAAAAAAGTTTGATGCCAAGTTTAATTAAAATCTATAAAGTAGTTAACGTATTCGTATTCGTATTCGTATTCGTATTCGTATTCGTATTCGTATTCGTATTCGTATTCGTATTCGTATTCGTATTCGTATTCGTATTCGTATTCGTATTCGTATTCGTATTCGTATTCGTATTCGTATTCGTATTGTATTGTATTGTTTTCCCTAAGGGTTACAAGTCTCCCACCACACTCTCCTCTCTTCCCATCCCTCTGTCTTTACTCCTTCTCACAACCTTTAATGCCTTTATCCACTCTATGAAGTAGTTATAGAAGAACTTATCGATTTTTGACAAATAAAAATTCTAAAAATAGTTTTTTAACTTTTTAGAATACAATGCTAACTAAGCTTTATTTTATTTTTAGCTTTTATTTTACTAACCATTAAAAAAAATGTTTTTGCCCCAAAAGGTAGCCTATACACATACTATATGGCAAGTAATAGCTACGTTAAACTAATGGAACTCAAGATTTTGATCAAACTTGTCATTACGTAATAGGGAAGACAAAAAAAAAAAAACCGTGTCTCGTAATGGATCTCTGTCTGTCTGTCTGTCGGTTCGTCTGCAGCCTAAACGGATCGGTTCGTTTTCTTTGCTAGGTACCGCCTTTTGTTTTTATTTTTTATAACAAAAAATAGAGGTAACAGTCGTACATTTATTTTTAGCAATTTATGAAATAGATTTTTCTCAAAAAAAAATTAAAATTAGTATTTTTTTTTTTTTTGACAAAAGGGCTACTAAGATAAAACTAAAATTTCAAAATATGGAAATAAATATATACCTACCTCTCATAGAACCATTTTTTTACTTTCGATTCTTTCAGAAACGAAGCAACTGATTTTTATAATTTTTTTTTTTTATAGAAAATATTTGAAAAAGTTTTAAAATTATTGTTTACCAAAATTTTTAAATATTTTATTTGGATTTAATAATTCGAAAACGGCTGGGTCGATTTTTATTAAACTTGGCAATTAACTATTCTTTAACATTATCTAAAAGATTTTTAACAAAAAATGCTCTTATTACCAAAAATAACGGTAAGTACCTATACACTACAAGTGTTTAAAAACCGTTAAGGAAAGTCTCATTCTTTTCAAAAATGACGCCTAAGATTTTAATTGAAATTTTTATGTGAGCTAATATCAGTAGATACGATCTATAATATTATTGAAACACATTTTTTATTATTAAATTATTAACCAGATCTTAGTTCCCATTATATGTTGAACCGATTTTAATGAAATTACACAAGAGCTTCTAATATGTTTTTTTTTTTAAACAGACAAATTTGTATTTAAAAAAAAATGATTCAAAACTATTTTTTTCAAAATTCATTATTTCGAAAATGGGTGGATGATTTCTTTTCCAAACTCCGCATTAATGAATAGTAAAAAATGGCGTACAATTTTTGCTCAATTTTTTTTTTTAATGAAAAGTTAGTTTTTTTTTTTTTTAAATGTTCAAGACTTTTTTTTAAATTGAGATTTTGTTTAAGATTAGATTTTGACGCGTTGGTGTCAAAACAATTTTGGAGGTTGTTTAATCAATTTATTTCTAATACATATATTGATTTTTTAATTTTTTAGCCTAAACTGTACATAGGTACATAAGTGCATAACAAATTTATTTCTTTTATCGGATGAATAATTGTTTTTAAATATTAACGGCCATATTATTTACTCGGTTTATCTAGATTAAAACATAAATCCAGATGTAAATTATACAAATTCAATATTAATACATCGGGATTTAAGTTTTAAGCTGGATTTGTCGAATGAATAATATGGCAGTAAGATCTTAAAACCACAGTGTGATCGTACATAAGAAAAAGTTAATGCGACCCAGTTGTAGATGGACAGGATGGTAAAAAACGTAAACAACTTTCCATGAGGTTTTTCTTTCACTTGGCGTTTAGGGGGTTTAAGACAACATTTGCGTCATTTTCAATTTTATTTGAAATGGCCCATAACTTCCAAAACGATCAGTGAGAAGAAGAAAACTGTTTTCAGCTCAAATTTAATGTGTAAGAATATTTTGTTTCCGAAAAAAAAAAGAATTTTTTTTAATACTTAATATTTACAATTTATTTAAAGCTATTTAACTCCATATATGTACATAAATACCTTCGAATTATTTATTGTTAAAATTATTAATTTACCATTGGTTTTAAGAATTTCTGTCATCAGGCATGTCTAGTTTCTTTGTTGCTCAAGGTGCTTGAGTTGTTGTTGTAGTTGTTGTAGGTTCTTCAGTTGTTGCTTCAGTTATTGTTGATGTTGCTTCAGTTGTTGTGGTTGTTGTTGTTGTTGATGTTGCAGGTGCTTCAGTTGTTGTGGTTGTTGTTGTTGTTGATGTTGCAGGTGCTTCAGTTGTTGTTGTTGTTGTTGTTGTTGTTGATGTTGCAGGTGCTTCAGTTGTTGTTGTTGTTGATGTTGCAGGAGCAGCTGTTGTAGTTGATTTTTTGTCACCTGGTCTTCCTTTACCTCCTGGACCTCCTGGACCTCCTGGACCTCCTGGACCTCCTGGACCTCCTGGACCTTCTGGACCTCCTGGACCTCCTGGACCGCCTGGTCCTCCTTGACCACCACGTCCTCCTTGACCTCCTGGACCTCCTTGTCCTCGTGGCCCTCCTGGCCCTCCTGGCCCTCCTGGCCCTCCTGGCCCTCCTGGCCCTCCTGGTCCTCCACCTCCTCCTGGTCCTCTTGGTCCTCCTGGTCCTCCTGGTCCACTTGGGACACTTGGCCCTCCTCGGCCACCTGGCCCTCTTCGACTATCTGGCCCTTGTTGCGAAGCAACAATTACTGCCATTAGGACTACAAGCACCAACGTTAAATTTAATTTTCCTGCCATCTTATTCTTTATATGAACAAATTGTTTGTGTCGAAAATAGTTTAATTTCCATCCTTTTATACTCGCAAAACCTTTGAAATCATGTTTACATTTTATTTTCAAAATCAAATATTTATATTGATAAAGGTGATTTCTAATAATAGTTTATAATAAAAAAAAAAAGAAGAAATACCGCACGTAGCAGCTATTCTTATTTGCCGCACGTTTCGCAGCTAGCCTAAATAATAAAGTTCATTTCCATTAGAAACAAACAATAAGTAGGTAAACAAATAACAAAAAAATCTTTGAATAAAGTTTATTTCTTTTTTCCAATTAGAATCTTATTTGAGCCACCCATACAGATACATCCCAGAAAAAAGACATGTTTACTTGCCCTTAAATAATTTCAACGCGTTTTTATTATATTTTCTCTTGTGTGATCAGTTTGGATTAAGGCGCATGTCAAATAATAATGATGCTTTGAAGATATGGCAGTATGTGCAAAAAAAAAAAAAAAACGAGCAAGTTCTTTGCAATGATGTAGTTTAAGTTCAATATTTATACACAATATCAAATAATAATGGATTTTAGACCATTTACACGCGATGAAATCATAAATGAAAAGAAAATGGAATACGTGTAAACTTAGCGAATTGTAGTTGATATTTTTTCAGAAATCACAGCTCTATCCAATATCAAAATCGCTGTGATCTGCTACGTAACCTGGGTGACATTTGTATGTATTCATTCAGATTTCACCAAAATAAACTATTTAACTTTCTGCGTAGCCTTTTTTATAGAGGATCATAATCTTTTTGATATAATTTATAAATATTTCGGTAGACACTCTTGACATTTTCCTAAAGCTTACTTAATTTATAATAAAACCAAAAGTGGCATCAAAAGACGTCAAGGCCATTTCATTTCCACATAAAGGTAAAGCCAATGACATAAATCTTAAAAAAAAAAAAACTTTCTCCTTGTTCTCAATTAAATGATAGGATCAAGAATAACGAATAAAAAGGATAATAATTTTGATTCCCTTCAATTAGGTTGTCTAGTGATGGTCCTTGCACAATAAAAAAAAAAAGAAGACAAAATCCAGTAAACAAAAATTGAAAATTATGTGAAGTAGCCTCAAGAATAAAATAAAAAACGAAAGAGGTTAACCGTCTTTTTCTTGATAACCAAGACAAAAAATATAAAAATAAGATACAAATAAAGATAATCATGTTTATCTTTTTTATTTTATTTTTTTTCCTCTCATTCCTCTCAAGACAAACCACTTTGCATTTTGTCTTAAGGATGCATCCTTATTGAGGTTGATTTCATTTAAAAATTAGAATTATAACTTAAGGAAGTTCAAGGCTGCTCTGTGACGACGAAGATGATGACGAAGTCTATCTACATCTACCTACATTTATTTATACAGAATTTGCTTGACATTTTTGTTTTATTTTATTTTATTTTATTTTAATCCCTTAGGTATGTTGTCTGCGAGTATGGAGAATTCTAAACAAACTTTTGTTTCAAATTTCATATAATCTACATATTCTCAAAACAAATCCTCTTGCTCCTCCTCCTCCAACAAGTATTAATTTTTTTTTATATCTTTTCTTATATCCTTGAACTAAAAGTGAATTATAGGAAAATAATTCATAATTAAATTAGCAATCCGTGACTTCGTAATCTTTTCAATTCCAAGTCGAAATCGGTGTGTTGTCCTCTTAGGTTTCATACGTACATATGTACGTCGTACATCCCTGTTTGAAGTTCCTCCATATGCAAAGGTCTTCCCTTCCCTATATATCCTTATACCTTAACGTAGGACGTAGGTACCTATACTAATACTCTATCACCTTAAATATTATCCTCAACAATAACAACAAAGACAAAAAGGCGAAAAGTCATCGTTAAGCTATAAAATCATTTAGATACGAGCAGCAGGAAACTTTACCATGTTTCACTCAAATTAAGTTAATTGTACCCAAAAGTCGGTTTTTGGGGTTTTCCGTTTTGTGGTCCTTAGGGGGGTGAATAAAAGCATGACGAGACGACAGATTGGTTGAGTGGGTGGCTTACTCAGGAAAGATGTATCCACAAGCAAAAGTTCTATGATACCTTTGAGGATACCTGTGTATGAGTAAAAACGAAGGACAATAAGTCTTTCCAGAACTCTCGGTATTTTGGCTTTTTTATATTATAATGTATAGGAATACGAAAACTGTCGAAGTTGAAGTCGATGTCATTGAAAACGGGAGGGAGGAACGGAAACAACAAACTATCTACTATACTGCTGCTACTACTATGGTACCTACTGCCACAACAACAAAAACAACTGCTTGTGTTTTGTTTGGAAGGAGATTAAGTTTGGAGAGAATGTTGTTTCTCAATTGAAGCTTATCCTGCAGTACAGGACTGCCATGGAAAATTTTTCTTTAACTTTTATTTTGGTTCTGGGTTGCATTGACTATATTTTGCTAGTGTGATGGTATTCTTGCGCTGCTGATAGAAATTCGAAGTAATGGCACACGTCTAGGTTGTAGGTTTGTTTTTTTTTTTTATTTCAGGATTTAAGGATGTGACTAGGGTTTGTCATTGCAACTGGGATATGAATTGTTGTTTGTTTTATTTTTGTGGCAGTATATTTTGAGAAGGTATGAGCAGTGTTGGTTTAATGTATATTTTTGGTAAATCATATTTCTTTCGGGGGAATTTTTTTTCCTTCATCAGGATCAACTTTAAAAGTTCAGATGACAAGTGAGAGAGATGCATACATGGTATACAAGGAAAAGAAGGGTTGGAGGTCGAAGAATAAAAATCAATTTACTAATTGCATAAAATTATATGACATAGTGAAATAAAGTTTGAATAAGAGATCCTTCGTTGAATTTTTTGGGTAAAAATTAATAAAGAATAAAATTTCATATAAAGTTATAAAAAGACATGTTTTGAATATGAGCAAAAAAGCATCAGCAAAACAAAATTATAACATAAATATGGAAGAACGTTATTGTACCATTTTAATTGTCGTTTAACATTATGTTGGATTAACATGCCTAATGGTATAATTTTTCGTTATTTCTGATGGATTTAAGATATTATTTCACATATTAAAATTATTTACAGATCAATTAAATCAATCTTGTATTTCTAGAAAGTTGATAACGCCGGAACTTTGGGGAATTAAGGGAATTTTAATTATTTATTTGGAAATTGGGGTCCTGGAGAACTCGGTATCAACCGCTTTAAAAAATACACAGATCTTTGCCAAAGAGAGCTTAGTACAAGCTACATCTTGCGGCCAAAGATTTGCCAACACAAAATATGTGTTATCCGGCTCATCACTTAGTGCAGTGTTAGTAGTTAGTAAGCAAAAATCAACTACTACAAAACATACACTTAAAAACAATTAATACAAAACTATTATATACGAATAAATATAAATACATAAAAAAATACAATAATTACAATAAGAAACTAAATTATAATTATAAACATTTAAGATCGTGGTGCACTGGTCCTTAACGTATGTTTTAAACTAATCTTACTAATATTAAAATCAAAGACGTTTGAGTTTAAATTCAAAAGCCTGCACATGCGGGTAAGAGGCTCATGCATGCCATAATTAGTTTGGTGTTGGGATAAATGCATTAATTCCACATTACGAATATTGTAGTTTCCCCCACTGTAATTAAAACCAATACAACTTAGTAAATCAGGTGCATCAATAACGCCAGTTATAAGTTGATGAATAAATATAATATCCATATTAATCCTCATTTGTGACAAAGGCTGGACCTGAAGAAGTTTAAGCCTGTGTTCATAAAGAGGAAGGTTATAAGGATCGGACCACGGTAGCCCTTTCAATGATGCTTTCTTTTCAAAAAGATTTTTTTTTACAAAAATTAAACTTTTTAGAGATGTTGATAAGTGGGTGTGGTAGTAGGCGAGTTTAGAAAAATATAGTCTCATAGCTAATCTTCAAGAGAGCTTAAAATATTCATTATCAGCTTCCAATGGTTCCAATAAAGACTTTAAATATGTACGTACACAGAAAGTAAGGCGGGGCAGTGGCCATAGAAGAAATATTAAACATATCATGAATGAGTTTTAAAAGGACTCAACTACAAAATGTTTAATTACGTGACGTTGAATACAAAAAAATTTGGGGTGCGATGAATCTTCCAAACAAAGCGCATATAAATAAAGAATAGTTTGAGAAGATGGTCCAATAGCATCTGGCATCACTAGTTCAAATAGTGAATTAACCGAATACTAGAAGAATTCAAGGCCATCATCACATCAGTTCATTTTTGCAGACCGATTATGTTTAAATACGCAAAGGAGTCCAGTGACATTATTCAGACAACTCTTACCAACATACGGCACCAAATCGAAAATCTAAGTCCAAGTGCAATAATTGTTAACGAGGAAAAAGATGTAATTGTTCGGCATGAATTATTTTTGACTGCGATGAACGGAAAAGTATGAAAATGAATTAATTCATACAAAATCATGTCCAATTTGCAAAAGAACGCGAACAAATTTTTGAAAAGTAGCCTATCCAGCTGAAGTATATGAGACAAATTATGAATTCGGAATTTCGCCATAACAGATGTATGGAGTTTATTCTTAAGCTATAGCTTATCAACTATACCAAGAAGATGAAAACATCGACAAGAAGGAAGCATATACGCATAGGTATACAAAAGGAATTAAGAGAGCAGCTTAATTATTGATACGCCAAAACCAGGATTTGGCAATACAAATGATGGACAAAAGTCACAAAATTTTTTTTTTAAATCTATAACTTCCAATCTACTAAAAGCAAATTACAGTCTCAAACTCCTAACCCCAACACTTTACAAAATTCTGGACCATGGTGGAGAACTTATTAAGCATCAAATCTTGCCAATAGGAATAAAGACAATAAGCGCTATCGATTCCAAAATACATGCAAGGTTTCAAGGAGACGTCAAAATGAAGATTTATATAATACTAGTAAAACCCCCGCCCGCTTCGCAGGGCGTTAAAAAAATAGTCCTAAACCTTCTACTCTTATTCCACTTTAATTAAAAACAAAAATTAAGAAAATCGGTCAACCGGTTTGGCTGGTTAGCGAACGTACACAAAACCAAACTTTAATTTATATATATAAGAAGATGCTGACTATATCATCGGATCCGCTTATTTCATCTTTAAGGCACATGAGATCTTAAAAAAGAACTGAAAAAGTGTTTTTGCCCATGATTTTGTTCTTAAAATTAATATCTATAAATTATTTTAAAAGACGTATATAATTAAAAAAATAATTTATTAAAATTTTGGTCCGTTTACTTTTTCCTATACTGACTCATATAAAATTTGTCACTGAAATAATTTATAAGATATGTCGATGAACCACAAAATGAAAAAAAAACTGTTTAAATACTTGCTAAAAACTTCAAAAATTTGTTCGTCAACTTTAGGCATCCAAACCTTGTGAAGCAATTTTTATTTTTAAAATCACCATTTTTATAGCCTTAGAAATTTCCTTTAAGAAAAACAAAATTGTAGCGATATATTCATGCGTTCATAAGTTATAATTTTTGCATCGAGAAAAGTCATTTTTGACCTCAGTGCGCTGCTAATAGGGCAAGCTTTGATCACCTTAGAAGTTTTTGAGTTTATACATGTAATAGCAGGTACCTGGTGGCGGTTGTGCTGCGCTTACAATTTTTAACTTAATTATGTGGTTTCAGAGTTTAAGTAAGACAATTAAAAATATTTTGAAGTATTAAAAAAAAAAAGTCTTAACATTTAGAAAAACTTTTAATCTGATAAATGAAATAAATTAGTTATGGGATTCTATATTTTATGCCACCTGCCAAAAACGATATTTAGTTTATGGAAGTAGGTATTTTGTAAGTACCTATAATAATATGAACAATATAGCACCGTGTTGCATATAGACATGGAGCTTACCGTTTCGACTGCAAAACTGTTTAAAAAATCAATAAATTAGAAATAAACTGATTAAACAAAATCTGACACCAACACATCATATGATTTCCTACAGCAATCTCAATT
Organism: Epistrophe eligans; assembly: GCA_951394125.1. NCBI lineage: Eukaryota > Metazoa > Arthropoda > Insecta > Diptera > Syrphidae > Epistrophe > Epistrophe eligans. Next base: position 99,988,144 of record OX596028.1, on the reverse strand, counting down.
TATGAGAACAAAATTTTAAAAACCATTGGAATGGTTTTTTAAAAAATAAGTTTTTTTGTTTTTAAAGAAAAAAAGATGATACCCTTTGGTATTATAACGAAATTAAAAAATTAATTTTGAAAAAAAAAATCATTTAAATACCCATTTTCGAATAATCGAATTTTCTAAAAACAATTTTTTCAAAATCCAAAATTTGTTTTTTTTTTTAATTTTGATATGCAATAAATCTTGTGCACAAAGTTTCATTAAAATCGGTAAAACAGATAGTAAGATAGTCCATGATTTTATGAGGGATTAAATTATAACATTTTTTTTTTCAATAATATGATAAAAATCGAGAGAAATAAGGTTTTCCTCAACGGTTTTTTTAACACTAATTGTAGGTATGAAAGGTACCGTTATTTTTGGATGTATAATAATAATTTTTGATTAAAATATGATTGATAATGTTGAAGACCTAGGTGCAAAATTTAATAAAAATCGATCGTCGTGTTTTCGAGTTAATAAGTTCTTAAAATAAAATTTTGAAACTTCTTTTAAAAATCAAAACAAAAAAAAATTTGAAACTGTTTCTAAAAATCCAAAAAAATGTTGGTATTTTAAAACTTTTTGAAACATTCTCTTCAAAAAAATTATCAAAATCAGTTGAACCGTTTTTGAAAAAAATAAATAAAATGGTTCTATGTGAGCTACCATTTTTCTGAGTTTTTTTTTTTTTTTTTTTTTTTTTGTACAAAAATTATAGATTTTTTTTTTTAATTTGTGGGCACGTTTTTTAGAAAAAATAAAATTTTCATTAATGTACTGCAGGTAGTGTATCTATACCTACCCTTTTTTTTGGTCTTAGAAAAAATAAAAAAAAAAAATTGTCGAAGAAATGCCCAAACAACGATAGATAACAGTTTAAAGGAAATCTATCAATCCATTTAGACTGCAGACAACGAACGAACGAGCGAACGAACAGACAGAAAGACAGACAGACAAAATTTTTTCGACTTCGCTATCATCGAGGTGTCAAGTTTGAAAAAATATCAAGTTAAATTAAATATCGCAAGTAAAAGTAATTCTAAAGACATAATTCAAAAAATAAATCAGAGAGCTCAGAAAAGTCAGAAAACACTCGGTTAACAGAGAATGTTCAGTATATGCTTAAAATTCTTGAGTTCTGCTATCTGTATAAAAAAGAAGATAAACACCTAATAACACGTAATCCAAGACGAAACACCATCAAAAACTTCTAGACCTTTTAATTTAAGACCACCAATATTTTTAATTAAAATAACAAAAAAACTAAAAAAAAAAATCGTTTTGTATTATAAAAAACGGGCTTAAATTGCAGGTAACGCACAAGTAAGGATTTTGTTTGTTTTTTTTTTATTGTAGTTAAGGTTGAATTTTTGTCAAAAAATCGCTGTAAGATATGATTGCCCTTCTTTTAAAACTTGACAATCAATTTTTGATTAAAAACTCATTCATTTTCCCATGCGTTTAAAGAAAGATTATAGACTGAATAAATCTGCCAATATAGGTATTTGGTACATATGTAGCTTTAGAATATTCGGCGGGAAATTTATTAATACCGAGTTTTTTGACCACCTTAATTGCAGACTCAATCTCTGAATTCCTATAGGGGACAGTGGGGGAATTTTGGAATTTCTAAGTGTCCAAGTATGTTCGGAACCAATAATTTAGAGTGTGAACTTTAAAGGCTGCCCTTTATGTATTGATGAAAGTCAACAAACAAAAAACATTTTTTTAAAGTCGTCTTTCGTTTCGTCGTAGAAAAAAAACTATTCGTCTTTGTTTTGACTCCTTGCAAAAATTGGGTCTTCCTTACATATACACAGTAACTTAGGTCAGACACCAGAAATTGAAAACATTTTCACTTCACATCCCATATACAGAGAAAAACCTTCCGAGCTCACTGCCAAAAATGTAAATCTTCCTCCCACAATTAGGACAGCCAAGTGTTCTAAAAGTCCTTAGCCTCCTTTCCGGCGAAAAGAAAAAAAAAGAATTTAAAATTGATGCAACCATCTACGGGCAAGTGTTCCCCTTACGAGTATAAATATAGGTTTCATGAGAATTTTTATATGAAATCAATTTGTTTGTCTGGCACGAGCTAAAGCATTTTATACTAATTGTTTTGACGCGCAGCGGCGGCGGCGGCGGCGTGGTTTTTAACCATTTGTCCTGCGACTTTTATACTATATATAGTTTATTGTGCTCTACTTAACCTTAGGGCATAAATAAAACGCCCCCCCCGCCCAACAAAAAAAAAAAAAAAAACACCCACAGAAAGTCCAAGCTTCCCAATCCAATACTGAAGCTATATATAGGAATAACGCTTCGAAGAATGAGTAATTTTCAAATCCTGCAATATGTCAGAAGTTTGCGAACATTTTAAATGTTTTTTGTTCTTGTTGTTGTTGTTATTATAGTTTTGCATGGTTCGTCCTTTTTGCCACGTTTTGAGGCAGCAGGACACCTCTATGTGGGAAGGATGGGAATCGAGGACCTTTTGCCATTGTCGCCGCCATCCAACGTCATCGTCGTCGACGAAAAGTTGGCTAAAATGTACGGTGCTTCATTTCACCATTCCAACTCTCCCCCTCTCCCCTTCAACTAAAACTTCAGACCCGTTTGCCACTTCAACGAGAAAGGCCAGGAAAAAATGGAAATTCCTTCTAGCCACGGTGTCTGCGAGTTGGGTTCTTTAAGGCAATCAAAGGAGCATAACTAATGTCTTGCTTCTGCCTGCACACAGCTCTCCTCCACTCCGCTCCGCTATACGGTCTGGGTGGTGTTGGTTTCATAGTGTTTTGTGTGTTGCAGCTTTAACCACAAAATCTTCTTCTTCTGTCCAACGAGTAACACTTTTGCTAAGTGGGCGGATGGAACAGCCATTGTTGGTGCTGAGACGGTGGCGGTGGTGGCGGTGGTGGCGGTGGTGGCGGAGGCGACGGTGGTGTGTAATCCTTTTGGCCTTTTATGAATCCTTTCTATGCTTCTCTCAGACTATATATTTGGCCTTTTTTCTTTCCTGTCCCGTCATCGTTCGCTCTTATATAGCATTTGGGTTTTAGTTAAAACTTGCGACAGTTCCACAAGAGTGAAAGAAAAGAAAAGAAAAAAAAAATCACAGAGTAATTGGACTGTGCCCGGAACCGAAAAAGAGCATTAAATAGGCAACATTTGCTTGCTGGATGAAGTTGAAGTTGAAGATGAGCGAAAGTGGTAGCCGTCTATATAAGGAGGAAGATATTCGACCAACTTCTATGTACCTACATATATACATATATTATATGTATGAACAGCTAAGAAATTTTCCTAAATGATTGGAGGGTTTTCTTCCTTTTATCAAACGCAAGCATCAAGGGATTTGAGTTTAGTGAAGTGTAAGGTAAAGGCAAACGAGTGAGAGTGGAAAATCTTCCACTTAAGGAAGAAGAAACATTTTCGACACTTCAATGAGAAAAGTCGTGGGGCAAGCAGCAACACAAATTTTAAGTTTATTAAAAAATTATGTATTTTGAAGATTTTTTTGTTTTTTTAGAGTGAAGTCTATAAACTGTTAAAAATAAATTACTGTTGCTGAAAACATTGAATTAATTTAAAGAAAAAATCATCGTAAGGAAAATTAAATTTCATATAATTATTGAGTATAAATGCATTTAATTCAAAATATCTAAATATATGCTCAAAAAATATTAAAACAAAAATGCTATCGGGGAATTTTCAGCTATTAAAGCACATTTGTATTGTTTTGTGCATCCTTAAAAATATTGACCCAAAATAAATACAAAAAATGGCTTGTAGTAGGTAAGGTGCTAAGCTTTCTATCTAAGGCAGAAATGTAAGAATTAAGTAGATTTGCAATCACATCTCAAACAAAATTTACTAGTGTTCACTTCAAATCTAATTTAAAAGAAAAATTTTCAGCTGAAGGTATCCGGGAGGAACTAAAAGCCGCACGGCACAAACCAAATTTATTTAGGAAACTTTCTTATTGGTTTCATCCATTCCCCTTTGGTTTCATTTTTGCATTCTATAATGTTGGAAACACCGGCCCCCCCTCCAACCACAACCTTCACCACAGTTTCAAGAAGAAATTATAAATCAAAACAAATAGTAGAATTAAAATAAAAGTAAGAAAAGAAATAAAACAAAGTTGTTTTAAATTTGTATGGTCCCTCGAGCCGGATCTCCACAAAATAAAAAGCATTTCGGAGAGAGAAGCTGAAAAATTAAATCGCAGAACACAAAAGAAGATATCAGCCTTGAAACCAACCTAATCGATTCAAATGGATATTTCTGGACAACCGTTAACGAAGTCACAAAATAGAATTAGAATTCCGCGGAATAGGGAAGACAAGAAAGACCTTACTTAAGATGTTAATAATCGATCCCTATGGACATTCATTGCCCAGCAAAGTAGTAGTCAAATATTCAAATACTTGGGCATTTGGATAGACCATTAGTAGACCTACCCGTATTTTAATAGACATTATGGATGCTCCACTAGCCAGAGTTAGAAGGACTTTTACTGCAACAAGTCGCTTTTTTTAACAAAAATCAACTTGACAGCAGGGTGATGGCACTTGTTACACCGATGGATGCTTTTCTATGGTTGCCCCATCTTAAATGGAAACAAAATATTTGATAAACACTGCCTAGGAAATGTCTTCAAATGAACAAAACATTTACAACGGCGTCAAGATAATATAAACTGGGTTGACAATTTTGCAATAAAGCTGATTCGGGGTATTTGATGGGACCAAATAGTCTGATATTTGGGACAGTCAGTCGAGTGATGAATTTTTTATAGTATCGGGACCAGCGCAGAGTTGCCGAAGTGGCACGATCGTGCCTTTTTAACACAAAAATTTTATCATGGCACGGTAGCACGAAAAAATTCAATATGGCACGCTTTTTTTTACTCCAAATAAAGCGAATTTTGAAGAAATTTTGAAGAAATTGCTCCAAATGGAGGCCAGATAGAGGAAAAACTAGCAGAAACTCTTATTTTTTATAGAGCAAATTATTTCTTCTATTTTTTTTTTGTTTTTCACCCACAATTTATATTTTTTTTTAACATATCTACGAATTTTTGGTTTTTTCATGTGGCACGAAAATGACACGATTTTTTTAGAAAATGTGGCACGGAATTTTTTTTTTGGATGACAATGCTGATCGGGACATTGCTCCAAAAATGGACATACAGAACTTGTGCCTTTCAGTAGGGCAGTCTTAAATCAAAAGTAATAAAACGCTGAATGATCAAGGTACCAATTTTTATGTCTGTCAGCTGAAAACAGCTTGGTAAACTAGTAAAATAATTTTTAGGGCTAATTTTTTTGTTTGCATACTTCATATTTAACAGTTCATTCAGAAACTAAATTTCACTTCAATAAATCAATCAATATAATTCAACAAATCAAAACATGAAAGAGTCATAATAAATAAATTATAAATCAATAAATTAGGTGGTGCCACAGTTCGTGTATAACCAAGGTCTAGTGACTTATAACTCTAAACCATTCCTATTTGGATATTATTGGCAGGAATGTAAGAGACAATTTTCTGCCGCAGCCGAACGGTAATCGCTGCCTTCATTGAGACATTTCCAAAAAAATTTCAAACTGTCAACAAAAGTTTATCTGAATATCTATCTAACGAAGCCTAAAATAAGAATTCTAATTGATTTTTTTTTTCAAAATTACAAAGTTAATGAAAAATTTCTGAATTTTTTAGGAACAATATTCTAAAGAAATTTTGCGTCAACTCTCCTGGCCTCTTCACAGCGATTAAAAGCGGTCGTGTAGCAACAAAATAATGTAACATGAGAGCAGGGAGGAGAAGAAGTTTTTTTATAAAAAAAAAAGAGTTTATTTTTATCTCCCGAAGAATTTTCATTAAACAAAAATATAATGATACTTCACCGTTGTATATTTTTACTAAAAATATTCGTCTTTTCATTTTAATACCAATAATTTCTTCAATATAAAATTCATATACATATTAATATTAATTAATATTTTTGTTAATCTCTTCAGGCAAACAAAAAAACCTTTGCAGTTATTATCAAAAAGATACCGTGGCAATATGCGACCTTGTTAAATTGTTTTCATCTTTTGAACATGAAAAATAATTTCACAATAACCACCGTCTTCTTTGTCACCAAAAAAAAAAATAATAAATCGATTTTAAGCTCGGTTAAGGGAAATTTTACTTGGAATACAAAAAAAAAAAGGTAAACAAAATTCAACCTCGATAATTTAATTAAATCGCAATTAATAATATGAAAGTTTTTATAAAATACCAAACATCTCTGCGTGTGTTTACGGGTTCGATCGAGAGTCTGCAAGAGAACTCGAGGCTGTCAATCGAACTTTTGTAGACATTAACTTGGCAAATCTAATGTACGGACTTGGGCCTCTATATTCGCGTACAATATCAGCCAAGTGATAACGACAGTATAGAATATTTGCTGACGGAGTTCTGGAGCAGTTGCAACCAGACCTCAATTAAAATTTAAAATTAAAATAATTCTGTGCCATTGTTCAAATTCATCCATGCTGAAGAGTCATCAAAAGTTTAACCCCTCGAATGGGCGCCAGCCAGTGAACTTGACATTGTCATTTAAACAATGTCATTATCCACAAATAATGAAACAACTAAATCTCAACCGCGAGATTAATACTTAATTGATGCTTGAGAAAATGCTGGTATTCAAAAATTGTACTCATAGATACCAACTGGAGAAACTTCTTCGAAAAGTGAAGTTTTGAGTAGGTGGTCCGTTATATACAAGACCACCATAACACCACCCAATGAACTTGCTCACTTTTTTTTTGGCGAATTTCCAGCATATCTTTAAAGCACTATTGCCATGCCATGCGTCGTCGTCGTGTCGGATGTCGTTTGAATGCAAGCTGGTCTCACAACGGAAAATATAGTCAAAACGCGTTTAAATTAAACAAATAACAAGAAAACATGTCTTTTGTTATTGGCTTATACCTTTATGGTTGTTATGTAATTGGTTAAAATAAGAATCTTTTTGACAAAAACAAACTTTATTTTAAACAGATTCTTGTTATTTTTTCACTTATTGTTTGTTTCTAATGGAAATGAACTTTATTATTTAGGCTAGCTTCGAAACGTGTGGCAAATAAAAACAGCTCGTGCGTGCGGTATTTTTTCAGAAAGCATTTTTTGGGTTGTTTTATTATGAAACATTATTAAAAATAACCTGTATCAATATAAATATTTGATTTCGAAAATAAAATGTAAACATGATTTCAAAGGTTTTGGGAGTATAAAAAGATGGAAATTAAACCATTTTCGACACAAACAATTTGTTCATATAAAGAATAAGATGGCAGGAAAATTAAATTTAACGTTGGTGCTTGTAGTCCTAATGGCAGTAATTGTTGCTTCGCAACAAGGGCCAGGTGGCCGAGGAGGACCAAGTGGACCAGGAGGACGAGGAGGGCCAGGAGGACAAGAAGGTCAAGGAGGACGTGGAGGTCCAGGAGGTAAAGGAGGTCCAAGAGGTCCAGGAGGGCCAAGAGGTCCAGGAGGTCCAGAAGGTCCAGAAGGTCCAGAAGGTCCAGAAGGTCCAGGAGGTCCAAGAGGTTCAGGAGGTCCAGGAGGTCCAGGAGGTCCAGGAGGTCCAGAAGGACCACGTAACAAAAACTCAACTACAACAGCCGCACCTGCAACATCAACAACAACTGCAGCACCTGCAACATCAACAACAACTGAAGCACCTGCAACATCAACAACAACTGAAGCACCTGCAACATCGACAACTACAACAACAACAACTGAAGCACCTTGAGCAACATAGAAACTAGACATGCCTGATGAGAGAAAACACTTTTCTTCTTCTCACTGATCGTTTTGGAAGTTATTGGCCATTTCAAATAAAATTGAAAATGACGCAAATGTTTTTTTTTTTTTTCTCTTAAAACCCCTAAACGCCAAGTGAAAGAAAAACCTTGTGCATAGTTATTTACGTGACCATCAAGTCCATCCGTAAAATAAAACAATAAAACAACCTCTGAAATTGTTTTGACACCAACGCGATATATAAATATGTTTTGTTCAGAAAAAAGAAAAACATATTAGAAGTTCTTGTGTAATTTCATTAAAATCGGTTCAACACATAACGAGAACCAAAAAACTGGTTAATAATGGAATAATTAAAAATGTGTTCCAATAATATGATAGATCGTACTGATATTAGCTGACATACAAATTTCAATAAAAATCATAGGTATCATTTTTGAAAAGAATGAGATTTTCCTTAAACTTGTAGTCTAGGTACCTATCTACCGTTAATTTTGGTAATACAAATATTTTTTGTTAGATAATGTCAAAGCACAGCTAATTTCCAAGTTTAATAAAAATCTACCGAGCCGTTTTCGAATTAATATAGGAAAAAATTCAAATATTTTTTTTAAAATCCAAATAAAATATTTGAAAATTGAATAGAAAAATTGATCAAAATCTGTTGTTTCGTTTCTGAGAAAATCGAAAGTAAAAAAAATGGTTCTATGAGAGCTATCATTTTTAAACGATAGATACATTTTTTTTCTTAATAATATAGTAGATCGTTCTGATATTAGTTCACACAAAAATTAATCAAAATTGTAGGAGCCGTTTTTGAGAAAAATGAGATTTTAAATACCGGTTTTTAAACATTTGTATCTGAGGTACCGTTAGATTTGGTTATATGAGAAGTCATTTTCGAATTATTAAGTTCTCAAAAATAAATTTTGAAACCTTTTTTAAGAATTAAAAAAAAAAAATTGAAAATTTTGGTACACAATATTTTTAAAATTATTGTAATTTCCTTATAAAAAATTTATCAAAATTAGTTGAACCGTTCTTGAGAAAATCGAAAGTAAAAAAAAATGGTTCTATGAGAGGTACCATTTATAACCATTTCTCGGAAATTTTTGTTATAAATTGGTAGCTTTTTTATTAAAAAAAAGTTATGGGCACGTTTTTGAGAAAAATAAGATTTTCATTATTTGTTAAAAACATTTGTACAGCAGGTACAAATGGTCCTAAAGAACAAATGGTTATAAAAGATTCCTTTCATAGAACCATTTGTTATTTTTCGATTTTCTCAGAAATGATTCAACTTGATTTTGATCAATTTTTTTATAAAAGTACTGTATACCAAAATTTTCATTTTTTACTTAAAAAAAAAATCAATTTTGAATGAAAATTTAAATGAAATCTTAAAAATTTTAAAAGTATAGTAGAGTGATTAAGAATAAGCCTTAAAAGTTGTTACTGCTTAAAATTGGTTTCCATATACAATTGGCCCCAAATGAGCGTCGGTTGATGTCAGAGTTTCAGCCTTAAGACAAAGGTAGAGAAATGAAATCCATTCGTGGACTTCTTTATTTAAATTGAAAGCTTACCAATTCCAAGTTACAATAGTGATATCAGACAAAATTAAAAGGAAACAATGAGAATTTATTAAAAAAAAGCCCCCATTATACAAAAACCTGCTGATATCGGACAAAAATTCATCGAAAGTTCTTGTTTTTTTAATTTTAATCTTCATTTCCTGCAAACGAATGCCTTTCCCATACGTAAAAGATACTTTTCTCCGAGTCAGCTGAAATTTATCGACCGAAAATGAAAACGGAAAACAATATAAAGTTATAGGCAACTCAATTAATACCCAACAAAAAAAAAACAGTATATCTACCTACGTTACACTTATACGTAAATTCCAATTCATTGAAACAAAAAAAAATATATGTATATAACGAGATGATACTTAACACCCGTGTCGAGATATAAAGTTTCGTCTCATAATTTTAAATTATTTTCTTTCTTCTTTTTGCTTTTATGATGAGTTAATATATCTGGTTTGAAAGAAGGACCGACAACCAAGGCTGTGGGAATTTAACTTTTTTTTTTTATTTCCCACATTTTTTTGTTAAATACAATAAGAGGAAAACGTTGATACAACAAAATTACTATATAAAATAAAAATCGTTCCTTTTTACACAAATAATAAACTCCTATAGGATTCCTGCAGATAGTATACTTCCGCTTCCTGGTGCAACCAGTGGCAATTTGTTTAATTGTGTATCCTTCCTGTTTTTGTAAGCTGATGGCAGACTGCTTTTGCGTGAAACAAATCAACATTGAAATATTATTTTAAATAATATAAAATTTTATAGTTCGGGAAGCAACGTTGAGATTGGTTAAAGCTTCAATTTTAAAATCGACCCGCCCTTAATGGAAAACCCTTTATAAGGTTGCCTAAATTTGGACCATGGGTTTAAGTTGATAGAAGAGCGGTTGTGATATTCGTTTTTTTTTTTTCATTTTAAATATCTCCAAGACTATCGTTTTGTTTAAAAAAAAAAAAAAACAGTTTAACGCTCAATTTTAGTATAAGTATTTAATTTTAAAAAAAGGATCGTTTTTCCACATGAAGCAATATAATTTGGGAAAAACTTGCGCAAACGTTACAGTAAAAAAAAAATAAATTGATGGGCGTGACAGCGCGTGTAGAACCAGGGCATAGTGACTCTCAACCATACCTGTGTGCGTGTAATTGGCAGGAATAGAGGGGACCTACAATTTTCTGCCGAATCCGAACGGCTAGAGTGAGAAGCACTTTTTCATGACAAGAGATACTCTTGGAGGATTTGTCAATTCTTCGCAAGAGGCAGTAACCGGTGAAACACATTTCTGTTTTTAGGTGGTATAGACTGGGAATCGAACCCAAGACCTTCGGCGGTGTAACAGTCCAACGCACTAACCATTACGCCACAGGCTATTACATATCACGTTACAATATCAGTTTTAATTTTAATGTTTTAATACACATTTTTCAATAATAACACCACTGGGTTATTTGTTTTTATGAGTACCTAACCCCTCCTTTTTCTCAGATTCAAGTGATTTCATTATCAAAATAGGTTTTTTTTTTTTTTTTTTATTTGATATTTTCGTAGAGGATGTTTTGAAAAGTTGTTGATTTGTCTCTTGTCCCACAAGTTCTTTCCCTTATTATTACTACTTAATTTCTGATGATTTATTTTATTTTTTAATAATAATTAGGCAGTATCTTTTCTATCTTCCATTCAGTATCTCATTATTGTACTAGATTAAAAGAAATTATCAATTAATGGCCATGGACAACTTTCTGAACTGAGAATTTTCCACGAAAAACTGTTTTTTTTTATAATATTTTTTTTTTTGCAAAATATTATCTACCTTCCCAAGGTAATATATTGTTATGTGTAGGTATTATTTATCAAAATAAACAGTATGTAGTAAACCTTTATAGAAACACCTAATATATTTCATTGAAGAATAGCAATTTAAAATTTATGAAAGATTTTATTAAACAGTTTTTTTTTCATTTTCTTTCTAAGTCGGTATTTGGAACTCTTAATTTAAAGATTGTGGGTTCAGACTCACGTTGGGCGCCAATTAATAAAATTTTAAAATGCGTGATTATTAATTTTATTAGTTAATCGATATAGCTGGACTTGAAAACTCTACCACTACTAATCAGTTGGGCTCGGTTTATTTAAAAAAAAATGAATATCAAGTACGGCGGGGTACATGCAATAAAAAGTAACTACCATTAAGCACCAGAAATGTTTGTTTTTTCTAATTATTAAAATTCATAGACCTTGAAAATAGTCACATATATGTACATATATAATAAAGTTGTAGACATAAAAAAAATCCAAATTATGAACGATCAAAACTCGAAAAGGGCAAAGCAGGCTTTTAAGCAATAAATTAGTTGCTTATTATGAATGAATTTAGTTGCTTATTATGAATTTTACATATTTTTGGAAAAGTAATACAAAAATATTTTAGCTATATTTGAGGAATTTTCAAATAGGCCTGGAGAATATTTTAAAAACACACTTCTTTTTAGATGATTTTTTAATAGTTTTTTATTTTTGTGTTTTTGATGGGTTTAAAAATCTTAAGCTTTAGAGGATAAAATTATTTGTTTATAAAGGTTTTTGGTGTAAAATTTAGATTCACCAATGTGTCACTGACCACACCAATTAGTAAGTATTTACAAGTTTTAGCTTATTTTGTTGTTAAATGATGAACGAAAAAATGTAACAAAGTTTTGATTTTTTTTTTTTTCGTTAAAAAAAATTACTATTAAAAATGTTTAAATGCAATATTGTTCGAAAAATTTGGAAGCACCAGACTGCAAAATTATAAAAAAATAAACCAAAAAAAAAGCCATAAAAACTCTATACGTAAATAAGTCAAAATAGTCAATTTTTCTCAAGAAACGTTAAAGCCCTATTTCCGTTGTTTTAAGTTGTTGGCTAAAACCTAAAATGCAGTTTTCTTACAATATACATTGCTCATCACTAGGTCCGAAGTTTGATCAAAGTTGCTAAGGGCCGTTTTCGAGAAATTAAAAAAAAAAAAAACGGAATTGTTGTATGGCAGCTTGGTACCCGTCTTAGATGAACTTAAACAAACATTTGATTTTCTCCCTCTAATAGGGACTCATATTAAGATGTTCTGTGCCAAATTTTAAACAAATAAGCAAAGCGTTTAGGCTTAGCTCAAATTACAGTGGACGCACAGAGGCATAGACCGGCGCGGCGGCGACGACGGACGCTATGACGAAACCCACGACTTCACCATCATAGTTGTGTTAACTTTGATATTAACAACCTTAAGATAGTTTTTTACACGACAACATGCTTGCCCCATGAAGAAAGTAAAAAAATACGAATCTTATTCGAATAAAATAAATTATTAATTTAATTAATTAATTTAATTTAATTTATTAATTTAGTTTTGATTGTCGAAAATTTAGATTTAAGCTTAGTACCTGTGTACCTAGTACTCTAACGAGATTGAAAAAAAAAAAATTTATTACCCCCCCACTGATATATTCCAAAAAAAAACTATCCTAAAAAAATTCTATACCTTTTTAAAATTTACAGTTTTTAGAAAACATGATGTTTGAGAAAATAGAGTTGAGGTTGAAATTTCACAATACCTATATCGGAAATGCAACTTCACTTCTTAGATTGGTTTCTACAGCTTAAAACATACAACAATGAAATTTAACTGAGTATCAAATCGATAAAGGTGACATTCCTCAAAGTTGCGTTGTATGTATGGCTGGCATGAATGAGGTTTCCGGCAAAGCTGATTTTATTGTTAGCATATCAACATTCACGAACGCACAACAGCCGCTTAAACACACGCAAAATAACACAAACAAATAAACAAAAAATATATATAAATACAAAAAATACGAGTATATAATTGAAGTTAAGCCCTGCGGATCATAGACAGTCATTAAATTGAAGGCAATGTCAAAAAGTTAAAAAATAAATGAATATAAAGTCAAAAAGAAAGGAATAAAAAAAAAACATGATACAAAATGGTCGCCAAACGGGTTGATAACCGTCAAATTGATTTAATGCCGATTTGGGTTTCCTGGAATTTTTGATGCCAACGAAAGCTCACCCACACCTACATTCAGAGCCGCTACAACCCATCCCACATGGCCTCTGACTCTGACTGAACCTTATGATGGCGATCGTGAACGTGATGGGAATATTATGCCTCGAGTCCTTTTATTATTATTTTTTTTTTTTTTAAGTTTTAAAGCCAACGATTGTGTGCGTGTAATTTGATATAATAAATTCTGTGAATTTAATTTTTAATTTTATAATTTTTTTTTTTCATTTTGTTTTATGGTCGTGGTGAAATTTGTTATTTATGGTATTTTTGGTTAAATGAAACAGTAAAGAGCTATTAAAGGCAGAAGAGGTAATTGATTGGCAAGTGATTTTCCATCACAAATTATTTAATTTAATTAATCTACAGAGAGAGTGAGACAGAGAGAGTAAGAGCGATATTTTAATATCTACTTAAAACAATCAAATATTCATGAACCTATGAAGATATGTTTATGTTATTTTGAGGTCTTTATCCTTTGGGCGTTAAAGAGTATTACATCATTTACTGTTTTTTATATCCTTGATAAATAAATAAATACCGAAATTTTCTCTACAATGTTCGAATTTTGCACTTTAAACTGAGGTCTAAGCAATATGCTCACCTCTATAAGTTATGTTACAAAAATACCCTGCAAGACCTGAATTACACGGCAATATATAGTTAAAAGGATATAGGAAAGAATTTGTTTTAGCATGCATAGTGGATTGAGCATGAGTTGTTTAATACATATCTCATAAAATACCAGCATATAACGTACAGTTGAAGCTAAGGATTTATAGAAAATACTGCCGCCTATAGTTTGACTTGCACTACACACACACCTCTAAGTAAGATTTAGGCACTACATCCACTGTAGGCACCATTTTGTTATACATACCTTGTGAAATTCCATCCACTTCACCTTCTAATAATTGGATTTATTGTCGAGCATTTGCTTTAAATTTTTCGGGAAAGAAAAAAAATATTCACATTTGTTTTTTTATTAATAACGCCTGGAAATGATAATTTGACAATCAAGTAAGCATTACCACTCCTCATAAAAGGGTAAAATGAACTCAAAATAGAAAAACGAATACGTAAATAACTGTTGAAAAATCGTCTTAAAAGAAAACAGTTGTCGCAGCGTTTTTTTCGCAATTCCATTTCAATGAAATAAAAAATACAATCTATAGACATTTATTATTTACAGTTATTTACAACTTTTTTTAATGTTTTGAGTTAATTTAATCTTTTTTTTGGGGATTATTAAAAAAAAAAACAAGCACCACAATTTTTTTCTTTAACAAAAATTTTACGACAAATTTACGACAATTTTTTACGTTTTCTATTTTTTTTTTTAGTTTAGATATTTTATTCTTTTTTAAAAGGTTTCTTTTCTAATCGCGACAATTTTTTTTTCACGACAAATTTGCGTCCATTATTTTCTCCCAAAAAAGTGATGACATTTTTGGGGGTGGTAAAGCTAACTTGGCGGTCAAGTTTTCGTTACGAGAATTTATTTTTTTTTCATGAACATTTTATAACAATTTTACGACACTTATTTAATCATTACTTTTTTCTGTTTTTTGTTCTCTTTATATTTATAAAAAAAAGGGTGATATTTTTAGGTTTCAAGACAAATTTACCACAAATTTACGATAAATTCACGACAATTAAAGCGATTAAAAGAATTTTAAAATTTTAATGGATATAGATAAAGCAGAGAATCAATCATTCTTCCTAATTTTAATTTTAAAGTATGTAATTTCCATCTATAGAAAGAATTGGATGATGAAAGACCCCGACACGAATATTTTTACTGATGGCTCAAAGATTATGGTGTTTGTTAAGGAATCTTGAAACATCTCTAAATGTTTTTGGGTAAGTACCCAAGTTTGTAAGTATTTTTCAAGCACAATTACTGATGGCGATCAGGGAACTATGCAAAATACTTAAACAAGACACAAACTAGAACAAAAATATCCCTTGAGTCTGAACAAACAGTCAGGCACCTGTTAAAGCCATAAATCTTCCTCGAAGTTGGTCCAACAATTTATTTTAACCTCAAGGTCACTATTATCTGAGTTCCGGGATACAGTGGCATTGAGTAGGAAAACGAAAATGCCACGCAAGAAACATTATCTCACTTTCGGCGAAAGATTGAAAATTTCCCTTGGAGTTATGCAATATATTCTTAATTTTTCGAACCGAATGTGATCGTTGGTGGGTCAGTTTAACTAACTGGGCAGTGTTAATTGGGTCACAAAGCTATAGGTTTGTTCGTTCCCTCCATTTCTACCGCCTCCGTCTCTTAAAAATCAAGGTAGCTAACCACTTTTCAAGACCGTCACCATATCTTGTGAATGATTCGAATGGAAACTTTCTTTATTGCATTTTGAGGAAATTGGTGAAAAAATAAAATTAGTGAAAATATAAAATCTTTCAGCGATCAAACGTTCAAAACTGCATTTCTTTCCAAATGTCTTTGTAAAAATATTCTGGACTTGAGTCTTGTCGTCCAATCCCGGAAAATTCAATTCGGTACTTATTTTCTGCGCCAAAATATTAAGTTTTTTTTAAACACTTACAGAAAACCTTGACTTTTATTTTATCATCTGGGAATTATAAAACTATTCTTTAAAAGTCATTAAGAGTCAAGTCGAGTAGGTGCCTTTACCTACATATGAATGTCGTATAAAGCCTCTTAAGCAATTCAACCAACTTCGACTACATCAAAATTCTAAAAAAAAAAAAAAACTTTACCCTGTTACCACAACTCAAACATATTCGATTTATCTGTACATCGAAAAACTTCTGGGAATCCGCGTAGTTGATGTTACCTCCTGGAGCTATATATGTGCTAGAAAGAAAAAATTAAACACCATTGCCCGTAAACTCCTAAAAAACCATCCAACCAACCTACCCACGCCATAAAAACATCCTGAGGGAACCAACAGAACATGAACTGTTGCCTGTCACTTTTCAAAATGATTCTTTCTCCTCGCATTTTTTTTTCTGTGTCCTTTCCTATCCCTATATATTCAACCAACCAAACCAAGTCACCTTTTCGTGCCTTCGAATAGACCAACCGGATTATCTGAAATTAATTATAATTCTTATCGCTAGAGAAACAAAAAATATATAAAGAGAAAATTTACGGATAACGCCAAAGGATCTTATTTTTTTTTTTATACAAAATTTGTTTTCCTTTAAGCACAAGCCACGACAAGGATACGACTCGTTTTATGCCACACAAGATGGCAAAGAATTTTTTTATTTTTTTTTATTTTGTCTTTCTTGCTGCACGAAAGCAATTACCAAATCTGTTAGATTAGACGGTCTTGAATAATATTCTAGGCAATTTGATTGTGATGACAGGATAATAAGATCTCATCCTTCTTTAAAAAGCACTGGCGTATACTAAGAATCAAGCAAACAGCTAATGCTGGGATTAACTTGTCACAGAAAATATGTCTATGTGCATAAGGGAACATCGGGAAAATCATAAGGTTCATTAATTTTGGGAACATCTTTGTGGTTGTTGGGTGGGGAGGGGGGAATATGAGGTTATGGATACTTAGTGAAATAATTATTGTAATTGCTTTTCGTCTTTGAACATGGAATGCAACCTATGTATCAAGGTCAAATGGAATGCATTTACAATAATAAATATTTAATGTTTTGCCTTTGGACTTAAAACTATAAATTGTTTAATTTATTGTTACGACCCTCAGTAGGGCCTTTGGAATACAAGGCGACAGTATAACGACGTATGTCATCATGAAGATGTCAAAATATACACAAAGAGGTAAAATCATCAGAATTGCGCCAAGTTGCAAGAAAATTGATTAATTGTTCTTTTATATTTCTTATTTTTCAATAAATAAATATTTAAATTTCATTTTTATTAAAGTCGAAGATTCTTTACAATAATTTGCTTAATATATCGATTCTTTTACCTTTTTTTTGGGATTTAGTTTTTTGGAGGGAATTTCAAGGACTAAGTGCAATACATCAAAACAACATACCCCAAGACAGTTACATAAGTTGGTAGGCATTGAACCAAGAAATATTAGCATTCTTTCTAAATCTCCATTTTGGGAAAATCTATAGCTCCACTTAAATCTAAGCACCATCCCCTTCTCTGGACTCTAATGGCATAATAAACAAATAATCCTCAATCCTCTTACAGCTAAATGCTAGTAGCTATATTTTATCGGCTAGATTGTACCGGCTCAATTCTAGCGGTCAAATGCTTGATGCTTAGTACCTAGATTCTATCATGATAGCGGCTTGGTTTAGTGGCTTCATGCTAGCGGCTAGATTATTCTTGCAGCTATAGATTTTAGAAACTTGGTATTAGAGGCTAGATTTTTGCAGCAATATTCTAGTGACTAGATTCTTACGGCTAAACGCTAGCAGCTTTATTGTAGCTACTTAGATTCTACCGATTCGATTCTAGCTGCTAGATTTTAGTGGCTTAATTTTTGTAGCAATATTCCAGCAGTTAGATTCCTACGGCTAAATGTTAGCTATATTCTAGGGGCTAGATTTTAGCAACTTGAAGCTAGTGGCTGGATTTTTCCAGCAAAATTTTAGCGGGTAGATTCTAACGCTAGCATCTTTATTAATATCAACTTAATTTAAGCAACTAATAATGCTGGAGGCTTAATGGCTAGTGGCTAGGTTGTAGAATCTAGATGTTTAGCTAACATTTTTGCAGGAATATTCCAATTGCTAGATTCTTACAGCTAAACGCTAGCAGCCTATCTCTAACTGTAATGGGTAGATTTTTGCAGAAGAATTCCAGCGGCTAGATTCCAACGGATACATTATATGGCAGCTACATTCCTAGCGAGTAAATCCTGGAGGCTTGATGCTAGTGGTTAAATTTTTGCAGAAATATTCCAACGACTAGATTCTTACGTCTGCATGCTATCAGCTATATTCCTAGCGACTCAATTCAATTGACTAAATGCCTTGATGCCAGCGGCTAGATTCCAGTGGCTTTATTCCAGCAGTGGCTTGACGCTAGTGGCTTAATTTTTGCAGACAAATCCTAACAGCTATATTTTAGTACGTAACTCGATTCTAGCGATTAAATACTGGAGTCTAGATTAAAATAAATTCTAGTGGCTAGTTGCTAGCAGCTGAATTCATTCAGTATAATTCTAGTATCTATAGATGCTAATGGCTTTATTTTAGAAGTGAGATTAAACTTCTTTCTATGAAATCCTCCAACAGTTTGAAGGCTGAATTTCTATATACAAAAGGAAAAACATGATTTCCACTTTATGCCCAATTTCTACAACACCATAGAAACCCTTGAGTTTGAATCTTTAACGAATGAAATACATACCTACTCTAAAAGCTTTATGTATCGCGAGTAAAAATAAAATGTATTCTTTCTTCTGCCTCAAGATTTTTCTTCTTGAAAAAAAAAAGTAGCTAGAAATCTAACCTAACCATGAATCAAAGTTAACAGAGACGAATTTCTGTACAATTACTTTTTCCGAATACATTTAGTATGAATATTGCAAAGGTATAGGTACCTACGTATAAGGTACATACCTCTAGGTTTTTTATTCTATATTCTCAAGGCTAACCCAATATTTAAGCTAACCGAACACATTCCACTTTTTTGGACTGCAGAATAATGAATATCCTTTTTGTGTTATTTTTTTTAATTGAAACAACTGTGCTGATTTTTTTTTTGTTAACTGAACCCGTGTCGTTACGTTATCCTTACACAAATTTCACTCCAATCTAGGTACGTTACCATCATCAGAAGCAACCCATTTATCGAAGCTCCTGTGTGCAGTTCATGTCGATGTCGATGTCGTCATCAAACCCCGTTTTGTCTGTCTATTAACTATTAATTCCTGGTGATGAAAAATTTGATTCATCAAAAGCAAGAGGTCCTGCTGTTGCTGGGGCAGAAGCACAGTTTTTTTTTTGTTAGATTCGTAAAAAATTCAGACCTTTCCATTGATGTGATAAAAGGGTTCAGGTTTGGTTGACACGCTGCTGGCCGCACAGCACCATGCCGGCCGCACCTCGTGTCCTTTTATTTCGTTAGTCAAGCATAACAGTTTATTCTTCTCTCTCTCTCTCTCTCTCTCTCTCTCTCTCTCTCTCTGTCACTTTTTCCTTGTCGGTTGGTCCATCATCTGCCTTGACGATGATGGTGTCACCAAAAACAGCCTTTGACAAGGTAATTGGGGTTCTATGGTCGGTCTGGGTGATTGCTTTTATTCTATCAGCAGCAGGACATGTTGTCATACAAGAGGGGTTACAAAATCGGGCAACAAAAAAAAAATCGCAATTTTTTCAAAATGGAAATTCATGTCCCGAGGCTAGTTTTTTTTTTATTTGCGTTACAATGAAAGACGAGAGTGTACTTAATGCTAATTACGTTTTTCTTGATTTTTATTTTTAATGCAACCACTCAAAAGGATGTTTTATATGCCAACAGGGGTGACATACTGTGTGTCACCGACGACCGACGACGACATCGACCAAAATAAATGTGTGCGTTGATAAAATATGCTTGCAAAAAAAAATACAACGAAAAAAAAATTGATTGCCTTGTTAAAAAATTTGACTCCAGGATGGGAGAGAGAGTTTGCAATTTAATGAAACTTTTAATTTAATTTTTTTATACAAATTTTTTTTAGTCGTCCTTTTGCTGATGGTGTATAGCTTTGGGTGGATGAGATATATGAATACAGAAGCTAAATGGTGGAAGGAAGGTATTTATTTTAATTATGAAAATTAATTACTTCAATGATATTATAAGGATGGCCACTAATATAAAAATAAAAAAAAAATAAAAACACACACACACAAGGGAATGGTGGCAATTTTTATAACTACCTACCATACATACATAATATATTACAAAAAAATATTTGTATGCGAGGTTTTTGGAATGTTTTAACGACGTAGCGACGTTGATGATTATACGCTGCGCTCTGTGAGTTGTGTCAACTGTCAATCATGAATAACCTGATATTTTACTAAATATTGTAAACTATATGTATTGTCCTTTAAAGGTACGCTTAAATATTATATATGTGATAAATATTTAAGCAGGAAGGTCTTTGACCTACTTCAAAAAGGATTTAGTTGGAAAGTGATATTTTAATAAATTGTGTTAAAAAATTAAATCGATAAATTATTAATTTTTTTTTTTAATAAATAAGGTGAATTTTGAAAATATTTAGTAAGAGTATACAATACCTAATAGTAGGTACTTAGTTAATTCGTAATTTCAATATAGTATTTTTGCTTTTATGTTAAAAAAAAGCAGCAATTTTAAATTGCTTAAATAGGACTCAACGTTCTTTAATAATTTCGATTTCGACCTCCAGTATCCATCATCATTGAATCATTGAAACATTGGAAGATTCAGCACAAATCAGTTATAAGCATTGTCTTATTATGCGATGTGCACAAAACGATTAGATAAAAAAAAAAATAAAAAAAAAATTATTTTGGTTTACAAAACTTTAAAATTTTTTAAATAACCTGCATTAAATAATGGATCTTCAGTTGGACCAGTTTTAATATTTATGTTAAACAAATACTAATTTTTTCTAAGCACGTTTACAAAAAAAAAATAATTTATGAGGGTTTTTTTTAACAATACAAATTATATATACTACTGAAATACATCAGCCAAGTAGAATGACTTAGCACTATTTAATTGGACTTGTTGAATTATTGATTCAAAATAGCTTTTAGTTTGTCTTGTTGGATATAGTTCACACTAGATATTCGTCATGAAGTCTATGTTAGATGAACTAAACTTAACAAAAATTGCATATTGACAAGGTCCTAACTAGTGAACTGATGAGTCCAAGTGAGATCGCACACTGGTTCAGGGGCGGACAAAAATCATTTTATCGACTTTTAAATATTTAGGTTTTTGACATTGTAGTTTGATTAAGTAATATTTGAATTTTTTTTTATGAAATAAGTTTGTAAGTATAAAATTTTGAGCTCCAAAGTTGATAAACGAAATTCAGTGATTTTGAAACAAAAAACGAGTATTCTTCAAAGACGATTATTTTTATTTATATGATTTTTTTGACTTTTTTTTTACGAATTTTTAAAATTTGTACCTTTATTTTTTTTAGTTAAATTCAAAATTAAACTAAGAAAAAGTTAATGTTCCCTGGTCTTCCCCGGTCGGACACATAGTACATGCTATACATGGGACCGTTAAGTATCGAATACAAAAAAATTAGCTACTAAAACCTGCGAACCTTCAAATACACCCAGTTTATGTCTCAAGACCCCCAAAAACTAAACAAATCCTTGAATTACGTTTTTTTATTGGTTTATTTGAATAACTTCAAATCCTTCCCGTAAACCATGAAAAAAAAATATATATTTATTATTTCTAAGGGAAGACCTTTACAACAGTACCATTTTATTCAAAATTTTTTTTTGGGGGGCATACAAAATCAAATAAATGACTTCGTTAACGCCCTGGATTGTCTTTTTTTTTTAAAGTTTTATCAGTTACCTGCTTCCTGGGCCTAAATAAATTATATAATTATGTATAAGCTACCTGTGCCCCACACCTTTTGCGACATATTATTTTCCAATAACATAGAATTGTAGTAAATAAAAGGTATAAGAGGATTGTAAGGAAGCCTGACATTGTGTTTTATAGTTTTATAAATAATGTAGTTATAAAAAAACTTCGCGATTTTTTACCTGATATATTTTTCGTGAATTAAATATTACAAAATGGTATTAAAACAAAAGCATTGGTTGATGTTTAGACAGTCAAGAATTAAAATTTAACAGAAGAAGAAGAAATAATCCAGGAAGATGGAAAATTGTACCATATGAAATGCCGAATTATCGAACATTCCGTTGTCTTGCAATCGCAAGGAAGATCTTTGCATACAACAATTAAAATTAACGTATCCAAACACAAGTGAATCAATATTTGCAAGCATATCAGAACATTTACGGAAACATTTCTTATCAAGTTTAAATCAGAGGTGGACCAAAGCCAATAGAAACAAACATATGTTTTTCCAATCGAAAGCAAACGAGATATGGCTGCAAATATGCCTTTTGTTTCATTGGATCCTTTTGTAAGTTCTTTAAGACAAGAGCAAATTAAATTGGTATTTAGTTAATTATTTATAATTTATTTACATTTTATTCAATTAAGCAAACAAATAAACTAAAGTTATAAATTTAACATAGTTTTTAATTATACAAAAAGAACACCTAAAAAATAAATTTTAAGTTGCAATGATTAATCGAAAGAAACAACAAAGGTTTTCTTGGACATTTGAATAAATTACGATCATTTCAATAAATAAATAAAAACTGAAATTTAAAACTCTCTTGTGAATCCAAAATTGTCAGTGGTGGTTCATTTTTATTATCCCAGGTATGAGATAAGTAAACCTGTTCCAATATAATCTTACAGGTGGTGCATAGAATCGTTTTATATAAATGTTCAGTCGTTATGTTATTAATCGTCATATTAACAAACAAATCCTTCCGCCAGACGTGAGACTATTACCTAGTCATGCAAACACCCACCATCCTCATCGTAAAAGCTAAGAAATATACGAAAAAAGACCTAGGCTACGTTGAAAGTGCGTGGGGCGAGGTATATAATGACTGCCTAGTCAAACAGTTTCCCATATCATTAGGCAAGGGTAGATTCTTAAGACTAAGTCATGCCGTCGTCGTTGTCGCCGTCGTAACAGGGCTAAGAATATATATATGTAAGTATAGCGACCCTGCTGCATTTTGTTCACCTATCTAAGCTATATTCTGATGGAAAAGGTATCCTTGCTGCTGATGTTGAATTTTTTTCCAATGTTCATGGTGTGGTGTTAATTAATTTTGTTCCTCACATCTTCGTGGGCTCTTTTGAAAATGAAACTCTTAAGGAGCGTGTGTCAACCTTGCTTCTTGTGATGTGGTGCATGCAGCAGCACCAGCAACAGCAGTATACCTCAATCCTGGTAATGGTTAAGGCGTAATAAAAGGGGATTCTCTTCTTTTCAGTCGTTGTCGGCGGCGCGGCGGTAACGATGTTAAGTCTACCTGTACAGTGTACATACCTGGTGTTATACATTCATATATGTGTGTGAGACTTATAACGGTGTTTTCATTAAACAATTTTATGGTTACTATTAACAACTTAAGTGTGTACTAAGTGTGGTTGGATGAAAACGACGAGGCCAAGGCAAAATACTGATAAGCTTATATATTTCCCTGATATGGTTATAAGGGTTTGAAGAAGCAAATGTGTTCAAAGTGTAAAAGAAGAGGAAAGGCTTTTTAAATAATAAAAAAAAACAACTTGACTTTGAGTAGAAGTAATCGTTTTCATTAAAACTCAGATTATGTTTGAAGTCAATTAGCCAAGCGAAAGTGTTAGAAAGTGTTAGTCCTAGGCAAGAAGAAGAAGAAATGCCGTAGACACACCGCTTCTTACGTCGTCATCTTTGTCGGGAATTGTGTGTACTATGATGTAATTGGTTTGTAATAGAAGGTATTTGTATTATGAGAAATTAAGTCCATAAAGACGAATATTTTTAAGACGATGTTTTGAGACTGAATAGAAACTTCTTGTTTCACTTATTTAAAGAAAAGTCATTGACTTAAATTCATATTTTTATTGGTTTCTTGTGAAAAAGTTGCATGGTTTTAATAAATTCTAACATTAAAGTGATAGAAAAGCCCCAAAAAAGTTAATTGACCTGTTACGTCACTTTTATTAACAGAATTCCCAACATAAGTAGTTATGACAGATGTTCGCTGATTTATTTCAGTAGTAATTAATTTGTTTTATTAAGAAAAAAAAACTTTTCTATAGCAACGAACACAACTGCCTTTTCTAAAAAAAAATTACTTTAAACAGAAAGCAATTTGTTAAAAACACAACCGGTAACATCTTATATGATGTACAACGCCAAACTATACTTTTTTGTTTTCAATTTTCTCAAAAACTAAAAGCCATTTTAGCATAAAGTTTTTTTTGTATTTTTGACTAAAAATTAATAAGGGTGTTGAATTTTGAAAACAAAAATCGTACTTAATTACGTAAAATTTTGAAAAAAATTTGTTTAAAATTTTTATTTTCATTTCCTGTTTCGACACAACCTACATACATGCTACCCATTTCATGCGAATCACCCTGTATAGATACTATGTGGCAAGTTATGGCTTCGTAATAAAAATCGAACTCGAGATTTTGATCAAAATTGACATTGCGATTAGGGAAAAAAAAGAAAAAAGTAGATCTCGCAAATCTGTCTGTCTGTCGTCTATCTGTCCTTTCGGCTGTAGCCTAAACGGGTGGACCGATTTTCTTTAAACTCGGTACCTAGCATTTTTTAGGCATTCCTCCCACACGCTTTTTTAATTTTTTTTTCAGACCAAAAATAACGGTACAATTTTTTTTAGCAAAAAATTGAAATCTTATTTTGCTCAAAAACTTCATTTTTTAAAATCCAGTGATTTTTTTTTAAATAAAAGACTACCTTTTACAAAAATTCGAAAAATGGTTATAAATGGTACCTGCCATAGAACCAGTTTTTTTAATTATCGATTTTCTCAAAAATGGTTCAACTGAATTTGATTAATTTTTTATAGAGAATTTTTCAACAAGTTTAATAGTGTTGCTTTTCCCTTGAATATTTGCTAAAATATTTTAAATTATATTCATTTTATTATTAATAATTTTGAAGTTGTAAAGAATTTAATTTTCCATATCTCTTAAATAAACATACATAGATGTAACAACAAAGAAATAAATAAATCAAATTTTCATGTTTTTTTTTTTTTGATTTTTAAAAAAGTTTCAATTATTTTCTGAAAACAATAATTCATTATCTAGCAGAACCATTTTTTGGTTTTCGAATATCTCATTATCTGTTGAACCGTTTTTAATCAACCCATTTATATAATATTACATATACAATTATACATATTAAAATACAAAAAAAAATAAAAATAATTTTTTGAAAATTCAATATTTCGAAAATGGGTAGATGATTTTTTTTTTTCAAAATTAATTTTAAACTCCGCATTGATAAACACTAAAAAATGTTGTACCATTATTTTTTTTTTTCAAAAATTAAAAAAAAAAAAAAAATTAAAAAAAACGCTCCAACGATTTTTATAATTTTTTTTTCACATAAATTGAGATTTCTATAAGAAATCAGATGGTGCACTTCGTATTTGTGTCAAAATAAATTCAGAGGTTTATTTATTGATAATATTTATGTAGGTACTTACATAATTCTACCTTGAACTGAAAGCTTTTACTTATACATAGATAAATGTAAAATGCTTTAAAAAATATAATGGTCTCCTTCTTATTTACATACATATATATGAAATTTAAATATTTAATAATCTGTTGTAGGTATTTTATAACATTTTATTATCTTGTGTACTTCCTATTATTATTAATAAATGAAAAGAAATAATGCCGGATTCATGGATGCAATGAAATGTTAAAGATTTTTTGGAATTAAAAAAAAAAGAAATTCCGACATTTTTTTTTCACAACAAATTAACAACAAACTTACGACATTCAATGACATTTTTTTTTATTTATTTTTAGAGGTGCTAATGCTAACTTGGCGATCAAGGGGTCATAAAAAAAAAAACAAGCGCGATAGTTGTTTTCTTTCACGGCAATTAATCTTATTTTAATTATTAGAATCCTAATTTTTTTAAGTGTTAATGCTATTTTGACCGACATCAGCCACAAAGCTTGTTCAATAACAATCATAGGTACCTACACTTCAATCTGACGTTATTGACAAAAAATTGATTCAAATCAAACGGCATCATAGAAATGGCGTCCTAAATAAATAAAAATACGACCACCAACTTCTAGCTATTTATATAATTTATTTTGGATTCTAAGGGGAATAAAATAGTCATAGTAAGTGCGTTTGGCTGTTTACTCGACCTCCTTTATACGTTTGAATAAACTCGTCCTCTCATAATACATAAAAGGATCAGAATCACTGTGAAAATACACTCATCACAACGAAAACTAGTTCATTCAATAAAAAAAAAAAACTAAGCTCTAAAACTAACGAATAAAACGGTAAACTGAAAATTCAAAGGATTCCTAAGCCTTCTTTACCAAACTAAAATCAACCCTAACTTTTCACTCCCACACTACACTATACGAGTCCCTCAACCACTTTGGCCACATATTCCACACACCAAACAAATAAACAAAGAAAAAAACATAGAATAGCTAAACAAACTGACGAAGATAATTTTTTTCGATTCAGGCCAAAAAGCTGACAACAAGCACGCACATACATTCTCCGTTTACCAAACCACACCATCACTATAGGTAAATGGATATACATTAGGTATTATGTAGGTATGTCATTGTGCAACTATATGTTCACACAGCAATGCGGCTGAAATTAGACTTCACATTAGGTCTTTCTCTCAACACATATTGCGCCATCCTGAACCTGAACTGAACCACATTCACATCCATCACCATGCCATATCATCTATATATACCCAACCCAATGCAAATGGTGTCCTTATCAACAGCTCTTGCCACATACCCATCCATTTTTCGACCACCTAATGCACGCAAATTTAATTATGCAAGGAACCACTAACTAGAGTGGTATTTGTTTTTCGATTTGCAGCTCTTTGTGTGGAATGTTGCATTTTCCACCAGAAGATATAGAGAGAATTTGCCATGCAACCCCCCTTCCCTCCCCTCACCTTTTCTGGAGTGATGATGGGTATTTCGACTCAATAATTTAGCAAAAGGAGTTCAGGGGAGTATATTTTAGTAGGATAAGTAAACACTCCAAGTCAATTGAATATGGATACAATATTTTGTCACTGTAAACAGCTGAATGTGGAAATTCTACAACTTACCAGTAAAACTTCGATTTTATTAGCAACATCAAGAAAAGTCGGAAAATTTTTGTTTTCCTAATTCACAGCCACGCCCACTTACCCATAACTATCGATTTTAAATCAAACATTCAAAACCAAATGCTTAAATATACACACACACAACAACCCCTCCCAAAATTATTTTTCTTGTTTTGACCCAACTTTCAGCTTGTTTGCTTGGATCTTAGGGCTTTTTTATTCTTGGGTTTTTAATTTTTTGGATTTTTTGCTTTAGGGTTTTAGGGATTCTGACTTCTGAATTTTTGTCATAAGCTTTTATTGGTATCAAAATAATCACTTTTGTTGATTTCTTAGGGCCTGTTTCATAATATCTAAGTAAAGTTCTGATTAGTTTTTCGACACATGGATACTGTACTGACACAGTGTCAAAATTCATGTTTTGGACGGTGGACTTATTACCCTGTGCCAATATGTGAAAGAGGCCCTTAATATTCCAAATTTTAAGCATAATTTTGTTGAATTAAGATTTTCAAAATAAAATGAAATTTCAAAAAAAACAATTGCTGATTTTATATAAAAAAAAAATATATTTGTATCCGCAATCAATAGATCTGGAGTGTATTTGGAATAGGATATCTAGAAAATAAATTTTTGGAACAACAATTTCAGGACTCGTTTGTTGCGTTGGCGTTGATTGGTGCAAGTTTTCTGTTTCACATAGTGTGTACCTATAGCTACTGCCACTAATGCTCCATTGCTTCTGCTGATATTTTTCGATATTAGCAACATTTATTGCGTCACAAAACTACGGTTTTAGCAAATGCTTTATGGAATTTCATACATTGCATGTTGAAAGATGCATGTGCAATAGCTGCTGAAGTATGTTTAAATAACTTAGAAGGCTATTTTCTACTACTTAGCCGTTGTTTGTCGATTTGACATTGTATTAAAAGTATTCACACTGATGGTAATACGTGTATATTCTCTACTCTAACACTAACAAATTTGACAGAATTTAAATGGTATGTCATAGTGAAGTGCTTTTATTATTTTTATTTTGAGATGGCATGAAAGTTAAGTAATTCTTTAGAACTTAAATTTTTAGTTTCCTCTGGGCCTCCGCTTAGTAAATAAAATAAAATAAAATAAAATAAAATAAAATAAAATAAAATAAAATAAAATAAAATGAAATAAAATAAAATAAAATAAAATAAAATAAAATAAAATAAAATAAAATAAAATAAAATAAAATAAAATAAAATAAAATAAAATAAAATAAAATAAAATAAAATAAAATAAAATAAAATAAAATAAAATAAAATAAAATAAAATAAAATAAAATAAAATAAAATAAAATAAAATAAAATAAAATAAAATAAAATAAAATAAAATAAAATAAAATAAAATAAAATAAAATAAAATAAAATAAAATAAAATAAAATAAAATAAAATAAAATAAAATAAAATAAAATAAAATAAAATAAAATAAAATAAAATAAAATAAAATAAAATAAAATAAAATAAAATAAAATAAAATAAAATAAAATAAAATAAAATAAAATAAAATAAAATAAAATAAAATAAAATAAAATAAAATAAAATAAAATAAAATAAAATAAAATAAAATAAAATAAAATAAAATAAAATAAAATAAAATAAAATAAAATAAAATAAAATTAAATTAAATAAAATAAAATAAAATAAAATAAAGAAAATAGAAAATAAAGAAAATAGATCTCATTATAGCCGTTTTATTTCGGTAGAAAATTCTAAGTCCCCTCCATTCCTGCCAACTATAACACCATGTTCACAGGAATGATATACTTAATTGTAAGTAACTAAAAGACGCTGCTTCCCCTCGAGCGTTCGTTCCACAAATTTGGCAATAGCTTCCTACAAAAAACAAAAGATTTTAAATGTCTTTCTCTACTCAATGTTTTTTTCCATTTAGTCAAAATTCATTAAACAAATAGAATTTTAAATTCAAGTATGTATAAAATCCCACTTTTTATATTTCTGGCCTTATACCCTATAGATATTAACCACATCATATAAACAAAAATACACACAAATAAAAAAATACATGCCTATACCCAGTTATTAAAATATGACCTAAGGTGTTTCCTTTCTGTCGGTGTCAAAAAGTTGACACCCTGAAGTCAGTGAGTGGTTACTTTTTTCATACCAAAGACTTAAAATTTTTCCAACAAAATTTAAGAAACATTTACCAAACACCTTTTAGCTAAATTACTTCAAAGCTACGTAAAATAAATACCTAATCTCACCTCAGGCCACATATATCAACGAGCAGTGACTTTAAAATCTTACAAACAGCCTTTAGCTTAGGATTCTTCTCATTCATCATTTCTTTATCACTTGCTGGTACAAAAATCCACCCTAGAGATTTTGTTTTTTTCCCAAAAAAAAAAAGACAAAAAATTTCCCTAAGTGCCTCTTTCCTTTCACATACCAACTTTCCTCACTTTTTGCTGTCTCCTTTCCAAAAATCTTGCGTGTGACACGACGACAAGACGTGTGATGTGAGATGTTCATCTGTTGATATATGTATCTATAACTAACCTGACATGAGACATCCCCAATCATATGGAATTAAATAATAAGATAATCATGATGAGAAGGGAATTTCTTAAGGTTCCATTCCAACAAGAGAAAAAAAAGAAATTGTCAAAATGGATAAGCTTCGTCGACGTCGTCGTCGTCGTCGTCTGCCCACATGCGGCCACCAATGAATTTGTAAATTTGAAGATGAAGACACACAGACAATTGAAAGCACCCGCATCCTTTGGGACAGCTTTTATATTATTGCTTCCATCAGGCGGGCAATGTTGGTAGTAGGTACATATTATAATAGAGATGAATTTTGTTTAATTTAGGTGTGAATTTATTCGTTTCTGTATTCTGTTCGAAAACTAGATTACACGGGATTCATTTTCTAAAAATAATATCTTGCTCCTTGTAATTTATTTCTTTGTATAAAGCTATTAATTTTCAACATCGTCCCTTCGTTTTGCCAATTTGGTGTCGTGATATTGTTTTGTGTGGAAGCGCCTGATGAAAATCTCATCGTGCAATGTTTTCTATGTTTTTTTTTTTGCTGTATAGCTTAATTTTTATCACATAAAGGAAACAACCCCTCGAAAAGAGAAGAGCTATTGGTTAGTAGTTAATTATGTAGGTATGGCAAATTCAATTTTGTCGTGCATTGTTTCTATGTTTTTTTTTCTGTTTTGCTAAATTGATATTAAGTTAGCGGGGCACACTTTAAAAAGCGGTAAAAACTGCTAATATAAAAACAATCTTGTCTTCAATCTTATCTTCTATGATTTTTATTTAAAGAAAAAACATAGAAAAAAAAACAAAAGTAAAAAAAAAAACAACACTAAAATAACATAGAAAACATTGCACGACAAAATTGTCATTATCACAACTAATTGAAGACTAATGAACAAAAAATTATAAAGTGGTAAATAAGTTCAAATCCTTTTTCGAAAACTAAAACATTTCACGGCGAAATAAAAATTTTCACAAATAATAAAAAACAAACCAACTGCAAATTATTAAGTTTTTACCACTTTTCGAGAGGAAGCTTCGCTAATTTGATATCAATTAAGCAAATAAGAAAAACAAAAACATAGCAAACATTGCACAACAAAGTTTAAATTGTCAAATTCAAATATGGAATAAATTATTAAGTAATAAGAGATTCAATAAAGTAAATTTTTAGGGGTGCTTCGCTAACTTGACACAAAATAAAGAAAATCCGAAGAAAAAAAAAAAAACAGAAAACAAATTCGACTTATCATCGTTAAATGATCGAGAACCACCTTTCGATCAGCTAATATACATAAGTATTTAGCTTTGCTTACTTGACATTCATGTCTATAGAATGTTTCCAATGTTCTTTTACTGTCAAAAAAAAATCATCTTTAGAGACGCGGCCGATGCCCATTTTTTAATGAATTGAATTTAGTAGCACCTAATGAATACCAATAAAAGTCACTGTTTGGTGTGGATTTTAGTCTGGCGGAATCATTGGTCAGTACTTTTTCATAACGAATGAATCTCCACCGCCACCGCCGCCGCCGCCGTGCCGTTGATGGCAAAAACTGTCAAAGGCGAGCTCTACAGATACGACAAGCATCACGAAACAAAGTTACAAGTTACTTTAGCTGGTCCACCCGTCATCGCACGGAATTTTTTTTATTAATTTTAGCATTTTAAAAAGTAAAAATAAAATAAAAATAAAATAAAAATAAATAAGGCATCAAATAACCATAAACAATTGATCTTTTGGCACGCTCCAATAATAATTATTTTTAGACACAAATGTAGTAGTCTGAGAGAGTTATGCGTTAACTGTTGGCGATCCAATCAGCCGATTGTCAATTTCGTATAGTTTTTGTGAAAGAAAATGGAAATTTCAGATAACGTCACCATCCACCCCTGGATGTATGCAATTTTGGGGTTTTAAGATTTTATTTCTAGTTTTTTAGTAATTGACCTAAAATTTCGGCGTTACATTAAACTGACCAAATGATTAAATTTCCATCAGATTTGATCAGTTTTAGTTCAAAAATCATGTTCAATAAATAAAGCAATACCTATCACAAAACTTATTTCTTAATTATTCTTAAGAAATTTTTCACAATATTTTAGACTAACAAATTTAATTTAATTTGCATGCATTACTTTCATATTTAAAAGTAATCAATAAAGAACATGTCTTTGAAGGCTACATATTTATAACTTTGTAGTAAAAGAAATTAAAAAAATTAAATTATAAGAAATGAATCTTATCACCAATTTATTTTTACAGAAATAATATAAAATTTCTAAGAATATGTTTGATTATAGATAATGCGAAAATTCTTCGAATTTTTGTATAAAAACAAATCGTAAACAATGCAATGATACGGAACTGGTATAGAATTGTTTTTATCGGTAATTATTTGTTAACCTATAATGTGAACTATCAATTCTTAATCATTATTAAACTCCATGTCTAGGCATTTCTTTTATAACAATTTTATATTGTCATTCATTAATATATTTGAACTTATGAAAAAAACAAAAAAAAAAAACAAAAAAAAAACAGAGAGCATTGTACGAAAATATTTGTACTATACCAAAACTAATAAAACAAAAAAAATTATATTTTTTTCATTGACAGACTCTTAGTAAATTTGAAAGGTTAGTGAAATATCATGTAGTTACCATCTCAAAAATTTATTATGACATATACAAATGACAGATTGAAGAAGAAATTCTACTAGAATATTATGGTTTTATTATAAATGTTAATTTTTCTATATAAATTGATATTTTGTTAATTGCCGAAATCAAATTTAATTGAAATATTGTTTTAATTTTGCATGGAACGATAAATGTTTCTATAAATAAATTTAAATTACATTTAAAAATGGTAATCCATCATTAATCTAATGGAAGCTTATCATTGTCATATGGTTAATTTAACAAATTGTCATGTTAACTATACAGGTTGATATTTTTAAACTTACAGAGTGTTATGTAAATTCATTCATTGTTCAAGCTAACAAGGCTTTTAGGTTAGTTTTAAATAGAGTAATGAATATTACACAGACAAATGCTATCAGTTTAATAGCAACCCAAGTTAATTTATCAAGATTGGCATGTCAATTTAAATAGTAATCGAGTTAATGTAGAGTTAAACTTAAAAGCTTTAATATAATTTTTTTTAATATTTTTCAAATTACTTATTTTAATATAATACGACGTTAAAATATTATTATCTTAATAAATATCATATAACTGTGTGGAAAAATAACAACTCGATAATTCGTTAATTTCTGTTTAATTTTACCTGATGTTTTCTCTAAGTGTATTAATGAACTCATGGTCGAGTAATTGAAAATCCAAAATCGAATTCTTCGATCTAAATTTGCGAGCTTATATTTGTTTTCCATTTAAAATAAATTTTAAATCTCCAAAAATAATACAACGTATGTATGGCAAACATTATTGCTTCTTAAGATTAAAATAAATCATTTACGAGCTCATTATCTTTTTAAAATTGTTAAAATAAAAACAAAAAACAATCTGTGAAATTTTTATTTAAGTTCCAAAATCAGAGCATGCACATCAGTCCGCGACTTGCATTTAATCCGAACGGTAAAAAAAAAATTAAGCATACTACTGTTGAGAACATAAACCTCGATATATCGCATGCGATATTTATTAAAATAAAAGAGATAATAAAGTTTCTAAAATTTTATTTTAAAGAATATCTCTTGTCGATTTGTTAAGTCGAAAAAAAGCTTTAAAAGTGAGTTTTACAATCGATTTATTGGTTTACAAATTTTTTGGTTCATCTTAAGACGCGTCCAGCCGATCAATACATTTACAATGTACTATTTTCACCGCCGCCGCGCCGTTCGTCGTGAATATTTAAATCTCCACAAAATATTATATACCAATATCTTCACCGAAAATTTAAAAATTTAAGTGATCGTAATTTGGTGAATTACCAAATTAAATAGTCCACGATCTCACCTTGAAATTTAGTACAGAAAATAAAAAGTCGTGGAGACTTTCTGTACTCTATCATAAAAAAAAAACACACATTAGAAGTAGAATGACCTAATTAAAAAAAAAAAAAAAAACAGTTTTGCTTTTCTACTCCCTCTGGTTTTAAGTTTTCCTACACTCCCTTTAACCAATGGTACACCCGGCACGAACACCACACTTCTGAAAATGACATTTTAAAAAACTAGTGTTAAAGGATTTAAGTGCATGTTATTTGGCGGTATTCCAAATTAAATAGTCCAAGATTTCACCTTGAAATTTAGAATCGAAAATACAAAATAGTGGAGACTTTCTGTATTCAACCTTTAAAAAAAATTACAGATTAGTTATAAAATTTGTTAATTTGGGAAAACGAAATAACAAGAGTTGTGTTTCATTAAAAGTGATATATCTACATAAATACCTAGAAATAAAGATTTATAACAAGATTTAATTGTGTTGATTGATTGATTGTGGAGATGGCGGCTGCTTTATTTTCGAAAAAAAAAAAAAAAATTTATGACTTTATTGGTAGATTTTGTATAAGAATAAGTACAGCGTTGCCTATAAACCTTATAAACTCATTCATATAATGTCTCAAAAAAAAAGTTAATGGGCGAAGAATCTGAAAGGTTGGATGGAAGATTTTGAAATACAGCTTGTTAAAGAGTAGCTTGTTATAACTCTTTATTTCTAGGTATTTATGCAGGTATATCACTTTTTAAGAAAGCCAGATCTTGTTATTTTATTATCTAAAACTACAGAATTGTATATCTTATCTGGAATTTTTTTAAAGGTTGAGTATATGAAAGTCTCCACTATTTTAGATTTTTGATTTTAAATTTCAAGGTGAAATCGTCGACTATTTAGTTTGGAATCCCGCCAAATAACGTTCAATTAAATTCTTTAAGACTAATTTTTTGAATTTTTTTTTTTGGAGGGGTGGTGTTCGTACTGGGTGTACCACAGGTTATAGGGGTCAGTGTATGAGTATTTAAAACCAAACCAGTGGGAGTAAAAAGGCAAAACTGTTTTATTTTTCTAATTAGGTTATTTTACGTGTAATATGTTTTTTATCTTTTGTTTTAAAGGGCGAGTATAGAAAGTCTCCACGACTTTTTATTTTCTGTACAAAATTTCAAGGTCGAAGACTTTATAATTTGAAAATCCGCCAAATTACGAACATTTAAATCCCTCCCTAAAGGGAGCACTATATTTAAGTTTGTACCATTCTCAGTTTCCTATAGGTATCTCAAAAATTTGAAAAATCCATTTAAATACCATTTTCTTTAAATTAAAAATTGATAAACTAGTTTAAAGTTGGTTACATTATTTAAAAACATTTTTAAATAAATATTTTAATCCATTTACATATTTCTTTAAGGGCGCATCTGTAATGAGGTCTTTAATTCTTACATTAGTACTTGCGGTCACTACAACTGTTTGGAGCGCTACCTGCAACGATCCACTATACAATTCATTGCAAATTTCCTGTTCCGGTTTCTCGCCATGGGCAATAGATCATATGGATGTGGTTGAATTAATGGCAAAGAAATTGAGATGTACTTGTAATGGGAGATCATGGATTGGTAAGTTTTTTTTTTTTAATTATATTTTTTAAGAAAGCCATTTGAGATTTATTTCTTTTTGTAGAAAATGTTGCAAAATCGGTTGGCAAGAGTACTGACGAAGTCAGAAACCTGATGGAAATTCTTTCCGATGAGATTAGTTCTTATTTGCGTTCTGGCCAAATAAACTATGACCAAGTTGCTGAACAATGCTTTTTCAAAACTAAATCCGCATTGGCTTTAGAAAAACTAGCTAAAGATCATCCAATGATCGACCGAACAGTAATAGACAAGATAAGAGATAGTATTTTCAACTACTCCACAAGTACTATACCAACTAACCTTCCATTTGAAGGAAGCAATATGCTTTACCCAATCATCACCAATCCTTTGGGTCTTGATGATACAAAGACTAACCAAAAAGTTCTACCAGAATTCGAAAATGGAAGTCAGAGCAAATCTGTTTGGAATACTGGAAATAATTCGAGCAGCGAAGATATGTGGAAGGTAGTTGAACGCGGACAACTGTTCTGGTTGTTCCAAGATGGAAATGTCAAGACTCAAGATTTAGAGGAATGGCAGATAAAACAAGAGGAACATTTGCTTGCCCTCGGTTTCAGATTTAACGTTACCTTGGAAGAAATACAAAACTGGCAACAGCAAGAGTTGGAACGTTATAAAGAAATTGTGAACCAATACAGAAATGAAGATCCAAATCTTCTTAATTGGCAGAGACGTGAACAAGATCGCATCCACTGGCTTATTCAACAAAATAGAATGACCGAGGAAGATTTAGAAGGCTGGATGAAAAACTATAATCCAAAAATAAAAATTCTGGCCCAGAAATATCAGATACCTGTTGAAGAACTCAAGTCATACTATCGCCAGGAACTAAATCACCTTAAAAATTCACAGGACTTACAGAAACAGGAAATTGATCGTCTGAAGCAGTTATTGTTGCAACACCAAATCAATCTTAAATACAAGGAGATATTTTACCAAAACGAGTTACAGCGCTTGACAAGAGTGATCAACGAGCAAGAAGAAGAATTAAAAAAGGCCACCAATTGTAAATTGGAAAAAACACCTCTAAAAAATGCATGGCAGAAATCCGAAAAAGAGCATTTACTTCAATTATATCAAGAGCACAGTAATATGACACTTTTTGAATTTGGAGAAAAACTCACTGCTGACCGCAAGCGTTTGGATATTTTGGCAAAGCAGTATGATATTTCTGTTCAAGAAATCGAAGATTGGATAAAAAGAGAAGCTGAACGTCTTGAGAATCAAGGAATTATTGGTAGTTTGAAGGATTGGCAGAAGTTAGAACGTTCTAGAATTAAAGAAGTGATTGAGCTGAAAAATCTAACAGCTTCAGAATTTCAAAAGAAAATCAAAGGGAATAGTTGTCAATTAAAAAAATTTGCATATATATACAAAATTACTGTTGAAGAAATAAAAGAATGGATTTCAAAAGAAATAAAACGACAAATTCAGCTTTCAATTAAGCCTGTTTCTGCTAGTCATAACTCTGATAAATGGCAACAACACGAACTTGATTATATTCAATGGTTGTTTGAGAACAAGTATATAATAAAAAAGACTGACTTTGAAGATCAATTGGTTAAGGAAAGAATAAGAATGGAAAATGTTGCTCTTCATTTTCATGTAACATTAGACGAGATTGTGGAGTTATGGAAGAAGGAATATCAGAGATTGACAGAAGGTGAAGGATCTTCTGAGATTGCCGAGTGGCAAGTTAATGAGAAACAACTTATCCAATCGTTTCTGTTAAAGTATACAAAATGGTCTATTGAAGAGCTTGAAAGGGAACTCATAAACAATACAATGTATATCCAGAAAATGAGCAAACAATATAAAATTACTGTCAATGAACTTAAACAATGGTACCGCGACGAATTACAGAATTTATTGCAAAAGAATCTATTATATTCAGAAAAACTCACAGATTGGCAAAAAAAAGAAAAACATCGTTTATTTTCAATGATTGATCACAAAGAAATGAGCATTAAGGAGTTTAAAAGAAAAATTGAAAACGTTTATCTGCAAAGTATTGCTGAAAATTATGGAATAACATTAGAAGAGCTGATTAGCTGGCAACGTAAGGAATGTGAACGTTTGACTAATTTGGGCTATCTAAAATCTTTTGAAAGTGGAATTACTATCAGTAATGACCGGGTAGTTCAGATCCTAACGACACCACCACCAAAACTGTTATCTTCTAACAGGTCACCATTATTTGCAAATAAAAATGAAAATTATGAAGATGTTGTTGAAGATGATGTTGAAGATGAAGCTGGCGACAATGGTGGTGATGATTATGGTTGTGATGATAATGGTGGTAATGATAATGGTGGTGATGATAATGGTGGTGATGATAATGGTGGTGATGATAATGGTGGTGATGATAATGATGGTTATGAAGCCGACAATTATTAAAAATAATTTTGAATGAAAATAAATTGTTAGACTAATTTAAAAAAAAAAAAATATTTTTAAAATTCACAATCACATTTTTTCGAAACATTCAATTAAAAACATCAAAAAATAGTTTTTGGACATTTTTCCTAAGCAGTATCTATTGTTTAATTCAAAAGAAACTCCCATATAAAAATGTTAAGTTAAATTGGTTAATTGGTTAAAAAAAAGTGTAAGAATAAAAACTTAACTCAAAACAGAAAAAGGAATGAGCAAATTACTTTAAAAACAAATTTCAAGCTTCTAGCATTACTAAAATTTCTTAAAAAAAAAAAAAAACAATCACGACAATTTTTCCAATCATGACAATTTTACTACAAATTTAAGAAAATTTGAAGTGTGGTAATGCTAACTTGACTGTTAAAAAAAAAATACCGCGACAATTTTGTTTTCTTTTACGACAATTTTACTACAAGCTTACGATAATTATATTAAGACATTCTTTTCGGTTGTGGTAACATTTTATTCCTTTTTTGAAGAGTAGTACTAATATGACTGATTTACAAAAAACAAAAACACGTGAAATTTTTTTTTTCATTCACGACAATTTTACTACAAATTTACCACAATTTTTTAAAC
Source organism: Epistrophe eligans (assembly GCA_951394125.1). Lineage (NCBI taxonomy): Eukaryota > Metazoa > Arthropoda > Insecta > Diptera > Syrphidae > Epistrophe > Epistrophe eligans. The sequence continues at coordinate 99,949,538 of OX596028.1, read as the reverse complement.
ATTACTTTTTCGATTTAAGTACATTTCATCCTTTTTGGATGTTGGTAAATAATGCTCACTTGATTGTTTAAAAAAAAAAAAATAATCGCGAAAACTTTTGAAATTACGACAATTTAACTACAAATTTACCATAATTATTTGGAAATTCTTTTTTCAGTTTTGAGTACATTTTTTTAAGGTTGGTAAGTAATTCTTACTTGACTGTGTAAAAAAAAACAATGCCTATTTTTTTTTTCTTTTACAATTTTACTAAAAATTTACGACAATTTTTTACACATTACTTTTTCGGTTTTGAGTACTTTTTATTCTTTTTGTAAGTTTGGTAGGTAATGCTTACTTGACAGTTTTTTTAAAAACAATTCCGACATTTTTTTTTCTTTCACGAAAATTTTACTACAAATTCACGACAATTTTGTACACATTACTTTTTTAGTCTTGAGCATTTTTTTTCTTTTTTTAAGATAAGTAGGTAATGTTAATTTGACTGTTTTTAAAAAACAGTAGAAAACAGTTTTTTTCTTGAACGATAATTTTATTTCAAATTTACGACGATAAATAACATACCATTTTTTTTTAGATAATTTTAAGGGGCAGGTATAGTAATGCTAAATTGACTTTTAAGTTAATAATACCAAGATTAATTAAAAATAAACAATCGTTAAAAGTTCTTTTCTTTCACGACAAATTCACGACAGTTAATCCAATTATTAGATTCTTAATTTTGTTTAAGTAGACATTATTAAATAATGCGCACAATAAAATTTTATTAATTTAACTTAAAGATGCGTCACAAGATGGCATTGCCACAAATATATTTCAAACATCCATAAGGACCAGGATTTAGGACTTAATAATGCTGGTAATTAAGTCCTACAATCCTGAGCGGAGCACTTAATTCTCTTCTTCCTTAAACTTGTTGCAAGATTTCCTTTAATTTTTTATATTATCAATCGATTACGACAAAGTTTAGTATCGTCCTTTCAATGTAAAAAAAAAACTCTATACATTATTGACACCGTTGACACTTTGGCAATGTGAAAGAAATTTGTACATGAATGTTAATTTGCCATAAAATAGTTGACGTCATTCAAGTTATTGTGGCATTTTATTCGTGTAACCTAGTCGTATATTTTTGTTTGTCGTCCTATAGTAACAAAAAAAAACAAACTCCAGTATCCCAGTCATTCCATATATATACATATGTACATATTTTCAAATAAACAAACATAATACCTTGCATCTATTCTTAAGTCACCTTAACTTATAACTTACCTACATATGTACAAAAGCTATCACATGGCATGGTTTTACTATGGTTGCCTTATGGCTGACTCTTCACTGATGGTTGGTAGGTAACTTTACCTTTCCTATCCTTATTAAAACTCATTAGTCACGTTTTCTGTCTTTCGTTCATTTGGGTACGAAGAAATAAAAATACAAAACAAAAAAATAAAAATAAAAATTTTATCTCGAAGGACGAAGGACCAAACAAAACTAAACCAACCAACCAACCAACCAACAACAAGAGGGCCAGCATTTTACAACAACTACATAGGTATGTGACTTTTCGACAACATGTAAACATTTTTAGTTTCCACAAAGAAGATGATGCTTGCTGATATGCAACTACATATAGACCGCAACTGTTGTCGAAAGATGATATTCCTTGAATATCGGGCTTGTCCCTGGGATATCATAGCCCGCAGTATGTTGTAGGTATTAGGTAAGCACTCTATCTATATGATGCTGTGCTGATGGTGTGCTGCCGTGCCCTGTCGTGTTCTAGTGTGGAATACTCCTCCTTTTACCATTTCCGGTTCATGAAGCATTCAAATTAGAATATTGGTTCAACCTGTGTGCGCTCGTTTTGTGCTGTGCCGGTGCCACTGCCAGTGCCAATGCCGGATCCGGATCACCGAAGTGAGAATTTTAGCAAAAACGTGATGATAGCATGCTCTGTATGTTCTTAGCCGTTCAAAAATGTTTGTATTCATTTTTTATTTTTTTATTTTGCCGTCTTTCTTGGAGCGGAAGCCAACAGAAATGATAAACAAATAAAAGGGAAATTCAAAATAATATAAAAAAAAAATAAAATATGTAAAAATTTGACTCAAATTTGTATATGTCTATGTGAGCTGGGAATGGTGCTTCTCATACATACCTACATAAATAAATGAATATATGCATCCTTTTAAGAAGTCGCATAGTAAAGGTAGGTATAGTAGGTATTATTTATTCAAGTATATATATGTACATATACTTGATGGAAGGAAGCAAAACCAAAGTCCTTTAACGACTTCCTACGCATGCTAGGCGCATATTAATTTAACATTTTGTATTCAGAATATTTTTCTCTGATTTTTATTTTAAAGTCTAACAATAATAACTAATTGTGAAAATTACCGGAGAAGGATAGCTATGTGCCAACAAGAACTGGAAAGTTTTTTATTTTTTAATATAGAGGCAACCGGGGAAAGTTGGCCACGTTACTAAAAAAAATCAGATTTATTTCCGGAAATAGTAGATATTCAAGAACAAAATGTATTAGTTTTCATTCATCATTTGATTATTTTTTAATAATAATGTAGTCAAATGTATGGGGTGTCTTTCCAAAGGTCAAATTTATATTATAAATTTACAAACAAAACTTTTGATTTAAAATACACCAAACAACTAAAATACTTAGCAAAAAACAACCCGGTAGTTGGTCAACTCGAGGTTCTTTTGTTAAGAAAAATGGATCTTATAATTTATCCAGAATTTAAATGATATTTTATTTGGGATCTATTTAAGTTTTTCTTTTAAACAAAAATTGACCCACTTGCCCCGATCTCCCCTATTCGTACTATATACATATAATGGCCTAAGTCAAGATATTGCTTAACTTAGATAAAATCTCAGGAAAATATGACTTTCACTTCGAAAAAGAATCCGAAGAAGCTGAATGTTTTGTTGAGATCTTTATGTATGTTCATGCCTTAAACACTTCCAAAAAAGGAATTTTAATTTTGATCAGGGTTTTTGATTTGTTTGGGTAAAAGGTGCAAAATTTTGTTTCCTTTTGTAAATTGCTCGAAAATCATCGTTTTTTTGGATGAAATGTCATGACAAAAATTGTAGTTTATTTACAACTCCGAATAAAAAATATTTTGAAAAAACCTTACAAAATTTCTCCAAAAAATTGAAAAATTGTTATTCCTAAGCGTTATCAAAAATTGAAAATTATCAAGTAGAAACGGATTATTCCTCAGCAATTGTAATTTTCAATTGACATAAGCTCTTTCGGTATTTGGTTAATCAACCAATTCTTAAGCCTTCAAGAGCTTAAGAATTAAAACTTCTTTTTTAAATTACAAGCTTAAATTTTTAACATTAACAAGCACTAATTGGCACTCTTATGCACTCATACGCAATGCACACGCAAGTATTTACGTCGAGTTAGTATTTTAACTGCAAAATTTTAAGATTTTAATAAATGAATTTTTTTTCGTGATTCGTGAACCGTAAATTAGGCGCGCTTTTTTTTTAAATAAATCAAAACTAAAAAAGAAATATCTTAATATTATTCGTAAATTTGTCGTAAAATTTTCGTGAAAAAAATTGTCGCGCTTGTTTTCTTTTAATAAACGCTGGAAAAATGAAAACAAGGTAAAAAAAATCAAAACAGAAAAAAAAAAAAAAAACTTAATAAATAAATGGCTTAAATTTCTTATTATTTGTCGTGAAAGAAAAAAACATTAAGGTTGTTTTTTTTAATAAACCAGGTAATAATAATAATAAAATAAATTAAAAATAAAGAAGGTAAAAGAACTCAAAACAGAAAAGAGGGACATCTTAATAACTGTCGTAAATTTGTCGTTGAAGAAAAAAGGGTAAAATTAACTTAAAACAGAGAAAGTAAAAAAATTGTCACGCTTGTTAAATGAAAAAGGGAAAATTTTAATAACTGTCGTAAATTAATCGTTAAAGAAAAAGAATTGTTGCGCTTATTTTTTTAATAACCCCTAGTAAAACGAAAAAAGGTAAAATAAACTAAAAATGGACGCCTTTTTAATTGTAGTAAATTTGTTGTAAATTTTTCTTGAAAGAAAAAAATTTGTCACACTTGTTTTTTTTTTTAATAATTCCTGGTAAAATAAAAAAATAGTAAAATGAACCCAAAACAGAGAAAGGAAAATGTTAATAATTGTGATAAATTTGTCGCAAAATTTTTGTAAAAAAAATGTAGCGCTTTTTTTTTTTTAATAACCCCTGGTAAAATGAAAAAAAGTAAAATGACCTAAAGAGGAACGTCTTAATAACTGTCGTAAATTTGTTGTCAAATTTGTCATGAGAGAAAAAATTTGTCACATTTGTTTTTTTACAAATAATTCCTGGTAAAATGGAAAAAAGGTAAACTCAAAAAAGAGAAACAAATATATTTAAAATTGTGGTAAATTTGTTTGTCATGCTTGTTTTTTTAATAGGTATCTACCCCTGGTAAAGTGAAAAAAAAAAGTTAGAATAAACTCAGAGAAGAAAAGGAAACATCTTAATTTGTTGTAAATTTTTCGTGAAAAGTTTGTCACGCAAGGTTAACAAACTGAAACTCAAAAGTTGACTGCATTTTCATCTTTGGTGAAAATTGTTTATTAGTAGATTAGGGTTACCATTGCAAATGAACATCCGTTTATATATATTTTGGTATTTCTTAGTCCTGTTTTTATTAGATTGAATTTTTTTAATTTAAACTGGAAAAAAAACAGAACTTCGACATAATTTTTTGCTCAAATTGAAAAAGACCATCCCAGTCCTTAAATTGAATTTCAAAAATCCTAGATTATTTTTCATCTGATTCAAATCCCTACCCACTTTTCTCAAAATTTTGTTTTAGTTTTCCATATAAATGAAAAAGTATTGGGTAGAATATAAAAGTAAAAAATTAATGTCAAAAATCAAAATTAGAGAAGTAAAACATTTATAAGTTCTTAAAATTGGATACTTTCTTATTCCAATGCCAGAGGCACATTAATATCTTACAAAACTTAGCTTTCATCAAAATCAAATGAATCACAAAACCGTGCTTAAAAAAAAATGTTTAAAATAAATACACAAAACACAAGATGGCATAAATAATACTAAATTAAAACAAAACAGTTAGTTTAACTTTCTACCAGAAAAAAAAATATCTCTTCTATCATAACAATTATAACGATCTCTGAAAGGATTCTTTGAAATTAGGAAAAATCCTCCAAGGCATAAAACGATTTAATCCCTTCATTCTTTTTTTTTTTGCAAGAACAAATAACATTAAGCTAAAAATATTTGACAATCTCTTGCGTTCTAATTGTCTTCTATGTCTCTTGGTTAATAAAAAAATCGTTAAAACACCATGACTCTAATCAGTGTCGACCAACACAGCAAAAAAACAAATATCCCACCTCAGGCAAATTATTGTTAATCAACATTAACAAAAAAAAAACTGCGATAAAATCACCATCAAACAAAAGCAAAAGTTCAAGACCCCTTGAGATAATGTCCATTGAGTCCCTCCAATTCCGCGTAAATAGGTAGGTTCCTATAATAGTCCGCGAAGTAGCTTTGGAAAAGTGAGAGTAATTTTACTAATAATAATTTTAACTAATTTGTGTATGTTTATTATCTCATAAAATGCCACGAATGTAATTCAGTTGACGTATGGGAAATAACATTAAAAATGCTAAAAACTAAGTAAATTTGGAAAAAAAATTCAAAAAATTCTCATAAAGCTGGAATTCGGTGTAGAACTTTATTTTGACGTCACTTAATTTCAAGTCAAAAATTGTAGATTACTCCCTTTTTTTATTTATTCACATTTTTTTAAATTTGTTTCTCCTTTTTCTAATTTGTTTTCATTTTTTTTTCTTTTTAATTTCTTTTTTACTTTTTCACATTTTTTTTTCATCGACATCTTATTTTTGCCTATTTTTTTACTTTTTTTTTTTAGATTTTTTTTTACTTTTATCTTTTTTTTCATTCTTATTTTATTTTTTCACTTTTTCATTTTTTTAATTTGTTCACTTTTAATTTTTAATTTTTCCACATTTTTTTAAATATTTTTCACTTTTTTCATTTCACTTCAAAATATTAAAAAATTGAAAAAACAAAAAACAAAGAACAAAAATGTGAAAAAAATAAAAAAGGTGAAAAAAGATAAGAAAGTGAAAAATTCAAAAAGTGTAACAAATGTAGGTACCTAAAGAAAATAAAAAAAATGTATGCAAATGAAAAAATTAAAAAAAAAGAAAATTAAGGTACGATGTCCATGTCGATGTTGATGAACTAAAAAACCTCTACAAAATAAATAAGGTAAAAAATTCAGCTGTGTCTACGTTAAGATTTTATGCAGTCAACGCACTGACGAGCAATCTCTTAATGTCCTAACTGCATATTGACAGGATGATTACAAATTCACAAAAAATAGGCAACGTGTTATAACCCTATAATTTGTGTCAACTCATTAAAAGTATTCTGAGTTGACGATTACCCACCTTAACAACTTTGGGATAGAATTTGACGTAATTTTAACACCAGAGACCCAATCCCTAGCAAAAGAAGCTGCAAGAAGAGAAGGTATATTTGACGACTTAACCTTACAACATACATTTATACATTATGTACCTAAGCATGGTGAAGAATACATTTTTCTGACAAAGATTTATTCCGAAGACTAAATGTAAAATGCAACTGCCCATCCCGGACTTATATCCTTGGACAAAATTAGTATTTGTTATATTTTGTGTGTGTTTTAAGAAGAAACATTGCACGGGTATAGGTACTGCCCTGAAGGGAATATGTATGTCAACAACAAAACTTGGATATCTCCACCAATAGTGTTAAATTCACTTGATGTTGTATTAGAGATAGAGCATTTCCTTGAAGCTGCGGTGTCAAATTAACCACCCTGAAATTACCCCCCCCCCCATTTTAAAGAAATTAAAAAAAGAAGCATACCAAAAATCCTGAAAAAAAGCAAAACAAAAACAAAACAACAGAGGCTTCTTGCCTACCAAACCATTTTTATTTTCTTAACTGAGGGATTAGTATGTCAAGTCACGTTTATTGCCATATTTAAGCGACACCCAACCAGCCAAAAAAAAAACAAAAACAAATTTGTTTGCTATACATCGACAACGAAACCAAATAAAAAAAGCCTTCCTGCGGCTAAAATTTAAGCATTTATAAAAAAAAACATAAGGAAAATATATGATATTATAAATTTGGTTTTTATGTTACCCTATATTATATGGTATAAGTTCTAGTGTTTATTTTAATTAAAGTATATAAAATCCGTGTTTATTGGGATTGTTGGGAACTTATTAATAGGTTAGATTTATTTCAACTCTGACAAACACCACGGGATTGGCAATTGGTTAATTTTGTCCCTCAAGATAAACATGGGATCACCAACAGATGGCATTACGCTCTCACACTAGTACATTTGTGCAGGGCCGGACCAACCATATGTACATGATGTGCAAATGCACAGGGCGTAAAATTCTGGGGGCGTATTATCGGGATCACCTAGTTTCAGAATATTTATTAGATCGTAAGATTCGGGCTTTTTTATAATTGTAATTTTTTTTTAAATAATACCAAGTATGGGTAGAACTAAGCCTCTTTTCACAAATTCAGATTTAATAAAAACAAAAATTCAGATAGCATAACTACATATACCTTCTTTGTTTTCAGTTAAAAGTTTTTAAAAATATTTTTATCATTATTCCAATCGATAAATATAATATTTGTTTATCTTTGCTCGCGTCTATTCCAAATCAAGCAACATACCCTATACAATTTCCATAACAAAACATTAAAAATCAGAAAAGAAAAAAAAAACATGATTACGACCAAAACAAAACAAAACCAACAACAAGGCGCCAGAAGCAACAGTCAGCATAAGCATTATGCCCTTAGGCCTGTATATTATGGACGCGACCATAAAAAACCACTGTTAAAGGAGGACCACACAAAAAGAGTAGGTAGGTATAGTTAGTTGTATAACACCCAACCATACCATGCAAATTAACAAAGCACTGAATATCCTCTCGCTCGTCGAATTTTATAAAGATAAAAGCTACTGCGCAAAAAAAAAAATAAAATATACAAAACCAAAATAATAGCGCCCTCTGTGAATCCCCACAATACTCAGAACCAAGAGTCACCTCCACCATCACCATTATCAACAAAAATGCCGCAACTAACTTTACTCGTATTGTATTTATAAAGCTAGATATGTACCTATAGCAATTTAACCAAAAGTGTATCACGGTTTGCTGGCTGAATATATAGTTGGGCCAGGTGACAGGAGTCATTTAATTGAATGCCTTTACCTTGATCCTGGGGAACAGGACAATCTTCCAATTCAAAAACAGCTTTTATTTGGTAACCTAGCTAAAGGCGACCACATGAACAATATTTAAACGAAAGAACAATGTGCATAGAGGGGGGTGGAGGGGGAGGTGAAGGTGAAGGGAAGAAGTGGCTTCAATCGAGTCTGTCCTTTAGGGATGATGGTAAGGATAAAAAATTGAAGGGCAATATCTGTGACTATGCTTGGAGATGTTGGGGATTTTCTTCACAAACCCCACTATTTTTCTCCCTGACGCCATTGGTGTATACTCGTATACTGGACGGACACTTTGGTTTTCGTCTAGCAAAAGTTAATTTGTCCATTTGATCATTCCATGCCCTATACAAAGTGGGTGAGTCTCAAGGGAAATTTTCAATCCACTGTTAAGAGTTGCCAGATTTTTTTGTTTGAGGTGTAGACTACTCTACAGTCTAAAATAAAATAAAATCTTAGAGCCAAAAATATCTTATAAATACTATATTTAAATATTGTCGCGATCAACCTTGCTCGGTTTCTAGCTAGGTATATCCTATAAGCACTCGATTCCGCCCCATGTGATTTTTTCCTGTTTGGCCTTATTTGAAATCTATGGATTACAAGTCAGAAGTGGAAAATGAATTAATTATTTTCCAATAGAAGCAAAAGGAGCCTGTCAAAAGATAAGAAAGTTATATTGAATTAAAAGGAGTTCAATATTTTAAGTTAAATATTTTAATCTATTTATTTTAGAAGAGCCGAAAAAAATTTAAATTTATAACAGTTTTTTTTAATAAAGGTAAAGTAAGGGCATTGCACCGGGGGACATCCTCGGGGACTCAGATTTTTTTATTAGTCACGCAAAGTGAAATACTTCATTTAAACTTTGAATGACGACAAACTGTTATAACTGTTATAAATTAGCTATTCTCGCAGTACCTTCCACTTTTACGCTGTATATGTTTATACATTTCTTATGACGATAAACTGTTATAACTGTTATAAATTAGCTATTCTCCCAGTACCTTCCACTTTTACGCTGTATATGTATATTTATATATTTCTAATGACGATAAACTGTTATAAATTATCTATTCTCCCAGTACCTTCCACTTTTACGCTGTAAATGTATATTTATATATTTCTAATGACGATAAACTGTTATAACTGTTATAAAATGTCTATTCTCCCAGGACCTTCCACTTTTACGCTGTATATGTTTATACATTTCTAATGACGATAAACTGTTATAACTGTTATAAATTGTCTATTCTCCAGTCTTTTCCATCTATTTATGCTAGGACGAGACTAGATAAATTCGAATTTATTAATTGTATAACAGTTTACCTTAAGGACGAAAACAGAGAAATGTCAATTTATAGAAGTTTATTACCATTAAAAGTTGGTGTGCATTAACTCCTTTCCCCCGACTTGAGAAAAAACTGAGGGCCCGAGACCGCGAGACCGCATAAACAATAACTTTAAAAACAAAACTGTTATAAATTAGCAATTTCTTAATAACTTCCTTTATGCTAAGCCACGCTTGAGCTATATAAGAGTTTTCATTATAAAATAAGCTTTTTTTTAAATAAAAATATTCTGGCAACCCTGCCTGTCCACACAACAATATTGTGTCCTGTGGGCATTTGTGTCCTTTAACTATTTGTCTATATTTTTTTTATTTTTTTTGTGATAAAAGGAAATTTTTTATTTGTTTTATCTGGTTACCACACAGTTTTCTATAGATATTTTTTCTCGAAACCAACCTCTCTTCTTCTCTCATCCCACGTCTAGGTAAGTTGTTTGCGTTTTCATTTTAACGGTATATTAATTTATAATGAATCGCATTGTAGAATACGTATAGTTCAACTTAATTAGGTGAATTTCTTGAGGGCTAAAAAAAAACTCTGTCCACATTGAAATTGTTTGCTGATGTCAACCACATTTACTGGAATTGTTGTTTTTTTTTGAAAAATAGCGATGGCAATGTCGATATAGAGACAGTTGAAGTTTTTATGTGTGTTATTGAGATAAGAAAACTTAATTTAAAATTTTTTAGGTGTATAGTGAGGTGGAGTTGTGGAGAAGTTTTATGGTCAGAACTTAAAAAGTGTTGAAAGATATTTTGAAGAGTAATTTATTTATAGCTGTAGGTCAAAGGAAAATTAATGGTGTTTCAAAACAGGTATTATATTTATATATTTTTGTTAAAGAGCAAGAGGCTGCCAGGGGGTTTAAATAGATCCGAAGGGTATAAGGGGATTCATTATTAACATAATAATATATTTTTGGGACTCTTGTTTGTCATTTATTTGCAATAGTGATAATGCTCTAAAATATAAGCAAGCAAGTGTCGTAAACTTTTATATTTTCTAAGCTTATAGTCCAACCATATTAATTAGATATAAAAACAGCACAATAAAAAAAATCGACGGATAGTTGAACATCTCATGGTTTTCTTAAGAAATTCAAAAGTTCTTCCAGCATTTGAGGAGAGGTAAAGCGAACTGGACATTCAAGTCAGTAAACTATTAAAAAAAGCGCATCCATTTTTTCTTTACTACAAATTTACGATAAGTTTACGACAGTTAATTACATGCTCATTTATTTTTTAATTTATTTTAAGGGATGGTAATGCTGATTTGAGTGACAAGTTGACATTACCAGGAATAATTAAAAATTAAAGAGCGAACAATATTTTTCTTTCACGTAAAATTTACGACAAATTGACGACGAATTTTCAAAAAAAAAAAATACAAAAAAAGTTACGACAAATTTACGGCAAGTTAACGAAAAATTCACGACAATTAATCCAATTATTAAATTAAAATTTTGAAGAGGGACTATGCTAATATATGCTTAAGGCTGTTTTAACAGGAAAATTCTTTGATAAAGTTGAGGATATACAACAATAAAATAACAAAAGAAAATTACAAAATGTTAACCCAAAAATGGCGATCAAAACATAAAATCATATATTCAAATTTTGCCAATCGACAACAGTGATTTTCTTGTACAAACTTTACATTCTATATTTCCTTTAAAAAGTTAAACATCGTTCAATGGGAAATTGATGTGAACTTACAAACTTAAAAAAAAAAGAAAAGTTCTTACAATCCGCTATTTTAATGCATATGTCAGATTTCCCAACTTAAAAAATATCAAACAAAAAAAAAGATCATCAATATGTAAAATGAAGTTTCCATATGCAAAGTTCACCTATAGACTAACTGGAGAAAAAAAAAAACTTAATTCAAAAAATAAAATATTCCAAACAAAATTACAGCGTCAACGTAAATTCGATAAAAGTTAAATGAAAATTACAACAACAACAAAAAGTTTTGATGAAAGCAAAAAAAATAAAAAAAAAATATTTTCCTTAACGAAATTTTCGGAAAATGAAAAGAAAAACTCATTCCGCATACCATTTTTCACTTATACATACTAAGGAGAGAGAAAGAGATAGATAGAGATAGAAGAAGAGTAAAAAAAACCTTTCACTGAACACATCCTAATGGAAATATGAATCCTTCAGGATCCATCTATAATAGGATAAGCCCTTTGCATCATCCCAACGGATCTAACCCAAGTGCTGCGGGTATGGTGTGTGGCTGGTTGTGGCTTTAAGCGATGCTGATGCTGAATGCTTCTTCTCTTCTAGTCTATGATGATATATTTAAAAAAAAATTGGAAAAACTTTATAGACTCACACTTTTTGAGCGATTTTTTTTTTACCACCGGATTTATCCTTTCCTGACATAACTTCTTGTCTTCATCGTCGTCGTTTTCCTTATTTCATGTCCTTGTCGTCTTCATCTTCATCAGGCATCAATTCTTCGAGAGGAGTTAAAAAAAAAAAAAAAGTTCACATATCTATCAAGGATTTTCAAAAACCTGTCATTGGTATAGAAAATTTCGTGACAGTGCAACCTTCCGGTGTTAAACACCCAAGTGAAGCCATACCTACAACCCAAATGCATACGCGCGCACCCTCGCAAAAAAAAGTAACCCCTTTTCTTATGAACGTTTTTCTGAAGTAAAGGGAAGCTTTTAGCAGAAAAAAAAATATACATATATAAAAGGAAAAGCAACAGAATGCAGGGAGTTAAAGAACACTTAGTTAGGAAGAAAAATTCGAACTTTATTGCATGTTGATTATCGTCATCCTGGTAGATGAGTGAGGAATATAGGATCTCCATCCTTCTGTATATACAACATACCTACCTAGTCAGAGCTACCTCAGTCTGAAGGATATATTTTGACTTAACTATACTGAAGACTTCTAAATGACACGCTGGAAAAAGTTCGTTCGTTTCTTCTATATTAGTTGATGATTTCAGTTTTCTTTATTTTATTTTTTTAAAGAAGAAAGAAAAACCTTGCTCGTGCTTACAATGACAGTTTGCGTCTTCAGTTTGTTAAAATCGGAGGGCAGTGGTGGGGAGATATAGGACTTGACTTGAGTGCGTTCTTGTTTTACTTTCTTGTGGTTCTTTTGCATGTGGTAGGTGCGATGCGATTTGGTGCGGTGGTGGTGGTGGTGGTGGTAGTTCTGGTTCTAGTTCTGGACTGATATATTTATATATTAAGAGACACAGAAAATTGTGCAACAGACATGAGAGCTAAACAAACGAAGTGATGTCGAATAATTAAGTAGATAAAAGGAAAGGACACGTAAATGAAAGTTGTTGCCTGTAAAGTTGTTTGATAGTTGAGTTGAGTCTTATCACGAAACAACCAGCAGCATCACTGCACTGTTGTAAATATATATAGGGTTTGCATACAAAATGAATTAAGAGACTCTGAGGATATAATTTGAAATTCAGATAATTTACGGAGTTTTTTTTTTTTTATTTTTTAACTGATTCAATAGTTAAAGCTTTTAAGAACATTTTTTTAGTTAACTACTTCCAAATTCGATTCTATGATAAACATTGTCAAAGACTAATTTCTTAATAGATGATGATAATAATGGCTTCGGAGAAACTGAGGGACTGGATGATGGCTTGGGAACCAACTTCAGCTTGGTAAAGGTCAAATTGAGGTTATCTAATTTAATTTTTTCTCGTCACAGAAAAAAAACAGAAAGATTCATACAATTTTAGCAGTTTAACAGTTGGTCGATAAAACGTAGATTCATGCAGTCGAAAAAGAATAAGATGATGTGCTCGATACAAGCCTTTGACAATATATACAAAAAAAACAAGAACCAGTACGCTGGAATTTGAGAAAACCTTGCAAAAAATAATTGATGGTAATTTCTGATTAAAGAAGAAGTTCCATTGGATGATGGATTAAGACACTCAGCTAATTAAAGACCTTTTCTTCTTAACCTTCGACATTGGGTGGGAAATTTTATGCCTGAGAATTTCAACATTTAGATGATACACTGAACTTTCTTCCTCTTTTAGAATTCACGAAATTGCTTCTTCAATTATGCAATCGAAATCTTCAATCAAAGAAATCTATTATTAAATAATAACTAAAGAAGCGAAAAAATCTTGATAACTAATTTTTCATGCCTTGCAATGCCAGCCGCAGCATTACACGTTTCTTCTACTATCCGCACTTAATACGTGAATCACCGAACTGGATCATTCTGTTGAATAAGTTTTCTAGTTACCACACCGTCTTATCACTCAGAAAGAGACTATTAAAATAAAATAGATAGAAAAGCTTATGTAGTAGTTTTTTCAAAGCTTACGTAGTAGTTTCTTCAAACATAGAAAAACATCTTTTGAGAACAATGGGTAGCCGGAACAGCGGATTTGTGTATCTCAAGATCTTTCAGAACTCTTGCAACTAGACGAGTGCGAAAAAAGATTTGTCCAATAGAATCATTTAGATACAGAAGGAGACATAAGTCTACTGACAGCGAACTGTGATGCAAGCAAATTGGCTTTCTCTTGTTAGATAACAGCAGGGGTGGCGCTGAAAACGATTTTTGGACCTTTTGCGAATGTGTTGAAGACATTATGAGCAAATGCATTCAGGTATAGAAAACTTACTTCGTAGGAGGAACAAAAGTGAAATATTGATGAACAATCTTAAAGATGCAAGAAGCATCTTTTAACATACATAAGTTATCAAGTTACGATCTAGTAAAAGCTGAGGTTATAAAAAATTTCATGTCATTCATAAAGGTCTAATTCATAATAAATGATCGAATTCCTAAACGCAAAACTTGCGCAAATTATGCTAACAAGACAATTTTAAAATGCAAACGTGGTGGATGACTAATACTATCATGCCACATCCAGCAGCTGTTCACTATCAGAGATATCCAAAGATGATTTGAACGTAACCAATTACAAAGTAATGCGTAGCACGAAACGTAACATTTAGGAACCACCTTTTTAGTTTAGCCTACCCGCGCAGCGGCATATAAATAGAAAGATATTTACACATCAAAAATAACGGGTGATTTTTTAGCTGGTTTGGTTTTGGCAACACTGGTTTTGACAGCTGACGTGTGTTTAGTACCTTGTGTCACTGTCAAACAGCTTCAGTTTGGTTTGCAATTTAACCATGGATCGTCTTACAAATGAACAACGCTTGCAAATTATTGAATTTTACTATCAAAATTCGTGCTCGGTTCGAAATGTTCATCGCGCGCTGCTTCCATTTTATGGTCGGCATTCTCGACCTTCTGAGCAGTCTATTCGGAAGATTGTGACCAAATTTCGCACCAAATTTACTTTATTGGACATTAAACCACCAACACGTTTACGTACTGTGCGTAGTGAAGAAAATATTGCGGCCGTATCAGCTAGTGTGACAGAAGACCGCGAAATGTCGATTCGGCGCCGTTCCCAGCAGTTAGGCCTTTGTTACAGCACTACGTGGAAAATTTTGCGGAAGGATTTGGGCGTAAAGCCTTTTAAGATACAGCTGGTGCAAGAACTAAAGCCAGCCGACCTACCACAACGCCGAATTTTTGGTGAATGGGCTCTTGGAAAGCTGGCCGAGGATCCGCTTTTTTATCGAAAAATTGTGTTCAGCGATGAGGCTCATTTTTGGTTGAATGGGTACGTAAATAAGCAAAATTGCCGCATTTGGAGTGAAGATCAGCCAGAAGCATTGCAGCAGCTACCAATGCATCCCGAAAAAGCCACTGTTTGGTGCGGTTTATGGGCCGGCGGCATTATTGGGCCATATTTCTTCAAAGATGATGCGAATCGCAGCGTTACTGTCAATGGTGAACGCTACCGAGCGATGATAACAAACTTTTTTTTGCCCGAAATGGAAGTTCTTGACTTGCATGATATGTGGTTTCAACAAGACGGTGCCACATGCCACACAGCACGCGAAACAATGGCGCAATTGCGAGGCGAGTTTGGTGAACAGTTAATTTCACGTTTCGGGCCGGTCAATTGGCCGCCTAGATCGTGCGATTTGACACCATTAGATTATTTTTTGTGGGGGTATGTCAAGGCTAATGTCTATAGGGACAAGCCCGCTTCGATTGACGCACTGGAAGCCAACATCCATGCATTCATTCGTGAGATACCGGCCGATAAGTGTGAAAGAGTATGCCAAAATTGGACTCAGCGGATGGGCTACCTGAGACGCAGCCGCGGTCAACATTTGCATGAAATTATCTTTAAACATTAAATTGCAAGGTTCAAACTATCGATTCAAATAAATATTTCATTCATTTTTTCGAATTTTTTGTGTTTTTTTTTTTTTTTAAGTTCTAAACCTCTTAAAAAATCACCCATTATAATTGATTTAATTAATTTGAAGTTATAGTAGAAATCACACTTCTGATTCTGTAACATAAAATTTATCTTAAAAATTCTGTCTGATTTTCTTTTTTTTTATTTTTATTTATATATTATTAATTCATTCATTTATTAAATTGTTATCAAATTTGTTCAATAAAGTAAAAAGACCCAATTAAAAATAAAATTAACTTTCAAAATTCTTCACAAAGCTAAAAAATATAATATATTTACATACGCAGTTATCTCTATTGTTGCAACATATCAACAAAACTAAATCAAACAAATGGACTGCCGCTGACAAACATTTTATATATGTATAAATATATAAATAAAATAATAATTGGCTGTCTAAATTGGTGGTTTTTATCGCTTGATCAAAACCAAAAACCGTTCACTCACCAAAAAGGTTCATATACATTCTATACATACCTACATTACATATACGTATACATATCTAAATATATGAATGAATTGAAACAATTTAATACTTTGTTAATGGCCTTATCCTCATGTAAAAGCTTTTATCATATCCAATTCAAATCGAAACGGTCAAAATGTTTTCAGTTCAATGAATCGGAATTTACCAAAACTAAAAAAAAAAAAAAAAAAACAATCGAATAATTGAGTTTAAATAGAATTTTTAATCCTCTTGTCCTGATACTAGCAGCCCTAGGGGCTTACACAAAAACATACCATACCTATGGATTGAATATGTAGAAACAAATTCAATTCACTTTGACATTTTAAAGTCCTGCCAACCGCAAAGCTTAAATCTGCATTTAAAAAAACATAGAGTTTCGTTTATCAATGCACATATACATATATTACTCATGTAAAAATTGATTTTCCTTTTTTTATAAACTCAAAGCCCTGCCCAAACCACCAATAATCTAATTATAACAAATCCAAAAGAGCACCACAGATGTGACAAACAATAAAAAAAAATTAAATAAATGAAACAAATAAATACATACAGCTTGGCTGACTGTTCGAAAAATATATATGAACCTTAAAAATGGTAAATAATGTAAAAAACCCAATTCCAAAAATTAAATAAACCTTATAAGGTATATTGTACTGTATTTAATTTTTTTTTTTTTGCCAACATGCTTGCAATTGTAATTCTATCGAAAAAAAATTATAATTTCCAATCTGGCTTATTGACGTGACGCCAATGAACTTATTGCAGCGAAATTGATTCGATTTCGTTTTAGTTGGGAATTTTGTTTATGGTGGGAGTGAATACTAGGAAGCGTTGCCATTTTGAGCTTTGATGAGCTCTTTATCAAACTTTCAACAATTTTATATGTTTTTTTTTATCGATTTTTTTTTTTTTGCACAAAAACTAGCATGAAACTTTTTTCATGCATCTAATTTAGAATCAAAATAAACTACATAGTTGGTAAAAGTTAAATTTGTTCACTCTGCTTCAGATTTACCCCTAATTTTTTTTAGGGAATCAAGATAGAATCATAGAAATACATTTGATAAACGGAAGCTAACTAAAACCCTATGCAATAAATGAATGAGAATTAGCTCTGATATATCCTATGTACATATGTCAAATCAAGACTCTAGCCTAGCTAGCTAGCTTGGATTTCAAGAGGTTCAGGG
This sequence comes from Epistrophe eligans, assembly GCA_951394125.1. Lineage (NCBI taxonomy): Eukaryota > Metazoa > Arthropoda > Insecta > Diptera > Syrphidae > Epistrophe > Epistrophe eligans. The sequence goes on along the minus strand of OX596028.1, from coordinate 99,931,850 downwards.
CAGCTTCAAAAATATTATTATGGACAGCAAAAATACAAATCTTAGGAATAAAATAACCTTTGCAAACTATTTTTCTGGTACTGATGAAATGACATCAATCAATAAGTTGTGTTTTTGCATAGTACCTAATATTGGCTGTAAGAGTAGGATATACTCAGTGCCGTTTTTCAGAAAAAAATAGGTAACAAAACATTTTAAAATTCAAAAATACTGAACATATTCAAAAAGGTTATGTCTAAGAAAAAAGTAAATGAGGTTGTTGAATGAGTATAAGCGTGTTTTTTTTAATATTTTCAGGCCATTTATTTTCGTCGTAAGATACTTTGAGCAAATAAATAGTCATATGAATTTAAATAAAGCTGATTTTTTCAACAAAAGTTAGAAAGGCAATACCTAGCCTATTACCATACCCTAGAAGAAGCCTTAGAAGCCTGAAATGTTGTCTAGATTTCCATACTAAAATCTAAACAGTGCCATGTCTAAATTAGACAAAAACTTTAAGTTTTTTTCAGGTGGGTATTTATTTTCAACATTAGGTAAGTTTTTACCTAGCCCTGGGATGTTTTCAGCTTTTGTGTAGTTTGAGCAAGTCACTGAAAAATCTTAAAGAAAAAAACTTGTCAAATACTCGTAGGGCCCTCGTTAGTTAAAACTGGTTGGGGTAGTTTTGTTATTCCATCAGAAATACCCAAAATAAAAGGTATAGGACGATCGTCTGTTAGGAGCCTGAAACTTTTCCCTTGTCTAGATTTAAAAAAAACGTCGCGCAAATTTTTCCCAAAAACTCGCCCAAATAAAACATAAAAACCCTTAGGTATAATAAAACGGCACATTTAATAAATCCAGCAAAAATATAGCCAGCTATGGTGATCTTAATTCATTGATCCAATGTAATTTTAAATTTTTTTTTTAATTTAAAAGAAATTTTTAATTTTTTCGCAATTTTACGAAAAATTTACGACAATTATTTCCACATTCCTTTTTGGGGGTTGTAATCCCAGCTAGTATTATAAAGGGTTATTTTTGAAAAAAAAGAAGTGCAACAAATTTATTTCTTTCACAACAAATTCACAAGAATTAATCCAATTTTTAGTATCTTAAAATTTTAAAGTGATAATGCTAAAATGACGGACATAAATTTATATGTATTTATATGTTTTTATAATTTATAAATTTATAATGTATCTTGGAAACGGCTATAAGGATTCTTATAAAATTTTGTAAATAAATTTTTAAGAATTGTTATTATATAAAAGAAATAGGTTCTTTGCGTACCTATTTTTTAGATTCGACTTTCTCGTTAACGGCTTAAGTGATTTCGATAAAATTTATGAGCAGTGCCTACGTTCTGTAACTCACGCATCGATAAAATCAGTCGAGAAACGATGAAAATTGAAACAAATCGCATGAGTTTTGTTCCATTTTTCATCGTTTCTCGACCAATTCATTGTATATATATATACAATGACCAATTTTATCGATGTGAGAGTTACAGAACGTAGGCACAGGTCTTTTTAAGGCCAAATAGTATTGCATATATTTTTTTTTAAATATTCTTTGCATTTTTATTTTTAAATTCAAAATTTTAATTATTTAAAAACATTTACAAATAAATTACTAAATCTTGTGATCAGGTCGTATATTTTATTTAAAAATCTCTTAAATGAGTTTTTTGATAGGTACATTCAAATTAATTGACGAAACAAATATAGCGTAAATTTGGGGTCAAAACAATTTCAGAATTATTTAGTTAAATTAGTTTAATTTTTTAAAATTAAATATGAAACCTATAATAATCAGATATGGTTTAAAATTCTTTGAAGTGGCAACGCAGCAGGTGCATTGTTTATTTGGATTATTAACGTGAAACAATGTGTAACATGGATTGCCCAATGACGTTTTGTTGTTTATCCTGTGGGTTGGCATGGCGGCGGCAGCGATGGCAGCCTTATTCTTTCAGCACCTTTTATGCATAAATATTTATTTATTTCATTAATAATTTCAAATGGCATTGGATTAAAATGGTATTGTATATGGCTTTAGCCATTTATATGGCCAATATATATGTGTATAGTATGTACATTGTACATATTATGTATGTAGGTAGAGACACACTCTTAATGGTTAATATTTGTAATTTACCGATGTGAATAGCGAATGAGTTGTAATATTTAATATGGATCGTGGACAAAAGCCGATTTATTTACATAATGAAGTACGTTTAAATGTTAATAGCCAAATTTAAATGAATATTAAATATGTATCTGCATTACTTCGTATTCATTTCTTTAAAATATTTTAAAATCCATTCATTTGATGAATATTCAATAAATCCTTCAATAAATGGTTCGAAGCTTAATTTCAAAAATAAAAGACATCTGGATGAGCAATCGAAAGTTCCAATTTGATGGCAGTCCACCAAAAAAAGAACGAGACTAGAGAAATACCAATTTATAACAGTTATAACAGTTTATCGTCAATATCGCTCGTTCATGCGGCCCCACAAGACCAGGACCCAACGCGGGGCCGCCGCCGGAGCCACCACCGGTGGGCATACTTCGGGGGCCATTGGAAAGCGTTCGAAATAGCTTGATTTAAAATTAATGTTATGTTAGAAAGCATTTTATTTGTTTCTATTGCGATGAAAGCCACCATTAAAATATATACATTCCCTAATTACCTTAATTGATGGGTATATCCTGTCATTTATTATTAAATGACAATCATCCACAAAGAGAATGAGACTCCTATATGTAAGTAAAAGAGCAAAATCTAGTTAACTCTTATTGAAGAGGTATCTAACTATCTACCAACGACCATTTTCTCTAAATCAGTCTCTAACTCGTTCAAAAAAAAAAACATCAAAACAACTCAAACACCCATGTAAACAGAAAACACATTTTGACCATCGCCCAAAGACCTAAAGTATCCATCAACCAAATCAACAATGAAGCGATAGCGGTAACCAGGCGATGAATCGATTTCATGTGTACAGTGAGGTATCTACATATATTCTCCAATCCTCCACAATCCCAACTTATCCTTCCCGTAACCCATCAGACGCCAGACCTAATCTCCCCCCCAAAACACAAATCCTCTTGAAAAACTGTTATTTGATGAGTGAAAGGCGAACTGGATTCGGACCTATGGACCTGCTGGACCAGCCAGCGTTTGCTGGACAAATTGTCATTGCTAATACACAATCGAGAAAGAAAGTATGTACAGAACATACCTACACCGACTCTCTACACACAAAATGACAAAACTTTGTGTCCCAATAAAATGATTACACACACCACTTTCTCTTTGGAAATTTGAATGCTTCCGGCAAAATTGGCTGCTCTTCTTACAGGACATAGATAATAGGACAACATGATGGGCTAGAGTTGAAGAGTTGGTGGGTTGAACGAGACTATGACTGATATGATGATTCTTATGGCATGTTAGCAGGATTATTATGACAAGAATTTGCCGAGATAACCAGTCAGTTGGAAAATCATTTACAAATTAGAACACAACCGTTGCGTTGGTATGGTGATAGTGGTGGAGGTGGCGGTGGTGGTTGGTCATGTTCAAATTCAAATCGATGAAAAATGTTGGGAGACACAGACATAATGCTTGACTTGTTTTCTACTATCAAGGACAACAATATTGCTACAACTGAACTGAGTTTTAAGGCTTCAGACTGTGAAAAAAATCTAGACCAATTCCATTTGTAAATCGGTAGCTATTTAAATAGAATAAAATAAATCGACCAAGCTCATCAAAGAATCAACCAAATAAAATTTGACTCCATCCTTCTTTCTTTTATGACTCGTTACGAGCAACAAATAATAAATGTAGCTTTAAATTTAGGTCAGATGTCGCCATAAACTAAGAAAAAAAGTCTCCAAAATGTCTTGGATAAGTTAGTTCCTGAACCAATCGGCACAAAATTTCCCTTTTCATAACAATTTAGAGAAATTTTCTCCGAATATTTTGAATCTAGTGAATACAAAAATCTACAAAAAATATGCTGTTAATTGAGCTACATAAGAAATTGGAAGAAAATCTCTACAATCGGTTCAAAGTTTTTTCTGTCGGTAATGGAGTTATTAAATAATAAGTTTTTTTTTCAAAAACTGTTCCCATAAAACACATTCGGTCAGTTAATATTTTAGAGTCTCTACTTATTTTCCTTCGTCAAAAATTGAGCAGGCAACATATCCAAAAAAATGGCTTCGCCGGGGAGTGTCTATAGTCTGTTATAATTGTTATATGTAAATTGATATGTAATTTAATTACTAATTTAATTAGTCGACTTTTTCGGTTACAATAGGATTGATTATGGTAAAGTTTTGAATACAAAAGTTTCAAATCAGTTGGAAAAAAATATCAAAAACCTACTAAAATTTTCAAATAATGGTTGAATTTTTTTTTTTTAATTTAGATTTTTAGTTAAAAAAAAAATAACATACATTTTATGTGCAGACGCAATGGAACACCACAAAAATCCAATCCAAACCGCATACCTAAGTTTCTGAGAGTACTATCATAACGTAACTATAACTAAGAAGTTAATGATAGGAAGCAAAAGCGTTTTGTAGGGACACCTATATATATGATTTAAGCATAGGTAATTTTTTTTTTTAATTTTACTCACCAAATAAACAAATTATTTTAAACACAAGACTTACCTGGAATTAAAAAAAAAACAATAATTAAAAATACATGACAAATCTGTTGTTTTTAGGTAGGTAACAATAAAAAAAAATAATTAATGAAAGTATTGCATTTCTAAATAGAAAATTGAGTAACTTACCGCTTACAATTAAACATTTTTATTCTTTTAAATATAACGGCTAAATAATGTGCTGGAATCCCATTTCAGTGTTTGCACTACACTACCGCTCGAGAATAAGAGAGACCGACAATACCGACACTTAAAATTTAAACCGGTAAAAATTGATATTCAAATACAAATTTTTAAGCAGCAAATAAACACTTCGAGGCATTCGAATTTATTGATTTTTTTTATGCACATAAACTTTGTAACTTTATCAAGTTTTTTTTTTATTTTGCGAACGGAATGCGGAGCAAACTAACAAAGAACGCACTGTTTGAACTATCATTTAATTTTTGCACTACCCTGCCGAGCGAGACCGAAAATTTAAACAAATTAAACCGACGAACAAATAATACAAATAATAATTTTATTTGTCAAAAAAAGCACTTGTAAAGCGATCAAATTAATTGAGTTTTTTTTAAGCTTATCTTTAAATTTATTTTTATATCCACTTTTTTACACTTTGAACGCGGCATATTTGAAATTAAAATTTAAAATAGTATAGGGGTATTCATGCAACGTCGTAAAGTCCTCGTAAACGTGGTAAACTGCGTAAACCTGTCAAATGTTCATACAAATTTGACAGGTTTAAGCAATTTACAACGTTTACAACAACTTTACGTTGTTGCATGAATGCCCCTAATATCTTTTTTGCGAACTGAGCGCAGAGAAAACATACACAAGAGAACGCAGTGTTTGAAAGTTGAAACTAAAAAACTAAATACTTTACTGTGGACTGTGGGTAAATTTAAATTGATTTTTGCACTACCCTGCCGAGCGAGACAAACAATGCCGAATTTACTGACACTCAAAGTTAAACCCATAGAGTACCTATATTATCTAGAGAACCGACTCGTACCCCCCTTGCCTAAAACACCCGCAAATTTTATTTGAGCACAGTAAGAGAACACTCTCCTAAATTCCCTGTCCGTGAATTCGTGTGAATTTTAGATATAGCGCATCGCTCTTCAAATTTCTCTCCCCATCTTTTTAATTCTGAAAGATACACACAAAAATACGAACATTGCTGAAAAAAAGAAAAGAAAGACGTGCACGCAGGCGTTGTTTCCACCATCGCAGCTCCGATGTGACTGAGGCAGTGTTGCCGGGAAGAAATATTTCAAGGTAGTACTGAAGCCAAAAAAGAGGAGTATTTTGAAAAAATAGTAGTACAGACATTTTTTAGTCTTCAAACTTTATTAAAAAAAAATCAGTTACAAAAAAAAAAACATAAATAAATAAATTAATAATTCTAAGAACAAAAATAAGAAAATATCTTTTCTATCACACAAAATCTGTCTTGTGGCAGATAGCGTAATGCATAGTTATATTTGCCTTTTTTTGCCTTTACCTGCTCCAAGGAATCCAATTTCACTAAATATCTATACAATAAAAGTTTACTTTGAATTTTTCTAACAGGAATTACAATATTTCAAACATTAATTAACAAACCTTTTCATTTTATTGAACTATACATACAAATTTACGGAGCTCAAAAAAAAAAAAAAAAAAACAACCATCAAACCAAAATTTCAGGTAACAGGTAACCATAAAATAAATACCGAACTGACAGATGTAAATTGAACGTAGACGTCCACGCCAACGAAAAACAAAAACAAACAAGAAAAAGGGAAATTCACTTTTTGACGACAGTTTGGAAGATTAAAGTGCTGCCAAATTTGATTTAAATTTGAAGTGAATTAAATTTATTAAGGTTAACATTACACTTTGCAAGTGTAAGATATTTTAGGTCTTTAAAAAAAATAGGAGTACGAATGTAAAAGGAGGAGTACAGGAGTACGGAGGTGTTGAAAGGAGTACAATACTCCTATGGGAGTACTTTCGGCAACACTGGACTGAGGGTCGGTGGGTTGGTTTTTGTGTTTTGTTTTCATCTCAGTAAAAGAGAGATCAAATTCCAGCGATGGACTTTTTTTTACAAGAAGTATGAACATGGTTTATAATGCAGTTTTAAAAAAAGTATTTCATATCTGGTGGGAGAACTGAGCACTGAGCAAAACTGAGCCAATATCCATTAAATTATCACTAGGTTAGTGCGATTCCATTAAAAATGCATTCGGCAACTAACACATATTCAGCCTTGTGGAGGAAATCCTCTCAGTGCAGCTTGTAGGGTGAAAGAGAAAAAGCGCTGAAGTCGGTTCTCTAGATAATATGGGTACTCTATGGTTAAACCCATAGAGTACCCATATTATCTAGAGAACCGACTTCAGCGCTTTTTCTCTTTCACCCTACAAGCTGCACTGAGAGGATTTCCTCCACAAGGCTGAATATGTGTTAGTTGCCGAATGCATTTTTAATGGAATCGCACTAACCTAGTGATAATTTAATGGATATTGGCTCAGTTTTGCTCAGTGCTCAGTTCTCCCACCAGATATGAAATACTTTTTTTAAAACTGCATTATAAACCATGTTCATACTTCTTGTAAAAAAAAGTCCATCGCTGGAATTTGATCTCTCTTTTACTGAGATGAAAACAAAACACAAAAACCAACCCACCGACCCTCAGTCCAGTGTTGCCGAAAGTACTCCCATAGGAGTATTGTACTCCTTTCAACACCTCCGTACTCCTGTACTCCTCCTTTTACATTCGTACTCCTATTTTTTTTAAAGACCTAAAATATCTTACACTTGCAAAGTGTAATGTTAACCTTAATAAATTTAATTCACTTCAAATTTAAATCAAATTTGGCAGCACTTTAATCTTCCAAACTGTCGTCAAAAAGTGAATTTCCCTTTTTCTTGTTTGTTTTTGTTTTTCGTTGGCGTGGACGTCTACGTTCAATTTACATCTGTCAGTTCGGTATTTATTTTATGGTTACCTGTTACCTGAAATTTTGGTTTGATGGTTGTTTTTTTTTTTTTTTTTTTGAGCTCCGTAAATTTGTATGTATAGTTCAATAAAATGAAAAGGTTTGTTAATTAATGTTTGAAATATTGTAATTCCTGTTAGAAAAATTCAAAGTAAACTTTTATTGTATAGATATTTAGTGAAATTGGATTCCTTGGAGCAGGTAAAGGCAAAAAAAGGCAAATATAACTATGCATTACGCTATCTGCCACAAGACAGATTTTGTGTGATAGAAAAGATATTTTCTTATTTTTGTTCTTAGAATTATTAATTTATTTATTTATGTTTTTTTTTTTGTAACTGATTTTTTTTTAATAAAGTTTGAAGACTAAAAAATGTCTGTACTACTATTTTTTCAAAATACTCCTCTTTTTTGGCTTCAGTACTACCTTGAAATATTTCTTCCCGGCAACACTGCCTCAGTCACATCGGAGCTGCGATGGTGGAAACAACGCCTGCGTGCACGTCTTTCTTTTCTTTTTTTCAGCAATGTTCGTATTTTTGTGTGTATCTTTCAGAATTAAAAAGATGGGGAGAGAAATTTGAAGAGCGATGCGCTATATCTAAAATTCACACGAATTCACGGACAGGGAATTTAGGAGAGTGTTCTCTTACTGTGCTCAAATAAAATTTGCGGGTGTTTTAGGCAAGGGGGGTACGAGTCGGTTCTCTAGATAATATAGGTACTCTATGGTTAAACCGGTGAAATTTTTTATTCCAATCAAAATTTATTAAGCTAAAGAAGCACTTTTAAGTTATCAAATTGATTGATTCTTTTTATAGACAAAAACTTTATCACTTTAATGACAGTTTTATTACATTTTAAATACCACACATTGGAAATTAATACCTATTCAAAATAACATTTATTTTGTGAACCGATCGCCAAATTATCTAACAAACAAGAAAACGCACCGAACTGAACTGAACTGATGTCTGATACTGTACTGAATGACTGTGCCATTGCATTGGCATTTAGTAGTGTGTGTGGGTATGTTCCTCTTTCATTTCAATTCTATTTCTTTATGAAGTAAGCATTCTAATGAAATTCTGAACGAATTTCAACGAAACTCTGCACGAGTTTCATTAAAACTCTTTTATATTCTTCTCAAACATACATAACAACTCTACTTAACGATTTAAAATAATCCGTTTGAAACCCTATTCATTGGCCAAAATCTGAACGAGTTCTAATGAAATTCTGGACGAATTTAAATGAAACTCTGCACGAATTTCATATTAAATTCGCATCTATTCACCTAGACATATTAGACAACCCTTAACGAGTTTAACGAATACACGTGTGGAATCCTATTTATCTGTCAAACTCTGAACGAGTATTAATGAAATTATTAACGAGTTTTAACAAAACGATTTTCATCAATATTTTTTTATATTCCGTCAGACATACTAGACAACTCGTACCGATTTTTAAGAATCCGCGTGAAACCGCATTCATTAGTAAAACTCTGAACGAGTTTTAATGAAATTCTACACGAACTTCTTCAAAGTTCTTTTTAATACTAAACAACTGCGAAACTGAACGATTTTTGCGAATCCGCGCGACTCTGAACGATTTTTGCGAATCCGCGCGATTCCGTATCCATTGATCAAACTCTGAACGAGTTTTGAATGGAACTCTGCACGAATTTCTTCAGTTTTTTTTTTTTTTAATACTAGAAAACTGCGAAACTCCGAACGATTTTTTACGAATCCGCGCGATTCCGTATTCATTTGTCAAACTCTGAACGAGTTTTATATGTTATTTAGTGTATTTTCATCAAACAGAGACTACAACTCTTACAGACTTCATCAGAAGAGAGATAAAACTATATGAAGGCATTATCTCAAATTCATATTCGTAGGGTCACACGCTGATCACGACTTATGGGCCGGCAAGGACGGTGTTAACGTAAGTTTTTTTTTAAGCCAAATTTCCTCAAGTCTGTAAGCGATTGGTGTAGGCTTTAGGTCATCAGAAAAGTGGCATGCTTACTTTTACTTTGTCCAAGAAAGCGCTGCGACGAAATGCCCAAACGTCAATACGCTTCAATATAAGGTCTTCATATTTCTTCAACCCTCCCCCGAAAGCTTTTTGATAGAACCATACTTCTCAATTGATAAAACTACACACATTTGTCAAAGAAATATTAAATTTATACCGATTTTCACGATTTTTATATTTCAGCCGAAAATAGGCAACCGCGAAACTCTGAACGAAATTAACGAATCCGGATAAAATTCATATTTTTCAATAATACCTTTATACTCCCATAGGCAAAATAGACAACTCTAAACAATTTGTACGAACCCGTATAAAACCATTTTCATTCGTCAAACTCTGAACGAGTTATATTGAAATTCTAAACGAAACACTAGACAAATACTAGAAAACTCATAAAGATTTTAACTAATCCGCGTCAACTACTACTCCTACTACAACGAAACTCTGCACGAATTATATTAAAATTCGATTATATTCTCCCAAAAGACATACACTGGACAACATTTAACGATTTTAACGAATCCGTGTGGAAACCTATTCATTGGTTAAACTCTGAACGAGTTTTAATGAAATTCTGAACGAATTTTAATAAAACACTAACTTGACGTATTTTATAAAAATTCTTTTATATTTCCCCAGGGATATTCCACAACCGCGAATGATTTGTATGAATCGATGCGAATCCCTATTCATAATAAAATTCTACAAGAATTTCATCAAAATTCTTTTAAATTCCCCCAGGCATACTCGGGAACCGTGCACCTGAACATAAGCTATTTTAAAGACTCCGCTCATTTTTCAATTCTGAACGAGTGTTCATGAATTTCTAAATAATGAATATTACAAAAAATTAAAGAGGTGTTCCTGTGAAGCAATTAATCTTGCGACAATTGCAAAATTTCAGTATTGTCTCGACGACGGGGTAGTACCTATGGCCTCTTTGTAATTAAAAGAATGAATTGTATGTTTTTTTTTTCACTTTTTGATAAAATGTTTTTGATTTTAGTCTCAGTAAAATATGTAGTTTTTTTTCAAAAACCGTGAAGTAAACTTTGTCGTTATTAAAAAAATATTCAATCCTATCTCAAAACCACAACGCACTGCTTTACCGACAAAAGGCGACAGCAGAATTTACAAAATACTTAATAACCTTTCCATTAATCGAATTAGATGCAGCTTTATAAAAAAACAATCAAGTGATCGATAAACAGTAATACTTAATTTCACTTCACATTTTAAAAATGAATTTAAAAGAAAACAATTAGGTATAAATTTAGCTTTTTGAATATTGCCGCCAAATAATATGCTGAAAAATCCCATTGAATTGTTTGCACTACCATGCCGAGGGAGACCGACGATACCGACACTCTCAAAATTAACCCGGCAAAAAATTATATTAAAATAAAAATTTATTATGCAAGAAACTCCTTTTTAGGGATCAAATTTATTGATTTTTTTTTATAAACATTAACTTTATCACTTAATTAATACTTTTTTAAAACTTTAAATACCGCACATTATAATTTAACATTTATATTTCGAATCGAACGCGGAGCAAATTAACAAAGAACGCACTGCTTGAACTAATACTGAACAATAAAATCAAAACTGTTTCAAAGCGAGACAAACAATACCTACCGAAGAAACAAAACTCTCAAAATTAAAACCGGTAAAAATTTGTATTAAAATTATAATTTTTTAGGTAAAAAAGACACTTATAAGCAATCGAATTTTTTACGAGAATACTTCTTCACGTTGTTTACTTTTATTTATACTAACAAAAATGCCGCGCACTGAAAAAATTTAATTAATATTTTAACGACACATTCATTTTTTGTTGCACACCGATCGCGGAGCTAACTAACGAGAGTAACACACTATTTGAGGTGAGACGTGAGACTGAATACTGAACAGAGTTGAACAAGTTTATTCTTGCAAACAAGATAATCCACTTGACAGTGCAGTTGCATTGCAGTTGCAGTCTGTGTGGGTGAGCTGAGCTTCTCTTTATTTCTTCTATTTCTTTTATGAAGTAAAAATTCTCTGAGAAAACTTTTCTCCGTAGAGAAAGCATAATGAGATACCAATATTGGAGAAATGGAAGAGCCGATAGATTTGTGATTTTGCAGTTCACTGGGTAGTGGTAGTGGGCTGATTACGGAAAGATTGTATGCTTTTTACACAAACAAACGCGCAGAGAGACAAATTGAAATTTGAGTAAATAAATTAGAAAGAGTTTGATGGATTTCAATAGAATTAAAATCGAATTGAACATTTCAATCATTAAAAATTCTTTTTCAGGATAAATTTTTAAGAAAAATTTGTCTTAATAAAATATAAATCTATATCAATTAAGGAATATCGATAGTGCCGAAAATTTTGAGCTTTTGGGCAAAATACGTGACACAAATCATATCTTAAAATATGAATAAAATTAATCCCTTTTTAATGCGTCTTTGAACTTTTTCAATTGATTTCTACATGGATTTCAGCCCTAATAAATAGAAAAATAACTTAACTAAGCCATAATTTTAAATATACCTAGGCTGTTGTGTATGTTTTCCCGGCCCACGAACTTTGACTTTGAAGGTTTGCTTTCTTTAATTTAAATGTACAGATGCACGCTTAGAAATCATAAAGAATACGTTAAAAATTTCTAATTATAACAAGCTTACGGTTGTTTTCACAAAAGTATAGCTAGTTCAGCAAGAGTTCAAAATGTTCGGTATTTATCAGTGTTTAGATTTAGTGAGCTAAATGTGTGCCCTATCATCAATTTAATTGAAACTTTTTTCCCCGGAAAAAAAAAACAAAATATACCGGGGAAAGAATGTATCTTCCACGAAATAATTTTTCCCCAGAAACTTACTTGGGAAAATGTTTGCATTTATATAAGGACAAAGTTCACTGAAAAAATTATTCACGATAGCTAGGTATTTCAGCAAAAGCTGAAATGAATATTATCCCTAATAATCTCGAAGATTCACTGATACCAAATTTCACAAAATATTGAAAAAACTCGGGAAATTTTATTCCGCGATAGGGCTCAATGGTATTGTAAAAAGTCGTTACAAGATTTCATCGGTCAAAAATAGAAACCAACCAATAATCAAAAATTAAAATTTTAGGTTAAGAACGTTGTTTTAATTTCGCTCTATCCGCAGGATTTATTCAAAAATGTTTCAATAACATAGTTCTTGTGTCCTTGTCCTGTCATGTTATACATTTTTTTTAGCCCATGCCATAAATTTTCTAACCATGGACCCAATTCTGCTAAACGTTCTTGTGAATTTTTGTATTCTGCTATCCGTCGGAGGAAAACAATTGTTCCAAAAAGTATATAAATTACGATACTTATAAAGTTCTCTGTAGAACTTCAAAAATAATTATTGACGGAGCTTTGAACTCGAAAGATTAAAGAATTGAAGATTAAAGAATTTGTGACAAATTAAATGAATAATTCACTTGAATCGAAAAATTTGATCAAATCATTTCTAAATTTCTAAAAAAAATGGTTCCTTGATTAGTTGTCTGGCCTTCTATTTACTCAAAATAAATTTAAAAAAAATACTTTCTATGAAATAAAACTCAGCTCAAAAATACGTTTTATTTTTTTTAAATTTTTTATTTGATTTTTCTTTATTATCATTTTTTTTATAATTTTCTTTCTTCCTTGTTTCTGTTGTTGTTGTTTTTAATTATTTAATTAATTAATAATAATGTATAATATATAATAATATAAAAAGTGTTTCTTTTCCGTATAGTTTATTTTTTGTTTTCTTTTAATAATTGTTTTTCACTTGTTTTTCTTTTTCAATGTCTAAATCTCATTTTCCATAAATTTTGCTTTTGAAAATCTTTCTTTTTTTTAAATTTTATTTCTATGTGAGTGAGTTTAGTTATTTTTTCCAATGAATTTGTCTCCTTTTTTTTGTTTTTGTTCTAACATTATTGTTATTGGGGGAGAGAAGGAGCAAATATTATAATCTAGTTAAATATTTTCTTTTTTATTTTGATGTTCTATTGTGATATTTAGTTTTATTTTTTTTTCATTTACTTATATGCAATTGATTAGATGTTATTACGAGTGTGGAGAGTGGTGTATTTGTTGTGGTTCATTTTACTTTTTTTTTATATTTAACATAGTATTGTTAATATTTTGTTGTTTATTAATATATAACTGCTAAATAATGTGTCCATTAGTTTTTTTTTTCCATTTATTAGTTTTTTTTTACAATCTGGATTTCCTAGAAAAATTAATAGCTAACTATATTTTTTATAGCTTCACATTTAATTTAATTCATTCAGTTGTTCATTATTTTGCTTTATATAATTCTTAGTTATTTTCTTTTCTTTTTAATAATTTATTCCCCATCCGCAAAAATTATTTGGAAGGATTTGATTTGTTTTTTTTTTTTACAATTATTTTAAAAACATTTAGGTTATTTTATCATTTAAACAATTCGAATTGTAATTAATAAGAAGGATCAAGCGATATTTTGTGTGAGTAAATACAAATCAATTAATTACTAAATTAAAATACTCAAACAAAAAATTCACAATACATAGAGTTATTATGTTTTTATTTAAAACAAAAAATAATCAAAAGCAAAAACGATTAAAAAAGAGAAATTCTTTTTTGGGGGGTGAGGAACAGTGAGTTGTATTTTCATTTTTAATGACAATTGAATAGTGATGCGCAAATACAGAGGGATATGGAAGTGGATGGTAGGTATAGTGGGGAACTATTTTTTTGTTAATTGCAAGTACATATCTCGTATTAGTTTTTTTTTATTTTGATACAATCATTGGTTTTACAATTAAATATTTTACTATTTTGCAACCGAAGTTTTCTTTTAATTCCACATTTTTTCTCAACAAAAAAAAAAAAACAAACTCTATTCTTCTCAATTAATTCGTTTTTTTTTTTTTTTTCATTTTTGGATAAGTTGCTTCATTAAGTTGTTATTTTTTTTATTTTAATTATTTTTGTTTGTTTATCGGTTAAAATGAACACTTTTTATCTGGTGGGAATTTTATTTTGATATCTATTGCACGCTACATGAATTCTTGTGGCCATTTTTGTGCTTAAGCCTTGATTTTGGCCTATATCGCTCTAAATAGGAGAGTTGCTTAGCGTTAATAGCGCCTCGTCGTTTACTGAAAAAAAAAATTAAATAAAATTCGATAGAAGTTAAAGAATTAATTTGATTTGAAAATTTATAACTTACTCTCTGATCATTTCAACAGCTGCCTCGTATCTTAGACCAAGTTCGATCAACGCCAATGCAACTAAAACAGGTGCTCTACCTAGGCCAGCTACACAGTGAACAGCGACGCATGCTTCAGGATTTTGTTGATAGCTGTAAATAAAAAGAAGGAAATATTATTATTATTTTTTGTTCTAGATTGTGGTTGACAAACATAAGTTTTTTTTTTAACTAAGCTTACAAATAATAAATATAGAATTAATAAGTGCAATAGTAGGTACATATTTTTTGGATTAAGCTGCAGATGCATTGACTTCAGATCGCATCTGAAGCTAAATGTTGGTTGGTTGTTTTGTATTATTAGGCGTGTTTTTGTTGTAAGCCCGGACGGAATTGGACAAAAAAACGACACCGACGCTAAACAATCACCATGTTAAATAAAACAACAACTAATCCCCTACGGGCTAAGCTAAACCCAGAGAATTCTCCGGGCTTAACTTAAGCACACGGAAAAACTGTGTTACCTGCGTGAATTATATACATGTTATCTATTTTGTTTCTGTGGTAGCGATAGCACCCTGTGGTCGTTTTTTTTTCGTGCAATTCCCTCCGGGCTTACAAAAAATCACGCCTATTATTGTATTATTGAAAGGACTATATTAACCTTGGACAGATTTGCATAGGCAAGGGAAAAAAGCTAATCTTTGATTATAAAACTAATTCTCACGGGCAGCGATTGTAAGATTTACGAAGTATAGGTCCGTGCATTCTTTTCTATAAGCCCACATGAAACAACTATACCTTATTATGAACAAAGATTTTACCTATCCTTCTGATTACTGCCATTTACAAGAGCTAAGTAGCTGGTAGGTCTAACAGGCTCGTTTTCATTTTTTTTTATTTTCGTTGTATCACTTTCCTACTTATTAAAAAATTATACTATTCCGGTCTGAAATTACTTAAATTGTAGCAAAAAAACAAAGTAAATTGCCTAAAGAACTGTGATTCTAAGGCCGAGATTCGAGGAAACTGAAAACAAGTAAGATATTAACTATCTCGCGGGCACCGACTATGGAAAAACGAAAAAAAGAACAACCAAAGAAACACAATTCCCAGAAAAGCAGGTTTAATACTGATACATTTTTTTTCTAATTAATAAGAAACTTCTTATTAATTTCAACAAGTATAATGTTGCTTGGAGCAACGAATAAAAATGTTTTGTCTCTTCAGTTCTATAATTTATAATTTTGCTTTCACGACTTAAGGAAAAGAAGAACTTATTTTTTTAAGACATGACAGTCGAATATCAGTTGAATATCAATCGAATTGAAGTTTATATCTATAAGGGGTTTTTGCGTGATAAAACACTTGCAGTTAGGCTGCCAAGCTTTCGCACCATCATATTATTGAAGGTTTGAATGAAACAACAACAATTGGGTGAGCTACCACCAAGATTTTATAGGCTGGAGTTATAGCTATTTCACGACCGCCAGGCCGACCATCAGACTCCTTTTTAGTGGTGATTGGTCTTTGTTCAATTTTAATTTGAAAAACTTTTTGCCCCAGCTGCAATTTATATCAAAGAATGGAAATGCTGAAAGCGACAATTCCAAAGCTGAAAAATAGTTTTCGATTTTCCTCATCCAAAATTCGAGTTAATTAAAAAAAATCCGGAAATTTCGACAAATGTTCCTAGTACATTTTTATCTATAGTATTAAAATAAGAGTTCCTAAACAATTAAAAAAGTTCTACAGTCTGATACTGCCTGAAGAAAAAGATTTAGTTGCGAATAACAGGCTACTCCAGTAAGTTCATTGACCCACCCAGGCTTCAGAATGAAGTATGTACATATGTATATCCATATGAAATGATCATATAAATTTACCCGGACAGATATTATTCAAGCAGGCAGTCGGGGCTCCTCGGCTTGAAGATCCCATACGCGGGTTGGATTTTTAAATCAGTCTACAAACTCTTGGTACAGTTTTGGCAACTTTGAGGCGTTGACGAAGGAACCCAGAGATGAGTCTCTGTTCTGTCTTAATTGAAAGTTATTAATACTGAGATCTTTGACAATACCAGATTATAAAGAAAAAGTCACGTTCTGTCTTGTAGTTTCTACAAATTGTTCTTAAAATGGTTGTAAGAACGAAGCTAACATCTATATATACTGGTCTTTTCGCTGGAATAGCTTCAGCAGGAAACTGGTTATTTAGGGGAACTAAACAAAAAACATGACTGTATTGAACTGCATGAGTATTGCAACTCTGCAGTCGATGTATTGAGCAGGTATATAAAAGCTTATATAAAATTCCTTTGTAAAAACTTAACGAAAGACCGAGAAGGTTCTGAGAATTTCTTAACATAAGTCAGTCTTTGAGCAGGAACCAACCGAGGAGCGCAAGCAGGTTAAATACAAGTGGTTTTTTATAAAAAATTTTCCACTGTAATATTTGGTCTTTTATTTTTGTTCTGACGGTTCTTATTTTCTACCTCGGAGTGTGACGGTTTGTATTATTCATTTTTAATAATTTCTCTGAGCTACGATACAATGACAATTGAAAAGTACCTACAGCTTCGAGGTAGCCAAGCAGTTTGCCTTTGGGATGGCCATGGTACATAGGTGCAGTTATTGTTTGACTGTTAATAGCTAACTTAGAAGTGTGATTCGACCATTTTTGTCTAAATTTATCAATCTTCAACTTTATTCCAAAGACCGTAAACAGGCATAGTCTAATTTATCTATTATTATTATCTGAGCGTAGCGTGGATGACAAAAGTAGAATTTTGTTTGATAGCCGTTATTTCTTCAGAAATAAAGCCCAATCGAGTAGCAATGAAAAGAGATACCTAACAAAATACTTATCATCCAGATCCTGATGTATGGATCAGAAGCATGGACTTTTACACAGACGAATTAAAGTTCAGTCCTACAGAAAAGTCTTTCACACTCATTTCGGAATAATAGAAAACGCTGACGAAGAAGATTCAATAGCGAATTGCATCCGATGTACAAAATGTACGAAAGTTCATGTAATTTATTTTTAAAACCTCTATGAATTTTGATCTCTTTCACTTTTAAACTAATCAGTTTTCATAAAATATCCGCATATCTTTCAATTTTTTGACTTTTGATGAACTACTCCTATTTCATGAATTCAATTCATCAATTCATCATCATTCATTGAAAAGGTGAAACGACATATCTACATATGTGCAGTGATTTATTTTGGAAATTTAACTTCCTTTCGAATAATTTATATATTTTTAACTAAACTATGTAAGTACTCACTTTTGCTTCAAAATCTCGAACCATTCATCAACAACATTTTGTGGCGGAGGCGTTCCGTCTTCAAATGCCAAATCCTTGACAACAATGCCTTGAGACTCAAGCTCGTCGGTTTTATAACTTGGTTCGCATACACGCACAACGGTGCTTACATTATTTTTCTTTAATTCCTGCAAAAAAAAAATAAATTTTGATTAGATTCTCAAATTAAAAAATAATATAATTTACTCACCAAAACATAGTGTGCTATGGTTAGATCAGATGGTCGATCTGTGATCAAAAATTTCATACCCTTATGCTCAATAAGAGCGGGTGCTGGTCGGATATCCTTTTGACGCATGTTGCTCATCAATAAAAAATTCGCGTTCAGAATAGAAAAGTCTCAAACAAACAGAAGAAATTACACAAAACCTTTTTTGTCTTTTTGTTTTGTTTCGTTGATTGGCTTGGCTTGTGTGTGATTTTTTTTTATTTTTATTTAGTTCAAAGTTTTGTTTATAGCAGCAAGTTTTTTTTTGTTGTTGTTTGTTGTAATTAAATAAATAAATTAGTTTCGTAATTTATTTTATTTTCGATTCACGCGTGCGTAGTTTGACTTGTTTAATTTATTTTTCTTTGTTTGTTTTAAATTTAAAGTTAATTATTGCAGTCCTTTTAAATTTAAATATTAAATAATTATTTTATCTTCAGATTTATATACTCTTAATAATTTATACTTTATAATATATATTTAATAAATTACAAAAACAAAAATAGTTAGAGTTGTATTTTTTTTTTCAGTTAAACACTGAGTTTAGAGAATTTGTTTGTTCTGTTTCGACGAGACGAGACGGTTTGTGGAAAAGTTTTTTTTTTTTTTTTATTTAAAAAAATATAAATTGATTTTTTCTTTTGTTTGTTTTAATTAGGATTTTGTTTTTTTTTAATAATTTTTTTTCTTTGTAAAAATATATACGTATCTGTTTTTGAATGTGAGATAAAAATATATTTTTGTTATATTTATCTGTTTTGAAAAGTTATCTTTTACTAATGTGTTTGTTATTTTGAAGGCCTTTTTAGAAAATGGCTTCTTACTTAGAAGTTTTTTTTTTTAATAAACAAAACAAAATTAAGTACAAAAATGTATTTTTTTCTTTAAAGACAATAAAAACAAAATTATTTTGTGATTTATTTTAGTGTGTTTGATAAATTGCTAGAAAAATCTTAATATTATTGTTTTTATTTATCACCCATAACAATTTTTTTTTTTAAGAATTTTGTAGTGTATCTTATGCACTTTTTACTTTTCTTTGAATTCAAAATAATTTTGTAATTACTGATTAATAGTTTTAAGCAGACACAGATAGGAATTTAATATTTAGAAAACAAAAATAACCCGTTTTTTCCCTGTTTTACTAATTAATTTTAATTACAAAAAAATAAAACAATAGAAAAACAAAAGAAAAGGGTTTTTTTTATTTGAATATTTAACTTGAAACGCTTCAACCGATATTTCCCGGTTTGTTTTTTTTTTATTATTTTAAAATTTTAATATTTTGGTTGATATGCGTTTTGTTTTTGTTTTTGTAATTATGTAAATGGAAAAATTATTGAATTTTTATTTTAAAATGAACTACTTGAGAGAGATTTGTTGTTGTTGTTTTTGTTGTTGTTGAAAATATGAGCTAATGATTGAAAAATAATTATTTATTGATGTATCTACTCTGAATCGCGCACGCGCTCAATTGCTCTCTTCACCACTCTCACACTCCCCCGTGTTTTGAGGTGATTTTTTTAAGTCACCTGAAAAAAAAATTGAAAAAAATTATTAAAAAGATTGTAATGAATTTTTTTTTTTGAAGATTAAATATTTGTTTTTAAAATAATAACAAAATAAATTGAGTTTTAGGTGCTTAACCCGCATAATAATCCACCGGGATTAAACCCTAGAAAGCTTTACATAAATTTGTACTAAAAAGGGACTAGCCAGTTATGTTCCACTGTGCCTTGAGAGACAAAATAAAAATAAGAAAGAGACAAAAATATGTAGTTTTATTTATTTGTGTTTCGATCGTGGAACTTTCTGCTTGCCTGTCTAAAATCCTAAGCACCGGGCTAATTTGCAATACAGAAGTGCAATGTTAAACTCCAATTTTATGTTGATAAAGTTTTTGTTTTAAATATATACGGGGTGTTTCTGAAAATAAATTCAAAAAACTTACCCAAACATTTTTACCAGCAGGGGCCTTACGAGTATTTGACAAGTTTTCCTCGTCTAGATTTTTCTTACTGAAAAAAGTCTAAGGTCTTGAATAAACTTGACAAAAACTTGTAACTTTTCGAAAAGGACAAGTTTTTTTTGAAGAGGTATTCATATAAAACATCCCTTTATCTAATAATTCTATCTTTACTCAACGTTTAATTGATTTTTGCTTTTCTCATTGATTTTGATTTCCTAACGTCTCGAAAAATATTGATGTGTTTGTGATCAAACTAATTTTTCGATGCTAGTGTGGAAGCAAAATTTAAAAATTATTTTCCATTAAAAAAAAATCATATGCGGGAGCAAAAGAAAACCGAGAAGTGTCAAATTTCGAGAAGGACAATAAAGAAAAAAAACATATTGTGCAAAAGAATTACAAAAAAATCGGGTGCTTTTTCATTTCATCTTGTAAATTAAATACATTTGTGTGACTAATTTTTTTTCTTTTATTGTTGGAAAAAATATCTTAGGTACATATATAAACTTAATTACTCGTTAATATTAGGTGTGAATTGAGTGAATTGTTTCGTTAACATGAATTAACTTTTTGTTTGTTTTATTGATAAGATTTCACACTTACTTCATTGGCTAAAAATAATTCATGTTTGTTATGAAATTATATTATAAGAGGTGTAAATTTTTTAAATTTAATTTCAACTCTAAATTTTTAATTAAATATTAGAGCAAAAACGTGCGAAACAATTTAAATTTCCATCTAAATTTAAAATTGAAGCCAAAAAAAAAGTAAAAATTTTTCGTTGGAATTACATAATATTAAAAGCTTATTTTCGAGAAGATTCCAGACGAATGTCATTATATTTATACAAATACAAAATGTGTAACAACAAAACACTAAATGCAAAGTTCCCATGAGAATTGTTTTCTGTTTTTTTTTTTGTTTTTTTTTGTTTAACACAAAAATACAAATACAAATGGAAATGTTTTTTTTTGTTCTTTTGTAAAATTTCAATAATTTTTTTTTAAATTTCTTTCAACAATTAATTTAAAATGTCATCATTCGCTTCCGCTCTTTACGGTTAAGTTGTTTTAAGTAGAGCGCCATTTTCTGCCTTCTAACTTATAATTATATCTAAAAACAGAATATGCAACAAGTTTTTCTTGTCAAAAAGTGTTGGCGTTTCATAATAAAAATATCTGTTTGAAATTTATCTATTTTCGAATGGGAAAGTGCTCCCGCATATGACAGCAAATGACATATTTTTATAAATGAACCCACCTTGTAGACAAAATCTATATAAATACAAACAAATGTAATTTTTTTTTATTAATTCTTTTGGCAAAATTATAAAAATAATTTTTAAATAATTTTTGTTGGCATTTGTTCAAATAATTTAATTTCTAGCCAGAAAAAAAAAAAATTTAAGCTTCCATGTTTGTTTTTTTTTTTTTCTCATCACAGACAAACTGCAAGTAACTAAACGAACATTACCACCCACCAGTTTCTCCCTATTTTATTACTAAAGATTGGGTTGTAAGTATTTTAAGTAGGTTCGTGTACAGAAAAACTACAAGTTAACAGTGTCGCACATTTTTGACCTTTATTGATCACCATCAGACATGAAAAACAAAAAAAAACGTGCAAAATAGATACATATGTATAGACAAAGACACATAGAAAAAGATGTTGTTTCCTAAACCATAAGTTCGTAATAGACTGTATTGGATTTTGATATTTGCGTTTGGTTTACAGAAAAAATCTCGTATCTGCTATTTGCAAGGTTTTCAGGATAAAATCTTTGTTTTTTAAAGTTTTTAAAGCTGCTTCAGTATTGATACCTTTATTACGTTCGTGTAAGTATAAGTAAGAAAAATTAGATTATCAATTCAATTAATCGACAGATAACGTCAAACTATAATAGTCGAAAGATAATGCTATCACAAAACGAAAAGTGACCTTCCATGCCATAGGTAACCTCTAATCAGTGCATAATTCATATAAAGATGCCAAAGCTGTCAGTTTACTTGGACGTGGAGCGGTAGATAAACGATTATCCGAAAATTAAAGTTAACGAAAACTTGGATGGGTTATAGAAAAAGAAAAAAGTTCAAAAGAAAAGTCTTCGAAGGTTGAGTACGATTTTATAATATAGACGAAATAAATCAAACTAATTATTAGACGAGCCTGTTCCAAAATTTTCCTAATTTGTTTGTATTAAATGCATATAAAATGCCAGTTATAGCTATCATTGAAAACCATCATTGGAATTTTTGTTTTTAAGTTTTGAGGCACTTAAAAAGCCAAAGCAGTGATTATTTCGATGCCATTATAAAGCTGATGACCTAAACATTAATTTTTGCCAAAAAAAAATATTTAATTTTGGCCCAATCTTCGACATGAACTGAATTTAATTATTTCAATGATTGAACTACCTTACCATTTATTATTGAAATCTTAGAAGTCAATTTACGTGAAAGGTTGGGCCAAAATGAAATATTTTTTTGACTAGAAATAATAATTAAGCCATCAGCTTTAAATTGGCTTCAAAATTAGAAATTAAAATTTTCGATGATCGTTTTCAACGAAAGCTATAACTGGCCCTTAAGCTAAGCAAGTCGCCCGCCGAAAATAACAAAACGAAAATATAGATACAATTCTAAAAACTTGAAATTTTTTTTTGAAAAACTTTTCAATTGCATAATTTTTTAATAGGTACTCTAGAGAGGTACGGTATGACAACACCAAAAATTAAAGCAGAAAAAATCATAAAATTATGATCAAGATCGACGCTGCGGAGTGACAGTTAAACGTACTAATCACTCGCCATGGAGTGCTCAGGAATGAAGAAGTGATCCAAAAATAAACGGTGGTTACATTTTAGGACCTCTTCGGGAAAAATCTAAAAAAAATTACCGTTATTCCAAAATAATTGTTACCTATTACTTTTTTTTTTAATGAAATTAAAAACAAAAAACTGTCCGGAAACAAGTGATGCGGAGTGTAATATTTTTAATGTCCAATTTTAGTTTTTATACTTCTGGACCCATGTTCTGTAACTCAGGCGATAACTTTTCGCATCGTTAAAAAATGAAACGATCCATTCCGCATTTATCGCCTCTGGAAAAAAATGTGTTTCTGTAAGTCGATGCGATAAGTTCAACTTCCACACTATTTTGACTGGATTTTCCATTGGGAGGCGATAAGTCTATTTATCAGTTTGACGTTTTAAAACAAAAAAAAAGTTAAATTTGAAATCAAATTTATTTGTATTCGCGATTTATTTATTTGAATTATTTGTTTGGAAAGTGAAAAATATAATAAACTAGCAAAACCCCCCGATTCGCAGGGCGTTAAAAAAATAGTTTTTTTTTAATTTGTTTTCCAGCGAATGTGTTTAAAAAAAAGAGTAAATTATTAAAATTAAAAAAAAAAAAAAAATGTTGCCGGTGACAGGAATCGAACCTGAGACCCTTCACGTCTAAAGCGGAGATCTTTTTTTTTTCATTTTTAATTCATTTTTATTTTTCATTTTACTCATAACTAAATTAAAGCTAGACAAAAATTCATAAAAACTATCCTACTTATCAATAATTTACATCTTTCCACTGCACCACGAACTCTATTTATTTAATTTGCGCAAATTACTAAATATTGTTCAAAGCAGTGACCCATGTGACCAATTGAAATTTCATTTCTTTTTTTAACAGATTTTCTTTATTTTTTTATAATTTTTTTTTGTCCTAAACCTTCTATCCTTGTTCCTCTTTAAATAAAAAAAATTCACTGAATAATCAGTTTTGTTTACCTTTTTGTTTTCAGCCATAGATAAATTTGTTGTATTTTGTTTTCTTTTTTGTACTTCTCTTTAATACGTTCTAAATTTGAATGAAACTATTATCGCTTGCTTCTGGGTACGTGATAATATTTGACATTTAAAATGAAAAAGTTAACGATTTTCAAAGATACAGAAACGCATTTTATCGAATTTTTCCAGGATTTCTATACCGAGTGTTACAGTCGGTAAAGTTGTCGACTGTCAAAGTTATAGAAACCCGATAATGCGAAAAAGTATGTTTCGTTTCATTTTCCATCGTTTCTCGACAATTTTTATCGACGCGATAACTACAGAACATGGGTCCTGGTAAAATAAAATTTTGACGAAATACCGAGTTCTCAAATATTATGGTATTTTCTTATGAGATACCAACTGATTTAAATACGAGGTTTTGACTGTTCAACGATAGAATAGATAAGGTAGGTAGGTGAAATGTGTGTTTTATTTTATATATATATATTTTTTTTTTTTTAAATAAAACAAAAATAAAGTAACCTCTAATAATAGACTTAAATAATATTTGTCTTGTGTATACCATTAAGTACTTACTTTTTATTTGTGCTGAGCTTGGCAGTATTCTGCACTGTCTAGATGAAACTCCATAGATGTGGGAACAGGTCTAACAAGCTGCAAGTAATTGAAAAGAAAAAATGTTTTTAAATTAATTTTAATTGTAAATATACATTTTGTTTATGTAAAAAGAAAAACAAAAAACAACAACATAAAGACAATAATATCATAACAGAAAATAAACTTTTGGCAAACAAGAGAAAACAACTAATTTCTACGTTATAGGTAACGCAATATCTAATAATAATAGAAAAAGTAATTTTCTCCTATGGTGAATTTTTTGCTCGTTTATATTTTTATTTTGCAATGGTTGGTTGAATGGATATAGAAGCAACAAAAAGAAAAACTAGGCCATTGATTTACGTAGGCGGAAGAAATTTAGAATGTTTAATGGTTTTGTATAGAAAAATAGAAAATCGCAAAAAAAAAAAAAAAAACACTAACTAGGTTTAACTAGACGCGATGGGGTGTTAAATTTCCAAGTGAACTAAATTGAAATATCATTAATCATTATTGAGGTGAAACAATTGAGGAATTTTTAAGTTCTTAAATAAATGTTCAGACAACAGGGAATTGGTTAAAATTTCTAATTTATTTGTCTGTATAATGACATTGAAAAAAAAATTGTGTATGTTGCGGCAAGTGGACCCACAATAGAAATGAAGCTTTTTACGCTTTTCAGTCCAAACATAAAAATGATAGAATTTCACTTCCTCATTCACTCTCCTCTCACAAATGAAACTAAATATTCATAAAATTGTTTTTTTTTTTTTACAATTTTCCAAAATAGGTGAAAGAGATCTGTGCAAAGTCGTTGTCGTTCAGTTTCGGGAAAAAAACAAACGGGCCTACGTACAAAAGTCAAACCAAACCCATTTGAACTCGTCGGTCGAAGGAAAAATAGGTGGAAGCGTATAGTTCAACACACATTCCAAATCTACATAATAATAAATCAGGCACGTCATGTCAACACAAGGTCACAATAACGAAATTATTGTTTAAATCAAGTCACCATGATTGTTTGGAATTCGGCTTTTGATAACACGTAACAAAATGCTCCTAAAATTTACTGGAGTTTTTATTAACAAGCCAACAGAAGGTAAAACCTAAAGAAATAGTAAAGTACATATCTGGAGAAGAAAGTGTTATTAGTATAAAATTGTACATTACATTTCTGATTAAGAGCTATGTAGGTATGTTTTTTTTTTTCAGTTTAAACCAATTTATTTATTAAATTTAAAATTCAAAATTTTTTAAAAATTATTTACTACGCAAATAAAATGACGTCAACTCGTTCATATAATATGTTTATATTTGTATAATAGGTATATTTTTAATTACTTATTTTTCTTAATTTAATATAATATGTATGTAATGTATACCTATATCTACCTTATTATTTTTTATTTATGTGTCGTTGCAATATTGCCAGGCAATTTTTAACACATGTTGATTTTATTTTGCGCATTGTGACGCACATTGAGTAATGTTTTCTTTTACTTGAATAATAATAAAAAAAATAAATAACATTTTATGATGTTGTCTACAAAAATGTCACGCATCGATGCAGATTACCTACACATTGGAATTACTTATGTAATTTGTTTACTTTCCAAAATTGACAATTTCTGCCAATTTAAATGCAATGTTACTTATTATCATGCTATTATCTTATTATAAGGTTGTTTAAAATTTTGCGTTAATAAGTTCATAAGTACCGATTCTATTTTTTTGGTTTTATCTAATCTAAGTCAGTCCCTGAAGTCAGCATAAATCGTATAGAAATTGTTATCTTTATATTATTTAATAATAACTTTTCAAATTTATTTATATTTGAATCATAAATGATTTTAAATATTTGCGGAAGCTTTTTTTTTAATGACAAGTTGTAAATTCTTCATATTTTTTTTTAGATAAGAGAAAACTTATTTGAATGTTTAAAATATAGATAACACATTTCAATATATACCTACTTTGGGTAGATAAAGTTTAAAAGAATTTATGAGGGGACGTAAATTCTGTTTTTTTTTTAAATTAACATCAATACCTACGTACATCTTGAATATGTATTTTTTAGAATTTAAAGTATAGGGTAAATAAGGGCAAATGTAAAATCAAGCCAAAAAACTATTTTATATATTGCAGTTTGCTTCGTTTAATTAAAAGATTTTAAAAATGTTTTAAAAATTGAAAAATTCTTCAAATCGAGATATGTTTATTTTAAACGAATCCGGTCTGTGTCTATACGTGCCGCAAAACGTATTGTCCTAGGTGGAAATCTCAATCTAACCGTGGAACCTGTATTAATTATTTAATTTTTCTTTTATTTCGGCGTTAGGAAATAACGTCAAAGAAAGAGCAACCAAATCGATATGAAATATTGCAAAAAAAAAACCCACAGTGTTGTTATAATTTTTGTTCTCATTTTGGTCGTTATTTTCTTTTTTTTTGCTTAATTTTTATGAAATGAAACAAAACCTTAATTAAAAAAAACACACAAAACAACTGTAAAATATCGAAATAACGTAAAAAAATTAGCAAATGTCTTTCAAACCAAAATTTTATTTTTATTGAAGCATAACTGTTATGAAATAAATTCCACAAATAAAATTTTGATTTAATTTTTTTTAGTGCAAAAAAGTCAAAAATGATGGTAGGATTTTTTGCATTCATATCTATTTTAAAAATACTGTTGTCCAAGAAAACTGTTGACATTGGCACCTTTCTGGTGGCATTTGTGTGATGTGTGTTACTAAATTGTATTGAAAATAGAAATATCGCCAAAAAATGTGAAAAAACGCTCAAATTTCATTTAAAAAAATTACATTTTGGAAAAAAGTATTTTTATTAGGGGTATGGTAGGGAGAATCGATTAACCCAACTTTAGACTTTGGAAAACTAAATAAAAAAAAATTCGAAGTGTTACAAATTTGATCAAAAGAAAGAAAAAATAATAATTTATTAAATTTATGCAAGAAAACTGTTGACATTGAATGAATATATCGGCCAAAATTAAAAAAAAAAAACACGCAAATTTTACAAAAATAATTTACACTTTGGAGCGGAAGGGCAGGGAAGGGGGATCGGTTTACCCAACAAAAATTGAAAAATAACCGTTTGACAAGCATTAAGCCGGAACCACACTTATCTCGTGTGGTGTGTTGTGGAGTGGTGTTTCGCTATCGCTTCAATATATTTGATATGCGTAGAGCCATATTTGTCTCGTTTGATGTTTCGTTGTGTGGTGTGTTGTGTTGGAATCAATCTTTTACCGATTGTGCCATACCACGCCAAATTTTTTTCTGTGGGAAAAATGAAAAAGTGCTCGGAGAAGAGAATAGGTAAATAACTTACGCAAAAATTAAAGTTTGCAACAAAAACGCTGATTATTGTGCACTGTCAGCGAAACAACAAATCACTCCATACGAGGTAGGGGTGGTTCCGGCTTTAATCTCGGTAATTTTTGATTGGAATCTATTTTATACTGTAATATAAAGTTTATTTTTCATTCCAAACTAACATAACCATTCGAGTTTTTATATCAGTTTCGTGATAGATTAATATGCCACCTAAGAAAAGAAATGTTTTTTTTTTCACAGATACTTCATCTTGAGAGGAATTGACAAATCCTCCAAAAGTATTTCTTGTCATGAAAAAATGCGTTTCACATTAGCTGTTCGGGTTCTGAAAAAAAATAATTGGTCCTTTTTATTCTTGATGATAACCGTACGAACACAATAATGATTGAAAATTGTTGTCTGGTTCTTCAGGAGCTGTTTTTCCACAAATTTTTTTTGATAGCTAATCGAACCGATAATGATTTTGAAAAAATATTCAAATCGGTAAAGGAGGCTCCGTTAGCTTAAAAGCTGTCAAATATAACTAATTCTCGTACTCGTTCGGGTCAAAGACTCTTACGCTTTCCCCACGTACCAATCTCACCCACGTCTCGTCATTGTTCTATTTTAAAAATGTTAAAAATTATCAGAAAAAAAGTGATATTTTTTTTATAGATCCTGGCAACTTTAAAGCAAAGCGATTGGAAGAAATTGCCGTCTTTATTTTATTTTATTTTATTTTATTTTATTTTATTTTATTTTATTTTATTTTATTTTATTTTATTTTATTTTATTTTATTTTATTTTATTTTATTTTATTTTATTTTATTTTATCTTATCTTATCTCATCTTATCTTATTTTATTTTATTTTATTTTATTTTATTTTATTTTATTTTATTTTATTTTATTTTATTTTATTTTATTTTATTTTATTTTATTTTATTTTATTTTATTTTATTTTATTTTATTTTATTTTATTTTATTTTATTTTATTTTATTTTATTTTATTTTATTTTATTTTATTTTATTTTATTTTATTTTATTTTATTTTATTTTATTTTATTTTATTTTATTTTATTTTATTTTATTTTATTTTATTTTATTTTATTTTTTTTTATTTTATTTTTTTTTATTTTATTTTAATTTAATTTATTTTATTTTATTTTATTTTATTTTATTTTATTTTATTTTATTTTATTTTATTTTATTTTATTTTATTTTATTTTATTTTATTTTATTTTATTTTATTTTATTTTATTTTAATTCATTTGCAATTTTACGAATAGAAAAAAAAAACAAATGTAGGTTAACCTGCTCACTTTAATAGATAATGAACTTCCGACCGACGACGCTCTGCGATGATGGAAGTTCCCATAAATGAGGTAATTGTCAACTATCTGGTTGAGAATTCCGCTTCTGAATTTAACCAATTTAATGTGAATTTATAACTTACTACTAAAACTTTTAAAGCTTTAAACAGGAAAGCGTAATTTTTAATCAAGTTACTCGATTGAAATTGGTTAAAATTAACCAAATCTGTCCCTTTAACAGTTTTTACGTTGCATAAGTTTTAAACATATATTTTTAGTTGATCTTCAGGAGCTGTTTTTCCACAAAATTTATTTGATAGCTAATCGAACCGATAATGATTTAAAAAAAATATTCAAATCGGTAAAGGAGGCTCCGTTCGCTTAAAAGCTGTCAAATATAGCAAATTCTCGCACTCGTTCGGGTCAAAGACTCTTAGGGTTTCCCCAAGAACCAATGTCACCCACTTCTCGCCATTGTTCTATTTTATTGAAGAAGAAGCTTACTATGTTAAAAAATGTTAAAAATTATCAGAAAAAAAGTGATATTTTTTTTATAGATCCTGGCAACTTTAAAGCAAAGCGATTGGAAGAAATTGCTGTCTTTATTTTATTTTATTTTATTTTATTTTATTTTATTTTATTTTATTTTATTTTATTTTATTTTATTTTATTTTATTTTATTTTATTTTATTTTATTTTATTTTATTTTATTTTATTTTATTTTATTTTATTTTATTTTATTTTATTTTATTTTATTTTATTTTATTTTATTTTATTTTATTTTATTTTATTTTATTTTATTTTATTTTATTTTATTTTATTTTATTTTATTTTATTTTATTTTATTTTATTTTATTTTATTTTATTTTATTTTATTTTATTTTAATCTTTCTAATTTGAAATTTACGAATAGAAAAATAACCTGCTCACTTTGATAGATAATGAACTTCTGACCGACGAGACGCTCTGCGATGATGGAAGTTCCCATAAATGAGGTAATTGTCAACTATTGAGGATTCCATTTCTGAATTTAACCAATTTGATGTGAATTTATAACTTACTACTAAAACTTTTAAAGCTTTAAACAAGAAAGCGTAATTTTTAATCAAGTTACTCGATTGAAATTGGTTAAAATTAACCAAATCTGTCCCTTTAACAGTTTTTACGTTGCATAAGTTTTAAACATATATTTTTAGTTGATCATTATTCATCATTAACTATGCTTAAACTGATTTGACCTTCGCCAATTGTTAACAAAAAAAAAAAAATAAATAAAAAACAAACGTTTCACTTTCAATTGAATAACAATCTAAAAATATATGCTATTTCTACCTACTTGATGTTCAACAGCACCACATGCCCTCTTTTGACTTTCGATCAATTAATTGAAATAACTTCTTCTAAATTGGAGTCCCCTTCTATCATTATATTTTTCATCATCAGGCAAGTGAGAATCTCATAACCTGCAATACCGATAATTGCAATTGACTACAGAGAAATATTTCGGTATTTTCAGTATTTAAAATATTTTTCTTAGAAAGTTTTTGCGATGTTTGTATCGAGAGCCAAAATCTGTATCTACGCGGTACAATGTTATACAAGGGGCCAAAAGTAAAACTCAACGTGTGTCAGATGATGATGATGATGAGATAATTTTATTTTGGCAACAATTTTGTGGAAAATGTTAATTGACATGACAAAAAAAAAAAAAAAACATTAGCAATTTGGAATTTGTCTTCGATTTATTTAATTTATTTTTAGCAAAAAAAAAAAAGAGATAAAACATTTGAAGTAAACACAAGTTTTTCATCTATACACTTTCCACTTTCTTTATATGCGTCCCCATCCACTTTAAATTGAAAATAAAATGTCAATGATAAAACTTATTGATGGTCATAATAATATTTATTGTGCATTTTTCTTCATTTTATTTGCTTGAATATCTGTACATATGCTACTGGACACAATTAATTGAAACTCATCTGAATATAATAATTGGAGATGAGTTAACCTTTAAGTTATTATAAAGTGCAAGCACAATAATGATTAAATGAAATTCCCAATAAATTGCCATTTCATCATTGTTTTTTCTTTTCTTTTTTTAATTTATTTATTTAAATTGATTATTTCCAGAACGAAGTTAAATGTAGCTACAGCTTTGTTATTATCTTACAATGGCCGATAATGAAAACAACAATTAGTCAGCACTAATTGTGTGTGCCGCCATTTTGAAATTAAAATTTATTTATTTGACATTTCAACGTCCTTTGCCTGAATTCGACGCATACCCAATTCAATTTATAAGTAGACATGTTAGAAATGGTAACCCCAAAAATGCTAAGGCCGGACTGCGTTATTTTGATAACGTTATTCGGGGATTGAGATACTGAATTTAGTGAGTGTGAAGTTAGGGATCTCTGGACATTCCCCTAAACTATCATCTTCTTCCGTGACCAGGAAATTGTTAACACTGTACGCCAAGCTAAGATGTTTGTAGGCTGATTAAGAATCACTTACGACTAAAAACAGCTAGGACTATGGGATCCTACAGCTAAATACTCAGATGTAATACGACACTGGCATGTACCTAGTCTACTTATTGTCTTCGGGAGAGGTTTCTATCTGATCTTGGAGCCTGTTTGTGGGTGTTTATATTTAAATAATTTCTTTCTAGATGTAGGTACATATTTGTTTGGAGCAGCGTTGGAAATAACATCCAATCAAAAAGTGCACAAATGGATTTGGAAATTTCGACCAAAAAAACTGAACAAATTGTTACTGTAATTTTTTTTTTCTTCTAATTTTAAGCATTATTTCCTGATTTCACTTATTTTTATGAACTAAATCAAAAATTGGACGATATAACTGCAAAATAAAAAACATCAAAATGTAGGAAATATTTCCAAAACCAAAATTTTGTAAATATTTTTACTGAAAAAACACGGTCCACAACCAAAATTTTGGATTTAATTATATTTTTATAGAGTCTATGCAAGAAATTCAAACACGATGTTGGGCCTTTTTTGTGTTCATATTTTTTTTTTTTAAATAGTCTTGTTCATTAAAAATTGGCGCCCGTCTGGCGAAATGTGTGTCAACAAATTGTATTGAAAATAGATATATGGACCAAAATTGTGTAAAAACGTCCAAATTTGACAAAAAAAAATTGTATTTTGCAGCAAAAATAATTTTTTTGAGCAAGGATAGGAAGGATCCGTTAACCCAACTAAATATTTCATCTCTTAGACTTTGGGAAACAAATAATCAAAAAATTCGATGTGTTAAAATATTTATTTGATCAAAAAAAAAATATAATTTATTAATTTTGGCCAAAAAACTGCTTAAATTTGCAGGTATCTGGCCAAATTTGGGCAATATGTGTTGAGAAATTCCATTTAAATTTAATGCTGGAAATATCACGTAAAATTGAAGGAAAGAAGCCTAAATATTTCAAAAACAATAAACAATTTTGGAGCAAAGGTTATAATTTTATAAGGGTTAAGGTAGACGGGATCGGGTAACCGAACTCAATATTTCATGCTTTAGACTTTGGGAAACAAATAATCAAACAAATTCGATATACTTGTATGTATGTTACAAATTCTTTTCAGCAACAAAAGAATAATAATTTACTAAATTTGTTCAAGAAAACATTGATGACATTGGCACCTGTCTGGCGACATTTTGTGTACCACAAATTCCATTTAAATTTAGGGCTGGAAATATTGCCCTTAATTGTGGAAAAAAACGTCCAAATTAACACAAAAAAAAATTAAAAAATAAATAATAATAATAATTTACATTTTGGAGAAAAATTTAATTAAATATGGTAGGTTAGGGGGTATCAGTTAACCTTAGTTTTTATTTTCTGAATAAAAATAAATTAATAAGTTCACTGAAAAATAAAAGAGACACTAGTATTTAATTGAATAAATTAAAAAAAAAAAAAAAACAACGCCAAAAAAGTCGATATCGGGATTTTAATCAAACCTGACTCCATGAAAAAAGGGACACGAAAAGCCAATTTCTGTCTATCTGTATGTCTGTCTAAAACTCGACCTAAGGTCTGAACTATTAAATCGTTTTTCTTAAAATTTTGAACTTGGTTATATTTTTTAGCTCCAAAAATCTCAGAAATGGCACTAACGATTTTGATAAAATAGAAATTCTATTTAGATAAGGATCAAAACTAACACTACGATTATGGATTTCGTTATATCATCCATGTGTCCGTGCGTCTACTGTCAAAGTCAAAATATCTTTCCAATTCAAAAAAAAAATTATCACTGCACATAAATTTAAATTTTTAATATTTAGCGCCATATTTTTGCACACTAAAGTTCGAATCGAATCAGACTCCATCTTTTTACACTATACCAAAGCTCCCATGATGGTGTCTATATAACAATTTCATTGCGCTGGGGATTTTATTTTTGTTGGTATAACCCACAATCAAATTAGGTACTTTGTTTTATAATTTGAATTAAAAATTAATTAAAAATAATTAAGTCAAAACAATGCACATTAAATCGATGATTAACATGATTAACAACAACATCCTCTGGCGCTTTATATTTTTTTTACAAAATGACAAAATTGAAACAATGAAACATTATACAGATATTTCTTGGAATACTAAGAAAAGTTTTAATTACATTGAACATGAACACTTTGTACAATATACTTATTGAAACTCGTTTTAAAAAAATGACGTTCATCATTTAAAAGGAGTAATTAATTTTGTTATTAAATAGGTATTATCTTGACATTGTAGTTTATTGACATTATATAACTTTCTATTTAGGAGGGAAAATAAAAACGGAAATAATCGTTTAGGAACTTTATAGATAATGCTTAGGAGGGGTTACCTATGCCAAAAAAAAAACACGCAATCTCACCGAGAGATAACATGTATAGAATTATATTGTAGTGCTTCAGTGAATAATTTTATTTATTTTTGGTTCCAATGTGATGTGTTGAAATTATATTTGACACGCGAAAAAAAAAATATTTAACAATAATTAATACCTCTATACCTATCATGAATATTATATGATGATGTTGGGATTTTTTCTGGAGGCATCTAGTAAAAGTATTTATTTAACAAACAAATAAACAACAATATTGACGTAAGTTATATTTTCATGTTTACCTAAGTTATTGAAATTATATTTTAATGAAGATTACAGATTTTTGTATGATTCATTGGCATCGGTTTTGTGAAATTAGAGAAATGTGATATTAGGGGTATTCATGCAATGGCGTAAGGTCGTTGTAAACTGCGTAAACCTGTCAAATTTGTATGAAAATTTGACAGGTTTACGCATTTTACAACCTTTAGGAGGACTTTACGACGTTGCATGTGAATACCCATATTAACTTTGTTCCACTCGAAATTTTAAAAACTTTCAGTTCGCCAGATTAAGTCATTTTTAGTACGAAGCCGAACAATTTTTTGACTTTTGGAACGCTTCGAACTTGTAGAACTTGGATTATAAGAAAAAAAATTAGACATCAGTAAAAGGGTGATTTTCTCGGCAACTGTGATTTTTTTTTTTTAATCAAAATTTCTCAAAAATAAAAACGCAACCATTTTTGTGTATGTATTGTTAGACGGCAGAAATGGAGGGAATCTTCTATTTTCTCCCGAATACAAACATCTAAAAAAAAAAAACAAATTTTTCATGAAATGAGATACTCTTATCGTGTGGCAATGTTTGAGGCAATGACAATTTCGATGGCAATTTATTGCTTGTGTGGAAATTTAATTGCTAGGTAATAACGGATGTCAAATGTCAGTATAGAAATTTTCAAATTGAATTTCAAAACAAAGCATAAATCATTCAAAATGGCGCAATAAGGTGAAATAATAAAATTCATTGTCTCGGGCGGCGATGAAAATAAATAGTTTTACTTTTTATTTTATCTACGAAGCAATATTGCAATTGACATTTCTGTCAAAGCAATATTCAAAGCAATGGCAATGAGCCAAGTAATTTATTTATTACTTATTTAATCCTGAAAAACAAATTAAATCCGAGTTAACTCAGAAGCAGATTTTAACCGCCATATTATTCACTCGATTAATCCAGATTAAAACTTAAATTCGGATGTGAATTGATTGAATTTACATCCGGAATTAGGTAAGTTTTAATCTGGATTATTCGAATAAATAATATGGGGGTAATTGTAGGACTAACTTTAACTTTCGGTTGTCAAAAATCTATTGAAATCAAAGTGTGACACTATGGAAAGGCGCTTTCACTATCGAAATAGAAAGGGAGAGGGCGGTTTCTATATAGTGTCGCCCTCTCTATTTCGATAGTGTTTTGACACACATATGTCAGAAATATTTATTCAGTTACTCTAGCTACAGTAAAGTTCTCAAATTCAATGATTTAACTTGTGATCTAAATTGAATGAAAAACATTTCTCAGGATTTAACTCGGGTTTAACTTCGAAAAAACTCGCAAACAAAACGGACTTCAAAGGATTTTTCACTTCCTCGCAAACATTTTTAGGTAAAATATCCCGGAATTCGATCCCCAGACCTTCAGCGTGACAGTCTAAAGCACTTATTATCATTACGCTATTAATTGGGTACTACATTCATTAATCTAAAGAATTTCCAATTCAAAAACTCATTGCAAATCCAACATTTGACATTTGAAAAAATGTTTCTCCAATTTCACAAATAAATACAAGTCCATTCACAATAAAAGAATTTCATTGCATTCCACAAAATTAATTCGAAATCATTTCACCGGATGCCAACCATATTTTTCTTATACTCACTTGGAAGTTGCTTTAGCCATATTTTTTTTTTTTCATTAGCATAAGTAGATTTCCAGCGATAATATTAATGGACATTCATTTATCCAACTATAATATGCTTAGCTCCTAATAAAGTCATGCGCGCCATTTATCATCACCGAGCATGATAAATACATAAGCCGATTCATTCACAGTATTTAAAAATGGTATGATTATATTTTTTTTTTCAGCTGATGTTTATTTGACCGATTGAGGTTAACAACTTTTGCGGTTTTGTGACGTTAGAATTGCGAATTATTTCTGCATGTACTGAAATGTAATTAGTTTGTTTCGTTTGACGTCAAAATTTAAATTGGTGATTCAAGATTTTTTTTTTATTTTGTATAACAAATTACTAAATAGAAGCTTAGTTTTACAGATTCTTACGTAATGTTGACCTTCACTCCATTGTGAATAGAGCTTTTATTGTTCCCACTGTCACTTTACATATACATATAACAAAAAACCCGGCTTCAACTTTATTCGCCACTGAACGGAAATTTGATTTTTTGTTCGTTTCTCTTAATTGTTTTTTCTAGCCTCATAAGAGAGATCAACAATCTACCGGCTGAACTAACAATTTGTTTAAAATTCAAGGTTAGTAGGTTATTCACAAGTCATGTTATGTTAGTGATCTTTAAAACGTCAAATCATCAATAAATTTGAATCACAATGGTTTTTTTTCTTCTTCAAATGGAATATTAAATAAAAGCTTCTATTTATTTGAATAGAAATTATTCTATTTTTAAACGTGTTTGACGGTCTTTTATTTTTTTAAGAACACGCGCTATAGTTTATAAGAAACGTCTGAGATATGTGTGAACGTTTAATTAATAAATTATTATTGGGAGCGAATTTAGTTAAATGAATGAATGATAATGTGAGCTACGTATAGTTAAGGTATAGCTAGTTTTCATGGTCTGCGTGTTAATTTTATTCCACAAATGGTTAAACATTTCCATCATTAGGTGAATTTTTTGAAACTTCATATACGTTTCAATCCGCACGAAGGCTTTTGGAATTGGAATGTCACACCTGTGAGTTTGACGCACATCAGGCAAACTCTTTATTACGAACATTTAAGATTAGGAAAAGTTCGAAACTTTAAATCGCATAAAACTCGATGAAATAAAAAAGGTTAACTGTTTCTTTTTTTTCATCTTGTTCGACCCTTAATGAATTTTAATATCGTTTTTTTTTTTATTAATTAAATTGATAGGGTGTATCTATATATTTATAATAGTTAATTTTGGGGTGGTTTTAACGATCAAATCAGAATTTCGAGTTTTTTCAGTCGGCCGTTACTGTGGACTTTTTAATGATTTAATGATATGTGTCATTAAGCGCGAATTTATAAAACGACATGTATGTAGCTTCAAACTTTGGGCGCTAGGAACGGATTCATTTACGTCACAATGATGAAACTTTGGTTACAGAAAGATTACTTTTGTAATGTCATGGCTTTTGCCTTTTTTGATACCAATGGAATATAACACAACCGTCTTTGGAAATTGAGTCAAAAAACTAACGAATGAATTTATGTGTACACTACTTATAAAAAAAGGAAAATGAAAAATACCCCCAAAAGATCTACGAATTACTTAAGAACAATTAAAGGAAAACTTTTAAAATTGTTGGGAGTGCAAGAAATTAATGAAAATTTTGCAATAATTTTTCGTTTTCGAGAAAAATAAAATTTTCCTTATAAGTTGTTATGAAAGGCATCGTTGTTTAAAAAAAAAAATCTAGTTCAGTTTGAAGAATTTCTAATAAACACTTAGGTACTTATATTCAATAAAATTGACTCTGCTGTTTAAGTCGGGAGTTGCTTTTTGGTTACCTGTAAAACTTCTTTTTTCGTAATATTCCATCAAAATAACAATAATACAAAACTTTTTAAAATATAAAATAATTTTTTGTAAAGAAAAAACAAATTTGATTTGTAATTTAAAAATTAATTTTATAAGAGGTACGCAAACCGGTATCAAACAGAAAAAAAACGTTGTTCCGTGGTATGTTAAGTATCAAAACAATTATTTATATATTGCAATGAAATAAATTTAACAGAAACAATAGATTTCACAGAAGTTCAACTGATTTATTTGATTGCTGTTTTTTGGTGTCATTTTATTTGATTTTAATTAATAAATAAAATCTTTACAGTAAAAAAAAATAAAATACCTATGCAAATTAATTTGGAAAGTAGATTATACTTTGTGGTTGTTCAACCACAATATCTAATTAAAACACACATAAATACATATAATAATTATTATTATTACTGTTCTTGCATTGATTAATTCAGTCACTCACTAAAACAAAATGTTAATTAATTGTTTTAAAATTAAAAAAATAAAAATAAATAAATTGAGTAAATACACTTCCCATTCCAACTTGAAAGATATTGAATGACTTAAATAGATCTATTTTGACGTTTAACTTGCTTTTACGATATTTACGATCTAAAGCGGAGAGAAGATCTGAGGTAACATTCCAAAATTTTAATTTATAAAAAATTCATCGCGCTTGAACGTGAGATCGAGATTTGTCTATAAAGTACATAAGTATGTATTAAATAACAACCAGTACGGGAACGCCCACATGATAAGTATCATTTACCGCTGTTGTGCCAACTCGAACAACGTAATTTGTTACGATCTCAAAACCCACCAAACGAGCTACATATGTATGTATATTTTGAAAAACAATTTTTTTATAATTACAATTATATTTTATATAAAAAACATCAGAAATAAATCAAATTTTTATTGGCCTTTTGTCCCTGAAAATTTGCGACAAAACACCAAAAATTCTTGCTGTCACGCTGCTAATTATTAACAACAATTTTGTTGTTTTCAAAAATGTCAGGGTCAAAGTTGTTGAACGCATTCATTTTGTACACTTTATTATTTGAAACAAAATTAATTTTCGGACAAAAGTCAAAGTTTTCGACACTAAAAAAGTTTTGTAATTTTTAAAAAATGATGAGCTCGTCGTGAGTGTGCAATATGACATCAGCTCATGAGTGAGCATTTTTAATTTTGCCCAAGCTCATCAAACTCACAACTGCATGTATTGCGAAAAAAAACACTTTATGCTCACCAATTCTCAAGAGTTGCTGAAAACTAAGAAGTGTTGTAATTCTGTTTTAAAATAATGAGCATTCTTTTATTTGCTCATGCTCATGATTTTTTGAAAACTACTCACACTCCAGAGTAAAATATGAGCGTTCAAGAGCTAACATTTCCGTACCTGGATTTTTTTCTATGATTTTCTTCATCGAGTGTGAACTTACTCGACATTGTTCATATTAAAATAAAATAATATCTGTATTTGATCAAAATGCAAATTTTTTCAATGACCAATTTAAAACAAACCAACACCTTTCAATGAAACAACCATCAATTTATTATTTTCTATTTGTACAAATGACTTGCCTTATGCAACCAGTTGATTTTTCATTTCCCTTATTTTTTTTTCTTATTGCGTGTTCCATAAAAAAAAATTAAAAAAAACCATATGTATGTAGGTAATTTTATGCATATTTAATTATTATTAAAAAAAAAAATATTCCATTTGGATGCATTTTATGTCCCATTTATGGAAGGAGCTCATGTACGAATTATTTATATATGTATCTACTTCCTCCCTTGAATGTTATAAATGACAGGTGGGTTCTGATATTGAATTAAATGTAGCTTCTGGTATAAATTAAGAATGTATTTTTGTTTCTCAATTTAATGTTTTATTATAAGCTCATTATTTTTTAAAAATTAAGTTGACATTTTTAACATTTTAAATACAGCTACAGGTATTTTTAGGTAGATGGCGCTGTTTTTTTAAACCGTATTATAAACAAAACAATAGAAATGAAGATGAAATTAGGGAGCTATTTTAGCAGCTGAATTTTTCGTATACTTGAAACAGGTCTACAAGAACCGCTTAGCTACAAAATTTTCAGACATCATTACCTGGAAAAAATCTCAATTTTTGAAAACAATATTAGTTTAAAGCTGGAAAGATTAAAAAATAAAGTTGAAGAAGACTGCACGTACATTTTTTTTTTCTGTACGGGCAATTTTTACGAGGTTATGTCATTTTTTACGTTTTATTTTTAATTTTTCCCATTTTTCTAGTTCCATCAAAAGTTCTAAGTACAATTCTACAGCATAACACTTTTTAGGCTTCATCCTCAAAAATATTGCATGTAGATAAAAGATTATTTGACTAGTCAACAATTTTGGCTTAAAAGCTTTACAGCTAAAAATAATAGTTTCGGAGATGTAGATCAAATATTGTTTTTCAAAATTCTAGATTTCACCACCGTCATGGTCATTATGGCTTCCCGAAAACCTTGACTTAATTTTTTTTTTTTAAATAGCTATTTGAAATTTGTATTTAAGGTAGGTACATATACCTAACTCTTTTTTTCAA
Source organism: Epistrophe eligans (assembly GCA_951394125.1). Lineage (NCBI taxonomy): Eukaryota > Metazoa > Arthropoda > Insecta > Diptera > Syrphidae > Epistrophe > Epistrophe eligans. The sequence goes on along the minus strand of OX596028.1, from coordinate 99,891,146 downwards.
TAGTTAAAAATTTAAATTCTAAAAAGCTTTTTTTTAATGTGCTAAAGCTATAGTTTTAAATCACATGCAAAATTTTATTTGCTGTGCTACAGTAAATTTGATTTTTGTTTACGACACAATTTGTGGTCACATTTTAATTATTTTATCGACCACATTTGTTCAATTCATATTAATAAAAAAAACTCGTCTTGATGTATTTCTTCTTTTTTTTTTAAACCAAACAAAATTAAATATAGAATTAATTCGACAACTAAATCGAAAGATAAACTGGGTATAATAAGGAACGCTTAGTAAATATAACCATGGAAGTATATTCAACTTTAACAATTAATTTCGAAAAATCACAATTCCTGGTAAACAGTGATTAAATGGCGGAAATGGGACATAATTTCTGATTAACTTATCGAAACATGCTTAATCCCTGATTAAAATTTTGGTAAAAAAAAAACACAAAAAAAAAAATTATAGTCCAATTTTTTGTATCCACATTTTTTTGTAAATTTTGTATTATCGACGGTTAAAATGCAGGACCTCGTTAGTAGTAAAAATTCAACAAAAATATTATTAATCCTCTTTAGATCGCCACGTAAAATTTTGACAGATAAATTTCCGAAATTTCCGAAAAACATGCAAAACCAACTTAAGGGATCTGCACTTCACCCGTGCATATGCAATATTATTTCGTCTAAAAAGAAACTCTGGTACAAAAATTTTGATCGAAATCAGATAAGCCGTTAATAAGAAAGTCGGAAAAAATGTCTATGGGAGTAGGTACAGTTAATTACATCTCCTGGTAAAAAAAAAAAAATCACCAAAATACAGACCTAACCTACAGGTCGAAATACAGACAGACATTTTTTGGGACCCACTTGTTTCGTGTTCTCTATCATCGTAATATCATAATTTAATTGATTGATTTAATTTTAAGTTCGATTTATTTTACGAATCCAATTCTCGCCCTATAGCGCAAGTAAAAAATTAACAAAACTAGTTAGGCCACCTTGCCTATACCAAAGACTATGGAATCTGGATTTGCTCTACCTAGCTCTATTTTCCCAACCCATTCCGATATTGAAAACCAATGTGAGTCAGTATCTCTCCTAGCGTTCAATCATATAAAGGGTAGCCAAAACCCTTGCGTGTGCAAATAAAAAAAAATAATTTTCCCTGAGTTTTTTTTTATTCAGAAACAAAATTTTTAAAAAAAGTCACTTACCGAAAAATATATAATTTTTACTCCTTAAAATGTCTGATAAGTTTGAAAACAGTTTTTGTTTATATTTTATCGTTTTATTTTGTATTTAAAAAAATATTCCAAAAATAGTTGCTTCTGATGTTTGTACTCAAATATTTTTGTTATACAAGAAGAACAAAATAATTCACACACACAATTTTAATTTATAAAAAAAATATATTATTTGTAATATTTTTTTTTATTATTTTGCTTATATTCGATTAACTTGTTGTCAGTCTTCACTAGTTCTCTCCTACTATACTAATGTACACTGAGTGATTTTATTTTTAAAAGAAAAATTAAAAAAACAAAGAAGTAGGTAACAAAAAAGCACTTTTTGTTTTGTATAGTAATAAAATTATTTATATAAGTTTTTTTTTGTTGTTTGTAGGTATTATTTTTTATCTATGCCGATGTTTAAATTTTCAATTTACTTTTTATTTGTTTTATTTTTTTTTGAACACCGGTGGCCGTTATGGAAGAAAAATTTCGAGTGGGTGATAGGTATATATTTTTTTGTCTGTCTAAAATATATTTATATTTTTTCTTTGTTTGGAAAACAAAAATGGTTTTAAAAAAATATTTTTATTTTTGATTTATCACAGAACTTGTGGTTTTGTAATAAAAGTTGTTTGGATTATTTTTTGTATTTAAAATTTAGGAACTATATCCACTGTTTTTTTTTTTTTTATTATTTGTTTAATTTGAAATGGAAAAAGAACACTCTATCTAAGTGTAACCGGCACGGCATATACATATGAGACGACCGCCAACAAAAGCGAGGTCATCCACTTGAACTTGAGATAAAAATAAAGCGGCGGCAACACACGTCGTCGTCGTCGAGCACACACAAAAAAAGTTTGAGTTAAAGAAATTGTTTAATTCAACGAATTATTGCATCAAAACTGATAAACAAGCAGCCCCATAAAGTTCAACAGACAGAGCTCACCAATTATAAATAAATGTTTTATTTTTTTAACAATTTAAGGAAAAAAAATAAATTGTTTAAATTAATTTACAGGCTATTTGATTTTCTCCGCGTCGCGGTGAGTTTGAGTTTCAAAAATAATTCTTCAAAATGAGAATTTATTTGAATCTTTTTTTTCTTCTAGATGTATCTATAGATACTTTTTTCTTTATTTTTTACCAATTGGGATTGGATTTTATTTAGGCCACGTATCGAAGACACAATGCGAAAAAAAATAAAAACTTTCACTTTGTGGGTGTGTTAATTTTTTTTTTCTTGCGAACAACAATAATTATTATTAACAGGTGTAATATATATTATATATTTTCGCGAAATTTTGTATATTTCTTCGATTTTTTGTTGTTGGTGGTGGTGCGTGGTAATTCGTATTTTTGAGATTTTTTTTTTTGATTTTGATTTTTTAATTCACACTTTTCAAAAAAAAATTGGAGGGAATTTATTCCCCTGCTAGACGGCGTGATAGAATCTCGATAAGATATCGACAGGTGTCAATTCTAAGACGTTGATCAAGTACAACATTCAGCGAATAAACGCGACAAGACAGTTTCATCATTTGATGGCGACTGATGGGATGAAAAATTTCGTTTGTTACTAGCCGAGGAGTGTCTTTGAAATGTGTCGGTTGTCGATTGTGTTTGGGCTTGTGAGATTGTGAAGGAATACGAACAGTTGAAAAAAAGCTTTTATGAAGTTTTTTTTTTTTTTTAATTAAGTTGATGACGATGGAATTGCTGTTGGTGGGCTTGTTGTTGGGGAGAAACTTCTTTTTCGCTCAGTTTTATGATGTGAGAAAAAGCTATATTCTCTTAAATGTTTACTCTTTTTTTTTAAGTTGAGGTCATTGCTTTTAGATTAAATAGGGTGTTGTGGTTTTTAAATTGGTTTCTTATTGTTTCTATGGACATGTTTTGGATTCATAAAAAAAATTTACCTAATATTGCTATGATAAAAGACGAAAAAAAAGTAGTTCGCGGAAGTCTGTCTCGCTGAAACGATTTTCTTAAAGGTTTTGAAGTGGAACTTAAAATGTTTAAGCTCTAAAAATAAAGGTATTTGTCATTCAACCGCTAAGAAAATGCTTATTTATATCAAAAACCATTGAGACGATTTTGGTAAAATTTATTTGCCTTATTTGTGTCAAAAACTGTTACTGAATGATACTTCCAATATCTAAACAATTTTTTTATTATTTTAACAGCTTCGTGTGGTGAGACATGAAGTGATTTGTCGTTATTGCTACAAAATATTTCATATGCTTTGGAACCATATTTTTCTCGTGTTCACATTTGAAATCAGATGTTCTTTTTTTTTTCCACGAATAATTGTTGAAATCGCATAAAAATTAATAGAGTGTGTGTGAGGTAGGTAGCTATTCATTAAATTTAAAATCAATCAATTCAATTGTTGGATAGGTACTTAACCGAAATAAAGCGCTACTTCCCACTTCCCAGGCCTTATAGATATTAAGGTAATACCTAAATCATACAACAAACGCATGGAAAAGAGATTTTTTAAATAATATTTACTGAAATGAGAATTTTCTCTTAAAACAAAACCAAAAAGCTTTTAAAAGTTTTTTCTCTCTCTAATTCATGATTCTCTTCATTTAAATTTTTTTTAAACAATTTGTAGACGATTTAAAAAGAGATTCTTTTTGTTTAATCTTTAGACATTCATTGGTTTGCAAAAAAGAAAATCAATTTGTTTTCAAATGTTTTATTTAAACAAAACTTGTTTTCACTACATTTATTTTGTATACATATGTAGATATGTAGGTATGTAGGTAAGTATATACCTATTATGTAAGGCAACTGTTTATTTATTTATTTTTAGAAACTTTCACTGTTTAATTTATTTTTTTTTTGTTTTAAGAGCAATTCTTAAGTGTTATTCTTATTCTTCAAAAAAATATTTTTTTGGTTTAGGTATTTAAATAAGAAAATTTATGTTATTGTGAAAGTACACAAATATTATTTTTAAATATTTCTGTTAGTTAAATTTTAAATATTTTAAGACTATTAACACATTAGATTTTTCGATATGTAGTAGGTACGTATACAAGAAATGATATAATAATTATTAAGCAAGTAGGTATGTTAATTAGGGTGAAGGAAAAAATAGAATTTTTTTTCGATTCTTTTATTTATATCGCGAAATTTTGTTTCCAGTAAAATCTTTACCAAATGTGATTGATTTCACCTTTAAAATCCGTTTATTTTTTTTTAAATATTTCTTTTGTTCTTGGAGAAATATCAAATTTGTACAATAATATGATATTCGTAAGTAAAAAGTAAATATGTATTTTAAAGGTTAAAGATTAATACTCATATACTTCGTAATTATTTTCTTTGGAAATCGTGGATGAATCATCGCCCTAAAAATAGCACAAAAAACGTATTTTTGTTGGTAGTGATAGCGATATCTCGAAAAAATCAGTATAATTTTCTGTTTTGCCACTCAAAATTTTAGTCCACAAAACATTTTTGTTTTTAAGTGAAGTAACCATTTTTAAACTAGTGACATTTCACTTTCACATTTCTTTATGATAAAAAAATTATTTAAAATAGCATTGAATATATGCAATTTAATTATTAAGCTTTCCTTTTTATAGCAACAACCCCTGAAACTATAAAACCCGTCTACCGCCCCTAATTGAGAATTTAGAAGGGTGTGACCAAATGGGTTCGTTTCTTCAATGCTTGTTTATGATTGTACAGAAACTAGTCTGTTTTCTCAAAGAAGAAACCAACTTTTGAAAGGATACGAATTTTTAAAGATAAAAAATTAATATGTACTTTCAGAAACCGTTACTATATTTTGTCGAAAAAAAAAAATGATCTCGCCGTTTTTATAAATTGATCATATATTTTTACCCAATTTTCGGTTTTCAAGCATAAATCGGCCGATACTGCTTCAATTTCACGTTCGATATTCGTACGAAGTTCATCAATCGTCGCTGGCTTGTTGGCATAGACCATAGACTTGACGTAGCCCCACAGGAAATAGTCTAACGGCGTCAAATCGCACGACCGAGGCGGCCAAGCGACTGGACCATTTCGTGAGATAACACGTTCTCCATAACTTGGTTTCCAATAAATTGATTGTGACATTCGCTGTGTGGCTTGTGGCGCCGTCCTGTTGGAACCACATGTCCTCCAAGTCCATATCATCCAATTGGGGCCAAAAATATTCGGTTATCATTGAACTGTAGCGACCTCCATTCACAGTAACGTGCCGGTCTTGATCATCACGGAAGAAGTACGGCCCAATGACGCCGCCGGCGCATAAACCACACCAAACCGTAATTTTTTCGGGATGCAATGATGACTCATGGAGTACGTGTGGATTGCTGCCTGACCAATACCGCATATTTTGTTTATTGACGAAGCCATTCAGCCAGAAATGAGCCTCATCGCTGAAGATGATTTTTCGATGAAAATCCGCTCTTAACGTTGAGGCCACTGACTCCGAATTTCGGTAGCAAATTTTAATAATTTCGACTCGTTGTTGGCTCGTATATCTTTCCATCATGAAATGGCAAACCTTACTAAAGAGAAATGTCAAAAGAGCGGCAAGAAATATGGCGTCGTTTGCTGTCGCTGTTGCTCTACTTTTGTAGCGTTCCTGTTGAAAAACCCATTGTGAATGAAACTTGCAAATATGTATGATAAAAGATTCCAAAAGAAATCATACAAATAAATTTCCACTTTAAACAAAAAAGTAATATAATCTCTTGACAAAACAGAGGCAACAACAATTCGGACAGTTTTGTTTGACAATTTTTTTTGTTGTGTATTGATTGCAATGTTAACTCAATAAAATAGCATTTCAACCGATTTTGATGAAATTTTTCAGACTTGATAAAAATCTACCGATTTTGATGAAATTTTTCAGACTTGATAAAATATAATAAAGGCATGATTAAAAATATGTTTCGCTCACTGATACGCTGAAGTTCATCACTAGCACAGAGAATTCTTAAAAAAATCGATTTCGAATCCAAAAACTCCACAAACCAGAAACATCATTTTTTTCATTGAATACCTACTTCTAGGGTTAAAAAAATGGCTCCAGCGATTTTAGCTCAACTTTTTACCAGTAATAACCAAAGTGATAGGTAGAAGAAGATTTTTCGCAAAAAATTTACTAAAATAAAGGAATGTTTTTTTGAGAAAATGTTCTTATTTTTCGACTGGAATGATTTTGTCGCAGTTTTGCAAACTTGACTTTAAGGAACTATAAATAAACCATCTGACTTCCCAAATCTTACAATTTTAGTGCAAAGTTCTTTAAAAAAAAATAAATTAAAATAAAATTGATAAAAAACGGTAGAAATTGTCAGTTTTGGAAACTAAAGCATCCTGGTTATACAACTGAAAAATACATTTTTTGATTTTAAATTGCTTGATTGATTTTAACATAAAAGTTGGAAGGAAAAATATGGGAAAAATCCTTCATATAAATGTTAATGTTTAACGATATATCACAGAATAGTTTTTAATATTATACAAAATATAGTAAATAGAACAGTTTCCAGTTCAATCAAAATAATGGCGTTAAACCAAAAAAAAAATGAGCATTTTGTGATTCCTGAACCTGAATCCTAAAACTAATAGCTGAAGTAAAAGTGAATTAGAATATTTTCGCAACTGATTCAACTTATAGTTAAGAGTATATAGGTAAAGGTATTCATAAATAAATTTTTTTTCTTCCGACGTATTATTTAGTTACGGTGTTATAGTAAAAAAGAAAATAAATAAGGCGATTTTATTTATCTTTAATTTAAGCGCAATTTTACAAACACACCACTCTTATATTCAGGCATACAAAAAAAACATAACCGATGTCTTAATTCTATAATACTATTAGATACTCATAATATCTATACACATTATAAGAAATAACAAAACAAAAATTATAAATTTTGTTTAAGTGCGTTATAACTCAAATGGAATGTGCTCACTTTAATGATGACGACAATCTAACAGTAATGTTTTTTTTTTTTTAATAATTTATTATATTTGGAGTGACTTTGTTGATGATAATCTGGTTTGATGTAGATTACTAAATTTCAAAGAGTTGATAAGTTCCAGTCAGTCTGAGAATACCAGTCTTCCTGAACGGACGTCTAGACAGACCAGCTACTACAATAATTTAATTGAGTTTTGCTCTTAGCTTATTTAAAAGGTTTTTTGACAGAAACTTTTTATACAATTTTCAATTTATACTCTTTTGTGAATCCAGCAGGATGCATGACACGACACGGCTTTAAATTATGTTGGAAAAAATTTAATTTGTTCTTTGAATTTTTAAAAAAAACTTTATTAAATAATTTTATAAATAAAATTGCAAAAATAGTTAGAATTTCGTTTCACGAAACATATTAATTTTGCTGAAAAATTGTTTATGTCTTAAATTTGAATTTGAGTTAAGAATTGCTCAATTGAGTTTTGGTCAATTGCCCAATTAACAACAGCACCAAATCCATTCCAAAATAGTAACTATTTGGTGCTGATTTTGGTCTGGCGTAATTATCTACTTCGAAAATTACATAATCGTCAACTTTTTTTCACGGGATAAGAAGTATACCAAAGATATGTGTTCTAAAAGCACGAGGATACGTACGACACATCGAACGTAGGATTGATGTGTTAATTTAGAATCATTCGTCTTGGATCTCCACATATAAAATCTACCAAAAAAAAGTTACATGAATCTTATTTTAAAGTTTTCATTATTTTAAACTTTGCACTTGAATTCTTCTTTCATTTTCATCACTTAAAAATGTTAGTATAGTTAAAATGCTTTTAAAAGTTTGCTTCTCCACAATTCACGCTCATATATGTATGGAATATTCAACAGAGAAAACTTCATAGATTTTCTCATGAAAATCATATCCTTGAATTTAAATGACATTTTTATTTTTGAAAATGTTAATTTTCTGAATCTATCCTATCCAGCACAACTGTTTGTTTTAAGTGCATTTTAAGAGTCAAGTATATAGTACTTACTTCTCTATTCTCACATTCAATTGAATGAAAATATTCGTATAAGAGCAAAAATCAATTAAATATACTTTTTCGAAAGTAAATACATTTAAAATACCTACCTCCAGGTGCAGAAATATTGTTTCCTTTTAAATTTATTTAGATAATAACCGCAGCTGCGGGATTCATGTCTAATAATAATTTTTATTTTTAGCAAAAGTAGTTATTGGCTCTCAAACACACCATATCATTACAGCCGCTGTTTACGAATATAAAATAAACAATTATAGTTCTTAAATTAATTGATAAGAAACTATTGGCAAACGCGATCAATAAGTTAAAATAATGATTCACGAATTTGTGTGACATGTGGGAATTATTTATTATTATAATATTAAAATATTTATTATTATAATTATACAATGACAATGGACCAAATGTCCAAGAATTGTAAGAATCGAAGCACTTGGCAGTTCCAAGACCCAGGATCTCATTTAAGGATATCGATATAGGGAAATTTATCACCTGATATAAGGCACTCGTAATAAGATCAACCACGTACTTTTATTAATAAATCTTCGGCGTGGCTATATTTACCGGGTCAGATGACGGTTACGAGGTGTCAAAATCGACTCGTTTCAATATTATTGGCGGTATAGTTTTGTACAAGCAGATTTCCTGATGGATTTGTTTTGCATTCGCCGATCAGGTTCTAACCAGCACGGCTACAACAATAAGTGCGGCCTTGACCACATCGTTAACACACCTGGGACCTGCAAATTTTTAAGTCTTTAAACCTGAATTATTATATCCATTAAAAAGATATATTTTTTTTTTAAATATTTTTTACGTAGGTATTCAAGTTTAATTTACTCAGAAAACTTTTAATGATTATCAAAATATAATATCATAAATTCGTATTTCAATTAAACTTAAGACTTTTTTTTGTTTGCTAACAAATTTTATTTTTTTTTATTTTATGACGATGATGGTAGTAAACACGAAATTATTTTGCTACACCCATCAGACTGTCTACTATGTATACCTACCTACCAACATAATACATATATACTAACGGAATCAATACCCATACATAACCTAAACAAACATAAATAAATAATAGCTATCCCCTCTCACTTCTGACTCAGCAATTTTTTTTTTAATTTAATAATCGCTAATAAAATGTTAAAGCATAAATAAATTTATTTTTAGATCAAAATACGACATTGAACATAAAACAATATAGTATATCTCTCTCTTTCTCTTTCTGAATAAATAGGTCAAAGGAAGGTTCATCTTATATAGAAATTGCTCAACGATTTTGCGAAATAAAACGAATAAATCAACTTAAAATAAAATTGATAAAAAACGGTAGAAATTGTCAGTTTTGGAAACTAAAGCATCCTGGTTATACAACTGAAAAATACATTTTTTGATTTTAAATTGCTTGATTGATTTTAACATAAAAGTTGGAAGGAAAAATATGGGAAAAATCCTTCATATAAATGTTAATGTTTAACGATATATCACAGAATAGTTTTTAATATTATACAAAATATAGTAAATAGAACAGTTTCCAGTTCAATCAAAATAATGGCGTTAAACCAACAAAAAAATGAGCATTTTGTGATTCCTGAACCTGAATCCTAAAACTAATAGCTGAAGTAAAAGTGAATTAGAATATTTTCGCAACTGATTCAACTTACAGTTAAGAGTATATAGGTATAGGTATTCATAAATTAATTTTTTTTCTTCCGACGTATTATTTAGTTATGGTGTTATAGTAAAAAAGAAAATAAATAAGGCGATTTTATTTATCTTTAATTTAAGCGCAATTTTACAAACACACCACTCTTATATTCAGGCATACAAAAAAAACATAACCGATGTCTTAATTCTATAATACTGTTAGATACTCATAATATCTATAAACATTATAAGAAATAACAAAACAAAAATTATAAATTTTGTTTAAGTGCATTTTAACTCAAATGGAATGTGCTCACTTTAATGATGACGACAATCTAACAGTAATGTTTTTTTTTTTTTTTATATAATTTATTATATTTGGAGTGACCTTGTTGATGATAATCTGGTTTGATGTAGATTACTAGATTTCAAAGAGTTGATAAGTTCCAGTCAGTCTGAGAATATCAGTCTTCTGAACGGACGTCTAGACAGACCAGCTACTATAATAATTTAATTGAGTTTTGCTCTTAGCTTATTTAAAAGGTTTTTTGACAGAAACTTTTTATAAAATTTTCAATTTATACTCTTTTGTGAATCCAGCAGGAAGCATGACACGACACGACTTTAAATTATGTTGGAAAAAATTTAATTTGTTCTTTGAATTTGTAAAAAAAACTTTATTAAATAATTTTATAAATAAAATTGCAAAAATAGTTAGAATTTCGTTTCACGAAACATATTAATTTTGCTGAAAAATTGTTTATGTCTTAAATTTGAATTTGAGTTAAGAATTGCTCAATTAAATTTTGGTCAATTGCCCAATTAACAACAGCACCAAATCCATTCCGAAATAGTAACTATTTGGTGCTGATTTTGGTCTGGCGTAATTATCTAACTACTTCGAAAATGATATAATCGTCAACTTTTTTCACGGTATAAGAAGTATATCAAAGACATGTGTTCTAACAGCACGAGGATACGTACGACACAGCGAACGTAGGATTGATGTGTTAATTTAGAATCATTCGTCTTGGATCTCCACATATAAAATCTACCAAAAAAAAGCCTTTATTTTATGTAAGTTACATGAATCTTATTTTAAAGTTTTCATTATTTTAAACTTTGCACTTGAATTCTTCTTTCATTTTCATCACTTAAAAATGTTATTATAGTTAAAATGCTTTTAAAAGTTTGCTTCTCCACAATTCACGCTCATATATGTATGGAATATTCAACAGAGAAAACTTCATAGATTTTCTCATGAAAATCATATCCTTGAATTTAAATGACATTGTTATTTTTGAAAATGTAAATTTTCTGAATCTATCCTATCCAGCACAACTGTTTGTTTTAAGTGCATTTTAAGAGTCAAGTATATAGTACTTACTTCTCTATTCTCACATTCAATTGAATGAAAATATTCGTATAAGAGCAAAAATCAATTAAATATACTTTTTCGAAAGTAAATACATTTAAAATACCTACCTCCAGGTGCAGAAATATTGTTTCCTTTTAAATTTATTTAGATAATAACCGCAGCTGCGGGATTCATGTCTAATAATAATTTTTATTTTTAGCAAAAGTAGTTATTGGCTCTCAAACACACCATATCATTACAGCCGCTGTTTACGAATATAAAATAAACAATTATAGTTCTTAAATTAATTGATAAGAAACTATTGGCAAACGCGATCAATAAGTTAAAATAATGATTCACGAATTTGTGTGACATGTGGGAATTATTTATTATTATAATATTAAAATATTTATTATTATAATTATACAATGACAATGGACCAAATGTCCAAGAATTGTAAGAATCGAAGCACTTGGCAGTTCCAAGACCCAGGATCTCATTTAAGGATATCGATATAGGGAAATTTATCACCTGATATAAGGCACTCGTAATAAGATCAACCACGTACTTTTATTAATAAATCTTCGGCGTGGCTATATTTACCGGGTCAGATGACGGTTACGAGGTGTCAAAATCGACTCGTTTCAATATTATTGGCGGTATAGTTTTGTACAAGCAGATTTCCTGATGGATTTGTTTTGCATTCGCCGATCAGGTTCTAACCAGCACGGCTACAACAATAAGTGCGGCCTTGACCACATCGTTAACACACCTGGGACCTGCAAATTTTTAAGTCTTTAAACCTGAATTATTATATCCATTAAAAAGATATATTTTTTTTTTAAATATTTTTTACGTAGGTATTCAAGTTTAATTTACTCAGAAAACTTTTAATGATTATCAAAATATAATATCATAAATTCGTATTTCAATTAAACTTAAGACTTTTTTTTGTTTGCTAACAAATTTTATTTTTTTTTATTTTATGACGATGATGGTAGTAAACACGAAATTATTTTGCTACACCCATCAGACTGTCTACTATGTATACCTACCTACCAACATAATACATATATACTAACGGAATCAATACCCATACATAACCTAAACAAACATAAATAAATAATAGCTATCCCCTCTCACTTCTGACTCAGCAATTTTTTTTTTAATTTAATAATCGCTAATAAAATGTTAAAGCATAAATAAATTTATTTTTAGATCAAAATACGACATTGAACATAAAACAATATAGTATATCTCTCTCTTTCTCTTTCTGAATAAATAGGTCAAAGGAAGGTTCATCTTATATAGAAATTGCTCAACGATTTTGCGAAATAAAACGAATAAATCAACTTACACACTCCTGTGGCAATCGATAAATATAAAAAAAAAGACTTCCTCGTGTGATGGGAATACACATAAAAGCTTTTGGCAAACAATTGTCCTAGTTTGATTATACTTATACATAGATACATTTATATATTTTCTTCCTTCTGCCCATTCCTATAAAATTTCTCCCAACCTCTCATTTTGCGAACTCCACTTTACACGTGCGAAAAATGAAAGCATCAACGCGTGTAAATGTGCTCTCCACATTTTTATAAATAAAAAAAAAAAAAAAAAATCTACGTATTTTCTTCCTCTTTATCGGATTTTATACCTGGATCTTGGGTTTTGCATTCGTGGAGAATATTAAATTACCTATATATCCTTGGATGTGACCTCAGGGAAATTGATAGTCCCGCACATGGCAACAGAAAGGATTGGGAAAAATAAGTCAGAGCTGTTCAAAGTATAAAAGCCTTGTCAGTGCTATGATGGTGGTGGTGTGACAGGGTACACTGTGGGGCCGAGTTTTTAAGAAGAACTTAAAGTTCAATATGAAATAAAATTTAATGCAAACAAAATGATACTTTTTTTTCCAACCACAATGAACTTAAATTTGAAGCGAGAATTTTATTTCTCTACGCACTGGCACCTTAATTCGTAAAAAATTAGATCGATAGCCTTTCGATTTAATTTGTTTCACTTTTTTTCAAAGGCAGCTTTACTATTTAGACAGTACATTCGGATTGTCTGCGTAAAGAAATAAATTAAACGAAGAAAATAAGTAATCCCCACAACAACTTATGATTTGTCAATAATTAAATTATAAACAATATAATTACATAAATTATGAAAAATAAGAACTTAAAAAGGATTCCACTTCTTTTCAACAAAAAATCATTTGACGCCACTGTCAATTCAACAACCGCACGAGTAATGAAAAAATCAAAATAGATGTAATATCCTCTTCTTCCTTTGCGTCCATCATCACTGTCATTTTCGTTTGTTAGGTAAAAAAGTTGGTTATAAAATTAAATAAAAAAAAAGAAGAAACAAAAAAAAAAAAACAAATGATTCAACGAGAATGAAATTATATTCCAAGAAAAGAAAAATGCAAAGAAAAAGATGAAAGAAAGCCTTTCGAGAATGTTCCGTGAGGATTTATGAACTATACAATTCAAGTTAACAATAATGATTCATTCATAAAAATTATTATTAAAGTCACGATTATGAAATTTCATTTGGTTTATTGGATTTTAAGTGGTTTTCTGCTGAGTGTAAATCAATTTTGTATTCTAAGTACATATAACATATGAAAAGAAAAAAAAAGAAAAAGAACAAAATATTAAGTATACGCCCGAGTGTATACGTGTTTTCAGGCATTTAAATTATGATGAGATGATAAGTTTTATATTATTAAAATTAACTTAATGCAGTGAGCATAACTTTTCAAAAGAAAAACTTTACTCATATATCGTCGTTGATGACATTCAGTATTTTTATTTTTCTGGAAAAATTCAGAAAAACAAAACAAAAAAACAATTCTCTATTGAATTTAGAAATTATTTTGTATGTTGGATTTATTGTTTAGAATAAAAATATTGTCATTCTTTTCATTTGTAGATGCATTTTTTTTGTCAAATCTTAGAACCGCTCAGATTGATTAGAAATTAAATTAAAACTCAACATGGGAAATTATTGACATAGTACTTTTTGGAGAATTAACAATGATTTACCTACAAGGATGGGCTACGCTAAGGCTAGGGCGTGAAGGTTGGGTCAAGACGAGAAAAAATATCGCAGAGACACGGTGGTCTATCTTCCCCTCTTCAAGCGGAAGGGGCAATTTTCTAAAAAATCGACTTGAAATAGAAAAAAAAATCATGAAAAATCAATGTCGAAACTTAATTCTCTTTTTAAATCAATTTGATATAGTTTTAGAAAATTTAATTTTTAAACTCAATTTTTTTCGTAAAAATAAACAAAAATAAAAAACTGGTACAAACTAATTTTATTCAGAATGTTCCGTTATTAATTAAGATTTTCGTTTTTAATACTGAATGCTCTTAACAATTTTAACTCAGTCTAGTTTTGAGAAAATCGAAAATATTAAAATCTACTTCACTACTTTTCTAAATGGAAATAGAATCTTTAGAGCGAAACTTAAATAACAGATTAAAGTTACATTAACAAAAAACAACGATTTTTTAAAACTAGAAGACATTGAAGCATCTGGTTTTCAGTGTCTGACTTAAAATTTATAAGAGTATAAAATAAAAACAGAAATATTATTCAATAACGAAAATTTTTTAACAAAACTATTTTGAACAATTTTTTTTTTTTTGAAAATTAATTTTTCCAAAACTATTGATTGGCTCAGAATTTAAAAAATATTTATTATGTAAATCATTCATCATAAAAAATTAGAGAAAATGGTAAAGAAACTCAAAAATTACTAAAAACAACTCCTAAAAAGGTTTGAGCTCAAAATAAAGAAAAAATATATGCATACTAAAAATTTAAAAATATTGTAGAGCCTTTTTTTAAATAAATTTTTATTTACGTATACAATTTCGTTAACATAAAACAATGTGCATGACTGATTTGCACGAACTTAACAACTACATATTTAGCTTAACCTTAAAGATGTAATTTAATATCTTTAACGAAAAACTGTTAGTCAAAAGTTCTAAAAAATTGCTACTTTCGTTGAACTTCTTTGTTTTAAAAAAAATTTAAATTTTCTTAAATGCAATATTGTTTGTAATATTTAGATGCATCAAATTAAAAAATCATTGTTATGATCGGTCAAGTAATAAAAAATGTATACGTGAATAAATTAAAAATAATGCAATTTTCTCAAAAAAAAAAAAAACAAAAAAAACAAAAAAAAAAGACAAAAAAGACAAAAAAGAAAACAAAAAAAAAACCTACTTCGGAAGTTTGTTTTTTTTTGGCAAAAAACCTGATACGCAGTTTTCATGGAATAATTACATTTACGAAATTTAATTAATTTCAAACAACATTAAAAAAAAACAACGAAATGTTTTTTTTTCAGCTACCTGTTTTTGAGCTACAGTTGAATTTCCCCTCTAACGAATCACACCAAAATACAAATTTTGAAATACGTTTTCGATCACTTAATTTATTAATATTTATTTATTTTAACTTATTGAGGGCTACTTTTTAATTCTTTTAAATTTTTTTGAATAAAATATTAAATTGGAATTTTATTTAATATTTTTCTTCTTTACCCAAAATCCTTATAGAACATTTTTTGTGCCGAAATCCGGGAAGGTATATAATAACATGAAATATCACATAATTAAATTTTTAATAGTAATAATTAATTAATAATAAGAAATTCTTGTTAAATCAAAAGAATCGAATAGAGTCATCAAATAAAATTTCACTTGCCAACATGCAGCCCCTTTAAGCGTTTCTAAGGGTTTGTTAGTTAGTTTAAGTACCAACTTAATAAATTTCTTTTATAACTCGGTAAAACATTCCATTAACTACCGTTGAGCGGCCAATGGGAAGGTCAAAGATTTCTTCAAATATCGTATACTTAGCTTTTATTCATTTATTTTGCGACAAAAAAAAATCTAACTGAAATCTGGACTTATAACTCTCTCAGACGGCAATAAGTTAATTCTCCATTTATGTAAGATTTCGAAAGCTTATTTAATACTTTATCCGCTACAGGGTTGCTCTTGCTTCTTCGAATTAAAGTCATCAGCAGTCACTTTCAGCGTGAATATATGTACAATTCTTTCGAAACCAAATTCTAGTTCTATGAATGTGTTTTCCTTCGAAAATATAAATTCAATTTTAATTAACTTGTTGCTAATAAGTGTTTAAAATCAAAACAAATTAAATGTCTATTTATTTATTTTTTTATAAATCAGTCCTTTGTATAAATATAACTCTTATCAAAACTAAAGCTAATAACATTATATAAGTCCCAATACCTAATCAGATACAGCAAAACTCTGCTCTGTCTAAAATCATAAATTATTTCTCTGAAAACTGATTAAGTGTAAATAAACATCAAGATGATAAATTTATACGATGCCTCCATAAATTATACTCAAGAAATCTAAACCTATCCTAGAGAGAGGTATTGGTTTAAGTATAAATATAATTTAAGCTTGTGACCTAAATAATAAGTAGCAAATTATAAATCCATGAGTATATCGTTGGACAGGAGGACAAGAGTGGTTTTAGGGTGGAAATGAATATTGTGCCGATTTTAGATGATCCTCTATTCTATATAGGCTCTATGTACCATATATGAATTCAGATTATCTATACATTTCTCATAAAGTGTTAGGGATACATGATGTTTTTTTTTTTTGTTAAATATAGATACTCTTTTATGGTACAAAATACAAATACAAATACCTACATAAAACATCAATTGGGGGCGAGATGAATATACACACATTTTACAGTTTCGAGATGAAAACAATTGCAGTTCGTATTTATGTACTTTATATGTATTTAATATTCCACCTATACCTAACGAAAAGTTATGATGAAAAAAATCTGATTGACTTCATTACATAAAGAATCTTTTATAAGAATTTATACATCAATTTTTTTATCTCAGAAAAAAAATATATTCAGTACTTTAGTCTTGAATGTCGGTAACATACAAGTACGTACATACATATATTGCTTTGTACCGACAAAGGAAATGTTCTTTGATATATTATTAGTATGATGAACAGAATACGCACAGACGGTATGACGAAAACCCTTTTTTAACATCTCCGGTCATCGTAATATTATTTTTGATTAAAATCATGAATTTTTTCCAGACGAAGCCAATATTTGCGTAAAAATGTCGGTGGTAAAGATCTGTGTTTTCCTAAATTTACAGTCCCATCAGAATGATAGAACATACCTACCGAATAATTTTAAAATAAATAATAAACCAAAAATACCGAAAATTTGCATGAATGTAGTTCTGGAAGGAGCAGGACGATATTATAATTTGGTTCTTCATTTGAAATTATTGTGGATAAGGCCCCGGAGGAACCGTGCCAAGGCCTTCCTCTGCATGCATATTTTGTTCACCTTAAATTCATGAGCGAATTAAAAAAAAAATTGGTGCTTCAGTTTTTTCACCAGCAAGGCGACGGAGGGGCCTTGCCCTGGGCCATTGGCTTTTATATCTAAAGTGCTTCTAATAAGATGGGCCTGGCTGATGGTTTTCCAAAATTTACGAAATATTTCGCAGTTGAATTTAGGGACATATTTGACTATCAATTTGAAATACCATTTCCATACGCCTGAAATTTTTAGCGCCCCGAAACTAATAAAATAAGCCTCATTGTTGATGAATTCTGCCACTTTTTATATGAAAAAGTACCACCGTGGTTTTTGTGATTAGAAATTCTAACAGTACGACCCGTGAGAATCGCTTGAATAAATACAAATACTGCATTCTTTAAATAATAATAATAATATTTGTCTTGTACAAATTCTATATCCAAAAGGGACCTACTTTAACTTTCAAAACAGATATTTAATACCATCATTACTTAATTTTTTGTTATATTTCTACATAATTAACTGGTCTGACCTTATAGCCTTCATTTTTAGCCTGCCTTGAGAATTACAAAAAAAAAATATTATCTTCAATTTTGTATCCTTCTGTTGGATTTTATTTCCATGGCACGTTTCTTATTCGCTTAAAAGTTGGCGACGACGACGATGTCTTCGTTTACTCTACGCTGCGCCGTCACCACCCGTTATGTCACCACCCACTAACATGACAACAGCTACCATTGCTTCTTTTCTTCTTTGTATATTAAATCTATTTTTAAAAGGAATCGTGTTCAATTAACATTCAAGGGCAGTTTCTTTTTTTTTTTATTTTACTTCATTTTGAGAACATACAAAAAAAACTCCTACCTAAGTAATATTCGTAAGTAATTGACGTAGGCGGCAGGTACATACCAACATCTAAATTGATATTTTTCATAGATAAGACAGGTTACACAAAACTTGTCAAATAAAAACATAAATTTATATTGAAATTAATTAAAAACAAAAAAAAAAATAATAGAAAAATATAAAAAAAAAAACCTATAAGGTGGAACAAATAATTTTTCGTTTGCAAAATAAAATAAATACATTTAACAATTTTCAAGGACATCTCAAAGAGAAAGTTACAGGGTGATTTACTATCTTACCACATTATACTTTTATCATGATCTTTTTTCTACTTTTTTCAAATAGTTATTGATTAAATCAACTCCACCGGGAGAAATGCCAACTTTCTGCCAAGTTTAGTCAAGGCTATGGAAAGTTTTTGGTAGGTAGGAAAAAACTTGTCAAAAACTCGTAAGGCCCTTGCTAGTAAAAACTTGTTGGCTCGTTTTGTTATCTCGTCAGAAATACTCCATATATACGAGTACAACAGAAACAGAAATCACCAGTAAACCTCCCTAGCATCTATGTCAAACTTTCTAGGTGCTCGTTAGAAACTAGCTTGTTTATCCAAATGGCGGGACATAAATTTGAATAGCATTAATAACAATTCTCTCGAGAGGGATTTATCTATTTTATCGTTACTTCTATAAGAATATCTTAGTTAAAACTGTATTCGCCCTGTAAATAAATAAAAAGAATCCAGGGTGATTTACTGTCTTACCACATCAAACTTGTAGATATCATGATCTTTTTTCTACTTTTTCAAATAGATATTGATTTAAACAACCCCGCCTTGAAAATGGCAATTTTTTGCTAACAAGTTTAGTCCAAGTCTTAAAGAGTTTTCAGCAAGGAAAAACTAGACGAGTAAAACTTGTCAAAAACTCTTAAGGCCCTTGCTATTAAAAACATGTTGGCCAAGTTTTGTTATTTCATCAGAAATAAAAAAGATTGTATTGGGAATTACGCCCTAACCACTGGGCGTACGGAACTGATAAGTCTGGAAATTCCTAGAATCAATCAGCCCTATCGCGAAAGAAATTTTCCCGGAGTTTTTTTTCATTTTGGGAAATTTGATATCAGGAATCATCTTCAAAAATATTAGGGAAAATATTCCTTTCAGCAAAATAGCTATCATGAATAATTTTTCCAGGGAACTTTTTTTCCTTATATCACTGCAAACTTTTCCCAATTAAGTTTTTGGGGAAAAACTTTTTCGTGGGAGATTCGCAATGGAAAATATTCTTTCCCCGGTATTTTTTGTTGTTCCGGGGAAAAAAGGTTCCCTTTAAATTGTCGATAGGGCTGAATATAAATAACGATTTTTGTTTTTAATATTTTTGTCTCTCTAGTTAAGTGGCACAAAACTTCGGATTTCTGTAGTAACTCCTCGCTTATCCCTTGTTAGCATCTATTTTAAACTTTCTAGATTGGTTATTCTGGTGGCGGGACAGAATTTTGGATCGAAATTGCTATAGCTATTTTATTTTCACTTCTATAGGAGTATCTAAGATAAAACTGTAATCACCCTGTAAATTGAATACATAGAATCTAAAGGACAAATACAATTTGTTTTGGTTATTTGTGTAAAGAGGACAAAAATTGAGGTCAATCGATACATAGAAACCTACCATTGGCATTGACAAGGATTCACATTCAGTAAAAGATAAAAAAAAAACAACGTCGCAGTATATGTTATTAAAGCTTATCGATGGCGAGATATGATGTTCTAAATATTATATATATATGTGATTGTAAATTTTCTTGGCTACTAAAGAGCGATGACATCAAGTGGTGAAAATATATACCAGCTATATAGTTGTATTTGTCATCATTTCAAAATTAAAATGGATAACTTTGCATGTAGTCAACATTTTACATATATGTATACCGAAAAGTTATGGAAGGACAATGACATTGCATATATTATACAGTAAACATTTTATATACAAAAAAGTTACGGTTGTATATATATAAATATCGAATGGAAAGAGAATGACAAGATAAAAGAGATATTATGGGTAAAACGTTTGTGTAATCAAAGACAGACTACTGATGGCAGGATGTCTGAATGTGACTTGAGGTCATTTATGTATTTAATTTAAAAGAATGATAAGATCTGAACATGTTTTAGGGTATGCCTACATACATTTTATAAAATATAGTAAATTCTGGAATTCCGTTTGGTTCGGAAAAAGTGGTACTTGCACAAAAAAAAATCTTTTCACAATCGGTCTTTTGTCGCCTCAAAGTCAAGTAAAGTCTTAAGTGTATTTTATGTACGCATACAAATAATTTTCATGTCAAAAAGGGGATAGTCTATATCCGCTTAAAGGTACCGGCGTTAAACATTCCTTTGATAACTGTTGTAGGTATGCAAACATAGGGAAACCGCCCATTGCTAAGCTTGTAATATAAATGGATATAAAAAATTCTATATGTATGGACATTTTGTTTATGTGCTCACTGACTGAATTTTTTGGAATTTTAATTTATGTAGGGTAAAAGAGGGTAACCCTGAGTAAGGATCAAAAAACTATTTTATAAACGGAATGTCGTAGAATTTGATTTGTAATTTTTGTGATTCTTTTGTTAAACATATAAAAAATACAGGGTGATTCGATTTTTGGGAAAATTGAAAATAACAAAAATAAATTTTCCTTAACTTGACTTAAACCCGTTGTTTAGGTTGCTAGATCCTATTTCACAAACAAAAAAAAACTAGTTAAGTAGATTTAGTTATGTATTTTAAATTTTGTCAATAACTAGAAAACATTTTAGCATTCGGTTTTCTGTTTTTGAGTAAAAATTAATAAGAGCATTGAATTTGAATTTGAACAAAAATAGTACTTAATTACGTAAAATTTTGGAAAAATTAGTTTGAATTTTGTTTGTTATTTTGATTGTGAAGATAAATTTTTCCAAAACTGTTCACTAAAACAACTTTATTCAAAGAGAAAATAAAAGAAGAAATTTATGGCTCTACAAAAAAATATAGCATTGTGATTGTTAGTGTTACAGTTGTTTTTTAATAATTTATTCATGTTTTTTTACGTCATTTTTTTTAGAAAATTACCCCTCCGAGCCAAACGACGGGAAATAGACTCTCCCTCCCATAATAACTTTTTTCTTGCCTTGTCCAACCTAAACGCCCTATCTTTTCGTCACACCTTTTACAAATCACTCTCTATATAGTGAACTTTTTTGAAAATCCCACATCCTCTTATGGTGATCTTGAAAACAAAATTAAACTGAACAATTAATGAAATTGACTGACATTGACTGACATTTGCTTGACCAATTATGTATTAACCTTTCATTACGTATTTACCTCTTATGATGGTGATTTTGAAAAAAATCTAAAAATTTATTAAGAAAAAAATCTAAAAATTTATTAAGAAAAAAATCTAAAAATTTATTAAGAAAAAAATTTCAAAAATTATTAAGAAAAAATTCTAAAAATGTATTAGGAACAAATTTTGGGCGGACCAATATTGAAATTAAAAGACATTTTATGACCATTAAGTGACCTTATAACTTGAATGGCATATTTCTTTTTGAATATCCCACAGATAATGAGCTAATATCTGCTAATTTTGACGTTAAAAAAAAACTGTAAAAACTCATAAAAACTAGCCTATTTAAATTACTGGAACTAAACTGACATTCTATGACCAATTAGGTACTGACTTTTTAGATGTTTTTTTTTTTTTTTTTTTAAATTCCACGGAACTTCACCTACAACGACAAATATAAACACACTTGTATTCAAGGGGCGATGTCCCTTTTTTGTCAATATTTATCTTAAACTCACATTGTCCCCGCACCACAAAAGTGCTACATCTCATCAAAAAATTATGTTACAAAGATATTAATTTATTACAGTTAAAACAATCCTTTTTACGTCTTTACATATTATAATGAATCGCCACACCCCAAGCGATGTGCTCCAAAGTAACTGCGAATTGAAGGCCTCGGATTTTTTTTATTTGCTTTTTAAGGTAAGTATAGGTTTCGTGTAAAAAGAAATTTCGAGGTTTTAAATTTTAACTTAACATACAAATGATAAAGAAGTCCAAAATATTAGTTTTTAGCCTCACTGAGCGTTGTTCGTCTGTCTTGTCTGTTCATTCATGTGTTCATCGAGCTAGAGCCTAAACGAGTGACTCTTATTTGGATAGCTACCATGTAATGACTTTTTAACTTTTGCGAATTTTCTCAAAAACGACTCTAACGATTTTAATTTAATATACAGAGTGTCCCGAAATCACCACCACAGAAGAAAACCATGAGTTCCTGAGGTTATTTCAAGTCAAAAAACTTAAGAGTAATTTTCTCGTTTTCGCTCCGTTTCGACTTATAACGGTTTTTATGATTTTTATTCTTTTTTCTTTTAACTGGCTCTAACTTTGCAAATCATTCATTTCATCCTTTCTCGACTGATGTGAAAGTTACAGAACGTAGGCACTGGATTTTTGGCGATAATGATGTGAAAGACACAACCATTTTGTTCTCATTTCGCAAACAGGTGCTTGTAAAAATAATTAAGAAAAATCAATCAAACAAGAAATTTATTAGGGACTTTTGTTTGTTTCTCTTTAAAAGTGTCATTGTATTCATTGACATACTTTTTCAATGCCTAACTAACGTTGTTACCTTTAAACCACAGGAGCGAGTTCCTGCGATCAAGTTATGTACATATTTAATTTTATTAATTATGAGAAATCTTAACTGAATCGTAAAATATAAATCAATAGTTTTCTTTTTACCTGTAATTTTGTCATATTATGTAAAGACCTAATTAATTTGTTTTGCTTACCTGAAAAGAAAGAAGAAAAAAACATAAATTAATTCAATTGTCATTTATAATCTGTCAGCCGTAAAAAACACAACAAAAAAAACTATAAATTTCAATCATAAAATTCTATATCAAAACTGCTATAGAGCTCGCCTATAAATTGCCCCTGTTGCCTGAATTGAAATATTAATCCAGACAAGTAGCAAATTTTCCCAGAAGACACATTATATACCCATAAAGTAGATCATTTGCAAAAACGTGCACCTAAATAAAATTTCCTAACCATTTGCTGTGTATTTGTTCTGATGAAGGTTATACTCGGGTTGACGTTCTTATTATTTTTATATATATGTATATATTTTTTTTATTACATATTATTATTCCCACCCAGTAGTAATTTTTTTGTTTTTAGGCGCGTGTGTCTGGGGTTTGAACTATAGGACTGACACAAAGCTTCGACAGAAATAATACAAAAAAAAAAAAAATTGAAGAAGGTTCAAATTTCTGTACTGAAAAACCTTAAATCATTTATGTAAACAAATTCAAGCCACGCGTGCTGTAAACACAAAACTTAATGCCATTGGAGCTCCTTCTTCGAGACTATCACGCCGCCAAAAGCTGATGTCTCTCCTCATATTAAAATGCTCTCCATTTTCTGTCAAGTCCATCAGTCTAACTATAAATGGATAAATGAAGATGACACTATCTGCAAAAAAAAGATGATTAATTCGCACCAAGGGAAGATAAAAAGTTTAATAACAATCCTCGTCGTTTGCGTCATTCGTATATTATTATCAGAAGAGTTGAAAAGGTGAATTTCACATTTATCTGAATAATTTATGTTTTATTTTATTTATTATATATTTTGTTATTTAATTTAATCTTTTTTGAATTTATTTTAATTTATTTTTTTTTGTTTTATTTTATTAGACATTCATTTTTTATTTTATTTATTTATTTTATTTAACATTCATTTTTTTATATTATTTTTTTTTTTTTAATATTAATTTTATTTTATTTAAATTTTGTATTATTTATTTTTTTTTATTTATTACCAATCAGCTTTTTTATTTGTTTTTTTTTTTTTTTTTTATTTTTTAACTAAAAGAAACTATATTCAATATTTTTAAGTTTTCGGTTTTTGCAGAATATTTAATATTGATCACTTTACTCCTATTCTGTTTGACTAGTGAAATTCAATTCAAAATCATATAACTGTTGAAACAAAGCGCCTCCGTTTCATGCGGCAATACACTTTGTTGGTTTTGAAATTCAATGATTTATGGTCTACACGCGCCTGGGTATTGGCAGAATGGGGCTTGTTTGAACATACATAATTGCTTCAAAGAGATCAAATATATAATACGAGTAGGTATATTGGCTGGCATGAATATTATTATCAGCTTCAACAGCCGCAGCCTTGGTCTGTCTGGACTTATGAGCGTCAATATTAATGCGATGGTCAGCAGTTTTTTTTTTTTTTTTTGATTAATTAACTCTGGTGGTTGTTTTTTACTTGAACGTGTTAAATACAAAATACTCATATTGTTAATTAATTCAATTTTCTAGACTCACATTTGGCTGCCACTAAATTGTCCTTGTATTTTTTTTTTATTTATTAAGTGAAAGATGCTCAAACAAATATTCGGGTTCAAAGCAGATCGCATTAGGAATTGGAATTAGAAATTTATGAAAATTTAATGTTTTGCAATAAAGACTCAGTAATAGGCAATTAGTTTATGAGAAGAATATTAAGAAGGCTTTTGAGTGCGAAGATTTAAAGACCTTGTATATGAGTGTTGCAAAATATTGCTAGAATTTCTGTTCTAAAAAAAGGAAAAAAAAATGGAATTAATTTGTAGGTTATAGTACCGAAAATATGTTTCTCCAAAAAAAATACTACGGTGACTAAAAGCACGTTTTTTGACATTGAAATTAAAAAACCACCTATTCGAAAACTCAAAAGAAAATTTTTGTGTAAAAACATTATTTTTGATAGTGCAGTTTGCTTAAGTTATTGTGGGGGGCGCAACTCTCTAGTAAAAATAATCGGGTTATCTATTGAAAAATCAGAGATCTTATTTGTAAATGTCAAATACCTTTGCAAGAAAATTGACTGACGTTGAGTAATCAGGTTTTGAGCAAGTAGGACGATTGCATATTGGAGATAGCAATATCTGCGTCAAGAAATTACAAACATTTGAACTGTCGTTAATTTGAAATTTCGAAAATGGGCTATTTGTCTTAAGCACATCCTCAAAAGAACCCTAAATTTGAACCACCACTTTTTATTTTGTAAGATAAAAGTAGAAAAGACAGATTTTTTTTCATTTTCTCTTGAAAATATGTCAAGGCAAAAATTTAACAAAAAAAAATTTAATACTTTTTTTCGTAATAGATTCTAAATTTGTGTCAACATTATAAGCTGTCTGCTTAAGTGTATTTTTCTCCACATCACAGCGGCGGTGTATGTAGGTACCTACTCGTAAGAAAAAAAAATTTATAATCTTCTTTGTGCAAAATTGCTTAAGCTTTTCTTTCTTCCAAAAATAAAATACAGTTTTTAAATAACCTACACAAAATACTGAATTTTCTACAAAAACAGAATTCATGATACTTTTTGGGAAATACTTAACACATACAAATAAAGCTCTCCAGTTTTAGTTTTATCAGAAATTTTTAGAATTGAAAGTCTAATTATTCTCCTAAACTATTTTCCTTCCGAGGAAATATTTATTAGAATCCTTAACATTTTAAACATCATTGACGTTGGATATATTTTGGCCTTGAATTGTGGCGTTAGGCAATAACGCCCAGAATCGATTTGGAAATAACGCCGTTATTTAAAAAAAAAAAAACGGTTTAAACGTTATTTCCTTGGGCCTTATTGCCTAACGCCTAGAATTGTGTATACATTTTGAAGTGTTAGTCAAAACATTTCTTCGGGGAAATACATATCTTCATCTATGGGCTATGGCCCGCATAATTAGCACAAAAACTACTTCCATTCAACGCCAAGTTAATCGGATTTTATCTCTCCCGACTCCTTTCTTCAGACTTATTTGATAGAAAGACTGCTTTGACGATGACCTCTTAAATAAAAAGAAATATTTGCAATGAAATTCGTACAGAAAATAACTAGCCAGCGTAATGTTTAACGAATGAACGAATAATGAATATATTCCTCTAATTTGCAAAAAAGATTTAAAAAAGTTATATATAGCAAAGTTTTTGCTCCATTAGGTACTTAAAAAGCAGCAGATGATAATCGACAATGATACAAAATGAATCAGACCGCGAACCAGCTTATTTAACGTCAAGGGTTTCTACAACATAGATAAGTATTTGAAATAGCAAAAGGCACACAAAAAATACCGTCAATGTTCTTTGCAACTTTAATGAATCATAACTTTATTATAATTCTATCATATCTACTCGTATGAAACTTTTAATGTTTTTTTTTTTAAATGCACAAACAAAAGTCATGGTTGTTATAATCTCATAAATTTTTTATATTTGCATAACTTTACAAAACTATTTCCTCTTAAAAAAAAGGGAGGATTGAAAACAATTATTTACTTATCTTAAGCTAAAACCTTTTTCCGTTTTCCCATTAAAAATAATCTAATATAAAAAAGAATAGATAAAGTAAACATACATTATTTGCAATCACCCATCCGGTATATGCCATCAGCATTTTTATAGATACCTTTTTTCTACATCAAAATACCATCATCACTTTAACCTTTCAACAAAAATTGAAGAAGGAAAAACAAAAATAATAAAAAAAAAATACTCCTTTGATGGAATTTGATTGAAAATTAAATTTTCTTTTGGAAGAAAATTTTCCAACCTCCTTACCGAAATAAAATAAAAAGAGGAGGTATGAAGGTATATACAATTATACATATACCTACAGAATTTTTAATGGAATTAAATTGAAAAGTGCATGCATGACGACATCATTGAAGACGTATGCGCTTCAAAGGGCACTGCACCCAAGCTTGAAGTGTGCAGTGTGTTTTTGTGTATATATGCTGGATCTGGATGCAACGTAAATACTTATATAATAATGTATAACAACAGCTACTCTCGCTTATATATACAACAACATATACAGATATAAAGGCACGGAGTTGATTACAATTTTATATCTACCGGTGGGATTAGATGGGTGGCTTTTATGTTCGCGGAATAACAATGACTCTTACAACTTGCGAGGCAGCTAACACAAAAAAAAGAAAGACTTAAAATTCACCCCGAAGTATATCTAAATCGAAACAAAAAAAAAAAATAAATATATAAATCGTATGAATATGTCGCGATGATTTGCTTATAAATAAAATATTTCTATTCAAAAAAAAAGGGAAACCGTTGGGGAACGTTAGAAGATACATCCTGAAAAGGTTCATTTATTTTTCTATCAATTATTTATTTTATTTATTTATTTTTAGAAAATGACTTTAAAGAGATGTCAATTTAACAGTCTTGTTTATTTAAATGTTATGTTTTATACACCCTTCAGGGCTAGAGCCCCGCGTTTTGTTCTAATTTTTAAGCTTGAATGACTTCGCTGCCGTTGTTCTTTCGACCAACAACGCAATGGATATAAAAGTGATCTCACCCTCTAGTGCCCATTTACATAGTGCTTTCGGTTGTTTTGAGTGCGGTTTTCCAAACTTCACTTTTTTGCCATTTTTCAGCCATTTCTTTATAATTTTGACCAAAATAATGTTTTCTACGTCACTTTTTATTTATTTAAAATTATTTTATTCGTAATTTCCATAATGTTACCGTTCGATAGATGTGCTACGTATATATATCGCCGCCTGAGTACTTAAGTGCTACATAGACTGGCAATGAGTATGCAAAAGTGGTGTAACTAATTTTTCTTTGAAATTATCTTTATTTTGTCTAAACTTTATAAGAGCCGAGCCGACCATCTCGACTTAATCCTCTTAAATCATTGCCAATTTTGCACTCACAGGCGGTAAAAATATCTATTTCATTGAGACTACTGAAAAAGAGGATGCTAATCGATAGCTTTAGTCAAAACACTTACAAAATCACTGGTCGGAAAAGTCCATTAAGGTTGAAAATGTACTTTTTCCGGTTTTTTTAGAGGCACAGAATTAAAAATTGGCAACACTGTTTTCTATGACAGCCGATTTGACAGTTATCGTTTGTTTTAAGATCAGTTTAGTTTCACAGTTTTTGATTGTTTGAAGTTAGTTTGGTTTGGCAATTCATCATGAATAAATTCACGCCGCGCCGCCGGAGCGATGTTTGCAAATTTTTCAAATTTATTTTGAAACACATGGTTCAGTTCGAGAAAACTCTTCTGGCATTTTACTTTGAAAATTTTGTTCAGTAATTAAGCAAACTTTTGATTAAATGGCTACTTATATAAAAAAACAGAATTGCCGCGATGATAATTCACAAGCTATTGTCGAAATACCAAGACATTCAGAAAAAATCACCGTTTGGTGCGCTTTATGGACCGGAGCTGGTTGATTAATATGTCTTCAAAAATTATTATGGTCAGAAAGACAGATCGATATCGAAACCATTTCATCAATCTTAGCAGATGAATCCAGCAGGCCCTTCTAGACAAGAGATAAATCGGTGCTTCCAATGACACTGGTGGGCTTGAAACTTCGAT
This sequence comes from Epistrophe eligans, assembly GCA_951394125.1. NCBI lineage: Eukaryota > Metazoa > Arthropoda > Insecta > Diptera > Syrphidae > Epistrophe > Epistrophe eligans. Next base: position 99,862,162 of record OX596028.1, on the reverse strand, counting down.
ACCGATCCTGGAAACAGCTCAGAGGCAAAACACTAAAAAGACCGATAGGTCACAAGGAATCGAAAATGCAAAGAAAATAGCCTTTGAGTGGACAACAAGCGCAGAGGAGTGGTAATGCAGATTGCAGTGGTAGGACTAGGACTAAACTGTGGAGCTGACAGTCAAAATTCTATAGAACTAGCTTGGTCACGGTTATATTCAAGCTTTGAATAGGGTTTGCCTGATAAAGTAACAATATTACTCGGTTAATAACTATCAACCAAGTTTATGCTTTTCACAAGCAAGTCTTCCAAAATTTTAATTTAAAAGATTTCCCACACTTTATTTATAAAGGGTGTCTCAGAATAAATTTCCGCCATTTGTGTAGTAGGGAGATAAAAAAACAATTTGACAAAAATGATAGCAATTCTTGTCCATGACCCCAAATTAATGTTCCTGGACTTTCACTCTTACGCAATGCATTGATATTGAAATTTAAACAGCTGGTATTTGGACGACGACCAATGTGTTTAGCATGATCAGTTGATCGAGCGTCAGTAAATTTTTCAATTACTTTCTTTACAGTTGACGAAGAAGTAAGATCAATATTGCTATATTTTGAACTTGGAAACTTTCATCATTTTTTTTACAAATTGTTCAACAATGAAAACACGTTGTACATAATGCTCCAACTTTACTAACACTAAACTACTCAACTATAGCTGTCAAATTGTTTTTTTTTAGGGTTGCCAACATTTTATTATAAAAAAAAGGCGGAAATTTAAAATTTTGCGTTTATTTCGAGGTTCTAATCAAAATTTACACTACGATTATGGAGAAGTCCGAGAAATTTGATTTCTTCCCTAGTAGGTTTGTGTGTCCGTTCTTTCACTATAATTTGAGCTAGAGCCTAAACGGGTGAATCAATGGGCTTCAAATTTGGTACAGAGCTTCTTTATGTGATTTTCTAGATGGGAAATTGATTTTAGCTCATCTAAAACGGGTAACTGCCATACGATGATTTTGATTTTTTTTTAAATTTTCTCTAAAACGGAGTTTACGATTTTGATTAAACTTTGTACCCGTTTTGACCAAAAGTAATTCGAAGAAAACTGCATTTCAGGTTTTTAACCTAAAAATCATATTACGGAAAAAGGTCCTTTGTAACAATTGCCTTATTTTTATGTTATAGTCACTTTATAGCTTTTAAATAGCTTGAATGATTTTTTTATAATTTTGCAATTCGGTGCTTCTTAATAATTCAAACAATATTGTATTTAAAAATTTTGAAAATAATTTTTTTTAAATAAAAAATCTACTACTCTTTATTATGGTTGTTAAACACAAGACCAAGTTCGTGCGCTCCACCAGTGCTATTTTAATAAATAATATCATATTTCATAAATCCAATACATTTCCTTGTAAAAGAGTAAAAGAAGGATCCAGAAAAGCATATCTACTGTTGAAGAGTTATGCTCCATTAGGGCAACTTGCAAGTTTATTAAATCCATATCATAAAATTGGAATTAGAACATCGCACAAAGGTGCAACAAACTATCATGATAAGGTGAATAATAATCAAGTTATGTATGTTGTGTTCTAGTTCTAGTGGGTCGTTATCAAACTATACCTTAGCTGAGGATATGCCACACCTTTTTTGAACTGCCTACATTATATTTAGAACAACTTAATTATACAATAAATTTCAAAAAACCTGCAACAGACTTTCCCAGAAATTCACTATATAACCATCATGAGTTTTCTTTGCAAGGAAACAATCAAGCAAGCAGAAACGAAATGAAACGAAATGAAAAAATAAAATTGTTTAAGAAATTACAAAATTTATGTTGTGATAAATCTTGTAATAGCAGAAAGGTCGAAACCGCGTATTTTTGCTTTGCTCCAAGTATTTCTCTGGTCGTCGCAATCGTTGTATGTCGTCGTCGTCGTTGCAGGATGCTTTGGAATAATTGCAGAATTACTCTTTGAAAAGTTGTTATGCGAATCTGTCTAGACACTCGAAGGATACTTTTGCGGATAAGAGGGTATGGGAATAAAATAAAAGGGTTTTGGGTATAAGCGAGAGGGAGTGAATGATTAACGATTTAGAAAATGCTGCTTTTAGGGGTTGTTGAATTTTTGATGTGCGCTTTCATAGAAATAAATATGCGATAAGGGTGAAGAGTTTTAGTATTTATATATCTACATACATAAATAAATATCTTCAAATTATGTAACTCTATATTTTGTAAATGCAAAAAGCAGACGGAATGTGTTTTGTTTTTTTAATTCAAATAATTCAGAATGGATTAGGGCAGAATATGGTTTATACTTTTGAATTTACCCATCAATATTAAATGGCGTAGACATTTTTAAAAATTTGTTGAATTTTCTCAAGCTTTATACCTAGATTTATATTATCAGAAAAAGTATCATCCCGGCTGAGTTGATACCGGAAGTTTTTAGCATTTACTTATAGAATAACTTTCTGATTGAAATTGGCATCTTTTTGGAGTTAATTAGGGTGGTAATCAATACAATAGCAGCTATACACGGTTATATGTTCACCAGCTGCATATATTTAACAATGGATGAAGACTTTTAAAGATTGGTAGGTTAGGTAATCTTATAATCAACGCCAACAAGTAAAGTTTATGACGGCAAGTTTAATGGAACCTCTGGAAAGTATGATTTTTTTTTATCAGACAAACAGACAGACAGAAGCACTTTCACTATACAATGAAAATTAATTTATTAAGGTTCATTTTAATAGCATTTAGCTAAGCATTAGCAGCCACACAGCAGGACTAAGTGATATAAATCTGATCCATTCTTTCATTTAATTTTTTGTTTACTTATAAGGTTCACAAAATTTTTTAAGACTTATAGGCACTTTAAAAAGAAGCTTTAGGTCAAGGCAGCTTGTATTTTCTTTATAAAAAATAAGACACAAATTATTATTGATGACAACATACCCAAAAACCTTTAAAGCTCAGCGAATCAATGTAGCTTACCAGACTGATGCCCGTTTTTTTTTTATTACTTTCTTATATCGCAATTCCAAACAATAACCAAAAGTTCAAAACAAAACAAAAAAAAAAAACAAAATAAAACGAAATTCCTTGCGTTGCATTGGGGGAAGTTTATAGAATGAAAAAAAAAACTCCGGGTCAAAGAACCAAAAGACATATAGAAAACATCATTAAAAATAATAAAACAAAAAAAAACATATTTTGTATTGAAAAGAGAACCATCACACCGCTTCGCCGTCGCCGTCGCAAATATCTACAAAAGGAACACAAAACAATACAAAAAAAATTAATAAATTATGAAGAAGCACCAGCGTTGTCGATCTCTTCGTCTAATCGTTATAGTCGGTCGGTCTATCAGTCGAATCGGTTTGGTTTCCTTTTATTTTACTTCTTTTTTTTTGACGGTTTGTTGCCTTTTTGCATTGGCATCTCCATCAGACAAACATTGTACATATACATTATACAACTCCTGCAGTCGTGGTCCGGGACCCTTGGGCATACGTTATACCGCTTGAAAAAAAAAATACTCCTTCTATATGTGGTAGATTCGTTTATTATCTCTTCATAAAAAAAAATACAGAAAAAGCGGGAAAATTGCAAGAACATGAAACATGCCAACAAAAAAAAAGGGGAGCATCAGATGCAGCAGCAAAGTATTTAGGTATGTATCTTTATATTGTATCGCCAGGCGCTTCGGTTTCATCATTCTGACTTCAGTGAGTGTATAATGTGCACAGCGAGCAATCGCCTGGATGGGAAAAATTAAACTCCATATCAATTGATGAAGGACAGATTTTTTTTGTTTGAAAACACCACTAACGCCCAGTTTTTTAGTGCGACATCAACAACGTTTCGAATCAACTCCTGAAAAATGTTTTTCAGTCAATTTAAATACCGATTTTTTTTTGTCGAATTTGGTGAGTTACCTCTAGATTAAAAATTTATGACACATGTGTGTCAAAACGCATCGAAATAGAGAGGGCGTGGAAATCGGCCTTTATATACTCAAATAAAGTGTGGCATACTATGTTTCGATAGTTTTCCATAGTACAATTGATTTTTGACACAGTCACTGCAAAACTGGCCATAAGACTTTTCAAAAACCAAGGAACCAAATTTACCAGGTTTTTTTCGGTTTTTCGCATACAACTTTGCAACATCGCAATCAAAAAGAATTTTAGGTAATTTGTAGATTTCGCAATTCTTTAGAAATAGTTTTGACACTTTTTTTTACGAACGATCGTTAAGTTGTCAAATGGCTTTACATAATACAGCATCAGGTGGATATTGTAGGTGAGGTTAAGACGATTGATGCCTCTGTAGTTTCCACAGTTCAGAGGATCTACTTTTTTGAGAATTGGGCAAACTACACTAAGTTAAATTCATTGGGCATACCAATGACCATTTGAGTTGAGCAAATTGAGTTGGTGCATAAATTTAACCAAGTCAAAGCCTGCCGCTTTGAATAGCTTGGCAGCAACACCATTAGTTCCAGCTCTATGGACTAATTATTTATAAGTATCTTCAAGGCTGTAGGTTTCAAATGGGTTTTTGTCCCATTTGAAATAATGAAAGTCCGAAATCTATTTCGAAACTATTATCCCTGTCAAAAAGGACGTACATACATATATCCCCTTTTTTTATTGAAAATAAGACAAACATACGTCGGAAAGTAAAAGTTCTAAATGTTTTATTGGACAAAAGTCCAAGAATAGAGTTTGGCCTAAAGGGGCAAAAGTCCTTTCGGGACTTATGATGGCTTGGAGACTTATATCCCTACGATTATTCTCACTGCGTCGAAATCAGATGGATGGAATTGTTAGAATTTGCAGAAATGATTTTTCCATGTTCTCTGCATCAACTGCGAGTCTTATAAATGGGTTCCAGGCCTTGGTAATCTAAAGAGTTTCCTTTAAATAAAATAAAAAAAATTGGCAACAACTCGTGTTTTTAGTCCGAAGGAATCGATGAGAACTACAAATTTCTAATGAACCCGAAAGGCTTGTCAACGTCCGGAATAAGCAGAGTAGTCGCTCCTAGAAAAATAATTTCAACCTTTTTATTAGAGAATTATAGATAATGATAACGTTTAAAATTTATATTCGAAAATCCGACATTTTCTCTCATCTACCATTATTATGTTTGCAAAGTAAAGTGTAAAAAGCTTCACTTAAGTTCTGCGTCCACATGCTTGCTTAAAAAAAATTATACATTTTGCAAAAATTTACCTATCCAAATGAAACGGAGTGTATCTCGAAAGACACGAAAATATTGTAAACATATCACAAGCATACGTTGCATTCTTTTTGCATTTTGAAGTCTGCAGCACGATGGACTGGAGATGGTTTGGTGTTTTTTTTTTTTTTTGTATTATTATTAGTTGATTGTCCGAGGTCGGGATTATTTTCAGTGCTTTTTGTGCATCAAATTTTGTGGTAATTTTTGTTTTTTTTTTTTTTGTTCGTATGGAATCCAGTTTAACCAACCATGGGATTGCATTTGATGATGATGAACCAAAGAAGTAAGCCTACAACATTGGAATTCGATTATATTCCGTGATGGTAATGGTATATACATATGTAACTTATATACCTACGAAGGCAAAGAAGAAAATAAAAATTCCATTAAAGGATTCTTAATTAAAACAAGAACAAAAAATAAATCATCCAACCTTACTTCTCAAACAGCATGTTCCTTTTAGATAGAGAGGCAAGGTAAAAGATCATTATCCTTGCTCAGGGTTAAAATAAATATTTAAAAAAAGAAAAACGAAACTACGCCGATATCATCGCGTCTGTTAAAAGAAATCGGGACAAGAGTTCTTTGCACCTGAAGTAAAAAAAAAAAAAAACTATAAGAAAGATAAAACAAGAAGGCATAGCACAGTCAGGTAATAAACGCACGAACTCAATGCCACAGCCTTAAATAGTTTAGCAAGGCACGTACATACATATATACACAAAGAATATAGGGGATTTGTCGACTTAAGAAAAATAAACACATAAAAAAAATAAGACCCAAAGACTTAGCTTCGATTTTTTTTTTTTTTTTTTTGAATCCTTGCGGCACGGCGCGGTATGTCTGGCAGTTTGTGTTGTCTTTATTTTTTACGTTTGGCGTTGCCGTATCTTCTTTTTTTATTTTGTTTTTTGTTAACACGCAACTGGTAGTTTTAATGAGGTCATTGTATTCAAAATCTTGATAGGATTTGCGAGAAAGAACAAACCGAAAACAGAACTGAACCAAGACGGGACAAAGGGACTTTTGGAATGTCGGTTGCAAGAAATAAGGTTAAAGAACGCAAAAGGTTTTTTTTTTGTCTCTGGTAAAGGTGAAGTTGAAGGACCTCGGTTAGATTTTTTTTTTGTTGATGTTGTTGATTGAGATCATACAAACACAGGGAGTTTTTTTTTGCTGATGAATTTATTTATTTATTTTATGGATAAAGCCAGTCAATGATTATACTTGCAACAGAAAACTTCAACTCAAGATCCCCGTCAGATCAGTCACTATTATGTGTCGTCGTACGGTCTTTCAGATATGAAATACATGAGGAAAGTACAATTTGTTGAAGGTCTATTTGGAAATTTTAACTAGTTTTAGTAAAGAACAGATCAATTAATTACTTTTTTGTGGAATTGCACTTACATATTTATCAATAAGAAGAACAAAATTTTAACGATAGAGATCAACAGTCAAAAAGAAAAGGATTCTCGATGAATGTTGTTTATCGATACTCACACTTTTTTCATTGACAGACAAGCTGCATTAAAAGCCATTTCTGCCGTTGAAATCAAATCGAAGCTTGTGACTAGCTGTCGCGAAGAGCTAAAGGTTCTTGGTACACAGCACAACATAAGGCTCTGTTGGGTTCCTGGTCACAATAGTATCCCAGAAAATGAAAGTGCTGACGAAATGGCAAGAATAGGATCAACACTTGATCTTAATCAGCAGACCCAACTGTTCAGCTCCCACCCTGTAATCTAAAACAGTTAATCGAGAACAAAGTCCTAGCCTTAACGAACAGAAGGTGGAACTCGCTTGACACCTGTGCTACTACTAGACAACTATGGCCCAGCTTCAACAAACAAAAGACCGAAAAAATCATCCAACTGAGCAAGAAATCTCTCTCTCTTCTCGTTAGCATCACCAGAGGTCACAACCAATTAGGCTACCATAAGAAGAAGTTGAAACTCAGTAAGGATGACTTATGAAGAGGTTGTGGTGACGAGGATATACATGAGGACACTACTCATTACCTGTGCCACTATCCTATGCTATTCCATATAAGAAACAAGTTCCTCGGAAGGCATTTCTTCAGTGACTTAGAGGACCTCTCCGATATTCCGAGCAAAAGCTTGTTAAATTTCACTAATGCTACAAAATGGCTTGCAGATTCGTAATCCCTATCAACCCAGCCGACCAACAGACAGGTATCGCCTCCTCAAACATAGTCCAAAGGCATAAAATGACACAGTATGACACTGATAGAACAATTAAGTACAACGGAAAAAACGCAAGTGCGCATTGCGGTGGCGACAACTAGCGGAGAATGGGCATCTCGCCCTACACCAGCTGTTGCCGCTTCTGCTTTGTACGCCAGCGTCAACAAGCTGACTCGACAAAACAACACGATCACATACACTAACCACCGTCCTATACAATCCACCAACCAGACGTTGCATGGAGCCACTGCTCCTACGGGCCTGGGGAGGGATGATTTACTCTGTGGGGGCTAAGGAGGGGAGCACGCCCAAGTAAGACAATGGTGCGTTAACCCCTTCTCACCCAGGTGACTATGTCCCGAAAGACACTTCCTAACTCAACTAATTTAAGGGCACCCTCCGACTTTACGGGCTACACCCCGCTGAAACTTCAACTACGCCCTTAACGGGCCTTTGTCATAGGATTTTTATCATAGGTTTTCTTTATATGGGGATCATATCCCTAGGGTATCACAATGGATCTACACTGATCTAAGTGTGACGGTAACAAGATCAACTGTCAGCCCGCTTACTTAACCTAATCTAACCTAACGTTACTCACAATAAATTTCCCAACCTTTACGTAGGTCTATAAAGTTTCCATTAAAATACTGTCACTTTTCTTTTAAGTCTTTCGGTCGTTGTGGAAGGTATATAGAAGCTTTTTAGAAAGATTTTAAGAGACTGAAAAGCTTAACGAAGCCATAAGAAGCAGGCTTCATTAATTTCATCAACTAACAGATACATATATGTATGTATGTAACTGTGAAAGTGGGTGGATTTTTTTTTTATAATATTAGTTTTCATATTTAAAAACAAGGATGAAAAATTAAGCAACGCAACTTTTCCTAATTCATTGCAACATTTAATTCTCGCGTTGGGCGCCAATTTCAATAGAAAATACATATGATTATGATATTAATTAGCATTCGATATTTTGCCATAACTAGATGAACATACATATATACAGATACAGACATGAATAAATTTAATGAAACTAATAGTTCCTATAGAAAACAGTAGTATCGAATTTGAAATGTTGTTTGGTTTATTTGTCATAGAATATTTAAATAAAAATGCTTAAGTCTTCAATTTTACAACATTCGATTGGGTGCCATTTTCAATAGATATGTATTAAAACTATGAGATATTGTACTTATTTATATTTAGATGAACTATCTAGACCTCTTTTAATTAATATTTTATAAATAAATATATAATAATCAGTAAATTTGAAGCACTTTTGTAAATCTTTTATCATTTAGCAATTGTCAGAAAAGCGATGAGTGTAATTCATATCTTATAACCTTAATTGAATTTGTAATAATTAAATGTAAGTAAATTAAATATGTACCTACCTAGTATTTACCTATCTCAAATAAAAATCAAAAAACTATTACTGTGGAGCACTGTTGTGCTTTTGAATTCGAAAGTTCTTTTTTTATCAAACAATTTTCCAATTAAACAAATTTCAAAGAGTAAAAAAGCTCTTCTGGTCTCTTGAAAATTCTCTTCAAGAGCTCTCATTGTCACCCTTTTCAAAACTGCCCCTTCAAACAATTTTTACTTTTCAAACATACCGATGTAAGTACTTACGGGTTTACAGTGTTGATGGGTAGGTACTTCAATCTTTCGCTAGTAAATCTTAATTTCAGAATAAAAATTATTGGAGACAAAAACAGTTCGTTTTACACTCACCATTACGCATTTTTTTTTATAGGTACAGGGTGATTCAAAAATAATTATTTTATTTACAAAACATAACAACATGACTACTTCCTGCTTTATCTTAACTAACTGTTCAGAGAACCTACCTACATATACCATGTGTTTCGTTTTATCTTTTAAGTTGACTGTTTTAATTTATGTTTTGGAATTTTAAAAGATTATTTTGACACATTGAAATAAATTAATATAGGTACAAGGCATCCTACAGTAACTGCGGCCCCAGAAAAAAAAACAAGTGTTACTCCGATAATTTTAAACCGAAAAATATAAGAGGTAATTTTTATTTTATCGTTCTCGCTTCGTTTTTGAGTTACGACCGATTTTTAATATTTTTTTTATTATTAAAACATGAATTACCAACTATTAACATTGAAAATGTTTATAGGGTCGTTTTGATAAAAGTATGGTGTAAACAAAATGAACAAAGATAGAGAATGAACTCTAGCGTATAGGGGGAGAACGATTGAATTTTTGGTTGGTGTTACCAAAGAAACTACCAAAATGAATAAAATGAAGAAAAAAACACAAGTGATGAATTTCAGCCAGCGTACCTACATGTTGATCATTGCCAACGGACGAGATTCAGTGGAGGAATTATTAAATACGAAAAATGCTCGATTTGAGCCCACTTAGAAGCCTATAACTTTAGTTATAATTATTGGATGTTCAATATTAAGCTAGATAATTAAAGTTTAAATGACAGGCTACAAATCTGCATAAAAATTTCATACTAGAAACTTTAAAAATTGTCTTTTTAGAACTATATTTCATCACGGCAAAAGAAAAAAAAAAAAAAAACAAAATATGTATGTATGTAGGTACGTACCTACAAAGAACATATTGATAGAAGGGAGAAGACGGTGGAGTGTGTGCATTAAAAAAAATACGTGGCAAACAAAATTGGCTTTGCATCGGGCACAAAAATGATATACATTATGTTTATGTAGGTATGTATGTATGCATGTAGGTACATATGTGCATGAACATTTGTAGTAGGTATTTTACAAATAATAAAATCGTAAAGGTTGGATTTGGTTGGTTTGTTTGGATTATAACTTCTGTTCTAATAATCGGATGTTTGAGGTTAAGGTCTTAAAATTAAGGTAAAATGTCAGTCTTTTAAATCAATCAATTGTTGAACCTAGAATATGCATAGTTTGGGTAAAAACTTAACTAAGTTCTAAATCAATTTGGTTGTTTAACCTAGAATATGCATAGGTACCTACTTGAACCTCTTAAATAAAATTATAGCTTAAGTTCCAAGGAACAAATCATCAAGGTTAAGGTTTTGGTTAGCTTCTAACTTCTATTCTAATAATCGGATGTTTGGGACTAAAGTCTTAAAATTAAGGTAAAATGTGACAAAAGTTGATTTTTTTCTAAATCAACCTAAAGAACGTAGAATATACTAGACAACGTTTGGGTAAATTACGCGACTCGATATTGTTAAATTGATTAAAAGATGAGTTCAAAATATTTTAAAATAAAATATTATAGAATAAAAACAATTACCAGTGAGGTGGGGCTTCGCATCAAATTCTTTGTAAATTTTGTCTCGATTTAAAAGAGGTTTACCTGGACAGTAAATCAAATGTCTTGGCTTTATATAATATACCTACATAGTTCAATGATTTGAAATACTTGTAAATCAATTTGAAAAAAATTAAAAATCTTTTGATTTTCTCATCAACCGTCAAATTGATAAAATAACAAGCCAACTCGCGGGTTGATTCAACAACAACCAACTGAGTCGAGAACTAAGTTGAACCGTATATGATGTATACTTAAATCGATCTGTAATTCAGTTACCTTTCTGCAAAGCTAAGCTAAGCAAAAATGTCAAACACCTAGATATACGTTAAGATAGATGGTATGTAACTTTAATTTCGTGTATAAGTGCTGTACCGGTGCGGATGAAAATGAGTATGATTGTGTAATTGCAAATTAAGCTACAATTAAGACTAAGATCTTATTAAAAAAAATTATACAACATTAATTTAACCGCCAACTGGGAAGTGACACTAAATATACAAATTGGTACTTCAGACTGTAGAATGGTTTCTAAGACAGTTTGTGAAGTTATAATGCAACAATAGTATACAAAATAAAAATCACAAAGATTAGACATGTTTTTGTTTTATTGACGTAATAATTACAAGTTACAAGTCATTTTCAATGTCCCCATAGTTACTCTATGAGTGAAATTTTGTAAATTTTTAAACCTGGCTTCGACTCTTAGCATAATGAAACTATCAAGGATCTAAGCATAGAGTACCTATATTATCTAGAGAACCGACTTCAGCGCTTTTTCTCTTTCACCCTACAAGCTGCACTGAGAGGAGTTCCTCCACAAGGCTGAATATGTGTTAGTTGCCGAATGCATTTTTAATGGAATCGCACTAACATAGTGATAATTTAATGGATATTGGCTCAGTTTTGCTCAGTGCTCAGTTCTCCCACCAGATATGAAATACTTTTTTTAAAACTGCATTATAAACCATGTTCATACTTCTTGTAAAAAAAGTCCATCGCTGGAATTTGATCTCTCTTTTACTGAGATGAAAACAAAACAGAAAAACCAACCCACCGACCCTCAGTCACATCGGAGCTGCGATGGTGGAAACAACGCCTGCGTGCACGTCTTTCTTTTCTTTTTTTCAGCAATGTTCGTATTTTTGTGTGTATCTTTCAGAATTAAAAAGATGGGGAGAGAAATTTGAAGAGAGATGCGCTATATCTAAAATTCACACGAATTCACGGACAGGGAATTTAGGAGAGTGTTCTCTTACTGTGCTCAAATAAAATTTGCGGGTGTTTTAGGCAAGGGGGGTACGAGTCGGTTCTCTAGATAATATAGGTACTCTATGGATCTAAGCTTCACTTCAAAGTATTTCTAAAAAAAAAAAAAAAAACTCATCAATCTTTTTCAACAACTCACCCTGTTGAATCTGAAAACCAAGTCCTAAACAAAGTGGAAGTTCTCTCTCTTTTTATAATAATGGACTTACCCGCCATTGCCATCGGTGTATTTTTTTTTATTATTATTTTAAACCAAAAAAAGCCCATTTTTGGGGACATTAACCTTTCGAATGCAGAAAATTTAGGGTTGGATATAAAACTGTAATTGCAACACAAAGGTGCTGATATTTTGTATGTCTGCGTTTTGCGATGAATTCTAATTTTGACAGAAGAGTTAATGCTGTTTTTTTTTTTTTTTTTGTGGAATTACTTTCCATTCCGTCTGACGACGTCGACGACGAAGGCCGTGCGGATGCTGCTATATTGCTATACCGTTGCGGTGCGGCGTTTGTGCTGCGAGATGCGTCAGCTGCTCCCGTTGTTCAACCAAAAACCGAATAAAAATAAAACATTATGTGAATGTATTTGAATAAAGTATCTCTCTCTATGTATATTAACTTATATGTATGTATTTATATGTAAAAGTCGAAGTAGGTACATCATCGTCGTCGTTGGTATCACCCCTAAAAATGTCGTTGAGGTCGTCTAGACGAGACTTTTGGCAGTTTTTTTTTTTTTTTATTTATTTTTATTTTTGTTTGAGTGTATAAGAAAAGTTGAATGACTTTGTGTTATTCATTCAGGGACGATCGGTCGGTTTTTTTTTTTTTTTTTTTTTTTTTACTGAGCGGGGTAAAAAGCATGGCGGTTCCTTGGTCAGAGACAGAGAAATTCCACGAATTCGACAACATACCTAATTGAATAGCAAAAAAAAAAAAAACCTATCAACACATAAAGATGGTAGAACGAGACACAGTGGGACGACACAGTACTAATTCTTTTTTTATTATAGGTATTTATTTAAGATTTGTTTATTATGATTTGAATGTAAGTATGAATTTAGAGATTTATATAGGTTCCAATTCCAGTTTAGTATAGGTACCTATACCTATTCCAAAATACCAAAATACCAAAATACCTACCTATCATAAAACAAAAAAAAGTAGGTCTTAGACGCTCATGAAGAAAAAGAAAATTTGATTAGGAAGGTAGGTACACCTATTTTGTTTTTCTTTTTAAGGCCGCAAGTTTAACTAGGTGCCTAACTATATCATTGCAGCTTTGAAACTGTGGACATAATCGGCGGAACGATAGTATTATTAAATATAAAGGATCTTTTTTATACCTATGTAGGTACCTACCTTACCTACTTAGGTATGTATTTAGAAAAATTAATTTTGAAAAATTGAAATATGATTTTTGATCTATGCCGGCGGTTGGGTAAACTAAAAACGTGGACATTTCTGTAGCACGTTACGATACGTTGATGTACCAATATTGGGTAAGTTCTTTCGTAGATGAATTCGGGTGGAAATTTAGTTGACAGTTCGAACTCACCGCGTTCTGTGATGTAAAACCAGCACTTGAATATTTAAGTTGATGTTTACACATCTTAACCGTGAGTCCCGGCACTCACTTTTTTTTTTTTTTTTTTTTTTTTTTTTCTATAAGTTCAGTAGGAATATCTAAATAGGTACCTCCTACTTACTTCAAACTCGGTTTTAAAATTTTATTGAGTAATTTTCAAAATTCCTTTCAATAAATAATTTTGAAAAATTCTGATTTCATTATTGCAAATTTTATAAAATAATTTGAGAAAATTCGGTTGAAGTTTTGGAAATTTATTTTTTAAAAATTTAAATGCGTGCGATTTTTTTTAAATCACTTTATAAAATTAATAATAAAAAAAGTCAAATTTTTCAAAATAACAATTAGATAAGTACCTAGGTAACCTACATTTAAAGAAATTATAAAAATCCCAAAATGTAAATTCTTTAAAATCTGCCTTCGGTAGCGCAATTCGTAGTGAATTGTAAGTCTCTAAAATTGTAAGTCCCTAGGACCATGGTTCTACATGAGCTTTCATGTCATCAAGATTGTTTTTTAATTGTATACTAGGGCGTGTAGGTTGAGTCAATACAAGAAAAAAATCATATTGGTACCTACCTTTCTACGAATTAGAAAAATATATTTTCAAACATTTTAGAATCTGGTTTTAAGAGTTTGACTAAAAATTAATAAGAGCATTGAATATTAAAAACTTAAAACAGCTACTACTTTATAGCGTAAAATTAAAAAAAAAATCAACAAAACTATTTGAATTTTTTTTTGTCAAAATTTTGAGTTTGAAAACTAATTTTTCCAAAACTATTCACTACCTACAACAATTTGATTTAAAAACGGAAATAAAAAATGGATTTTTGACTTTGAAAAGGGTATAAAATGACACTGTATACAATTATGCATACACCATATGTAAGTAACATATCGTCGCTTTAGATCGAATACCTTGTAACCCAGAAAAGTGAATTTTTCAGGAGAAACAAAAAACTTGATATAAAAGTATATTCTAAATTTCAATGGGGCGTTCAAGAACAAAGTGCTTTTGACCTTCTAAAAAAGTGTCTTACGAACAAGCCTGTACTCGTTCTGTACGAACCATCTGCGGATCATGAATTGCCCTGGTATACGAGATATTTCAGCCAACAAAACGCATGGGGCGATACGATGTATTGCTATTTATGCGTTTAGCTTTGAAACTATTGTTCTTAGGCTTACAAGGTTTTTTCATTAGATCCGGAAAGTTGTTTACTATAAAAGTGCATCATTACCCAAAAAGTGTACTTTTCTGGGTTACGAGGTATTCGATCTACAGCGACGATATGTAGATGTAAATCCTTGTAGTTATAAAGGGTTTTCCATTAAGAGCGGGTCGATTTTAAAATTGAATAAAAAAAAATTGTATATGAGATATAAGGTTTTATCTTTATTGGAGAGCCCTATAAATGACATTATGTGTGAAATATAACATCGTTCAAATGGCCACCGTTGCTTCGCTGGGTGTCACGGACTCGAAAGGTCCAGTTTTCGATGACTTTGGCGCATAAATCAGGCTGAAGTTGACCGATGGCATCGATTATGTTGCCTTTGAGGGCCGCGGTGGTTTGCGGCTTATTAACATGGACCTTCGACTTAAGAAAGCTCACAAGAAAAAGTCCCAAAGGGTCAAAGCACACGATCTTGGTGGCCAATTCACGTCGCCTCGGCGCGAAATAACCATGCCATGAAACCGCTCGTGCAGAATATCGATTTTGTAGCTTTTGTAGATCACGTAGCGCCATCCTGTTGAAACCATATGTCTTCAGTGTCTATATCATCCAATTCAGGCCAAAAAAAGTTGTTGATCATCGACCTATAGCGATCGCCGTTGACGGTGATGGCATGGCCAGCATCATTTTCGAAGAAGTACGGACCGATGACGCCCTCAGCCTAAAATCCACACCAATCAGTAACTTTATTTGGATGCATTGGCATCTCGCGTGGATTGGTTTCGTGCCAAATCCGGCTATTTTGCTTATTCAAGTACCCATTCATCCAAAAATGTGCCTAATCGCTAAAGATGATTTTTCGACCAAAATTGGGATCAACTTCCAACTGCTCCAAAACCCAAAGTTTTACCATTTGCACGTGTTGCTCGACGCTGTCATTTGCCGTGATGATTTGTCTTTAGTAACTGGTTAAAAGATGGTATTTTGACAGAAAGTAAAAGAAACAATATGGCCGCCACGAGCTGTCAAAATTGAAAAACTTCTCAAAAGTTTTTAACATTTTATGTGTGTTTGGAAGATCTAGTTTAATATTTTCAGTTTTAAAGATATAACTTACCACTTTTTACTTTTTAAAGCTCACAAAAAATTCAACTCTAAAGCTTTAGGTACATTTTACAGTTACGACACATTAAACATTCGATAATATAATGTCAGCTTTATTTTCTTATGCGTTGATGAAATATTTTGAGATAAAATCCTTTAATTTCTCGATTTCTTGAAAATTAAGCTTTAAAACCATTTTATATTTTATTTATTATTTAATGAAATGGGTGTGTCGTTGGGTGTATCAGTAAAAGTTCTTTTATACTCACTTCAATTCAATTCAAAATAGTGTTTTGCTCGATTCGATTTAAAAAGTATGAACATTTTGAATATCACATTTCTTACTTTTTTTCTAATTTATTGTCCCACTGTTAGAAGACAAATTGAATTTCCTGATAATATAAACATATAATAACTGATATATTTATATTTATAATAATATAGAGTCAGACACGCCAATAAACAACCAACAGACTATCAAATTTCGAAAGATGTCTTGTCTTTCTCCTGCTTTGCTTTTGACCATACTACCATTTTTGTTCAATATAACTATGTACGCAATATCTGCTTTGGGTTGTACCGAAAAGTTTTAAGTGTAATGCATCTTATTTGTATAGTTTTTTTTCTTTACTGCTGGCAAAACAACAATATTTCTATTTTCGTCTTTTTTTGTCATAAATTTCGGTCGTAAAATAGATTACAAGGGTGGTGTTTAAAAATTACTGCGTTTTAATAGTTCCAAAAAAAATCATGACGCAAAAATATATGTACTGCATTTTTCACTTAGTTGCCAACGTTTGATTTATTTTCCCGCTTAATTCAACGGAAAAAAGGCGATTCAAATATTTTCTTTAAAAGATTAATACCTACTGAATTTTACGAATGTTTAAGTTCCTCTAAATTAATAAACTTAAGAGGTATTAGCAATGTAAGTACATACATATTAATTTTTCAAAGAAAATATTTTTAGCGAACAAAAAATTAAGATAAACAAAATTGTAGCAATTTAAAAGTAACAGATTTTGTATTCAAATTGACAGCTATCATGAACAAGAAATATCAATTGTTTACTATTGACCATTCTAACGGGTAAAATTTACATTTCAGATTTTTTTTTTAATTTTGATTTAATTTTGCCAGTAATCTGACTCTTTTAGGTTAGTTTTACATTGTGAGATCATCCTAATTTAAATTTAAACCCCAGTTAACTCCATGAACAATTTAGTCAATCAATTTAAATCCTGAGTTAATTTAACAAATTTGGAGTGTCAACTCTGAAACAGCAAAACAGATATTTATGACAGATACGTTTCAAAAATCTATCGAAATCGATATACGACACTATTGAAAGTACATAGTGGCGCCATCTCGATTTCGATGGTGAAATATCGATTTTCATAGTATGGCATTCCAATTTGAATAAAATATTTGACAGGTTAGATCAATATAAAGGTAATCTTGTACTGAAAAACTGCTTCTGATGAATCTCGGGTTAAATTTATTTGCATGGATAAACTAATTCTGGTTTATCCCAAGGGTAATTCAGCACTCAAAAACTATACCTTATACCCAGCGTTATATGAATATTTATCATGTTTTAATTGCCCTACTGGTTCCAATTACTAATAAGCTTATATATCGTTTAATATGACGGTTTAATATCACGAGAGACGCAACGTTTTTTCGTTAGATTCAAACAAAATGGTCGTTGCACTTAACCAGTCGACCAAATTACCTTTGTGTAAAAATCGTAACAACGAATATTTTACACGAGAAAAGAACAAAAACATATTTCATTGCGCCAAACAAAGGGTCAGTACAATTTTTCAATCCATAAACTAATTTTTCTCGCTATTGAGCTCATTGGCAGCATTTAAAAAAAAAAGTACCTCTAAGAGATTAGGATGTGTTCTGTAAGAGTTTTCAAATTTTGTACGATTATAAGTTTAAGTTTTATGAAAGTTACATAAAACTTTTCAGTCAGACAATTTAAATTTTTTTCTTTTAGCATAAAAAAAAGAGCAATATAAAAAATAAAAATACAAATAAAAACTCAAACATGTTTCCTTATCGCTCCAGACAAAGAATTCAAAAGCAATTTAACCTAACCAAACAAATCTACCAACAGACATACTACCTAGGTACCTATAGAGGAACATCTTCAAGACATCATTCGGTGCAATGTACTCTAAAATTTTCGGCGGTCTGTCCTTTTTTTAACATGAGTGTGTGTCTGTGTTTTCTCAATTTATCCATGATTCGTCTTTCTAAAGGGCATTTACCCCTTAAAACTGTCCAGAAAAAAAAAAACCTTCATATCGATTTTTAGGGATTTTTTTGTAAATTTTTGTTTCTGTTCAAACGAAATGTTTGATTCCTTGAATTTGTTTGTTGAAAAAAAAATTAATCGAAAGACACACCATGTGGCATGGCTTAATGATATGCTTTTGACGAACAAAGGTTAGTCTGGTCGTGAAATCCTTATAAAAAAGAACCAAAAGACGAAATTACCACACAAAAGTAAATTTCAAACGTTGACTGTTTTCTTTATTTTTTTATTTTTATTTTTTTTTTGCAAAAACGAGAGAAAGCGAGATAGAAGAAAAAGAACAAAAAAAAGGAATTTCACAGAGCCAAACAAAAGACTTATGTTGCCGGAAGCCGTCCTGAGATCCCCCCATTGTATGAATTCATCGATGTGGAAGCATGAGAATATCTGTGAAACGAAAACTGGCACGTTTTTTTTTTTTGTTCTCTTACCTATGAAGTTTCAACAACAACACTCCTCACCATTAAAAATGAATTAAACAAAAAAAAAAAAAGTTGCAATAAAACAACTAATAAAAGTTTCAATAGAATGTGAAATAAATAAAAAAGAAAAACCATTTCCGATTGCATACACCATATTGCCAACGCCCACCATTTTCCTATTTAGCACCCATGTCAGCTTAGAAGGGGGACCATGGTGGTTGGTGGGTAAAGAGGCAGAACAGCAGTAAATTGAGTGTCTACTGTGTACCTACCCTAAGAATATTATACTTGGTGATACCATATAAGGGCATTCTAGCGAAATTAAAATCGATAAAATGTAAGCTTTTGTGTCTCTTAAGTACATGTACACGGATCCATGAAATTAAGAGACTGACTTTGAGCTTTGAGTTGGCAAACAGGGGAATTGTTACTCTTTTTTAGGTCAAAAGAGTTTTAAAAAATCCATATATTTGGATCTCATCATCATTATCATCATCATCTGCATCATCATTATCTCTCGGCGAAAGCCACATGAAGAGAATGATTTGGGCCAATGGACGATAAAAGGCCTCCATTTGATTTTCGAGTTTGTTGACTTCTAAGGATGTTAACAAAAATGGGTAAATGTATGTACCTATGTAGGTGATGATAAATGGCTTCTAATGACACTTTCGAAAGTTTGAATGGAAAAATCCATTTGGAGATTTAAGAACTTTGTTGTTTCGAAGCGATAAGCTATAGGTATACATATATGTATATAAAGGTTCAAAAAATATTGCTTACATCTCGTAAGGAGTGTGATTTTTTTTGTAAGAACCCTGCCTTGAACGAAAGCTTAATCTGAAGCATTCATGATGATTCATAAAAAGTAGTAAATACGCTCGTTTTGGAATATTAAATCGTTTGAATCATCCTGGATTCGTAGAATCGATTTTTGATTGTGTTAACTGTTAATTGATGGTAATTGATTTTGTCTAGGTATATTGCATCATAAAAAATAGTTTTACGTTAGGGTTATGTTAACAGATAATATTGAGACACTCTGAATGATATTTATTAGCTAGATAATTACGAAGGAAATATTCAATAATTTTTTACTTATGGTTGAAATAGCTTAGATAATATTAGTTTTTTTTTAACTCGTAATGAAGATCTTAAACCTAGAAGGATTAGATCGCTGTTCTTGTTCGAGTGACTTTTCTTCGAAATAATATAGAATTAAGATAGGTAGGTACCCAATTATAAATTTTAAAATATTGCGTAAGTAAGCCCAGATCTAAGTAAGACGGAAGCAACATATTGAAGAAAAAAATTATTAAATATGGTTTCATTTATGTTTTAAATATGATTATTTCAATTTATACCCAATACAGTTGTCATCTGAGAGTATGGTCCCATTTTATTTAATTTTATTTATTGGTTTTATTTGTGTTATTTTTTTATTTTATTTTATTTTATTTTATTTTTTTATTTATTTATTTTTCGTATTGTATTGTTTCCCCTAAGGGTTACAAGTCCCCAACCACACACACTCTCCTCACTTCCCATCCCCCTCTCTTTACTCCTTCTCACAACCTCTAGTGCCTTTATCCACTAATATTTTCAATTTATTTAATCCATTTATTTTATTTTATTTTATTTTATTTTATTTTATTTTATTTTATTTTATTTTATTTTATTTTATTTTATTTTATTTTATTTTATTTTATTTTATTTTATTTTATTTTATTTTATTTTATTTTATTTTATTTTATTTTATTTTATTTTATTTTATTTTATTTTATTTTATTTTATTTTATTTTATTTCATTTCATTTCATTTCATTTCATTTTATTTTATTTTATTTTATTTTATTTTATTTTATTTTATTTTATTTATTTTATTTTACTTATTTTATTTATTTTATTTTACTTATTTTATTTATTTTATTTATTTTATTTATTTTATTTTATTTTACTTATTTTATTTATTTTATTTATTTTATTTATTTTATTTATTTTATTTATTTTATTTATTTCATTTATTTTATTTATTTTATTTATTTTATTTATTTTATTTATTTTATTTATTTTATTTATTTTATTTATTTTATTTATTTTATTTATTTTATTTATTTTATTTATTTTATTTATTTTATTTATTTTATTTATTTTATTTATTTTATTTATTTTATTTATTTTATTTATTTTATTTATTTTATTTATTTAATTTATTTTATTTATTTTATTTATTTTATTTATTTTATTTATTTTATTTATTTTATTTATTTTATTTATTTTATTTATTTATAAGATGCTTTTAAAATCTAAATGTTGAAATTTGTTCACTATAGCATTTTTTGTACTAACTTTTTAATACAGTTTGTTCCTGACTAACCAGCAAAAGTTAAAAAAATAAAATAAAGATATATCTTCTCAAAAAAAAAATCTTTAAATCATCTGATCACTCATATAGTTCATGACTAAGCTCCAATTTCTAAATATCCTTGACTCATAGTCATAAACTCACAAAAGGAACTACCCACTTAAATAAACCCCAATTCTTATCGATTAGAAATTCGAAGAAATTCGCAAAAAAAAATCCTTGAAAATAAAATAAGGTCAAAAGTAAGACGACGACAACGATGACGACGTATGAAAAGTCCAATTGGAGCATTTTCTAAATAAAATGAGTCATTAAAGTCGTTCGTCGTTTCTTTAAATTGAAACACCCAAGATATCAACTTTTTCATTTGGTTTACACCTACTGCACAACAACGGAGGCGCTACGATGGTGGTTTCAAAGAGGTTTCCCTTTTGCCTTAATCGATAATTTATGATTATGATGATGGCAGTGGGTGGTTGTTAAAAAGTTTTTTTTTCCTGTCATTCGTCCTCACCATCAGCTTTCAACACATAAAAAGCTATAAATATATATAACAAGCCATATCTTACTGCTGGCTTTGCGTAAATGTTAAAAATAACTGTGAAAATGTAAATTTTTAACTTAATAATAATTTACAATTACATTTTTGCTATTTGACGCTCTACGACAATCTCGTTTGCATTAGGCGTTTTTTTTATGATAGCACGCAGAAAGTCGTAGGTGGTTGTTGTAGGTATAGAAAGTCTTTGACAGAATTCGTTTGACGTCGTAGTGGTTCAAGGGCGAACGAATATCGGTTTGTTGAACGTTCGAAATTCAACCTAAAGTTAAGCCATTAAGATCATAGTAAGACCTTTTTTTGAATACATAAAATTTTTAACTATAAAGTTGACGGAAAAGCAAAAAAAAAAAAAAACAAAGACCATAGCTCAAAGGCAGTTAGGTTTGCTCTTTTTTCATAGTAAAAGGAAATTGATTTAATAAAGAGATTACTTTTTGGCAGGTATAGGATTCTGGCAAATGAAATTTTTACCATTTTGTTGTGAATAAATACAAATATTGTTGCTAAAAATTATGAAAACATTCAAAAATCAATTTCATTTTTTAAAAAATTTATTTAATTGTGATTTTTGTATATATGTACTTTATTTAGAGACCTTTAAAAGTATTCTTTTAATTTTTCATTAAAAATACAAATTTATAACTTCTTTACCACACTTGCCATAAAATCTCATTCATATATGTATAAGTGTGGTATTTTTTGTGGATTTTATAAAAGAGTTTTGACAGTCGAAAAATAACTCAGATTTGGAAAGAAATGTCAAAAATCTATTTCCAATAATCTGAACTTTAGCAAAAAATAAAACGTAGTTTAATTGAAATACATATGTATCTATATGTAAAAAAAATACGAATATGAACTTTAACCAAAACCCTTCGAGAAATTTTAAAAATTTAATTTTCCACTGTAAAATTAACTTACCTACTCTATCGGCCAGTCTGTTAACAGATGATCTTTAATCAAAAATTATTGCAATTGGTACCTAAATCATCTGGGGGGTCATTCCGTAATTTTCTAAACGATAATCGTCAAAACGATAATCTTCGACGAGATCGTCCATGATTTGCTTCACGTAACTCGACCACTATCGTCTCGTTTATCGTTCGCAGTTTGAGAGCGTTTGGTGCAATTTAAAAGTCAAATTGGCTGTCATAATTGTCATTTAAATGCAATTTTAGTGTTTGTTGTTTTGTGTTAGGTGCCGATTGAAACTAGGGAAATCATTTTGAAATGCAAGTTGTTTTTTTATATTTTTTTACAAATTAATATATGTATGTAAATGTAAATACATAATATAGCAGTCATGCAATCTCAAATTGCGATTTATGAATGAACATCCTGATTTGGCCAGGGGTAGGGGATATGAGCGGAACTCCGTCTAAGGCAAAAATGAAATTAACAAACTGTGGGCTGATCACCATACTTATAACATATGAGTTGGAAGAGATAAGGGATTTGATTTATCTCTCAATTTTCGACGCATGCGCATAAGTTTTATTTTTTTAATTTTCATTTTCTACAATAAGAAAATTGATTCGCCGAAACATTTTAAATTTAATTTGTAAATGCAACAATAACAACACATGATGTCAAATTACAGTGGCAACTCCATCATTCAACTACAGTCACCTACAAAGTACAAAATTAATGCAAGACGATACCAATTTAGCTATCGTTTTGACGATAACGTTTCGACGGTTATCGACTTACGTGAAGCCAATAAAGGCAACACTATCGCTCAAACAATATAGTCTGACGATTATCGAGTTACGGAATGACCCCCCTGATTTTGGTTTATTAACGCCACACAGTGGTCCGTTTCGAGTTTTTTGATTGGTTAAATCATAACTCTCAAACGAATAAAGATATCGTAACAAATTTTTTAACTTTTTTTTTAACTTAAAGGGAATTATTAAGACTATCAATCTGGTGAGTTTCAAAAAAATTGCTATACAGGGTGTTTCAAAATAATAAGTGTATATTTTAATTTTTTTCACATAGATTTTAGATTTAGATATTTATTAAAATTTCGGTAAAGAATATAATACACTTCTTGTTTCTTAAAATAATATAATTATAGGTATGGCATGATAATTGTCGTCTGCCAGATTGGCACCTAGTTTTTCAATGATTTGCGGTTTTCATTTTTTTCCTTGTATTTTAGTTTTACATTTTTTTCATTTTTTCATATTTCTAAAACAATTCGGAAATTATTCTATTTTTATAAATAAATAAAAGTATTCTCCAATTTTCGCCGTTCAAACTATTGTTTCACATAAAAGACTGCACTAAAAAAATGTTCTATTTATAGATTACAAGTCAAATAGTCAAAAAAAAAGTTGAAAAAGTGTAAAATTATAGGTCATATAGTGGAAAAGGATTAAAGGGACCCAATTTATTCAATTTTATGGGAGGGGGTCTATTTCCCGCCGTTTATGCGGGAGGGGCAATTTTATAAAAAAATCTACTTGAATTAAACCTTAAAATCCATCCATTAATTCTGTTTTTTAATAATTTTTTTTTTTGAGTGTATACATACATACAATAATAGCTTTGAAAAAATCAATTTTCAGACTCAAAATTTTGAAAAAAAAATAAATGGACTGACTTTTTCAAATCAACTCTGTCTAGCACAGCTCTATGCAACTTTATGTAGCTGAGTTTTTGGGATTATGTGAAAAAATATACAACGATTTTTTTCCTCGTTAAATGATTATTGCCACTAGATTTGCATAAATGGGCCACTGTGCGCCATTTAATTAGAACCTTTTAAAATCAATGTGCAGATTTAGAACAACCTGGCCTAAAGGCTAGAAACGCACTTGTGATTTCGGTCAGTCGAAATTTTACTGACAAGTTTAAATTTATCAAATCCAATTACATGTTTATTAATAAGAAGAAGAAATACACAACTAATAAGAGAATTATTATTTTTGTTTTTTTCTTTTGACAATGAAATTCAAAATATAGTTTGTATGACCTTTAGTTCAATGCTTTTCGCCCAGCTACTACAGAAATTCGACGACAATAAAAAAAACTCCATCGTATGATTATTTAGTCACATGCGTTGCATATAAATGCACACATATCTGACTTCAAAATCGCAGCGATTAAAAAAATGAAACGGGTTGTAATTTTTGAGCATTCTTTTTGACCTAAAAATAAAAAAAATAAAATAAAATCGAATAAAACTACACGCACCTGCGATTTAAATAAAAGTCTTGGCATATTATCTTCTATTTATTGGGACTAAATAGTCGCACAATCAAAATCGCGAGTATGTTCTAGTCTTATTATTCGACAAAAAACTGTCAACAAATGAATTTTTCAACCGAATACGTGGACTCACATTAAACGATTAAGATTAATTGTATTTGTCTGCGATTAAAAAAATATCGCACAAAAAAATCAAAAATGGGTGGATGACAATTACATATTTGTTGCGGTCGCGATTTTTTAATCACAACGACAGAAAACCACAAAAACGTTCCTAGGTTTAGACTAAGTATTTCAGTGCGAGATTGGCGATTTTCTTAAAGCAAAATAATATTAGGTCTTTAGTTTCCAAGGGCACCAATGGGAAGTTACCAGTGTACTGCAGGTCATACCCAGCCTCTTTTTTATTTAATTATAATAAACAATTAAAAAAGCATTGGCGCAAAATTTTAAACGATTTAGGAAGATGTTAAGGCATTTTTATCATATTAAAAATGCTTTAACATCATACTAAAATCCTTTAAAATTTTGCGCCATTGTGTTTTGTTCACAAAAAGCTACTTCAAAGTTGACCGACAGTAAGTTTGAAACGGTTCGACACTTTTGGCAAAAGTTCATTCGATAAGTTTTGAAATTTACGGGTTATAAAAATTCAGAATACGTCCACAAAAAAAAAACTGCGATGAGGAAAGTCTCACTTATGGTCTAAATGTAACATGGGGCGACTAAACACCATAATAATATACTTAAGCTCAAGTTGTATGTAAGTGTTCTTAATATTAGTCATTTACCCACTATTTTTTGTATTAAAATTCTTGTTATTTATTATGCAATGCTTGACATAAACTTATTGTTTTTGTTGCTAAATAATTGTATTTTAGTCATATTTGTTGTATTTAGAAATTTGTGCGGCTTAAATTATAAATAAGCTAAATGTTGACTGTTGTGCCAATTTAAAGTGACCGGAACTGAAGGTGATTTTGTTTCCGCCATTTTGATATAATGGTTCAGCTCTACAAATTTTAGGCCTATACCTATATCTATATTTATTCTCTGTATTCTCAATCAAATGTTGTTAAAGCGAAACGTTTAGTCAAAAAAAAGCAAGTACCAATTATGTAACGAAGTAGGTACACATTTTTATTTATTTCAAACTTTAAAATAAATTAATCATTTAAAATATACATTTTAAAATGTGCAAAGTCCATACTGAATATATGAAAGCTGAAAGTATTGACCATGAAATTAATTAGAGACCTGTGAAATTTCTCATTACACAACCATAAATTATTTCAACTGCGATGCGATGCCAACAAAATTCAAACATACATATTTGTTTTTCCGTTTTAAAAATCCGATAAAAGCACACACACGAGACTTCAAAGAAAATTTATTTTTTTTCCATGGAATCATAAGCTGTAGATACCTAGGAACAAAAAAAAAATCATCAAAAATAAAATTTTGTTCAAAAATGTTTTTGTACAAAAAAAAGAAACAAATCATCTATATTTTTATTTTTAAAAATAAATTTTGCCAAAGCGACTAGACTTTTATCGAAAAAAAAAGATTTATTTTGATATTCCGCTGTTGACATGAAAATCAATTAAAAATTGTTGCTAGTAAATGTTTCGCTGAATTATAAGTTAGAAAGTTTTAACTTATAGTCTGGAAGGTTACAGTTGCAATTAAAAAGTTTTAACTTAATTTTAGAAAGTTTCCTAAGAACCGCATTGTGACATTGTCATATTTATTAGATTAATTTTTTCTAAGAGTTATCTAACTAAGACACTTAGACAACTGAATCGGTATTTTCTATAATGTGGAATTTTATTTAATTAAATGAATCATATTTCAAACTATTTCCAACATTGTACATAGACACTGTCTAAATCAGAGTTTCCCAACTTTTTTTTAGCTATGTCCCACCAGAACCATTCCAAAATCCTCATGTCCCTACAACATTACGCATGATTAAGAAAATGAGATAAAGGTGATCTCAGCAATCTCAGTTAAATGCAAAATACACAGATCTGAGGTAATATATTGCGCAGGTTGTCAAAGTTGAAAGTGATAACAAAAATTAAAATGGCTATTAGTGTTCCCACAAGAACTACTCGCCGCATCATTAGAAACAACAACAAAATATTGAAATTAGACAAAAAAAGGCTAGTGCCCCTTTTCTCCACCATTTTCTAAACAAAAATAAAAACTCTAATGATATTACCTTTAAAATATGTGTACTGTGAGTTAAATGAACATGGTTCCTCAGCAAAATTTCTTAGTTTTGCTGTCAAAACTCTGAGGAAAAAAAAATCTCTGAGATCTCATTTTCTTGAACGCGCCTATTATACCTTTAACAATTTTTAACATACAAAAATGTAATGGCTGGTATTAGGAAGAAATCCCTAGAAAATAAGTAAACACAGTAAATTTGTTTTCAAAACATTGTAGAACTTATCTATCGCACTAAATCCGCATTTAATGAATGAGAAACCCTGGATGCGTTCAGAAATATATTTCAAAGGGTGGAAACACAAGAAGCATAGATTTTTCAGAAAGAATTTTAATGCAGCATAATTTTAAATTACCCCCTATAAAATCAAATTTCACCCCTGTGAGGCGTGGACCCACCTTGGGAATCACTGCTAACTAGTCAAATATTTAATAAATACGGCTAATTATTTTTTGTTTCTAGATCAAATGGAAACGGACAGCACCCTGGCTTAAAAAAAACAATGGGTGGTATAAAAACAGGGAACATATTTAAAACTCCACTCTTCGAAGCAGGTTCTTCATTTGGTATTGATAAAATTTTTGAATTCTAGCATTTTTATAGCACCTGGCTTGGCTTTTTATATTGAGCAGGTATTTTGAGCAAGTGTTCCGTTTAATTTATAACACTCAAAGTATTTTGATTTTCCAAAAAAAAAAACTTTTATCAATAAATTTGTGCTAAAGCAACGTTTTTCACGCAATGATTCTTGAAAGAAAGACAACCAGGATTTAAAAATTTCATTTAAACTTAAAAGTTTCATCAAAATCAACTCGCTCATTGAACAAAATCAAAGAATTAACGAGGATAGGTGCCAGCAAATCAACTGTTTGTGAAGTTATTTTAAATTCATGCTCCATAAATACACCAAAATAACCTTAAAACTTGCCAGGCTAGAAGGATGTAGATTGTAGAAGTTAGAGCGTTCTCTAACGCCAACTTTAAAAATTCGTCATCGTCTTTCTTTGGTATGGTAACACCGATTTTTTAGAAAAAATAATGAATCGTATAATCTTCAAACTAACGCAGATATAAGCACAATTGACGTTTAAATATATGAAGTAATAACATAGCCATATTTTTATTTCCAACATTATCTTTCAGACTATTATTGAGAAATAAATTTAGTTTTCAATCATGTCTTATGTCTGAAAAACAAAAATGAATATTAGCAAAAACCACCACTGCGGGGGTTTTTGGTAATACATATTTGAATAATTAGATGTAGAAGATGCTTTACATTTTTCTTACCAAAATTTGTTAATAATTTAATTTATACTTTACTTTCTGTTTTGATTTGTGTTCATTTAATTTTTAACAATCAGTGGAAGGAGGAACATCTTAATGAAACTAATATTAATTTTATTTTGCGATTGTGAAGAACAATTATGAAAGAAGAAATTATAAAATTTTACGAAGTTGAAAGAAGAAATTATTAAACTCTTCGACAAAATTTCATAAGAGATAAAACAATTGTTTCGATTTGTGAGGTAATTTTTTTCAAAAAAAAAAAAAACAAAATTTAATTTTAAATTAAAAGAAGAGTAATTTGAGATGCCTTATAAATTTAATTGAAAAACTTAACCTTTAGTATGGTAGCCAATTTTATTTAAACCTGACAAAATACATAAATTTTAAGGTTGAAATAAAATTGAGTGAACAGGTTTAGAGGTTTAACCTTGGAAAAGTTAATTACTGAAAATGTTTTGTCTCGCCAGGGATTTTCATTTTGGCATATAATTCTATTACCTTATATAGAATTTCAAAAATTCGGCTTAATTCATCTTAACATTATTATTAATGTAGTTTACGGGACAAAGGCAATTTTCTGCCAAATTGGAAGGGAAAATAAATTTGTATATTGAATATTTTATAGCTAAGGCCTTAGAAAGAAAGAGATGCATTAAATCCTGATACTAAAAGGGCTTCTAATTAACTGTCCTACTTTTTAGTTATACCTATACGTATAGTTAAAGACCGCAGATGGTAAATAGACCACGATAAGATCTTAAACAAAAAAGAATTAAATTTTAAGGTTGTTCTTCCACATATAGTTTTTGTTTGCTCTTTTGTTGTTAACACACATTTTGCCGCTATCAAAGCCAAAAAGTATGTAAATACATACAACTACATCAATAAAATCATGATATGTAGTATGTATAGGCTTTAAGACCTTTTTGGTTTACTGGGATTTCGCATTGATGCCGGATTGCGTATCTATAGTTCGATAATATTCGATTTTTTGCATATTATTTTTTTTTTTTTTTCGAAATAGCGTCATTACATCTAAAATTAAACCAAAAATCTAACGCAAATCACCCACACTTGTATTTAACTATATACATACATATTTGCGCCGTCAATTGAAAGGATTCTGTGAATGAATGGGTAAAAAGGTTAAGGATATAAACTTTCATTGACGTAGGCTGCTGCTATTTTCCAAAGTTTATTTTTAGATTTTAACTTTTCATTTTGTTCTTTTTATGGAAAAAGTTTTTGTGAGATGAATAATGTATTGAAAAAAAAACTATTGCAAAAAAACAGATTTTTATCGAGACATATGGAGGCAGTAAAAAACACAAACTTCTGATTTGAAAAGGGAGGTGGTCCATATTTGAAAGATACAACATTTTGTAAGGTTTGCATTTTAATCATAAGAAGATACATGTCTCAAAAGAGCTTGCGAATTATTGTTTTTTTTTTTTTTTTTTTTTTTTGAATCAAAATACATAATCAATTTTTTATTGGACTTTTTCCAACTTTTAATTTTATATATAATATACAAATAATTCGGTTTAAAGCATCCTGAATATTTCAGACAGTAAAAAAAACTATAAAATTTGCATGAGTTTCCACTCAGTTGTAATACATTTAAAAGATTCACCTAATTTATGTCCAGAATTTGACATCCTTGTTTGTATCACATACGTCAAACCTAACTGTTAACCAAGATCGTTTATGTTTAGTTTAAGGGATGCCATTTAACAATATGGACCGTTTAACAATCGCGGAATCTGTTAAAATTTTAAAAACTTACTTACCTAACTATGTTCCGCGCATTACTAGCATTTCGAGCAGAGTATGGTCGACATTTTTCACAATTTGATCTGGTAGTGCAATTTGTCATTACTTCTTTGCAAATGAAGAAGGTGTAACCATCACCGTCTATTATATCGTCGCTATGGTCACATGTTAACCGATTTTGTTTGGCTTCAAATCGAAGATACGGATGTGGAAGACACCTGATTTCAACAAAATGGTGCCACATCGCAAACAACACGAGCTGCTTTAGCTTTATTCCAAGAAAAATACCCTGGACGAATTATTTCGCGTTTTTTTTTTTCTTACATATATCTGTTTATGTCCTGCTCTACCCCAACGACGAGGCACGTAAGACTGGTGATGTGGAATGCCCACAAAAAGATCGTCTGATTTGTCGCCCTTGGATTTCTTTTTGTTGTGTTACGCAAAAGTACGTGTTTATGCATACACTCCAAAAACTTTTGAAACTTTACAAATGAATATTAATCGAGTTATTGCCAATATGAGTCAAAAATTCACCGAGAGTTACTTTGTCAGGATTGCGAGATTTGCTAGAACTCCCGAGGAGGACATTTGAATGATCTTTATTCAATAGATCCAAGATCCAAACAATATATTGAAATAAAAATTTTATCTTCTAAATCATTTAAATGTGATTTATTTAAATGTAGGTACTTTCGGAACAAGAAAATGGGTGACCCTGTGCATGTGTACTTGTGGAGAACCTATTCCAGACTTATTTACAGGAATGAATTAAGTTTATTTTTTTGTATTTTTATTATTACTTGCAACCGGCAGAAAAAAGATTTGTGTCACATACGTAACAGAAAAAAAAATTGTGTCACTTACGTAACAGGAATAACAAAACTTATTTTGTATTTTATTGTTCTTAGATAAGGAATATAATAAAGTCAGGCATATATGTAATTCCACAGAAATGTCCGCTATTTGGGAATATAATTCACTTTTTGAACGAAATGATCATTACATAGAAAAATAGTTTTACTTTCAAGTGAAAAAACTGTCTCTCCAATGGAAGTTTTTCTTTTCATTTCATGTGTGGAATGTCTACACTTGTGGTAATAATTTCTCATTACAGTTTTATTATATTCTGCTCATGCCTACAAAGCAAACTTGGTCACACACGTAACAATAACTTGTGTGACAAGTACAAAATTCAAATTATTTTATACATATACAGTTCTTCGCAGTATTATTTGTTCTTTATAAATAAGTGCTTTCTGATACAACTTTGGAAATATATTGTACATCACATGAGCATATTATATGATTCATTCGCGAAATACCAATTTCAAAATGTCAAACATGTAACACAACAGAAATGTGTCTTAAAACACTCAACCATATATTTTTTAATAATTCAGTATACAATATCTATTCATTTATTTAAAGGAAATAAAAAAGACAAGCTTCATTTTATTCATTTAGAATTATGTTTGAATAATTTATAAAACCATGAGTATCAGTGTCACATCCGTAACAAGAGAAACACACATCTCAAATTATTATTAGCGTTGAAAAGGCGTAGACATTACAAATTTGAAGCAAGGAATTTTACTCTTTTAAAGGAATTAATATTTTATCGATTTTTTTGACAATTTAGTTTGTGTGAAAGTAAAATTAATATTAAACGCATATTATTTTTGAAAAATCAGTCGTATGAATCCAATCAATTTAAAAACGATCTTCTATAAGCCTAATCGATCTCAATCACGATGCACATCATCTTCCATGTGCGCAATTATATAAAATCAGGAAATTAAAAATGCATTCAATAAAACAAAAATGAGAATATTTATTTCTTATGCATTAAAACCACTATCTTTATTTGCATATCTTTAAAAAAAAAACAACAATAAACGTCTATATAGAAGCTTCATATAGGATAGGGTAGGTGTGTGTTTATAATGATGAATCTTTCTGACAAGGCTGTTTGGCACTAGAATATGGCAGTGGTTTTGCATTACCAATAACCACAAACCTACACCGATACGAAAGTAGGTATCGCAGAGTATACCTATAATTATTTTATCTCAAACTTCCCTTTTTTTCTATAATTTATGAGAGAAAATACAAAATAATATTAATTGCATGTAAAGAATTATTATTAGTTTACACCGTGCGTCGTCACCGCGTCGCCCTAGCATTACAACAACCACAAACTTATTTGAGCTTTAACAAATTGCAAAAAAAAAAC
Organism: Epistrophe eligans; assembly: GCA_951394125.1. Taxonomy (NCBI): domain Eukaryota; kingdom Metazoa; phylum Arthropoda; class Insecta; order Diptera; family Syrphidae; genus Epistrophe; species Epistrophe eligans. The sequence goes on along the minus strand of OX596028.1, from coordinate 99,829,843 downwards.
AAATCAATAGATGAAGGTCGCACGTGCTCAAAGCAGGAGGATAGGGTGGCGCATGTTTTGCTATAAAAAATGAGAAAAATGAGGAATAGGAATATAAATATTAGCAACACTTAATTAAATTAGATTTTTTCTTCTTCCAAACTACAGTCTTGGTCAAAAGTAAGAGACATATTTTCAATATTCAATATTTATTTATTTTTTTATATTCTGTTGCCACTTTAAGTCCAGTCAGATTGTTGGCATAGTTAGCATAAAAGTTTCAAAAATACGTTCCCCAACATTATATTTCGATACAAAATTAATTGATTGACATGTGTCAAAAAATGTTGCATCTCTTCCTTATCATTTTTATTGTGACGCCGAATTGATTGCAAAACTCAGAATATGACATAATAGAACAGTCTTTTGGAACATATTCATTTCAACATACAATTAAGTAAAGTTCACACTCACAGTTTTGTGAAGTTTAATTGTTTCGAATTTGTGAACAAAGAGCAAGAACTGAATTGTAGTAAATATGACAGACAAATTCACTGTGAATAAATAAAATTGAACTGAAAATTGTAAAATGATCAATAGTTTTATTTTGGCCAAGACTGTAAAATTCTTAATGACTGAGATAAAAATGCAAGCAGAGCTAATTAATTTTCCCACTTAAAATGTTTCTCTATTTAAAATTTAATTTGCGGAATAAATTTGTGTCTTTATTCATATAAATCATGGATGGAAGAATTTTATAAACTTTTTCTCTTTAATTGATGCATTAGACCCAGTCCCATCCATAAAGTTTGGTTTTCGGTAAGAAAACTTACGACAGCAATAATATATAATATTTATTTCAAATGATGTAGTCTCAAGATTATGAAAATAAATAATGCTTTAACTGCAGTCTTTGTAATAAAAATGCAGATGTTTTGTGGGTGGAAATGGTGATCCATTAAAAAATTGGCATCATTCGTGTTTTGATTTTCTGTGAAATATAAAATTTAATTAATGGGTGCTTTGGGGCAGTTGGTATTATATTATTATTTTTTTCTAGAAATTTTAAAAGTCTGTGTGTTTAGATAAAAATATACTGAAATTTGAAATTACGAGTTTTTGCAGATTTAAAAAAAGGGGGGAACAACCATTCAACTTGGTTTTTATACATTTTTTTGTAATTATTTTTCATGCAATTTCGACAACGATTTTCTTATTATTGTGATATTTTTGACCAAAAGTAGTTTTTATTTTTTCATTTAAAATAATTAACATATTAATAGAATTTTGAAGATTTATTTAAAAAAAAGTTTTCTCGGTCTTAAGAAAAATTGTGTTTTATTTAAATATTTTTTTTTTGCATAACTAGAATACGAGAATTGTTTCCTTAAGTTTCCCCTGGTAATTTTGATGTTGACTTACCTGAAAAAGAAAAAAAAAATAATTATTAGAATTTAAATCAAAATACTAGTTGCAAATTATTCAAATATAAGGAAATAAATGGGAATTATTAAAATGTAAAAGGTATAATAAAAAATATAGCCATGGTAGTAACAGATTTTAATAGTTTTCTTCCAAAAAGCCGCTAGCCGAACGCTGAATCCCTCTAGCAAACTCTTAACATCACGCATTATTAATGCATATATTTACAGAAACGGTCCTTCCTGCCTAGGTGCATAAATAGTGATTACGATCAGTTTTAAAGATTGCCACTCATTATTTTTAGTTGCGATATTATGTAGATTCTATTAGACAAGTTTTGAATTCGAAAAAAAAAATGGAACTCGAAATTTTGACCTAACTTAAGCTAAGTACAGACGATTGTCAGATCTAACAATATTGTCAGAACTGTCAATGGTCTAACAATTGATATATTTCTTACAATGAAAAATTGTCCGTTCACACGGTTGGTAGATTTCATCCCAAAGTCTGACAATTTTCGGACAATAATATATCTGAAAAAATTGTCAGCTTGAAAATTTTCTGTTCAAACGGTTGGCAGATCTATAAAAAAAATTGTTTGATTGTTTACATCTTTTGAGGGGAGGCATCATTACTTAGCGGAGGTTCTGCAGCATTCCCATCGATTTCCTCTGCATTTAATAAAGAATCTTTTTCTTCTCTCCTTTTTATCATGGGGTTCTTTAAGAATTGGTGAATTTTCGTTTTCCATGGTAACATATTCAACCATTGCTGCCTCCATTGTTAGATTTTGTATCTATTTTTAGTCAGAAATGCGACAAAAATTCAACAACATGCTAAAAAGAATTAATAAAAGACAAATGGCGACCGAGCATAAGCACTTAATTTATTCCGAATAAAACTACACAACACAAGGAATTGAAATAAAATATAATTGAAGTGAGTTGCTTTATAGATATTTTCTTTTTGAGTTGTGCAAAAACTACAAATTTCCAACACAAATGTTTTTTATCTCTCTTTAACCAACTCGACTCCAACCGATGGGTTTTATTGACATTTCGAACAATGAAGAAATTTTCAGCAATTGTAAGACGTTTTCAATGAAAACATCTGACAATGACCAATGAGTCTGACAATGATAAAAATTGTGTGTTCAGACAATTGTAAGATATTTGGGACAGTTTTTTTTTACTGACAGATCTGACAATATTGTAAGATCTGACAATCGTCTGTACTTATCTTTAATATGACGATGATAGGAAAGCCAAAAAATGGTGGGTCTATCTATAGCAATTCGGATAGGTTGATTTTCTTAAAATTTGGTACCCAGCGTTATTTTGACATTCTCCGGTCAAATTTATTTTAATTTTCTTAGGAACGAAAATAGCGGTACCAATGTATTTTTGTTTGCATTTTTGAATATAATCTTATTTTTTTTAAATCGCTCCACAGATTTTTTTCGAAAAAAAAATCACAAAATTTAAAAAAAAAAACTATGGATTGAAAAAAAAATGGAATCTTTTTTTTAATTCGATTTTTCGAATATTGGTAGGCGATTTCTTTTTTCAAAATATTTTCTTTTTAATTTTTTGTATTTTTAAAAATTAACTAAAAAAAAGTGTTTCAATGATTTTTTCTCATAAACTGAGATTTCTCAAAGGTGGCATGAAATATAAACAATTCAATAACTCTGTACATAATTTATTTATTTTATTTATGTTTATAATTTTCAGCTTTAAGCCTAGTACACAGATTGCGCTAAATTCCCCCAAAATTTAGCAAAGCTTTAAGCAAAGCATTTTAGCTGGGAGGTGTGCAGCTCCAGTTAAAAAATCAAATTTGTGTTTCTTACTGTGCACCACTTATCTGTCAAAATTTAGCGCATGAAATAATTGTTCGCCACATTAATTCCCCAGCTAAATTTTGAAAGATTCTGTAATTCTTAAATTTTATGTGAACTTTACTTTGCGAAAATAAAAATCATAATGATGAAATATTTGTAAAAAAAAAACCATTTATCTCAGCCAAAGAAAAAATCAAATTCATTATATTAAATCCACTTGAAATAATGAAAGAAAAAAATCTTTTAAATAGATGAATATAGTTTCTTCTCAGATAACAGCTGTTTTCACAACGCTCTCACGCCAAAATTTAGCTATCAGATCTTAGCTGATGTGAGAAAAAAAGTGATCTGCGTACATATACATAGGCCTTAAAAACAACAATGTGATCGTACATAAGAGCAATTTCGTGGGACCCAGTCTTGCATTTTAGATGCAGAAAGGGCTTTCAAAATTATGGTATTCAATTTCCATTAGTCTAAGATGAATTTAGGGCCCAGACGAAAATCGTCCCCTATAGCTGAACAAATTAAAAAAGGTCACGATAATTTTCTAAAATTGAAAATCGATTTTTAAAATAAATTTTAAATTTTTTTTGCTTGAAAAAGTTTCGCAAATTTACATATTTCCACAAACTTATCCACCTTACTGTTTTAATTGTTTATCTTCGCATGACTCAATCGGATTTATTAAATCAGCACTATCAAATTGCTGATTAAACTAAATTATTAATAAATATGTAATGAATACAGAGTTAGGTTACAAATTATACCCACAAGTGGAAATATTATCAAAGCACTTATTTTCATCAATTCAATTCCCTCCCATCATTGTTTAACAAATACACGTTCGTGAAACAGCTTTTCTGTTGAATGTTTAAATTTTATTATTCGTTAGATATATGTAAATGGGTTATGGTTATTTTAATTTACCATTGACCTTGTATATAATCAAGTTCAAAGTTCTTGTTGTAAATATAATCAAATTTAATATTTAAACGAATTTTATTTTGGCAAAAATGATTCAATGTTTGTTATTTAAAAAAAAATATATTTTTTTTTTACATATGTAGTTAATATACCTAATTTGACAGGCAGAAAGATGAACAACTGGTTTTAAATGAAAAATGCACAAACGACTGCAAATATCAAGCGATATAAGATCAAAGAAAAGAACTAAGAACATTATACGTTTTGACATTTAAAAATACAATGTATCTACTCGTTTTTAATTTATTTTTTTATCAAAATTATCAACTCCCTTTGAAAAAAAAAATAAAAAATCAACAATTTTAAGTGCGAAAAAGATAAAAAACTAATTTTTTAAAAATAATAACATGACTAATTGTGTAATCGTAGGTATAATAAACTTTACAAAATGAAGCTTATGTGTGCGTAATCACGTTTTGGCCATAAATTCAAGCGACCGACGACGACGACTAACGCAATGAAACCTTGTAAATGTCAGAATATAAAGGGAATGATGGTTTCGTTGTTATAACTCGACACCTCACATCAGGCGGTGTTTTCATTGTACCTATATGCATATGTATTCCGTTTGCTTATATTGGCTGTGTAATATAACACCATAAAACTGTACATTAACTGGAATTTATTTTTAAGTAGATATAGGTATAGCAATGTTGAATGTATAGGTTTCGCACCAATGGTTTTATTATTTGAAGAACAAAAATCCAAAATGAAAGTACAGTGGAGTTGTTTGGATTTTAATTCTAAAGCTAAAACCGCTCTATTCCGCCTAATGATCCCCTACACTTGCTGCTTGTGCGGCAAGTGGATGTACATATATAACACTGAAGCAAACATTGCTGTGTCTAATAAAAATAAATCGCTTCTTGGTTTTATTACCGAGGTTATTTTATTTTATTTGTTTTTTTTTTCGAATGGTAAAACCCGTATGACACTTTATTTTTTTGCATTAAAAAATTAAATAAGTGAATGAAAAAGTTTAACATTGTATAAAATTCGCAATAGATGTGGGTGCGTAGGAACTAACCTCATTAATGTGGAATTGTCACAAAAGAAAGTAAAAAAATAAATAATTTAAACTACATATTGACTTTTTTTTCTGGCATGGCAAAATATAAAATTTTAGCAAATTACACTCAGTCACAATAGTGTAAGGCATTGTATCTCTGGACCTAGGAGAATAATGCAAGCTTATTCTTACTTTTGTGACCTAATTGTGATAATACACGTGTTTTAGTGAAAGTGTGTATAGCCAACTCATCGAAACAAAACAAAAAGTGATTATATATAATTTGTAATTATTTGTACACAAAACAAAAAGTAATTTGTTGTTGCTTACTTGTAAGAATTTTGCTGAGTTGCTATATACACTTTCAACCAAACACGACTAATAAATTCAGACAAATTTTATCCTTTTTTTTTAATTTATTTATTTTCTTTTTTTGCTTTGCTGATGATTTAATGATAAAAAAATAACTGTAATATGGAATTAAATATTTTTTACAGAGAAGTCAACACAATTACTTAAAAAAAAAAAAAACTTTTTAACCCTACTGTCGATCATTAATCAATCATTTTCAATAGTTAATACGGCGGCGGCGTATAAACGTATATTAAATATTAACAAGTGATTAAATTAAATTATTATCAAAGCGAAAAACAAATTTACTGTCTAGACATAAGAAATATGAATATAATATATATTACGTACTTGTTTATTGAATTCATTATAATTTAGTTAAATATATTATTGTTATGTCCGCAACAAAAAAAAAAAAAATGGAGAATTCTTTCGAAAGGTTTTATCGCACCCTCTTTGCACGGATTATCACATAAAATATCGATAATTTACCACAAGCTTTAACTTTTGATCGTAAATAGCTTCAGAACTACTGTGAAATTATACCAGTAAAATAAAAAAAAAACACACACAAACAAAATTACATGTTTATTTTTGTTTTTCTTTATTACGAAACTACACTTCAATTAATAATTAAATTTTATTATAAAAAAAAACAATAAGAGAACAAAAAAATTAATTGATTGTGAGATGCACGTCAACGATTGATGAGAAAAAAATGAGAATAAGATTTTATGAGCTCTCGTATACGTGATGGAATGACAACTACTATATATACCGTGTCTGACACAATGAAATCTTTTAGTCTTTAAGATTAGATAAGAAAAGATGGATTGACAAAAAATGAGAAAAAAATATATGCTATCTTTTGGATGAGTAATTCTTACCCAATGACGCAACTTATAATAATTGTTGGGGGAATGCGATTAAAAAGAAGAACGTTTTTCTTTGTGGTAATGTGTGAAGTGAGTTAATTTTATTATTTTGAATTTCAAAGAAACTAATCGTACATATAATGAAGCAAAATAATTGAATGCTTTTTTTGAAACATCCATTTACAAAAAAAAATAATTCTTTAAAGGTCAGAGGAAATTTAATAAATTCGTTGTGGATTTTTAAGATCAATGATTCCTTACTAGAGTCAGAATTTGTGGTGACCATCGGTTCTTTTTTTAGTATTCGGTATCTTTGAGGTTTCTTCGATTGACTTTTCAAAAGTCAAAACTTTTTATTTTAAATCTCCCTTCCCAGTGCAAAAGATTTGAGTTCTACAATTCTAAAGAAAACTCAAAAAAAAAAAACATTAAATCCATAAATTTTTAATGAGTTTTGCAATTTTTATTTTAAATTTAATTGATTATTTAATTGGAATTTGAGTAGCCAATATGGGAGACTTGATTCCCACTTGAACCAAGTTCACCTCAAACGAGAGAAAAAGAAAGGAAGCGACTGAACAACAAATATTTGTGTGTTCAATGTAATTAATAAACAATAAAACCTGCATTGCCATGGAACTGATCGCTTGGATTCAGCAGGGTTATGTAAAGGGCTTGACGCCCGTCGTCGGCTCGGAAGCACTTGATCTAGGTTTCAATTTTATCACTGAAGAACAAAGTTGTTCAATCAAAGTAGAACAAAATATACTAATATTTAAACGAATTTTATTTTGGCAAAAATGATTCAATGTTTGTTATTAAAAAAATATATAAATCTTTTTTGTAGTTAATATAATTTGACAGGCAGAAAGAGGAACAACTGGTTTTAAATGAAAAATGTACAAACTATGCATCACTTAAGGATTCTGATGGTTTTCTGACCTTTACTATAAATCTGGCCCATAAAGTTATCATAGGCAAAAAAACTATATTTTCAATAACGACTTTTCTTTGAAACGCAATATCTTCATATACGAATAAGTAAATATGTATATACCTTAAGCTATTTTGTAAAACATATTTTAGCCTATAAAGCAATTTAAAAATATTTTACAAAAATCTCATTTTTTAAGATTTAATAATAATATATCATAATATATCAATTTTTGACTTGTGACCAAATTTATTTTTTTTCATTTTTAATGACAGCTCTAAGAAAAAAAAAATGAAATGTTTTTTTTTGTAGAGGAGCACATACTCTAAAAATTATTAGTAAAGTTTTCGATAGCACAAACCGTTTAAGAGTTATTTTCTACATTTGTCGAGACGAGACGAGATGAGGAAATACTTTTAATTATCGTCTCAATCTCGTTAAATTCTAAAAACGTCAGTATCGTCTCGGTATCAGTATCAGTATCGGTCTTAGTCTAGTTGTGTTTGTGAAAAAAATGTCATACTAAAGTTTGCATCGAAAAGCTGCTAAATATTTGAATCGAAAAATTTCTAACCTGTTAAAAAATTCAATTTACAGGTACAAAATAAAGGTAAACAAAAAAACCAGGAACGTTTATATATATGAACATTAACCTCAGAAAAGATCGCTGACTTATAGAGATGGCAATTTACGAGGAGAATACTTCGAGAAAAATATCTTAATAAGGTATGACATGCAAATAATACAAATAATTTAATTTAACGCCAAAATTGTGTCGGGAAGCCGGTATATACAGGAATTTCGCGTGCCATTTTTAAATTGCATCAGAACAGAACACTATAGTCTTGACAATTGAATATAAATAATATGAGTCATGGAATTGGTAGAAAAATTTGTTTTCAACGAACAAATGCGCGGCTATAATATAACAAAAGCCATTAATTGTAACCAGAAATATCACATTTTTATTCATAGACCGTAAGTCTCGTTGAATCGCCATACGAACAGATAAGTAGAATCGATGAGTGCTTAAGTACTTGAGATGATGGCGTAGTATTAAATTAATTTTATTTATTTTCGTTAATTTGAATAAATTTAAAGTTAAAAAAAATATATTTACTCATGTTAGAAAAATTACTTAAAAAAAAACATTTGCGTCAAATTTTTGTGATTAAGGAACAGGATTTGTGACCCATTTTAGGAATATGATGCCAAGACGTACGTCAAAAGTAGAACTATGACTGTCTCAGTGAATTTTCAAACTTAATTTCCATTTCCAAAGCTTGCTTTAAAATATACCAGTTTTGATACAATTGCGCAAAAACATTTACACATCTATTGTTCGTTTATTTATATGTACCACTGTAACTTTTTTTGATTTTAAGACACCCTGTTTTTACTTCAATTATTTACTTTTGACAAGTTTTGAGGCAAAATAAGTATTAAGTTCATTGGCTATGGGAAGAAAGTCGTTTTTTAGTAGAAGATTCTGAAACACCCTGTAAATATTTTTTTTTTTAAATTCAACTTTATAGAATTGAAAATTTCCTTCAAACAAAAAAAAATTTCACGATATCTTTATTTGTTTGAGAGCTTTAATTTCTGCAACCAAAAAACTCAATTTGGTCCACTGTGCAATTTTTTTTAATGTCTAACCCTTTCATAAAAATATGCTTCCCTCTTAACGATAATTTCAGTGTGAATGTTATATTACTTAAACATTTTCAGCTTTCAGGTTCCCACTGTGTAAAGTGGAAGCTCTAATAAGCGAACACTCATGGTCCTCCAATTTTTGTACAGATATGAGAACTGTACGGTTTAAAGAAATAGAAAAACGTTTGTTTTAACTTCATATTAAATCTTTCTTATAAAAAAATGACATCACGCAAAATTTAACGGAACGCAATGAAAAAGGGGAACTAATTATAGACTCTCAAAATTACACAAACTTAGTTACTCGGGAAATCCCCTAATATGCTTTCAACATAACATCGCTCTGTCCGGTTATTAGAGCTTCGGGTCCGGTTATCGGAGAATTTCTATGGATTTGCTTACGTATTAAAAATAAAACCAAAACCATACTGAGAACATACCTTCTGTTTTTTTTTTCTGTTTATTCCGTTGATAAAAAATAGTTCCTGAATAAAATTATCTATGCATGGGAATGGGAAGTTATCTATCTAAAATGAGCAAGAAAAAGTGTCCGCGTCAGTATATGAGAATATCCGTTTATAGGAAAGTAATTTGTATGAAAATTTCGAAAAAGAAGTTTGTTCCCGAAAATTGTCCGCTTATGAGAGCTGTTTGCAAGTAGAGCTTTCACTGTATTAGCATTTGTGTAAGTACTTTGTTCGATGCCTTGTTTTTTTTTTTATTTAAATACAAATAAATGTTTATATATAAAATTGCCTAATGCAAACTTGTAAACCCCTTTTTTTAAACCAAGCACAGGTGGCAAAAGTGATAAGTTTAACATTAGAATCACAACAAGTAAATCAAGTTTTGTTTTCAAGCCAAGCAATAAAAGAGCTCCTAAGTGCTGTTGTTCCTCTAGCTACAAGCTCTCATTTAAGTAGATTACCTGCTTATTTTTTTAAATGATATTAACTCAAACCCCAACAAAAAAAACCACAAAGGGTTTCAACTTAACACAACTGCAATCGTTTTTTTTACAGTTTAATTTAAATGATTACAAAATTTCAACCACTGTTAATCGAATATATAGCACTGACCTAATGACATTTACAATTTTTCCTACTTCTTTCTTTTTCATTTTCTCACCTCAATTGGGTATACCTAACCTACCTACTCATTCAATCCCACCAAAGGCTCTATTATATGTTACATAAAAAAAGGTTGGGTCTACTTTGTATGTACATGTGTCTGTCTGTTTTTTTTTTCTTCTTCTAGAAATCCTTTATTTAAATTGACCAATTTTCAACACTGGCAACAGAAAGATAAAATGGTACACAGAGATATCTTTTCCTTTATCTCTGGGAAAAAAAGCTGGATGGTAAGCACAAAACTAGGTCAACATTTTTTTTCGCAAACAAAACAAAAAAAAATATTATCAGATCCACTTTACACGCCCCAACAATATTCAATAGTGATGAATATTTGTTGTTCACAGTTTTAAATAAACATTCTTTGCGGAAACGAAATGTGAATAAGTGTTTTTTGAAGTTGTAAAAATAGAAGAATTTTTATCATCAGATATTTTCTAGGTTTGAGTTTTTATATACTTTTTATTTTTAATGTTTTGTTTTAAATGGAATCTGGGTATAGTAATAAACTTCACAGACTAAATTCCGAGCTTGGGATTCCGAGAGCTTTTGCTGGAGAGTTGGAAAAAGGTGTTATTATCGACCCCTTACCTCCGACAGAACAGTCCAACGAACTAACTATTAATATTAAGGGTAACTTCACTGCGCTAAGATAGTATACAAATTAGTCCTGGATGTGGAACAAGGAAGAATCCTCATTCTTCAATTGATCAAAAAAACTTTATTTAAAAAAAAAAATGAAGAACTTTCTTTTAAAATCGCAGTATTGAGCAGGTGCTCCGTTTTATGCATACCACGACCCTAGCAGCCCTTGTAAATCATAGTTAAACATTGAACAAGTAGGTATAGTTGAGATTTTAGGTTCGGAATATTGGCCAAATCATGGAGAAACAACCCTTATCTTAAAGACTAAACTACGACTCAAATGTTGAATCCGTCCCTCTACAATGGTCAAGAACTTGGAATGTTCTAAGAAAGTTGCAAAAATTAGTAATAGATTTCTGTGAAAAACTTCTTTAGTTTTTTCTAGCCCAAGTGTATTGCCAATGGATGATGAACTTTTTAAGAAATCGGGTCAGAAACGCATAGAACTTGACTTTAGATTGGTCATATATATGTGGTCAAAAAACACGAACTTAAGCGGTACAATAGAACCCCCTTAACAGTAACAGATAAGCGGTTGGGTCGATCAAGAAATACATGAGATTAAACAGTCGAAGAGAAATCAGAACAATTATGGAAAAGTTGGAAAGAGCTATAAAACACATCTTCAGAAGTCGAACACTTCTGGAGCGAGCGTATATAAGATTAGTGAAAGCTTTATGACCCTTAAGGATCACCCCAAAGATATAATAGGTCAGAAGATCTTATTAAATATATGATTACCTCAAGACATTTTCCTACCGATTTGATCATGAACAAGGTGTAATAAATCTGTTTCAAAGAACGTTGAAACCTACTTAATGACACCCAGACGTTTTTATTATTATTATTATTTTTTTTTTCGTTACTTCGTCGATATGCTCAATAAGCTTCGTAACGCTTATATACAAGACGAGATAATGATGATAAAAGAAAAAGAAAAAACAACCTAATCCTTAAAAGCCACTTTCCATTATGCCAATTTATTGATTTTCCAGTAACAAGGATGATGATGTTCAGTTTTGTCACAACACGCGCCACATCGCAGGGCAGCACAACACAACCCATGAATGTTTATTTTTAAAATTGGATGGCGAACAAAATTTACTCAAATGCTATATTTTCCAAGGACATGTTTATTTTTTTCATTTTAGGAATATTTAAGAGGGGTAGAGGGAAGGGGGGAAGTTGAAACCCGGAAGGCATAGAGAATATTAGAATACGTTGCCAGGATTTTTTTTTTATTATTATATTTTCTTTTTCTATGCCAACCGTAATATTATGGCAATAAAACTAAACCAAGAAAATTTCTCAAAAAAGAAAACATAAATTAATGATAATAAACGAGCTTCGAGGTTCCCAGCAAAACAAAACATACTGGTACGGATGAGCGTATTATAATTTTGAAGTTTAAGGTCGTTTTGTTACCAAGCTTCAGTTGGTATATACCTAGTGATGATGACGACAACTTCATATGGAACCGAGGGACTTTGGTGTCCTTATTCGGTTTGATTTTTTTAAAAAAGAATTTCTGTTTTGGTTTCCATGCGGTTATTTAATTGAATTTTGCTATCGCCAGTAGGGTTTTTTGTGTGGCTGAAAATGTAGATAAGCTTATGTGTGATGGTTGTATGGGTATTTGAAAAATTATTCAAGACAATGTGGAGACTATATTTGTGTAGTTTGAAATGTATTATTATAAATATAGTACCAAAAAATCTTTTAAACACTTTCAGTCGTATTTATTAGATTTTTGTCTATTTAGACACTGTCGAACTATTTTCAAATTAATGGAAATATGCTTTATTTAATAAAAATAAATATCACATTATTCACGGTTAAGACAATCTAGACAAGGTTTTTGAACACATTTTCCAAAGTTGGACAGTTGTCTAAAGTTACACAACGTTTATAAATAAGACCATTTATGTATTTAATGCAGGCACGTAGCCAGGGGGAGGGGCTTGAGGGGCTGAAGCCCCCCCTTCCCCGAAAGTCTAAAATAAAAACTAAAACTTTGTAATATACAGTATTATTTCCTTTGTAGAGCTCTTCAAATGCATCTCAATAAGTCTTGAAGAAATAACGAGCAGAACGTGGGCGATGTCTTCGAAGGCATCAACACTTTTGGCAGCGGTCCAAAAATGTGATTTCCTAGTTAGCCCCATTGTATGCGAAAAGCTGTTCAGTTTAATGCTGCCCTTATCAGTTTTCCTACAGAACAAATCCTTAGATTTCGTTTCTGCAATCGACCGCACCAAAGAAGAGTTCTGAATTCTCTTGAGAACATCAGAGAAAAAGCCGAAGATTTTTTCAGAGAGGCTTTTCAATCCGTATCTAACCTTGCCGAGGACTTATTTAAAGTTGAATTAAGACTCCAAGAACTTCATTGAAATAAACAACGCGTTCCAATCCAGAAACCTCTTCTACTGAATCCTATTTATGAGTGTCTGTATTGATTCCTTGCATAGATTCGTTAATACAAAATCTTACGGACAGATTCATGGTCAACGAAGACGTTCTACCATCGTTTCAAGCTCTTCTCCCAGGTTTTTCTGCAGTTGGGCGAGTCAAAGAAATGGAAAAGATAACATGTTACTTTGATAATGCAATTTCGTTGTCAGCTGAATACATTCTCTGGTGCGAAAAAATATCGTCGATTGATCCTTCTATCGAAGTTTTAAAATTGCTTGATATAAATATGACAAGACTAACTTTAGAGGTATAAACTTCTTGCCTACGGTTTTGGCCACGCCTCCAGTGAAGAGTTATGGGGAATGCAAGATTAAGCTCACTTGCTATGATATCTGCTCATTCAGATATTAATGTGGATCCAGATAAGGTGATTGATCTCATGTCAAAAAGAAAATCAAGACGTCTTCTGCTTTGATAAAATGTGTGTATAAAAAAAATAATTTAAGTATATGTTCGTTTGAGTACATACAATTTAAAAACTAATAAAAATCAATAAATTGGAATATATATAGTTTTTTGTTTAAAAAATTCCTCGTAAAATTTGGAAGCAAGCCCCCCCCGAACCAAAATCCTGGCTACGGCACTGATTTAATGCGTTAAGGACTAACGTTAAACACTTATTAGAACTCATCCAATTGAAGTTTTGGGTTTAAATATGAAAGATTATAATAGGTGTGGTAATTTTATTTTTTAATTAGCCTATTTCTTAAAAATGTAAGTGTATCAATTGTTTTTATTCTTATTTTTCTAAGAGGATTCTTATATAAAAAATTCTATTTTCAATATTACATAATTAAGCTATCAAACACATATACGAAGAATCGGACATGGAACTTTCGTTCCCTGTACTGACTGGTCAGATTTTTAAGAACAAGAGATAAAATGTGAAAATGATGCGGCTTTATATCAGTATTCTGGTATTAAGTACTAAAGACTCCACATGAGACAATAAAATGACGTTGGCCGATATGGAACGAACACTGTGTTGCAGTATAATAAGAAATAAATTGATGAAACAAATTCTACAATTGTTTTGACACAAACGCGTTGTACACCATCTGATTTCTTTAACAAATTTCAATTTATGAGAAAAATTTAAAAATCGTTGGAACTATTTTTTTAAATATTTTTTTAGATATTTTTAAGAAAAAAAAAGTGACACTTTTTATATTATTTTATTATATTTTATTTATTAATTAAGAATTAAAAAAAAATAATTTTGAAAAGACTCGTACCCATTTTCGGAATTATCATAAAATAATTTATTTTTTTTTTTAAATCCAAAATTTGTTTTTAAATTTTGATATGCAATATTATTTGAAATTATTGGAATCTCTTGTAACGGGTGATTTTTTAGCTGGTTTGGTTTTGGCAACACTGGTTTTGACAGCTGACGTGTGTTTAGTACCTTGTGTCACTGTCAAACAGCTTCAGTTTGGTTTGCAATTTAACCATGGATCGTCTTACAAATGAACAACGCTTGCAAATTATTGAATTTTACTATCAAAATTCGTGCTCGGTTCGAAATGTTCATCGCGCGCTGCTTCCATTCAGCGATGAGGCTCATTTTTGGTTGAATGGGTACGTAAATAAGCAAAATTGCCGCATTTGGAGTGAAGATCAGCCAGAAGCATTGCAACAGCTACCAATGCATCCCGAAAAAGCCACTGTTTGGTGCGGTTTATGGGCCGGCGGCATTATTGGGCCATATTTCTTCAAAGATGATGCGAATCGCAGCGTTACTGTCAATGGTGAACGCTACCGAGCGATGATAACAAACTTTTTTTTGCCCGAAATGGAAGTTCTTGACTTGCATGATATGTGGTTTCAACAAGACGGTGCCACATGCCACACAGCACGCGAAACAATGGCGCAATTGCGAGGCGAGTTTGGTGAACAGTTAATTTCACGTTTCGGGCCGGTCAATTGGCCGCCTAGATCGTGCGATTTGACACCATTAGATTATTTTTTGTGGGGGTATGTCAAGGCTAATGTCTATAGGGACAAGCCCGCTTCGATTGACGCACTGGAAGCCAACATCCATGCATTCATTCGTGAGATACCGGCCGATATGTGTGAAAGAGTATGCCAAAATTGGACTCAGCGGATGGGCTACCTGAGACGCAGCCGCGGTCAACATTTGCATGAAATTATCTTTAAACATTAAATTGCAAGGTTCAAACTATCGATTGAAATAAATATTTCATTCATTTTTTCGAATTTTTTGTGTTTTTTTTTTTTTTAAAGTTCTAAACCTCTTAAAAAATCACCCATTATAAGAAATTTAACTAAAATCGATTGACAAGGTTATGAAGATAGTCGAAGACCAAAAGAATGGTTTTATGAGAGATACCATTAAAGTAAGATTAATTTAAAATTTGGTCTAAGAAACCTATTGCACATCCTATTGATACTAGCTCACAAAAAAAATAAATCAAAATCGTAGGATTTGATAATCAAACTCAAGTGTCGATAAGTCCAAGCCGTTTGATTTTAGGTATACAATCTAATAAACAAATTTTTCAAAATGCGACTTTTTTTTCTCGTAACCCCTATTTTGCGACCTTTTCAAATTTCTCAACGGAAACACAGATGCAATATTGTTTAAATTTTTCAGGAGCATCCAATTGCAAAATTATAATAAAATAAGTCAAGTAACGCAATTTTCTCAAAAAAACGTCCTATTATATTATATTATATTGAATAATGCTAATTTTGTTAAACAAAAATTTGAAACTCAATTTTCCTACAATAACTTTGTTCATTACACATGTTCATGTATGAAGTTTAAACAAAATTGTTATTGCCGTTTTCGAAAAAATTTGAAAAAAAAATCGAAATTGTTGTATGGCAGCTACTTATTTCTTTTTTAATTAAAAAAAAAACCTAAAACCAAAACTCATATCTTCCATCTAGGAAATCACATGAATGTGCTTTGTACTAAATTTGGAGCAAATCGGCTCACCCGGCACCATCTCAAATTATAGTGGACAGCACAAACGCACAGACCGATGCGACGGACGGTATGAAGAAACCAATTTTTTGCCCTATAGGGCAAGTAATAAATAGTAAATTATCAGCTCTATCCAAAAAAATACGCTTTTTTTTACCTAAAATATAAAATTCAAGTTGTTCATAGCTTTTTTAAGTTTTTTTTTTTATAATATAAAATCTATAATATCACATTAAAAGGGCGTAAGTTATCCTCTCAGTGTGTTGGGTTGTTGGAAGAAGCCTTATGAACCTCTTCCTCTTAACAACCGATAAAGGCCCAGTTTCACAGTCTTTGAAACTGGTCAATATATGTGGGTGGCAACGGTGGCACAAAGGTAGGAAATACCACTAACGCAGCCGAAAGCAGACACGAACACGATAAAAAAAACACAGAATAAAGCGACGATTGGCACTGTGCACTAACTTCTATTCGATCTCTTAATTAATAATTATTACTTTTTATACCGTTTTTCTCATTTTTTTTACATTGAATTAAATTTGAATTATCTACTAATTTTTTTTATTTTTTTGGGAAGAATTTCCTATATTTATACGAGACCTGGGTGTCACTTGTTCAGGTAAGAACACAATACATATTTATATTCACATCAGTACAATCATTGTCCCTTCTGTCTCCCTTAAATTATATTTCGAGATCGAAAAAAATTATTCGAACTCATACTTATCTCGAAGTTTTAAGCTAAACGAACGATTTTCTATTTTTATTTTTTTTTATTTAAATTATTAAAATTGTTTAATTGAATAAAATGTGACTGTGTAAATTTGTAAAGTTAATTTAAATCAATTCAAGTTTAAATTAAATTAATCTGCCTAAGTATTAATGAGTCTTGTTATTATTCCAGCTAAATATCCCATTGATGGCCTTATAATGAAAATTTGTATTATTTTTTGTTGAAAAAAGAAGATTTGTGTGTACTCTCTATTTCTAACGACTCGAAGGCACCAACTACTTCCCAGAGATTTCATTAGTTATCATTATCACAGAACTTAAAAAAACAAAATCATATTTTTTTGTTTGACGATAAGAAATTGATAATCAGACGAAGACCACTTTTAGCTCAACACCTTTAGCAATAAACAAATTATGTCTTTTTATAAGGCCCGGAAAACTACAAAATTATTCTAAACACCTTTTTTTATCGTAAAAAACACAGTTTCCTAATTTTTAAGCTTAAATATCCAAGACATTTAGTCAAATATGTCACACTTTTATTGCAGAAGATATGACCCCCGCACCGTAACGTATACCTTATGATAACTGATTAAACTATTTATATATAGCTTCTAAAAAAATTCGTAGACATGAAACAGATTAAGTGCTTTCGACGATTGCTACCTATAACCAAACTAATCAATCATGGGTTTCACAAAAATAGAATTGAAAATTCTATTTCTGATGATCGGCGGCCTGGCAGTCTTGACAAAGCTATAATTCCAGGCTATAAAAATCTTGGTGGTAACTCACCCAAGTGTTGTTGTTTAATTCAAACCTTCAAGAATTGAAAATTATTAATTAATTTCTGACAGCTCTAACGTTACGTATGTATCCATATTGCATATGTTTTTAACAAACTTACGTAGAGTTATTTATTTTTCATGTGTTATCTTTTCCACAACAGATCTTATTCTAAACGCTTGTTGACAATGTTTTTTTTTTTTTGTGTCAAATATCACCTTGAGTTGAATGGAGTTAATATACACATTTAATAATCATTTCTGTCATTGTAATTACGTACTCAATAACTATTCTTTTCGAACAAACAAGTTTATTTATTTGTTTGCATCTTCATATATTATTTTGAACACAAAAGTCTCTCAGCTGTCAAAATATAATTTAAGTTAAAGCTTTTTTTTTTTATTCTCTATTTTTAGTTTAGTTTTTTTTTTTTTGGCAAATGTCATACTCCACATTTTCTTATAGTTTCTATATTATGTTTATTCTGTTGCCAACTGAAAAGCTTTTTTTTGTTGGTATGTTTTTTTTCTTTTTTTTTCTCTTTTTCTGTATTCTGCATTCATGTTGAATTAAAGAAAAAAAAAAAACACAGAAAACCAAAACATGTATGGAAGTGAGAATTAAAATGAAATGATAAAAATTCCTTGTCAAGATGACGTATATTTTTTTTTATATTGACGTATCTAGATCCACTTGTGATTTATTTTTCATATTTGGCAATCAATCAAACAGATATGATTTGCTTATTATATGAGACCGTTGAATTATTCTGCTACAGGGGGAGATGTGTGATATAATAATATTTATTATAATTGTGAATTTTTTTTAGATAAGGCGTTTTCACAGAATTCTACGAATGTAGATCGAACTGTATTTTAAACAAACAAATAAGCCACTAAGGCAGACGCCATCAAATGTCATGTTTATAAAAGAAACCTATACTAAAGGTATTTTTTTTTTTATTGAAAAAAAAAAAAATAAAAATAAACAATCTACTTGATATTAATCTTCATAGTCCAGGCGGCGACAGTCGAATTATTTATATCATGCGAGGTTAGAGATTTTAAAGCCACTCAAACGATAGATGAGATCTTTCCAAGATAAACAAAAACACATGGTAGGTATTCAGCAAATTCGATCTAAGACGCGTCATTTGTTCATTTGTTCCCCCATAACTTAGCTTATAGAGTTCAAAGTCCTAACTCAAATTGTAGAGCTCACTGAGATAGAAGAATGTAGGGTTGCCAAATTTAAATGGTTGTATGGTCTGGGCAATCCTATTGAAAACATATTGTTTTTCGTCCATGACTTAGGGTTCAAAATAAAATTTGTGCCAAGTATAAAATTTAATTGTACTGAAAACAAATATATACATATTAATATAATATACAAATAAATGGTTCCATACACTTGGAAACCCCAATTGAACAAAACAAGCCGAAAAACAGGCTTTTCATGATGTTTTAAAAGCAAATTGAAAGCTGATCATTTTTTTTTAAAACAAAAAAAATTAAATAAGACTGCGATAAACCGGGGTACCCTTACTTGCAAAAATATACAAAAAAAAACACTATTTTTTGAGCTAAATTGTATTTTATTTCATCAGGTTCAAGTTTAACACCTACATTTATTGCGAAGGCCGAACTTGGAATCTCGGGAAAACTGATCCAGCTCTTTCGTGTGATACTAGAAAACACGCGGTTTAAATTTAAATCATGACAAATACCTCTTAGAACTCTTCAAAATATGCACACTATACAGGCTTTCGGCAATGAGATGCGCAAAAAAGCGATTTCTTTTATAACAGTTTGGTGGAACAAATGCGTCCAAAACTCCTTCTTCGAAAAAAAAAAAAAATTCTTCGAAGATACAACCCCGCCGAACACAATTATCACAGATGAAATTTCCTACTTCTCTAAACTGTCAACCTGAGAATTAATACAATTGGTTTATTATTTTTTAATAGAATATGGATCTACTCATATAAAGCTAAAAACTTTTACCTGTAATTTATGTTGAATTAGCATTTAAGGTAGGATGTAGCATTTGTTAATTTAAAGGTATTTGTAACCCTTTTCCCAAAGTAAATTAAAAATAAGCAAAACGAACTGCGTTGATAGGTACAATATCCATAAAACATGACATAATTTTTAAAAGTAAAAGTTATAAACTACCAACGAAGTCGTTTCATATATAACAAATGATAAGATAGGTAGTTACTTTTCCATTAATTTCTCCGCACTAATTGTGCCTACAATTTCACAGAAAAAAAAAATGGAATCACGAAAGAATATCGATTGTGTATATTTTTGTTATACCCTTTTGTCTTTTTTACCCAGCGCGTGTTTGAACTTTCATTCAAGTTAACTTTTGGTCTTGAACTCAATTTTAGTCTTCTCTCACGCAATTCAATACTGTATTATGTATTTGTTATTCTTTGCAAAAAACAAAAACAACTTTGCTTTCATTGACACAACTAATGAAATGTAACAAAAAAAAGTATATACATATATAGCTAAATATATTTTGTTGATTAAACCAAATGTCAAGGTTTGCGTTTGTAAAGGTACTTTCAATAACTCGTTGGTCGATTTTTAAACTGTAACTTAATAAAACGTATATGAGACATCCACAATTTTTCTTTTTATTTGAAAGAATATTTTACTGCATTAAGCATGTCATACATATGTAATGGGTGATTTTTTAAGAGGTTTAGAACTTTAAAAAAAAAAAACACAAAAAATTCGAAAAAATGAATGAAATATTTATTTCAATCGATAGTTTGAACCTTGCAATTTAATGTTTAAAGATAATTTCATGCAAATGTTGACCGCGGCTGCGTCTCAGGTAGCCCATCCGCTGAGTCCAATTTTGGCATACTCTTTCACACATATCGGCCGGTATCTCACGAATGAATGCATGGATGTTGGCTTCCAGTGCGTCAATCGAAGCGGGCTTGTCCCTATAGACATTAGCCTTGACATACCCCCACAAAAAATAATCTAATGGTGTCAAATCGCACGATCTAGGCGGCCAATTGACCGGCCGAAACGTGAAATTAACTGTTCACCAAACTCGCCTCGCAATTGCGCCATTGTTTCGCGTGCTGTGTGGCATGTGGCACCGTCTTGTTGAAACCACATATCATGCAAGTCAAGAACTTCCATTTCGGGCAAAAAAAAGTTTGTTATCATCGCTCGGTAGCGTTCACCATTGACAGTAACGCTGCGATTCGCATCATCTTTGAAGAAATATGGCCCAATAATGCCGCCGGCCCATAAACTGCACCAAACAGTGGCTTTTTCGGGATGCATTGGTAGCTGTTGCAATGCTTCTGGCTGATCTTCACTCCAAATGCGGCAATTTTGCTTATTTACTTACCCATTCAACCAAAAATGAGCCTCATCGCTGAACACAATTTTTCGATAAAAAAGCGGATCCTCGGCCAGCTTTCCAAGAGCCCATTCAAATTCTAATTTGCAAGCGTTGTTCATTTGTAAGACGATCCATGGTTAAATTGCAAACCAAACTGAAGCTGTTTGACAGTGACACAAGGTACTAAACACACGTCAGCTGTCAAAACCAGTGTTGCCAAAACCAAACCAGCTAAAAAATCACCCGTTATAACGTCGTCGCAGTGAAACATATGTTCGCCGCAGCTTGGCACGTATACAGAGTTCCAATTTCGTCGCAGAAATCTGGTTGAATTTGCTAGGTGACGTGCCCCGATATAACCATGTCCTCAAACAACTCGTGCAGAATGTTCATTGTAGCATGTGCTCTATGGAATATACCACCGTTTTGTTAGAAGCACATGTCGATGGTGACATGAGATGCATTTGCTACTGATGTATCTCATTACGGCAGTTTCGTTTCAAATTCGATAATTACTTAGCTTGGGTCACATATCGATTCATCCAAAAATGAACGTTGTCTCTAAAAATGATTTTTTTTTGTTGCGTAAAAACATTTCTCGAACAAGCCGCTAAAATACATTTTAATAATTTTATGCAGCAAATTTGACAAAACATGTCCGATAGCAAATCTCGAGCGCTCCTATTCAAAGACACTTTATAAAAAATAACACAAAAATTTAATTGTAATTGAAACTGTTAAAAAAAAAAAATATTATGGCAAAAAAGTAATTTTATTTAATGCTCTTATTAATTTTTAGTCAAACCTTTAAAAGCCAAATGCTTAAATGTTCTTCTAGCTTTTTGTCGCATTTTATGCAAAACACCCTGTATACAAAATGTATAATATACCCACTACTACCCACTGCTGAAATAAATCAGGCAATTTGAAGGTTTAAAGGTTTTTAGTCCACAAAAACAGAATTTCGTATTAACCTTTTTAATTGTACCTTAAAGGACTCCCAAGCATAGCAGTACTGTTAATGTGTTGTAAATAACTAAAGGGTGTAGATTTAACATGTTTCAAAATATCAATGATCTTTGGAAAAAAACATGGTAACTCCAAAATTAAATTGTCCATTTCACATCGAGCTTAGAGCCTAAATGGGTCGGGCGATTTGCTTCAAATTTGCTACATGTCTGCTTTTAAATATAATAAATAAATCATTATTTTATATCTGAAAGCTTTTTGCAACTCTAAATAAACACTCCAGTGCATTTACTAAATTTTTGTTTTTGTGAAATACTAATAAATTAATAGCACTGGACTAAAACTTTGTTCTTCTTTTCGAAGATGATTCAAGATACCAAAATTTCTCAAAAAAAAAAAAATAAAAAACCCCAGGGAAATTTCCTTCGCGATATGGCTGACTATTAGCAACGAACGTGTTATTTGATAGGTATACCTTGAGAGAAAGACCATACGCTTATTATTATTAAAATGGTAGTCTGATTTAAAAAAGTTTTACTGATGTGTTTATAAGCCATTAAGACATTGCGCTGCACTTAAAAACCAAGAAGACCAAATCCACACCGCCTCTGTTACCATTCGCAACCCATTCCTTTCCAAAAGTATAATCTATTCCGCAGCATCATTTATGGTTTTGACCAAATAAAAAATTAAAAAAAAAAATTGCAAACTTAAACATACACCTAACAGCATAAGGTGCCAATTACAGTCCTTGACTCAAATTACCAACGATGAAGTTATGTAATCGCATTGAATATAGGCAGACTGATGGTTGTCGTCTTGAGCAAAGCAAGCCAGCCATAGACTATTTTATTGCAATATATTGACGGCAATGGCGTGGAGGTCTGGTTTTATTTCTCAAGCTTAGGTTCTTTATTTGTATAGTTTCAAGTTTGAATGATATCTCTACTTGCCACGGTGGCGGCAGTGACAAGTGCCTTGTGATTTTAAACTTTTTCCAAGGTGGAAATATATATGTATATGTATACGATATACAAATAAAATGTAGGTACTTATGAAATGTACCACGTACCAAAAAATAATAAAATTTTACGTGGGAAATGTTATCGGCAAGAATTTTTTTATACCAAAATAAAATTGACAGCTATGTAGTTTTTTGTCATTTAAAAATGTAAAATAGAACACAAACAGCCTTTTTTATTAACTCGTTTAAGTGACGTAGGAAATTTACTCCGACTTTACAACGTCTCTAATCCTAAAAAACTTATTTATAAAAAAAAATAAACGAGGTATGGAGGCAAAGTACGCTAAAACTGGTATATAGTAGAATAAAGCCGTAGTAAAGGAGTGTAGAAGAAATTTTTTTATCTGTTTGTTACTAATTGTAAGGCAAAATGGAAAGTTATTTTGCATCTAGAAATTATTTAAATTTTTTAAAGGCTTTAGTTGCAGGAAGAAGAAGGCCAAAGCAGTACAAAACTTTTAATCCCATGACACTGAGGAATGAAGATTTCCACTCGAATTATCGATTTTCGAAAAAAAATATGAAAAAAGTAATAGCCATAACTCGGCCTTCCCTAAGCGATGATCAAAGAGGAGGGCATATCAATATATTTATTCACATGCCTTTTCAGAACTATCCCAGTTCAGACCGTTTTCTTTTATTTTGTTTATCCATTTATTTCGACAAAATACCACCAATAATAATTACTTAAAATGAATAATTGAAAAAATCAGCTTGGGTTTGTTTACATTTATTAGATTAGATTGGTCATGTTTTTGATAATAAATATATACATACATATATTTGACGTAAGAAGGATGTAGCTAAAACCATCAAGAAAATATTTTATAAATAAGAATTTGTTTGACGTGGCGTAAAGACGGAGTAAGTGCTTCGACTCGGTTTAACTATTCCTATGTTAAAACGAGTATTAATGAAATCCAATAAATAAGTGATTTATAAAGGTTAATATTTAGCATGGCCTTATTTTTTAAGATCGATCATTTTTATTTTTTTAGTATCTTAAATAAGTAATCTCTGCGGAAAATGTCAGACTGAATAAAAACATTTCGAGTGTATGAAAAAAGTCTGAAAATTCTTCTGAAACTGTTCAAAATTTTTGAATGCAATATTATTTGAACTATTCAGAAACATCCGATTGCAATTACATATGTATAACCAAATCTTCTAGCCAATGAAAATCTATAAAAAATAAGGAATTAAAAAAAATAGTCAAAATGCTCAAACGAAGTTTTCTATCAATCACTTAGTCATTGCAGATACGAAGTTTAATCAAAATTCTTTTCGCGCGTTTTCGAGAAAATTTGAAATCGTTGTATGTAGGTATGGCAGCTACTTGTTTTGTATGAGCTAAAATGAAAATTAAAATCTAGAGAATCAAATAAAAATCTTCCTTACAAATTTTGAAGCAAATCGGTCCACCTGTTTAGGCTACAGCTCAAATTACAGGGGACGGACAGACAGGTTCATCTAGATCCATCAAAATTTTAAATGAACTCCCACACTAGGTTCAGCTGGTTGGACCTGTTGCGTCGTTCAGAAAGTTACGCTTTGGTTCCGGAGAGTCTTTAGTTTTAATAAATACTAGCTCATGCACTTCTTTGTGGCGCTAACACCAATCTCTTGTATTACCTATTAAGAGGATGTTTTTCTCCACGGCATTTTCAGCTTCTATGATGATCGGATAACTTATTCAATTATAAGTAACACTCATTTAAAAATTAATATTCAAGCACAAGATTCGGCGGCTTTTTATTTAATTTGGTCAGTTAAGTTGGCTTTTAAAACTTTGCATTCCAAATTATTCACAAACAATGACTCAACACTTATAAGAAAGTTTCAAAAAAAAAATGTGTACTAATATTCACAAAAAAATACTCGAGCAATTACATTCCAA
Organism: Epistrophe eligans; assembly: GCA_951394125.1. Taxonomy (NCBI): domain Eukaryota; kingdom Metazoa; phylum Arthropoda; class Insecta; order Diptera; family Syrphidae; genus Epistrophe; species Epistrophe eligans. The sequence continues at coordinate 99,804,807 of OX596028.1, read as the reverse complement.
GCCATCGCCAAGCCCTTATTTTAACATTTTCTTTCTTAAATCAACCCCAATTGTCACACTCGTGCCACATTATTAGTTGGAAAAATCGATTTTCATATAGTTTTCCGGCATTTGTTTTTTTTTTTCTTTTAAATCAGATCAAGAAAAACTATTGGATTGTTGAGTCACACTTAACATGAATCTTTTACACCTTTCCCTATTTTTTTCCTAGTCCTATTATCACATAAGATTTGTTGTTGTTCTTATTTTTTTTTTATTCTAATCAATGACGCATTTGAAAATGTATCTAACATTTACATTTTGCTTTAGCTGAATTCGATTCTAATTGCTTTCTATATATGTAGGTATACTTACTTACATACCTACCCGAAACCCCACTGGCACTGCTATAGATGTGGTGAATATCTCCTACTTTCAATGCCTCGTGTATGACCTGTTCGAGTATGACGTCATATTGGTTTATTATGGTTTGAATTTTCTTGCAAGTTTGGTGAAGTATTTGTAGTTTGACGTCATAAAATTGCATTACATTTTTACGTGGTGTGTTCTGTTGCATTTCAAATTGCACAGGAAGAAACACAGCAGGTATTAATAAATTTATTTTCTTTATCTATTTTCGTAGAATTTTGAAATAATTAACATAAAAACAGAAATGAGCAGCAACGAATATGTTTTATAACTTTAACGCTGTCGTTGCTTTTCATGGAATCAGTTAATGCAATGGAAAAGGACTTGAATGGGACGTAAATAGAAAATAATCTTATAACCATAAAAAATTATTGGAGAATGGTATACCTATGTGTTTGTCACCACGTTTTTTGTTTTTATTTTTTGCAACTGCGACGGAATTTTTTTTATTGCTGTCATTTTTTTTTTTTGAAGAATTTCACGAGTTGTGAAATTTGTTTTATTCAACTCGTTGCAGCTTTAACTTGAAATTGAAATGAAAAAGCCAATGTACATACATACTCCTTTGTGTACCTACATAGATATTGATTATTGCGAAATGTGGTGAAAGATTTAGATAAATTTATTTGTGTACTTAGGGTCCATTCTTTTTGTATACATTTATACTTATCAGGAGTTTTATATAATAGGTATGCAACAACAAATCTTTGCTAGGTCGAAAATTAGTTTAAATATTTGATTTTGAAAATTAACTTTTCAAAAACTACCAAATTGATTTAAAAAGAAAATTAAACAATGCATTTACAAGAAGCAATAGCATAATATTAAGTGTTAAATAGCATTAAATCAATAATACGCCATGTGTACAGTTATCTCTGGATTCATTTTTATTACGAAATAGGTAATTGATATAAATTTAAGAAAAAAATAATTTGTTTAGTACCTACCCATATTTTTAAAAATGTACATACCTACTCTTATTTACATGACATCTGTTTTCTCTGACTGCCTTTTTTCTTTGGCACCAAAATACTACACAATCTAATTTTATTTATTTGGAAAACATGAACCTACCTACAGTTGCATTTTACAGCCTGAAAACTTCAAATTTCCGAGATTTTGTTTTGCAATTTGAACTTTAACAAAGGAGGTGAAAAAAAGCTGAACCAGAAGTCTCGGCAACAAGTCAAAAGCTATCTCCATCTCTTTTTTTTTTTATTTGGCAACAACTGCGTCAAAAAATTAATGAGCAAGCGAATACCTAAAAAAAATCACACTTTCTTATTTATTGGTTTATTTTGTTTAAATATTTTTCTTTATGCGCACATAACGACAACAATTACACTGGAAGAAAACCAAGTTCCTGTTATTTTTTTGTTCGTTGTTGACATTCAATTACTTTTTGTGAGACAAACCAACTTTTCAATATTATCCATGTTAAGGTGACTGTTGGTCTTCCTGTAATTCAGTTCTTATTTTTGGAATTCAAAAAAATTTAAGCAGGTAATCATGCAACAAACACAGATTTGGGTAGGTATAGCAGTATAGGTTTGCCGAATATCGGAACGTCAAAAGTCAGTCGGCCGTATTCGCGTAAAAATTTACACCGAAATACCTACCTAGTCGGTTTAGTGAGTCCAATCCAAGATCTAAAAAGTTTTTCTCACAACATTTATAAGTATTTTAATTACTTTGTAGGTATTTTTATCAGTAAAATGTTGGTATGGGAAATTACAATCATTCAGTTGGAACACAACAAATAAATCAGGTACCTACTTATTTATATTCGATTGCATTTCAAAAATAAAAACCTGCCACATTTCCATTCGATTTTTTATAAAAAAAAAATAAAAACATCACCTTGGTAACTCTCTTCAAAAATAGAGGAATAAAAAAAATCTGACAGCTAAAAATTTTGGGGAAAAATCGTTTCCTTGTGTGTGTGTTTACTGTGGAACTTTGGCTGGTGGCGATGGTGTATGTGGCGGAATGACGGACGATATGGTCAATTAAAATTCTACCATGAAAAAAAAAGTCGGAAAATATAACAACAACAACAACATCTTCCCTCTGCCTCTACTCTATCCTATTTGTTCTTTCTTTTCTTTTTTTTGTATAAAAGTGCAACTAGGACAAATACTGTGACAAAAAATATTATCAAAGGCGCCGCATTGAATAAAAGAAAGAAGTAGGAGTATTTTCTTTAGTATGAAAGAAAAGGAAACTCAAAAAGAAAATTCTATATCAGATGAATTTCTTTGATTTTTTTCGAATAACTTACCACAATAGCCATACACATTTGAGATTTACTGAACAATTCACAAAATAGCGACCGTCGTTGTCGTCTTACTGTGATGAAAAGTGATTTTCCTTTTAGTTTTTCACAAAAAAGGAATTTTTCTTTTAATTTTTCACAAAAAATTTAGCGAGTGTCGTCGTCCTCCCAACTTTCACTTTGCACACAAAAGAAAGAAACACACCACACACGTTATTCGGGAAAAATTTTTAACTTCTTATATTTTTTTTTGCCTTTTCCTTGTATTATTTTTCTGTCGAGAAAAAAATTTTCTGCACTCTTTTTTTTTCACTTGGATTTCTACACGTTGCGGATTTTTTTCTTTTCTCTTTGGATTTAATTATTTGCACGATTTATTAAGAAATTAATCTCACACGATTGATTTTCATTAATTTGTCACTCGGGAATCGATAACACAATATTTTTTAATTTATTTTTTTTGTTGGTTAAATTTGCAAAGAAAATTTTCTATGCACCTTTGGCTGCGGAAAGAATCTTTCTGACTGATTTTTTTTGTTGGAATTGGAAATGGTATTAGAAAATGTGTGTTTGCTCTCTTTGTGTGCATGCGTGCTTCTCTTATTGTGCTGAATTCGGTTGTATTTTTTTGTTCGAGACTCGAGAGGTGTAATTTAATTTTTCGTGGTATAAATCTTTTCATACGATAAAGAACAGAATAAAATTCAGATAGTTTTATGAAAATAGCAATTATTTCTTTTTGGTATTAAATTCTAAAATAACAAATACTGATTACTATTTAATAATTGCTTTTTTAATTGAAATGCAGTTGATTGACATTTATCTCTAAAATATTTCCATGCGGTAAAATTTTCGAATAACAAAAAATGCCATCTAGGTGTCATTAGTTGGAAATAACAAAATGTACACTGCTCAGGTTAAAAAAAGGGATAACATTTAAATAACTTCACCCGTATTTGTTAGATTTTTGTCTTCTTAGATCTAAATTATTTTCAAATTGGTGGAAATATGCTTTATTTAATAAAAATAAATATTAATTAACTTGTCTAAAGTTAGAAACGTTTATAAATAAGACCACTTGTATATTGGAACATTTGCTTTGTAAACTGGAAAACAACCGAGTATAACTAAGGTTTTCAAATTTGTATATTAATCAAAATTAAACGAAATTGACGTTTGGATAAAGTATTTCACATTTGGGTTTAAGACAATTTAAATTCATTGGATTGACATGTAGATACATGAATAAAACCTGTTGATGGGATTTTTTGTATTGAACAATCTTTACAAATTATTTTAGATTTAATTTCACAATGACAAAAAATGAGACGTATTATCTTTTTAAATGAATCAAAAATGGTGGAAAAGTGAAACAGATATACATTTTGCTTCATTTCAATGTCTCAGTTTTCCTACTTTCACAGAAATGTGTACAACCACCTATCTGCAAAAGTTTAAAACTAAACTTAATAGTAACGTTACACCTGGTTAAACCATTTTCTCACCTTTACAATAATTAACTTACTGAAGATTTAATACATTCGGATTTATTAGTTGGATTTAAAATTCACTTAAATCCTATTTAAATCCACATTGAATATAATAGTTTTAGAAAATTAAAAGCAAAAAGAATTACTCAAAGTATATCACCTATCACGTACGTAAAAATAATACTACGTTTTCATTAGAACAAATGAGGTAATTTCGTTGAAAACTTCCAAATTCTATTCCAACATTTCTGTGACACCTTCTGTTCTCTCTTCCCTGAGAAGAAATTATATTCATCCACTCCGAAGAACTTCTTTGCAATATGAAATGAATTAAATCAATCAAAGTGGATTTTTTCCTTTGACTCAGATAAATCGTTTGTTCCTAAATATTCCTTCATTTAAATTTTTATTTTCGGAAAATCAAAGTTCATCCGAAACTCAAGAAATACGGAATCTGTTAAAATTTAGCAAGAGAATTAATGTTGCGAACAATTACAGTTTTGACAGATAAGAGATGTACAGTAAAAAACAAACATTTGATTTTTTAGTTGGAGCTGCTGTGCCTCTCGGCTTTGCTTAATTTTAGCTTGGCTAAATTTTGGAGAGAATTTTTGTATGGAAACTGACCGCCATATTATTCACTCGAACCATCCAGATTAAAACTTAAATCCGGATGTATTTACATTAAATTTGTATAATTTACATCCGAGTTTGAGTTTAAATCTGGATGAATCTAGTGAATAATATGGCCGTAAAACTTAGAGCAATTTGCGTACTAAGTTTTAATGACGACTTTAAAACAATCAAATAATGCATAAAAAAGTATTTATCCGTGACCACGATAAATACTTCACTTTTTGAACTTATTATTCGACATGACGACGAGATTTGCTTTATTGGTCCCTACCAATAATAAAATTTAGAGACGACTTAAATATTTAAGTAAAATGGACCATAACATAACAAATCAAACATGGTATCGACTTAAATACTTAAGTAGACCCTAAATAATGAATATAACATGGTATGGACTCTTTAATATGAAACATGTGATGTATAGTTCATTATTTATAGTCCATACCATTATGGTTAATTTTTCTTGAATATTAAGGTTGTGTTTAAATTTTGTTATTTCACAGTTTAAACTGTTTTGAGAGAACAACTGTGAAGAGATCTCGTCACGTCAACGTCTCGCTTTACGCTGCATTCTGTTTACAGATTCAAATTCAGCATTATTCAGCAAGTAACAAGAATCAGCTGGTAATGACATTTCATCTGACACACGTGGGTAAACAAAATAAATTGTTCTTTACTCTTTAGGAATTAAAAAATAAAAAAAATAATACACTTTCATTCTTTACCTTTTCGATGGAAACTAAAGAATCCACAGGTGAAAAAATAGTTAAATTATTATGGAGCCAAGCCAAAGCCCTGCCGCAAGAAAATCACACAATTCAACTATTAAGATCCTTTTATTTGTAAGTTTGTTTTTCAGTGTCTTGAAAATTTTTAATTGATAATTTTTTTTATCTTTTCCAGAACTTCGTGCAAAAAAATCGCCAGGCATGATGTAAAACTTCCTGCCTTGCAATTTGCGCAATCTGTTATGTGTCCTAAATGTTCCTCCATCTGGTCAGAAAGTAAATTCTCTTTGGCATTGAAACCACTTCGAATTCATAGTCAAAAAGCTGAAAAACTCGTCGGTAAACTCAACAAAGATCAAAAGAGCCTCAGTAGGAAGCAAAAAAAACGTGCTAAGTGGTTGAAAAAGAAAATATGCAACAATGTGGTAGGTTTTTATGCATATTTAGCCTTTGAATATATTTTAATAAATATTTTCTCATTCAAGGAAATTACGTGTGAATTTTGTAAAAAGAAAACACTACAAACTCTCATTAGATCAAATGTAAAACCAAAAATCGACGAAAAAGAACCTGAAGTTGAGATTCTAACTAAAAAGAAGAAGAAAAAGAAATCCAAAGACAAGTCTGCTGGACTGAACCTGAAAAATTTGATTCCTCAAGCAAAGAAACCCAATCCACCTGCCAAAAAAGATAATAAACAAAAAGCACAGCCAGTCAAGGCGAAAATTGAAAAAACCATATCAAAAACACAAAAGCAAAATTCTCTATTGCAACTTGCTAAAATGCTTAAGAATCAAAGTCCAGCTGTGGGGACGAAATCAAATAATCAATTGGAGAAGTTTTTGCGGTGATAAGGGTGAAAATAAGTTAAATAACCTCAACAAAGGTTTGAATGTATTTTAGAGAAATATATTTTATTTTAAGATTTCAGAAATGGTTTTTTAATTCAATGTTCAATGGCAATCTGCGTGTCTGGATTATTATTAACAACATCACAAAAACAAAATGGAGTTTTCATACAAATTAACGGTAACAAGTATATAATTCACGCCGGTGACACAGCTTTTCCGTTTGCTTACGTTAAGCCCGGAGAGTTCTCTGGGCTTAGCTTAGCCCGTAGGGGATTAGTTGATGTTGTATTTAACATGGTGATTGTTTAGCACCGACGTCGTTTTTTTCGTCCAATTCCCTCCGGGCTTACAAAAAAACACGCCTAAAGTAAAGATAATTAAATATTAAAAATATATATTTCAAACATCTTGAATTGCTTAGAAGAAAAGTGCTCGATGGACAGGTCAACCCATTCCATTAATGAGATTCTTTCATTCAAAAAATTCTAAAACGACTTTCTTCCATCTTAAAACTATGTCCCACAATGTTCGTGGTCATACATTAACCACGTTTAATTCAATTGAAATATACAAAAAGCTTCAAAAATTGATATGACAAAACTATAAATAAAAATTCATCGGAGAAAATTCAACTAACCATACTGTACTTAGCAACAGTTTAAAAATGACTGCGAATACGTTATATTAACTCATTAACCACATAATGTCAATAGCAAATAAAATCATCATTGGAATTTGCAACTACATATAAAATTTATGGTCGACTTGACATTGTGGCATGTACTTAGCTGACAAGACAAAAGTTTTCACAAAATGTGTCTTAATCTAGCTTAATGTAAGACACCGCAAAAAGGAATTTTAATCTTCTTAGACTTTTTCTTGAGAAAAAGCTATAAAAACCCACCACAAAATTTCCAGACTGTTAGTCATTACAATCGAATGGAATATATTTAAAATCGAAATAGTAAATTTCTTGAAAAACAAAAGAATGTTTAGCCAAAAAAATTAGTTTAGGAAAATGGACATCGGACTGGATTCCGATATCCGTCTATATTCGCGACCGTTGGCGTATAAAAATTATTTTAACAAGTAAAATTTAAAAAAAAAAAAAAAAATATGAGGTGTGAATTAATTTGTATTAAATTGTGATCTCTTCTTTAAAAGTTCTGGCAATGATACAAAATATCTCGGATGGAATATTCCAGTCGAATCGCTTCATATAATTCATCCTTATTGGCGTGGTTTTCAAGCTCCACCGACTTATCATCATGCACTCTTTTTCATTATCTATTCAGCCCTGTTTACGTTTTCAATTTTTGGCAATGGAATGGTCATATGGATATTTTCAACGTTAGCTTTAAATATTCTTTGTCGTTAATATTTATGTAAAAAAACTCCTTTTTTTAGATCGAAATCCCTGCGAACCCCGTCGAATTATTTTATCATCAATTTAGCTGTTTTTGATTTGTGCATGGCTGAGAATTCGTTAGTGTTTTTAGGAAATTCCATAAGTGGACGAATGCTTGGAGAGGATTTGGGTTGTAATATTTATGCGTTTTTGGGAGGAATTTCAGGAGTTGGTGCTGCTGTTTCGAATGCTATGATTGCTTTCGACAGATACAAGTATGTAATTAATAGAAATTATAATAATCGAATTAAGTATAAACATTTTATTCTTTTTATTTATTTTGTTTAGAACAATCTCAAGCCCAATTGATGGTCGTTTAAATTCCTTCCAAGTTTCAATATTGATTGTTGTTACTTGGTTTTGGGCAATACCTTTTAATTTGATGCCGGTAATTGGAGTATGGGGACGTTTTATACCAGGTAAATAAGTTTAGCACTTGTCATAGAATTTATTTTGTGTAAAAGACGGAAATGCGAATTACCACTACCTTCTCGTTAATAAGGATAAATTCGAAATTTTTAAAAATGATTTTAATTTTTATTTTTGTAAGGGATTTTTTCTGTGGCAAAATAGCCATGTGTTATCTATCGAACTGATTATGCGGCCTAGGCCCTTCAGGCATTCAAAGATTTTTACTTGTTCTATAAGTTCGGTGACCTTCCGTCCCTTATTTCAATAAGTCTCTTACATTTATCTTTTAGACGAGTCTATAGAGTAGAGAAATGCCAATTTAAAAATACAATTTTATAGAGGGCTACTTGACGACATGTTCCTTTGACTACCTTACCGAAGACGACGAAACTAGGAATTTTGGCATGGCATTTTTTATCTGGGCCTACCTTATTCCAATGGTCATCATATGCATTTACTATGCAAAACTCTTTTTACATGTAAGTTTGGATTCATATTTTTTTTTACACAATCAGCTTAAAAATTTTACATTTCGATATAATAAATAAAATCTAGGTACGAGCTCACGAAAAGATGCTTTCTGAACAAGCTAAAAAGATGAATGTTAAATCTCTTTCCGCCAATCCAACGGCAAATAGTGTCGAAATAAGGATAGCCAAGGCAGCCTTTACCATATACTTCTTGTTTGTTTGTGCCTGGACCCCATATACCTTGATTTGTTTGATAGGAGCTTTTGGTAACAGGTATGTACTTTGAAGGGCTATTTCTAAATGATATTTTTATTCTAAAATTACATATCTATTATCTAGAAATCTTATCACTCCATTCACATCAATGCTTCCCGCGATGGCCGCCAAAACAGTGTCTTGTATTGATCCATGGGTTTATGCAGCAAGTCATCCTAAGTATCGACTTCAATTGGAAAAACGTGTCCCATGGCTTGGAATTACTGAAAAGAATATACCACAGGAAACCGAAAGTAAATCCACTACAAGTGATGTTGAAGCAAGTTGAGAAAACTTAAAATTTTGTTGTAAAAAAATAATATGTATGTATGTAAAACTTAGAATAGAATTAAAGCAACGAATTTAAAAAATATTCACAAAAAAAAACAAAAAAAAAAGAACTATTAGTTGTTAGGAAGAATAAAGTGCATTGGAAAATTTATTTGAATTTTGTACTGTATTTTACAGAAGACCGATGAAGTCGCCTACTTTCTTTTGTTGTCACAATAAACGATAAAAAAGCATTTTTAAGAGAACGAATTGGGCTTTCATAATAAAATAGGAAAAATGTTAGTTAATAGCGTGTTTTTTTGAATAAATTGCTACCAAAGTAAAAAAAAACGACAAAAAACTAACAAAAGATGGGTTTGATAATGAATTCCTTGAAAACCGTTATCCACACAGAAAAAAGTTGTAGGGCCAAGAAGAACTGCTAAGTCTCCTTGTTTTAATAGAAAAAGAAAATCAAAAATCGGTTGGAGTTTGGCAAAGTTAGAGCCAGTTACAAAAAATAAGACAAAAAATCATAAGAACCGTTATAAGTCCAAAAGGAAGGGAAAACGAGAAAATTGCCTCTTAAGTTTTTCCACTTAAAATCACCTCACAAACCCATGGTTGTCATCCGGTAGTGATCTTGGCTGATGTCCTTTCCAATTACATACAAAATTTTCTAAGTCCTTATTGAAAATAAAAGTGTAAAAAATTGGAAAATTGACGATTGTCCTGAACAAAATCCGCTATAAGTCGGAAAATACTGGTTGGATTTTCAATGTTGAGGTGTCTATGGATTGGTTGACCCCGTGCGCATTTTCCTGATACCAAATTTGTATAGGTACTCATATGAAAAAAACGGTTTTGGGGCTGGGAAAGCGAAAAAGGCACATTTTTGAGAAAATTACCATTTTCATTTACATTTTCCAACCGATTTTCAAAATTTGCATTTCATCATAATCTCGACTAATCAACGGTCATTTCCGTATACAAAACATGCGGGTACGTCAACCACAAGCTTCAGAAAAGCGTTTCGAATCTTCTTCAACTGAAAATTTAACAAAAATGCAGTCTCTTGGTCGTTCAGATTTTATGTTCGAAAAAAATATGAAAAAGCTGCCCAAAATGGCTCAAAACTTCAGAAATTCATTCTTGACGTCAGAAATGAGGTGTTTAATGAAAAAAAATACATCTTCCAAGCCCCTAAACCGTTAAAACCGTTTTTAATTAAATATTCAAATTTTTTTTTTATTCCCCTTTTATTTGTTTTGTTTTTATTTTTTTTAATAATTTCAAATCTATCTTGTGTTAAAAGAATGTAAAGCATTTTTAAGAGAACGAATTGGGCTTTCATAATAAAATAGGAAAAATGTTAGTTAATAACGTGTTTTCTTGAATAAATTGCTACCAAAGTAAAAAAAAACGACAAAAAACTAACAAAAGATGGGTTTGATAATGAATTCCTTGAAAACCGTTATCCACACAGAAAAACGTTGTAGGGCCAAGAAGAACTGCTAAGTCTCCTTGTTTTAATAGAAAAAGAAAATCAAAAATCGGTTGGAGTTTGGCAAAGTTAGAGCCAGTTACAAAAAATAAGACAAAAAATCATAAGAACCGTTATAAGTCCAAAAGGAAGGGAAAACGAGAAAATTGCCTCTTAAGTTTTTCCACTTAAAATCACCTCACAAACCCATGGTTGTCATCCGGTAGTGATCTTGGCTGATGTCCTTTCCAATTACATACAAAATTTTCTAAGTCCTTATTGAAAATAAAAGTGTAAAAAATTGGAAAATTGACGATTGTCCTGAACAAAATCCGCTATAAGTCGGAAAATACTGGTTGGATTTTCAATGTTGAGGTGTCTATGGATTGGTTGACCCCGTGCGCATTTTCCTGATACCAAATTTGTATAGGTACTCATATGAAAAAAACGGTTTTGGGGCTGGGAAAGCGAAAAAGGCACATTTTTGAGAAAATTACCATTTTCATTTACATTTTCCAACCGATTTTCAAAATTTGCATTTCATCATAATCTTGACTAATCAACGGTCATTTCCGTATACAAAACATGCGGGTACGTCAACCACAAGCTTCAGAAAAGCGTTTCGAATCTTCTTCAACTGAAAATTTAACAAAAATGCAGTCTCTTGGTCGTTCAGATTTTATGTTCGAAAAAAATATGAAAAAGCTGCCCAAAATGGCTCAAAACTTCAGAAATTCATTCTTGACGTCAGAAATGAGGTGTTTAATGAAAAAAAATACATCTTCCAAGCCCCTAAACCGTTAAAACCGTTTTTAATTAAATATTCAAATTTTTTTTTTATTCCCCTTTTATTTGTTTTGTTTTTATTTTTTTTAATAATTTCAAATCTATCTTGTGTTAAAAGAATGTAAAGCATTTTTAAGAGAACGAATTGGGCTTTCATAATAAAATAGGAAAAATGTTAGTTAATAACGTGTTTTTTTGAATAAATTGCTACCAAAGTAAAAAAAAACGACAAAAAACTAACAAAAGATGGGTTTGATAATGAATTCCTTGAAAACCGTTATCCACACAGAAAAAAGTTGTAGGGCCAAGAAGAACTGCTAAGTCTCCTTGTTTTAATAGAAAAAGAAAATCAAAAATCGGTTGGAGTTTGGCAAAGTTAGAGCCAGTTACAAAAAATAAGACAAAAAATCATAAGAACCGTTATAAGTCCAAAAGGAAGGGAAAACGAGAAAATTGTCTCTTAAGTTTTTCCACTTAAAATCACCTCACAAACCCATGGTTGTCATCCGGTAGTGATCTTGGCTGATGTCCTTTCCAATTACATACAAAATTTTCTAAGTCCTTATTGAAAATAAAAGTGTAAAAAATTGGAAAATTGACGATTGTCCTGAACAAAATCCGCTATAAGTCGGAAAATACTGGTTGGATTTTCAATGTTGAGGTGTCTATGGATTGGTTGACCCCGTGCGCATTTTCCTGATACCAAATTTGTATAGGTACTCATATGAAAAAAACGGTTTTGGGGCTGGGAAAGCGAAAAAGGCACATTTTTGAGAAAATTACCATTTTCATTTACATTTTCCAACCGATTTTCAAAATTTGCATTTCATCATAATCTTGACTAATCAACGGTCATTTCCGTATACAAAACATGCGGGTACGTCAACCACAAGCTTCAGAAAAGCGTTTCGAATCTTCTTCAACTGAAAATTTAACAAAAATGCAGTCTCTTGGTCGTTCAGATTTTATGTTCGAAAAAAATATGAAAAAGCTGCCCAAAATGGCTCAAAACTTCAGAAATTCATTCTTGACCTCACAAATGAGGTGTTTAATGAAAAAAAATACATCTTTCAAGCCCCTAAACCGTTAAAACCGTTTTTAATTAAATATTCAAATTTTTTTTTATTCCCCTTTTATTTGTTTTGTTTTTATTTTTTTTAATAATTTCAAATCTATCTTGTGTTAAAAGAATGTAAAGCATTTTTAAGAGAACGAATTGGGCTTTCATAATAAAATAGGAAAAATGTTAGTTAATAACGTGTTTTTTTGAATAAATTGCTACCAAAGTAAAAAAAAACGACAAAAAACTAACAAAAGATGGGTTTGATAATGAATTCCTTGAAAACCGTTATCCACACAGAAAAAAGTTGTAGGGCCAAGAAGAACTGCTAAGTCTCCTTGTTTTAATAGAAAAAGAAAATCAAAAATCGGTTGGAGTTTGGCAAAGTTAGAGCCAGTTACAAAAAATAAGACAAAAAATCATAAGAACCGTTATAAGTCCAAAAGGAAGGGAAAACGAGAAAATTGCCTCTTAAGTTTTTCCACTTAAAATCACCTCACAAACCCATGGTTGTCATCCGGTAGTGATCTTGGCTGATGTCCTTTCCAATTACATACAAAATTTTCTAAGTCCTTATTGAAAATAAAAGTGTAAAAAATTGGAAAATTGACGATTGTCCTGAACAAAATCCGCTATAAGTCGGAAAATACTGGTTGGATTTTCAATGTTGAGGTGTCTATGGATTGGTTGACCCCGTGCGCATTTTCCTGATACCAAATTTGTATAGGTACTCATATGAAAAAAACGGTTTTGGGGCTGGGAATGCGAAAAAGGCACATTTTTGAGAAAATTACCATTTTCATTTACATTTTCCAACCGATTTTCAAAATTTGCATTTCATCATAATCTTGACTAATCAACGGTCATTTCCGTATACAAAACATGCGGGTACGTTAACCACAAGCTTCAGAAAAGCGTTTTGAATCTTCTTCAACTGAAAATTTAACAAAAATGCAGTCTCTTGGTCGTTCAGATTTTATGTTCGAAAAAAATATGAAAAAGCTGCCCAAAATGGCTCAAAACATCAGAAATTCATTCTTGACGTCAGAAATGAGGTGTTTAATGAAAAAAAAATACATCTTCCAAGCCCCTAAACCGTTAAAACCATTTTTAATTAAATATTAAATTTTTTTTTTATTCCCCTTTTATTTGTTTTGTTTTTATTTTCTTTAATAATTTCAAATCTATCTTGTGTTAAAAGAATGTAAAGCATTTTTAAGAGAACGAATTGGGCTTTCATAATAAAATAGGAAAAATGTTAGTTAATAACGTGTTTTTTTGAATAAATTGCTACCAAAGTAAAAAAAAACGACAAAAAACTAACAAAAGATGGGTTTGATAATGAATTCCTTGAAAACCGTTATCCACACAGAAAAAAGTTGTAGGGCCAAGAAGAACTGCTAAGTCTCCTTGTTTTAATAGAAAAAGAAAATCAAAAATCGGTTGGAGTTTGGCAAAGTTAGAGCCAGTTACAAAAAATAAGACAAAAAATCATAAGAACCGTTATAAGTCCAAAAGGAAGGGAAAACGAGAAAATTGCCTCTTAAGTTTTTCCACTTAAAATCACCTCACAAACCCATGGTTGTCATCCGGTAGTGATCTTGGCTGATGTCCTTTCCAATTACATACAAAATTTTCTAAGTCCTTATTGAAAATAAAAGTGTAAAAAATTGGAAAATTGACGATTGTCCTGAACAAAATCCGCTATAAGTCGGAAAATACTGGTTGGATTTTCAATGTTGAGGTGTCTATGGATTGGTTGACCCCGTGCGCATTTTCCTGATACCAAATTTGTATAGGTACTCATATGAAAAAAACGGTTTTGGGGCTGGGAAAGCGAAAAAGGCACATTTTTGAGAAAATTACCATTTTCATTTACATTTTCCAACCGATTTTCAAAATTTGCATTTCATCATAATCTTGACTAATCAACGGTCATTTCCGTATACAAAACATGCGGGTACGTCAACCACAAGCTTCAGAAAAGCGTTTCGAATCTTCTTCAACTGAAAATTTAACAAAAATGCAGTCTCTTGGTCGTTCAGATTTTATGTTCGAAAAAAATATGAAAAAGCTGCCCAAAATGGCTCAAAACTTCAGAAATTCATTCTTGACCTCACAAATGAGGTGTTTAATGAAAAAAAATACATCTTTCAAGCCCCTAAACCGTTAAAACCGTTTTTAATTAAATATTCAAATTTTTTTTTATTCCCCTTTTATTTGTTTTGTTTTTATTTTTTTTAATAATTTCAAATCTATCTTGTGTTAAAAGAATGTAAAGCATTTTTAAGAGAACGAATTGGGCTTTCATAATAAAATAGGAAAAATGTTAGTTAATAACGTGTTTTTTTGAATAAATTGCTACCAAAGTAAAAAAAAACGACAAAAAACTAACAAAAGATGGGTTTGATAATGAATTCCTTGAAAACCGTTATCCACACAGAAAAAAGTTGTAGGGCCAAGAAGAACTGCTAAGTCTCCTTGTTTTAATAGAAAAAGAAAATCAAAAATCGGTTGGAGTTTGGCAAAGTTAGAGCCAGTTACAAAAAATAAGACAAAAAATCATAAGAACCGTTATAAGTCCAAAAGGAAGGGAAAACGAGAAAATTGCCTCTTAAGTTTTTCCACTTAAAATCACCTCACAAACCCATGGTTGTCATCCGGTAGTGATCTTGGCTGATGTCCTTTCCAATTACATACAAAATTTTCTAAGTCCTTATTGAAAATAAAAGTGTAAAAAATTGGAAAATTGACGATTGTCCTGAACAAAATCCGCTATAAGTCGGAAAATACTGGTTGGATTTTCAATGTTGAGGTGTCTATGGATTGGTTGACCCCGTGCGCATTTTCCTGATACCAAATTTGTATAGGTACTCATATGAAAAAAACGGTTTTGGGGCTAGGAATGCGAAAAAGGCACATTTTTGAGAAAATTACCATTTTCATTTACATTTTCCAACCGATTTTCAAAATTTGCATTTCATCATAATCTTGACTAATCAACGGTCATTTCCGTATACAAAACATGCGGGTACGTTAACCACAAGCTTCAGAAAAGCGTTTTGAATCTTCTTCAACTGAAAATTTAACAAAAATGCAGTCTCTTGGTCGTTCAGATTTTATGTTCGAAAAAAATATGAAAAAGCTGCCCAAAATGGCTCAAAACATCAGAAATTCATTCTTGACGTCAGAAATGAGGTGTTTAATGAAAAAAAAATACATCTTCCAAGCCCCTAAACCGTTAAAACCATTTTTAATTAAATATTAAATTTTTTTTTTATTCCCCTTTTATTTGTTTTGTTTTTATTTTCTTTAATAATTTCAAATCTATCTTGTGTTAAAAGAATGTAAAGCATTTTTAAGAGAACGAATTGGGCTTTCATAATAAAATAGGAAAAATGTTAGTTAATAACGTGTTTTTTTGAATAAATTGCTACCAAAGTAAAAAAAAACGACAAAAAACTAACAAAAGATGGGTTTGATAATGAATTCCTTGAAAACCGTTATCCACACAGAAAAAAGTTGTAGGGCCAAGAAGAACTGCTAAGTCTCCTTGTTTTAATAGAAAAAGAAAATCAAAAATCGGTTGGAGTTTGGCAAAGTTAGAGCCAGTTACAAAAAATAAGACAAAAAATCATAAGAACCGTTATAAGTCCAAAAGGAAGGGAAAACGAGAAAATTGCCTCTTAAGTTTTTCCACTTAAAATCACCTCACAAACCCATGGTTGTCATCCGGTAGTGATCTTGGCTGATGTCCTTTCCAATTACATACAAAATTTTCTAAGTCCTTATTGAAAATAAAAGTGTAAAAAATTGGAAAATTGACGATTGTCCTGAACAAAATCCGCTATAAGTCGGAAAATACTGGTTGGATTTTCAATGTTGAGGTGTCTATGGATTGGTTGACCCCGTGCGCATTTTCCTGATACCAAATTTGTATAGGTACTCATATGAAAAAAACGGTTTTGGGGCTGGGAAAGCGAAAAAGGCACATTTTTGAGAAAATTACCATTTTCATTTACATTTTCCAACCGATTTTCAAAATTTGCATTTCATCATAATCTTGACTAATCAACGGTCATTTCCGTATACAAAACATGCGGGTACGTCAACCACAAGCTTCAGAAAAGCGTTTCGAATCTTCAACTGAAAATTTAACAAAAATGCAGTCTCTTGGTCGTTCAGATTTTATGTTCGAAAAAAATATGAAAAAGCTGCCCAAAATGGCTCAAAACTTCAGAAATTCATTCTTGACGTCAGAAATGAGGTGTTTAATGAAAAAAAATACATCTTCCAAGCCCCTAAACCGTTAAAACCGTTTTTAATTAAATATTCAAATTTTTTTTTATTCCCCTTTTATTTGTTTTGTTTTTATTTTTTTTAATAATTTCAAATCTATCTTGTGTTAAAAGAATGTAAAGCATTTTTAAGAGAACGAATTGGGCTTTCATAATAAAATAGGAAAAATGTTAGTTAATAACGTGTTTTTTTGAATAAATTGCTACCAAAGTAAAAAAAAACGACAAAAAACTAACAAAAGATGGGTTTGATAATGAATTCCTTGAAAACCGTTATCCACACAGAAAAAAGTTGTAGGGCCAAGAAGAACTGCTAAGTCTCCTTGTTTTAATAGAAAAAGAAAATCAAAAATCGGTTGGAGTTTGGCAAAGTTAGAGCCAGTTACAAAAAATAAGACAAAAAATCATAAGAACCGTTATAAGTCCAAAAGGAAGGGAAAACGAGAAAATTGCCTCTTAAGTTTTTCCACTTAAAATCACCTCACAGACCTATGGTTTTCGTCCGGTGGTGATCTTGGCTGATGTCCTTTCCAACTACATACAAAATTTTCTAAGTCCTTATTGAAAATAAAAGTGTAAAAAATTGGAAAATTGACGATTGCCCTGAACAAAATCCGCTATAAGTCGGAAAATACTGGTTGGATTTTCAATGTTGAGGTGTTTATGGATTGGTTGACCCCGTGCGCATTTTCCTGATACCAAATTTGTATAGGTACTCATATGAAAAAAACGGTTTTGGGGCTGGGAAAGCGAAAAAGGCACATTTTTGAGAAAATTACCATTTTCATTTACATTTTCCAACCGATTTTCAAAATTTGCATTTCATCATAATCTTGACTAATCAACGGTCATTTCCGTATACAAAACATGCGGGTACATTAACCACAAGCTTCAGAAAAGCGTTTTGAATCTTCTTCAACTGAAAATTTAACAAAAATGCAGTCTCTTGGTCGTTCAGATTTTATGTTCGAAAAAAATATGAAAAAGCTGCCCAAAATGGCTCAAAACTTCAGAAATTCATTCTTGACGTCAGAAATGAGGTGTTTAATGAAAAAAAAATACATCTTCCAAGCCCCTAAACCGTTAAAACCATTTTTAATTATATATTAAATTTTTTTTTTATTCCCCTTTTATTTGTTTTGTTTTTATTTTTTTTAAATAATTTTAAATCTATCTTGTGTTAAAAGAATAAAAAGCATTTTTAAGAAAACGAATTGGGCTTTCATAATAAAATAGAAAAAATGTTAGTTAATAACGTGTTTTTTTGAATAAATTGCTACCAAAGTAAAAAAAAACCACAAAAAACTAACAAAAGATGGGTTTGATAATGAATTCCTTGAAAACCGTTATCCACACAGAAAAAAGTTGTAGGGCCAAGAAGAACTGCTAAGTCTCCTTGTTTTAATAGAAAAAGAAAATCAAAAATCGGTTGGAGTTTGGCAAAGTTAGAGCCAGTTACAAAAAATAAGATAAAAAATCATAAGAACCGTTATAAGTCCAAAAGGAAGGGAAAACGAGAAAATTGCCTCTTAAGTTTTTCCACTTAAAATCACCTCACAAACCCATGGTTGTCATCCGGTAGTGATCTTGGCTGATGTCCTTTCCAAGTACATACAAAATTTTCAAAGTCCTTATTGAAAATAAAAGTGTAAAAAATTGGAAAATTGACGATTGTCCTGAACAAAATCCGCTATAAGTCGGAAAATACTGGTTGGATTTTCAATGTTGAGGTGTCTATGGATTGGTTGACCCCGTGCGCATTTTCCTGATACCAAATTTGTATAGGTACTCATATGAAAAAAACGGTTTTGGGGCTGGGAAAGCGAAAAAGGCACATTTTTGAGAAAATTACCATTTTCATTTACATTTTCCAACCGATTTTCAAAATTTGCATTTCATCATAATCTTGACTAATCAACGGTCATTTCCGTATACAAAACATGCGGGTACGTCAACCACAAGCTTCAGAAAAGCGTTTCGAATCTTCTTCAACTGAAAATTTAACAAAAATGCAGTCTCTTGGTCGTTCAGATTTTATGTTCGAAAAAAATATGAAAAAGCTGCCCAAAATGGCTCAAAACTTCAGAAATTCATTCTTGACGTCAGAAATGAGGTGTTTAATGAAAAAAAATACATCTTCCAAGCCCCTAAACCGTTAAAACCGTTTTTAATTAAATATTCAAATTTTTTTTTTATTCCCCTTTTATTTGTTTTGTTTTTATTTTTTTTAATAATTTCAAATCTATCTTGTGTTAAAAGAATGTAAAGCATTTTTAAGAGAACGAATTGGGCTTTCATAATAAAATAGGAAAAATGTTAGTTAATAACGTGTTTTTTTGAATAAATTGCTACCAAAGTAAAAAAAAACGACAAAAAACTAACAAAAGATGGGTTTGATAATGAATTCCTTGAAAACCGTTATCCACACAGAAAAAAGTTGTAGGGCCAAGAAGAACTGCTAAGTCTCCTTGTTTTAATAGAAAAAGAAAATCAAAAATCGGTTGGAGTTTGGCAAAGTTAGAGCCAGTTACAAAAAATAAGACAAAAAATCATAAGAACCGTTATAAGTCCAAAAGGAAGGGAAAACGAGAAAATTGCCTCTTAAGTTTTTCCACTTAAAATCACCTCACAAACCCATGGTTGTCATCCGGTAGTGATCTTGGCTGATGTCCTTTCCAATTACATACAAAATTTTCTAAGTCCTTATTGAAAATAAAAGTGTAAAAAATTGGAAAATTGACGATTGTCCTGAACAAAATCCGCTATAAGTCGGAAAATACTGGTTGGATTTTCAATGTTGAGGTGTCTATGGATTGGTTGACCCCGTGCGCATTTTCCTGATACCAAATTTGTATAGGTACTCATATGAAAAAAACGGTTTTGGGGCTGGGAAAGCGAAAAAGGCACATTTTTGAGAAAATTACCATTTTCATTTACATTTTCCAACCGATTTTCAAAATTTGCATTTCATCATAATCTTGACTAATCAACGGTCATTTCCGTATACAAAACATGCGGGTACGTCAACCACAAGCTTCAGAAAAGCGTTTCGAATCTTCAACTGAAAATTTAACAAAAATGCAGTCTCTTGGTCGTTCAGATTTTATGTTCGAAAAAAATATGAAAAAGCTGCCCAAAATGGCTCAAAACTTCAGAAATTCATTCTTGACGTCAGAAATGAGGTGTTTAATGAAAAAAAATACATCTTCCAAGCCCCTAAACCGTTAAAACCGTTTTTAATTAAATATTCAAATTTTTTTTTATTCCCCTTTTATTTGTTTTGTTTTTATTTTTTTTAATAATTTCAAATCTATCTTGTGTTAAAAGAATGTAAAGCATTTTTAAGAGAACGAATTGGGCTTTCATAATAAAATAGGAAAAATGTTAGTTAATAACGTGTTTTTTTGAATAAATTGCTACCAAAGTAAAAAAAAACGACAAAAAACTAACAAAAGATGGGTTTGATAATGAATTCCTTGAAAACCGTTATCCACACAGAAAAAAGTTGTAGGGCCAAGAAGAACTGCTAAGTCTCCTTGTTTTAATAGAAAAAGAAAATCAAAAATCGGTTGGAGTTTGGCAAAGTTAGAGCCAGTTACAAAAAATAAGACAAAAAATCATAAGAACCGTTATAAGTCCAAAAGGAAGGGAAAACGAGAAAATTGCCTCTTAAGTTTTTCCACTTAAAATCACCTCACAGACCTATGGTTTTCGTCCGGTGGTGATCTTGGCTGATGTCCTTTCCAACTACATACAAAATTTTCTAAGTCCTTATTGAAAATAAAAGTGTAAAAAATTGGAAAATTGACGATTGCCCTGAACAAAATCCGCTATAAGTCGGAAAATACTGGTTGGATTTTCAATGTTGAGGTGTTTATGGATTGGTTGACCCCGTGCGCATTTTCCTGATACCAAATTTGTATAGGTACTCATATGAAAAAAACGGTTTTGGGGCTGGGAAAGCGAAAAAGGCACATTTTTGAGAAAATTACCATTTTCATTTACATTTTCCAACCGATTTTCAAAATTTGCATTTCATCATAATCTTGACTAATCAACGGTCATTTCCGTATACAAAACATGCGGGTACATTAACCACAAGCTTCAGAAAAGCGTTTTGAATCTTCTTCAACTGAAAATTTAACAAAAATGCAGTCTCTTGGTCGTTCAGATTTTATGTTCGAAAAAAATATGAAAAAGCTGCCCAAAATGGCTCAAAACTTCAGAAATTCATTCTTGACGTCAGAAATGAGGTGTTTAATGAAAAAAAAATACATCTTCCAAGCCCCTAAACCGTTAAAACCATTTTTAATTATATATTAAATTTTTTTTTTATTCCCCTTTTATTTGTTTTGTTTTTATTTTTTTTAAATAATTTTAAATCTATCTTGTGTTAAAAGAATAAAAAGCATTTTTAAGAAAACGAATTGGGCTTTCATAATAAAATAGAAAAAATGTTAGTTAATAACGTGTTTTTTTGAATAAATTGCTACCAAAGTAAAAAAAAACCACAAAAAACTAACAAAAGATGGGTTTGATAATGAATTCCTTGAAAACCGTTATCCACACAGAAAAAAGTTGTAGGGCCAAGAAGAACTGCTAAGTCTCCTTGTTTTAATAGAAAAAGAAAATCAAAAATCGGTTGGAGTTTGGCAAAGTTAGAGCCAGTTACAAAAAATAAGATAAAAAATCATAAGAACCGTTATAAGTCCAAAAGGAAGGGAAAACGAGAAAATTGCCTCTTAAGTTTTTCCACTTAAAATCACCTCACAAACCCATGGTTGTCATCCGGTAGTGATCTTGGCTGATGTCCTTTCCAATTACATACAAAATTTTCTAAGTCCTTATTGAAAATAAAAGTGTAAAAAATTGGAAAATTGACGATTGTCCTGAACAAAATCCGCTATAAGTCGGAAAATACTGGTTGGATTTTCAATGTTGAGGTGTCTATGGATTGGTTGACCCCGTGCGCATTTTCCTGATACCAAATTTGTATAGGTACTCATATGAAAAAAACGGTTTTGGGGCTGGGAAAGCGAAAAAGGCACATTTTTGAGAAAATTACCATTTTCATTTACATTTTCCAACCGATTTTCAAAATTTGCATTTCATCATAATCTTGACTAATCAACGGTCATTTCCGTATACAAAACATGCGGGTACGTCAACCACAAGCTTCAGAAAAGCGTTTCGAATCTTCTTCAACTGAAAATTTAACAAAAATGCAGTCTCTTGGTCGTTCAGATTTTATGTTCGAAAAAAATATGAAAAAGCTGCCCAAAATGGCTCAAAACTTCAGAAATTCATTCTTGACGTCAGAAATGAGGTGTTTAATGAAAAAAAATACATCTTCCAAGCCCCTAAACCGTTAAAACCGTTTTTAATTAAATATTCAAATTTTTTTTTTATTCCCCTTTTATTTGTTTTGTTTTTATTTTTTTTAATAATTTCAAATCTATCTTGTGTTAAAAGAATGTAAAGCATTTTTAAGAGAACGAATTGGGCTTTCATAATAAAATAGGAAAAATGTTAGTTAATAACGTGTTTTTTTGAATAAATTGCTACCAAAGTAAAAAAAAACGACAAAAAACTAACAAAAGATGGGTTTGATAATGAATTCCTTGAAAACCGTTATCCACACAGAAAAAAGTTGTAGGGCCAAGAAGAACTGCTAAGTCTCCTTGTTTTAATAGAAAAAGAAAATCAAAAATCGGTTGGAGTTTGGCAAAGTTAGAGCCAGTTACAAAAAATAAGACAAAAAATCATAAGAACCGTTATAAGTCCAAAAGGAAGGGAAAACGAGAAAATTGCCTCTTAAGTTTTTCCACTTAAAATCACCTCACAAACCCATGGTTGTCATCCGGTAGTGATCTTGGCTGATGTCCTTTCCAATTACATACAAAATTTTCTAAGTCCTTATTGAAAATAAAAGTGTAAAAAATTGGAAAATTGACGATTGTCCTGAACAAAATCCGCTATAAGTCGGAAAATACTGGTTGGATTTTCAATGTTGAGGTGTCTATGGATTGGTTGACCCCGTGCGCATTTTCCTGATACCAAATTTGTATAGGTACTCATATGAAAAAAACGGTTTTGGGGCTGGGAAAGCGAAAAAGGCACATTTTTGAGAAAATTACCATTTTCATTTACATTTTCCAACCGATTTTCAAAATTTGCATTTCATCATAATCTTGACTAATCAACGGTCATTTCCGTATACAAAACATGCGGGTACGTCAACCACAAGCTTCAGAAAAGCGTTTCGAATCTTCAACTGAAAATTTAACAAAAATGCAGTCTCTTGGTCGTTCAGATTTTATGTTCGAAAAAAATATGAAAAAGCTGCCCAAAATGGCTCAAAACTTCAGAAATTCATTCTTGACGTCAGAAATGAGGTGTTTAATGAAAAAAAATACATCTTCCAAGCCCCTAAACCGTTAAAACCGTTTTTAATTAAATATTAAAATTTTTTTTTTATTCCCCTTTTATTTGTTTTGTTTTTATTTTTTTTAATAATTTCAAATCTATCTTGTGTTAAAAGAATGTAAAGCATTTTTAAGAGAACGAATTGGGCTTTCATAATAAAATAGGAAAAATGTTAGTTAATAACGTGTTTTTTTGAATAAATTGCTACCAAAGTAAAAAAAAACGACAAAAAACTAACAAAAGATGGGTTTGATAATGAATTCCTTGAAAACCGTTATCCACACAGAAAAAAGTTGTAGGGCCAAGAAGAACTGCTAAGTCTCCTTGTTTTAATAGAAAAAGAAAATCAAAAATCGGTTGGAGTTTGGCAAAGTTAGAGCCAGTTACAAAAAATAAGACAAAAAATCATAAGAACCGTTATAAGTCCAAAAGGAAGGGAAAACGAGAAAATTGCCTCTTAAGTTTTTCCACTTAAAATCACCTCACAAACCCATGGTTGTCATCCGGTAGTGATCTTGGCTGATGTCCTTTCCAATTACATACAAAATTTTCTAAGTCCTTATTGAAAATAAAAGTGTAAAAAATTGGAAAATTGACGATTGTCCTGAACAAAATCCGCTATAAGTCGGAAAATACTGGTTGGATTTTCAATGTTGAGGTGTCTATGGATTGGTTGACCCCGTGCGCATTTTCCTGATACCAAATTTGTATAGGTACTCATATGAAAAAAACGGTTTTGGGGCTGGGAAAGCGAAAAAGGCACATTTTTGAGAAAATTACCATTTTCATTTACATTTTCCAACCGATTTTCAAAATTTGCATTTCATCATAATCTTGACTAATCAACGGTCATTTCCGTATACAAAACATGCGGGTACGTCAACCACAAGCTTCAGAAAAGCGTTTCGAATCTTCTTCAACTGAAAATTTAACAAAAATGCAGTCTCTTGGTCGTTCAGATTTTATGTTCGAAAAAAATATGAAAAAGCTGCCCAAAATGGCTCAAAACTTCAGAAATTCATTCTTGACCTCACAAATGAGGTGTTTAATGAAAAAAAATACATCTTTCAAGCCCCTAAACCGTTAAAACCGTTTTTAATTAAATATTCAAATTTTTTTTTTATTCCCCTTTTATTTGTTTTGTTTTTATTTTTTTTAATAATTTCAAATCTATCTTGTGTTAAAAGAATGTAAAGCATTTTTAAGAGAACGAATTGGGCTTTCATAATAAAATAGGAAAAATGTTAGTTAATAACGTGTTTTTTTGAATAAATTGCTACCAAAGTAAAAAAAAACGACAAAAAACTAACAAAAGATGGGTTTGATAATGAATTCCTTGAAAACCGTTATCCACACAGAAAAAAGTTGTAGGGCCAAGAAGAACTGCTAAGTCTCCTTGTTTTAATAGAAAAAGAAAATCAAAAATCGGTTGGAGTTTGGCAAAGTTAGAGCCAGTTACAAAAAATAAGACAAAAAATCATAAGAACCGTTATAAGTCCAAAAGGAAGGGAAAACGAGAAAATTGCCTCTTAAGTTTTTCCACTTAAAATCACCTCACAAACCCATGGTTGTCATCCGGTAGTGATCTTGGCTGATGTCCTTTCCAATTACATACAAAATTTTCTAAGTCCTTATTGAAAATAAAAGTGTAAAAAATTGGAAAATTGACGATTGTCCTGAACAAAATCCGCTATAAGTCGGAAAATACTGGTTGGATTTTCAATGTTGAGGTGTCTATGGATTGGTTGACCCCGTGCGCATTTTCCTGATACCAAATTTGTATAGGTACTCATATGAAAAAAACGGTTTTGGGGCTGGGAAAGCGAAAAAGGCACATTTTTGAGAAAATTACCATTTTCATTTACATTTTCCAACCGATTTTCAAAATTTGCATTTCATCATAATCTTGACTAATCAACGGTCATTTCCGTATACAAAACATGCGGGTACGTCAACCACAAGCTTCAGAAAAGCGTTTCGAATCTTCAACTGAAAATTTAACAAAAATGCAGTCTCTTGGTCGTTCAGATTTTATGTTCGAAAAAAATATGAAAAAGCTGCCCAAAATGGCTCAAAACTTCAGAAATTCATTCTTGACGTCAGAAATGAGGTGTTTAATGAAAAAAAATACATCTTCCAAGCCCCTAAACCGTTAAAACCGTTTTTAATTAAATATTCAAATTTTTTTTTTATTCCCCTTTTATTTGTTTTGTTTTTATTTTTTTTAATAATTTCAAATCTATCTTGTGTTAAAAGAATGTAAAGCATTTTTAAGAGAACGAATTGGGCTTTCATAATAAAATAGGAAAAATGTTAGTTAATAACGTGTTTTTTTGAATAAATTGCTACCAAAGTAAAAAAAAACGACAAAAAACTAACAAAAGATGGGTTTGATAATGAATTCCTTGAAAACCGTTATCCACACAGAAAAAAGTTGTAGGGCCAAGAAGAACTGCTAAGTCTCCTTGTTTTAATAGAAAAAGAAAATCAAAAATCGGTTGGAGTTTGGCAAAGTTAGAGCCAGTTACAAAAAATAAGACAAAAAATCATAAGAACCGTTATAAGTCCAAAAGGAAGGGAAAACGAGAAAATTGCCTCTTAAGTTTTTCCACTTAAAATCACCTCACAGACCTATGGTTTTCGTCCGGTGGTGATCTTGGCTGATGTCCTTTCCAACTACATACAAAATTTTCTAAGTCCTTATTGAAAATAAAAGTGTAAAAAATTGGAAAATTGACGATTGCCCTGAACAAAATCCGCTATAAGTCGGAAAATACTGGTTGGATTTTCAATGTTGAGGTGTTTATGGATTGGTTGACCCCGTGCGCATTTTCCTGATACCAAATTTGTATAGGTACTCATATGAAAAAAACGGTTTTGGGGCTGGGAAAGCGAAAAAGGCACATTTTTGAGAAAATTACCATTTTCATTTACATTTTCCAACCGATTTTCAAAATTTGCATTTCATCATAATCTTGACTAATCAACGGTCATTTCCGTATACAAAACATGCGGGTACATTAACCACAAGCTTCAGAAAAGCGTTTTGAATCTTCTTCAACTGAAAATTTAACAAAAATGCAGTCTCTTGGTCGTTCAGATTTTATGTTCGAAAAAAATATGAAAAAGCTGCCCAAAATGGCTCAAAACTTCAGAAATTCATTCTTGACGTCAGAAATGAGGTGTTTAATGAAAAAAAAATACATCTTCCAAGCCCCTAAACCGTTAAAACCATTTTTAATTAAATATTAAATTTTTTTTTTATTCCCCTTTTATTTGTTTTGTTTTTATTTTTTTTAAATAATTTTAAATCTATCTTGTGTTAAAAGAATAAAAAGCATTTTTAAGAAAACGAATTGGGCTTTCATAATAAAATAGAAAAAATGTTAGTTAATAACGTGTTTTTTTGAATAAATTGCTACCAAAGTAAAAAAAAACCACAAAAAACTAACAAAAGATGGGTTTGATAATGAATTCCTTGAAAACCGTTATCCACACAGAAAAAAGTTGTAGGGCCAAGAAGAACTGCTAAGTCTCCTTGTTTTAATAGAAAAAGAAAATCAAAAATCGGTTGGAGTTTGGCAAAGTTAGAGCCAGTTACAAAAAATAAGATAAAAAATCATAAGAACCGTTATAAGTCCAAAAGGAAGGGAAAACGAGAAAATTGCCTCTTAAGTTTTTCCACTTAAAATCACCTCACAAACCCATGGTTGTCATCCGGTAGTGATCTTGGCTGATGTCCTTTCCAATTACATACAAAATTTTCTAAGTCCTTATTGAAAATAAAAGTGTAAAAAATTGGAAAATTGACGATTGTCCTGAACAAAATCCGCTATAAGTCGGAAAATACTGGTTGGATTTTCAATGTTGAGGTGTCTATGGATTGGTTGACCCCGTGCGCATTTTCCTGATACCAAATTTGTATAGGTACTCATATGAAAAAAACGGTTTTGGGGCTGGGAAAGCGAAAAAGGCACATTTTTGAGAAAATTACCATTTTCATTTACATTTTCCAACCGATTTTCAAAATTTGCATTTCATCATAATCTTGACTAATCAACGGTCATTTCCGTATACAAAACATGCGGGTACGTCAACCACAAGCTTCAGAAAAGCGTTTCGAATCTTCTTCAACTGAAAATTTAACAAAAATGCAGTCTCTTGGTCGTTCAGATTTTATGTTCGAAAAAAATATGAAAAAGCTGCCCAAAATGGCTCAAAACTTCAGAAATTCATTCTTGACGTCAGAAATGAGGTGTTTAATGAAAAAAAATACATCTTCCAAGCCCCTAAACCGTTAAAACCGTTTTTAATTAAATATTCAAATTTTTTTTTTATTCCCCTTTTATTTGTTTTGTTTTTATTTTTTTTAATAATTTCAAATCTATCTTGTGTTAAAAGAATGTAAAGCATTTTTAAGAGAACGAATTGGGCTTTCATAATAAAATAGGAAAAATGTTAGTTAATAACGTGTTTTTTTGAATAAATTGCTACCAAAGTAAAAAAAAACGACAAAAAACTAACAAAAGATGGGTTTGATAATGAATTCCTTGAAAACCGTTATCCACACAGAAAAAAGTTGTAGGGCCAAGAAGAACTGCTAAGTCTCCTTGTTTTAATAGAAAAAGAAAATCAAAAATCGGTTGGAGTTTGGCAAAGTTAGAGCCAGTTACAAAAAATAAGACAAAAAATCATAAGAACCGTTATAAGTCCAAAAGGAAGGGAAAACGAGAAAATTGCCTCTTAAGTTTTTCCACTTAAAATCACCTCACAAACCCATGGTTGTCATCCGGTAGTGATCTTGGCTGATGTCCTTTCCAATTACATACAAAATTTTCTAAGTCCTTATTGAAAATAAAAGTGTAAAAAATTGGAAAATTGACGATTGTCCTGAACAAAATCCGCTATAAGTCGGAAAATACTGGTTGGATTTTCAATGTTGAGGTGTCTATGGATTGGTTGACCCCGTGCGCATTTTCCTGATACCAAATTTGTATAGGTACTCATATGAAAAAAACGGTTTTGGGGCTGGGAAAGCGAAAAAGGCACATTTTTGAGAAAATTACCATTTTCATTTACATTTTCCAACCGATTTTCAAAATTTGCATTTCATCATAATCTTGACTAATCAACGGTCATTTCCGTATACAAAACATGCGGGTACGTCAACCACAAGCTTCAGAAAAGCGTTTCGAATCTTCTTCAACTGAAAATTTAACAAAAATGCAGTCTCTTGGTCGTTCAGATTTTATGTTCGAAAAAAAATATGAAAAAGCTGCCCAAAATGGCTCAAAACTTCAGAAATTCATTCTTGACGTCAGAAATGAGGTGTTTAATGAAAAAAAATACATCTTCCAAGCCCCTAAACCGTTAAAACCGTTTTTAATTAAATATTCAAATTTTTTTTTTATTCCCCTTTTATTTGTTTTGTTTTTATTTTTTTTAATAATTTCAAATCTATCTTGTGTTAAAAGAATGTAAAGCATTTTTAAGAGAACGAATTGGGCTTTCATAATAAAATAGGAAAAATGTTAGTTAATAACGTGTTTTTTTGAATAAATTGCTACCAAAGTAAAAAAAAACGACAAAAAACTAACAAAAGATGGGTTTGATAATGAATTCCTTGAAAACCGTTATCCACACAGAAAAAAGTTGTAGGGCCAAGAAGAACTGCTAAGTCTCCTTGTTTTAATAGAAAAAGAAAATCAAAAATCGGTTGGAGTTTGGCAAAGTTAGAGCCAGTTACAAAAAATAAGACAAAAAATCATAAGAACCGTTATAAGTCCAAAAGGAAGGGAAAACGAGAAAATTGCCTCTTAAGTTTTTCCACTTAAAATCACCTCACAAACCCATGGTTGTCATCCGGTAGTGATCTTGGCTGATGTCCTTTCCAATTACATACAAAATTTTCTAAGTCCTTATTGAAAATAAAAGTGTAAAAAATTGGAAAATTGACGATTGTCCTGAACAAAATCCGCTATAAGTCGGAAAATACTGGTTGGATTTTCAATGTTGAGGTGTCTATGGATTGGTTGACCCCGTGCGCATTTTCCTGATACCAAATTTGTATAGGTACTCATATGAAAAAAACGGTTTTGGGGCTGGGAAAGCGAAAAAGGCACATTTTTGAGAAAATTACCATTTTCATTTACATTTTCCAACCGATTTTCAAAATTTGCATTTCATCATAATCTTGACTAATCAACGGTCATTTCCGTATACAAAACATGCGGGTACGTCAACCACAAGCTTCAGAAAAGCGTTTCGAATCTTCTTCAACTGAAAATTTAACAAAAATGCAGTCTCTTGGTCGTTCAGATTTTATGTTCGAAAAAAATATGAAAAAGCTGCCCAAAATGGCTCAAAACTTCAGAAATTCATTCTTGACCTCACAAATGAGGTGTTTAATGAAAAAAAATACATCTTTCAAGCCCCTAAACCGTTAAAACCGTTTTTAATTAAATATTCAAATTTTTTTTTTATTCCCCTTTTATTTGTTTTGTTTTTATTTTTTTTAATAATTTCAAATCTATCTTGTGTTAAAAGAATGTAAAGCATTTTTAAGAGAACGAATTGGGCTTTCATAATAAAATAGGAAAAATGTTAGTTAATAACGTGTTTTTTTGAATAAATTGCTACCAAAGTAAAAAAAAACGACAAAAAACTAACAAAAGATGGGTTTGATAATGAATTCCTTGAAAACCGTTATCCACACAGAAAAAAGTTGTAGGGCCAAGAAGAACTGCTAAGTCTCCTTGTTTTAATAGAAAAAGAAAATCAAAAATCGGTTGGAGTTTGGCAAAGTTAGAGCCAGTTACAAAAAATAAGACAAAAAATCATAAGAACCGTTATAAGTCCAAAAGGAAGGGAAAACGAGAAAATTGCCTCTTAAGTTTTTCCACTTAAAATCACCTCACAAACCCATGGTTGTCATCCGGTAGTGATCTTGGCTGATGTCCTTTCCAATTACATACAAAATTTTCTAAGTCCTTATTGAAAATAAAAGTGTAAAAAATTGGAAAATTGACGATTGTCCTGAACAAAATCCGCTATAAGTCGGAAAATACTGGTTGGATTTTCAATGTTGAGGTGTCTATGGATTGGTTGACCCCGTGCGCATTTTCCTGATACCAAATTTGTATAGGTACTCATATGAAAAAAACGGTTTTGGGGCTGGGAATGCGAAAAAGGCACATTTTTGAGAAAATTACCATTTTCATTTACATTTTCCAACCGATTTTCAAAATTTGCATTTCATCATAATCTTGACTAATCAACGGTCATTTCCGTATACAAAACATGCGGGTACGTTAACCACAAGCTTCAGAAAAGCGTTTTGAATCTTCTTCAACTGAAAATTTAACAAAAATGCAGTCTCTTGGTCGTTCAGATTTTATGTTCGAAAAAAATATGAAAAAGCTGCCCAAAATGGCTCAAAACATCAGAAATTCATTCTTGACGTCAGAAATGAGGTGTTTAATGAAAAAAAAATACATCTTCCAAGCCCCTAAACCGTTAAAACCATTTTTAATTAAATATTAAATTTTTTTTTTATTCCCCTTTTATTTGTTTTGTTTTTATTTTCTTTAATAATTTCAAATCTATCTTGTGTTAAAAGAATGTAAAGCATTTTTAAGAGAACGAATTGGGCTTTCATAATAAAATAGGAAAAATGTTAGTTAATAACGTGTTTTTTTGAATAAATTGCTACCAAAGTAAAAAAAAACGACAAAAAACTAACAAAAGATGGGTTTGATAATGAATTCCTTGAAAACCGTTGTCCACGCAGAAAAAAGTTGTAGGGCCAAGAAGAACTGCTAAGTCTCCTTGTTTTAATAGAAAAAGAAAATCAAAAATCGGTTGGAGTTTGGCAAAGTTAGAGCCAGTTACAAAAAATAAGATAAAAAATCATAAGAACCGTTATAAGTCCAAAAGGAAGGGAAAACGAGAAAATTGCCTCTTAAGTTTTTCCACTTAAAATCACCTCACAGACCTATGGTTTTCGTCCGGTGGTGATCTTGGCTGATGTCCTTTCCAACTACATACAAAATTTTCTAAGTCCTTATTGAAAATAAAAGTGTAAAAAATTGGAAAATTGACGATTGCCCTGAACAAAATCCGCTATAAGTCGGAAAATACTGGTTGGATTTTCAATGTTGAGGTGTTTATGGATTGGTTGACCCCGTGCGCATTTTCCTGATACCAAATTTGTATAGGTACTCATATGAAAAAAACGGTTTTGGGGCTGGGAAAGCGAAAAAGGCACATTTTTGAGAAAATTACCATTTTCATTTACATTTTCCAACCGATTTTCAAAATTTGCATTTCATCATAATCTTGACTAATCAACGGTCATTTCCGTATACAAAACATGCGGGTACGTTAACCACAAGCTTCAGAAAAGCGTTTTGAATCTTCTTCAACTGAAAATTTAACAAAAATGCAGTCTCTTGGTCGTTCAGATTTTATGTTCGAAAAAAATATGAAAAAGGTGCCCAAAATGGCTCAAAACTTCAGAAATTCATTCTTGACGTCAGAAATGAGGTGTTTAATGAAAAAAAAATACATCTTCCAAGCCCCTAAACCGTTAAAACCATTTTTAATTAAATATTAAATTTTTTTTTTATTCCCCTTTTATTTGTTTTGTTTTTATTTTTTTTAAATAATTTTAAATCTATCTTGTGTTAAAAGAATAAAAAGCATTTTTAAGAAAACGAATTGGGCTTTCATAATAAAATAGAAAAAATGTTAGTTAATAACGTGTTTTTTTGAATAAATTGCTACCAAAGTAAAAAAAAACCACAAAAAACTAACAAAAGATGGGTTTGATAATGAATTCCTTGAAAACCGTTATCCACACAGAAAAAAGTTGTAGGGCCAAGAAGAACTGCTAAGTCTCCTTGTTTTAATAGAAAAAGAAAATCAAAAATCGGTTGGAGTTTGGCAAAGTTAGAGCCAGTTACAAAAAATAAGATAAAAAATCATAAGAACCGTTATAAGTCCAAAAGGAAGGGAAAACGAGAAAATTGCCTCTTAAGTTTTTCCACTTAAAATCACCTCACAAACCCATGGTTGTCATCCGGTAGTGATCTTGGCTGATGTCCTTTCCAATTACATACAAAATTTTCTAAGTCCTTATTGAAAATAAAAGTGTAAAAAATTGGAAAATTGACGATTGTCCTGAACAAAATCCGCTATAAGTCGGAAAATACTGGTTGGATTTTCAATGTTGAGGTGTCTATGGATTGGTTGACCCCGTGCGCATTTTCCTGATACCAAATTTGTATAGGTACTCATATGAAAAAAACGGTTTTGGGGCTGGGAAAGCGAAAAAGGCACATTTTTGAGAAAATTACCATTTTCATTTACATTTTCCAACCGATTTTCAAAATTTGCATTTCATCATAATCTTGACTAATCAACGGTCATTTCCGTATACAAAACATGCGGGTACGTCAACCACAAGCTTCAGAAAAGCGTTTCGAATCTTCTTCAACTGAAAATTTAACAAAAATGCAGTCTCTTGGTCGTTCAGATTTTATGTTCGAAAAAAATATGAAAAAGCTGCCCAAAATGGCTCAAAACTTCAGAAATTCATTCTTGACCTCACAAATGAGGTGTTTAATGAAAAAAAATACATCTTCCAAGCCCCTAAACCGTTAAAACCGTTTTTAATTAAATATTCAAATTTTTTTTTTATTCCCCTTTTATTTGTTTTGTTTTTATTTTTTTTAATAATTTCAAATCTATCTTGTGTTAAAAGAATGTAAAGCATTTTTAAGAGAACGAATTGGGCTTTCATAATAAAATAGGAAAAATGTTAGTTAATAACGTGTTTTTTTGAATAAATTGCTACCAAAGTAAAAAAAAACGACAAAAAACTAACAAAAGATGGGTTTGATAATGAATTCCTTGAAAACCGTTATCCACACAGAAAAAAGTTGTAGGGCCAAGAAGAACTGCTAAGTCTCCTTGTTTTAATAGAAAAAGAAAATCAAAAATCGGTTGGAGTTTGGCAAGTTTGGTTAGAGCCAGTTACAAAAAATAAGACAAAAAATCATAAGAACCGTTATAAGTCCAAAAGGAAGGGAAAACGAGAAAATTGCCTCTTAAGTTTTTCCACTTAAAATCACCTCACAAACCCATGGTTGTCATCCGGTAGTGATCTTGGCTGATGTCCTTTCCAATTACATACAAAATTTTCTAAGTCCTTATTGAAAATAAAAGTGTAAAAAATTGGAAAATTGACGATTGTCCTGAACAAAATCCGCTATAAGTCGGAAAATACTGGTTGGATTTTCAATGTTGAGGTGTCTATGGATTGGTTGACCCCGTGCGCATTTTCCTGATACCAAATTTGTATAGGTACTCATATGAAAAAAACGGTTTTGGGGCTGGGAAAGCGAAAAAGGCACATTTTTGAGAAAATTACTATTTTCATTTACATTTTCCAACCGATTTTCAAAATTTGCATTTCATCATAATCTTGACTAATCAACGGTCATTTCTGTATACAAAATATGCGAGTACGTTAACCACAAGCTTCAGAAAAGCGTTTTAAATCTTCTTCAATTGAAAATTTAACAAAAATGCAGTCTCTTGGTCGTTCAGATTTTATGTTCGAAAAAAATATGAAAAAGTTTTCCGAAATGGTTCAAAATCCTTTCTTGAACTTCAGATATGAATTTTTAAATGGAAGACAATACATCTCTCCAACCCCCTCTTATTCGTGCGATAGATGAATCTCATTTGTATAGTCGTACAATGTTTTCGAAATTAAATAAAACTCTTATGAAATTTATTTTCTGTTTTATATATTTCATCTTTGTTTTAAATGCTTTAAATCAAAATATTTTTATAATCATCATTATCATTTTACAATATAATTTCTCTTACACAAAACTAAAACTAAATTAAAAAATTATTATTATTAATCTTATTTTAATTTTCTTTAAATAAAATATCTTAATGCCTAGAAACAAGTTTTACTTTTTTAATTTTATTTTATATTTATCCATTACGTGCAACTTCTTAAAATATATATATATTTCCTATTTATGCAACTATTATGTGTTTCTAGCTTGTGTTTAATCATTTTTTTTTCCAAATATAGTGTATATATAATATAGTTTATATTATATTCATGTACTTTATATGTTTATTCAATTTTTATTTTTAAATTTAGTTTTTTTTTAATATTTAATTTGATTAGAATAATTATATTCCTTCTATATAATATCTACACATGTTTTATTTAATTGTTTCATCTAGGATTTGTGAATTAATTTTTTTTTTCGCATCCAATAATTGTTTTTTTTTTAGATATTTATTAATCAATTGGATAATTTGTTTTTACTATTTTTTTGTTTATTTTTTTACTCTTTCTTCTTTTCATAAAGCTTTCTATATCAAGTGTATAATTTAAATTTTTACTTGTTCTTTTATGTTATATTTTAATTGTTATGCTTATGGTATGTTAAACTATATATTTTAATATTCAATTTTATGTAAGCGCCACCGTTTATAATTTACAATTTTCTATCGTTTATTTAATGATAGTGTTGTTCCTATGATTTTTATATTTATATATATAATTATATTTATATATTTTATATTTTTATAGAAGAAGTATAAAAATTTACTTTACACTAAATAAAATGATTAGTTTTCCTTGTTCTGGATAAAGAAAAAAAGTTTCTTTATTATTTAATATTATTATTTTTTTTCTTTTATTTAACACGAGAGGCATTTTTGTTTTATATATTTTCTAGATTTATAACTAATATTTATTAGATTTGTTAGATTAAACTCCAATTTCAAAGTATAAGATTAAGCTAAAGTTCAAGCTTTTTTTTAAATTAAATATAAGAATAATAAAATAAAACAAAATAACAATTTAAATTAATAAAAAAGTTGAAACTTATGTTGTGAAACTAGTGGTAAAAATTAAAATTTAAGTTAATAAAAATTACTTAAAGAAAAAATCAAATGTTCCGGGAAGCATAAATAGATTTCCTGAGGTCAGTTGATAGCAGAACTTGCAGTGCGCCTGGAAAGTTATAGTTTGTTCATGGGATACCTTGCACCTAAATTAGATGTGCTTATTATTGCTGGAAAAATTTATTGTTCCATCGTCTCGTAGCTATTGCTTCGAATATGTCGCATGTGTCAATTTAAGAGAGTTTTGAATTCAGAAGCTCATCCTTGCAGCAATGATTGAGTACTTTCCCGTTTTGGACTAAAGATCATACAAATGCACAGACATCCAGAGTCAGAAAACGGACCTAAAAACCCAGGTATTCTGAAGACAGGGATCTACAAAAAAAAAACACATAACAAAATATAAAAAAGTGAAAGTAATACAAAAATATGAAGTTAAAAAACCAGCTGTCTAAGTTAAACTGAATTTATCCACAGCACCTCTAAAATTTTTCATTCTATATTTATAATTCCAATTCTTAACATTATAAAAAATTTCTCAACTTTTTTTTTTCTTCTTTAAAATACCTAAATATATCTTGTAAAAAACTGATATGATAATTCGTTGTGGGCTAAAAAAAAAAAAACCAAAAGATAATTTAATAAAAAAAAAATAATGTTAATATTACATATAATGGCATCTTTATTTTAATTTTTTTATACTTACTGTGTGTACATTAGTTTTAAAATATTAAAAAAATATTTTAATCTAGTATGATGTAAAAAAGGGAAAAATTTGCGCACATTTTAAATAAAATTTATCATAACTATGCTTATAATTAAATATCTTAAAAATTAACACTTAATTTAATGGATTAGATTTATTTATTTTTCTTTTGTTCTGGTGTGTGTATTGATCAACTATTGCATGCTTTAACTTTATGGTAGATGAATTTAAATTGCAATCTATGTAATAGAATGAGTTTGAACAGTCGGAAACATTCTAATAAATCGACATTTAATAAATTATAATTGTCATGACCATGGCGCTTCATGTACAAAAAAAAAATATAAAATTTGGAAAGAAATAGATAAATAGAAAAAGTATTGAACTACAAAATCTCGAAACAATAATTTGAAATATTAAACAACTATCGTTTTCGAGCAGCGTCGCATAGATTAACTTGAGTTATCTTTTTGAACATATGTTTTTCAGTCAATATAAATATCGTGCCATTTATGTGTTAGCCTAATAAAGGCCTAAAAACATACTAAAATAATTATTCAATTCAGCTCAGGCTTTTGCAAAATGATTAATACAAAATTCCAATGGTGGCTGTAATCAGCCATGCATTATCTCAAATCGTCTTCTGATATTGCGACTTTAGTTCTTTAGTAGTTCTATTTTTTAATAACATATATCGATAAAATTTTTATTTTTTCAAAATACTATGATGTAATATTTTGTCGAACAAAATTATTCCAATGTGGAGATTATGACTGAAAATTTAAAAAAATTATAATTTTTTTAAGATAAGAGAAAATTTATCAAAATAGTAATATCCATGTCACACAAAAAATCTCACATGGAAAAATTTAAAAATATTTCGTCTCATGAATTAACAAAAGTAGCATCTGACAAAATGAAATATTGATTAAAACTTGTAAGAAATACATACTTATGTGTAGTTATAGGAACGTACCTAAAACTACATTCTCAGCTGTTAATAATAACTCTATTCATCTTAATTCTTAAAAAGATTGCAACTCAAACTACTACCACATTTCTTTTTGTATAAAAATTAATATCTAGTAAATGCTCCTTTTTTATATAATGTATGTATAAATGTTTTGTATGTAACAACATAGCTTTTTACAGAGTTTAGGTATAGGTATATTGTTTATTTTACAACATTGGTGTATTTTTTACAGTTTCGTTTTTTTTATTTTTTTTTATTTTACATTTTTTTGTATTGCTATAACTTTTTTTAAGTTTTAATTAATTTATTTAAAAAAAAATAAAATTGTTTTATTTTTAAAAGCAAACAAATAAAAATTTAAAAAAAATATCTAAGTACAAAAAATAGTTGCCAGTCATTGAATTTCATACAAAGTTATGTGTATATGCGCATATTTCTGAAAAAAAAATTCAATACTTAAAATATATTTTTTAAACAAAATGTAAAAAAAAATCGCTAGTTGCCCATTATCTTTTTGTTCTTTTTATCAAACTATTCACAATCATTTTCGTCAAAATTATAAAATGGATAATTTAGTTGAAATACATTTTTGCTTACATTTATTTATGTAATAATTTGTTTTAAACCTTAAAAAAAAATTAAGAATATTGGAATGATTTAAACTTAATACAATTGACAATAATTGTTTATAATTTTCTTGTTTTAAATAAAAACTAATATTGCTTATACATGAATAGATTATATTTAAGCCGAATTAAGTGATATGTTTAAATTTTTTATTTAAAAAAAAATTAAATAATAGACAAAAATTTGTTTTCAAAAATTAAAAAAAATTTTGTTTAAGATTTTTTTTTATAAAAAGAAGACCATTGCTTTAATTTAACTTAAACGAAACAGTCGAAAAAATGTTGGCAGTGAAATAAAAATAAGAATTATGTAAAATCCTTAAATGAGATCCCGAGGACGTATAAAATGTATCTAACATCAACTGGCAAGTCGAAAGGTTAATACAAAAATGTATCAGAAAATGTTAAAATATGTTTTTTACTTAAAAAAAAAATAAAATAAATTGATACAAGAGTATCATAAATTTAGATCAAAATAAAAGTAATTACCACATTCAACTAAATTATCCCAATCACTTATTCTAAAAACTTAAGAATTATAAAATCAACTTTAACAACTAATCGCTAATTACTTATTATTAAATAATCTTTTTTATATCTTCTCTAATATATTTAGATCTTAAATTAATGTATAACAGTCTTTTAGTACATTAAAACATAAAAGACATTCCTAGACGTTTGTTCTAAAATTGTTGTGTTGTGTGTTTTTTTGTTCCAAGAGCACATAAAGGATAT
The DNA here is from genome assembly GCA_951394125.1 of Epistrophe eligans. Classification (NCBI taxonomy): domain Eukaryota; kingdom Metazoa; phylum Arthropoda; class Insecta; order Diptera; family Syrphidae; genus Epistrophe; species Epistrophe eligans. The sequence continues at coordinate 99,766,572 of OX596028.1, read as the reverse complement.
TATAATGATTTTTTTTTTATTTCTAGAATGTTTCTTATTTTTTTTTTTAATGGAGACTGCCTAATTTTTTTTGAGATTCTGATAAATTGTTCTAAATTTCTTTCTTTTTTTAATTAAAAAAAAAAAAAAAAACTAATATAATCTTAAATAATAGCAATGTCATCCACAGGCAGTTTTCTGATATTCTCTCTGATTTTCACAAAAAAGTCCCGGAACGAAGCACAGAAGCGTTATATATGTATGTATGTAAAAATAAAATATAACGATGTTTTTTTTTTAACAAAGGAAAAACCTTTAGTTTGTGTAGTTGTCAAAAGAACCCAAATACTCCAAGGCAGCACGGTAACAGAAATGATATTGATCCTGCAAAAAATAAAATTTGTATTGAATTTTTGTAATTGAAAACAAAAAGACTTACTTCTGTTTGAACCATTGCCGGCCGTTGTGCTCTTAGAATTCGCACCGTTTGGAAAACATCTAACACACCCTCATATTGCATACGCTCTAAAACAATGCTAAGCGTTATGAACACACCAGTTCGGCCAACACCGGCACTACAGTGTACTGTAATTGGACCGTCTTGTCCGAATTGTTCCTTGGTTTTGTGAACTTGTCCGATGAAGTCAATAAAGCCCTCACCAGACTTTGGTACTCCTTGTTCAGGCCAGTCAATGAACTGGAATTGGCGAACAGTGCGGGAGGAACCATCACGAGCGTCTGTTACCTAGAATGTAAATTGAATAGAAAAGCGTCAGTGAGTTGTATGAAAAGTTTACCTTCAAAAACAATAACTTACCTTAAATTCACGCAACTTATATTGTGGCATATTGTATTCGGCAATAGGATCCACAACGTAATACTGATATCGTACTGATCTCTCATGCGGCCAATATTGGAAGCATTTTTCCTAAAAAACAAATTTAAAAATTACAATTATTTTTTCCCCAGCAAATGAAAACAAAAACTTACCCTTCCCATCTCTTTGAGCTTGGTCAACATCACAACAATGGTCGAATTATGCTCCCACAACATTCGCCAAAAGTCCTCCGCCGTATCTTGCAACGGTCCCTGAGCAGCTATATAAGCCGATCGATATCGATAGCCATCTATGAAACTAGCATTTACATAATCACTGCCTTCGATGCCATGAATCGGAGTTAAATAAACACGACTCGATTCGTACGGAAGAATATGCACCAAACGATTTTTATGTTTATTGCATGGCAAATTAGCGGTGACGAATTTAGACGAATCAACTTTGACGTTGGAGAGCTTTTTGAATTCAATTTCCATGCCAGTGATATTCTCACCCGATTCGGTGAGAACCAATTTTTGCAAATGAGTGTGAAGATTTCTAGCCGGAACTTCGGTATTTCCACAGATGACGGCTTCGATAATGGCATCGTGGATGAATATATATTGATCTTCGGTCTGAACCATGTAGTTACGCTGAGCGCGCAGACATGTAACATGACCATAGATGTCAATTATCTTCTCGTGCTTCATACGTTCCAACATGGAATCGATCACAATATAGCAACCGGTGCGACCAACTCCGGCAGAGCAATGAACAACAACAGGACCCGAATCGGGTGGAGTGAGTGAGCGGCATCGGCGTAGGAACTGTAAGAATGGAGCTGGATGATCGGGAACTCCATGATCTGGCCAGGCGGTAAACTGCAACTGCTTGATTTCACGACGATCGTTGAAGCCCTGACGGCAGATCTGGAATGTGCGAATACTATAAGTAGCTAACTCCTGGGTCTCGGTGATTGTGATAAACATCTGGCCGTAGGTTTCGGTGCCGCGTGATGGCCAGTACTGATCGCACTTAATACGGGTACGTTCTTCCAGACGTGTCATCATAACAATCGTGGTTGTCTTAAGCTCCCAGCACATCCGCCAGAAGTCTGCGAATGTCTCCTGCAGAGGTCCTTGAGTCGCCACATATGCATTATGCTTTCGATAGCCATCACAGTAGTTTGCATTTATGTAGTCTGATCCAAGAACTCCTTCGAATAAAGGCAACTGAACTCGACTGTGGTCATAGGCGGTCACATTGGCGTAACGGTTTTTACTCTTATTATACTCGTAATTTGAATTATCCCAGGTAAACTGTTGGCCCGGCTCGATGCTCTCGTATTCCTGGGAGAATTTCTGATTGTCATTGGCTTTGAGGCGTTCAATGTGATTAGCGAATTCCGAAATTGGAATTGGTGGATGGCTTATCATACCGGGGGTCTGGAAGTTCAAACGTCGCATATCAACTGGATCGCTCGGCGCTGGTCCAGCACCAAGATCGGCAGCCATAAGTGGTCTTGTTACAGCAGCTTGATCGGGAGTTTTGCACGGTTGACGACGACGCTTAATTATGTACACAACCACGAAGGTCATTGATAGAAGCAGGGCAGCTAGAACTGGTAGAACAAACCACAACATTCCTGGCTCATCGCTATTTCGATTTACTGAGACTTCCGGTTCAGAGGGCCAGTTTGGATCGGGTCTATGAGGTCTTTCTCCAGGAGGTGCTTCTCTCATGTCCAACGAGAGAAATTCGGAAAACGGACTTGAGGTATAAAGATGCTTCTGAGGAGTATCGACGACTGCGCGAACAAAGATGCGATAACGCTTGTCACGTTCAAGTTTTCGATTGGTAAAGTTATGATAGTCATCACCGGATCCGAGGTGGAAAGTGAAGGGAATAGACCGTTGGGGAAACTTAGCAGCTATATACGGTGAATTAGGGCGTTCGGGCTTATTTCTACCGGGAAGAAGGTCTTCTGTGAGGAACTGATCAGGGTTTTTGTGAAGATTAGATTTATCCTCTGGAACTACCACTAAGTAGTAATGAGAAATCGGACCATATTCTTCAGAAGCTTGAGGTAGAATTACTAAGATTTCTTCGCCATTCACAACTCCATAGAAATCCGGCTTCACCATAGGTTGTGGAGCAGCCATTTGTGTTGTCACTGTTATCTTCGTTGGCGGTTTGTATGAATAATCCGCTGGAAGTGCACTTACGTTCACATTGTACGTTGTAAATGGTGAAAGTTCATTAATTGTGTGCGTCCGGATTGTTTGCTTCAGAATAATTTCTCTTTTTGTTACAATTTGTGTCTGCGAGAATCCCTGAGAGTCTACAAAGACCTTCATTGCATCAAAAGACACTTTGTAGTTGACTGGATTTAAACGGATTGGCGGAGACCAACTTAGAGTCATTGAATGCGTGCTAACATCGTGAGCTCGCAGATTAAGTGGAACATCTTCAGGCTTTATTTTGACAGTTACCTTCTCACTCAATCTTCCCAGACCAGTCTTGAAACAGGCAGCAATAGCAACGGCATATTGAGCAAACTTCTCCAGATTAACTAGATCGGCAGAAGCTGTTAGACCAACAGTTTTGGTTTGCCATTCATCAAGATCCTCAACGGCAGTCATTGTGTAGAATATTTTGTAACCCAAGAGCTGGGGCCTTGATGGAACTGGTTCCCACCAGATTTCTGCAGTTTGTTCGGAAGTTGCTACTGCCTGAACTGACATTGGTGCTCGACCCATATCTCGTTCAGTTTCGACAAGAATTTTTTCACTAAACGGTCCCGCTCCTTGTTTCGTGTAGGCTCGAACTCTGAAGATATACTCCGTGTTTTCTTCCAGATTCGTGAAAACTGCTTTGCGAACTGTCATATTCCGCTCCGAGCCAAGACCATGATCGATTTTCTTATGGAAAAGAACATCGTACCTAGTGATTTGGCCGTTTCTATGCTCCCTGGTTGGAGGATCCCATGTTATACAAACAATATCAGGTGTTTGAAACCGAACTGAAATATTTGCCGGAGGTCCCGCTGGAACACCTTCTGGCGTTTGTAGTATTTTCACCGTTTCCTGACCAATTCCAATGTGATTACTTCCTGCAACTCTGAATTCATATTCAACTCCACGCTCAAGATCTTGGAATTTTTTCCGAGTTATCCCAGGACCTTGAAGCATATCTTCTCTCAATGGTTGATCTTTGATACCCCATTTCAAACGATAACCTCGTAATTCACCATATGTCTGAGCTGGACGTTCCCATTCTAATTCTATCGATACTGTTGGATCACGTTCAAGAATTTTCAAACTTACTGTAGGTCTAACCGGTACACCACCTGGTGTTTTAACTATCACTGCATTACTTCGATCACCATCACCTTTGCGGGTAAGTGCGGCAACTTGTATGGAGTACTTGGTGTCTGGTTGTAAGCCAGTCACATTGTATTCTAAGGCATCGACAACATCGAATTTTAATGGTTCGTTTAGGAAGCCCTTGCCCTGAAAAAAAAAAGAAAATGAATACAAAATATTTAATGATTGTATTTATATAAAGATATGGTACTGCCAGATACCACACAAGAAGTTTCTTTTTAGGTTAGGTACAAGAAGAAATAATGAAGAAATCTCGTAGCCCCATAGAAGGTAGCAAGAACACTTACGCACCCTTTGAAACAGAGGAAAGTCTAAGGCAAGGGGACTCGTTATCATGCAACCTCTTGTTAAGTTCTTAAACTATTTTTGCTTATTTCGCAAGTCAAGCCTACATAGGATCCTGATCGTCTTGATCCTGCTGTAGGAGAAGGATGCATAGACTTTGTCGAGATCTAATGAAAACTGAAATGATATTTGGAATATCACTGAAATATTGACGAAAAGAAGCTCCACAAGCTTCAACGCGAAGTTGACCTGGTCGAAAAGCTGAAAATACAGCAGTTAAAACACGTGAAGTCTATTTAAACCGAGACATCAAGCTAGCTATCCAGTCGATGAATTAGGCAACAAAGGAAGACTACACTTTATGTGGCGTATACAAGTGGAGAACGACCCTTTTACATAATTTGGTTACTTGGAACCGCACTGGATGGAGTGGCTTGTTGGTAAGGCAGTGGCCCACCTCTGGAGTTTACCTAGGTCACATAATCAACTAATCTCCATGCTTTTTGAGCAGGTGTTGTGTGACATCTAACTGTTTAAATATAATTTGGAAACAAAAAATGGCTACATGTTGAAGCGATCAACGCGACGACGACAATAACTACTTTACTTGCTTTCAAGCATAAGTGCTCAAATGCATTAGTACTCTAAGCTTATTAGAGAAGTCTCTCATACATCATTACCTATAATATAAAGTTTTTTTTACTCTTCACTTGTTAAAAAAATAAAAAAATGTTACTTTACCTCTTCTCTTAATTCTTGCACGTGTATATGATAACCACGAATTATGCCATTGCGATCCTTTTCCAATGGGGGCTTCCAACTAACATGTATCGATGTTGAATTTATTTGAGCAGCTTTAACATCTTGAGGATCTCCAGGCACTATTTATAATTTTATTAGAAAAAAAAAATAAAACATTAGTAAAATTTAATAAAAAAGAAATATACAATTTCAATTTGAAAAGCTCTACACATAGAAAAATTACACTAAGCTTAAAAATTTTAATTTATCTATATAGCATTTGTTTTTTGTATACAAATTATATAGCATGAAGGTTTGTTTTTTTTTTTTTTTATTTCAATCTCGTATGTTTTCCTGCTTTTCATTTATAATAAATTTTATTAAGGTAAAGGACTTAGAAGTCGCTTGTTTCTAGCTTAGATATACACTTTAGCTTACAAGAAGACTGTGGGGGGGGACGTTTTTATAGGGGAAAGTTTAGATACCTAGAGTTTTTGATACTTAGCTAAAAATAAAAAATAATAAAATTTATATTTTCTGTTCTATGAAGAAACAATACCGATTTATAAAAAAAAAATATTTAATTATTTAAAACAACATCACCACATCTCATAACGATGCAAAAACACGAATGAAATGATTTTTTTTATTATTTATAAAAATAATTTGTTTCCTATTTTGTTTTTTTTTTTTATTTCGAACCCCTCTTTTTTTTCTTTTTTTTTATCAAATAAACAGAGAACATACCTGTCTCCTTTTTTTAAACTTGAAAGACTAGCAAATACACAACAAAATAACGGAATAAAAAAATATGGAGGGAAGAAAGATACAAAAAAATCCACGTCCATATATAGTTTTGGTTTATTTTTATTTTTTTTTTTTTTAAATGGAATGCATTCAAAAATAGATTAGGTATTCCTTATTTTTTGTATCAAAAATTTATTCAAAAATATTAAAATCCATATAGATGCAAAAAATTGGATCAGAGATAAGTTTTTCTTTTAAATTATTATTTATTTAATATTAGAAATGAAAAACAAAAATAATATTATATCCATTTCTTGGGAGCGCATTGCAGAAATACAAAAAATTTCATGATATATATATATATATAATAGACAAAAAAACATCCTGTATCATAATATGGTTCAAAAATTCAAAAAAGATTTATGAATAGGAATATTATGGTCAGCAAAAATATTTATATGTATAATGTAGAATCGCAAGACTTTCCTTGTTTTTCTTAAGTTTGTTATAAAAGCAAACTACAAAAAATTAGTTTGACAAAAAACACATTTTGGAACATATTTCAAATTCAGATAATTTTGAATTAAATTTCGAACGGAAAACAATAATACAGGATTTAAAAAAAAAAAATAAATAATAAAATATAAAACGGTCACAAAATTGTGCAAATTTTGTATAAAATTTAGTTTTAAGAAAATCAAAAAAATATTTACATAATGTTTTTTACAAACATTTTAAATAAATAAAAATACTTGTCAAATTATGGAACAGCCAGTTACTAATTTAGTAAAAAATATTTAACATATTTTTCGTACCAAATTTCTGTAACAAAAAAAATAATATTGGCGTTCCTATCGAGTTAAATCAAAAATAGGTTTAAAGTTTTCCTTCAAAAAATACCAAATTTTTCTCATCATAATTTTGTGTTTTAGCAAATAAGACACATGTCTATATTTCTATGTCAAAATGTTTGCTAAATTCCAAAATATAAGAAATATGTTCCAAATAAAAAACATAAATAAAACATTCTACAAAAATCCCATTTAAGGGTATGACTTCCACACTCTGTTGTTCCAAAAAAATATAAGAACAAACATGGCAAAGTCAAATTTAAAAAAAAAATATTATAATAACATATTTTTTGTTTTTTTTTTCTAACTTATTACTATTAAAACTTGCACGCACACCACAACAGAAAAAAATATTCAAAAATAATTTAGTTACACGCAAAAGTTCTTTTTTTTAAATAATAATTATAAAGATGCATAATCAGTCATAAGTCGTATGCATTAAATGAGTATTTTATTTGTTTAAGTTTAGTTTATAAACAAAATTAATAAAATAAACAATAACTTATAAAAAAAATAAACTAAACTTTCTGTTTTTTTTTACAAAATACAAAAAATAAAACAAAAAATACAATTCACACAACAATTTAATTTTTTTTTTAAATTGTATTTTTTTTAATTCTTTTTTTTTTCTACTAAGGTACTCACTCTTTTTTTCTATTATCGACGATTTTAAGTATAAATCCCCGTTTTTTTTGAGTTTGTTCAAAAATGTATTTATTTTTCGCAAAATTCAAAAATTTCATTTTTAATTTGTTTATATTTTCGTATCATTCGTAAAAAAATCAGGTAGAGGAGACAGATATTGATTTTCAGTAAATATTATCAGTTTGTTTGTTTGAGTGGCCATTAAACCCGAGAATCAATCAATTTTAATACCGAGAATAAAAATATAGAAAAGAGAAAAAAAAAATATTCTGTGAAGTTTTTTTTTTTTATATAATTAAATAGAGTTGCTTTGTTTTAGGTGACTTTTAAAGGTTTATTTTTTTAATGGCCCACTCGCAATAAAAATAAAAAAAAAATAAAGATTAAACAAAGAATAAAACAAAAAAAAAAACATATTTTGGGTGAAAATTTAAAATTTGGCACGGTATTGACTTTTGTATTGTAAGAAACTTTTAATATTTAAAAAGGAAGCAAACACTGCAAGGAGTCCTTTTATCGCTGTGGGTTCTTATAGATTGAATTTTTCAGCCGATAACTATCTGTTGGTAGAAAGATCGCTTATAGATACAGATAGAAAATTGTTGGTGGATTGTTAAGAAATTCCTACTGGAATTTTAGTCAATAAGATTAAAAAGTCAGCCAAAAGTTTACTAAAAAGTAAATACCTACAATTAAATTTTCTGAATTATAAAGTTTTATTGCTTATGTTATAAACAGTACTCCAGAATGAAATTGCCGGTAGCGCATTCTTCCCGTAAAAACTTTACCGCAATACTCGCGCCAATAGGATATTTGCCGGTTTGCCTAATTTTTGAAGTTATATCAAATACACACGTATTCTCTTTTAACCCGAACTACATGAATGATGCCCCATGCAATGAGGCACCAACGAAATGAAAAAAAAAAAACAAAAATAAATGAAATAAGAGCCCAATTTGTTTTGACAATATAGATATTTTAAGGCTTCATAAAATCACTTGTTTGTCACCTTGACTTTCTAAAATTCTAGCTTAATTTGTATTTATTCAAAAGATTTTACCTATCAAATTTTAAAACAGAGTTTTGTAAAAAAAAAGTGGTCCTCGCAGTGTCTGCTGTTCCTTATTTAAAATTACATTTTAAAACGGTGGTAGTTTGCATAAGACAGTTCAACATGATATTTCACAGAAAAAAAAAACAAAATAAATAAAAAAAAAAATATTAAACAAAAAATTGTTAAATTCAAAAAAAAAAAAAAAATAAATAATATGATTTGTGTTATATTGTTCGTAATAAATAAAAACATGTTTATATATTTATTTTGTTTTTTTTTTTTTTTCAAAGAGCACCTTTCACTGACTTCGTCCTATAAAATAAAAATTCATTCAACTCACTCTCAGGTCAAAACTCTTACTCCATAGTTCAAATCTCATAATATTTTAATTAAAATTCATAACAATCATACAAACAGCATATATGTACCTATATACCTCTCTTAAAAAAAAAAACCATTCAAACATTTAGAGAGGAGTCACCATCATAATAAAAAAAAAATAAGTAAGAGTAGTTGCACTTGCAATTTTGCTAACTTTAACAGTGTCCTTTTTAAACTTTTTGTTTTTTTTTTTTATTTTTGTCAAAGTGAAAATCTCAACGAATTTTATATGGCACTTGAAGCAAGGTGATAGCGCAACCTCTAAAGTTGCTATTTGCAAAAAAAAAAGATAAAATCAAATATTTATGTATAGATCTACTCCTATATACATGTATACATATACAAAGCAGTTATTTCATTTATTCACTGACAAACAAAAATATACAAATCTAAATGGAAAAGTCATCAAAATGCACAAATTTTCATTTTTTTAATTTTCAAAAATCCCCCTACGGTCGCTTTTCACACACAAAAAGAACACAGAAGTACGGTAGCATCCTTACCATCAGAATAACACTATCAAAACCTTGTTAGTTATGTCAATAAAACTAACGACAACATAAAAAAAAAGAAGATACCATTGCGATGTTGACATGAACTGATGACAGTATGAACCAAAACAATGGCAGGTAGTAAAAAAAAAAGAAAGGACATGCAGGTAAGGTATCCTGCAATTAAGTATGTGTCGCTAGTTAAAAAAAAAATTAATTGCTATAGAATTATATCCCACACAGACGACACATGGGTGGGAGGTGTGTATAGAACTTTTATAGAATTAAAGGACAACAACCTCAGAAAAATGTTTCAAACAACTCGAGCATGTGTCCGAAAACTTTCAACAGGGATTGTGTTCTAAGTAATGTGAATTATGTACGTATTTAGCATACTGTCTGTGTCAGAAGAAAGTCTACACGCTGTTTTCTTAGTTAAAAGAGATTATATTGGTCTGTCTTTGGGGGTGTAATTTTACCATCATAAAACTTCGGCCTTCGCAATATGGTTCAAGGGCAAACAAAAATTGGGCTATTTTATGCTGAATAGTTAGGTTCTTGATCAAACTTGACATTACAATGAAAGGTAAGACAAAAAAAGAGGGTCACGAAATTCTGTCCGTACGTGATCTGTTTGACTGAAACTTGGTGGATATAACAAGGGGAAAGTTTTAAAAGGCTTAATTGTATTGTAAACAACTTTCAATTTTTTGTTGTTGTTAAGCTCAATATTTCGAAAACGCCTTAGTTGGTTTTTAAATAAAATTCGCACCAAGCTGATTTTTCACGCATGATCTATAATATTTTTAACAAAAATGAACGGTACCTTCCATACAACTTTTGAAAAACCGTTAAGAAAATCTATTTTTTTTTTCGAAAAAAGCTCCTACGATTTTGACTTTCTGTGTGTACGGTCTACCATTTTGCAGAATTTTACATTATGCCATTTTCAACAATTAGGCCTTCAGTAAAGCGTATAGAGTTCGTCCTGAAGCAATGATTCCCCTATGTCTAGCCTTCTGCACACGAAACGTATCGCTATCGTCGAATGAAATTGCAAAAATCGCTTTGTATTTTATTTGTTTAGAATATGTCAATTGATGAGGACGTGTTTTATTTTTTATTAGTTAATATTACTACATAGCAAAAATATTATTTATTCATTATTTTTAAGATAAGCTTTGGGCGATGCATTTGATTCTACATGATGCTGCTGAATTAAGGTTTGATGAATATGGATAGTTTTCTGGGCTATCGTGATATTGTTCCTCGAGCTTGTCTTGTTCCATTAGCATCTGTTCTAGTAAAATGAGAGTTTTTATTTTAAACTGACGTAAATTTCTTTCCGATAGCTTTTTGACATCAGGTAATAAGCTTGAAAGAAGCATCTGGTGATCATCATTTGACTTCTTATCTTTTTTTTCTTTGATATATTGTAAAACAGCGTTATCAAAATTGTCATTTTCTTGTACATATTTTTTTTTTATATGTTACTTTCAAAGAACTTGCTTGAGTGGTTTTCGATGGTTCACCAACATTTTCATTTTCAGTTGACTGAAACACTTGTTCATCTAGTTGCGTTACTATGTCAGTCTCTGGTGATGAAATGTTTCCAGTGTTCTCAAACTGTTCAAAAGGCCTTTTTTCTATTGAAGAAGAAGCACTTGGAGATGGTTTCAGGCTCCGGACAAAGCCATTCCATTTTTCCTTACATTCCACTGCAACAAAATTAATTTGATATTTCTTTATTAGTAAACATTTGTATGGAAGTATTTTTTTTTTAAATAAATATTTGTCTACTGGATGCACTTTTACTGCCCAAGCCTTATAATTCCAAAAATGTGAGGGTGGCATTTAATGGATTATATGAATATATGAAGTTGCCAAATGAACAAAGGTGGAAAGATATGGCGAAACAATGAATGAATTATGGCAATTACCAAATTTCTTGTGAGCCATCGATGGCTAACATATTCGAATTCAAAAATATCCGAATTCCGGAAAGGTTAATTTCAATTACAAAAACTGTCATTTTGTTATTTTGCTGGGTTGTTGCGATGCCGATGGTCAATGTGGATATAATGGAGGAAATAGTGACGGAGGCATCTTTTGGGTTTTAAAATTTGGTCTTTGGTTGCAAAGTAAAGCCCCTTTATGTGGAATAAATTTCTTTACTACTTTTCAGCGAAAAGTGCATTTACTTTGAGGAACAACATCATGAGATCAAACTCCGAAAAAAATATATATAATAAAATGCGAATCTTCAAAAATGCACATTTGGAATGATGACTCAAAAATTTCATGTTTTTTATGAGTCTCATACTCAAAGTCCTTGTGTTTTACACAATTTAATCCGAAAGAAAGATGGCTCTTTATACAGGGTGTCCGGAATCACCGCTCCAGAAGAAAACCATGAGTTCCTGAGGTCATTTCACGTCGAAAAACTTAAAAGGTAATTTTCTCGTTTTCGACTTAAAACGGTTTTTATGATTTTTTTCTTTGACTGGCTCTTACTTTGCCAAACTATAACCGATTTTAAAACACTTAACATTTTTTTACCTAAAAATACATTTAAAATTATTAAAAAATATAAAACAAAAAATAAAGGAAAATCAAGAAAATATGAATATTTGAAATAAAACGAATAAAAAACTAAGCTGAGCGTTGAGTGTTTAATGTTAGAAAAAGTAAAGTAAGAGTAATACCGTTAGAAATCTATGGCTATGGTTATCTCGAAGAATCTGGCATCTGAAGCATCTTTGCTCTTTCCTTTATTTTTTGTTCTTTTTTAATTTTTTTTTTTAATAATTTTAAATGTATTTTTAGGTTAAAAAAAAGTTAAATATTTTAAGGAACGCATATTGGGCTCTAATAATAAAATCAAAAAAAATTATATGCACTTAATAACGTGTTTTTGTGAAAAAAAATCATATCGAAGTAAAAAAAAACAACCTAAAAATGTATTTGATAATAAATTGCGGGAAAACCGGTATCCACACAGAAAAAAGTTGTATGGTAGATATAAATTTCTAACTGTTTTTGTTTAAATAAAAATAAAAAAAAAATCGGTTGTAGTTTGGCAAAATTGTAGTCAAAGGAAAAAAGAATAAAAAAAAAAAAAAACATTTTAATTCGAAAACGTAGCGAAAACGAGAAAATTACCTCTTAAGTTTTTCGACTAGTTATGACCTCAGGAACTAATGGTTTTCTTCTGTGGCGTTGATTTCGGTACATCCTGTATATGTATATATGTACAAATCCCGCCAGCAGAGAAAAAAACAGTAACATCCAAGGAACTAACCAAACATGAAAGGGTTCAATACAAACGAAACTTCGTCGTACTTTTTGCTTCCGAAATTTTTTTACCATCGCAAGGGAATTATTGTGCATAAGGAAACAAAAATAAAATAAAATAAAATAAAATAAAATAAAATAAAATAAAATAAAATAAATATAGATCATGAAAATTCTTTTCATTAAACATTAAACTTACCTGATCGTTCCGATGTCTCTGGCATTCCGAATAATGACCATGATTTTTTTTACAGTCGCATCATCCTTTGGGGAGTGCTCTTATACTGTATTATTGTACAAGCATTCAAACTTTTTCGAAAAAAATCAGACATTTTTTCAAACTTTTCCATACAAAACTGTTTTCCATAACAAACAACTTGAAACTGTGCGACTGGCATCCTCAAAGCGACTGCCAGTTGCCAGTGACGTACCCCAATCGAATTGTAACTAGTTTGTGTGATGCGACAAAAACATATGTATAGCTTTCGTCGCGTGTACAAATCGGCTGGACACAAGGGTAGTACGCGTGATGACACGACGCTTCGTGTGTAGAAGGCCTAACTCTCACAGAACCGTTTTTTTTTCAACTACATATTTTATTATCTGCTTAACTGATCTAAATTAATTTTGTTTATATAAGAGCCTTCTAATAAGTTAAAATAATATTTCTAATAAAAAAAAAAACTATAAAAAAAATTGAATTTTTTAAAAAATATTTTTTTTTGGAAAATTCGATTTTCAACCATTAGTACCTACATATATGATTTTTTTTTTCAAAAAGAATTTTTTAAATCCGCATTAATAAATATTAAAGAATTGCCATTCATTTTTTTCTTAAAAATGTCTACAAAATTTTATATTAAAAAATGTATTTAAAAAATTCATAAATTAGGATATTTCAACGAAATCAAGGTTAAAAGTTATTAGCTTATGGACTCCTTAAGTTGGCCAGAATTTTTTATGTAGATAAGTAGCTAACATCTAAACATCATTTGTAAAGAAAATAACAACGTTTACTTTTTTGTGAAACAGACTGTATATTATACGGTTCGCACAACATCCTATACACAAAACCGGTAGAAAAAAATAAAAATAAAATCCTTTGTGTAAAATTTACAGCCTCTTTTCTATGATTGCACTTTGAGGTTGTATGCGAAGACAGTTCTCTTAAAAAAGGACTTAATTGCGATGCGGTACACACATCGTTAAGGTTCTTCATTTTTTTTTTCTTTCTATAATAGTGACTCTCTCTCCCCGACATCATTATCTTCATGCACACAATACTTTCATCCTCCTTTTTTTTCATAATTTTTTGTTGTTGTTGTTTTTCTTGTTGTTTACATGATTCTATACACATTTTCTAGACAGGACTCTATACAATACTTGTGCAAGTAATAAGTGCGCAATAAATAGATATACATCATGAAATGTGTAGATAGATATGTAGATATGTGCAAAAAAGGACACTTTTATATGAGATTGCTACATAAATATAAAAGATGAGAATTGTGGTAGGGGGGAGGGGGACGAGTTCATGGGTGTGCTTGATCCTTGTAATTTAAATAACAAAATTGTGCAAGTTACACACTTGAGAATTTGAAAGATGAAAAATATGACTTTATTTTATATTTATATGACCTGTGATGTGATAGTGGTGCAGAGGATGTGTGTAAGTTAAGATGATGACGACGATGATGGTTGTAAATGAAGAATAGAAAATTCTCAAGTTTACAACATGATGACGAGTACAAAAAATTAAGCAACAAATAAAATGCACATAAATATGAATGTAGATAGAAATTTCTTATATTTATGTACCTACTATAAGAATTTCTTTTGGTTATAACTCTTATGTTATTATTTCCTGGGGGGAATGTAATTATGTTTTTTTTTTTATCTAACTGTAATGAAAATGGTGCAACAAAAAATGTATTTACACAGAGTATATAATGTATAGGGAGGGTCTATCACAACATAATGGGGGTGGTTAGAAAAGGGATATAATTTTTTTTTAAAACTATTCTTTCTACATAATTAATATGTAATATGTGCTCGTTATTATAGGAAAATTATATTTTATAAATTATATATACGAGTACATTATATAGTAATATTCACAAGGTGCTCTTTTATTTTTAGTGATTTAAAAATTTTACTCAAAAATAATAATTTATTTATTGAGATATAGATGGTGCTCTATTGATAGTGATTGTATAAAATTTGAGTATAAAATTTGAGTATAAAATTTTGTGCAATTGTGTGCTGGTGAAGAAATTAAAATTAAATTTTACATAAAAAATAAATAAATTATTAATATAAGATAGCGTGCTTATATACGATTTCTGTGCCGTTTTCTTATCAAAGATCATGTCTACTTTTAGACCTTAGTGCTGATAAAAAATAGTGCTTACATAAAAAAAAAAAAATAAATATAATCTACCTCAATTCAAGGCTGATTAGTAGGTGTATTTTAAATTTTTGAAGCAAATGCAATAGTGAATTGAAAGCGTTGGTCACCACTTAAAATATATAACACTCTTGAAACTACATAACCTAGCATAGATGTCACAGATTTTCTAGCAAATTTAATGTTAATTAAATAATTAAGAAAAAAAGTTGTATGATTGACTTATTTTCTGTCTTAGTTTTAATCATTTCTGCTTCTTTTCGATGTTACTGGAAATACAAATTATTTCTTGTTTCAATTAAAATAAAGTATTTTTAAAAATATTTTAATTATATTAAACTTACATTTAAAGAGACATGCTGTGAGGGCCGAACAGAAAGGGGGTTGGGCTATCGCATTGTCTCATGGGGCAGTTATTGGGTAAAAGTTCTAAAAGGGCAAGAGTGCGCAGTTTCCAATCGTTAAAGGAAATTATACAAATTTGTAAATGCAGAAATATATGCTTTATTTAAATATCGACACGGTTAAAGTGCAGAAATGAAAAAAACAAAAACACAAAACTGCCAAATTTGGTATGGGGATCTATAGGAAGAAGTTTTGAATTCTATACCTCTGTAAATATTCAGAACAAGATTGTTTCGCTGACGTGCGAAGAGGTGTTTGATTTTTTTTTTGATTTTTCGACCTCGTAGGTACTGTACTTTAACCGTCGATTTATGCAAAATCGGAACAGTGAATAGTTTTAAAAGTTCCCACTGATCGGATCAAAGGAAAAAAGTTTAATCGATTTTTGTTTTTTTAATTTGGGAACAAAGCAAGAAGTTTGCTGCTGTCTGTATTTAATTTTTGGATTGAAAAAATAAAAAAATATAACTTGAATGTAAAATCAAGACTTTAAACTTTTAGAACTTTAAAACTGCAGACAAATATTTCCACACTCTTAACTAGAAGCCTGAATACTGCCACCCTGACTGCAGTTGAAATATTCATAAAATAATAAGTAAAAATCTATCGAAGTTCCAACCCTGCACAAGCACACTCGTTTAAATGATTTATTATTATTTTTTTATATAAAAGACTTCTTTTACTCATTATTTAAGAAAATACTGATAGTTATAGCTTATAATATCTCCTCACTTTAATGTGTTTAGTGCTAAAAAAAAAGTGCTATAAAACTTTCAGCTTTTGTGCAAATAATTTTATAAACATTTGCTTTAATATTAAAAAAAATATTTCAGTTTTTTCACATATATAAATTATACATAAATTTAAGATGTGCGAAACATACGAGCTGTGGCTTAAAATTAGAAACAATAAGTAAATGTTTTTTTTTTTTTAATTTTAAAATAAAAATAAATAATAATTATCAAACAAACTCAATAATTTGTGCATACAAAAAATGAAATCTACATTCCATAGTTCCATTTAAAATAAAACTTAAAAAATGTATAAAAAAAGAAAGAAAAAAACAACTCAAAACGAGCAAAAACTTTTTTTGTTGAATTCAAAAATATTTAAACAAAAATGAAAAGACATCTACAAAATTTATAATTTTTGATAAACATAAAATAAAAAAAAAACACAATCAAAACGCATCCTTAAAGCGTTGTTTCAAAAACAATTCTCAAAAATAATTGTGTAGAGATTTTTAAAAATATATATAACATTTTCTGTTTTTTCGTTCACTTTTTTTGTTGATCGAAGTCAAAACATCGATTTGTTTTTTTGAAAAAAATATATTTATATAGATATAATTCTTTAAAAAAGAATTATTGCCACAAAAAAAATTGATAAACATGCAAATATTATATAAGTGTTGAGTATTAAAAGTGGTTGATTAAATACAAATAAATATATAGAATCAAAAAAAGTATGCAATATTTGTTTCAAAAAACTAATTAAAAATATAAAAAAAAAATTAAATGTATATCTGGATGGGTTTTTTTGTAAGTAGGTATATCGGGCAAATCGCACAGCTTTACAAAAATTGTTTAAGTGCTTCAAAAATCAAAAATATATAGATATATATTTAAATATAATAATTGTGTGCAGTAATTAAATAAATAAAAAAAAAAACTAAAATTCAATTTAAAGAAAAATCTAAAATATATCCATGTATAAATATAGTTATGTGCTCTCTTTACAAAATACCACAAAAATAGTGCATTTTCAAAAATTCGGAGTATATAATTATTATTTTTTTTAAATATATTTTATTAATTAATTTTTTGAAAAAAAATATTGAAATACATTGAACATATTGAAAAAATTTTAATTTTTCATCAAAAATAAATTGTTCTATATATATATTTACTTTTTTTTTTGGTTTGCTTTGATTAAAAAGTGCAAATTGTGCCAATTTTTTCTTTAAATTAAGGTGAGGAGAAAATAATAAAATATACAAGTTGCAGTTGAAATAAAAAGTTAAAAAGATTTTCTTTTCTTTTACAAAACTTCAAAATTGTTAGAAAAGAAAAATAATTTTAGTAATGCAAGAAAAAAAATTAGAGACTAAAAAAATAATTAATTAGTGCGAGTGGTTTTTATTGCCCGAACATTAAACATTCAAAAATATTTAGTTATATAATATTTGTTATTTTAAATATATAAAAAAAGATTATTTGTATATGAAAATATGATTTTTTTAGAATATTAAAAAAAAAAATGCAACGTAAAATAAAATTAAAAAAAAAATTAATTAAAAGAAAATCGGCAACTTCGCATTTTTTTTGTTAGCACACAAAAAATTAAATAATGTCTCGGGCTTTTCTTTTTCTTTTCCATTTTGCTCTTTAATATCATTACCTGCTGAATTCTGATTTTACATATTCCAAGAAAATTAAAATGTTGGGAACTTTAATTCAAAAACTGGGAAAGTCACCCCTTACAAAAAGAAGTTATTTGAGAAATGTTTAAATAGAAAAAATGTCTAAAAAAGACAACGTTACTCCTGACCATCAATTCGGATTTAGGAATGACCATCCGTTAATTCATTAGTTTTATAATATAACTTGAGAAATTGAAAAGTACCTATAGCCAATACAAATAATATTATGATGTTTAAGCATATTTCACGGCGCATTTGATAAAATGTGGCGCGAGGGCTTGATATTAAAATAACAATAAGAACAGTTATATTTAACACTATAGAATCCTGCCTAGGAAATTGGCTATGAAAAAATGTATTTTAAAGAAGTAAATGATGGTATTCCACAAGGAAGTGTTTTAAGTTTCGTTTGCCCTTTGTGCAAAAGGGGGTTTGTCATAACGAGTCATTCATTTCGTGGTTTCAAGTTGGTAGCGCTGGCATTTCACACCTGTCAAACTCAGCTGTCATAATATTAGTTGAATGTTTGCCATTTACGATAATGCATCGTTTAAAAATCTAACAAAGCGTTAAAATTATTAAAACTAACTACAAAAGTGGTGATTCAAACGTAGCCACTTTTTGCGCATTACGCGATGATTATAGTCGTCATAATCGACCGACTATGCAAGCAATCGGTGAAATTGTGAAAAAAATTTGAAGAGAGTGGAAGCCTTACTGATGTCGTAAGACCTGTGCATCATCGTAATGCACGCTCAGTCGAAAATATTGCTGGTGCAAGAGCAAGTGTGCTGATGATCCGAATTTATCGATTTCCCGGCGTTAGCAGTAATTACCATTTTTTTTTCCGGCGATTGAAGATCACGACTTGAACGATATGTAGTTCCAACGAGACGGAGCAACAAGCCACACACGCGACCAATTATGGCTTTATTGCGTGAGAAGTTTCCTGGTCGCGTAATTTCACGTTTTGGCGACGTGAGATCATGCGATTTGACAACGTTCGATTTTTTTCTGTGGGGCTACGCAAAAGACCGTGTTCACGCGAATAATCACCGAACTCTAGACGCATTAAAAATCAACATTACTCAAGTAATTGCCGAGATACCGCCCGAAATGTGCAATCGCATACTGCGAATTTTCCCCAGGCGGCCAGTTGAATGATTTTTTTTACACTTAATGCAAAGTCCAAACTTTATAATAAAATAAAATTTTCATCAAAAATGTATCGCTGTGTGTGTTTTATTTAGCTTTCGAAACCGAAAAATGAATGACCCTGTATGTATCTAAAGAAAATTCCAGATTTGATATATAATTCAAAATTAAAGGAAAAAACATTATTAATATTATTACTATTGTTGTGGAGGACAAGTTTGTTATAGCCCTTATTGCAATGTTGAAGTATCGATAATTTTATTTATCTTAAAACAAACGGTAAATAAGAGGAAAAACTTCTTGTAGTTTTATATCAGGTTGTGTTCACAAATGTGGTAGCCCGTGGCGTATTGCTTAGTGCGTAGGACTATTACTCAAAAGGGTTTCTTGGGTTCGATTCCCAGCCTATGCCACCTTAAAAAAAAAGAAATGTTTTTCACTGATTGCTGCCTCTTGCGAGGAATTGACAAAAATGGTAGGTACACTTCTGCCAATAGCACGCAAACAGGAATGGTTGAAAGTTGTGTCAGTATAGACCCTAGCTCCACACAAGCTGTTGCGCTACCCAATTTATTATTTTAATAGCTAAATGGCTATCGAACTGGCTGGCATTCTGAAGGATTCCGAAAGTATCAGCTTTTTAAGCAAATTAATAAGTTGAAGAAAGAAAAAGGGAAAATCAATTGAAAAATAATTTACAGTAATACAGAAAGATTAAATTATATATAGAAACTATTTGAAGGAGATGTTTATTAGGTACGGCGCTTTTAATTTTAAAATAATTTAAAATATTTAAAAAAATGTTTGGTGATTTTGATTTTTCTAGATTTTCGATATATCGTTTTAAATCAAAATATGATTCCAGTTCCAGAAGCTTTAAACTTAATTTCTATTAAGAGAATCTTCCATGTCTTAACATCTTACAATCCAATTTCATGCAAATACTTTTGGGGATCACTAAATCATTAAATCAATTCGATATTGGTAATTTTCGAAATGAAGAATTTAGAATTAAAAACAAAACAATGAAACAAAAAAAGATTTGGAGATTTTTATGTAATTCTGATAAAAAAAAAAGATTTTAATTTTTGAAGACATTCGACATGGTTTATTATGGGAGCGGTATACGGTTGGCAGCAAACCAAAATCTCTGATAACGCAATTTTAAAATAAATCTCAGATAACAGAATTTCACATTAAAAAAAAAAACGTGTTATTAAAATTTCGCATATGTAGTCAAAATGCCACTCTTAAGATAAAATTCTCGATAGTACAAAAAATTCTCGAATTATCAAAACCTTACATTATCAAAATGTCGCATTTACAAAATCTCGGCTTCTTGATTAAATTCTTGCATAGTTTTTTATTTTTGTTATGATTTTTTTTTCGTTTGGTTCGCGAATGCGAGATTTAAAATTTCACAATTTTGTGTTGCGAGATTAAAACAAAATTTGTAAGTGACGGTTTCATTGGTGGACGAATGATACCGTTAGAATTAAAATATAGTATAGATATAACAGGCTTAAATTAGATGATCTTTATCTTTAAGTTTTCCAGTTTCTTATATTTCACATAAAAGTTAATTTTTTGTTCCACATACGCCACAGTGAACATTATTATTTAAATCTTTTCCATCCTCATATAAAACTTTGGTTAAAATTGAACTCGAATTTAATCCAATTCACACACGTCCTAACTATTGACCTTATAGCGAAGTTGCTTGGAAAACTGAATCAATAAAAAATAAATACGAGCACCTTTAAATTAAAAGTCATTCTTGAACACATAAATAAATAAAAAAGAAAAACTAACTAAAGAGCACAACATCTAATTTGAATATATCAAAAAATAAAATAAAATAAATATAACAAAGAATGCAAAAAAACACTCTTGTTCTAAACCAATCTGACTTCAAAAATTTCATTAGTCAAATGGTTTTTTTTTAATAAAACCTTCAAAATATTTATTTTTATTTTATATAAGGTTATAACTATAGTTTTAAAAAATTGTAATTCCTTATCCAAAAATTGAGGCATCCAGCAGCCTGCTAAGAAGAATTTAACAAAATTCAAAATAAAATATTTTTTTTTTTGTTTTAAAATTAATTTTTAGAAAACAAAAATAAATATAAATAAATAAATTAAAATTTAAATAAAATAATATAATAATAAAATACAAGTGTGATTAGTAAAAATTTATAAATAATGTGTTATATATAAGTAAATATAATTAATTTTTTGTTTTAAATAAAATTCTACAAAATACATACCGTCTTCATGAGTTCGTAAGATAATCGGATGCGATCTTGGCCCATCACCGACTGATGTCCCAGCTAGAACCCAAATCTTGTATTCAGTCCATCGTTTCAATTCATCCAGAACAATGCTGCTAGCGTTAAGGGTTGTTATTGTAGCTTCACTATCCGAACGGCCAACTTCGACAAAGAACACTTTATAATAGACAATTCGACCATTGGAACGTTCTATGGGCGGTGGTAACCAAGATACAGCGATTGTCGTTGGACTGGTTGCTTCGGCAGTTATATTTCTTGGTGGAGCACCTGGCACTACAATATTCGAATTTGTTGTTTTTTTTTGTTTGGTTGTTTTTGGAATCGAATTTTTTTTTGTTTGGTTCCAAAAATATTTAATTTTGTTTTATATATAAATATTTTTTAATAAGAAACAAATTTTGTTTATTATTTTATTAATTTTAAACCAAAAATGTTGAACGGGGGGAAAATGAAAAGAAAATGGAAAACAAAAACAAACATAATTAATGAAATGAAAATATTTATATTTTAAATAAATGAAAGAAGAAAAAAAAATATTATTCTATAAATAATTTCCCAATGGTTTATGCAAGAATTTTGTTAAATAAAATAAATTAAAAAAAAGCTAGATATAGGCCTATTGTACCTGATCGCGAACGAAAAAACAGAAATCGTTTTGTTTATTTTTGTTTAGTTATTTCTATTTTGTGGAATGAATTGTTTTTTTGTTTTCTTTCTTTAAATAAGAAGAAAATAATTAAAAGAATGCAAAACATGCAAAAAACATATAAATAGGCTCTTTTTAAGACAGATTGTATTTTTTCAAGTTGAACATTGTTTTTTTTTTAATCACAACAATATTTAAATTTAAAATAAAAAACAAACTATAATTATAGAGACAAAATCAAATGTTTACATTTATATAAAAATTTAATCAAATATACATTTATTTACTTTATTTTGTTTTAAAATTTGCTATGTACATTTCATCTGACAGTCCTTGCATAAACCATTTAAAATGTTTAAAAAAAAGAATTATACATTATTTAAATTAAAAACGACTTGCAATAAATTAAATAAAAATTCCATTAATTAAATAGTTATAGAAATAAAACATAAATATATAAAACTATGGTAATTTTAAATTTATTCCATAATAAATTCTTTTGAAATTTTTGTTTAAGAAGTTTCATAAAAATAATTTTATATTTTAATCAAAATATTACTGAAGTTTAAATAAAAATTCAAATAAAAACTCAGAAATGATTTAATAAATTTTAATTATCCTTAAAATGATTTAAAATAAAAATTAATTAGTCAATGTGACCATGATATTACTGCTTAATAAACTTTTAGTATCAGTGAAGAATTAGAAGTCAAATAAGACGGGACCTAGAATTGAACCTTACGGTACCCATTAGGACACAAAAATGTAGTGAAAAGTATTTGACACGGCTCTAGTCTCAGTATGACTAATTATAAGATTTTCCCTTAATTAAAAAGTCTATTTAAGAACCTGGCAAATTTAAAGTATTTTCCTTTTGATAAAGGAAAAAATCATCGATCGGGAAAAAAATTTGGATTCGAACTTTTTGACGTTGTTTTTATAATTTTTGACCAGAAATGAAAAATATGGACAGTAAGGATGTTTCTGATTTATTTCTCGATAATTGTTACATTTGACAACAGAAATTGTCAGTAGTTTGACAAAAAAGAAAAGACAGTAGGTAAACTGTTCGGGTAGATTTTTAATGGAGGGGATATGAAATAAATGAAAAAAATTCAAAAACTCTGGAATTTTCGTGTTAGAAAAAATTAAAGAAACACATTTTGGGTAAATTTGGGATACTACGGTATCCCGCGGGCGAGCAAAGAAACAGAAGAAACAGACCTATTGATTTTTAAGAAAAATTCATCAATTTTACCAAAAAAAATTTATAAAACACTGTCCAATTAAAATAATGGCTTACTCTAAAAGTGGGTTTGGATGAAATCGTCTAATAGGTTCTTTTTTATCTTTATAACTTTTTGTAATTCAATTTCAAATGCGAAAAAAAGCCAAAAGTGAAAAAAATAAGTTCTTAAAATATCTTGAAAAATATATAGCCCTCCTTTTCTGGATCATAACGCCCTTGCTTAATACGTTAAAAATTCACAGATTTGGGAGCCTGTTAAGTATGTAAGGCCCAGTTTTACAGTGGTGATTTAAAGTTAAATAACTCTGAACATTTATTGACCTAAAAAAACAGCTTTTCAGTAGAGGATGCATGCGGAATAACTTAATAAATTCCCGAGAATAAGACATTAGTATATATATCCAGTGCAACAGTATATCCAGAGTTAAATCACCAAATTTAGAGAATTAATTTGAGTTTAACTAAAATCTCAGACTGTAAAATTAGATCTAAGTAAAATAACTGACACCTGTACTTTAATTAATTTTAATTTTGCTTTACACAAATACTAATTGAAATCAAGAGTTATCAAGATTTATGCTTGTTATCGAAAATTGAAAATATCTCGGGTTAACTTTTCTTGAAAAAAGAAATTTGTTTCATTTAGTTTCTAGCAAACTATTTTAGACTAAAATAACTCTTGGGAGAATAAAATCAACAGCTCAGGTCAACTAAACTTCGAATACAAATTTTTATGAAATCGAAATGGGTACCTACCGCAAGAATCAAAACAAAATATTTTTTGACATAATTATGTCCAAGCTCTAAAAGTTTAAATATTAAGGCTCTTTGATCTGAAGTTTCAATCACTACTAAAAAAAATTTAAATACTTTTTATATCCTGAATATTTTTGTATAATTTATAGCCGGAGGATCACAACATAAATTTTCTCCCTTAATTTTTTAGGACTTAACTTTACATTT
Organism: Epistrophe eligans; assembly: GCA_951394125.1. Taxonomy (NCBI): domain Eukaryota; kingdom Metazoa; phylum Arthropoda; class Insecta; order Diptera; family Syrphidae; genus Epistrophe; species Epistrophe eligans. Next base: position 99,742,361 of record OX596028.1, on the reverse strand, counting down.
AAGTTCTAAACAGTTAAATCAAAGAAAATCATTTCTCCACAAACTAATTTTTTTCATTAAATTATTTAAGAAAAAAAATCTGAAACAAAAACTCTTACTTACAACGAAAGCATAGTTAAAATTCAATTGGGTAAAATTTAATATTCTCTGAATGATAATAAAGAATAAATTCTAAAGACCCAACTCATATTCATATACAAAAATAAAAAACGATTATAACTATAGAGAAAATCCAATAAAAATAAAAGGCAAAAAAATTGCTATCAAAAAAGAACGAAATGTTTGGTTATTAAATTGAGAGAAGGCTTTCAACGGGATGGATGTCAATATCACATCTCTCAACATATCACACACTCAAAAGGTCAACGAAAATAAAAACAAAACAAAAAAACATTATAACACAAACAAAATCATTAAATAGGTATATACATAAATATATATTTTTTTTATAACGTTTATAAAAGTAAACTTTAATTAACTGGGAAACAGAAATAAACCACCATTTTTTTATTATTAAAATAACACTCCCTTAAAAAAATATTTAAAAAAAATACAAACAAAAAATATAATATAGATACAAACATGTAGAAGATAAGTAATTAAAAAAGCAAACAATTCACAAAAGCTGCACCACGACAAGCTATAGGCGATTTACTCTATATAAATGCAATTTACAAAATATATAACAAAAATTGAAATTGCATCTGAAGCAAAATTACATTTTTAATTAAAAATAAACATTTTAAATTTAAAGAAAAAAGTTATAAAACAAGTTCACTAAATTATATTTTATTGAAAATAAGAAGAAACAAAAAAACACTTTTTAAAGATTTCTTTTCATACACAAACAAGTTTTCGTGCAACACATAAATTTCATAAATACAAAATTTTAAATTTAATAACTCAATATTAAAAAAAAAAAATCAGAAAAATAACGACATCAATAAAAAGGCTTCCCCATCATTGACGTTGTATTTTATTTTGAGTGCACATGCAAGTTTTATTAATTAAATCTCATTCAAGAGGTTTATATATCTTAAATTTTTTTTTATAGAATTTTCTTTGTATTCAATTTCCATGCTCCATTTAAAATTTAATTACACATCCTTATATAGGAAGAAGAGTATACAAAAAAGCCAACGAAATAATGAAATTATAATAAGCAAATATATATAATATACAAAAAAACACAGTGCAGGTGTGTGCATGGTGCAAGGTGCAAAGTGCAAATATTGTTTTTAATTATTTTTATCTCTCTCTCTCTGTCGCTCTCTGTGTGAAATCGACAGACATGCAATTTAACAAGAATAATTATTAAAAAGATATTAAAATTTGGATAGTCTTTGTTTTGATCACAGGCGAATATAGAAATTAAAATAAATTGAATAAATAAAAAAAAAGAAATTCAAACGTTGGGCGCCATTTATTAAAATTTCATTTTAGAAGAAAATTCCCATAAATTCGCCTGTGCTCATTTAAAATCAAATGAAATTCCTCATTTTCTACTATAGTTGATATATGTTTATTCAAATCCTATTAAAGTCGTTTTCATTGATACAATAAAAGATTTAACGCACTTCAATCACACACTGTATGTACAAAAAGAAATTATAAAAAATACAAACACTCTCCAAACACACACTTTCGTAGACACCAAAAATAAAATCATTTGACAATCAACAGATTACAGTTTCAATAATATCCTTTTCAATAATATCCTTTTTAATGTAGTTAAAAAATAAAAAAAAAATAACTCCATTCATTTTTTGTATTTTATGTTTCGGAGTTTGTCCCATACCAAACAGTTATAAAATAAACATTTTTTTTTTAAATTGTGTATCCTTGTTGGTGATACAAAAACTCTCACTTTTGCGTGTGTATATATATTTTTAATAATAATAAGTTGCAAAACGTGTGCCAATCATTTGCTTTGCATAGTAATTATTAATTGAAAAAAAAAAAAACAAATTATTAAAAACATAAAAAAGAACAAATTATAAAATTGTGTGTCATTTTGCAGAGAGAGAATCATGGCTGATGTCCTGTGGTATTATATTAAATTTAAACAATTCTTTCGATGTTATGTTGATGAGTTTGGTTTTTATTGTTTTTTAGTCATTTATTACAATTAAAATATGTTCGTGTATAAAAAAAACAAATAATTGTGAAAAAACGACTAATGTGCTATCCCATTTCTGAGTAATTTCTAGGTACTTGCTCAAAGGGGTAAAGGTATTTGAGGTATTTAAGTGAGTTTATTTTGCGTTGGGTGTTTAAGGGTTCTACAAATTGTTTTTTTTTTAATGTATGTTCTTCCCTCTTATTGAGTAAAACATGCGGGTGACTGATTTGTTTTAATTTAACATGAAAAAGTAGTTATATCCTTGAAAATTTCGCGGAAAATTAATTGTTTAATGTTAAAGCTAAATGACAAAAAAAAAAATGTTTTTGTTGTTTTTTTTTTGCTATGTGTATTCTTGTTTGCTTAAGTAAATGAGCTGAGTAAATGAGTTGTATATTTTCTGTTTGATTTATTTTTGTTGTTGGTGAAGTATCTATGTATCTTAAAAAATGTTTCTGTTTTTTTTAATTTTATTTTATTTCATTTCATTTTGTATGAGTGAATAATTTCGATTTTTGTTTGATTTATATAAATTATGATGTGATGTGGTGGTGTTGTATAGGTATTACTTTTTTTTCTTGTTGTTTTAAATGCAAATTGATAAATTGTTCGATAGGGTATTAAAATGTATCAATATTCGAAAATATAATTGAATTTCAAAAAAATGTTAAAAATGCTTTTCCATTAAAAAAAAATGAAATATGAATGTTTTTGTTTTTTTTTATATTAAATTAAATGAATAATTAAATCAAAATGATTAAATTGATAAAATTGAGTTGTAGATAATTAAATTCATTAAAGTTGTTAGTGAAGTGGAATTTTAATTGGTTTCTGATTCAATAGGATTTATGGTAGGTATAATAAAATTATATTTCTAGGAAAATTATAATAAAATTCATGAGGGTTTTGTCCACGAAATCAAACATTTAAAATGATTGAAATATGTAGCTTATTTGGAAAAAAAATCTGAAAAAATTATTTCGAAAATGGTTATAAAATTATTTTATTCAATCTGCATGTTGCTTAAAGTGTTAAAATGATATATAAACGATTTTAAAAATTAACAACTTTAAAAAAAATCCTTCTCCAAAAATAATATGGTACTTTAAATATTACCAGACAACCAAAGTTGTCAAAGTTAAAATTGTAATTCGGCCCTCTAGCTCATCTAGGAGGCAAAAATTTTTGAATTAGATAATTTCCAAATAGCTACGGCCACTTGAAGTGGCCCAAACGATAGAGGTTATATATAGAAAATAATTACATAAATGTGAACAAGCTTCCCAAACGGACTAGCCTAGGAAGGAAAGACTTGTTAAGTTAAGTTACAATTTTGTTCAAGACTTTGACCTACATTTCTCTTTAAAGACAAAAATTAAAGATTATAATAAGGAAGGAATTGTGTAATTAAGTTACAATTTGTCAAGACTTTTTGACCTACATTTCTCTTTAAAGACTGCAAATTAAAGATTATAATATTTTAAGCTTAAAAAAATATTGCAGTTAAGCAAAAAATATTCAGCTTGTAATTGTAATAGGTTCTACTTTTATTGTTCAAAAAGATAGAGAATTCTTTAGTTTAAAAAGATTCATTTTTGACATGAAACAAAATAGTCTGGGTAATAAACTTAAAATGCAATGTTATAGACCTCAATAAAAATTTTAGATTTAGATTTTTTCACATAAAATAAATATATTTATTGAAGAAATAAGATCGTGGCGTACATCAAGTTGATGTAATAAATGCAAAATAAATGATTTTGGAAGTTGTTTAATTAATTTCAATATAGAATTCTAAGCAACTTAAATCACAAGAACAATAAGGCAACCCAGTCTTGCATTTTAATTATTTAAAAAAATAAAATTTATTTATGATCAAGACGTTTTTTCCAATGGAGAATCATCAGTTAATTTTTTTTTTAAGATTTTAAAATTTGGCTTGTTTTGAGATCTTAAATAATGGCAAAGTGACAAATTCAACTGTTACGTAACTATAGCGACAAATTGTTCATTAAAATAAACTTTTTATTATTGTTTGTCCTTAAAATAAATAAATAAATTATATTGGTCGGCGCGACAGCTCGTGTAGAACCAGGGCCTAGTGACTTACAACTCTCAACAATTCCTGTGCGCATGTTATTGGCAGGAATAGAGGGGACCTACAATTTTCTGCCGAATCCAAACGGCTAGGGTGAGAAGGACTTTTTAATGACGAGATATACTCTTGGAGGATTTGTACATTTCTCGCAAGAGGCAGTAACCCGTGAAAAAACATTTCTGTTTTTTAGGTGCCATAGGCTGCGAATCGAACCCAAGACCTTCGGCGCAGCGTAACAATTCAACGCACTAACCATTACGCCACGGGCTACTACATTTGTTTGTCGTTGGCAGATTTAGAAGTCAACTCGTTACAACGTTACAACTCGTTTGACGTATACCTACGTCAAAATATATCAATTTCCCAAAATTCTTAAATTTTCTCTTAAATCTGGTATGCTAGTATGATTATACATTTTTTTCTATTTTATGCTCATTAAACAATATTGTAGTGTCGGCCGAGAAAATATTTGTATTTTTTAAAGAAAAGATAAGCACCTGTCTGGCAAAAAATAGTATTAATATTGTCAAAATTTTATAAAAATTCTTTTGTTGCTATTTCTTATACATACTGCTATACTTAATAAGTTTGAATTAACGGCAATACAAAATAATGTTAATATATTCATGCCTGATTCACAATGCGACGAGACAACGAGACTTCGGCGTGATGAGATATCTTCGCAGTTGTTCTCTCTTAATCACGAATTTAAAACAACGAAATCTCGTCGTCACGTTGCGTCAAAAGTTCGAAAAATTTAAAGAAAGACGCGGCGGCGTTACGAAGAGAAATGCTTCATTATGTATTATTTCATTGTTTTAAGTTCGTCATTAAGAGAGGAAAACAGTGAAGAGATCTTGTCACGTCGACGTCTCGCTTTCTCGTCGCATTGTTAATCAGGCATGGTTTTATCAAAAAAAATGTTTAAAAAAAATAAAATAATTTTTAATGTTTTTGAAATATTTTTTTCATTTTTCAATTGTCAAAAAAAAGCTGCAAGAAGCTAGAAAATGTAAAATCGAATCACATTTTTCAAGCATTTTTATTTAAAAAAAAAAAATTAATGTCATACGGAATCAAGAAAATTCGACATATTTTGATACATTGAGGTTTGGCGTCAATATTAAAACTTCGTTATGGCTAGTTACAGTTTCAGACCTTCAGATTTAGTCATTAAGGTATTATCCGAACCTTTTCCAAAAATCAAAAATTGTGCCATATCTAGCAAAAGAGTGTTATCACAAGAGAGTAAAAACATTTCCCCTTCCTGCCCGTCTTAATCCAAGAAATTTCTTTTGGCTATTTCTAGGTTGTTGGGAAATGTCAGGTTGGCTTATTTCAGATGTCAGAATTTGTCAGTTGAATTTAAATTTAGGGTTGCCTAAGTGTTAATTTAATTTTTATTTTAGTTTTGATGAATTGGCATATGTAGATATGTATCTTTTAACTATATCAATTAGTAAAACTATTTTTTTAAGGAGAAAATAAAGAATTGACAGTAAGTTGAGTATGTCTTATACATATAATGTAGTTTATTTTGGAGAAAGTTTTGTTTTTATATTGATAAAATTTATAAAAAGCAATAACGTTTATATTCTCTTCACATTATATTTCTTTGGGTTAGGATTCTTGTTTTGATTAATAATTTATCTTTGAACTACGGCAACTCTATTCGACTTTATTTTTTGACATTTTCGACATTTTGACCATTTTTCTTCTCTTTGAGAGCATTTTATCTTCACCCCTCAGTATTTTAAATTTAGTCATATTTATTGGGAAAAATTATGAGAAAAAATTTATCATTATTGTTAAAACTTGGTATAAACTCAACCGACTGTCTACCTTGTAAAGCAAGCAACGTAACAAATTTTTTTTTGTATTCAAAATTCAGTGTAAATAAATAAATGTAGTAGCCCATGGCGTAATGGTTACTGCGTTGGTTGGACTGTTACGCCGAACGTCTTGGGTTCGATTCTCAGCTAAAAACAGAAATGTTTTTCACGGGTTTCTGCCTCTTGCGAGGAATTGGCAAATCCTCCAAGAGTATTTCTTGTCACGAAAAAGTGGTTCTCACTCTAGCCGTTCGGATTCGGCAGAAAATTGTAGATCTCCTTTATTTATGCCAATAACACGCTCACAGGAATGGTTGAGAGTTGTAAGTCACTAGTCCCTGGTTCTACACGAGCTGTTGCGCCAATCACTTTATTTATTTTATTTTTATAAATAAATATATTAATGCCTCCAATTGTTTTTTCAAATAGTTAAACTATTTTTGTAAATATCTGTAATTGCCACCGAATTTCCGATATTTGTAAAAATAGAGACAGAAATTTGAAAATTGTCAGATTTTGAATTTTCCTATTGGAGTTATCATTTATCGTGGCAACAACATAAATTATGTAAAATATTATTTTTTAACTTAACACTACCCCACTATATTTAATATTTATGCTTTCGGAGGCCGAAAATATTAAGAGCTCTTTTGAAACATGCAAACTGTAGGTACTGTCTGTAATTTTATCAAATTAAAATGTAGTTCTCTATTTTAATTTGTAAAATGAGACATTAATTACAATGCATATACATACATACTTCCAACTAGAATTAAGAAAAATGGTTTAAAATTCAATTACCTTCTATTTTCATTCTTCAACAAAATTTTTCATTTTTACATACATTTTATTTTTGGAAAAGCATTTTTGTATTTTTTTTATTTGTATGAAAAAAAATGTAAAAAAAAAATAAAATTATATAAAAGTGTTTTTTGTTTGTTTTGTTTTAATAGGATTTTTCGTGATAAAATAAATAGAAAAGAAAATATGTGTACAAAAAATACTGCCTGGACGGGACACATAATTTCATTAGGTACACGCAAAAAAAAAAACAAAGAAAAAAACAAAAAAAAAACGCTACACATTTTCACATTTTTAACGAAGACTATGTATTGTATGTGTGTGAAAAATTCACACCCACTATATACATTAAAGTCCCTTTATTTTGTAAAAAAAAAAATAAGGACTCTCTAGTAGAACTCAACCTACCGAGTGTTTTAATAATAATTTTTTTTCTTTTTACTCGACTCGTACGACTCTTTGGATTTTGTTTATTTCAATTTTCGTCCTTTGTATTTTAACTTAAATTATTTTGGGTGCTTTCGTGATTTATTTTGTTTTATTTTTTTTTTCAAAAGAAGCTCAGGAATCAAAGGATTATAAAAGGGAGAACGATAGTTGATTACCTGTTTCCACGCAGCTTTTATTAAGAGGATTTTTTGTTGCTGTTTTTCATATTATAGGGGACATAAAAGGACATACATATATAAAAGCACACCAATTCGAATGGACGGACAAACTGGTTTTGGATTGGGAAGGACATTATGGTTTTTTCATTTGTAATAATAATAATTTTTTTTTTTTCGTTTAACAAAATCTACGCAACTACTTTAACTCTATATTGTATATGTATTTATATTGAAATATTGGTGTGTATATATAATTATTTTTTTTTGTTTATATATGTTTGATAAGCTATTATTATAATAATGGTAAAGGAATATCGATTTATATAAATGTTTGTTTGTAATATTCTTAATTTATAACTAAATACTAAGCGAAAGGATATACATTTATATATATATCTATATATATAATATAGTATATGTTATATTTATATGGAAATAAATTAATAAAATTTATTAAATTTCTTACCATATTGTTTCGTTCGGACGGGTATTGGGGGTGTGGTAGCTCCTTCTCCACGTTGAGAGCGTGCTGCTAGCCATATATAATACAATGTGTCAGGATATAAACCATCAAGCGTATACGATTCTGTATTTGATATACGTCTAGGATGGGAAAAATAAAAAGAAAATAGTTTTAGAAAATAAATAAAACATTATATAATAGTTGGCATTAATTCATTTCATTATTTAATAATATTAATGATAGGTACATATATCATAATAATTTAATTTTTAATTTTAATTCGACGGAAGTTTTTCATATTGAAATTAACTCTCAATTTTGTTGAATACTATTACTTGAATAATTCTAAGTTAACAATTAAGTGCAAACCAATTCTATATAAAATGTTTAAAATTTTTTAAGACCAGTTAAAAAAAATCTATTTGTTCATTTAACAAAAAAAATTTATTGAAAATATCACTTGGGTAGCAAAAATATATACAGAGATTTTTTAAAAATATGAATTAGAATGAAAATAAAAATATAAAACAGAATCCTTTTTGCTAGATTTTTATACGTACATATGTACGCTTTCCTTAGGACTAAAGTTTATCATTTCTTGTTGCCTTATATTTTGTATATGTTTATTTTACAAATGTCAAAGTAAAATTGACATTTGACTCTATTTGCAACAGGTGAAATGTGTAGTTAATTTGGAAATCCGCCTCCTACAACACCCATTTTTCATACATCAGAGAATCCTCCTTACGTTTTTTTTTTTTTTTATATTATACGCGCACTCAAGGGGTTATGACTACCCTTTATATGCCAAGTCTTAACATAGTACGAGCGTTTAGGAAAGAGAAATAGGATTGAGTAGGAGATAACGATGTAGATTAGTCTTAAATGTCTGGACACTGATCTGGGAAGGAAAAATAGAGCTGGGTAAGGAGTTCCACATTCGTGTAGTTCGACTAAAAAAAGAATCTCTGTACTTGACGGTACGACCGAAGTTTGGCTCAAGGGTAACGATGAGCATTCCTGGCGGAGCGGGTATTACGGGAAAACTGTTTCAGAGGAGGAATGCATCCGGCTATTTCTCTAGAGCACTGACCAAAAAAGTAGCGGTAAAACAATGCGAGGCAAGACACATTTCTACGGTGTTTCAACAAGATGAAAGTTTCCGAGAAAGACCTATCACCTATCAGCCTTAAGGCTCTTTTCTGGACACTGTCTAGGAGAGTTAGTGACGTTTTAGACGCTCCAGACCAGAAAGTTACTAAAAGAAACAGGGCGCCTACTGCCACATCCACTTTAAGTTTTTTTCCTTTTACAAATAAAGTTTTCTTTGAAAATTTAAATGTTCAGTAGGTGGGGCTGCAAAGCGTGGCAGGGGGGTTCAGCTAGTTGCTAGCTAGTGCTCGCGGAGATAGAATGGTTAAATATACCGAAAGTAAAAATCATACTTTTCAACATAGCACGCCTGATTAGTGTACTCAGTCGGCGACACAACACAATACAAATGACAATTCTACAACACACACCAAGCACGAAACCGACTTAAATCGTATGAGATTTCCAGATGTTTGAAATAAAATCTTGCATATTATTGGTCATGAGCTAAAACTTGATCGTTTTCATCAAATCTAATTTTTTGATATTTAATTAAAAAAAAAAAAAAAACTCAAAACTCTTAAGCAAGTACAATAACAATAAAAAAAATCGAAAGACAAGTTATTTAATTTAAAAAGTATTCCACTTGGAATAAAACACCAAACTTTCCTGGTATAAAAAATGTTCAGTCACCAAATAATAAAGAAAAATAAAATAAAACTTTGAATGGCAATTATTCAGTTCACCCCCCCCAAGCCTATTCAGATTTTTCAAAATGTATATAAATATAAATTCCCCTTTTTTTGCTTGCTTACTTATTCTTTTCTCTATATATGTATATATATACTCGTTCAAAAAATATTCATTAAATAAAAATATAATACTCACTTATGATGATCCTGATTTGCATACGTATCATTCCAGTAAAGTTCATAATGTACAATATTTTCACTGGAATGTGTCGGTTTCGACCATTGCAGGGTAACTGCGGTCTCACCAATATCGGTCGCCCGGAAATTACTGGGCTGCGATGGGACACCTGGTGATTTTCATTTCACCATCATCATCATCATCAGGGTTTTGCATCAAAGTTGTCATTCGTTGTTGTCGTTGTTCGAGTTGATTGAAATGTTAATGTTGTGATGATATGAAGTCCATCGTTCATCGAATGTGCGTCAATGTTCGATGATGTCGGAAATTGAATAGAAATCGAAGAAAAAATTAATAATAAAATAATAATAATAAAAAAAAAAAACAAAATAAAATAAAATAAACATAAATTCAATTCAGTTCGTTGTATGCATGCAAATATCGGAAATGAAATTATTTTTCTTCTTTAATATAATTTTTAAATAAAAAAAAAAAAAAAAAACACATCAGCAAACCATTCTTATTTATCTTTTTGCATACAGATTTTTTTCGGTTTGGGAAAAACTCGCGCGGGCGTTTACATAAAAATGTAATCAATAATTTTTCCATACTATACATTTTTTATTACATGGAAGCTTTATCTGGCATCAGATCCTTCTTATATGCACTTTTCATTTTCACACGGTTTGAAGCAGCTTAACGTGCGAGATAAAAAAAAAAAATATCCTTGGCAGATTTATAGTTCTGAATCAACCTTAATTAATGTAATTTACTTCCTCGGTGTATTTTTTTTTTAATTTTTAGCCAACAATAAAAAAAAGAACTCATTTCCTGATGCATATACCTTACCCACATTGGGGCAATAAAGTTTTAAGAATTTGAAATTTAATCACAATCAAAAAGGAATAGACTCTTTGAAATTATTATGTAAGCTTTGAATTAGGTAACTTCAAGAACTTTTAGGAAGCCAGGTGCTGCAGTTCTTCGTTGACAGATATTTGCGTATGTCATTTCGAGAGTATTTTGTTCCCACTAAATCCCAAAGGCAGTGCTCTTGGAAATAACACGACAGAAGTCCATATAGACATCTATTTTAAGAAAAGCCATACAATAGAATCAGTTTTTCTAGTAAGGATGAAGAACACGCCGCCCTACGCAGATATAAAGGCTTCTGAATGATATAAATCAATAATTGTGAATCATTAAAAAAAAGCTTTTTCCACAAATTAATCAGCCTTATAAGTTTCACCCGAACAACATTCCACTCGGAAAATTTGACATTTCACTTTTCGCTTATTGTTAGTTTCACTCGAAATTTCATGTTCGAAAAATTCCACTTATTGTGAACATTAATTTCGGATGGAATGTAATATGCACTTATTTTCAGTAAGTTTATTCCAGGCGAATACAAAATTTTAAGGTGAAATATTTTTCGGGTGAAACTCACAATAAGGTTCAATTTTTATTTTTACATTGGAAGTAGCACCAACTCCAAAAGTAAACTAGACGAAAATATTATTTAGAATTTGTCTTTATTTATTTGAATGCTTGGCGGAAAAGTGGACTGAACCTCTAACAGAAATTAATATTACTAATGTTAAGGCGGAAATTAAACTAAATTAATTGTGAACTATTTTTTCCAAAATTAAATTAATTGTGAACTATTTCTTCGTTTTATCTTAAAAAGCTAAATTTGTCCTTCTCTCGTTTTATTCTACCCTACTGTATGGCATATTTTATGTAGGATGAAATATAATCAGAGTGCCTACTGGCACAAGCAAGAAAGGCAACATTTTTTAATTGTGTCACTTAAACGCAGCATCGAATGATTATCTGCAACCTTCCATACCCATCTCTCTCTCTCATACTCTCTCTGAACGTAAAAGTAAGGTAAAGGTTGTTTCCAGTTTAATTTTTTACGATTTTATACATATTTTTTTTTGTTGTATTCGAATTTATAAAATGGATATAAAATTTCCCAAAAGCAATTAATGTTACACAAGAGCGAGATGAAAACTTGTTCCTTGTAAAAAATGTTTGATTCTTCTGCGAGGAGATTCGGATTAATTGTCATATTGATCATGATGGTACGTAGGTACTTTTATTTTTTTTTTAATTTAATTTATATATCCTGATGCATAACGGAAACAATATACATATATTGTAATGTCAGCAACTTGGTAAGTATGGTTCAACGAGTGATAACGATGAATTGTTTGGGAATTGACATTAAAATTCATTATGGGGAAACGGATATATGTATTTACAGAACAGGTTAACTTATTTTTTATTTGTGTTTAATTTTAATTTTTTTGTTTAAAGTTTAAGTTTAAATTACATGGAAATGGATTAAGTTTGTTAAAAAAAAATGTAGGTATGCCAAGCGAAAATTTTTATTTAAAAAAGATAAAGAGATAAAAAAGATTTTTCATTCTCGAATTGTCAAATAGCAGTTTGGTAGATAAAATATTTCAAGTGTGAAGTGCGGTCTTATTCTATGCCCCGTATAGGGTGTCGGTTATTTTCGCAGTCAAACTTAAGGTTTTACATTGCAAAAATTTGTAGCAAGCTGTTAATTTTATATTATGCAAAATCTGTGATACTGCACATAATTGATAAAAATTCTAAGAAAGTGAGTGGATGCCACGCCCCTTAATGGAAGATATCAAGTTTCTCAGATGCTCCATATAAATTATAAGAATTGTTTACGCACCACAAGACCTAAAGTTGTGTGAAAAACTAAAATTCTGGGGTATAGGGAAGCACTCCATAATTTTGATAATGAATGGACAGGACACCAGACAGTCAAGTCAGTCAGTAAGTCAGGCATGGTTTTGCGATTTTGAAGTCCTATATCTTAGGAACCACTAATGCTAAAGAGTTGAAATTTGGTAGGGAGCCTATTCTTGATCAGTTAAGCATAAATATATTGGGAATTTGTAGTTTCTGACTTCATCGGTTACGAATTTAGCGAGCGGTTGAAAATAGCCGGATTTAGTTCCTCTAAAAAGTGACAGTGCTGAGAACTTGGCTGGGACCTACTGTGCCTATTGTTTACGTCAAAAATTAAACGAATTTAAAATTCTGCTCGATTTGAAAGATTTCTCGAAAATAGAATAAAATTCCAAATCAACCAGAAAAATTTGGTAGTTGATCCCGAGCTCTGTGTGCAACAATCCAAGAAGTCTTAGAATTTGCACTTTTCGGAATTGAAAGTCCCCATTTGGGCGCCATTTTGAATTTCTTTTTTGCAATATCTTGAGAACCATAAGTCTCAGAAATTAAATTTAAGCATGATTTGGCAAAGAATTAAATTCTTTACAATTTTGGTTAAAAAACTTTTTGCCAAGAAATTGACAATAAAAAAGTTTTAACTAAAAATAGATGAACATTTTTATGAAAAACTAAAATTCTTAAAAATGTTTAGTTGCTACCACCCAACATGTTTCTGGAAACATACAAATTTAGAAGAGATATTTCAAAACCCTTCTATATTGCCGCTTTATTTGTATTTTGGATCAATATCACAAAAGTGAAGTAAGCACCATTGAACTTTTTTTTTGTTTACAACTAAAAAGTTGTGACCTTACTTAATCTGCTCCACGTAACAAACGATATCTAAAATGTTCCCCATAATGAATTGGAAATTTTGTTTTAGAAGTTTCGTATAAGGAAATGTATCCCCTTTTATTGATCCTGAAGTAAATTTCAAAAGCTAGGTACCAAATTCCTACTTAAACGATGGACTTTTTTGAATAAAATTATTTTTATATTAAAGAGTTTTTTTTTTACTCTTTAAATATTATCTACATTTAAGTAAGTTTTTCGAGAACGTGTTTTGTGATAGTAACTTCACCTGAACGTGATAAAAACTTATCATTTTTCATTTCTTAGGTATTAGATAGTTAGTTAAGTTCTCATAAACAAAACTTTAAAATTAAGTACACTATTATTTTCAAAAAAAAATTATAAATTTAGGGGTTATGCATATCTTCAAAAATCTCTTTATCCCCATACAAAAACACTCAGTCACGTTTTCATTATAATTAATGCCATAAAAACTATTTATTTATGGATTTGAGGTGCTTGTATTTCCTAAAAAAATCTGCATATACGAATCAGAAATAGTCATGGTTTAGTATTGTAGGTAACTGTCCCGAAATCATATCTTGAATTTCAAAAAAAAAAGAACAACAAAATATAAGTATAACGATGTATTCTTACCTTGTTGTGTTTTCACCTGAACCGGAGTGGACATCGGACCGGCACCCATTGAGGTATATGCTTGTACACGTACCGTGTAAATAGCATGCGGTGTCAATTCAGATATTGTTGTTAATTCGCTATTGTCAACCATTTGTGAATCCCAAGATGCCTCAGGTTGATTAGAATTGGTAGTGTAATATACTTTGTAGCCCTGTAAGAAAGAGTGATGTGTCGGTCGGTGAGTTAGAAAGAGATAGAAAATATGAATAAATTATACACATGATAAGTATATAATGCGGAATAGAAATGGAGATGGAGATAATAGGGTTATGTGTCTGAGTTCTCCTTATGTATATTAGAATTTCCTGAATAGATAGATCCACACCCGTGTTTATGCAAAGATAGGTAACTGTCAAAATTCATATATAGTTTTAATCAATGGCATATAGTTTGTGTTCTGGAGTAGGACCAGTATACATGACTTCATACAGTGCTGTGGATTTTTTTTTTTGTAGATATAAATTAGTTTTAAATGCAGTACATTTTAAATTAATAAGACATCAAACCAATAGAACCCAACAAATGGACGCGATATAACTCCTTGAACTTTTCATATGAAAGTCTTGCACTCCGTGTTTGGGGGCTTTGTCCGTCGGTATCGGTGCATTGAAATGCGTTTTGTTTTGGAGCCAAGATAAATAGTATAGCAACTAAAACATTATATTTAATAAAAAATCTGATCGCCCAAGACATAAAAATGGGGGTCCAAAACATATTTGGTGGGGCTGCCTTCATCCAAGACGAACCCAAAGATGGGTATGAAGAAACCCATTTCTAAATAAATTATGGTAGAATTTAGAAATATGTTCTCACTGAGAGAAGCTTCCTCTCTTATAACAAATATGAAAATCCGAGGCTTTTTCCATGGGGCTGCCCGTCTAACAGATGCACTGCTCCATTACCGACAAACGCTCCAACCACAGAATGCAAGACTTTTATATTTGCATATGAAATGAAAAAATCTATATACAAATAATACCAGTGAATTTTTGCTATCATTCACACCCAAAATTAGCTTTGAGCTCTTAAGTCTAATAGGTTTATATGGTTTTGGAAACGAGAAGATAAAACCTTGTTATAAAACATATTTTTTTGGTGCTTTGATTTTCATCTATTTTTGGGGTTAGGTTATTAAAATTTTTAAATATTCCTAAAAGTTCTAACCTTTTTTTCGATATATGTTTTAAATCTTTCAATATCTCCAGCCTATGCCAACTAAAAAAAGAAATGTTTTTCACGGGTTACTGCCTCTTGCGAGCAATTGACAAATCCCCCAAGAGTATCTCTTGTCATGAAAAAGTCCTTTTCACCTTAGCCGTTCGGATTCGGCAGAAAATTGTAAGTCCCCTCCATTCCTGCCAACACGCACACAGGAATGGTTGACAGTTGTAAGTCACTAGGCCCTGGGACCAGCTGTCGCGTCGACAAATTTATTTTTTAAATTTTAATATCTCTTTTACTTTCCAACCCACCAAAATGTTTCTGATGAAAAAAGAATGCATTAAAAAAAAATCATGAAAATTGGAACACTTTCTGA
This sequence comes from Epistrophe eligans, assembly GCA_951394125.1. Classification (NCBI taxonomy): domain Eukaryota; kingdom Metazoa; phylum Arthropoda; class Insecta; order Diptera; family Syrphidae; genus Epistrophe; species Epistrophe eligans. The sequence goes on along the minus strand of OX596028.1, from coordinate 99,726,672 downwards.
GAATTACTGAAGCACAAATTCGACAACAATCTAGGGCATGTAAATTGGGCCAAGACACGAATAAAATGGATTGGAGGGGGGTTTAGGAGGAAGGGGAAATTTTCTAAAAAATCGACTGACTTGAAAGAAAATCATTAAAAATCAACGGCGATATATTTCTTGTTTTGAACAATTTAGACGTCCCCTTTTACCGCAAAACAACCTGTATATGTTTTCAGAAGTCTAAACACTGATGAATTCTTTTCAAAAGTTAAAAAATATTATAAATTGATTTTAACTTAAAAAAAAAAAAAATAGAAAAATATATCACATCCCTGTGTAATGTGAATTAAGTGACTATGACTATGATTCGATGTGACCCCAAAAAACAAAGTGAGACAGAGAGAGAAAATGAAGGAATAATGTTGATATGTAATGAAATTGACATATTGATTGAAAACCAAGATGTTCTAGATGACATCTATTCTACAAGGAATTTACCCAGGAAGAAGGAATATTATCTAGCTCATTTGATAGACAGAAATGAAAGGTGGAGGATATGGGTACCTATTGATGTTGTTGCTTGTGCTTATAGTATTTGTAATGGTTGGATTATTCCTTCGTATGATGACGATGATGAATCAAGATATAAGATGATAATAAATAATATTGAAGCATGACTAAAAATTATGTACTTACATACTACATATGTACATTTATATGGATAGATATGTTTTGAAAAGGAATTAGATATATGTCATTGAAGTTGACATTTCGTTTAATACAATTTTTTTATTTTGACAAGAAAACAAACAACAATAAAAATACTTAAGGAATCTTGTTCAATGTGACAGAACTTTTCAAGGGAAACTAAAATATAATATTCTTTGGTATATGTTTTTTTTTTTTTTTTTTTATTGTTTGTTGAATAATAGAAATGATGACACCTGCTGGGTATTTTGTTATGGATTTTAGTTTTGCTTTTATCATTTATCAAATCATAGAAGAAATAGCTAGTTTTGCGTTAAATTGTAGCGAAATTTTAATGGAAGAGTATGTCACTAAAATACTTCCCTTCTCGAATTCCACAATAAGTGCGTGGCTTGCCATCTTGAGTTTTATGAATTTTGAAGGCACAACTAAATATCTCGGTGAATATTGGCTTTACATCAAAAATGATTGTAATAAAAGTTGTGAATGACGATTTGTTCAACAATTTTTTCAAAATTTCAATTATTTTAAAATGTTAAGTTTTTCAAAAATGATAGTTCAAAGTAACGGGTTATTAATTTTTCGGGTTCGAAAGTAAAGCCAAATAAAACACACACAACGATACATTTTTGATGAACATTTTATTTCATTATAAAGGCTTTGGACTTTGCCATTAAGTGTGAAAAACAATATCATTCAAGTGGCCGCCTCGGAGAGATTCGCAGCTTGTGATTCTTTTGAGTTAATTTTTAACCACTTTTTCGCACATTTCGGGCGCTATCTTATAACATGAGAAATGTTGGTTTTTTATGCGTATAGAGTTCGGGGATTAATCGCGAAAACACGGTCTTTTGCGTAGCCCCACAGAAAAAAATCGAACGGTGTCAAATCGCATGATCTTGGTGGCCAATTGACGTCGCTAAAACATGAAATTACGCGGCCAGGAAACTTCTCACGCAATATAACCGTAATTGGTGGTTGTGTGGCTTGTTTTTCCCGTCTTGCTGGAACCACATATCGTTCAAGTCATGATCTTCAATCTTCCGGTCGAAAAAAAACCGTTCAATTGCTGCGAAAACGCCGGGAAATCGATAAATTCGAATCATCAGCAACACTCGCACTTGCAGCAGCAATATTTTCGACTGAGCGTGTATTATGAGGATGCACAGGCCTTACGACATCAGTAACGCTTCCATTCTCTTCAAATTTCTTCACAATTTCATCGATTGCTTGCGTAGTTTTTCGATTATGACGACCATAATCATCGCGTAATGCGCGAAAAGTGGCTTCGTTTGAATCACCACTTTTGTAGTAAGTTTTAATAATTTTAACGCGTTGTTCGATTGTAAAGCGATCCATTATCGTAAATGGCAAACATTCATCTCAAATTTTTGCTTATATGTAACTCTTAAACGGTGAATGCTAATCGAAAAAAAAAAAAGCAAGTATAGGAAGAATTTTGTAAAAGGTAATAACACTTATTTACCGTAGTCAAAAAGACTAAGATACGAACTTTCTTGAGAATTGGGTATGACAAATTTCCCTCATTCAACCTGTTATATTACTATTATTAACTTTCTACAAAGATATCAAGTCAAGTCACTATCACTGATGTTAAAATCATCATTGTAATCACTTTATTTACTTAAATAACAAAGTGCCACAAATTTTGTATTCTTTTTATATATTTATTGCGCAAATCAACAACAATAACAACAACAATAACAACAACAACAAAAAAAAGCTACAAAAAGACCTAAACAAAAATTCGTACATACGTATAGCTTATACGAATTGTATCCTCATCTATTGCTCATCATTTGAAATTCAATAATACAATTTCGAATACAATAGAAGAAAGAAAGAAGTAAAAAAAGAAAAGTAACATTGAAAATGGTTACAAAATGCAAAAAAGAAAAAAAAAGGAAATCACTAAAGGCCTTGTCGCCTTATATTGACAGTCCCAAACAAACTTAGTACAGATAGGTCCTGGTATATTTCATTGAGAATCCTTTTTGGATCACACACAATTGAAACTCAATTCACCTTTTCCCGATTTTCTTTTATACATATACATATGTATGTATATAGGTTATGTATTCAAGAGATATAGAAAGTTCAAGAGAAGACCTCCTCAGCAGAGAAAGGACAATTGTATAATCATGTAGAAAGGAAAGGCAGCTCCCACATACCAGATATACACAGAGATCTATAAAGACACAAGAATGTGACAACAAAATATATAAAACCTGAATTATAACAATAACAATATGAATAGAGATTTAACTGTATCATTGTATAAATTTCAAATGAAATTCAACCTCAAGCTGAGAAACACAGACAGACAGAGTTGAACCGAGCCGAGCCGAGCCGAGCCGACACATTCATATAGATTGACAGGACTATAACAAAAAATATGGGATACCTATATTACAATTTGGATGGTGAGATTGGTCAATTGGTAAAGGTCCTTGGAACAACGTTTATCTGGTATTATATGGGTTGGAATTTTTGTTTATTTGGGATATTCTAACCTAGTCATGTGGAAGAGTGTGGGCCTTAAAGGTATATACATATATAATATAATACTTACAGTCACTTGTCCATTCGGTGTCTCTGGTGGTTCCCATGTAATGACCATTGTTGATGAGCTTAATGGTCTGACTTGTACATTTCTCGGTGCGCTTTCCATTTCTAGAGAAAAATAAAATAAAAACAATAAGAAATATAAGAAAATTTATATACAAAATGATACATATAAATATGTACATACATATGTATGTATATTTATATGAGCAATGCAAGAATATTTTGAACACAAACAATCCGTATCAGTTGATTAAGACCATATTTATTTTTATGTTTTGTTTAAGTAAAAATACTTTGTGAATATATGTATACTCTTTAAAAAGGGCAAAGGGATTTTGATAAATACAACTTGTGTAAGTAACTTTTAAACTTTATAACGCCTTTTAAAAATATTATTGAACGACAAAGCGGAGAAAAAATGCAGTAGATAATCATTTAACTAATTAAAGATATCATTAAACCCCATGGCTTAATGGTTAATGCAATGGAATTCCATTCCATTCCATTCAGTTGATCAAAAATTTATTCATAAAATACAAAAATATCTTATTAGTAAATAAACGGCTTCCAATTTTGGTCTTTAGCAAGAATATTGACTAGCTGCTTCCAGTCCCAAAGCTTGTTCTTGCAACTGGGTTAGCACCAGCAATTGAAGCAATGGATTAATGGACGCTTTTCAACAAAATTAAATGTTATAAGTTTTTATATAACCGCTGTTAATACCGTTCCAAGGAATAGTGCTTGCATCCTACTTGAGTAAAATCTAGATAAGAAAACCGATAACCGACGTTCAGTCCTCGGAAAAATGATTCACGATAGTTTTTTTTTGCTGAAAGAAAATGATTCCTGATACTAAATTTCCTAAAATTGAAAAAAAAAAACTCCAGGGACATTTCTTTCGCGATAAAGGGCTGATTAAATCTGAATCATCTTTCTAGGAGGTGATCCTAAGGAAGGAATTCTTCACCGTGCTCGATGGATGATGACAAAATCAATTTATTCCATCAAGCTGTATTTATTGAGAGGACAGTTTAAGCTAACAAGAATAGAAGGGAAAGAAATTTTAGACATTTGTCTATTCACAGTTGTTTTATATGTGAAAAACTGTTCGAATCACCTTCAGCATCTTACGCACACCAAAACGACCTTCAACTACTTAATGATTTTAAAAGGTATGCAAAATTAAATACTCCATTATCCAACACAGCGCTGAAGGAGTCTCTTTGTCACTTATAGTTTGGAGGAACTCTTCGCCTTTTCCTTTTTTGATGGCAATGTTAGCACATCACCAAAACTAAACCTAAAATTTAATAAAAAAAAAACCTAAAATGATAAATGCCCAAAGGAATGGCGGAAATCAATAACAAAGTTATTTCTTTAAAGAATAGAGAAGAATTTGTATCGAACACTGTAAGATTCTTCCGGAATGCGAAAGATCTAGGTAAATGATTTCCTAAATATTGACGTCGAAAAATGGGAAGCAGATGTTTTCTTTGGATCCTGCAGGGACATCGTTCGTTCAATCAATTTATCAACATAATTGTTGAATTGGTTTTGATTTGATATTTGACGTTTCTTATTAGCCTTTGGTTCTTGTTTCTTGTGTTGTGATTAACAGATCTACAGTGTTGGTTGAATAATTTAAGTTGTTTTTATTAAACAAAAATCAGGAGAAACCTAACAATATTCTGTTAATTAAGAACCAAGGTTATGAGCTGTAGAATACACATTGGTATACTCGTTGTTCATGGAAGAAAATCCAAAAGCATATACCCAAAGAAATTTGGACAAAGCCTGTTATTGCAATATGATGGATAAGATTTTCTTCTTCATCATAATTATCTCTTAAAACAGTTCCACAGAAGACATTTCATTTGTTTTACATTTCACTCTTGTTTTTCAATCAAAAACTGCAAATAACTTTTTAAAAATTTCACTTTAACTATAGGAATTTTCTACTGCACGAATATTTGATACCTACATTTATTAAGGAAGAATTTGTGACTGATGGAAAATTTGATGGGTATCAATATTTTTGACAACCGTTAGGTATATCAAATTTATCATAAGAACTATTCGCAATAGATCTAAAATCTGTATACAATTCACAGTTCATCAAAAATGTTGATACTTAAATGATCACAATAATACAGACTTATTAATTTTATTGATACATATCAAATGTTATCAAATACCGTGTTGATATTTGATAACTATAATAGGGCTGTAAGTTTGTGATTGTCTTTCCCAATTTAAATTATAAAAATATTAAATTTGCTGAAAATTATATTTAACTACTTAATTACTCCTTTTTTGTGACCTTTAGGAATCACTTTTTACATCTTTAGTGAATGGTAACGACCCCTAATACTAAAAAAAATACCATATAGTACCGTTATAATATGGTAGAACATAATGGGTTCCCCATTATAAGAAGCACCCTAGTGTAAATACTTAACGTGGAAGTAAAGGAAAATACTAAATTCATACTAATTTGTCGATATCAAAAAATTTAATAATACAAAATACAAGAGTTCAATCAAGTAACCTGGAGTGTACTTAATCATGCAGAAATATCGAACAAATTTTATTGTTCAATTGTATATGTTATTTTTTTTGTGGGATTGTTAGATAGATATTTATCAAGACAGTGTTTTTTTCTGCAATTGGAATATCAATAGGCAAGACTTTAATGATATTCTCTCCAAAGGTATATCCAATTTTCAAGTAAAATTTCTGGAGTAAGGAAAATTAAATTTAGAGTTTTGTTCATTTCAAATTTAATAGGAATACATACATATAAGAAAAACGATTTGTGTGGGGGATATTCATTTGTTTCAAATTCAATTTCAGAGATAATAAAATTTACTTTTCCAAAATTGTTTACATTCTCTCTTAAGGTATTATTGTTGGAGACAATTTGTTTTTTTTTTATTGAAAAGATAATACCTACATTTTATGGTAGAAGGTGGTTTTGGTTAGATGAGATGGACAAGTAGACTGAAGTAGACATATTGGTTAGATTGTTGCAGTAATTGAGTATAAATATAATTAGTATTTTCAAGTTGTTTTTGAAACACTTTTGTTGATATCATATTACAAAAGAGAACAAAGGATATTTATACACAATGTAGGTTGTTTATAGTAGAAGGTATTTTAGGTATGTTAATTTAAGTCAACAGAATTATTGGTTTACAAATTTATTCTTTTATTGATTGGTTTTGTAAAAGTAGGTACTTGACATTTTATACAATGACTGATAATAAATATTTTACTCTCTCTAAATGTATTCCGTAAAATTTCAAGATTATTCCATGCGAAAGGTGGGAACTAGTAGGTTTTGAAAATAATAAAATTAATTAAATATATTAATAGATAAATAACAGACAGCCAGACATGCCTTTAAATCTATATTATTTTGATGTAGAAGATATAGATTACACACACACACAAGTGTAGTGCTATTCTTTCAACAGACTTTTCAACTTCGAAACAGAGGTAATAATAAATTAAATCACTCTCATCAATGATACAAATTTTAATTCTAAGCCAACAAAAATATACACGCACATCATGATGGAATGCATCCATGAAATATTATAAATTCTCATATTTGCATAAAGGGGGGCATCTAGTTGATTCTTTTTAAATCAAAGGTTATTTTGACACTGACAGCTGTTTGTTCCTGGCTCGAAATCTTTACGGAAAGTCAATATCATACCTCCGCGGAACGAAATGAGTTGCTTTACGCTTGAACAACGTTGGGAAATATTGAAAACTTATTCCCAAAGTGAGTGCTGTGTAGCCCAAACAGTGGATTTTTAAAAGAGGCGCATTTTCATCGCGGCGGCTACGTTAACAAACAAAATTGCCGCATCTGAGGCTCAGAAAACCCGCACGTTATTGTCGAGAAGCCAATGCATCCACAGAGAGTGACGGTTCGGTACGGATTGTGGAGTGGTGGCATCATTGGACCATTTTTCTTCGAAAATGAGGCTGGGAACAACGTTTCGGTCAAAGTTAGGCGTTACAGAGCCATGTTAACCGACTTTTTTTTTGTACTGAAATTGAAGACATGGATTTGGACGACCCCTGGTTTATGGAGGACGGCGGGCCATGCCACAAAGCTCATGCCACAATCGATTTTTTGCGCACCAAATTCCCAAATCGTGATATCAGCCGTTTTGGAGATGTCAATTGGCCGCCTCGGAGCTGCGATTTGACCCCTTTGGACTTTTTTTTTTTGTGGGGAACCGTGAAGGACTGATGTGATGGCGACAATCCGGAAAAGATTCAAGCACTTAAGGCCAATATCATCCAAGCAATCATCGAGATACAGCCCGAAACCATCAAAATGATCTTGGAAAATTGGAGTGACAGAATGCGCTACTGCGAAGCCAGCCTAGGCAGCCACTTGAACGACGTTGTGTTCCATAATTGATGGGAATATTTGTTCTTACTAATAAAGTCATAATACATAGAAAAAATGTAATTTTGTTCATTTTAATGCAATTTTAAAAAGAAACTTGTATTTGGCCCACCCTGATGTATTTTTCCAACTTCTGATACTACGTAGTATTATGAAGGTAATATTAATTTCAATTTTATTTGTCTACAATTGTTTCACGTTATTTCAAATGAACAAATATCGAAAATTACACCTAAGGGTTCATAATTGTGGTTAAAATTGAGTTATTTTTGTTTAAGTAACAATTCACAAAACATATATGTACATAAGTATGTAGGTATGTTATCAATGAGCAGAGGGTGTATGAGTTCGGGGAGAGAGCTTTACTTCAATTTATATACAATCAGCAGCGCCCAAAGGCACATAACGTATACAGCAATGGTATAATGGATTTATTTAGTTTTGTTTATGTGAATTCGAATAAAGAATAATAATTACAAAACGTATACTATCGATATGATAAATCTGATGCCAATCACATTATAGTTGTTATTGACTTTCGTCCAATGGGTATGCATTAATTTCATGAAAAATTGATCTAATACATGCTGGAAGACAACGTTCAATTTGAAATGAGAAAAATATGACTCGGATGCTATAAAGTGTAGAGATAAATGATGAAACTTCCGACAAGGGACGACCTGATTTGTTACTGTGATCTAGGTAGACTTTACGAATGATTTTATGACAGTTAAAAAAAAAATAACCAAAAAACTCAAATATGGTCGGTTTCCTCAATCCAATTGCCACTCAAAGGATATGGACAGAATGGGTAACTGGTTGAACACAATGATGTAGAGATGTAGCAGAAATTTTGTTTTATTAACTTTGAACTACCTACACCATACAAGAATGTCATTTTGGAGGTTTGACCATCGAATCTTAGCTAACCACCGCCACCTAGAATACAAAACAGAACACTGTGGCACAACAGAATAATTTTTTTTCGCATGCCAGACTTAATTGAACTCATCCAACATTTATGAGTTCTGACGATTTTTCAATGTTTCCTTCACCTTGGTGGCCAACTAAAGAAATTGGTCAATTATTAGAGAGGGGGATCATTGCCTTTTTTTTTTGGGACAATAAAATTTCTAAAATTTAGATAGCCCAAATACAAGATTAATAGCTTGCTTGTTCAAGTAGGAAGAGAAAATTTTTATTTTATATATTTAACTGTCTGAGAAACACTCAAGCACAGGATGTTGTGTTCCATATATATGTAGATCACGGAAGTATAAAATTTGACGCAACTGCAGTGCTACGAGAAATTTTGCTTTTTTAAAAGATTTACAAAAAATTGGAATAGAAGATTCAGTTGCGCTTTTAATTCTTATTTCCAAAAGACCCAACTCTTGTTGTCTTTTTCGAACATTTAAATTTTCCACGTGTAAATATCTATGCCGGCGGCAGTGGTAAGGTAAACTAAAAACTTGGAAATTTCTGTAGCACATTAGATACGTTGTGCTGTTACACGTTACGATACGTTAATGTATATTGGATACGTTTCTTCAAATCTCAAATTAAAACGAAAGATCAAGTTGAGTTTGGGTTAAAATTTGGTTGACAGTTCGAACTCGCCACGTTCTGTGATGTAAAACTAGCACTTGGATATTTAATTTAATGTTTACACATCTTAACCGTGAGTCCCGGGACTTACACTTTTTTTTTGTCCTTCCTGTTTTTTGTTACACAGGAATTTTGCTCGATGGACCACTATATTTTAAGAGTGGTACTACATTTTTAAAATGTCTTAAGCTTATCAAGAAAAAAAAGCGCAATTTAGATTGTAACGATATTAACATTGGTTTTTACAGGTACACAATGGTTTTCGAGAAAATTTGAGAAAACGTAGATCAGTTAAAAGAAAAAAAATCGAATTACAGTGGACGCACACACCGTGGGAACTTACAACGCAACCCACTTTCTCAAACTTCTCCATTGTGTGTTGATTTACAAGCTAGAAATAATTTTTTTTGTCAACGAAACCAATACTTGCCCTAAAGCAAATAAAAAAAAATATCAAAACCAGTCGGTGTCTGCAACCAAAGTGTGTATTCTCTAATTTTACATTCACTAAAAATTTTTCTATGTAAATCAAATAGTTTGTAGCTGCATTTTGATTTAATAGATAGATTTATTTATTTTTTAAATTAAATATCAAATTTAAACTAATAACTGTCAATTTAGCTAAAATACCAATATTATTTTCTCTTTGTATACAAAAAAAAACAAAAAATCACATAAACATGTTGGCTTATAATTTCTGTTTATAATTTCTATTCAGTAAACATGATGCAAACCAGCTAAATACATATGTACATATTTATTGCGCTTGCAGTTCTATATAAAGCAACAATTAACCACAATATTTGATTTAAACTCTTTGTTTGGTATATTTTGTATTTAGTTTTCTAATTTGGTTATTAGTTTATCGAATATCGAAAGCAATATGATATGAGTGCATTTTGAAATTGTTGACATTTTATTGCTAATTTGAAGTTGAGTAAAATGATTCAATTATTAATTAAGTGAAATCGTGAAATACATGAGAAATTCGATCAAAATTGATTGTAGGCCAAGTTAGTGGACGCAGAATGAGTAGGATCGTTCATGGAACTACATATGTACATGGAACTACATATAAGAAGATGGCACTTATTGGAAGATTCGACTTCAGGGCATTTCGAGAAAGTACATACAAATATGTAATTTGATTTTGAAATTAGTAATTGTTTTTGACCTGTGCAATCTTCAAACTTTTTAGAATTTCTCCTAAGTGACGCTTTGAATAATTTAACATTTTTTTCTATGATTGGTATCACCTATAAGATTTTGTCATATTCCCCCATATTTTAAAAATTGCATTTAAACAATTTTAGTATTAACTTGACCTAAATTTGTCAACCCTCTGTATAAAGTATTTGACATGCACCCCTAGATTATTTTGCATCACTTCGCACTAAAAGCAATTAAAACAACTATACGCAGTAGAAAATGAAAGAAATAATAACAAAAAAGTTAAAATAAAAAAAAAAAAAAAAAAAAAACTCAACAACAATAGTATAAAACACCGAAAAAACTTAACCTATATAAAAATTCATTCAACCAAAGAACTATAGGTTGGTGGTATACATGCCTAAGATTTTGAAAATCGGGTTAAATTACAACTCTAATCCTTGGTTAAGGGGATTATCCTTCACTTCATGACAACGACGACGAGGACTACAACCGACTGACGCCATTTCACTTAACAACAACTCAACTGGTTAGATATGGAGCAGTATATATGTAAATATGCAAGAAAATGTTAAAAGGGTGGGTGTATATAAGAATCCACCTCACTTCACATCACATAACCTTAACTTATAAATGTGTCATGTGAGTATACATATATCTACCAACTCCTGCATGCGAACAACCAACCACTTCCTGTGAGAACAGCAAAAGTTCTTGGTTTATGCGATGAACGTTTCAAACTCACACATCAGTATACACTTATTATATATGTATATGTGTGTGTGTGTATATATTCCAAGTTATATACGAAGAACAAAAGCGGTCCTTTAATGGCCAATCGATAATTGCATTTCGTTTAAATATACCAACAATATATTAAGAACGTAAGTAAAATCATCTCCTTCTCGGGGTTTAATACTGGGGTGCTCCTCTCTCAAAGACTTCCGGTTGCATCCGGATTTAGCCGAATGGAGAAAGTTTTAGGGTTTGCTTTGGCAAGGATAAAGCGCACAGATTATGCGAAGCTTTATATATGCATGAATATATGTGTAAGAGGTTGTATAACGGTTATAATGGAGTTGCAATGGCACATCAGCAGCACTATCAATGAGTGGTTTTGTTCCATATATACATATATCCCTGATGGACATGAATTGAAATCGAAACTTTGGTTTAGATGGATAAATATGAAGAAAATTTTGTTAAGCGAACTATTGGTTACGCGCCATGATGCGAGTAATTTACATCAAGATACGAGGACACACATCACATCAGACACAAAATAATTGCTTTGACAATTCTTTGAATTTTGATTAGATTTTTATGCTTTTGTTTGAAAATAGAAATTTAATTGATAAATAGTTTCGAAATTAATATCGAATAATCAAAGCAAAAAGATTTTAATTAAATAAATCAATTCAACTTGTTTTTTTTTTTTTTTTTTTTAATTCAAATCTTAATTTAAACGTACCTAACTGTTGCTGCTACAAAAAATATTAAACAATCAATTTAGGAATAAACTTAATTTTAAAGTCCAAGTGGAGCAAGAATTTAAGATAGCAGTTTATTTTAAAACAATAAGGTACATTTTAGACGGAAAAGTGTGAAGAAAGTCAAAAGTACAAGAAATAGCATTTCTTTCTTGCCCTAAAGGAGAAGTTTGGTTAAGTTCGTGTAAAAAAATCGAGGTTGTATCAGAATTAAAACACTATAATAATGGAGAAGTAAAAAAAAATGTGTTTCATCATATACCGCTGCGTCGTCGCGTCGTCGTCGGTCTGTGCGTCCATGTGTTGACTGTAATTTGAACTAGAACCTAAACGGTTTGACCGATTTGTTTTAAATTTGGTACGGAGCAGTTTTATTTGGTTCCCTAGAAGAAAAATTTTCGAATTTTTTTTATTTTTCATTCAAGAGGGGTAGCTCCCCTACAATAATTTGGGTTTTCTCAAATTTTCTCGAAAACAACTCAAACGATTTTAATTAAACTTAATATCTGTAATGACCAAAAAGATTTTTGGAAAAATGCGTTTCAATTTTTGATAAAAAAATTAGCATTACCTATGCAAATAGGATTTTGACCTTTTTTAAAACAATTGAAGCGTCTGAAATGAGAAGGTGTTAAGTGACATTGAATGATAAATTTGTCTAAAATATACTTTTAATTTGAATTTAAATAAAAACATCACAAATTATGTATTTTTTCTCTATTTGTAGTGTATTTTGCCTTTATTGAAAATAGTAAAAATTAATTTTATTAAAATCCGTTGTTAAAGTTGCCTCAAAGCCCATAAATCCATTCAGTAGGTAACTAGAAGAAGATTTTGTTATTTTCAATGTTTTTTTCCAAAAATAGAAGACATTTAAAAATCTGTATTTTAGTGTTTTAATAAAAATAAATAAGAGCATTGAATATTAAAATAAAAAATACTACTTAATGACGTAAATTTTTGAACGAAATTAGAATGAACAGAAATTTTTTCTCTTCAAATTTAGAGTTCAAAAATGAATTTTTCCAAAACTTTTCACTTAAATTGTTGATTTAAAAACAGAATTGAAAAATGGATTTATATCTTTAAAAAATAGCATAACATGATATTGTAAGTGTTACCGTCGATGTTTAATTATTTTCATTTCTATTTCTATTTTAAGTCGATTTTCAGAAAATTGCCCATCCCGCATAAACAGGGAAAATAAACCCACCATCTCATAAGACCCAACTTATACTCCTTAGCCCTTTGTCGCATCTTATGCAATACACCCTGTAAACATATATGTACCTACCTATAAACGTAATTTGTTCCAATAAAACGGATAACATGCGAAAGGGACTTGTCAAATGATTAATGTCTTCTGTTATCAGATTTTAGAAGTTTTACAATCGAACAACGTGTTAAAGTTTTTGGAGATTTTTTAGAAATTTTTCAGATTTTTTTTAATGTATTAAAAATTTTATTTTATTTTTAAATTCTCAAAAAATGCAAAAAGTAAGTCGAACTGCTGGATGGATTTTAATGGAATTTGACAAAGAATTTAATTATGTCGTGGAGGATGTTTTTGGTGTCTAAACGTATTAATTAATTAAAAACGTGTTACGGAGATTACGACAATACGTTACGTATCATGCATACGCAGTACGTTGCATTATGTATATTGGATACTTTCAATCAAAAAAAAATTCCTGCACTCGCTCGAACGTTTATCACACATTTTTTTATAACACAATAATTTTGAAGGGAAAGGTTGTCTGGCAGTAAAGTGGGTGAGTAAAACTTGAAAACTATCAACAAAAAAAAAAAACACAAACAAATCATCAAAACTGGATATGTTTTTGAGAATTAAAAGCTTTTACCTTATTTTCATCTTCATTAATTTCTCTTTTATAGTACATAGCGAAGCTTTTCAAATATCTCTCCTCCTTCATTAACACCTTTTTATCAAATAAAAAATTCAAAACGGATGTGTGTTTCTTAAATTTTAACAACAGCTGTCAAAAGAGTAAATATACCCCTCGCCTTAGTCCGCCCTCCCCCTCTGTCAACCCAATCCAGCAACAAATTTACAATTTGTATATGTTGGTGCAATATTATATCATTTGCTTAATTAAATGTCTATCACTGTCTAAATGACGAACTTACAAAAATTGCAAAATCCACAAAAAGTATACAATGAAACCAAAAAAAATGCCATTACCTAACTATTTTTAATTTTAATTTCACAATCATCCCCTTCAAATTAATATTGCATGATGACGACACACGATGATGTGAACTCCATCACGCACACAAATCAACTATAAGTTGAAGTCATTTTAAGCTTTCTCTGCCTGCCCGCCTTTATCACAAACCCATCACCACACAATAGCATAGAGGTTGGCCTGACTTAAATTAGTTGCTTAATTGCAATTGAATTAAAGTTGCACAACCAACAACGATGAAGGTTTCATTCAGCTATATATCTATGCATATGTATGTAGCATCAGTTGTGAGATGACAGATTTTAACGGATGTTGAAAAGCCACGAAATTAAAAATAACATCGGATAAATGGTCTTCTATAGCAGCGCAACTACCTTCAACTTCAATAAGGATCGATGCAATGAAGTAGGTAAGGTACCGTGAGTTGTTTAATGAAAATAAGCAATGCACATTATTTTAAGAAAACTCTTCCTTTCGCAGCGCCACCACCACCACTCAAAACAACACACTATGCCACAACCTGATGATGATTTTCGATTTCTGATAAACCCAACATTTCCGCCACCCCGATTCTGGATCCGAACTTCCATAGTGTTTATAATTTTACTTCTTGTATCGGAAGGCACTCTTAATGGCAGGTAATGGATTCATGACAAAATTTTCGTTCGAGTATTTACACAAAAATTAATTCAATTAAAAAAAGTTTCAATCTTTTGTAAGTAACGTGCATCTTTAGGGCGAGGGGGTTGGGGGTGTATGAAATGCGTAGAATTTGAGATTAGGTTGGGGGGAAATCCCGATGCACCTAGTAGTGCTCCTCCATTCTTATACCAATAACACACACAATATGAATAATTGAGAGTTTTAAGTCACTATAGGTCCTGGTTCTGTACGATCTGACGCACCACCAAAATAATTTATTTTATTTACTTTGTGGGGAAGAATCTTTGGGGAGTAGAAGATTTGACGACAAGTTCTAAACGATACAACGACGCATCTGATTCATAGCAAAGCTTAGGAATGTAAGTACCTAAATTCTATAGCAGCTATGTAGAAGTTAACTGGCTGAAAACAATCTCGTACCTGTAGCTAGTCGAACTGTCAAAGTTGAAATGCAGGGAAATAATAAACAGTGCGGCAAATGTGAAGCTTTAGCAAGAAATGTAACGCATCTTCTGCTATAGCCTATAGGCTTTAGCTGTAGCTAAATTTTATTGTGCAAACGAAATATTTTTGACTTCTGTCAATTTTGCTGAAGAAGTCTAAAATTTCCACATTTTTTGTAAATTTTGCTGAAAAATTCTAAATTTTAGAATTTTTAAATTTTTTGCAAGTTTTATTACAAAATACAAAATATTTCAGACTTGTGTCAATTTTACTGACGAATTCCAAATTTTTTGAATTTCAACATTTTTTGTTAATTTTGTGAAATAATGCGACCCATTCGGACACTTAAATTCTTTTCTGTCTTGTTTGTATAAATTATTCCAAGAACTAGTGATTATTTTCAATTCAAGTGAAAACTAAGCCGACAGATGGCACTGCTGAAGATTGAGTATCCATTTTGAAACTTGCGTA
The DNA here is from genome assembly GCA_951394125.1 of Epistrophe eligans. Taxonomy (NCBI): domain Eukaryota; kingdom Metazoa; phylum Arthropoda; class Insecta; order Diptera; family Syrphidae; genus Epistrophe; species Epistrophe eligans. The sequence continues at coordinate 99,710,911 of OX596028.1, read as the reverse complement.
AGTCGTATAGAGGATTATTCGCATTTGCTTTTAATACGAAAAATTATTTCACCAAATTATTATACGGGTACCAAACTATCAATTATTTATAAATAAAAAAAAAGGTGTATTCTGAATCCTTCTGTTTTCCTAAATTTTGTTGAAGATATCTTTATGAGATGACGATGTTATTTGGTATTAATGGAGTGCGCTTTCAATTTACACGTTCGGCAAAATACTTGAGATAAGTTTCTGAAACTCTTATACTAATGCTAGATTCTCGTCGATTACACGAGTAAAGCTATTATCGAAGTTGGTAGATATACAATTTTCGGTTTCAGGGCGAAGGACAAAGACAGAAACAGAAGAAGTTTAAACTGTGCTGATACTTAGAAGTTATATATTTCTAGGTACGGGATTGAACGTTTACCTATACATATGTACATATATTTGCAAGAAAAGTTTCGATGATGGAAAATTTTACACGCAAGTTTTCTTTTTTTTCTTTTTTTTTTTATAATATTTTTGAGAATTAAACTACCAATCAACTCAAGTGGATGATGTTGGAGGATTAGGATCCCACACTAATGTTGATGACGATGATTATGATGAGTAAGATGCAACAGACTGAAAACTTTTAAATGTTGAAAACGTTCTATGAACGAGTATTATTTAGTGCCAGATGTTAATGGGTATATGGTCGCGATGGTTTTGACGGGAAACTGCAATTGAAATCGTATACGAGCTATTAGCTCTTAAGGATTATGAAAAGTTTTGTTAAATATATGTATACAATAATTTTCGTAAAATTTAACATTATTAAACTGCAATTCAGAGAGATGATATCATAATTGCTATTAAAAGGAAAAACCACTATATTGGTGGATTTAGATGAATGAACTTGAAAATAAATTAAAATTGATTCGAAGAATTTTTGACTTTTTTAAATCAAAGCTAAAAAGTGGATGTACATACCTAGGTTAGGTTAGGTAAGGTTGGCTGTATGCAGAGACGCTTTACACACTTAGACCATAAGTTGGTCTATTGTGATACCACAAGAATTTAGGAAACATTCTTCCTACTCGTTGAACCACTTAGAGCTTCTTACGAAGCGAGCGATACTACTGATGTCATGATTTGCCAGATCACTAGGATCATGGTAGTAGAATTCTCCCAGGTGGAGCCTACGCCTTTAATATAAAACAGGACACGTACAGAGAAGGTGAGGAGTCGATTCTTCATCTTCTTCGTCCATACAACTTCTGCGGAAATCGTTAGAAAATACTCCAAGTCTCATTGCGTGCTTGTTTATTAGATGCCAACAATCCGGAAACAAGCACTTAAAGTCAATATCAAGCAAGCCGTGAGCTTCAGCCCGAAACCATCAACAAGGTCTTGGAAAATTAGAGTGACAGAATGCACTACTGCGAAGCCAGCCGAGGTAGCCATTTAAACGACGTTGTGTTCCATCAATGGGAATGTTTGCTCTTACTAATAAAGCTATAATACATGGACATTTTTTTGTTCATTTGATTGCATTTTTAAAAAGAAACTTGTATTTGGGCAACTTTTTACTTCTATAAGTAATCTTGCACGGTTCATAAGGAGCTCAAAATGGTTTAACGAGTAGGGAAAAAACTTTCCTAGATTCATGTGGTATCACAATGGGCCAACAATTGGTCTAAGTGTGTCGGTTTCTCCGCCGAAAGGCACTTTTACCTAACATAACCTAACTGTTTACAGAAGTAATGATTATGAAAGAAAAGAAATACTCAGGCTTTTCCTTAAAAATTAAGGCCGCAGAGAAACATTTCTTGTGTGTTAGAATAAAATAAAAATAAATTGGATGTCGCGACAGCTTGTGTATAGGACCAGGGCCTAGTGACTTAAGCAACTCTCAAGTATTCCTGTGTGCGTGATATTGTCAGAAATGGAGGTGACCTACAATTTTCTGCCGAATCCTGAGGTGAGAAGCACTTTTTCATGACAAGAGATAAATAATCTTGGATGATTTGTCAATTCCGCGAAAGAGGCAGTAACCCGTGAAAAACATTTATGTTTTTTTTTTAGATATGTAGGCTGAGAATCGAACAGTTCTACGCACTAACAATTTCACCAGGGGCGGCTAGTTGCATCTTAGAAGGAAGCCTAAATATTTTTCAACGTGTTAAGCCATGTCTAATAGGTGGTAATACCACAAAAGGTTATCGACCAATAACGGATTAACTGTAATATGTGAGTTCTGTTAAACGCATGCAAGTCCCGCTTGTGAAAAATTGATTGAAATAAAATCATTGAATAACAAAATGAGACTCCGAACTATTAAATTTTATTTCTTTTAATATTTTCTATTATTAAACCAATACGACCTCAAATGTGTTCAATTGTTATTTTTGCTTAAACGAGTTCCTTTAAAAAAAAAAGCATTCGAAATCACCTGAAAAACAACTGTTGACTTATTTATTAACATGAACATTCTAAAACAGTGTTAAATTCTCAACTTAATTATCCACTTAACTTAAACGTTCCCAAACCGCTGCACAGCGTGGCATTCAAAACGTTTTTATTTCAGATTTAAAAGACAAAGAAGAAAGATGAAGAGGGAGAAAAATATCCCTTTATTATATTAGCGCCAATTATTTTAAACGTTTTATTGAAGCTGCTCTACGTATAACCCAAAAAGTGGGATATACCTACAGTGAATTCTCGTTCGATATGGCAGCACAGACAGACCATCACATTGCTTCAAATTACCGCAAAGAAATTCACCATAAATGCAAGCCATCAGCGTTTTCAAACACAAAACGTGCTCCGAAGTTGAATTTCGAATTTTCAAAAAAATAAAGAAAGAAGACAACCATCATCCACAAGCTAAAAGGAACAACAACACAATCTAACTACATCTTTATAGCGAGGTAGTATTTTGGAAAATATCGAATAATGTTGCTTATATTAAGGATCTTATACCCACACATTACCAAAATACAAAAAGCATATCACCTAATTCCAACACTAACATCAATAACAAACGAGGAAGAAGGATCCACGAATTAATATGATGGCCCCGCATATATCTACCAATTTCAAGGATCGTTTTACCATTGTTTTCTTCGGCTATTGGATTTGATTCGCATGGCTTCTGTTTTCAAGTATGTATGGGGCAGGAGGTATAAATATAGTTCGTGTTTCTCTATTTCTTTTTCTAGGACTTGGAACTGAATTGCAAGGACCTCCCTATCTATCCCTATAAGAACACAAGCTGACCTGCATTATTGTGGCAAACCATCAACAGACCTATACGCTTCCTCACACACACACACATACACAAACAAACTTCGATTCTGTTGATAGTGAAAGAACACAGCATACAAAGATGTACCTACATCATCGTCAGAGAGGTATCCTTTTAGATGTTCTCTATAGCTATTATCTCGTTCTTTTTTAGTGGAACGTATCTTTCTGGTAGACGACGGTACAACGTTCGTTCATTCGTTCATTTCGTATTGTTATATGTGTGTAAACGTTTGCTTGAAAACTTTTATTGAGCCAATTATCCTTATCGCTTTCGATTTTGCAGCAACACCACACATGGCATACACACACCCAGAGGATTAGAGTGGAAGGAGCCATCCTCCTCTCCAACAATAGCAAAAAAAAAAAAAATCGACCTATTTGAAGTCCTTGAGAACATTGGTTAAATACATTCCTGCCACAAGGTGGCACCAACACGTTCTGTAAATGACTAAAGGTGTCACGTACCAATGGAATCCAACGAAAGATACGTGGGAAACATGCAAGAGGATTTCGATGTTGAAATATTTGTGAATTTTTTTTTTTTTTTTTGTGTTACTTGCATTTTTTGTAGTTTACTTACTTGCACCTCCAAATGTAAAGTCACCTAAGGGTATGAAAGAAGAAAAAAAAAAAAAACAGACAAATTGTATAAAGAAATTTATAAAACTTTGTTAAGGATGCAAAATTAAACAAAAACATGGTTTAGTTGTTATAAATTGTGATCGTAAGATTTTTTAATAAAAATAAAATAAATTGTAAAACATTTTAATACAGGAGAAGCTCTCTTAGCAGACACTTTGAATATAGGCAGACTGTTCGTAATAAATTGAATACGAGAACTTGAGTAGGTATCTTTTTATTTGTACTCAATTTTTTCAATTCATATAAATATTGAAAATTGACATTTAACAAGACAATTGATTAAATGTTTGATTGAGAATGACCGTGTTGTGAATTACAATTACAGGTTTTTAATTAAATATGTTTTAATGTCATGTTTAAGTCAATCGCCGATTGATAATAAATGACAATCGTACAAAATAAGGGTACCTATTACACAAAAAAAAAAGGTCTTGCATAATTTTTTGATAAAAGTGATATTAGGCTACCATAAAATCGAAAATCCTTAAAAATATGCAGATGGTAATATCAAATGATTTTGACTACCTTTGACATTAAAATGATCAAATTTACGATAAAGCATATTAAAGCCTTTTTTGAAAAGGAATTTGATCCTTTAGAAAAAAAAAAATGGAATTAGTTTAAAGACTTTTTTTCACATGTTACGAAATTCCATAACACGACTAGGAGTGTTTTTCCATACAAATCATAGAAAAAATCGAGGCTTGTGGTGAGGCAAGTCGCAACATTAGGCGTGTTTTATTTTTAACTTAGTTTATTTTCATCAAACAGAGTTTTGCCCCTTACAGATTACAAACAAATAAATAAATAATATAAAAAAAATTAAAGCTATCCGTTGTATAGTACGATTTTACATTCATTACAAATACAACATCGCCAGTAGGATAACGGCCGATGAAAGATAAAGTATAGAGTCATACTGTGGATACATTTTTTTTAAATTTCAAATTATTCTGACAGGTGTTCAATAGTACCAAATGTGAAATATAAAAACCACGATACTGCCGATGCGTTTTTTTTTTGAGGAAATTCTTACTGTACTATATAAAAATTCCCAAAAAAATACTCCTATTGTTATTAAGAGTTAAAATTTCTACATCGTATTTTTTCACTTATGATTTGGCTCATTTAAATTTTAGGTCAAAACATAAACTAAAACCCGAACCAAATTTTGACTAAGAACAATGTGGAGAATGTGTCACAAGAACAGGTGACAAATTTCAGAAGAAACTGTACCTATTCAACCATCTCGTGCTCATTAATTTGGGAAAAAATGATTACTTTTTTTGGCTCAGATAATTGATTTGTTCCAAAATATTACTCATTTTGATTTTTATTTTTACAAAATAAAATTTACACAAAATTATTTTTATGATTTCTCTTAAATTTTGACAGATAAAGTGGTGTGGTAAGAAACAAAAATTTAAGTTTTTAGCTGGAGGGGCAATAAAATGTCTGTTTCTTTAATCGCCCGCCAAATCCCGTGGTATATCCCAAATCTACACAAAATGTGTTTCTTTACTTATTTCTGGCACGAAAATGCCACAGCTTTTGATTTTTTAAAATTTATTTCATTTCCCCTCCAGCAAGAATCTACCTGAACATTTTACTTATTGCCTTTTCTTGCTTGTCAAACTACTGATAATTTCTGTTGTCAAATGTGACGTTTACCCAGAAACAAATTAGAAACATCCTAAATGCGTTTCCTAACTTTCATTTCTGGTCAAAAATTACAACAACAACATTTAACTTTTCGCAAAGTTTTCCCAACCAGTAAAAAAACAGAAACAAAAAGAAATTAGATAAATCATAAAATTTCGTAAAACAATGGTAATAAGAAAAATGTGTCATATTTTATCGTACCACCGTAACATGAGAAAATTGTTGTGTCTAAAAGCATATTCGTGCCATATCGGTAATTTCGTTTCCTTTGTTACCGGAGTAACGCTGATACTACAAATTAACAATAATCTAAATTTTCAAAATTTAACAAGAATAATCTAAAAACACTTTCATGGCGATGTTACGATTTTTACGAGCCAGTGTTTCCGTGGTTAAGGGAGTGACACTAATACTCAAAATACACAATAATCTGTTTTTTTTTTTTTTTTTTTTTAATAAAATATGACTATGAGTAATCTATAAAAATGGGTGATTTGCTTTAAATAAACAAGTATATTTAGTTATAGGTTCCATTGCAGTGGTGTTACGTGTATGACATTAGGAAACTATAACCAATTCCAGTACAAATTTTAACCTTAAATATGATTTTATGCAAGTACCTCAGTTGATAAATGATAAAACGAAACTATAAAAAACCCATCCGAAATGTTGGTTTGAAATTGTTACTTGTGTGACAGGTTTATGTCACAAATGTGTGCCAAATGATTTTTAATTAATAATGAATAGGGTAGATAGATTTAATAAACAAAATTCTATAAGGAAATTATTATTTTAATTGGAAGTGTTACCATTTCCATTACGAAGCATTCCTTGTATAATGTGAGATTTTTCTTTACCTACTTAAAATTGAAATAATTTCTCACACAATGATGATGGGAGTTTTTTCCATTGTTTTAATTGTAGAAGGTAATAATTTCACTGCACCGTAAATTCCAACAAATAAAATCAAAATAATTTAGAAATTCTTACATGTTACGGTTGCGTCAGGTTATTGTTACGTATATGACTAAGTATGATTTTTAATCATGAAAAGGGTATGCCTATGTACATAATTAACAAAATTTTATTATGAAATAATTATTGTAATTGGAAGTGTAACAATTTCTATTACGAAGTGTTAAAAACTTCTCCTTATAAAGTCACATTTTTCTTATTAAAAATTAAAAAAACTTCTTTCTTTGTTGTAAGTGTAGAATTAAATTACATACATAGAAATAAAGAAAACTAGAATTTATTGAAAATCGGAATGATTATATTATGGAATACCAACAAGTTACGTGTGTGACACAATTATTTTTAAACTATAAAATTGGTCCCAGTATAAGATTTTCAATTTGAATGGTATTTCACCTGATCGTAGATTATCTACAACATTCAGAATATTATTTTTACAATACTGCCAATTTGATAAATTTATTCTTGTGATAGTGATACGATATGGCAAGGTTCGCTAAAAAATCGAACACTAGATTTTAATCAAACCTGATAATTCGATTTCTCTAAAATTATAATTCCCATAAAATAATGTAAGATCCGTACATTTGCAAATTTTTTTTTATCAAACAATTATAGTTTCATGATTCTTTTTAATTAATGGAAGCATCCTTTAAGAACTTGGTGTTGCACTTAATCGATCACAACTTATAAAATCAAACAAACTAAACTTTAAAAACCAAAAAAAGGGTAAAATGAAAACGAAAAAATTGTCAAAAATTCCTGTTGTTTTTTTCGTTATACAGACCAAAATCCAAAAAAGAACGTATGTAAGGCATTAAGAGTAAAAGAGAGAGACAAAAAAAAAAACTTTTAATAAATGTCCATTTCATATAAAAATATGTATATATTCATAAAAAAAATAATAATAAATGTCGAAAAAGAAGAATAGTACTCACCAGTCTCACCGGTGGTACATGTCGCTGGAATTGATGGCGGTCCCCGTCCAATATTATTCACAGCAATCACATAAAATTCATATTCCGTGTAAGGACTCAGTGCTCGAACAACATAAAACATTGTAATAATACCACTGATTTCGCTGAATGCCTATGAATAAAAAAGAAAAGAAACAAAAATCAAATAAAAATAAGAATAAAAAAAGACAAAAGAAAAAAATAAATAAATATTAAAATTTCTCGAGAAAGGACGAAAATAGCATCAACAAAAAAAAAAGAAAAAATTAACATTTTCGCCTGTCTCATTTAATTTATTCAACAAAACCAGTACCAGATGAAAGTCATGGTTTTTTGTATTGTGAATTGCTTGTGCGGTTATCCTTCATTTCAAGGATTAGAACATAGCTCAGACGATTTTTTTTATAGAAGCAGAAACTAATTAAAAATCTTTTATAGTTTTCGCTTTTTCGTCCTTTATTTGTATCACTTTTTTTTTTCATTCGTCTGTTTTTATTGTGTGTCCCTTTTATTTTTTGCCAAATGACTTTTTAGAACAAAAAAAAAAAAAAAAAACTTTAAGTTCTGTCCTTACCTGATTAGCATTTTTGGGTTTGTACTGTATAACATAATATTGTAGATCCTCAGGACCCTTATACGACCATTCTAAACGAACAGATGTCGCTGTAACTTCGGATATTTGTACATCTGTTGGTGCGGTTGGAAGAGCTACAAGCAAGACAAAAAAAAAAAACGAAAGTAAAAGTGAACAAGAGTCATTAATTTGTAAATTGGAAGTAAAATCGAAGTCAATTATGTAATGGTTTTTAATTTACATTGCACTTTAACAACAGCAACAGCTTCGATCTGGCCCAAGGACGATGCTGCTATGCATGTATAATTTGAACTTTGTTGAATGTTAGTCAATTGAAGGACATTACGGCCAATGGGAATTTCATTTTCTGGTGTTAAATCTTGGGGACCTATAAGCAGCAAAAAAAAAAAATACAAAAAAGAATTAATTTTAGATAAAAATTAACAGTAATTGTTTTGTTTATACCTTTCATCCATTTGACATGAGGCATCGGTGAACCCACTGCTATGCAAGATAAATTTAAATTAGCACCAAGCATAACTTCGTTGATTTGCTCTGGTGGTCTTGAAAATGTGGGCGGAACACGACGTACTTTTACGTATAAGTTTGTAGCTTTTGAGTGTTCGGTGCCAACGGAATTCTCAGCAACACATTCGTATTTCCCTTGATCTTCTTCTCGACTGTTTTCAATTTGAAGACCTCCTGGAAAGAATTTTCAGTTCAAAGTTATTTATTTGTTTATTTTTGATAAAAATAATAAAATAGTTAATTTTTGTGTTAAAGAGATATTTTAATTTAAATTTATTTATTAGAGGTTATAATCAAATCTAACACAACGATGCATGATGGAGAGCTTCGAAAAAGGGGGTTAGGTGATAACCTTCCAGGGATCTGTGTGTCCATGCGTCCACTTTTATTTGACCTAGAGCCTAAACGGTAGGACCGATTTTGTTGAAAATTGAGATAGCGCATTTTTATTTTGATTCTCTAGAGAGGAAGTGTTTTAGCTTCTCTATAAAACATGTAGCTGCAGTACAACAATTTACGATTTTCCAAATTTTTCTAAAACAACTTAATAGATATTGATTAAACTTTGTGACTGTATAAACAAAAGTGATTGTAAGAAAACTGCGTTTCAGTTTTTTCCAATTAGGGTTTTGACGTTTTTTGAGAAAACTGACTTATTTTTTAATTGTTTACGCATTAATTTTTAATGACACCCATTTTGTTGAAATCTTGCAATCTGGTGCTTCTAAACCAATTCAAACAATAGTGCATTTATATATTTTGAAAACTATTTTTTTTTTTTGAATACAAAAAAATCAAACACAAAATCTAAAAAAAAATCGAACTCGAGATTTTGATTAAACTTGACATTAGAATGATACCGAAGTCGAAAAAAGAGGGTCTCGCAATTCCGCCCGTAAGTTTGTCTGTCCTTTCGGCTGCAGCCTAAACGGGTGGGTCGATTTTCTTTAAACATGATATCGAAAGTTTTTTTTTGACATTCCCCCTAAACTTTTTATTCATTTTTTTAAAGACCAAAAATTACGTACAAATTATATTTTTCTCAAAAACGTAGCCAAATTTTTTTTTTAAATTCAGTAATTTTTTTAAACAATAAGGCTAACTTTTTCAAAAAAAAAAAAATAAAAAAATAAGAAAATGGTTATAAATGTTTCCTCCCATGGAACGATTTTTTTTTGATTTTCGATTTTCTCAAAACTGTTTCAACTTATTTTGATATTTTTTTTTAAGATTATTTTAAAATTTTTTAAAAGTTTTGTTTACCAAAATTAATTTTTTCTTTGGATTTAAAAAAAAAATGTTTCAATATTTATTTTTGAAAACTTAATACACAATTCGAAAACCATTTAGTCGATTTTTGTTAAATTTAGCACTCTTTAGTTTTAGTTTTTTAACATTTATTTTATAAAAAAAATATTCTTTTAACCAAAAATAACAGTGGGTACCTCCCATACAAGTGTTCAAAAGGCGGTAAGTAAAATCTCATTTTTATCGAAAACGGCTGCTTTGATTTTGATTAATATTTTTACGAGAGCTAATATCAGTACGATCTACCATATTAATGATATCCCTAATAGAATAGGTTTTCGAATTTCTCAGTACAGATTTTAATGATTTTTTTACAGCTTCTAAAAATTTAAATAAATTTGCATATCAAAATTTTCGAAAAAAAAAACAAATTTTGGAGTAAAAAAAAATCAAAATTAATTTTTGAAAATTCGATATTTCGAAAATGGATAAATGTTTTTTTTTTTTTAAATACTTTGGCTGTATGTACCTACAGTAAAACCCGCTAACGAGAAAAACACGCTTATCTGAAACAATTTTTTAACCCCCCGAGCATTTTTCGACCAATTATCTTTTAAACACTCCGCTTAAGCGAAACTGGCTTAAGTGAAAAACCTGTTTACCTGAAACATATTTTCAGTTAAATTTTATAATTTTCATTGAAAAAAACTCTCACTTAATTTTTATTTTTCACCTCCACCATTTTCACCACAAAAATGACATCTGAATTTCTGATACGTCACAACCATTTTATTTAAGCTATCATATTATCTATTTTATTTAAATTTTTTCTATAGGCAACTCCAAAAGATAAATTAAATTTTTTCTAGCTTTAAATTTCCGCTTATTGCAATTTTTGAATCCGCTTAAGTGAAAAACCCGCTTAAGTGAAAGAAATACTGTGACATTTTGCCGTTTATCTTAAGCGGGTTATACTGTATTTAAAAGCTACGTCATTGAGTTTTAAATAACACGTTTGGTCTTAAAAGAGTTGGATTCATAAATGTATTCTGTCGAAAAGCTGATGAAAGTACAGTATACCTTAAGATGGATGATATAATTGTAGGTAAGTATACTAGATTTCAAACTTCTCTCAAAACCTTCCTCTTCCTCTGTCTGTGGCATTATGGGCTTATTTTACATTGCTATTTGAATTATTTAAAAATTAAAAACCTTTTTAAATTGAAAATTGAAATTATATTATATAGGTTGGTAAATTTTCTATTTCCAAATTTATATAGCAAAAATAAGAGCTCCTTCCAAAGTGTTTTATGTACGATCATTTACCATCTTTGACATTTTTTTATAAATCTCTAATCAAATTTTATTAATATCCATAAATTTCCTCTAAATATATGTACATTGAAGTCATAAAAAGATGGCCATTCATATTTCCATCGAAAACATGCATTTCATGATGCAAACGTTTATTTCTAAGCTTCCAGCAACAACAAAATTTAAACCTACTACCTAATGCATTTATATCTTTGTCATTGGCTTTTATATACCTACACTTTTATAAAAGCCCTCAACAATTTATTGATCTGAAGACAGAAAGTCCTAAAAGTGATATTTGTGAAAAAGAGAATATTATAAGACAGCACCATCAAGGCCCCAAAGGATAAGGACTTGATTTTTGCCATTTAAATTGTACTTATCGTAAAATTATATAGATTCTTTTCGAATGTCCAATCAAAATATACAAAAAGGCCCACCTTTTCAAATATACCACTCGTAACTAATCCCTAAAAGGTTTTGTCTCTTAAATTGTTATGAACTTTTTATTTGTGCTTTGTTATACATTAAAAGAAGAATCTTAATACCACACTCTCTCACAAAATAAAAACCAACAAATAAAAACAAAAACAAGAAAAGGTAAAAAGGACCGCCATCAATGTGCAAGAAATGATAATAATCCTTACACTTTGTCAATGACACATACAGCTTTTTCGGGGTTTTTGTTTGTGTAAGCATAAACAACAACAACATAAACCCCATACCTATATAACCAACAACACAATGAAGATATCCTTAAACAGGAAAAAATTAAGATCAGCTCGTAAATTTAATGTTTGTGGCCATTAAACCAAGCAGCAGGAGCGGTGGAAGCCACCGGCATAGCAGGAACAGGAGTAAGTCATAAAAATCCTACAGTGACAGGTGAAAGGAATACTTTAGTGACACAAATATAATAAAAGTAATGAAGCGTCGTCGGGCTTGCTGCCGCTATCGTTGCGTATACCGTCTCGTCGTGCGTCGTCTCATCGTCCTATCGTCGACAACCTCGCGCGCATTTTCACTAATAATGAGCTGGTTGCTGGCTTCACGTGTGACACATAGATCGCACGTCCATACCACACCCTGGGGCTAGTGGCAAATATAGGAAACTTATAACAAAGGGCTTCCACATATGTGTCCTGCAACATTATTGGCATATCCTTATACCACCAGCTATAATTATTGTCGCCTATATTACCGTACCGTTTAGCTTTGTCCCTTCCATTTTCATAACCTGAGTCGATAAATGATGGCCCAGGGTGAAATGGACTTGTACTTTCCAATATCGACCCTTAGCGCCATCTGTATATCCCTACCCTACACTCTAAAAAAAAAAGAGAGTGCAAAAGAATGATAACACATAACACAACACAAATGGAAAGAAGAACACCAAGCGATAAATTATACGCGGTTAAGCATATTCCACACAACATTATAGTGTGTCCATACGGAGACTACGTACGTATATGATGGTGTTTCTGGTATCACCTTTTGCAGTCATTGAGTCATGGGTAGAAAAAATGAAACAAAAAAAAAACTACATCCTGTGTGGGTAAATGGGCCACAGTGGCTCTTTTTGGTTTTTTATTATAGCAATATCGTAATATTCATGCAATAAATAGCAAATCAAATTTTTGAGAGCGGCGTGTTGTTTTGAAAGGATTAAGTGTGCAAATTTGTGAGAATGATAGTAAAGCAAGATAGTCCTTATTCGAAAGAGAATATTATTCTAAGCACAAAATTTGGAATTGAAACAATAAATTCTTTTACGAGTTAGAAAAAATAAACGAAACACTTTTCAAGTAAGGGTTTATCAAAAATCTGCATACAAATTGACTTAGATCATAAAATAAGAAAAGAAGTTTTAGTTAGGAAATATATGTTCGTATGGTTCGAGAATGATAAGAGAGAGACAGAATGTTTTAATTTTCCAATGGCGTAGTGTTTATGGAGAGAAAAATTTGTTTCATCTGTTTTTGTGTGTGTTTTTTTTTTCTTAATTTGAGAGGCTTCAAAAAGAATTTATAGCTAGATTTGATGCATTTATATCCAGAAAACCATAGTTTGCGACTTTTTAATATTTTTCAAGGAATCCAAAAATCTTGCTATATCTATTACCAGCAAAGTACCAGCCATCAAAGACCGTCTCAGTAGAACTAGAGAAACTATTTACAAGTGCTTCCATATTCCTAAAAGAAGGTCGATTCTGTAAAAAAATAAATACGAAATGAAATGCGACTGGGTGGTTCTTGCGAACTTTCTCTTATGTACGATTTCACAGTGGTTTTGAAAATCTTAATAGGTATATTTTAAAATCTTTTCATCTCATAAAGGAAATAAATAAATTATTGAAGCCTATATTCAGCCTTATTGTGAGTTTCGCCCGAACAAAATTCCACCCGGAAAATTTGACATTTCACTTTTCGCTTATTGTGGGTTTTACCCGAAATTTCATGTTTCAAAAATTCCCCTTATTGTGAACATTCATTTCGGGCGGAATGTAATGCCATTGAGAGCCTAAATGTTCACTTATTTTTTGTAGGCGAACGAAATTTCGTTGGGGGGAAACTCACAATAGCTTTTATAATTCCGGGCGAACAAAAAATTTTAAGGTGAAATATATTTCGGGTGAAACACATAATACGGCTGATGATATGCCACCTGCCAAAAACGTAGGTTAGTTTAAGGGAGTAATATAAATATGAATAATATAGCATGGAACTAACAGTTAAGACTTGAAAATTGTTAAAAAATCAATATAATCAGAAATATATTGTTAATTTAAAATTTTTTAAGAAAAAAATCGATTGCTATTTTTAAGTACCTATTAATTAATCGAAATATATTAAAATTGAAAAAAAAAAAATCATCTGCGAAATATCGAATTTTCAAAAAATAATTTCAAAAATCCAATTTTTTTTTAACATTTTGATATTCAAATTTATTTAAATTTTTAGAAGCTGTAAAAAATTTCATTAAAATCGGTTCAACATTAATGAGATATTCGAAAACCAAAAAAAGAGACACCGTTTTAAGTACATATTTATTAATGCGAAGTTGATTAAAATGGAAATTTAGAAAAAAATCATCCATACATTTTCGAAATATCGAATTTTGAAATTTTTTCAAAAATCCAAATTTTTTTTTTGGAAAATTTTGATATCCAATCTTATTTAAACTTATTAGAAGCTCTTCAATTCAAAAATTTCATTAAAATCAGAAAATATATACCATTTTTAATTGATAGATAATTTTTTTGGTTTTCCAATAATATGGTAGATCGTATACCATACTGATTTATCTTACATACAAATTTTAATTAAAATAGTAAGAGCCGTTTTCGAAAAAAATGGGATTTCCCTAACCAATATTTAAACATTTGTATGGTAGGTATAGGTGCCGTTATTTTTGGTTAAAGGAATACATAATTTGTTTATTAAATAAATGTTAAAAAACTACTGGGTGCTAAATTTAATTAAAGGGACCCAGGTGAACCATTTGTCTGAAATTTGTTTTACAGAATGATAGCCCTTTTAAAAAAAAAATTATTTATTTTTTTTTAAGTTGGGATCCTTGTATGGCAGGTACCTACCTACTCTTATTTTTGGTCCTCAAAAAAAATATGAAAAAACATGTCCGTCAAGTTAGCATTACCACTTCAAAATTTCTAATTCTAATAATTGGATTAATTGTCGTGAAAGAAAAAAAAATTTAGGAATGTAAAATAATCATGTACCTATTTATGAATCCGGCATTACTATACAGCTTTGATTGGATATATGTTTTTACTATAAGATTTTTTGAGGTGGAATTGGTTTAAACAATTGTCGCTCGACGTCCTTAAATAACTTCTGTCAAAAAAAAATGTGTGACGCCCTTTTTTGTAAAAAAAATCACATAAATGTTTACGACAATTAATCCAATTATTAGAATCTTAAAATTTTGAAGTGGTAATGCTAACTTGACGTGTTCAGAGAATGCAAAAACATTCGCTAGGTACCAAACCAAGTTTACCGAAAATTGATCAACCCGTTTAGCCTGCAGTCGAACGGAAAGACAAACAGACGGACAGAATTGTGAGACCGACTTTTTCGTAATGTCATAAAAGTTTTATCAAAATCTCGAGTTCGAATTTTCCTACGAATCCATCGCAAGTAGAAAAAAAAATATACCTAAAGTAAATTTTTATTTTTACTTTAAAAAAAAAAAAAACTTGATATTTCCATAAATTAAATTATTTATTAAATTTTGTATTGCAATCTTATCCAAAAAATCACTGTCTACTCTTTTACTAGACTATAATTTATTTTATTAATATTTTTTCTGACCCTATTCAATAGGATCATGTGAAACTTGCAAAATAGCTGTGTTTTATTATCTACGGATTTGGATCAGGATTATTTTTTTTAACAAATAATACAACAACAACTTGGGATCCTGCTCTCTATCTTGATCTTTTTTAAAGATCCAAAAATTAGTTACTCTGGCGGGTAGATGGTTTTTCAATTTTGAAAATGGTATAAGTTAGTGTAAACTGTATAAGTGTAAACCAAAAAGGAAACCAATGCATGAAAAAAGAAATGAGCATACAACACTGTTATCATCAGGAGCGATTTATTTTTATGGGATGATTCATATGGATCTTCGTGTATAACAGAACGCGTCTATTATCTTACTTAAAGTCCTATGGTTACACTTCTAATTTACTTTATATCTTGTTGGGCCGCAATTATCTATCATATACCCCTCGAATACCTCACCGTCCATAAAAGGTGTACCTAACATAAATTTAAGTTTGTTTTTTAAAAGAAGTTAATTAGGTAGTTTTTTCAATTACAAGAGCTCAAAAAAAATCACTAATCTATGTAAACAATTTGCAAGCGCTTTTATCAAAAGAATCCACAGTATGTCATGCACCATAACATTGCCTCGATAATAATTATATAAATAATTCCAAGGCTAGAAAAAAAGAGCTCTTGAAAAAAAAAAGCGTCTCATTGTGTACTTGGTGATTTTAAATCCCTACCCAACAGTAACACCAACAAAAAGATAAAACATATTCTGAGTGCAATACTGCGTCCTCATATTTTTTTTTATTATTTTTTAAATATGAATGGCTTGGATGGCTCCTATATAAATATAGTGAGAGAAACAGGACGAACCAAATACAATACACAAAACAAAACAGAGCAACTATGTATATTTACAAAAAAAAAAAAAAACAAAAAAAAATTAAATACCAACGGACACAAAAATAAAGAAGGATAAATGGCCAACCATAAAAAATTAATAGTCCATCGACAGTACTAAATCATTTTAATGGTGAATCCTTGTACAAAATATAGGTGTCTATAGGTCTATATGTATGGCATGGCAAAACACAGGGTGATGTGATATTTTTTTTGTTTGTTCTTTTTTTTTTTTAATTTACATTTCATTTCCTTTTAGGGTTAGGAGAAGGACGAAGGTTCCTTCTCTGGTTTTTTTGGTTTGGTTTGGTCATCCCTTTTTACGGCAAGTTACGGTTACGGTTGATGGCGTAATGCGGTTCAATATATTTTTTTTTTTTTTATTTACTTAGATATTCATTTTGTTTTAAATGGACAAAATGGTGAATGGCTGTAGGACTACACACTTTCAAATCAAATATATTCCTAGTATTTATTTCTGGTACATTTAAACAACAGTTATAGAAAAGTAAAGAGGAAGGGGGGGGGGGGGGGGGTACAAAGGATCAATCACAATGTTAAATGAGATCCATAAAAGGATTTGTGTTTTTTCCACTAGATAAATTATAGAAATCCAAACAAGACTTTGTTTTGTCGTTAAAACAAAAAAAATCAAAAACAAACATTTTTATTTCGTAAACCAACGAAATGAAAGTCAGAGGGTCCACAGCACTTAAACTGGAAAGAATGACATTTAATTTCAAATGCGTACTGGCAGATATCAATTATTTGGTTCAGTGAGAATATAAAAGTAAGCAATATGATGGGCTTTGAATAAGTTTAAAAAAAAACATATTTATTATTTTTACTTGCGATATAACGGGTGGTTAAATTTTAAGGGCCGATGTTGAATGTGAACCACACCTAAACGTCAAGTTTTTGTTCTGCATTTCATTTGACATTTCTCAATTTCAGACTAACTCAATAGCCTCTTGACCATTTCAAGCGTCGTCAATGGTCAGAATGGTGGCAAGAAATGGTAACAGTGGATGATCAATTTCCGAAGAAAATCATCTTCATGTGATGAGGCACATTTTCACCTCAGTGGATTCGTCAACAAGCAGAATTGCCGCATTTGGGCGAAAGATAATCCTAGTGTGATTGTTTGGTGCGGTTTATGGGCTGGCGGCATCATCGTGCCGTATTTTTTTAAAAATCAGGCCGGTCAGGAAAATCAGGCCGGTCAGGCAGTTACTGTGAATGGTGTTCGCTATCGTGGAATGATAACGAACTTTTTATGGCCCGAATTGGAAGATATGGATGTGGACGATATGTGGTTTCAACATCAGGACACACAGCTAAAGAAACAATGGCTCTTTTGCGCGACAAATTCAATGGCCGTGTTATCTCACGTCTCAGAATATCTGAGAGTTGCGTAAGTCACTAGGCCTTGGTTCTACAGGAGCTGTCGCGCCGACCAGTTTGTTTTACTTTGTTAAATCACATAAAAAATATTCCTTCAAAATACTCATTACGACTAAATAATATTATCCTCTAGTTTTGATTACCAAAAGTTGAATTGTGTTGACCTGTGGTGCAATTATGTAATTCATTGTTTGCAAAAGACAGTCTCCCTTTCAAAAATCTCATTCTCATTCAGCTATTATAAATTTAATTTTAAATATATGTATCTATGAATTAAAAAAAAAAACAATAACAACAACAACAACAACAACAACAACAACAAACCCTACCAACAACAAAGTATCGTCAACTCATGGAAAAAATATTCATAATTATATTTCTGAATTAAAATTCATTTCACGGTGGATATTGAAAATGGGAAAATTTTCACCCTTTAACCTTTTTATAGTCTTGCTATATTCCTTGATGCATTTTATCCTGTATTGCTGTTTTTTAATTGGATAAATAATTTAATTAAAAGAAAAAAATCATTCATTTAAGTTCATAGCAAAGTTTGAGTGCCAATAGCAAGGTAAAAAGAAATTAATAAAATAAGCATTGTGTGTAGTTACCTACTCTGTTTCTGTGCAGTTTTATTAAAGATTTTTATTTTTTTTTGTATAAATTCTCAGTAAATATATAATATTATAATCACATGAGACAAAGACTTATAAAAGGAAACTGACAAACGGTCTAGCGACTGTGCCCACCTCATACGTACTATAGTACAGGCCACAAGGACTTCCTATGATGGTTGTCGTAGTGGGCGATGTAAAATAAGGTACGAAACGGAATTGAAGGAAATAATCCATTATGATCCACTTACGGAGTGGATGACGTCGTCGTCGGCGGCAGCGGCAATTGTTGGTCTTTCTTTAATAAACAAAGGAATGGACATGGGCTGGTGGTTTATCGTGAATGTGTACGTTTGGCGGCAGAAACAAAACGAAGCGTCACGGCACAGTAACACGGTTACCATTTCATTGGATTTCTTAATTTATTTGTTCATATTTGGATTTGTTCCAACACTGATAATTTAATCAACTCTGAAAATTTGTGGATCAAACTTATATTAGCACCACGAATAAATTTTAATCAAAATCGTAAAAGTCGGTTTTGAGAAACATTACATTTTCTTTAACGGTTTTAAGTAGTCGTATGGAATTTACCTACCGTTAATTTCAACCAGATGAAGCAGATTAAGCAGTCGTATGGAATTTACCTACCGTTAATTTCAACCAGATGAATAATTTTTGTTTAAAATCTCATTAATAATAATGTTAAAAAAACGTTAAAAAAATAATCAACCATCAGGACGTTTCAAAAATATTTAGTTTTTAAACTAAAATAGATAGATAAACTTTCCATAGTTAGATGAAAAAAAAACTCTATAAACGAATGTTTTAGAATTTATGACAATAAATAAAATCTTTGAAGGAAATTATCGAAATTATTTCATTTTTGTCGACAAAAATAAAATTTCAAATGCATATCTAACAGGATCAATATTCCTATCCATTTTTATCTGGAAATATCTGCTTTTTTTTATTAATGGCAGTTTTTTTTTTTAAATTGACATTAAGAAATTTAACCCCGAGTGGCAACCTTGTAAAAGCTTTGTGTGCATCAAGAGCTAATCCTGGAATAAATCCGAAGAGAAGGTATTGTGGGTGGAGGTTAAATGAAATTATAAAAACAGGTAGAAAGTTTTAATGCGATAAATGAATACTGAAATATTCATCTAGATAAATGTATACATACATATGTGTTGTATATATGCAGTTCCGGCCCTAGCCAAACCTGCGCCCTGTGCAAGATTTGTAGAAAGCGCCCCGTTTTTTTATATTTGCACACATACATACACATGCATAAGACTTTTCTACATTACCCAGGAGGAGGAGACTTTCAATAAGTTTTTTTTATTCAGGTATCCCCGGTAGGTGATGTTAGTTAGTGTGCAAGAAATAATATTCTTATTTTTGGATAATATGGACAAGTTTTAAGGCAGTACATATTTGTTTGCGCAAGATTAGATTATATTTTCTTGCTCCTGGTAATGCATCGCCAGAATTTGGCGCCCTGTACATTTGCACATTTTATACATAGGGTTGATGCGGCCCTGTATATATGTGTGAACGTGGTTCTCTGAGCTGGTTTAGATTAAAATAAACAAGAGATTTTATATTGTTCAATTGAATGCATTTTTTTCAATATCAAGGCTTTATTTTCTAAACTTTTGGAATTGTTTGTCATAAAATTCAATTTTCACTTAAAAAATGTTTATTTTTGTATTTAATTTATAAGATAAGATAAATAAATAAATAATTGTTGGGGCTTATATAGACAGGGGTGGACACGAGACGATTTTATCTCCGAGTAGAGACCGTATTTTTTCAGACTGAATTTTACTGAAATGCTCGGAGGGCTTGGTGGTCTCGGAAGAAAAAATAAAATTTTTAATAATATTATAAAATGGAATTGTAATAATTTTGTTTTCCATTTAAGGTATATTTAAAAAATGCACTTCCTGCCTAAATATGGGGAACTATTTCCCCATTTCATACGATTTTTTATATTCCCTTGATCCAGTCATCCTACAACCTTCTTGCTTATTGTTAAAAAAATGTTCCAATGGTACACAATATTGATATTGGCTCACATAACAATTTTAATCAAAATCGTAGGAATCGTTTTTGAGAAAAATAGGATTTTCATTTACGGCTTTTAAACATTTGTATGGTAGGTACCGTTTTTTTTTTTGGTTATAAGGATAATTTTTGTTTGAAATCTGGTGCCTTTAATATGTTGCAAGCTTAATAAAAATCGACCAAGTCGTTCTCGAATTATTAAGTTCTCAAAAAAAAATTTTAAACTTTTTTAAAAAATCAAAAAAAAAAAAAAAAATTGAAAATGTTGGTACACAAAACTTTTAAAAATTCTTAAAAGATTTTATAGAAAAAAATTGCTAACAATCAGTTGAGTAGTTTTTAAGAAAATCGAAAAACCAAAAAATGGTTCTTTGAGAGGTAAAACCATTTTTTCGAAGTATATTTTTTATATAAAATGGTAGCCTTTTGGTAAAAAAAAAATACTTAATTAAAAATAAAAAAAAAAAAAGTTGTAGGCACGTTTTTGAGAAAAAAAAAGATTTTCATAATTTGGTAAAAAAATTTGTACATTTGTACATGCCGTACATTTATTTTTGGTCTTAAAATTAAAATTAATTAAAATTAAAAATACGTGTAGGGAATGCCCAAAAACCGCTGGGAACCTACCAATTTTGAAGAAAATCGACTCACACGTTTAGGCTGCAGCCGAAAGGACAGGACAGACAGTCAGACAGAATTGTGAGACCCACTTTTTTCGACTTCGCTATCATCGTAATGTAAACTTCGATCAAAATGTCGAGTTTGATTTTTTTTTACGAATCCATAATTTGCCATCTAGTACCTATACATATATCGCAAGTAAAAAGCGCCGGTATAGAAGCTACCGACACTGAGATGATATTGAAGTTTTTAATTTTTAACGAGACAAAATTACAAAAATCTCGTATCACCTCATCTCGTTTTGTCTTAGTCTCATCATGTCATCAATGCTTGATGTTTTTTGTCGAAGATTTTTTAACAAAATAAATTTAAAATTACATACAACTGCCAAATGTAATCAAAGTCTTTCAAGATCGCCTGAGTTAAGGAAGCGAAAAATTTTCATTAGGAACATCAGCAGTTTTGTTGCCCAATTTCAAAAATAACTCCGCTATATAGAATTTTCAATTCCAAAACATTTCCCATATTAACGAATTATTAAATTCAAGGATTTACATAATTTGAAAATTGGATTATTAAAATTAAATCTAAATACAAAAAGTTTATTTTCCAACTCTCCAACTCTATAACTAATTTTGTTATCCTCTCATTGTCAATTTTTATAGATTACTCTGTTTTTCGTGTCAAAAATTAAACCTTAAATCGGTCATGGTAATTTATCGTCGTCCTTTCTATAAATTAGAATTTAATTGAGAAGACTTTTAGGTCTCGATAAAAATATATTCAAAAATCCATCTTGGTGTTAAGATCGTAAAAGTTTATAGTACCTACCTACCTATTTTTCGAAATACCATAAAACCATATAATCCAAAAATGTTAATTTTGGGCTGAATAAACTTGTAAAAAAAAAAAAAAATTTTTAATCCCTATTTAAGGATTCAAACCAAAGAAGAAAAAAAAAAGGAAGAACATTTAATTCCTTCCTATAGAAACATAATAAGCTCACCTTTTGCTTAGGTACCTACCTATACCTATACATATAAAAAAAAGTATTAAACAACAATGTGGATAAGAACCCTAATTTTTGAATTTCAAAGATTACAACTGGCCAGAGGCACGACATATACCTTAACTTACCACCTCCACCTCCAACCAGCCATCATCGACCAGGACCACCACCCACAGTCGATTCATTTCTATTCCATTTCTTGATGAGCTCCATAAAAAGGATTTCGTGATTCCCATAAAATGAAAGGCAGGTATATCCACATAGCCCATAGACCTTTCAACAACATGGATGGATGGCATTTTGATCATAACGCAGAAAAATATTTCAATCCCGGATGCTCATGATGCCTCGAAGCAGCTATCGAAATCTATGGCTAATAAAAAAGGAATACTTTGTGTTCGGTGTTCGGTATTCGCGGTGCGATGGTGCCATCATAGGATAAGATGGGACACACAAATGTTGAAATGGATTTGAGAAGCCTACAGAATATTAGATAGAACTATAAGGATCTTCTTTAATATACCACGACCGCAGTGTTGATTAAGTCTTCTCTTCAACGAAACAAAAAAAAAAAAAAAAATAATAAAGTCTAATTGAATTTGATGAACTCGATGTGAATTTTAATGACTTTTGTTGTTTTGGCATATTTATTCAACCAAAAATTGACTCCTTTTCATGGGGTGTTGAAATGCGGGTGAGATTGGGAATGTTGGGTGGCAGTTAAAGTTCCTTTTTGGTCAGAACAGAATATTATATTTGTTTCATTGGGTAATTTCGAGGGCTTTCTGGTGGTGGTGTTGGTTCTCCTGTATGATGATGATGATCATATTTAATGACTCCTTTCACACTTAGTTATGTTCTCAGCTTAACTGCTATGTTCTGTTGGATTTGGAGAACGTTCACCATTTGGGTTTATGGTTGCAGTTATTGGTCGTTTGAATGTGTGGGAATTAAATTGTTTCTAAATTGTCTCAATAAGTCCCCGCATGTTGTTCTTTTAAGGGACTGCCTTTTTTTATTTGCTGTTTAATAGGTGGAAAACTAATAAAATAAATGTTATTTGTGGATTAAGAAATTTATTATTATTGTATTTTGATTGAAGCAATCACTTTAATAGAGTTTTTATTTTAAGCTTTAGCTATCAAGTTTTACGTTTAACTTTCATTTTTATATTAAGTACTTTTGGTCCAGTTAAAGAAGTCCAAGGACAGCGTAGTTAAAGAAGATCGTTATTCAGGTGGCGCACGATACTGAAATATGACCTCAAGCCACTAACGAAAAAACTGCTATATATTCTGTTCACAAAAATTGTCAGTGCAAGGCTTTTGGGAGAGCTATTTTTCAAAAAATTGGTGCCTGTACATAATATCGGGTTTTCCAATAGGGACAACTTTGAATTTAATTTGTGAACGCACCCTTTCACTAATCATCGAACTGTCATTGTCAATTTATTCAGAAAATTCAACATTTTCATCATTGTAAAGTACACGAAGGAGCAACGTCTGCAAATTATAAAAAATTTTTACCGAAATTCGGAGTCGGTGACAGCAACTTTTTAGAGCGTTAACTCCAATTTTCGACCGTAAATGATCGTCACGTTACTGTGAATGGCCAGCGTTATCGCGCCATGATTACCGACTATTTTTGGCCTGAATTGGAAGACATGGACTTGGACGATATGCGGTTTCAACAGGATGGTGCCACAAGCCACACAGCACACCTTACAATCGATTTATTGAAGAGTATAAGTTTGATGAGCGTGTTATCTCAAGAAATGGGCCAGTCGATGGGCCGCCTCGTTCGTGCGATTTTCTTTGGGGCTTCCTTAAGTCATTGGTTTATGCCAACAAGCCGACGACCGACGTTGGAAGAGCTCAGAGCCGATATTCAACGCGAAATAGCGGCCGTTTCGGCCAAAATGGTTGGCCGAGTCATCGAAAATTGGGTCCAACGAATCGACCGCTGCAAACGTGCCGGCGGCGGTGGCCATATGGACGAAGTCGATTTTGGTGGTACTTCAAGCGGATAATAAAGTTTTTGAAATATCTCAAATGGTTTACGTTTTATTTAAAAAAAAAAGTTGTCAAGTCCTAATTGGAAAAACATTTACCATGCTACATAATTGAAAGAATTGCTCCATAAAAAAAATACCAACCCAGTGAATTACTTACAGGAATTGAGTTGTAATTCTCCGCAAAATTTCGTACATTCCATTGTGACCGTTCTGCCGATGGCACAGGCACACTGATCGCTGTGTGGTATATACTGATAATGTGTACGTCCTAACAGAGTAACCATTCCTTCTTGAAAGCAAATTATTATAGCTTTTTCAATGATTTGCATATAACGAACAATGTTATTTAGTTTAACGGACAAATTGTCAGGAAAAGAAAAATAGTTTGAGATAAACAAAACACATTACAATGGGAGTCTTGAGATTCAGACCCTTCGGTTTTTGGCTTTTAACCCTTGTCATTTTCTGATTTTAGAACTTTTAATAAAAATCAGAAATTGTATTAAGATTTATAGCTTTAAAATGTTTTTTTTTTTTTTTTTTGTTTACTGCAATCTTGCTCAGTAAGGGCTGAGACTTTATCAAAATTTCTTTACAAATATTTTTAAGTTTAAGGTTAAGTTAAAAAAAAAGATCTATTATGTATTTAAAAATTACTTTAATAATTTCATTTACGTGTTCGGAAAAAGTTTAAAAATTAAAATCTCCCTTCATTCATTCTTCTTCGAAGAAATCACAGACATCCGTTAAAAAAAAAAATTACCCGTCATCAAGCCAAATATTAAAATCTTAAATTTAAAATTTCCACCTTTTCTTTTACTTAAGCGTAGGTATTATTAATTTAACACACCGATAAACACATTTAAAGAGCTTTTAAAACTTTTTTTTTAACACCTCTTAATCTCAAGGCTATGTATGTATTAAAGGAAGATAGTCCCACCCAGTCTATCAATAAAACACCCCTCAAATATGAAGCTTCAACAAGTTTTTTTTATGAAAAACGAAAACAACTAACAAACAAAAAAATAGACTAAAGCAACAAGCCAAGACCAGAAGGTAACTTAGGAACTTTAATCTCTATCAACATAAAAAAAAAATGAATAAGAACGAACAAACAAACAAAATCGAAGGCCCTGTCGAATATTATAAGACAAACGACCGCTAGGGCCAAAATTCATTGAACAAAGGATTACAGCGTTGAAAAATAAACAACAAATTTAACCCCCTAATCATCTAACAAAATATAGCCTTAAGTATAGATAAACCTTAATTCTTCCGAAACAGAAAAGTTACTCCTTAAAGTGCTAAAAAAGGATGAAGGCAGAGAAGAAGATACCAGAAAGTTTTTTTTGTTTTTTTTTTTTATTAACAAAAATTTGTTTTTCCTCCCATCGGCATTACTTTCGTTCCCTTAACATAAAATCAAAGAGGAAGGGAAGAGATTACGCAAATTAAAAACAGTCTTGCAATATATCTATAGCCAAATATATATGTACAAAGAACCAACACTGATTGTGATTAATGGTTTAGGCTAAAGGATGTTTTTATTAACTTCACACATTCATTTTTCGATAGTAATTTGTTACACTGAAAAGAAAGAGAGAGGGAAGAGAGGTAAAAACTAGGAATAGAGGTGTCTTTTATATTTTAGAAAATATGGAAGGTACATTTAGGATATAGCTCTAACAAGGATATACGCTAGTTTATCCTGTAGTCACGTTTCGAATGAATTGCACACAGCTTGTGTGAACCAGGGAGCAAGCTAGCCAAAAAAAAAATAATAATAATATGGAAGAAGTGTTAAAGCAAGAAAAATGTCACCCGTGTGTTATGGAAATATAAAAGGCACAGCACGAGAACGACACCATCATCAGCCCAGGAAGACACACCATTTTAGAATTTAGGTAGCAATTTATTCACCGCGGATATCCTGCCATCATATATGTATATAGGGCAGCCGGTACCGGTACTGGCAAACCAGTAACCAGCACCGTGCTGCATCTGCAATATATGCAAACTATGGTCGATGATATATTTTCTAGCTCGTCGTCATTTTATCTTAAAGTTCTTCACACCAGTCAACTTATACTCTTCGTATAGTGGTTAGGTATACACAACGACGACGTTCAACACTGAAAAGGCGATATAGCAAAAAAAAAAAAAAAAAACAAATCACGTAGGATATTCGTGAATAAATCTGTGTGTCAAGGCGTTTAAATTGCGGTCCTAAGACATCATACCATATCGCCGCGTAGTCGTTGTCATCGTTGCTGCTGACTCTATGTGGTTTTGATCTCCTATATAACACAGATGCTGAATGCTGAACAAAAAGATAAATGAAACTATCATCGAAGGGCTTAGAGATAAAGCAAAGCAAGGGATCAAAATTTTGTACGTTTTTTTATTTGTCCAATAGGTACCTACTTATACGACCGACAGAGCAAAGCTATATGTGAATGGATACGTGAAAGAATTTTATTTAAATAAGGACTAGGACTAGGAAGAGCAGGGAGTGACAGAACTTATGTTCATCGAAAGCTATTTTTCAGAGATTTTGCATCATAATTTCTACGAAAAACTCTCCCTATAATTGGCAACCGGTCCAAAAATAAAGGAGACTTTCTGAACTACTCCAGTATCTTTATATATGTACAGAGTTATCAGATTACTTAAAATTGCCTAAACGATCTTTTCTGTCGTGTTGGGTGAACGCTTTAGGTCGTTAATCAGTTTGGCTTTAGGCCAAACATCGATTATTATATATTCAAACGCAGAAAGGGCTTGGGAAATACCTAGGAACCTCAAATCGTTGCTCTTCACGTTTTTATCGATTTCAAGACCACGAATTACAACATCTTTAGATAAGAGCTACATACAAAGAAATGCCTATTGGCATGGCTATTTAAATCATTCTTTTTGTGCAAAATAGGATAATGTTCGCTGAATGAAGGTCACGAAACCCTCACCGATACCTTAGGTGCCGAAAACTGTTTAAGACAAGTCGACATGCTATCAGTTAAAACTTTCGCCCCAATATCAGACAGAAACATGATATTTCAAAGGTGATATATGGGCTGAGCTGGGGTTCAAGCTGACTGATGGAGAAGATTGTTGGTTGAGGCCTAGTTTATCTGTAAGCAAGAACAAGGTTGCTTCAAGCTATTGGCCGTTCAAACCGATTTAAGCTCTGTTCAAGCTGATATGGAAAGTTTTGCACAGTCAAACATTCTCTTATATTTCTAGACTGAATTCGGGGATGAAACAAATTTAGGTCCGTCTAGCTGAAAACACCACAACTGCTTGGCGTCAACCTGGGTACACCACAGGTTTGAGGGGGAAGGGATTTTAGTTCCAAGCTAGGATTGCGGTACTAAATTAGCACTTAAATCCCGCATCATTAGAATTTTGAATTTCAGTTGTGGTGTTTCCAGCTTGACGGACCTAACAAATTTTAGGTACCAAACTAAATTTTTGGGAGCGATTTTATTTGAATTTTATCTTTTGTATAGATCCAAGCCGATTTTGATAAAAATCGATATTTAACTTTAGTTTCACCAACAAGTATAGGTTATATTAAAAGATAAGGATTTGAAAACAAAACTTTGAACAAAAATGAAGTTTTCAATTTTTATATATAGGTACCTAAATGTCTTAAATTATTTTGAAATTTAAATTGTGAAGGAATTAAATTTTTGCTGGCACCTTTTCGATTGACGATAAAGTGGTTATTTGATATATTATGAAATCTCTTATGAGCGATATCCAGCTGCAGCTGAAAATACATTGAAAAGAATGCTGGCTATCGGAGTGAATTCTGATTCTACTCCCCTTCAAAAACAGACGAGTCGATTATACTATTGTCTTGCCATCACGCATTTATGACATTTTTTTATTCATTTCCTAAAAATTTTTATAATTATACATTCAATTAAACAACAACCAAAGATATTTTTTTGTTTGAACAAAAAAAATAAAAAGGCTTAAATTTTTCCAATAATTAATTATTTTTATGAAAATTATGAAAAATAAAATATAAATAATTTAACAAAAAATACGCGTCTATAAATGAAAAATAGTGAAATTAAACGTGAAATTCAAGCTGCTGAATTTCGACTCAGGGGCCATTTTCCTTGTTTAGTTTTTTTTTTTGTATTTGAATTTAACACCAAAAAGAAATTATTTTGTCAAAAGTCCAAAGATAGCGGGTTCTTCGTAATGCTCTAAATAACTTAAGTGTCTTAAACTCGCATTGGGTGCCAGTTAATGATTCTTTTCTTGGTTATTTTAACCTTACTCTACTATTTTTTGCCAATTTTATGATTAGAATGTTTTCCAGAAACAGAAATAGAGAAAAAAAAACTTTTGATTACTTCAAAAGGTACGGAAAAAATCTAAGACATTAAGGAAAATCTATCATTTCAACCGGGAATTCACAATCTCATGAGAGGAAGGGGGAGTACTTAAGTATAAACCATGATTCCGAGCCCTCCATTGGTGAAATATTTATAAAATTGTTACGAATTTTTTTAATTCATAAGTCACCCATTAGTTTATGAATTAAAGCCAAGCTAAGGCTACGAAGTTACTTAAGCCTCAACCCCGCTTCAAACACCAAAAGCATTGATAGGCTTTGATGCAGCCAGTAACTAGCAGAATTGGTTGAATGTATCTTATCTACTTCGTTGAAAAGTACCTACATATTTATTAATTTTTTGATGATTTAAATTGATTGAGCAGGACGAGAAAACCTGACATTTGAACAAGATTTTTTTATAAATTGACCACCTGCGACAAAAAATAATTAAGGCGAATCCCAAAAAGTCTCAGCTTTTTGTCAGCAAAAGTGAAAATTTTACTGAGAACTTTTCTTCAGATTTCTGAGATTGCTGAGAACTCTGAGATCTCAAAAACCTGAATAGGTATTAAAAGCTGAAAAGCTTCTCTAAATTGTCAAACTTTTAAAGAATAATTAATTTGTTTGCGAAAGAGTTTCCATAACGATCACGTGACTGCATCAAAATACCGCATAAAGTTTAAAAAAAGAAAAAAGAAAACAGTTTCCGTTTAGGGTAAAATGCTTCACCAGTCTCTAACAAAACTTCCAAAGAAAAAAAAAAATAAAAGCATCTACCAGAATGACACCATCCCAGTGATGAGAAGTACCAGTATAATTGACTCAATAGTTTTTTCTTGCATCGCAATTGCTTTCAGCAAAGAAAAAAAATAAGAATTTCCTCAATATACTCGTATAGGTATAATGTACGTAAAAACAACTATGAGGGAATTCGCTCTTATAGTACCTATACCTACGTAGTTTCTCGCCTCCGTATTCCTTGGAAGGAATATGAAGTGTGGTATTTTCTTCACTTTTAAAATTCTCAAATAGTTCTTCGTTCTTCGTTTTTTTTTTTTACTCTAACGTCCGTCTACAATATCCTTCTCGGGTTTTAGTTGGGTTTTGCGTGCTAGGAATACTTCATCTTCAAATTGCTCGATTTTCCTTCATGGTATTTTTTGTTGGTTCAATTTTTAAATATAAGAACGAATGAAAGGAAATTGAGAGAGAGTCTATCTATATACAATTAATTGGAGAAAGACAGAGAAAAAAATAGTTTTCTATATAGAATCAAGGATGCACGAAGTCGGTGTACGTATAAGGATATAGCTGGATTGGAAACATATCTTTTTATATATTTTTCTTATTTATTTCCGGATATCAGTCAACAGTTTTATATTTTTATTTTTTAAGTTTAGTTTAGCTTGACTTTTACTCTTTTGTGGTCTATGGAATTTTCACTGAGTCAGTTTCCGGCATTTTATATATATTTTTCTTCTTTTCCTTTCCCTCCCTCTCTCTGTCTCTTTTATTTTGGGAAAGAAATGACTATGACCACGTTCAAGAGTTGTAAAACAATTTGAATGATTTTTGTGCACTATCGAATAAATTTGCTGAAAGAGCATTTTTGTTTTTTATTGAATGGGTGCAAAATTGTCTTATGCGTGATGTGGTCAATGGAATATATTTTTCAATTGGAAATAATGTTTGTGAATTCAATCAAAATGTTTTTTTTTTTTTTGGTTGAAAGAATGAAAGACAAGCTGTTACTTTAGGTATATAAGGTTTGTTTGCTTTTGAAGAACTTTTATTGAAAGTGTGTTACAAATGTTAGTGAAAGGTTAGTGAATATCTAAAGAATTTTATGTCTTTTGAGTATTTTTTTGTTCTTGTTCACTAACGTTTCATTTGTGGACGTTTCAATTTTATTTTAAAAGGATAAAGAATATGTTCAAATTCAAAATTCTTTTGTAAAAGAAAACACTGTCATGCCTTTGAAATTTTATATTTAAAGGGTGAGCCATCTAGTGGTTTCTTTTAAATCATAGGTTATTTTGAAATTGACAGCTTTTTACCGCTCGACATCTTGACAGAAAGTCAGTATCATACTCCGAGAAACAAAATGAGTCGCTTTACGCTTGAAGAACGTTGGGAAATATGGAAAACTTATTTCCAAAGTGAATGCTGTGTAGCCCAAACAGTGGTTTTTTTTGAAAAGATGCGCATTTTCATCTCGGCGGCTACGTTAACAAACAAAAATTGCCGCATCTGATGCTCAGAAAACCCGCACGTTATTGTCGAGAAGCCAATGCATCCACAGAGAGTGACAGTTTTGGGGCGGATTGAGGAGTGGTGGCATCATTGGACCGTTTTTTTTTTTTTCAAAAATGAGGCCGGGAACAACGTTTCGGTCAACGGTGGGCGTTACAGAGACATGTTTACCGACTTTTTTTTACAGAAATTGAAGGCATGGATTTGGACGACCTCTGGTTCATGCAGGATGGCGCGCCATGCCACAATCGATCTTTTGCGCACCAAATTCCCAAATCGTGTTATCCAGCCTTGGCCGCCTCGGAGCTGCGATTTGACCCCTTTGGAGTTTTTTTTTGTGGGGAATCGTGAAGGACCTATGATATGCCAACAATCTGGAAACGATCTAAGTACTTAAGGCCAATATCAGCCAAGCAATCTGTGAGCTAGAGCCCCAAAGTATCAATAAGGTATTGGAAAATTGGAGTGACAGAATGCGCTACTGCGAAATATTATGGATTTTGTTAAAAATAGCTTGGTGCCAAATTTAATAAAAATCGAAAAAATGAGTTTTAAAAAAAATTAAACATTTTTAAAAAATCCCAAATATATTTTTTTAAATTATGGTATACAAAAAACAAGACTTTTTGAAAATTTTTCCTTGAAAAAATTGATCAAAATCAGTCGATGAGTTTTTGAGAAATTGAAAAAACAAAAAAACATTTCGATGGGAGGTGCCATTAATAAACATAAAAAATTAAAAAAACATTAAAAAATGTCAAATGTCAAAACGTAATGTAAATTTTTTGGCAAAAACTTGAAACGCAGTTTTCCTACAAACACTTTGGTTATAACATCTACACTGTTAATTAAAATTCTTAAAGCAGTTTTTGAAGAAAACATAATCGTTTATATGGAGTTAAAACAAAAATTCGAATTTCCCCTCTAAGAAATCAACAAAAATTATTTGTACCAAATTTGCAGTAAATGGGTTCACCCGTTTATGCTCTAGCTCAAATTACAGTGGCCAGTGGAAACTTGTTAAATATTTTAAGATAATTTAAGAATTTCGGTAAATTTTTTTATCAAAACCTAATTGTGTATTCTCCATCCCCGGTTCTTTCCTATTTTGGCACTTTTAATTTTATAAAATGCTTTATTTAATTTTTTTGTGGTAGGAGGGAAACATTGCGTTATTAAAAAATATCCAGCTTATATATTTTCCTTTGAAATATTGGCTAGAAGCACCTGCAAGCAGAAACTTGATTCTCTTAACCCATACAACATAATTTTCTAACAAACTTACAAACTTAAAACGTCAAACTATGTCCCCATTTGAATACTTCCTTAAGCTCTCCTATCAACATACTTCCTTCCTATCTACCCACTTTGTCGTGCAATCTTTGATTTGATTAAAATTTTTCTTAAACTATTAATCAAATTAAAAAAAAAAAAATCACAAATAACAAACTAAAGGAGAATTTAAAAATTTGCATCTTCAAGCACAAAAATACCTACACATTAACATTCTACAAAAACAAAAAACAAAAAAAAAAAAAAACTCTCTGTCTCTGCCCATCTCACTTGAATAATTCCATCATTAATAAGGAAACCTCCATTTTATCTTACTTCCTCTACTCATAGAGCATATCCTTCACTTTCCTTACGTAATTTTATATCTGTGCTATATTTTTTTTTCTCCTAATACAAGGACCACATCACTGCCTGCTATTTCTTCCTTCTACGAGTACCTACATACTGCGCTGCTTCAGTTTTATTCAGTGTTCGAGTAATGCCATTCAGCTCAGGAACTATTCCGGAACTTATGGAATTTTTTATAGGTTTTCCTTCTGATCTATTTTCGAGAGCATTGCATTCGTTAGGATTCTTCTTATAGTTCCTCCGTTTTATACCAGAGATCACTTCTTCATCGTCGGTCGTCCTTTAAAATATGCCAGGAAAGTAGAAAAAGATTTTGAATCAAAAAAAAAAAAAAAAAAAAGAAATAAAGAACAAGCCACTATTTCCTTTCCAACATTTGTGATTTACTTCGAGACGAATGAAAATATACACACTATCAAGTTGCAGAGTGCATCAATGGCAAAAAGGTGGGCGAAAGGAATTTTATTCTCGATATCCTTTTTTATTATTTTATTTTTATGACTGCACCAGAAGTTTAATTTTATGTGACTAGATGGGGTTTACTATGATTTTTTTGTTGTTGTTTTTAAGGATTCATGAAGGAAGTCTTAAAGTTTGGTATAAAAACTCTCTTAAGATGTTTCTTCTTTAGTTATGTCAAGGATATGCGTTTGTTTTCCATTTTTAATAAACTACTTTACAATTCATGGGATTTTTTTTTCTAAAAAAAAAAGTACAAGGAAGCTTTAAAATTTTTAAATAAGTGCTTAGTGAATATGTGATTTTTTTTTTAATCGATTCACATTCCTTTGGATGGAAAGAATGATATTTCCTTGTGAAATTCTCAAGTTTGTCTGGAAGACAGCAAAATTTTAACATTCTGACTTATTGCAAGAATTTTTAATTGAAAATCTTTTCCAACACCAACACGACGATGACGACAACGACAACGACGACGACGAACACGACCACCACCATCATTATCATCATCATCTAGGAAGTCAAACTAGAAAATCGGAAATAAAAACACGCAAACACCCACACACACACACACACAAAATACAAAGAGATGAAGAATTTAACAAGTGGTTTTTAGGTTATGCTATGGTTGTGAATTACATTTTGATATCAGTAGGGGATCACCCAGGATTGGTCGCACTGGTTTCTTGGCCGGCCCTGTTTCAATTTATTGCCATTTGCATACAAAATAGATGTATAGAACATAAAATATTACGAAAGTTTAAAATAATATCAATTTTATAAGGTACGAGTAGGGTTGCCAGATTTCTTGCTAATAAATAACAAATACAAAAAATTTAAGTAAATTTCCTAACATTCCTTTTTTTAACATTGTTTTCAAATATCCAAAGTCAATTTGATTCAACTAATTGTTTTTTTTTTTTAGTCAGGCCTGTTTTTCAATGCGGGGTCATCCCAGTTTATTCTAAGTTAACTCCTGAAATATTTCTCGAATGTGTGGTGAGTTATTTTTGGTTTAACTGAATAAATATTTCTGACAGATACACATGTAGGTATCAAAATACTGTCAAAATAGCAAGCGCGATACTATGGCGCCCGAATATACTTCACACTTCGCACCCAAAGTAAATACTGCCCCGTTTTGTCGACTGCAGAATTTTCAAAGAAATTATTATCACCAAAAGACTTTCTCTCTTATTCTTTGCGTTTTTGTCTGTTCTGTTCTGTTCTGTTATGCCAGTTAGAGAGGTTGCGGATGCTTTTGCTTTTGCGATAGTGATAAAGTTTGCTTACTTTGTAGAAACACAACCAAAGAATTATTGAAAGTCTGTTGGGATATACTTATATAATAAAAAAGTTTTAATTGAAAAATTTAACACAGAAATAATTTAAAAAAAAACCACCCACAAATAATAAGAAAAACCAAAATGAGAAAATCCGTGACAAAAACTTGTAAGTAAGAGAATTCCTAAGTAAAGTTAATATAAAAATATGGTTTTGATTTTTACGTGTTTCAGTTAAAAAAAAAAAAATAAAAAACAACGACGATATGGAGAAATAGTTTTGAAAGAATTACATTTTGGGAAAATATAAATTTTTTTTTGCTATGCAATTAAAAAGTTATGAAAATAATAATAAATATTATTTTATTTTTGTGGAGCAAATATTTACTGAAGGTGTATATGGTGTAGGGTGAAGTATGTAGAACATTGTTTTTTTTTTTTTCTTGAATTCCTGAATGGGGAGTATGTCAGATTGTGGGAAAGTTTGAAGGTTTTATAATTTAATTATTAAAATATGGAACAATTTTTGGAACCGCATCGTTTATTTCTTCAAATGGGTATGATTAAAGAAGGGGTTTTTCTGATGGTTAACTAGCATTATGTAGTGCTTTACCACGAAAAATAATCAAGAAGTGACAGGTAATAAAATCTATAGGAGGGCATTTTACACCGCAATTTTCTTTAATGATTTTATAGACAAAATTAAGCTTTAGCAATTGTTATTTGGAGGAGAATTCTCACAATTTTGACTTGGATTAAAAAAAATCTAACACGATCTCTATTAGTAAAGAGCGTGTTTTTAAATTTTAGTAACCATTTTCTAAGACATGTTTATACAACAAAATAATAAGGTGAGACCTGAATTCAATTGCCCTAGTGAACAACCTACGAAAGTATTGATTCAGAAATCTTGCCCAAAGGTGGTCTTGATGAAGGGCCTGTTTCACAATGTCTAAGTCAATTTCACGTTGTTGTCCTATAGTTAAATATTTGGACTGAGTCACATATGTATGTAGGTATTCAAACAAAAATTCATAATTCTCTTTTGAACTATACTTGAATTGGTACTGAATTTTTGATTCTTGGCATTGCGTTCTTTTTCGTAAGGAAAATGGAACTCAATAAAACATTCTGTCCGTTTGGCTGCAGACTAAACGTGGTTCCTATAGTGCACTTCCCTCCCCTAAAAGGTTTTTTTTTTTACTTCATTTAAGACGAATAAAAACGGTATCTGCGGTACAATTTAGTTTTTTTATTTTACTAAAAATTGTTTATTTTACAAAAATGCTCAGTTTAAAGAAGTATTATGTGAGTACATAAATATGAAC
This sequence comes from Epistrophe eligans, assembly GCA_951394125.1. NCBI lineage: Eukaryota > Metazoa > Arthropoda > Insecta > Diptera > Syrphidae > Epistrophe > Epistrophe eligans. The sequence goes on along the minus strand of OX596028.1, from coordinate 99,675,494 downwards.
AATATAGCACCGTGGTGTCTTGAACTTTGCACATATGCATGGAATTTACAGTTTAGAGTGAAAAAATTTTTAAAAATCAATAAAATTAGAAATAAATTGATTAAAAAAAATATTTGAAATTGATTTGACATCAACGCAATGTACATAGGTACACCAAGTAATTTCTTACACAAATCTCAATTTATGAGAAAAATTTTTAAAAATCGTTGGAGAAGTTTTTTTGTTTTTTAAATCATTTTTTATATATAAAATGAATATATTTTTAAGAAAAAAAAATTGGTACGTCAATTTTTAGTAGGTACCTATCTAGCAGAATTAAAATAAAATTTTCTCTTATAAGTTATAACCAAAAATTACGGTACCTCGCATATATACAAATGTTTAAAAACCGGTATTGAAAATCTCATTTTGCTTTTTGTGTGAACTAATATCAAAACGATCTAGGAAAAAAATTATATATATCGTTTAAAAATGGTACCTCTCATAGAACCATGTTTTGGGTTTTCGACTATCTCATTATCTGTTCAACCAATTGTAATTAAATTTTTTACACAAAAGCTGCTAATAAGTTTAAATAATATTGTATACCTATCATAATTTTCAAAAAATCAAATTTTGGGTTATTAAAAAAAATTCAAAATTATTTGTTGAAAATTCGATATTTCAATGATGATTTTTTCCAAATATTAATTTTTAAACTCCGCATAAATATGTAAGTAGGTAATGTCAAAAAACTGCTGGGTGCTAAGTTTAATAGAAATCGAATTCGAAGTTCTCAAAAAAAATTTTTTTTAACTTTTTTTAAAAATCCATAAAAAAATTGAAAATTTTGGTACGCAATATTTTTAAAATTATAAAAAAATTGATCAAAATCAGTTTAACCGTTTTTGAGAAAATCAAAAAAAAATGGTTCTATATGAGAGGTACCGTTTAAAACCATTTTCTCGAACATTTTTTTTTTTCTATAAAATGGTAGCATTCTTGAAAATTTAAAAATTAATAAATTTAAAAAAAAAAGTTGTGGGCACGCTTTTGAGAAAAATATGATTTTCATAATTTGCTAAAAAAAATTGTACGGCAGGTATACCTACAGTTATTTTTGGGCTTAAAAAAAAATTAAAAAACGTGTGAGGGGAATGCCCAAAAACCGCTAGGTACCAAGTTTAAAAAAAAATCGACGCACCCGTTTAGGCTGCATCTGAAAGGACATGACAGGACAAGACAGACAGAATTGCGAGACCCACTTTTTTCGACTTTTCTGTCATCGTAACGTCAATTCAAAATCTCGAGTTCTATTTTTTTTACGAATGCATAACTTGCCAAATAGTACCTATGTATATATCGCAAGTAAAAAGCTTAAATTAAAAACACTCAGTCGTTACTATTAGATTTTTGTCTACTTAGACACTGTCTTAATATTTTCAAATTGGTAGAAATGTGCTTTATTTAAAAAAAATAAATATCGCATTATTCACGATTAAGACAAAATACTCTTGTTTCACATTTTCCAAAGTTGGACAGTTGTCTAAAGTTAGACAACGTTTATAAATAAGACCAATTATCTTTAAATTTCAAGAATAAATTCACTATTAAAATTATTTAGGGAAGACATTCAACAAATTTAAGTTTATTCTACGTAGGCATCTTATCTAAAAGACCTTTTCCTCATTCATAGATTTTAATCAGTTTAAGATTTATTAAAGAAAAACTTCTGTTTATTTTAACACCTTTCAATAAAAGAAGATTTATCAGTATTTTAAAAGAGTTCATGGTTCCTAAATCAATTCAACAAAAATAAAAATCTATAGCTGACAGCTTATATCGTCTATGTTATACACCGACACGACATACACATGTACCTTACGTAAAACAAATCGAAGCCTTTGTCCCAGAATTCTATTTTCTCACTAAAAGCCTTCGAAACAAAGGTATATAAGATATAGAAGAAGCAAAAGAAGCTGAAGGCAATATTATGTTAAAGGATATTGCAAGAAGAAAAAGAAGAAAAAAAAAAAAGAAGCTAATTCTTTTAATGGCTGTCAAGAACGTAATTTATTAGATATATAGACACCATCTTAAAAGAGACAAACACTATTAAATAAATAACAAACAACCGTTTCTCAGTATACACATGACCAGCACATTTCTATAGATATGAATGTGCCTATATATATATGAACCTGAAAAAGACAATTTTCTTAGGTTTTTTGTGTTTTGCTAATTTCATGTCCTTAAGTATCGAGGACATGTTCATAATACAGATCAATATGTGCCCATCGCTATAACGTTATATAAAACAACCACTTCAAGATTATGTGGAACAAATTGTCTTAATTATCTACATTAATTATATTCTCTGACCATTCCGCCGCCGTCATCAATGAAATCCAATGGCTATATCAAACGACAAGCCCAGGAGCTCAGGATTAGATAAAGGAAGATGATAAATAGAAACTCTGCAAGTGACAACCGATGAATACCTCTACACCATAGGTGTTGTTTCTCCTGCCACAACAATTCAATCCATTTAAGTGCGGAAAACTCTATTGAACCTACCTACCTATTACCTATGAATATAAACTTAGTAATCTATACCTTCAAGTTATTTATATTTAAGTGATGATGTTGCAAGTGGCAATTAAGAGATTAACCGGTGACATTTGATTCCCCAGCACACATATGTGTGTACCTATGTCAGGTGATTCGCATAAAATGCAACCATATTGCACTCGAATGACAGCACACAATAAACAGGAAAAAATAAACAAAACAAAATGGCAAAAATTCCTAATATCCTGACATGGCGCTGCTTAAACAACAAATTGTAAAATCATGTACCGTGTAACTGAATGCTGACATTAATCTCCATGGAACTGTAAAAATAGAACAACTCCACTTCAAATGAAAAATACAAAAACTGCAAGTTTCGTCAAAATCTAAAAAGGACGAAACAGGACAAAAAAAAAACAAAGAAAAATAAGTAACTGTAGATACATTTTTTACTATGTCACTCTTGTCGCTTAGGAGAGACTTCGGGGTTGACCTGAATTCACTGCTGCCGATTCGATATTCCCTGCGGAAATTGAAGGTTTGAAAAGTTCAACACGAATGAAGTAGGTACACAAACAAAAAAAAAAACAAAATAAACTGACAGATTCCTTTTAGCGAGACCGGCAAAGTTAAGGGACAAATTTGGCTTTTCTTACATTTTGCACATTTTAGTTTTTTTTTTTTTCATTTTGTTGGTGCTATTTCATTTTTTTTTTGTTAAAAATTTTACGTGAATGCATTTAGGCATATCTAGTAATTGCCTTCTGAAATGTGGCTGTCAGATTGAATTTTTTTTTTTGAAATTCCAACAGGATTTTGGAAGGGACAAAAAATATTTCAAAAAAATTACTTTTCCAATAATTGTATTTTTACTTGCTCTATAGACATGTATTGGTTTCGAGAAGACAACAATTTAAAGTTTGTAATCAAAACTAACACCACAATGATCGAGAAGTCTGAAAAAGTGGCTTTCGTCATACCTACTACGGGTCTGTGCGTCCACTGTAATTTGAGCAAGAGTTTATGTGATTTGTGATTTTTATGTTTTAGATTTTTAGATTTTTATTTATTGTAGCTGAATTACATTATTTTTTCATTAAACCTATATTGCACAATTTACAGAGATTTGATATGGAGCTACCTTACTACTGAAAAATTTATAACAATGTTTTTAAATATTACCTAGATAAATAATTGATTGAAGGAAAAGCTACAGAAAAAACCTTCTTTTAAAAGTTGAGATAGAGAGAAGAGGAGGAAATGGAAAAAAAACCTCCATCAAATCAGTGACTTTTTACAAAAGATGTACAGTACATATATATGTATATTGTATATATAACAAAATTAAATAAATAAATAAATTAACAAATGAATAAATAACAAAATTTAATAAATAAATGAATAAACAAATACAAAATTTAACAAATTAATAAATAAACAAATAAATTAATAAAATAATATATACATAAGAAAATAAGTAAGTAAATAAATAATTAAAGAAATAAATAAATAAATAAATAAATAAATAAGTAAATAAATAAATAAATAAATAAATAAATAAATAAATAAATAAATAACTAAATAAATAAATAAATAAATAAATAAATAAATGAATGAATGAATAAATAAATAAATAAATGAATAAATAAATTAAGTAATTTAATATCACAGATTTGTTTATAGAAATAAATAAATTAATAAATAACGTTTTTCGATAAATAAATACAACAGAAAAAAAATAAATTTTTATTAAGTTTATAAAGTCAGATTTGAAATGAGGTAGTTATCCGATGAACTACAAGATAAGTTGTATCTATTGCATAGATTTGATATTCTGTAAGGAATTCTTTCAATGTTTGTTATTCTGTGTAGTTCATCTGTTGAATAATGCCAAGGCAAATCAAGCATCATTTTCAAAATTTTGTTTTGCATTCTTTGTAACTTAAGTATATTACTTTTTGCGCATTTTCCCCACACAGGTGATCCGTACAGCATGATGCTTTGAAAAATTACTTTGTATATAATTAATTTATTTTCATCACTAAGCTTGGAATTTCTATTAATAAAGGGATATAGCATTTTTATTGTCATGTTAACCTTGTTGATTGTTTGTTGGATATGTAATCCGAAGGTTAATGTTTTGTCAAGATGTACTCCTAGGTATTTGGCACTGTATTTCCATTCCGTCTGTGTTCCACTAACTGTTAACCTTCGGCTGGGTAGAAAACAAGCTTTCCTTTTTCTAGTGAAAAAGACGGCTTGAGTCTTTCCAGCATTTAATTTAATTCTCCACTTATTGAGATAGTTATGTACATCATCCAGTGCAGATTGCAAATTGGTTTCAACAACGGAACCAATCGAATCCGCTGAATAGATGCAAGTATCATCTGCAAATATAGCAATTTCACAATCCCTAAGCTTAGGAAAGTCAGATGTATATATATTGTACAAAAATGGGCCCAAAACCGAACCTTGGGGAACACCGGCTAAAAGATCTTTTGAAGTTGAACATGCAGCATTAACGGAAACTTTAAACGTTCGTCCGGTTAAAAAAGAAAAAATTATTTTTATTATGTATCGCGGAAAATTCAAAGTGTTTAGTTTATATATTTTTATGTGATTCCTTTAATTTAGTACCTGTAATAACCAAGCGAATTTTAAGCAAACTGCGTTTCAGGTTGTTTCCAAAAAGTGCGCTTTACCTACTGTGAAATAGGGTTTTGACGTTTTTTTAAAAAATGCCTTATTTTTTTTTAATAGTGGTCAGGCTTTTTTACAATTTTGTAATATGATGCTTTTTAATAGTTTAAAAATATTTCATCTAAAAATAATTTTTGCTTTAAACAAATAAAAAAGAAAACTAACAAAAAAAACTTCATATTTTAGTACATTTTTTTACTCTTTTGTTAAGGACAAGATGAAGTTCGAGTAATCCACTCGTGCATATTTTTTTGTTTAGGAGTGATCATATTGTGGAATAGAATACATGTATAGGGAAAATCAGTTTAATGGCAAAAAAAAAGGTCAGGAGGAGACAGCAAGTTTTTGTGTTTAATGTAGATATCTAACGAAATTATATCGAATACATCACATCGAGACGGAGGGGAAGGGGAGCTGTGTTTGATATTTTCACAGCACCTTTAATCATTTTATTAAAAATTTCAAATGATTCTTTGTCAATTTCAGTTTGATCTTGGTGATCTGATAAATAGAACTCAAGATATGTGAAACGTCAGATTGGCTTTTTTTTTTGAGATTTTATGAGACGTTAACAATCAAACAGCAAAGTCTACAAAAAAAAGCATAGACATATGTATGTACATACATAAACATTTATATTTATATTATATTAATTTTTAAGTTTTCGACAATAGGAAAAATAACAGGGCATCAAGAACGGGAAATCGCGATGAAGATGTGTAAACATCCCTTTTTGTCTCTTTAGTCTTTAGTTTGGGAATCCCCATCCAATATTCCCGAAAACCATTAACTTCGAATACATATTGGAAAATTTCAAATGGCAAAATCCGGAACGCAGACAACATCATATGATTTTCTTTAACAAATCCCAATTTATGAGAAAAAATTTTAAAAATCGTTGGAGCGGTTTTTTAAAACAATTAATTTTGTATGTATAAAATTTTCAAAAAACTGTTTAATTTCTAAGTATTTATTAATCCGGAACTAAAAAAAATAATTTTGAAAAAAAAAAATCATTTTCGAAATATTGAAACGAACAAAAATTTTTGAAACAAAACTTTTAAACTCAGTTGTAGTTTTTCAGAAAATCGAAAATAAAAAAAAAATGTTTCTATGGCAGGCGTCATTTATTACCATTTACGGAAATATTTTATTTTTTTTAAAACATATTTATGTTTTTGTCTCCAAGTTGCGCTATTTTATAATTAATAAATTAAAATAATATAAAAATCAATAAATAAATATTTTGTTTTATTTATGGTGTTATTTATAATAACTTTCACAACTTTTTATAATTTTTAATATTATAAAATGTTGTGAAAGTTATTATAAATAACACCATAAATAAAACAAAATATTTATTTATTCATTTTTATATTGTTTTAATTTATTTATTTTTTTTTAATATTTTGAAAATGGTAAAATTTTATTCATGTTGATTTTTTTGTTTTAAATTGTGGGCATGTTTTTAATTTGAGAAAAACGAGATTTTCATAAATTGTTAAAAATGGCAAGAGTACTATAATTTAGGCGCCAAGAAATGATACCGGTTTTTTGTAGAACAGTTCAATACAAGCATTATTTTTTTTTTAATGATTTAGATTTTTTATTAATTTTAAGTCATTTTTTTCTAAAATTGATAAATAGACCCCCTCCCATAGTAAAAAAATGGTTTTTTTGACACCTATACAAAAAACCATTATCAAATTTTGGCACCTAACACTCCCCATAAAAATTGTTCGATAGGTACCATTAAATTAAACTACCGTTGTTTTTGGTCCTAAAAAAATAAAACAAATGTGTCGGGGTAATGCTTAAAAAAACGCTAGGTGGAAAGTTTAAAGAAAATAAACCAACCCATTTAATCTGCCGAACGGACATACATACATACAGACAAATAGACAGAACTTGGAGGCCTAACTTTTCGACTCCTCTATCATCTTAATGTCAAATTTGGTCAAATCTCGAATTCGATTCTTCTTCTATGTGCCGAATGTTTGTTATATTGAACGTAGCCAATATACATAATAAAACCGAATTGTAACGTGATACGACGAAATGTATTGCACGACGTACGCATTACAGGTAAAGTCCTACACGTAAAGATCAACTTTATAACTACATATCATACAACTACCTCCGACATAAATGTTTATTTAGACTTCCAGACTTTTGTATTCGATATCAAGATGCATACAAATTACACACCTTTAAACCATCATACTCATATTTTTGTTAAAAATCCAGTCCCAAAATTTGATGTCGACTATTATTCCAACACACTAGTTTTTAATAGATTTTTTCTGACAGTCTCTTGACAGTTATTCAACTAGCCATTGTCTTAAAAATTAAATGCCCTCTGACGCAGCGAAAAGCCCTGGCTCTTTGGGGCAACACAAACAGTAGGTACCTTAAAAAATTGGCATTTCTTTAATCACTCTCTTATAAATAAATAAGAGTCATTATTATTATCAATTTATGTTAATACATAAGTAATTAAATGAAAATAATTATTATATAATTTTTTTCATAAAATTTAGTTTCATTAATAATCGAAGTATATTTCAAACTTTTTTCGTTTTATTTTAAGAAAAACTGATTTGAAAGTTTCTGTGTATAGAAAAAGAAATTTTTAATGATGTTTTTAATTACATCCATCTCCCTATTCTTTTTTATTAAAATAAAAAAAAAAAAAAAAAAAAACAAACAAAACAAAAAAAAATCTTAATAGAAAAATCTGAAACTAATTTACAAAATTAAACGTCAAAACTTATTTCTATTTATCTCCTTATATATGTAGCTGCCATATTCAGAAACGCACAGAGCTGTCATTGTAAAATTTCATTGTTTTCTCGAGTTCTTTTTTTATTTTTATTTTCTTATTTTCTTATTTTCTTATTTTTTAATTTTAATTTTTTTTTTCTATCTTTCGTGCTGAGCTTTCATTCTATTTTGATAAGTTATTAAAAAAATGCATAAAAGATACACTTCTCTTCCCCTTCTCTCTTCATAGAGATGCAAACACAAATATCCTTTCTGTGGCCCTACATATACATGTAGATTTTTCTATATAGATTTTTTGTATAAAAGATTCTCTCCGGGATATAGAAAAAAATAAGAACAAAGTCAAGAAAATTGTTCAATAAAGTCATCATCTTTTAAATATATTTTTTGTTTTTGTTTTTCTCATCTCCCTAGGATATCTAAGGAAGAAATTGCAACAATAGTTTGTGGATAGTTCAAGAAAACCAATTAAAAAATATATAAAAAGGACTTCTTAGAAAATGAAATTTTAATAAAAAAAAAACAACTAAAATAAGGATTAAAAAAAGTGCTCTATTCGATGATCGTCATTATTCCCAAGAGAAAAATATTATTTTTTTTTTGTTTTCAAAATACAAAGGATATCAGAGTGAGTAAGTACGATTTTCCTGATTAACTTGTCATCCTATAGTGTCCATTCAATAAAAAAAATGATTTGCGCACTTCCAAATGCCATGCACAAAACAGAGGACAATCTGTTGTATATAATTGTGGGTATAGAGCGAGTGCCAGCTTAACCCCCTTTTGATTCCCAATTGGAAAATATCCTTTCGATGGATCCATGAATGGAACACTAAACAAAAATAAAAAAAAAAGATAAAAAAGAATCTTCGTGATGTCTGATGATGAGAATGAACGAAGAACGTCCTCGGGCGCAATTGTATTAACCTTTTTCCTCATTCTCCATTGCTTCTCCTTCCCATCTATGTCTATAGGTAGAACGAGGTATAAATGTATGTCCTTTGACTGGTGTTTTCTATAATTTTTGTTTTAACCTCATTTAATCTTCATGGATTATGTTCTATCGTATCCTTAACAAACAAACAACAAAAAAATAAAAAAAAAATCTCAAGTTGGAAATTATCGTTTTTCTGTATATTGCACCGTTGGGCATTTGTGGGGAATATTGTCCCCGTATACAATTTTGTGTACCTTTTTATACCAATTTCCCGTGTTTCTTTCTGTCATTCTGGTTCTGGTTCTCAATAAAATGAAATGAAAAAAAAAAAAAAAAAAAGAAATATTATTTCTGGATAAACTGACGGGTGACTTTGCGGGTGGATTACATACATATATAGGTATAAGGCCAATCTTTGCTATAAAGGTTGTTTGTATGAGGGTGTTTTGGGAGTAAGTATTATAGCAAGGCTAGGTAAGGTAGTAGGAATTATTTTTTTTTTTTTACCGATAATTTACTTTGGGGTTTTGCTGAGTTAAGGTTGCAGCTTGATTTGTTGATACCATTAAAGCGCTCGCCTCTGGAGCTGTGTGTTTTGTTTTTGGTTGTATAGATAGATATGTATATCTATTTATATAAGACTCTAAAGCAAATGAAATGATAATGTCCTTTACGTGCGATAGCAATGAATGAAACGGATATGCGAGGGTTTAATATAGAATGATAGGGTATTTTGGTAATTCATCGCGATGGGATTTAAACAGATTTATTGAATTTTTTCTTCGTTGTTGTTGTTTATTTAAGATAAATAATGAGTAAAATAATTGCTATCTTTGACTAAATAATGTATTTTTTTAATTTTTGAGAGGCATAGGAATATAATCCTTTTTAATAATTCTTGTGAATCAATTTTATGTAGGTTAAGTAAGTACATATTTTCTTATATTTAAACATAAGAAAATATGATGCTAATAGCAATAAAAAAATATCACAAGTTGACCATTTTTTCAATTACCATAAGAAAATTGGTGGCTTAAAAATTTTGCGTATCTTACAAGAGAATTATTTGAAAAAAAACCTGAAAGCTAATGACTTTTGTAGTTAATTTCATCATGATTCTTGGTCAAAAATCGCAGGTACGGTGAAACTATAGACGCATTTATATAAAGGATTTTTTTTTTAACAGGGACGCTACAAAAGTAGAGCAACAAGGACAGCAAACGACGCCATATTTCTTGCCGCTCTTTTGACATTTCTCTTTAGTAAGGTTTGCCATTTCATGATGAAAAGATATAGGAGCCAACGAGTCGAAATTATTAAAATTTACTACCAAAATTCGGAGTCAGTGGCCTCAACGTTAAGAGCGAATTTTCATCGAAAAATCATCTTCAGCGATGAGGCTCATTTCTGGCTGAATGGCTTCGTCAATAAACAAAATATGCGGTATTGGTCAGGTAGCAATCCACACGTACTCCATGAGTCATCATTGCATCCCGAAAAAATTACGGTTTGGTGTGGTTTATGGGCCGGCGGCGGCGTCATTGGGCCGTACTTCTTCCGTGATGATCAAGACCGGCACGAATATTTTTGGCCCCAATTGGATGATATGGACTTGGAGGACATGTGGTTCCAACAGGACGGCGCCACAAGCCACACAGCGAATGTCACAATCAATTTATTGGAAACCAAGTTTGGAGAACGTGTTATCTCACGAAATGGTCCAGTCGCTTGGCCGCCTCGGTCGTGCGATTTGACGCCGTTAGACTATTGCCTGTGGGGCTACGTCAAGTCTATGGTCTATGCCAACAAGCCAGCGACGATTGATGAACTTCGTACGAATATCGAACGTGAAATTGCAGCAGTATCGGCCGATTTATGCTTGAAAACCGTCGAAAATTGGGTTCAGCGTCTGGACTTCTGCAAGCGTGCCCGTGGTGGCCATGCAAAAGAAATCGAGTTCCATACATAATGGCATCGAACGTACTTTCACAGGAATAAAGAATTTCATTGATATCCAAAACCGTTTTTGTTTTATTAAAAAAAAAAAAACTTTTGTAGCGCTCTTATTGAAAAACCCGATACATATGTATCTCGACGCGGAAAATTAAAAGATCATCAGGGCCCTGTTTCATAGAAATTGACAAGATGTGTCAGGTGACAAATTAACAATAAGCCTGTTCAGGTTTCTCAGGCTCACTGAGTTCTCAGAGATCTCAGCAATCAAGTTAAAAGCATGAAAATGATATTTTTTGGATTCTCTTCCTCAATTATTTTTTGTCCAAGTTGATCATTTTAAAAAAAAGAGATAAACAGTGCTTTTGACTTCTAGCGGAGGAATCTTCTTCAGGTTTCTCCTTTTTCTCAGTGAAGCTGACAGAAGTTTGTTCAGTGAGATGTAAAAAAAACCTAAACTGGCTAAATTGAAAAATTTTAAAACTTTGTAAAATTATCGGAAAATATTCAGCAGTGTCAAGTTCTCGAATCATAAAAAAATGGTCATCACATTGTTAAGATTGTCAAGAATTCTCCGAGAATTTTCATGATTTCTGGCAATTCGTTTATGAGACAAAAAAAATGTATTTGCATATTATTTGTCAGTTTAATAATTTTTTTTTTAATGAAAGTTATGAAGATTATCAGGTTATCAGGATTAAAGAGAGTAAGTCGTTCAAGTAGCTGCCTCGGCTGGTTTCGCAGTAGCGCATTCTGTCACTCCAATTTTCCAAGACCGTGTTAATGGTTTCGGGCTGTAGCTCACGGATTGCTTGGATGATATTAGTTGAATCGTTTCCCAATTGTTGGCATAACATCGGTCCTTCACGGTTTCCAACAAAAACCTTCTCGACAATAACGTGCATGTTTTCCGAGCCTCAGATGTGGAAATTTTGTTTGTTAACGTAGCCGTCGAGATGAAAATGCGCCTCGTCAGAATAGATCAAAATCAAAAAACGCACTGTTTGGGCTACACAACACTCACTTTGGAAATAAGTTTTCAATATTTCCCAAAGTTATTCAAGCGTAAAGCCACTCATTTCATTCCGCAGAGGTATGATACTGACTTTCTGTCAAGATTTTGATCGGGAAACAGCTGTCAGTGTGAAAATAAGAAGAGAGGAACCACTAGATGGCCCACCTGTTATACCTATAAGACATCCTTGATGTTTCCCGTTCACATCACATATATTTTTCGAATTGATTTTTTTTTAATTTCAAGTTAACAATACTTTTGAGAACCTTTTAAAGAATTATGTTTCAAAAGCTTTCAATTGATAACAACATGAACCATTTTTACCAATTTGCTTTGCTCAATTATTCTTGGAAATCTTCAATTGTCTATTATGTAATTTCCTCGGTTTCTTGTTTTCCTTATTGCTCGACCAAACTTTTACCTTTTCTCTCCCTCTCTGTATATATAAATAAATATCTATATATATGTAGTTATATTTGTGCATATTTAACAACCATCAAGTAACTGGCAAAACCATTTGCACTAATTGAAACCCCAAAAAGCATTTGATTCATTAACAGAAATAGTATTGTATACCTAACAGTTGCATATTTACATATGTATGTATATAATATATATACAGTCAATATTGGTTATAGTCATTCTCATTACATACCGTTTCATGTTCTGATGGTTTTACACACCAACCCAATGTTTATAGTTCAACAATTTTCCAATAATTCCTTACCTATCTAATCTATAGATAGATATCCTAGATATATTTACTGCCTTACCTTTATACGAATTGGTGTGTTGTATATACATACGTATTTTGAATACCTTTTGACACATCGGAAATTTGAATGAAGTTAAAAAGGAAATTTCTATACAATCACACCCAATATTGAACATATAATAATATTTTGTGGGGAATATAGTTGTTGTAGTAAAATAAGGTATAGAGATAGTTTTGAGGTATCTAGAATTGTGTGATGTGAGGTGGGGGAAAAATGATATAATTTTCAGAATTCACACCTTTTGCTTTAGACAATATTATAATACAGGGTAGCATAGAATTTCTTTGCAAAAATTCAATTTAGTTGTTATTCTACACGAGTTTACATGAAATTTACACCATTTCGTAGAATAAAGGTTAAGTATATTTAATAGTTTCTCAAATGGTTAAAAATCGATAACTATAGTAAAATCATACTTCTTTTTTTTTGAAATTTCGGAATAAATTTTTACTGCTGGTGTAAAATAAATAAAACGACGTAAAAAAATGTCAACAACATTAGTTCTTTTTGTAAGAACTATCGATCGTATATTCGTGTCTCACAATTTTAATGAAGAGAAAACTTCCTCGTTATTCTACACGATATTCAAATTTATATCAACGTGTAGAAAAGATGTAAATTAAATTTAATAATTTATAAAATGATAAAAATACAAAACTTTTGTAAAAAAGCACATCAAAAGTGACTACGTACTCGTGTGCATTAATTCTAGTCTAGTCGACTTTCTGGTGGCAGTAAGATTCAAAAAAAAATTTAAAAAAGTGGTAAATTCAATTTGTTCGTTATTCTACCCGTGTTTTCTTGACATTTACATCAATGCGTAGAATTGACGTAAATTATATTTTAAAGTTTATGAAATTGCTATGAATACAAACTTGTTTAAAACAACAAAATAAGGGCATTTCATGTAAATTTTCTATTCACGGTGTAAATTTATTGAAACAACGTTTACAAGTTGAGAAAGCTTTCTATTAAGACTACAAATTTCCATAAAAACCTTACTTTGATTATTTTTCTATACGAGTTTTCTTGTCAGGATCAAAGCGTAGAACAGATGTAAATAATTTACATTTAATAATTCCTCAAATGAATAACAATACAAAACTTTATTAAATTTACATAAGAAGATAATTGTTTTGACTGTAAATTTCGGACTCAATTTATGTTGCTGGTGTAAATTAAATGAAGTAAAGTAAAAAAAAGTATATAGTCTCAACAAATTTAGTAAGGGGTTTTAAATTAAAAAATTGATATACATACCTACATATGTATTTCCAATATTTTAAGTAAAAAATGGATTTAGCAATTATTCTACACAATTTTACTTCAAATTACTATCAAGGTGTATAGTAGATGTAAATTTTATTTGAAAATTTATAAAATAGTTAAAAAACTAATAAATTGTTTTAAATTTACTTCAATATAGGATGATTTTGTTTTTAGGTTTATTTTTTTCGGAAAAATACAAATATAAAAATGTAAACAAGTGTCAATTGCAGTTAAAAATAATGAATAATCATCAAATTTCGAATAATTTAATAATGACTGTTTTTAAAATCATTAAATAATATACAAAAAAAGAGATCTTTTCGATTGGAAACTTTTAAAACAGGTGTAAAACAAGAGTGAAAAAAGCAAATGATCAATATTAATTTCTATGATAAATAAATTACTATAGAAGAAGTAAGCAAAAGTTCTTGAATACTTTATAACTCTTAGAAGTAAAAATGTTAAAAAAGTTGTGTGTGACAGGCGTAAAACAATGTAAAATAAACGAAAATTTAAATTTAAAAAATTATAAAAAATCATTCCAAGTACCACATAAAATCCCTTAATTTTAATTCAAATCAAACTTTAAACAAAAATCTGTATGGATGAACCTTGAACATTTTTGACGATATGTAAACAAAAAAAAATAGGATTTTCCATGACACGAATAAAAAAAATATATAAATAAGAAAGAATAAAACATCTTATATTACTATCAGAAGTAAAAAGGTTACAAATTGGCGTAGAACAGGCGTAAAATGAAGTAAATTAAATGAAAATTTCAATTATATTAAATACTCGTTACAAAAAACATACCAGATCCTTCAATTTAAATTCAAATCAAATTTTCGAAAGTGTAAAATAACAAATTATCGCGTAGAATAGATGTAGAATAATTTATAAATATATTTTTCGACAATGATACCACATTCCACTGATCTGTAGCTTTAAACAAAAATCAGTAAGACCCTGTCTTTCAATACACGGACCTTGGAAGTTGATTTTTTTTGTGTTGACAATATTTGTAAACAAATTGTTAGCTACATATTTTCATAACTTTTTTTTGCTCACATAATTTCTTTTTGATCAATTTGCACATTGGCGTGAAGTAATTTTTTTTTTTTTTCGAAAAGACCCATGATTTTAAATATAAAAACAACTTTGCAAATTGAATATCCTGTTAGAAAATTCGAATCCTATGAGAGACGATGTGTGTCTGTGTGTGTGTGTGTGTGTTTATTTTTTTTTTTTTTTTGTTCGTTTGTATCGTTTACATGAGAATTTGTAATGCATATGCACATTGAACATCCCTTGACGCGATTTTTCTTATTTATCTCTTTGGAATGAGAAAAGGCAAAATCAGGCAAACCAGGCACCAGTGCGGTACTCTGTCTCAATCATCCCAGCAGTTCATTGTAAATCTTGAGAATT
This sequence comes from Epistrophe eligans, assembly GCA_951394125.1. NCBI lineage: Eukaryota > Metazoa > Arthropoda > Insecta > Diptera > Syrphidae > Epistrophe > Epistrophe eligans. The sequence continues at coordinate 99,660,079 of OX596028.1, read as the reverse complement.
TACTTCTACTACTATCCTATATGATAGCAGTAGGTACGTCGTACAAGGAATGAATGTGTATATAATAGTGAAAGGAAACCACCTAGGACGGCAGACAGGAAGAATATCAAGGAGAAATAAATTTCAATTCACACGACTACGACGACGACGACGAAGAGGATGTTGGGTTTTGGCCCTTTATTTTGGTGTCGGGTGCGGTGGTGCTGGTGTTTATATATCTACATATCTGTAGGACTTGTGGCCAGAATCAAGAAGGAGTGTGTGCATAGGAACTATATTTTACTTTTCTGTCAAGAAGTGAGTAAGTAAGGACTATGTGTGGGAGGTAGTATATGTATCATCACAACAACAACAACAACAACAACAATGCACACCATTGTATACAAATTCATATGTATGGTATGTATTTATAAATGACTGAGGGCGGTAAAAACTGAGTGCCTTTAAGTGGTGGGAGGTGTTGTTTGGAGTTTTGTATAAGATTTTCACATATAAATTGTTTATTTTATTGCAGATTTTAAGGACGATCTACATACATATATACAAGGAAAGGTAAATGCAAGTATAAATAAGATTCGTGTTAAGATATGTAGGTGTGCCATTTTATTTTGACGATAAAGTATAAATAAAGGAAGGCAGCAGGTAGTTTAGTTACCTATATACTTTTTAATATTGGATGTATGTGTTTTTTTCTTAAGATTTCGTTTTGAAAAATATAACAAATATTTTATCTGTTTTTATAATTTAATGATTTAACGTCTTTTAGTAAGTTTTTAAATAAATATTCAATTTTATCTTTTTAAACTTTGGATTTTATGTCTAAAAAAAAAGTGCTGCACCTGTTTCATGCCATAACGTTTAATAACTAAACAAATTTAATAGTAAGATTCGTAGAATTTTGAAATTTGATGACAACCACGGTTGTCAAATGTTCTCTTAAAAGAGAGAAGGGTATATGAAAAAACATTGTTATGGTTGAAAATCCGAATTAAATGATTGGGTGACATACCTCAACATCGAGAGTCCTTACCAATTTTTTTTGTTCATGGTAGGAGTAAAGAAGAGAAATCAGCTAGAGCTCTGATCACATGATCTAAAAACGATTAATCTATATTTGATCAACAATAGGGGTCCCTGTCAAAACAATATATTAACCTAGACACTGGAAACAGTAAGAACATAGTCAACGTTAAAAATAAGTTTCTAACAACAGTCAAATTCATATCCCTTACTCATATCGTATTGCAATTAATTCCATTATACGTGTAGAGATTCAAGGTTATCATAAAAAGACGATATAAGAGAGCTATCTATTTCTGATTTACGTAGGTAATATGTATAGGGTTTTCCAATAGGGACTTGACAACTTTGAATTTAATTTGTGAACGCACCCTTTCACTAATCATCGAACTGTCATTGTCAATTTATTCAGTAATCTTCATGGAGTCATTCGGAGTCGGTGACCGCAACTTTAAGAACGTTAACTCCAATTTTCGGTCGTAAATGACGAAGTTCATTTTTGGCTCAATTCAATTGGTTCGTCAATAAGCAACAGGATGGTGCCACAAGCCACACAGCACACCTTACAATCGATTTATTGAAGAGTAAATTTGATGAGCATGTTATCTCAAGAAATGGGCCAGTCAATTGGCCGCCTCGCCATTTGAACGAAGTTAAGTTCCATTCATAAATGTTTTGATTGTACTTCAAGCCGATAATATAAAGTTTATGAAGTATCTTAAATGGTTTGCGTTTTATTTAAAAAAAAAGTTGTCAAGTCCTTATTGGAAAACCCTTTATTTAGCTATAGTAGCCGGTGGTGTAATGGTTAGTGCGTACGACTAATACTCCGAAGGTCTTTGGGTCCATTCCCGCAGCCTATATACCATTTAAAAAAAAAAAAAACTGAAATGTTTTTCAGGGGCTAATGCCTCTTGCGAGGAATTGACAAAGCCTCCAAGAGTAACTCTTATCATGAAGAAGTACTTTTCACTTTAGCCGTTCGGATTCGGCGGAAAATTGTAGCCCCACCCCCCACCATACCTGCTAGTAACGGGCATGCAGGAATTGTTGAGAGTTGTAAGTTACTATAGAACCCCTATTCTGCTATTCGATCCGATCAAATTTTTGGGTTCACGTGAATTGTTCATTTGATTTTTCACAAATAATTCTTTAAACTCTTCAATGTATCGAGTTGAAAGCTCTATCAACAATTATTTTTGAAGTTCTTGAGAGAATTTAATTGTTAAAATTTTATTTTTATCGCAATTTATATGCTTTTTGGAACATTCGTTTGCCTCCGACGCACGCGACGGATAGCAAAATACGAAAATGCAGGTGAACGATTCTACATGACTTGTTGCGCCACTCAATAAATTTTTTTATTTTTTAATATTTAAGTGATTTTATAAAAATATTAAAAATTTAAGTAAAAATTACAAAAACCGAAATGTGCAACCAGGAAGAGCCTAAAGCCAAAGTCGGGGGGCCAATCTGATATGATCAGACTCGCTAATTTCTTTATTTTAATTGAATAAAAAACCATTTTATTTGATATCTCGAATTGAACTTTTTATTGGCAGGGTTTAGAAGTAGGTAATCATGTGAAAACCTTCTACCCAATGCAAGTTTGTGTTTAGGTCATAAAGAACATCATAGGGCTATATATGTATATGTATAATGTGTTTCATTTTGTTTCTCTCAATTTTCTGCATATGTAGGTACTGAGCCAATTCAATTTTCTTACATGGAAATCCTTTAAAACTAATGAAATCCTTAATGAAATAAAATATTCCTTCAAAAATACAAAAAAAAAAAAACTGATGATATTTCACATCTTTCAAGGTAAATTATTCACTTTTTCTTTTTGTGTCCGCAAAATAATATACATACATATTAACATTCAGCGCCAGCAAAAAAAAAATCTCCTTTTTCATAAATTGCAAAATTTTAAACGCTCACAAAAATAACCCTTTCTCTTCCTACTTCTTCTTCTTTTCGAGCAGTTTTTGCATTTTATAAAATATAAATATGCAAAGTACCGTGGGAAAATAGACAGACTCATCTTTTTCCCCACATCCACATCTATATCTGTAACGGTATTATTTCAATTTACCAAAAAAATAGTTAAATAAAAAAAACTCTCTCGCCGCGTTCTCCTATATTTTCGGTGGTTGTGGAGAAAAATGCTTTCACCCATTTATGATGGTAGATATAAGTACTGATGAAAATTTTTGCTAGTAGGTATATGTACTTATATATGTATATGTAGGTAGTTGACAAAGTTAGCTTTATAAATAAATTGAAAAATCGCTTGGATTATCCTTCGTCCTGTGTGTATCATATAATGCTGCTAAAAAACAAACATTTTCTTCTCTATTTCGACAGAAAATGCAAAATACCCCTCTCGAAATTTCTCACACCACAGTGGCCTCACGGTGTTTCCTCTGTAAAATTTCAAACGCGCGGTTATATAACTCTTTAAGTGGTCCTGAAGCAGGAGTTTTACGAAAATTTCCATTAAACTTCTTCTTCTCCTACTTCTTCTATTGTACCTATTATGTTAACGCCAAAGTGAATCGTTAAATAATTAAATAGTTGAAAAAGACATTGCAAGGATATCTTTTCCCAGAAGACACGAGATATATATAATCTGGGTATACCTATGTATGTATATCTACTTAATCTTATGTAACAACTTATAAGAGGGATTCATTCACTTACCATCTTTAATAGAATATCGAGGATTCGACATATCGACTTTGGTTTGATTCTTAATCCAATATATCGTTGGTTGTGGATTACCAATTGCCTTGCACTGCATCACAGCCGTATGACCAACTTCAATTACTCGAGTACTAGGTCCTTGAGTAATTACGGGAAATCCTGGGGGTGTCTTGTCGCCTGAAAAAGAAAAACAAAAGACAAAACGAAAATGAAAATGAAACAATATTAAATTATTATAATAATAATTCCAGACTCATAGTCTGAAGAAAAAAAAAATATAAAATAAAAGATGTTTTATAAAGAGCAAAAGAGAGTCCTCTTCGGGGTATATAAGGACCTTTTGTATAATAGTTATCTTTCTTTTTAATTTTTTTTTTGTCCTTAAAGGTCCTTGAAGGAACTTGAAAATGTGATAATTTCGCATAAGGAAGTGTATTATCCTTTCATTAGTTGTAACGAGAGACACACTCGACTAGATGATAACAATGAGATACAAAAAGGACCATAAGAAGATGTCGTCATATAGAGAGAGAGAGAGAAAAAAAAAGAACAAGAAAAAATAAAACTGCACCGTTAATGGGACACTTTTCATTGGAAACAAAAAAAAAATCACTGCAAGCACACCATATATATAGAATGGTGTTCACGAAGAGCAAGGATACCTACAAGAAAAAAAAAAAACAATCAGTCGAGGGAAAACAAAGGACCACTTGAAGCACGAATATCCTCGAGGAGGATATTCACTTGACTCGTTCTCTTAATATAAAAGAAAATGAGGAGGGAGAAATAGATAGATGGAGGCTATCACACATTGCGCCGCCGTAAAGGACGAATGATAAATCAGGAAGTTTTTCGTTTTTTTTTTTTTTTTCGTCGTTTCCGTTTTTTTTTTTGCCAGAACTTTTTTTGGGGGGCAATGGGAGGTGCTGGTAGAACTCTATACTGTGTCGATGGCTCTTTTGGGGTTATTGTTGTCACTTAAAAGGCCAATTTCCCCCTTATACTCGCTCCACACGGAAAGTGTATATCATCAAATGGGGATTTACAACTGTGTTTATTTGACTGGACACAAAAGGAGGAGGGATGGATAGAACTCTTCCTATATACTGATGGCGATGGGGATATAGCGTCACATTTGAAAATTGGGTCTGAAGTGGCGTGGATTTCTGGTAATTGGGTGGTAATTTGTTAGGGATGACATATTTTTTTTTTTTTTTTTGCTGATGTTATACGAAATTTCTTTAGAATGAAAGAGTGGTCTATTGGGACTATTATATTGTGGATAGGCACTTTTTGGGTATTTTTTTTTTTTTAGTTGAAGAGCTAAGGGAATATGAATGACATTGTACTTATGTAAGGAATGAGGAATTAACAAAAAAAAAAAAACTAAATAAATGGTCGAGGACAAATGACAATAGAAAGCGACAGAACTGCCTTTAAACAACAGGATGTGAAAGGAATATACAAAACGCTGTCAAGGGAATCATCAGTTATAGGAAGTAGGTAATGTAGGTAGAGTGCTCAAGAACAATTTTTGGAATATCCGGTTAGAAGTGTTGGGCCAATTTTTTTTTTTTTTTTTATTTACAGTTACCTCGCGACTTTGTGAACAATTAAAAACCAAGCGAGATTGTTTATAAGTTTGGGATTTTGGAAATAAAAAATTAATTAAAACAAAACTCCCAGTATAAACATTGGTTATCGGATACTTTTCTATGTTTGAGCTTCGGTGGGAACTGATACCTTCGATATAATAAAAATAAAGTATATTAGGGTTTTTAATAAGAATAAGCCCGTACCTATTGCGCTTCCTTCCACAGAAACTAAATTCGTGACAGAAGGGTTTGTGTGAGAGATAGTAAATTTTATAAATTCTAAAAACTTGCCCAACACCATAAATATGATTTTTTACATGTTTGTCGTATTTTTTTCAATTTGAAAATAATCTATTTATTTTATAATTGAAAAATATAAAATTAAATAAAAACTTACAGTAGTATTTATTAGATTTTTGTCTACTTAGACACTGTCTAACTATTTTCAAATTGGTAAAAATATGGTTTTTTTAATCAATCTTTTCTTATGTCTAAGTAAAGGCAGCTAGAACAACAATTTAAGTTGTTCCAAAGTTGGACAGTTGTCTAAAGTTAGACAATGTTTATAAATAAGACCATAAATTTTTAAGTACAATTCTCACTTCGTACCAAATAAGTGTAAGTTTTAGCAAAATCATCAGTAGTCTCGTGCGCTTCGTTAGAAGCTCTAACTGGTTCAACGAGTAGGAAGAGTCCAGCTTCTCTGGTGACAGCCACGTATGCCTTACCTAACCTAAGCTCAATCGGTTGGTTAGTTTTTGAGTGCAAATTTTTATATTTTGGTTGCTTGCGCCACCTATCGGAAAACTTTAAAACTTTAGATTTCAGTAAAATTCTCATGGTTCATACTAAATAAGTGTCAGTTTCACCTCAATCGGACAATTTTTGATATTTTAGTGTTTAACGCCATCTATCGGAAACTTTTGATTTAGATACACTTTTCACGTTATAACAACTAAATTGTGTGAGTTTTAGCTCAATCCAATGGGTAGTGTTCGAGTTTTATCAAATTTCCAAATAGTAGCACACAGCGCCATCTACTTTAAAACTTTTAATTGAAGTCCAATTCTCGTGCATAATGAAAGTTGCAGCTCAATCGGGTTGTTAGTTTATGATTTTTAACTAAATCTATCTATTTTTAGCGCCATCTAGGTATCAGACAAATTTAAATTCATTGATTTATGCAAACTTCTTAATTCATAAGCCATAAGTTTAAGCCCAATTGGATGATTTTATATTTTGATACTCGAGCTAATTTTAATATTTTTGTGTTAGGCGCCATCTATATAGAAAAATTTTGAAACTTTTTATTCAATTGAAATTTAAATCATATCTTCATACACACTTTCACTCAAATTTTATCTCTTCCCTAAAAAAATTTCTTTCACCTTTGAATCAACACTTAAACAAAATGGAAAAAGCCAAGACATTTATATCTTTTATGAGACTTACACAACATCTGTTCGACACATCCAAAGTGTTTACCTGATTTTTGACAAAAGTAAAAAAATAATAAAAAAAAAATCCTTATTTCAATAACCTCGCGTTGAAAGTGATATTATATGTTAATTTTCTATTTTACTCACATGTATAGGTGAATATATGGTAGATGTCTATACATCATCATTTTTTTTGTATTTCCTTCTCAAACCAACCTATCTGAAGTTGGCATCGGTATAAAAGACCACAGCGTTCCACTAAAAACCGCATGCAGGTTTTTTTCTATATTTTGCGTTTTTCGATACAAAAACCCAACAAATTGGCTTTTTTCATGTCATAGAGTGAAAGCGAGAGAAATAGAGAGAGAATCGCGGTGTAGGTTTAGGTAAAGTGAGTCCTGCCATAAACGCAACGCGAAAGTACCTACATGTAATGTAATGTAAAATATTTTCTAACTTTGTTACCCACTCATAGAAATGTATACACAACCGACTGCCGTCACCATCATCAGCAGTACCACCCACATTTTCACATTTTCACGAAAGTCGTCTCATTTTGACAGGAAATTTTCATTCTTCTTTCATATACATACATATATGCCAGGGAAACAGAATTGAAGAAGGTAGATATAGCATAGCTAAGCTATAGTGAAAAGGGTAAAATAGGTTTTTGTGAGCACACACACAGCACGTCTGCTGACGGTGATGATGGCTCTGAGGATATCCTAGTGTGTGACCCATTTTCACTTAGTCCTGTTTTGCCCCCAAACTATAAAGGTACTATACATATTCCTACTATTGGCGAAGCTAGCAGTCCATTTAACTGACATTAGTTTGCGTGGGTACCGAGGGTTTTCGTTCACTTATAGACACCCCGTCGCCGCCGCCGTGATGTTGAGAAGTGTGGGGGAGGGGGCTAGTTCAAAGCTGGCTTGAGGGTTTTTGTAATTTTTTTTTTTTTGTTTATTTTCGTTCGCATATTGTTTGCCTCCCTTTAAGCGGAATGTAATACACTTCCGTTTTACCCTTACAAATTTGTACTGGGTGTGGCAAAACGATGAATTAAATGCAGGAAAGACTTAGTACTGCAAAAAATTTTGTTTAACGAAATAAAGTCAGTTGGTGGTGGCAGCGAGCGGTGTATGATGGTAGTGGGTCTCCTTCATATACTCTATGATGGTTTTTGGGATTTAAGTGCACAAAGTGTTTTGGGCTTAAAAAGTTGAGTAAAGGGTGTGTGTATATACTGTGTTTAGGCCAAAGAGTGTGTTTTTAGAGTTTGTAAGTAATTTACGCCCCAGACATGTACGGTAGGTATACCTTTTAGACAAAAAAAAAAGATAGGCCGATGCGTGCCTACAGCTATGCGAAGTTGAGTAATTTATCCTGGCTATATTGGTATTTGTTAAACTGTCAAACTGGATAAAGTTTGTTGACTTTAGAGCTGTCTCTCTTGTCAAATGCAAAGATTGGCAGGTCGAAAAGGAAATTGTGATGGATAGTAGGTCGGTATATAGTACTCGTAGTATATTGGAGTGATTAGCAAAGGTTTCGATAGTTTAAACAAAAGAAAATTAATTGATTTATCTTGAAATTCTATCCAAGAATAACAGGGAAAAAAGCTGCAATGATCAGTGAAACCATATTTTCCAAAAAGGTTTTCCGATCATAATTTTAAAAATATAAAAAATATATTTTTAAAACTATGATCGGATAGTAAAGAATTAGAAACTTCGTGAACAGCTAAGATTACAATCTTTTTAAGATGGTGCTTACGTTCGAACCTTACACTAAATAACGTTTTCTTTTTTTAACGGGATCATTAGCTAACTATAGATAAAATTGCGAACTCCAAGTTGGTTAAGATGCCCTTTCTTAGGTTTTCCTCTTCTAAAAAAAATCTTACAACTAGGGTAAACAAGGGTAAATGTGCACAGAAGTTCAAAGCATTTAAATATACCTGCAGCAATTTTGTTTCTATTAAATATAAAAAAGTCTGACGTATTCTTACCTAAGGTCGGGAAATTGTGAATTTTTTGTATAACTTAAGTTATAAACAATGTCTAAAAGGAAAATTATAATTTGCCATAAATCATTCCTCAATGAATTCACTTTTTCAAACATGGGTTTCTACTTTCTAGATACTTCTCACGGGTGACGCCAGTCAGTCAATAATGTTGTCTTAAAATGCGTTGTATCTACATATATGTTTCTTTTTTTTAACTATTGGTGTCAAAGCGTCGACATGTTAAACTATGATGATCACACGACTAGAACACATCCGAACTCGTTGAGCGTTGACGCAGAATTGACAAGAGCAAAAATCAATCATTATTTTTGCGTCAATGATCACACGACGCGACGTTAAAATGTTAAATCAATGTGAATTTTCCTTGGTTAATATTTGGACTGTCAATTTGATAAAATGTCAAATTCTGTTAAATGATATCTACGATTTTGAAAGATTATAAAATCCCATAAGAAATCAGAAATGTTTTGCTATGGAAAATGGCGTTCTTAGGGGTGTTGACGGATGACATTTGGATATTCACTTTATTTAAGTACGTCAAAATATAGTATATTGCCCATCTGTAAAGCTACAAACTGTCAAATTCCATTGAAGGATGGCTAAGATGTCGATGTATTAAAAAACCTCTACTGAATTAGAATTTTTTAAAAATTGAGATGAAGGTCAACGCAAGCTACATTAATGCGGTAAAAAAATTCAAGTGTATCAACGTTGAGATGCAGTCAACACGCTGACGAGAAGTTTGTTAATGTGTCCTACCTGCGTTGACTGCAGGATTAGTGAACGGTCACAAAAAAAAAAAATCAACGCGCATTGACCCTTAAATTTGTGTCAAGGTGAGTGACAACGCAGCTATCAACGCAACTGTCAGCGTAGCAGTCAACGCATTGATAGTATTCTGCGTTGACGTGGTAAAACGATTTTACAACTTTGGGACAGAATTTGACGTAATGTCAGAGAGTTAAAACGTTGACCACTTGCGTTGACCACTTGCGTTGACTCCCTAATCGTAGCTTAACCCTAATTCTGCTATTAAAATCGCCATATTGTACGCATTATTTGTCATACACCAAAACTTTTTAAATAAGCACACAAAAAGCAGATATGGTGACAAATTGTGAGTCGCTTAAATTCAGAATAAAAAGAATTATACATATATCAAAAGCTTAAAAATATGCTTTTTAAAATTCCTTTTCTATTTTTTGTTCTATTTTTATCCAAAAAATCGCATATCTTTCTCTTCAAATTATTTCCGATTCCTTCAGATGGTTTTAACTGAATATTGCATTTGTTTCATTTATAAACCGCACTGATTAAAGACATCCAAAATGTTCTATTAAGCTTAAAGCCTTCGATTGAGCTCCTTTCTCTTTCACTCCCTCCTTCCCCCTCATACCATAATAATAGTGATTTCAACTATCAATCAACAATAGCCAAAACGTGCAATAGCATTTAAAGTGTTCCATAAGTACATATAAGCAACTGTTTCCCAGAAATGGCTTTGGTTATAAATTTTGCCCATCTGTACCCTGATGGTGTTTTTCAAAAATTCAAATCACCTCAATAAATCCTTCCGGTATATCCACACTCGCATAAACTCCTTTACTTATATTTAACTTCAATTCCACTTCACTCCCAATTCCCTTCCTCAAGGGTTCACCATGATTATATGATCACATCTCCATTATGAAAAATTTACCATTTCTCAACATGTCGGCAAGTTGCCGTTATGTGCTGTTCTCCTGCCGCGCTATACTAGCCGCCCGCCCGCCCGGTCGCCTACACCATTGGTTCTTCTTATGTATGTACGTTATTAGGTTCTACATATCGGCTCCTATAACAGAGTAGGAGCGCGTGAGTCTGGAAAATAGCTTTCAACATATGTAATATATCCAGCTATATAAGACATCGCAGCTAAGCTCATCGAGGACATATATACAAGATACATCACAAATCGACATCATGGCTGCCGACAACGACAATGACGATGACGACGAGAATATGAATAGGCTCCAGGAACGGATTCCATATGGATCGAAAGACTCATTAAAAAGAAAAATTGGTATATGAACTACAGCTTGAGATTGTTTTTGAAAATTAGGGGTAAATTTTTTTTTTTTAGGTTTAAGAAGAGATGTGTTTTTTTCTTATGCTCGATTGATTTTTTGAAATACATACTCAAACTTTTCACCCATGGAATCCAACCAAAAATGCCACTGCACTTAATGGAACTTAAAGAGGAAATTTTTCACGAAACTGCAAAAATTAAGATAATTTACCAAAAATTGATTTGTGGATGATTTTTTTTTTCTGAATGAACGAAAGGGAAGCTTTTATAATAAGTACATCCATTCAAAAAATTTTGGTGATTGTTTTAGACTTCCAATTAACACATCTAGTTCAACAGCAGGCATTTCCTTTACTTCATGTGATCTGTGTTCGACTCACGATTGACAAATGACAAACATTTTAGTAATCCTTGAGATTTCTAGAATTAATTGAAAATGACATTCATCTTGAAATGTATAAGTATCCGAAGTAAGTGGTAAATGCCTTGGTCAATCTCAGAACATCATAAAATAATTTGTTTTCAAATATTTAAAATAACAAAAAAATTTGACTCTTTAGCATTCACAATATTTCTATTTTTTCTGGAAAATTTCTATAATCTTGCGAAATTTAGAAAAAATCTTGGCGGTAGCTCACCCAAGTGTTGTTGTTTCATTCAAACCTTCAATATTAATACGATGGTTAGAAAGCTGGCAGCCTAACTGCAAGTGCGTTATCAAACAAAAATCCTTATAAAAAAATAAAATTTTTGTTTAGTTAGCAATATTTTTTTTTTAACTTTAAATCAATTTCTATTTACTCAAATCACGTCAGCACTTCTTACGAGCTGATGCAATTTTACTTCAATATTTAAATTAACGAATTTACATAGGGACCTACCTCAAAACCATTATCGATTTCCATGAAACAAAAGAAATTAAGCCCACTGTGGCTTTGGTTACTGCGTCTGAATTACATGCTGCTGACAGGATCGAATCCCAGTCTATACCTTTTTCAGGGGCACTGACTCTAACGAGAAAGTGACAAATTTTCTAATAGTATCACTTGCCATTATTAATGTCTCTCATTTAAGCTGTTTGGGTTCACAGCAGAAAATGGTAGGTCCCCTTCATTTGTTATATTTACAGATTAGGATGAAAATTTAAAAAAGCTTAAGGCCCACTCAGAAGTTAAGTCCTAAAACTTTTTATAAAAATTCCACCACATCTTGTATATTGTAGGTAAGTTGAGGCGGGCTTTCTGCAAACAAAAAAGACTACAACCCTTACTCAAGGCCTATGAGTTATGACTAGAAAATGAGAACGAAATGTATAATTCCAAAAAAAAATCAAAATCATGTCTTTCTATTTTCAAAATCGTTTAGAAAAATAATAAAACGTCATTATGAGGTCATTTCGTTATAAATTTCCAAACTCGATTCCAAATCATCCAATACAAATTCAAATTTCGAAATAACGCAATTTTCTGTCTTAAAAAGAAGATGCCTACAACTTAAAAAAAAAATCTATAATTTTCCTTTTTATAGACAAAATTTCAGAAAAATGGTTATTGAGGAATCTTTTTGTTTTATTTTCGATTTAAAAAAAAAAACGATTAATTTTATTGTTTTGTTTGTTTTGTTTTCGTTTCTTAGCAAAAGTTTTATTTTTTTTTTTTTTGGAAAATTTTATTATTCGAACTCATTTGATTTTTATTAAACTTGGCACCCAGGAGTTTTTTTTAACATTATCTAACAGATTTTAAACAAAAAATTATTCTGTGTATAAAATTTTTTAAAGAAACCCTTATTTTTCCGAAAACGACTTGTATACGATTTTGATTAAAATTTTTATGTAAATATCTCTACGATCTACCATATTATTTGAACACATTTACACTAATCCATTTTATTAATGGTGTTTCCCATTGCACCATTTTTTTAGTTTTTGACTATCTCATTATCTGTGAACTGATTTTAATTAAATTTTACTTAAGAGCTTCTAATAAGCTTACCTAAATAATAATCTTCTTATACATATATATAAATTTAAGTTTAGTTTTGTGTACGTTCGTTAACCAGCCAAACCGGTTGACCGATTTTCTTAACTTTTTTTTTTAATTAAAGAGGAATAAGGGTAGAAGGTTTAGGACAGAAAAAAAAAAATAATAAAAAAAAATAAAGAAAATCTGTTAAAAAAAGAAATGAAATTTCAATTGCTCATTGGGGTCTCAGGTCCTGTCACCGGCAACATTTTTTTTTTAATTTTTAATAATTTTCTCTTTTTTTTCATCACATTCGCTGCAAAACAAATAAAAAAAAAACAATTTTTTTAACGCCCTGCGAAGTGGGCGGGGGTTTTGTTAGTGCATAATATAATTTTCAAAAAAAAAAAAAATAAATAATTTTATATTTATATTAAAATGTTTTTTGAAAATTCGATAATATGCATAGACGATTTGTTTTTCAAATTCAATTTTTTAATTGCTCATTAATAAATAATAAAAAATATTCATTGATAATTTCTATCCGTTATTATTCTGTTAAAGGCTTGTACGCAGATCAGACTAAATTTAAGCTCCCACTCTCTCTGTCTCTAAACATCAACTAATTCTGTGAATAACTGAAGCTGGTGCGGGGGTTCAAAAGCTCCCTGGTACTCCCCCATACATATTTCAAGCAACAAAGCAGTCAGGGGATCAGTTTCTGTCAGCAGTGTCATGCGACGAATTCGGAGAAGTTAAGTCGTTGGGTGTACTTTAAACTATAAATCAGCAAGCCGTGAATACTTCAGGGACAGTCCAGAGTTTTGATTCGGGTGATTGGGTGCCACTATACTACATGACACGAGTAGACAAGATTCGAGCAATTCTCGACTATGGCCAGCCACTTCCAATTGATTGAACAAACTCACGAAGCACATTCGGGTGTAAATCAAAAGGATGAACCCGAAATACATTTAGAGTATATTTCATATAAAACAGCTGTACTCGGAGAAGAAATCTTATAATATTTTTTTTTTTTTTTATTATTTCAAGTGAACTTAATCAATTACGAGTAAATTAAGTGTTTTTTTTTTTTGAGTTAAATCATTTCTTCCTAAAATTCCTTCATTTCAAATTTTATTTTCACAAACGAAAGTTCACATAAAATTCAAGACACAGTGAGAAACAAAAATATGATTTTTTAGCTGGGAATTTCAAGTCAATCGGCTAAAATAATTGGCTATACATTTTGGAGAAAATTTTGTATGGAATCTAAAACTGAGATCGATCTGCGTAGGTACTAAGTTAAAAATTCATAATTCTGACAGAAAATTGAATATTGTTGAAGATTGAACAATTCATGCGGCGAGATGGGTATAAACATTTTAAAAGAATTAAATCATTCATCAAATCAAAGTACTGAATTGACTTTTAAAATTAAATCAGATTTCAAGGTATGAAATTCCCAATCTCAAAACCACTCGCAATGCTTCAGCGCGTCATGGAAAAAGGAAACTTGCGAAGGGATCAAGTAAGCCGCTGGTCATTATTTGAAAGAAATGACATTTTAAAAAAATGGTTCTTTTGCATGGTACCAAATACAAGATTTCCCGATAATTTTTTTTTTTTATTTTAGAAAAATTAACCTCTAAATGAACAAACCACTATAAACTAAGAGCTCAAAGAATTTAGTACTAATAAACGAACCACAGTCATTATAGATCGTTAATTTTGTATTGAGTATTTCAAGAACCTTTTTAGCTAAAAACTGTCAAGTAATAAACTTAAGTATTTTAAATAGAAAACCTAAATTACTTTACCCACCCATAGATATGTACCATCTGTAGTACTCATTACATCCGAAAGAATAGCAACTCTATATACGGATAAGAGAATTAAAAATAGCAATCGAACTAAAAAAAAAATAATATCATTTTAAAAGAGTCCCAGTCTCAGCTATATAACGAGGCCCTTTATTATGATCTTTTAAACCAATAAGTTGAAATTCAACCCTGATGTTTTTCTCGAACAGAAGCAGTTTACTCGTATAGGATGCTAAAAATCGACAGACCGACAAGAGTATAAAAAGGTTTTATCCTATTAACTTCTTTACGCATTTAAATGTCGTCCGCTTTATATCTTTCTCGTATATATATATGTATGTATTCCAAAAACGCAGATGTGTCTCTAGCATTCTTAGTTAGAGAGTTGGAGTATGTCAGAGGATCGATTTAAGGACATATCTATAATGATACAAACATACAAAAATGTGTGTATATGTTGGTTTGCAACGTTGTATGCCAAAAACTTAACCATCCGGACAAGGCTAATGGTACTATTTACCTTGTATACAGATATTATTCTGGTCTTCTTTAGTCGCTGCTGCTTGGATTTTGTTGTTGACTCTACGTGATGCTGAACGCGTTTGCTTTAGTTCTCCTCTCAATATATATCCTTGGTTCAGTCCAGCATCGTCCTCTTTTGTTGTTAAGGTTTATACTCATGCTCACATCTCTATAACTACATAGGTATATCTGTGTATATATAGTGTGTTGGATTCGCTTAATGGGACTGCACATAATAATAATTCCAACATAATATTCTACTTCAAGAGAGAAGTCCAATCTACCTACATGTGTAGGTACATAAATGGAATATATAGGTACCCTACGAGGTGCAGGCGGGGATTCAAGTTGAAAGGGTTTCTCTGCACTGGCTATACCTCTTTTTGAAAGTCTTCTGACCGACCAAAGTTCCAGCTCTCCTTGTACCTATTCCTCTATTCCTATTCTATTATGTTATAGCTTGAATATTAGACATCTAAAAGGATATGGCACAAATCTCTTCTGCATTATTTATTCGAATTTTTAATTAGCAAAGATATAATACGGATCGAAAGAGATGAGATGAGATGAGATGAGAGTGTAGTTCTTGGAGTAGTTGTTGTTGTTGTAGTAGTTGAATATACTATATGGCTTTGTGTTCATATAGTATATGTCCTTATTTGTTTGTAATCCTGTACGCTTTTACAGCTGCTTAAGATGGGAATCTTGTTTGGTCATTTATGTTGCCAATTTATCAGTGGGTGTGGATATATCTATATGTATGGATGTTGTTTGAGGGAAGGTAACTTTGCAATATTGTGTGCCACTTAAATACCAAACAGTAAATTTGCAAGGATGAAATTGTCGAATTGGTAAGGATTTCTAACCAAACGAACCAACCAATCGACCACCTAGTCAAGCAGTCTGTGTATGTGTGTTTGTGTGTGTATGCCCCAAAGGGATGTTGCGTTTTCAGGGACAATAAGAAATAAGTGTAAGTGGGTAGTTAGTGAAGTGTCTGGCTGTTATTGGAATGTGGTTTTGAATTTTTCTTTTGACGGGAGCTCTTTAACAAAATTCTTTAGATATTTGAAAACAAACAACTTTAATTAATTTTAATCAAAAAATTAAAGGATTACTACAGATAGTGAAATTTTTTTTTTTTTTTTAAATTGTCCTACCTGAAATATTTAAATAGCATTTCACGGGAAATAACTCAATTATCAGATTCTAATAGTTTTGCACCCAAGCCGTAGGGTAGAGGGGGGCTATTTGAACCACGAGGAAAGTTGGACTCAGGCAAATTACTCAGAAACCGAAAATACTACAAGAGCATTATCAAACAAGAACAAAACGTGCTCTGTTATCAGCATGTGCCATACCCGTTTTAGGGACTATAAGGGCTAGTTCGGCCACTTGGACTTGATCCACTTAAGGCAGCATTATTCTTCTGCGGTTAAATATTTTCAATTTTTTAAAATTTCATTTAGAAGCCAGAAGTAAATTTTTTTAAATTTCATTTAGAAGCCAGAAGTCCATTTTTTCTTTAGATACCAGCTCGATAGTTTTACTATGAATAGTGTGATATTTATGAGGCTTCAAGTAAAAAGTAGTACAACTAGCCCTTCTTTATCCTACTCAATAGAAAATTAACAAAGCTCTTAATCCATGTTAAAGTTGTGATAAAATTTGACAAAATGTTTTTTTTATAGATTTTCGAAAAAATTGTGGTACCTAGTAAAAAAAAAAAAAATATTTTGTATAGGTAACAATAACCCGTTGGTCTAAAAGGGACTTGTCGCCTGAAAAGAGGCGTGGCCTAAAATGGTTGACCAAAAGGAAGCATATCCTAAAAAGGTGTGTGATCAAAAACGGGCCTTTCATTGAAGGAATGTGGCCTAAAGAGGCGTGAAAAAGAGTGGGGTCAAAAAGGTCGCATACTAAAAGAGGTTTCGGGGCCCTAAAAAAAGGGTGACCAGATAAGGCTTAGTCTAAAAGCGGGTGCCGTTTAAACTGGATGCGACTTTTGACTAAAAAAGTGTCAAAAAAGCGTGTGGCCAAAAAATACTGACAAACAAAAGCCATAGAAATGGGCGTGATCTTAAAAATGCGATCAAAAAGGCTAGTGCAGTTGCAAACAGGGGCGTGGTAAAAAGAAGAGTGGCCAAAGGGACCAAAAATATCGATCAACAAAAGTGACCTAAAAAAAATACCAAAAAGGTGGATTACAAGGAGTGTTGTATAAAAAAGGGGTGTGGCTAAAAACGCATGACTAAAAAGGGGCATACATTTAAAATAAATTGCAGTTAAAAAAAAGTGACCAAAATAGAGAGTAGTCCAAGAAGAGGAGTGGTCTCAAAAAAGTTTCAAAAAAATGCCAAAAAAGATCGTGTCCTAAAATCTAATGGAAAAAAGTAGAATGGTTTGAAAGGAAGAGTGGACTAAACACTAAGATTGGTCAAAAAAGACGTGACCACAAAGGGAGCCTGACCAACAAAAGTGGTCTAAGGCAGGCGTGTAATGTAAAAGTCCCAAAAGTGTGAACTTTCCTTCACAACTATAATTCGAAAAAGGTATGAAAAAGCAACCAAATTTAAGCACTAGGAAAAAGCTTCCTATTCCCAACTTAACATTCAGACCCTAAAAATTAAATATAAATATGAATCTAAGAGTGAGATATTAATCCATTGAATTTGGATCTCTTTCCTAATTAACTTTCCATACAAAAATATAAAAATAATTATAATAAAATTAAAAATTAAAAACAATTAATTTTTGTATTTATTTATTTTAATTTAGCAAACACTTATTTTTACAAATTTTATATTTTATTATATATATTATATATTTATATATATATATATTTATATAAATTTTATATGATATATTTATGTATAGGTATTTTATAGTTTAAAAATAAAATACAAAAGTTGTGAAAATAAGTGTTGCTAAATTAAAATAAATAAATAAAAAAATTTATTGTTTTTAATTTTATTATAATTATTTTTATATTTTTGATAAAAAACAACTTGGAGACAAAAAGCCCAAAAAATGCATATCCATACAAAAATAAATCATAGATTCTTGTCTTGGCATCAACTTTAAGATTTTATTTTAGATTCCCGAAGTTATTTTTATAGGTACACCGCACTAACTGAATTCTCCACTGTAAGCAGAAAATTCCAATTCCTGGCTGGTGACATGAGTCTTACAACAATTTTCCTTTCCTAAGTCTGCACATAACAATAGACAAAAAAAAAGAAAAGAATTCGTCATCCTTAGAGTAAGAATACTCACACTTATATAGCCTCCATTTAAACTATAAAGGATATGATATATTTATGTATAGGTATAGAGAGAGGGAAAATGCAAGAAACCATATGTGTTCGCATTGTTCGGTCGTATTGGGTCATGATAAATGAGTTTTATTGAAAATCGCTAAAGCGAATTGATGCGGAATACGAAAGCCACCATTTTACATCCCCTTGCGTTTATTTAGGTACATATATATAGCAACTGCATTTACTTCAACCCTGCCTCATTCCTTCCATTGTTTCCCTCTCATCTAAAATAAGGTTGAATAACAGATCGTTTCGGGGTTTTAGTTTATGGGTTTTCGGGTCTGGAAGTTCCATTCTTTTAGTATGGGTGTTTGTGTGTATATGTATATGTATGCATGGGTGTTTGTGTGTATATGTATATAGATGGATGTCAAAGTATAAGTATATGTATGCTTGACTAAATTGTCGTCAACGAAGAATAGTGCATCGTCGTTGTCGTTTTCGTCCTCGTTGCCGTTGTCGTGGCTTGAAGACGGGTATATATATATATATCTGTAGTAGAAGGCTTCATATGTCAAGTGAATATGGCATATAGGGTATATTATAGATGTCAGGGGCTTGGGAAGTGCATTTGTTATAGCAACGACATCTATCTTGTATTTGTTTTTGACATTCTAAAGGAATTTCACAGCATATTCATCGTATATATATAAGTACATACATATGTATATACGTACGCTCGTACGCCACAATGACGATGAATAGGTGAAGAAGTTGGAAGTGATTTATTATTTTCAACTTGAATTCAAGGATTTAGAAAGTGATGGGCGTGTATGCGAGGAGCTTATGGCGAAAGTCCATTTTTTTTTTTAATGTCAAATGAAATTTACAGCAAGTTGGTACTTTTTTTTTTTTTTTTTGGAAAAACTTAATTCGATTGGGATAAATATTTGAAAAAAAAAATAAAATTACTTTGGAAAGGAACACTTAAAGAAAAAGGTGTCGAAATTAAAATTCGATCATCCCACCTCGTTAAAGACTCGAAGGCCCGCCTATACGACAACATATAGCCAGCAGAAAAATATTAGACATGTTACTATACCTTTACCTAAAATTATGACCATGTTTCGTATTCCAAATAAATTGACACGACTTTTTTCTCTCATAAGTAGACCATGATCGATTGGGTTATTACCCATGTAAAAATAGCAGGGCTGCTATCAGGAAGAAACCATAAGTAGATGGCCAGTTCTTTTGCTACAGCAGCAAAAAATAGAAATGTCATTATCGAAAAATTAAAACAAGCATTAATCTCTCATCCACATTGAGCAGATACGATGCGGCTGTTTAAAATAAAATGCACGACTGGGTCGCACGAACTTGCTCTTATGTACTGTGTTTAAAACCACAATACATAAGAGCTTAATAATTTTAAAAACTTTTCACCTGATAAAAGAAATTTATTAATTATTGGACCCTATATTTTATGCAACCTGGCTAAAAATATAGTCTAGTTTAAGGAAGTATTATGTGAGTACATAAATATGAATAATATAGCACTGTGCTGTCTTGCACCTCGCACTTACATACATATGTATGTATGGAATTTACAGTTTAGACTGCAAAAATGTAAAAAAAAATCAGTAAGATCTAAAATAAATTGATAAAAAAAATATCTGAAATTGATTTGACGCAATGTACACCAAGTGATTTCTTACACAAATCTTAATTTAAAAAAAAAAAAATTAAAATCGTTGGAGGTTTTTTTAAAAAATAATTTTTTATATCTAACTATATAAAATTTTGAATATATTTTTAAGAAAAACAAATTGGTATAACAATTTTTGGTATGACAAGTTTTATTAAAAATCATCCACCCGTTTATCGAATGTATCAGATTTAAAAAAAAATAATTTTAAACATCCAAAATTTGATTTTTTGAAAATTTTGATATGCAATATTATTCAAAACTTACTAGGAGCTTTTGCGTAAAAAATTTCATTAAAATTGGTTCAATAGATAATGAGATAGTCGAAAAAAAAAATGGTTCTATGAGAGGAACCATTATTTTTAAACGATAGAAAATTTTGATTCCCAATAATATGGTAGATAGTTCTGATATTAGTTCACATAAAAATTTTAATCAAAATCGTAGGAGCGGTTTTTGAGAAAAATGAGATTTTCAATACTGGTTTTTAAACTTCTGTATGGGAGGTACCGTTATTTTTGGTTATAAGAACAAATTTAATTTAAAATCTGCTACATAATATCATAAAACTGCAGGGTGTTAAGTTTAAAAAAAACTCGACTAAGTCGTTCTCAAAAAAAAAAAAAAATTGAAACTTTTTTTTAAAATAAAAAAAAAAAATAGAAAATTTTGGTACACAATATTTTTAAAATTATTGTCGACATTCTCTATAAAAAAAATGATCAAAATCAGTTGAACGATTTTTGAGAAAATAGAAAATCAAAAAAATGCAAAGGTATCTACCATTTATAACCATTTTTCGGAATTTTTTTTATAATCGTGCCACTTCGGTAACACTGATGAATCTGCGATAAACGATTCAAACGGCACGGCACGACACAGCGGCGGTGGAAATCAATACATTTTTTCCTATGAATATTAAAATTGAAACAGGGCTTTGAAAAAAAACAACAATAAATGCATAGTATGTAGTTCTATAGCTCTGTTCACATCGCAATCGTTTATCGCGGCTCCAAAATTAACATACCCCTTTCAATCGTGTTCAAGAGAAAGTAGGTATTTATTTAGAGAATTTTGATGTAAAAGTGTTTTGATCACGGTCTGTTCGTGATTTAAAGAGGCCAGTACCAGATGTCATAAGAATTACGTAAACCTTCAAAACAGACAATTTTTTACAATTTTGTATGTCTGACAGATTTTTTTTCATACTAAGGCCATAAAACGTCAAATAATTTTAGGTATAGGTAGGTATATTTCTTCTTTTGAATTTCACTATATACCTACCTACTTTAAAGATATAATAGTAATGAAATTGCGACTCACTATCCTCAAATTCAAATCTACTCAAAACATCATAATACATATACATATTTATTATGAGGATTAAGTAGGTATAATTCAAACAAAAATCCACTTCCAAACTTATATTCGCTAGGTAGGTACTTAATTTAGCGAATATATGATACCCTTTAATGTTTTAAAATCTGAGACGAAAGTAAATATGCATGTCCCTAATAATAAGCAAAAAAAAAAAAAAATAACAAACACTTCATTTCCTTCAAGTCATCAAAAATTAAAACCTCATTTTTTTTTTAACTGACAAAATAAAAATATAATAATGCTAAAACTTAATCGAAAAGGACTCTACTCAGAGAGGAAGAGAAAGTAGAGAAGAATATGGCAAAAAGAGAAAACAAAAATGAGAAACACTTCGTTAAAACTACTTCCTCTCCACACTAGTTATACTGCAGTCCTTAAATCCACACTTAAAACACAACGATTAAACCAGTTGGCAAATATTGCGGTAGCATTCCTAAAAAAGTGTATCGTCCTTTCTCGAAATTAACTATATTGATATATATATATCTCCTCACATTAAACAATATACATGTAGAGATATATAAAAATAGAAATACAAGAAAACAAAAAATTATAAAAAAAAACTAAAAACGCCCGAATGATCCCATTCAAAACAATATCCAACCATTTGAAAGAATTTCATATCCTTTTTGTCGTCCTCTTACATAAATATATACTATATAGCCACTCTTCTTTTTCTACAATCCACGTGTATATACACGAGCACTGCATTCGAATCAGGTTCATAGTAAAATTTCATTACTCTCTCCCCCATCAGTTGTACCAGTTATAGTAGTTGGGATTTCCTTCGTCCGCTATATTTGCTTGAATGTGTATGCATCAGTGGCGAGGCGTGAATAATTTCAAACGGTAAGTCGATGTAAAAAATTATTACCTGCAAACGTAAATGCATTCTAAAACATATTAATATGTAGCCAATATTAAATAATATATGGCAGATCTGCTTTCCAAGACAAACTAAGCCAATAAATAATATTTTTCTATAAATAATTATTTATCTGGATTAAAAAATAGAAAATATTGAACATTAAAAGCAACCAACTGAATTTTCATTTTTTAAACGGTAGCAAATTTTATCAGCTCATATAATACCTACAGACTGCTGTTGTTTAACAGCCTTTGCTGTTGTTAAACAACAGCGCAACGATAAGAGATACACACAGAATTCACCAAATAAGTCGAAGAAAAGCGTGTTATTTGTTTGCATAAGAAAAGGGAACAGAGACGAGTCAAACTCAGAAACTCATTAAGTAACTAAGAGAACTGACCTACTCAATTAATCTACCACATCACAGCGCAGCGGTAGAAGATACTCACAAAAATCACCAAATAAGTCGGAAAAAAGCGTGTTATCTTTGTATATAAACTTTATAGTAATCTCATGGAGTCGTTTTTTTTTACGAGACATTTGGACGGTGGCGGCGCTCGTGCTCGCTGATGTTGAAAATAAAATTTGCAACATTTTGGCAGGAAAACGGGCAACATTTTCTTATTTGAGAGTTATCCCTATGGTAGTATAATATCATAAACAAGTTTATATACAAAGACAATAGTTAAAAAAGGTTGCTTTAAAAATCACACAAAAATTGAAAAAAAGAGGAATTTTCATCGGCAAACAGCGAGCTTCAGTGCCGATTTTTAGGAATTCTGAAAATTTGCGTTTACTTAAATGCTTATATCTTTCTACCCAGCTGTCCGAATTTCAATGTGAAGGTATTAATTAAAGGAAAAATAACAGGCGTGTTAGAGCAAAAATAAAATTTTCAAAATCATTCAAAATTTCATACTAAAAACATGAAAATTAATATGGGACAAATAATTTCTTTCAACGAAGATGTTGATAAAAACAAAAAAAAAAAACATTAAAATACTTACAAACACCAATTGGCGAGAGGGAGATAGTATTCTAAAGCCGGTGGCGGCGGCGGCGGCGCGGCGGCGGAGTTTGTGCAATAAAAAAACCACAATCGTGGCAAATTTGCTTCGGGTCGGAAAAAATGCTGTTTTTACATTTGTAGTCGGTATTGTAAAGGTACACTGTGGTTGGTTTGGTTTGCTTATAACTTCGGTTATAATAATCCTATCGGTAACATTAAGGTCTTAAAATGTAGGTAGAATATCGGACTACATTTTTTTTATAAAATCATTGCGCAGTCACATAAAACTATACATGAAAAACCTCATAAAATTGAATATTTAAAAGAAACAAAAAATTAATAAAAAAAATTTTTTAAACCACATGTACTTTAACCCTTTTTAGGAGAGTTTTATGATGTTGGTATGTACATATATGTTGCACATTTTTGTTGGTTGGTTTAGTGGGTAAAAACAGAAAAGGATCGATTTGCTTAGCTTATAGCTCCTGTTCTAATATTCCGATCATTAAGATTTAGGTGTTAAAATAAAGGTAAAATATCAGGATTTATTATCGAGTTAAAAAATAATTGCGATCACATAAAAGTGTATGTGAAAAACGTAGTGATTTGATTGTTTTTTCAATATAAACTAAGAATTTAATGGAAATGATAATAATAAACATACCTATGTAGGTATACATAGCTACATATAGTTTGTACATTTATTGGAAAGGGTTGATATCGTTGGTTTTGTTGGCTTATAATGCCTGTTCTAATACTCGGATCTTTAAGATTAAGGTCTTAAAATGAAGGTTAGATGTCAGGCTAAATTATTAAGTTGGAAAATCATTGCGATCACATAAAGTTGTATGTGAAAAACTTCATAATTTTGATTGTTTTTCAATTTAAACTGAAAATTTAATGAAAATGATATGTAGTTACATAATATGTATGTATGTACATACCTATGTACATTTATAGAAAAGGGTCGATTGGTTTTTTGATTGACTTTCCTATAACTTCGGTTCTAATAATCAGATCTTTAAGATTAAGGTCTCAAAATTAAGGTATAATGTCAAGTTTATTAATTAAATTAAAAATTCATTGTGATTACATACAAGTGTAGGCAAAAAACGTGATTCTTTATATATTTATCGTTATAATAATTTAATTAAAATAAAATTTTAATAAAAAATTGAATACAAAATAAATAATTATACTTAGGTTAGGTAGGTACATTATGCATCAGATCCTCAAGTTTAAGGTTAAGTTTAGGTAAATTATCAGACTAGAGGTAGAATTGTAAGTGATGTGACTAATTTCGGTCGATATTTTGGTTTTTTCAATTATGTGACCCAGTCCATATGGTAGGTTTTAGTGCTAAAAAAAATATCATAAAAGGAGATTTTATTTAAAAATTTGAAAATACGTGTTTTTTTAAATCAGAATTTCAATATGGTAAATTAGGGCAAAAGAAGAGAAAGGTCTAGATTCTATTTTCTAAACGAAAAGTGATAGAGAGTTTTTTTTCTTTTATCGATAGATCATGTAAATACAAGAAAGTCACATATATAAAAGAAAATTCTAGAAAATCTAAAATTCGAGATAAAAACGTTTTAAATTCAAAAAAAAAAAAATTAAAAATGGACGTTGGAGAAAAAAAAATCACATAAAATCAGGGAAATGTTTTCTAGAAATATTTCTGAGAAGCCGATAAAAAATGAAAAGATCCGTGTTTGCAAAATTTTTTATTTAAGCTTTTTTTATGGCTAGGTGAATTTTTGGAAAATTTATATTTTTTAAATCAATTTAAATTTTTCTTGGTTTTTGATTTTTTTTACCTTAATTAATATTTTCATTTAAAAAACAGTAACATAAAGAGAATTTTATTATCATTACGATGGTACTATGTTGTTTTTAAAACTGTTGGCTACTTTTAGATTTGCCGAAATTTTAATAATCGACGTTTTTGAATTACTCATAGCTTTAAAGAATACAATTTTAATAGTCTCAGAGAGGTGTCAACAAATTCTGGGACAGAAACTATGTATAACCAAAATGTGAGTATATGGGTAAATAGGTACAAGTGTCATGATCTTCTTTAGCTCTAATTTACCCTATTTAAATTCCGTATTTTAAAATAAAGTTTCCTTTCACATATTTTTTTAGCACTGAACCCAACCACATATGTAATTGAAAAAAAAAACAAAAATCGACCTTTAAAGCGTGGCAACCCTATGCCTTGACTATATTTCGCCAGGCAACACTTGAGCAATATGTTAGTTAAAACATTATCTAAAAAACTGCATACCACTTAACTCGATGCGGGTAGGTCATCCTATGGCGGGATCTTAGACTATATGGAAGGGGGAGTCTATCTCACCCGGAAATTTAGTTTTACATTTCACAATTTTGAGAAAAATTGATCCAAATATTTTGTTTGCGTTTTTTTTAATCAAAATTTTGAGTTTGAATGCAAACTATTGACACAAATAATATAATTTAGATGTAGGATTGAAGAACAGACTTCTGGCTTTTAAAACCGTTATTGTTTTGCATTTTAAGTATTGTCGTTGTTTTTTAATATTTGTTTTTCCATTTAAGTCGTTTTTTTTCGAAAGTCGCCTTTACCTCCTAAACGGGGCCCCTCCCATAGTAAAAAATGCTTGTATTTGAACCCTTCTATAAAAATCCGTTACCAATTTTTAGCGCCCAAGTTATTGTACTCTCCCCGCATACAGATTTAAGACTTATAACTTGAGTTCTAATGGCTAGATTTTCAAGGTTAAGATCTTAAATAACTGTTGACATTAGCGCCTGCCTCGCGACTGAACATACCCTAAGCAGAGCAACGAAGTTGCGTGAGCGGGACAGGACCCGCAATCGATTTTTGTCTAATAAGCAAATATTTGGTTTAGTTTTTTAATTATTTTTAGTTAGATTTATAAATAACTTGGTCAGATTTTAATGATTAATGTCTTAAAATAAAGATAAATTATTACGTTATACTATAGCCATGAAAGTGTATAGCAACTCAGCAAAATTTTTACACGCAAACAAAAAAATATTAAACGCAAAAATAACAAAATATTTATAAACTTATAATCAATTTTTGTTGTTATTGTTTACGTGTAAAAATTTTACTGAGCTGACTATTCAGTATTCACTTGAAAAAAATAGGGCTTATATACAAATAAACATATACCTACATACATATATACTACACTTTGCCTCTCCTGACATTTGTGATAGCAACACTTCTGTGGCATATTTAAACAAAAATGTATCACTTTTAAAATACCTACATAGTTGAAAAAAAACATCGAAAAGTTTTTTTTTAATAATATCTTACATACCTATCCTCTATATAAAATTACAAAGCACAAAACATACAGATTGCCATTTTTCACTTAAATTAATCAGTCATTTTTATAAATACTATTCTGTTCTATTTTTTTTCTCCTCGAACTCCCATATATTTTGTATATAAACCTACATGTATACTGTATACTGTATAGTGTATAGTCTTCTTATTCTTGCCATTTTGCCTTTTATCTCAACTCTATCAATATTTGAAAAAAGTTGCTCAACATTAAAAGTTGACATTCAATGTTGAGATGATAGAAAATGTTGAGAGTTAGTTAGACATTTGGACACCAATTGGCGCACCAATCGCCGATGCTGATGAGACTACTATAAAGTTTATATACAAAGGTGTTATTCTTTTGCATAAGAGAGCGTGTGTTAAACAGAGTTGAGTCAAAATAAGAAAATCATAAGGAAGAAAAGAGAAAGGAAATAAATTTGTTCTATCTAGCGACAGATTTTATAACCCGACATATTTCGGGTTGCTTTGCTTTGGCTATGCACAGAGTGTGGACAGAATACACATACTAATGATAATGAGATGTGTGTGTTTTCGTGTGTGGCTTTTCAATTGAGTGGTGGAGTGTGCAGGTTGATGTATAGATACATATTAGGTTTATCCCGTGGGCTTTATGTTGCTCGTATTTAGTAAACATTGTTGTATAGCAGAAAATGTAAAAGGTAAGTCGGTAGGAATCGAGTTATTTGGACGCCTCGCCACTGGTATGCATGTTCAGTTCATGCAATGGCATAGAGAAGCATATCGTTTGCTTGGAGGCAAAACACATAGTTCCATGCCGTGATGTTGTCCATCTCAGCAGTTCAGCACTTTAGCAAGAGCATATGCCAAGCGAATGTCAGTCCTCCGCAAGCTTCTCTCTCTTCTTTCTCCATTTTCGATCGTTCGCCACCGTCCGTCCGTCGTCTACTGCAACAGTGCACAAGGATTTGTAGCAAAATGATATAAAAAAAAAAAAATAAGGAATAAGGACGAAAAAGCATATTCCTTACATTTATAGGTTCTAAAGGGTTTACCAGCTAGCTACTACTCTATGTCTATACGGCAGTCCCTCTTTGCGTTGGAGACGTCTTCTCTTACTTAGGTACCTACATATATAGTTACCAAAGTAATCCAGTTCTCATGTATTTTTATGGTTTTATCTGTTATCCTTGCTGCAGGATTCTATCCAACTAATAAAATTTAACAAAAAAAAAAAAAAAAATTGAAAAAATAAGTATACAACGAAAAATACTTGTCGACGGAAGCGAATTTCACAAAATGCGTCTCACTGATTACTAAGCGATGTGCAGCTACCAGTATAGCGACATTCAGCAAGGATGAAGACGGTCGTCAGGACCAAAACAAAAACCATCAAATATACACTCTCAACGCCTGCCTGATGTCTGTCTGTCTATCTGTAGAGTATAGGTTAGGTAGGGTATAGTTATATTGGTAAAGGAAAATAAGTTTGCTTATTCTGAGAGATGAGACGGATTTCCAACTCTATGATATTTTCTTTGCATTGGGTCGACCGAGACGCCGACGACGACGAAGCGACGAACATCATCTACTTCTGAAACAAACTAACAGCCAGACAGGCATTTAGACAATTCCAGAAAGGATGAAACTATAATGAAGAAGGAGAAGAAGAAGATGAGGACGACCCTCACAGAGCTTCACTTAAAGAAGCATTAAAATGAAATGATAACGAAATGAATCCTGTTTTTTTTTGTATATTTGATTATATGTGTTTTCTTCTTGCAATTGTGTATCTACTACTTTGCTAAGTACCATGAAAAACAGGACACCGAAGTGCAGTATATTTGATGAAAACTAATACAATTGCACAAGTAATACACATCATAGAATGTCTATAAGGACGATACGATATCCTTTTTATGTGTCAAATTGAAATCAATTTGGAAGAATGAAATTTTGAATGAAATACAAAATGTAAAGGAAATGAAATAGACACACACAGTACCTCAGTTAGTAGTAGATAGTAAGAAGAAGGCAAACAGGATCTATCTCTATAGACGAGAACTTCCTGTGTTGTTCTTTGGTAGGTAAGGTAGGTATCACTAAATAGAATATTCATCCTGAAAAATTAAACAATCAAGAACTAATGAAAAATAAACTATCTACTTCGGAAATAATTAGTCAATATTATTAATATTCGAGTATTAGTTTGTGAGTAGGACATTCTATACAGTCTTTGCTGCTAAAAAATTTCAAAGCTTTTTCTCGTTATCAATATTTGGTTCAAGATACCTTTACGAAGATTTTGCTGAGTTTCAGTTCAATCTTCATTTAATTTGTATGACAAAAAAGTTTATTTAACAGTTCAATAGCTCAAGAGTGGTAATTTCTCTCCTGTGCTGTCGACGACGACACATCAAGATTATTCTAGCGCCTCAGCACTACCATTTTCTATTTTTTTTTTTTTTTTAATTGCGCTTTTTTTTTTAAATTCGCAAATTTGCTAATTTTACGGATGAAATTTTGTTTGCAAAATTGCAACTTTCAAAAAATTTTTTTATCTTTTTGGTTCTTCGCAGATATCATTTTTTGAGCATTATAGAGCACAACTTTGATTTTTTTGAAAATCGCAATTTTGCAAAAAATTTCATCGTAAAATTTGCAAATTTGCGAATTTTCAAAAAATGTTTACGGCACATACCGGCACAAGTTGAGCACAAAACACAACAACTTTTTTTTTTTTGAGAATCGAAAATGACGGTGCTAACTTCACGCTAAGGCGCTTCGCTACATTTGCGTTCGGTATTAAAATCGAAAATGGCAGTGCTAACTTCACGCTAAAAAAATGGCTAGCCTCTTAAAACCATAAGCTAAGTACGATTTTATTTTAAATACGGTACATCGCAGCTCAACTGTTTTTTTTTTTACAAAAATAAAAAATGGCGTTGCTAACTTCACGCACATCTGCCAAAGAGGTCTCCAGATCAATGAACCTTCAACCAAATTGATCATGTTACCACAGTTGCCAGGGATGATTCCAGTTTTATCATGAATGTCCAAACGATGACGTTTCGAGGGGGCAACATAAACTCGATTTACTGCTTGGAAGTAGCACAATTTAGGGACCATAACGAAAGCTCTCATTCGATGAAGAGTACCAGCGGGAACATGTAACCAAGAACGAGGCCAACGAACCAATGTTCACGTTCTTGTAATCTTATGTAAGAACACAGCTGATGGAAAACAGCTGTTGCAAAAAAACAAAAATCTCAAGCTATCCTAAAAATTCTGGTATACCCACTTATTCTATGAGAAATGTAAACAACAGCTAACTTGCGTTCAGGAACATTTATGGATACTCGAGTATGTTGCAGACAAGAATAAGAGCTGCCCCTAGTTCTACACAAGCTGTCGTATCAGCAATTTTTTTTTTAAGATGGGAAGATAGCTAGAATTGTGCTGAAAATTTAGGATTACAGCGATTATGAACATCGACGCAGCAAACCAACGAATTCTCAAACCTGCCTCTGATTCTTCCTTGTGTGTCCGAACTAAGGTGCAGTCTTCTTGTGTATTTCATCAGGGGTATATTCTAAACCTCGCCGGGCTGGTGCGTCGCTGTACGCAGGGTCCACGTGTCAAATCTCATCTCAGCCGATTTTTTTCAGCTGGTTTTAGAGCCAGTGTTACTGGAAGAAAATTCCTGTCACAAAGTAACCAATCAAATTTTCATCCAATTCTGGAAAAAGTATATGCTTTAGCTTCAAACAGCAGAACCGGAATGATCAAGGTCCGAAATACCGAACTGAGTTTCTACGTTTGATATCTCTTACTGACGTCACTTTGGAAAGAATTAAAGTGGAGCCCAAAAAGTCAAAGGTTCTATTGGTTTATTGGTTTATTTAGTTTTTGAACTATTAAAATGTGTAAAAAAAATTGAAATTTCGAGATGTATAGAAAAATTAAGATAAGTTTGATTTTTTGAAAAATTCTACGACTTCTACAACCCTTTATAAATTAATTTAATTTACAAGCTTAAAGAGAGAGCGAGAGAATTGTAAACGTTATTTTTGTAAACTTAGTGAACAAATAAACGCCCAGTTTTTGTTTATTTCAGTTAGCATCTGAGCATCTTCAAATAATGGTCCGTTAACTTTATACATTAACTGCTGAGGTTAGCTTAAAGACGCTCTGCTATTATTTACTGGTGTGAGAAAATTCAATATCATTTAAAAATTCCGACACAACTTAAAAATCATTCTGATTCAAATTTTTTAAATAAACTGTTAAAATAACTTTATACATTTAAAAATTTATAATTTTTGCAACGAAAGATGTCATTTTGCAACCCTAGCAATCCACTTCCTGGGAGAAAAGCTTTTGACGAACGGATTATTTCGCTAAATTCATGACCAAGGAGATCGTAAGGTATTTATGTACGAATATTTGAATTCTTTGATGGTCAATGTAAATAAAACAAACAAACACATGTCTAGCGTTTTATATAAAAGGTGTCAATGAAAATATAACACTTAAAGGTGGAGACCCGTTTAAAAATTTCCCAAGTCAGCTGTTGGGCAATAAGATGAAAGAAAAACTTGTACTGGGCACTTTGGAAAGAAAAATTCATGAATTTCAGATCTCAGGAGAAGATTTAGCAAACTGTATTAAAAGAAAGGATGTAATTCAAAAAACCAAAACCCCGTCAGAATGTACCAAAATTTACCATCCAAGAGAATCTTCGATTCACATCCCCATGGTTTGACAAGGAAGACCGAAACTCTGGTTTAGATAAATACTCGCGGATCGCGGATGAGTCTATGAGTCTTGGTTTCTTGATAGGAAGCAGCATGCTTGAGATCATATAGAGGTTGGACAACTTCCCTTAAGCAGGCATGGTACCTACACCTTCCAAGGTCGGGAGCGCGATAAGTAAGGTTAATATTACTCTTGAAGATACTTATTGTTTCTGATAAAACAAACAAATCTAACAGGCAGACAAAAACTAGACAAAATGTATGATAAACAAAAAAATAAAAAATTGGTAAAAATGGGGAATTTAGGAGAAATATAAATTTTAATATTTATGATTTGATGTAAATATCATAGGTGACATGAATAAAAAAAATCCATTTTCCTATTATATCCATGAGCAAACATCAAACAAAACTCTCTCTAAGCCATACAAAAAAAAAATCCATTAGATACCATTTTATTTTTTCACAAGACAAAAAAAAATCCAACGAACATCAAAAGAAATCGTTTTAGAGCTTCTTTATCTTATTCAGGGTCTTATAAGAAATTCACAAAAAAAAAAAACCTTCACGTCTTAGAAATTTGATGCTTTACCTAATTCAATTTATTTATTTTTTTTTCAACGCTCATTTATATTTTTTACTTATAGGTAGGCAGGTATGTATATGCAGATCCTAAATGGCTAATTTGTTTGCATTATCCTTTATGAATAAAAAAAATAATAATAATATCTTCTATTTCCCTTTCCGTAAGCTCCTGTTTGTATGATGTACACCAACAAAAAAAAAATAAAATATTAAACCATTTTTCACTATTACACACAACGACGCCGACGGACTCTTGTTCCCTATAGGAGAAATCCAGCCAGCAGCAGAATCAGGATAATTGGCAGAAGTCTCATCAGAAGCGCGTCAGTTAAAAAGAAGAAATAATAATAATTAAGTTGCTTATCTTCCCCGACAGAGGGTGTATAGGTTAAAAATGTGAAACAATGCACAATGGCTCCCTCTTGTGCACTGGCATTATTATCTAGAGGCAGAGGAGATGATGATCACGGTATAAAGAAGAGCGTAATAACAAAAAAAAAATCTTGCCCATTTCTACCCACAGGACTCAGGAGTATTAAAAGGAACAACATATTTCCCGTAGGGCACTTTTCAGTATGGTCCTGCTGTGTATAGCATACATACATATATAAAATAGTCCTGTTTCTGTTTTAACGTAGGTATACTCATCTCATCCGTGTGGCAATTAACCGAAATGGGATTCCATTAAAATTGCCCGCAGTGAGTTTTCGCGAAAAAATTACTATATCTTCTTTCTCAAAGGATATCACATACCGAACCACACACACACAAACACACATGAACACACACACACAAAGAGACGATATGAAACCATCATTTCGTAGAGATAGAGAGCTATAGAAGCTTAATGAAATTATGAACATGTAAAAGTGGCACTTTAAGTCTGAGTGATGATGGTGCTTAGCGTGGTTGAACACACAACATATGCTAGCGTGTGGTCGTGCAAGAACGACACATTAAGAGAGTAGAAAATGGTAGCAGAGCGGAGCCCATCATCACCAATATCAGAGGAAAATCAAGAAGAAGCTGTATAGCTAGAGCAAAAAAAAAAGGACATACTCAAGTGGAAAAAGAAATCCTTTAATAATAATTCATTTGAAGTGTATATACCCACTCACGTGTAAGATCCAAAGTGGAAAATAACACAAGATTCAGGAGTCAGAAACAGGAGGAGCTCAACGGGCTCAGGATGATGACATTGGTGATGATAACACAACTTTAGACTTTTGAGCTGAAGCAAGGCGAAACGAGATATATATATAAAAAGGCTTCTTCAAGATGAGAGAGACCTAATTAAATATTTATCCTTCTCATCTTTGCGGTAATTAATCAGATTTATGATTTTAAAATTGCTTCTTCTTTGGAGTATACGAGTATAGAGTGTGACGAGTATGTGTGTGTTTGTTTGTGATGAGCTGATGATATGATGTCCTCTTGTGCTGGGTTGCTAAGTTGATATTTAACTTCTTTTTTTTTTTTGTTGTTGGTTATTTCTTATATGCGCATCGTAGAGAGAGGATTATTTTATTTTTGTCATAACACGCTGCGAGAGTAATAACGTCTAATTTTAGTATATTTTAATGGAGTTTGGGTGAGATTAATGAGGTTTTTGGAGACGAACAGAAAAAAGGTTTTAAATTTTTAAATATAGATGATGAGAGATGAAAGGCGACTTTTGATAATTGAATTATTAAAGTGAGATGAATGGGAGGATATTAGATGACAACAAAGAACTTTGAAGTTACTCTTTTTTTTTGTTGTTGTTGTTGATAGAACATCCTGAATTTTAATTGAAAGGGGTTTTTGCTCACTTGTGGGAAATTAAATTTAACCCACGAAGGGATTGTATATATGATCTGAAGGCTCATTCATAATATATAACTTAGTGACTTTGTGTGGAAATCAAGTCAGTTATATAATGTAAATAATGAAAATATTGATTTGATTTAAGTGAATTTTAATTTATAAAATAACAGTCCCTAATGTGGCAATTTTCTATAAAATTTCTGAATTAAATTTATATGAGAAAATGTTAAATAAGAATATCTATTCCTTCTTGAATAAATAGGTTAAGTTAATTTGAGATATTTTCCTTAACCAATTTGTTAGTAGTTCAAATATAATTTTTAATAGGTAATTTGAGAGATCAAAGCATTTTCAATTCTTGGTACTTTATAATTACTACTGAAGCTTTATAATTTTATTATATTAGATGCGGTAGATATAGTCACACATTTAATTTTGTATACCGAACTCGAGACACGAGGAATTGATGTTTTCCAGCTAACGGATCACCATTCTTTGAACGTCTTGTCGCATTATTTTAGCGAGAAATGTAAAAAGAAATATATTTGTTTTTAAATTGTTATACAACTTTTAAAATTGTTTAAAATTCAGAGACAGTAGGTATGCCATTTAATATTTTTTCATAAGAACTTTAAAAAAAAATTATTCAAAAATCGTTTCATGCTGATTATTTTATTTATTTCCTTTACTTTATTTATTTTATTTATTCTTATTTTATTATTTATTATTTATGTTATTTATTTATTTTTATATTATTTATTTACAATTATATTATTTTTTTATATTATTTTATTTTATTTTTTTTTATTTTATTATTTAATTATTTTATTTTTTTTTTATTTTATTTTTTTTATTTTATTTTATTTTATTTTATTTTATTTTATTTTATTTTATTTTATTTTATTTTATTTTATTTTATTTTATTTTATTTTATTTTATTTTATTTTATTTTATTCTATTTTATTTTATTTTATTTTATTTTATTTTATTTTATTTTATTATATTTTATTTTATTTTATTATTTTATTTTATTTTATTTTATTTTATATTTTATTTTATTTTATTTTATTTTATTTTATTTTATTTTATTTTATTTTATTTTATTTTATTTTATTTTATTTTATTTTATTTTATTTTATTTTATTTTATTTTATTTTATTTTATTTTATTTTATTTTATTTTATTTTATTTTATTTGATAGGAACTTTGAATTCGAAATGCATGAATCTAACATAATATATTTGTATATAAGTAGCCCACTTGACAAATGAAAACTTCATTATTCATTCATTCACCAATTGCATTTGTTGGTAAGAGTCGTATTATTTTTTTTTTAAATGTCTTAATTGGAGAAACAACATTTAAAAAACTGGTTCCCCTTATTAAACCACAAACAATTTTTATTCCCCAAAAAGTTTTTTTTTTTAATTTGTCTTTATTATATTTTATATAATTTTTTTTAACACGACAATTAAAAGTTAAAAAGCTGAAAACGTCTAAAGCATGCAATCGTTATTAAAATAATTTGAATAAACTAAAAAAAAATGAATTCCTTGAAAAGAATCGTTTTAAATACTCAACTGAATTGCATGGTTTTTATGAGGGGGTTTGGGTGCGATGGAACTATACACATACGGCAAACTGAAATTAAAATTTAAAAAAAAAACACAAATACCTTCTCAGAAGTTGGATAACTTAATAAAATCTTCCAACAGAACCATCGAGCATTTTAGAATGCATCGCATATGAAAATGGTGACCATCTGTCTTGTTTTTTATATTTTTTATATACTAAATGATAGAAATTTTTGAAGTACGAAATATAATTTAATTTATGAAATTAAAAAAAAAACTATGTTTATCTCTACTTTCGACTTTAAAATAATAATAAGAAATAACAGTTTTTGTAACTTTAAAATGAAGTGCTTATAGTGATAGATATTATATTTTTTTTATTTTTTTTTAAATGTTAAAATATTGAGCTAGTAAAAATCTTAAAAACATTTACTTATAAATATTTTATTTTATTTTATCATTAAAATTCATTCGTAATTTATAAAATTGGTACATATAGTGATCCACCGCGTTATTTTTTTTTTTAATTATGTTTATTTTTATTTTTATTTTTTTTTATGTTTATTTATTAAATATTTTTTTACTAGTGCTTTTTTTTAATTATGAGTGGTAACGCCCGTAAGATATTAGTTAGATATTTTTTAAAAGAAAATCATACAAAAAGGTGCTTGTACCTACTGCCCACCTATACCTAATCTGATTTGTCTTTGACATTTGAAAGTATATGGTCACCTTATTCAAAAGAACCCAAATATCCTCATTATGGTCAACAGAGGGGGAGAATCAGGATCATGAATGTTTGTTTCATTATTATTTGCCTCGTGAATAGAAAACAACTTCTTTTGTGCACGCAATTTTTTGTTTGTTTCATACATAAGCGTTTAAAATTCTGTGGCTGTATGGTAAGGTATATATGATGTATGGTGTGCAGACCATCGTTTAAAAAAAAAAAAACCGCCACAACATGAGTGCAAAACCAGCGAACAATGAAAAGGACATTCTTCGAAATGGGGAGCCTATATACATAAGGCCATTTTAAACGTGCAGGGATTATGTTGCATTAAGTAGAGTAAAAGTGACATAAATGTATGTACATGGTGAGGACACCGGAGAATAAATATAAATAGGTTATCTGGAATTTTGTAGATTTTTTTGTTTTGTTTTGTGTCGTGTTTGCCATTTTATTGCCAAAAACGCTATAAAAAAGGCAAACAAAAAATAATGCATGCCTGCATAATGGCCAGTGATCAAAAATAAAGGAATATGATTTAATTTAATTTAATTTTAATTAATTTAATTTTTTCGATCTTAAAAATTAAATTGCCAAAGAAAAAATATTTATAAGATGAAATATTTACAGGAATCCAAATAATATTATTTTGTATGGCTATTTTGTCAACTTACATACATATATTTCCAAAATTTGTTTTTCTATTTTATTACGCCCCCTTGAAACATTCTTCAAAAGAAAAACATACTATTTGATATAGTATTACGTAAGTAAGTAATATAACATATAATATTTTATGTAATACTTCATTAATGAAGATCAAGAAAGAAAAGCTTTTTCCTAACTCAATTCGGAAAATCCTGTAGTAATTATTTTTTAGACAAAGACACCACCTATCGATTTCTTTATTCATTTTATTAATTAGGTGTTAAATAATTTATGTTAGGGGAATTGTTTTTATTTAAAAATATTTATTTATGCAGTGATGTGAGAGCGTAACGCCATCTGCTGGCGATCCAATTTTCGTGTGAGATTTAAACAAAATTTGTTTGTGTTTAATTTTGTATTGATGTCAAAATACCGAAGAAATAAAATGCACGACTAGGTCGCACGAACTTGCTTTTATGCGCGATCACACAGTCGTTTTAAAGTATGGATGGCATTTACACTTTTAACTTGTTAAAAAATGAAATGAGTATAATTAGAAATAAATTAATTAAACAACTTCTGAAACTGTTTTGACACCAACGCAATGTTCACCATCTGATTTCTTACACAAATCTCAATTTATAGGAAAAAGATTTAAAAAATCGTTGAAAACATTTTTTAGAAAAAAACTGGTGCGCCATTTTTAAGAACTTATTAATGCGAAGTTCAAAAAAATTATTTTGAAAAAAAAAAAATGACCAATCATTTTCGAAATATCAAATTTTAAAAAATTAATCTTGAAATTCTTTTTTAAAACCAAAATTTGGTTTTTTGAATATGCCATCTTATCAGAAGCTCATGTGTAAAAAATTTCATTAAAATTGTCTGAACAGATAATGAGATAGTCGAAAACCAAAAAATTAGTTTTATGAGAGATATCATTTTTAGACGACAGATAAAATTTTCTTTTCAAATATATGATAGATC
The DNA here is from genome assembly GCA_951394125.1 of Epistrophe eligans. Taxonomy (NCBI): domain Eukaryota; kingdom Metazoa; phylum Arthropoda; class Insecta; order Diptera; family Syrphidae; genus Epistrophe; species Epistrophe eligans. The sequence continues at coordinate 99,622,276 of OX596028.1, read as the reverse complement.
GTACTGATATTAGCTCACATAAAATTTTTAATCAAAATCGTAAGAGTCGTTTTTGAGAAAGATGAGATTTTCCATACCGGTTTTATAACATTTGTATGGGAGGTATCGTAATTTTTGGCTATAAGAATAATTTCTTTTGAACTGATGGATGCCAAGTTTATAAAAATCGACCAAGTCCTATTATTAAGTTTTCAAAAAAAAAAATTTGAAACTTTTTTTAAAAACCAAAAAAAAAAATAATTTTATTTTGGTATGGAATACTTTTTAAACTTTTTTAAAAATTCAGTTGAACCATTTCTGAGAAAATCTAAAATAAAAAAAAAAGGTTCCATGGGAGGTACCATTTATAACCATTTTTTTCTATATGGTAGCCTTTTTGTAAAATAAATTACTAGATTTTTTTCTTTAAGTTGTGGGCACGTTTTTGAAAAAATAATATTTTCATTTTTTGTTTCTGAAAAAAAAAAAAATATTTTCAAGAAAAAAATTTCCTCAATTACCAAATCAAGCGATGGGATTAGGGGTGAGTTCATAATCGTCAGCCTACCTAAGAACTGCATTATCTGCGTTCATAAAGTCAGATTTTAAATCGAACTAACCTACCCCAACTGCAGTTCCTACTGTTCATAAACGTCAGCTGAATTTTTTGGCTGCAGAAAGAGCGGGAATTTATACAATTAATTTTACAGTCACCAAGAAGGACGAAGCGGCACTGACTTGTAAAGAATGTTTGTTTTGTTTTCCACAATATTTTCAACTCGTCTTCAATAAACTATGGAAATTAAAATTTTAATTTTTTTTTATATTAAAATTACATTGAATGCGGATCTCGACATCCTAAAATGACTACGGAATATATGGCCAGAATACTCTGAAATCACCTTCATGAAGATTGCATTTTTGGTAATATGCGATATTTTTTTAAGCTTAGAAATTGTTTCGTTAAATAATTTTCTTTCTTTTTCGGCAAGCAAATCAAAAATCAAGTTCAACAAAATTTGTTTACATACAAATCGGACTAAGTCAGGCATTTTTGTTTACTGTAGACATTCTGCATTGTGAGTGCGTTCACAAATGCATAAAAAAAGAACTGCGATTGTACTAGCGCAGATTTTCTGCGTTTATGAATACACCCTTACACTCATGTTTGTCATATATGTACATATTCATGATTACAGCATCTATGAATCCACGGGCCATCCGTAATTCTTACAAACATTTTAAGAAGGTTCTCAAGTATCGCCGTATAATGTTGTTTCACAGCAGTCGGAGCTGTATTAACTGCAATGGGGATCGGTTTTACTCAAGAAAGCAAAAGAGAACGAAATATGGGATGTAAACACAATTCTAGGCTAATCATATATGTATGTATAATGAATTTGAAATAAGGCTTCAAATTTGCAGTTTTTTGGAATCCCAAAATTCCAAAAAATTTCTCAGTAACCGTTGAAATAGTAAGTCTTTAAATTTCCAAAAAAAATAAGCTAACATTCTTCAATTGTGAATTTCTTTGTAAATAAAATTTTATTTCAGTGTATTGGGTACATATATTTACCTTCAGATTTTTTTAAAATATATTTTCTATTTATTTATCTACAACTCAAATCTTTAATTACTGATCCTTTATATCAAACAAATGATTGAAGTTTTTTTTTTATCAAAAATATTCATTTTTATGCAAAAGTTTGAAACTTTTAATGTTTTTTTTTTCTTTTAGAAAATCCAATTTTTCTAAAATAAATTTTATGTCCTTGTGCAAATATTACTATCAAATGAAAATCGAGAAAATATTGCTCATATATTTCCCACAACTATGAAGCAATATCATTGCATATGTCAAAAATGTAGAGCATACATATGTACATATGTATATACCACAGCAAGCAAAACAAACTATCAACAACTTTTTTTGATTGTCAATTTTGGTCATTGGTGGTCATAAATCATTTTCCCTTTCCAGCGATATTTTTTTTTTTAATATGTATCAAAACAGAGCTTGAGACCAATAGTTGGATAAAACCTACCTCATACTCGATAACTGGGTATAAGCTTCTTCAAGCAAAAACAATAACAAAAAAAAAAAACAATCCAGAAACAAATCTGGTTTTATGAATAACCATTACTCTTGTTTTTTTTTTGTAGGATATGTACGTATACAAGTTTTCGAAGGGGGTTTGGGCGGTAGCGACAGGCAATCAAATAAATGCCTAAACAAATGGTTAAAAAACCAAAAATGATTTTTCACGAAGGTCATTTATTAAAACAGAGAACTAAGCAAAAAAAAAAAAATAAATTCCAACGTCCTTATATAGAACAAAATTGACATCTTTGGTGTTAGTACCTATACCTACCTACATACTCGTGTATAGGTATAGGCATTCATTTTTGGTGGCCAAAATTCCTGAACGTATGTACAAATGTATTTATATGAAAAATTGCACGACCAGTCAAAGTGAAATTTTTCAAAAAAAAAAAAAAAAAAAACAAAAAAAATATAAAATAAATTTAGCAATACATTTGACTTAAAAAAAAAAACCATCTCTCTTCCACGACAACCCAAGAGGTGACTTGGCTATACCTACAAAGGACTGCTCTAGGGGCAGGAAAGTACAAGTTAAAAACCAAATGTCAAACTCAAATCCCTCAGGCCGATGATGATGAGTTGTGTTTTCTGTTTTTTCTCGTTGGTTTTTTTTTGGTTGGATTTAGCCATTAAGGATGTATATAACAAAAACTATGAGAGAAATAAATGAATTAGTGCAGATGGAAAATCGGCTCATTTCTCACTCCAAAAACCAAAAAAAACAACCAGATATATATATAAAACACGTATAGTTTTTTTTTTGCATCCTATGTCCTTTGAGATAGTAGGAAGGGGATGTTCAAAAAAGGGCTTCGTAGCTTGTTATTTCCAGTTTCAAGGAAAAACGATGTTCATTATATTTGTTGTTGTGTGTTAGTGTAATTGAATTTTGTGGTCTACCTATATATATTTTTGATGAACTCACTTAACTTGTGTACCTTCAACCTTATATAAAAGGGTTGTACAATGTGCACATATATAAGGTGAAAAAGGGTAAGTTTTAATTATTGTGTAAACAGTGATTTATGACACAAGATGAATTTGAAAAGGGTTATAGCTATATTAAGTGAGTTCGAATATAGTTAACTTTGTTAGACAGCTCAATGAAGTTAGTTCAAATTTGTTTAAAATAATTGATGTCCTGGAAAAAAGGATAGTTTTGTTTTGAAGTGTTTTATGCTTTTCTGTGGATAACTATGATGAAAGAGTATAGGAAATCAATTATAGTAAAACCGAGTATAGTAATGTTAAAGAATAATTTGTCTACTTTTGTGATGTTTACCTAGTTAAAAGAAAGGGGGTATGCGGGTACAAATACCCGCTTAAATGAATATGGTATTAATGCCATATTGCTCGCCTATCTACTCGGAAGACTTTTAAGTCTTCTCATCCCAACCCCTACCTCTCGAACTAATGTTTTTTTTCACATTTTCCAAAAACGCTTTATAAAGGTGTTGACCGTTTTTAAAACTATTTTTGACGTCTGTGAAGTTGGCATAACAATTTTCACCTAGCCTAACGGGACGGGCAAAAAAACTGCAAATTCCTGTTAAGGTCCCTTTAGGCTAGGTGAAAATTGTTATGCCAACTTCACAGACGTTTATTTTTAACCTATTGTTTTGTAAACTACAAGATTTCTTTTTTTTTAAATTAAATGATTGATTTGCTAGTTTTTAGGAAGCACTGTAGCTTAAATATGCGTTTTCCCAAGATATTAAAAAAAAGCAGTTATGTCAGTTCGTGAGATGAGGGACGATATATTATCAGAGCAAATTAATATTTTGGGAGAAGCCACAAAGAAAATATCACAAAATATTGAAAATTTATAAAATTGTAATCTAAAGAGTGAAGACCAATAATAAAAGGTCAAAATCAAGAATATAATTTTTTTTTATGACCTTTTAAGATTTCAATTTTATATCACAAAATATATCAAGACATCACCAAAAGTACGGGCCAATAGACGATAAAAGCCTCAGTATTGGGTTAAAATCTGCGTAAAAAGCATCCGACTGAGACGAGAGACTTTTTTTTTCACTGAGAGAGATAGAAAACTATTTTCGTGGTTGAAAGCCATAAATTTGGGCGCCATCTTAGAAAAGGGGTGTTTTCTTTTATATCTTGAAAACCGTAAGTCTCACAAAAAAAATTCAACCACATTTTTGTAAAAAATTAAATTCTTTAGGACTTTGGTTAAAACACTTTTTACCGATAAATGAAAAATAAAAAAGTTATAATTAAAAATAGACAATATTGTTTTTAAGAAAAATGTCATAAAATCAAATCAATAAAAGTTAAGTTTAAATTATATTTTTTTTGTTGAAAAAGTTCGTCTATTTTTAATATTATTTTACAGATATACTAAGAACCCCTCAGCTTTATAAACTTTGACGGGATTTTGCAGCCGTCTTTTGATGATAAAAAAAAATTAGAGTATTTGTAATAAAAGTAGATCCAAGGGAGATTGGGAATTTGAGACATTCTCAATAAGGTCTTAGAATGCCGGGAAGACCTTACAAGTTTCTAGAACTCCCAAAAACAAGCGGATTGCCTTTCGGAGACATTATTAATTCATTCGTCAATCAGGTTCGATTTAACTAGGCTATTTTTTAAACAATGAAAACCCCAACAACAGCAACAACTGCACCTACATATGTATGTATATGAATTAACGTTAGGACTTGATACAGCAGCGTTCGATGAACGCCGATTAAATCCAGAATGCCAGGTGTAGCAGAATTTAGTATACCACCTACTCCTGACTCCATTTAGGTTGGAATGAGTTAAATTGTAAAGAACCGATTCAGGTCAAAGAAAATTCTACCAATCACTTCAAAATATGGTATCTACTAATGCAAACCAGTGCCTTGTAACCCTCGCATCGATAAAATTAGTCGAGAAACGATAAAAATTGAAACAAATCATATGAGATTAGTTTTATTTTTCAAAGATTTTCGACTAATTTTATGACAACAATATAGTCACGTGTATAGTCCGGAGCAAAATGTTACAATTAAAATGGCAATTTAACATTACGCAGGCAGATTTAGTTTAAATTATTTTATTCCTGCGAACCAACCTTTCGAATTCCAGGCAACTCCCCATAATGCGCCATTTAAAAAAACATGTTTACGAAGGGGTTTTCACCTATAGGTTCCTGATAGCATCAGAGAAAAAATGTACTGAAAAATTTTCTTTTGAAAATTAATATTCCTAGAATTTTACCTTTCACATTTTTTTTATTGTAAAATGCAATAGTTCAAATTTTATTAGGAAAAAAGAAAAACCATTTTGTATGGAAAATGTTGTATCTTTTCAGTAACTGTCTTCACTACTTCTTCGAAATTCGAAGTATCAAGCTTGTTCTGGTCAAAAATTGCAGTTATATATGTAACTTATGTGCATTAATAGATTACAATAGAATTGCTGACTTTAACACCACTACGTATCATTTCTTTAAAATATCTCAGGCAAAGGAATTATTTTCAGGCCACATGCAACACTGACTTGATGGGAAAGGCTAGACATGAGACGAGAATAATTTCGTTCTTGTCTTATCTCAATTTTACCCGACGAAACCGAGAGGATAATAATTAATACATATATCTAGAGCTTCGGACACTACCAGCGGCGTTGCCGATGTCGTGCTTTTTTAGCACAACATTTTCCTTGAGGCAAGGTGCTACGAAAAAATTTAATGTGCTTTTATTAGTATTGCCATTATTTTACTTATAATAAAGTGAATTTTGACGAAATTTGATGAACATTTCTCCAGAATTCAAAAATTGACAGACATTTTTGAAAATACACGAATAGAGCAAATTATTGCCTTAAATGAGGCAACGCTGGACAAGACACCAAGACGAGACCTTAATTTTTTAGCTGATTTAAGTGATATTTACTTGGAGTCTCGTTTGTTTCCGTGAAAAGATTAAAAGTTAAAGGTGTATTTTTTATCATAAAATTGAATAATTCATCAGAATAAAGTGACAAGACAGCTCGAGGAGAACCTGGACCTAGTTATTTACAATTCTCAACCGCTCCTATGTGTTTGCTTAAGTTGTCAACATAAATGGAGGGAACCTATGATTTTCTTCCGAACAGCCATTTTTTTATGATAAGAGATTATTCTTGGAAAATTTGTCAAAGGGTGGGATTCTATTCTTTGACCTTCGGTATGACGTCCTATGAGCACAAACTATTGCACCATGGGCTAGTATAGCGAAACAAGACTTTTAGTTGTACGAGGCCGATAACGAGATGATATTGAAATTTGTCGATATTCCGAGAAGAGAAGTATGAATTTGAAGAAGTGAAATTCTTAAACTATAGGTATCAGTAAAGTAATAGCCGATAATAAAACGAAAAAAGAAACACCTGTCCAAATCTAACAAAGACCATCAGGCTCAAAGCCCTTTTGCTGTACAGAACTATGGACTTATAAGAACTTGCCTATTATATGGATCCGAGGCATCGGATAAGGTATTCAGAACTTTAGCCCACTTTCGAAAAAGATTTTATATGAAAACTTCTTGACTTAAGATGTGAAGAAGGGCGATTCCTAAGACGCTCAACTCCTGAACCTATTAAAGGTACACAATCTAACACAGAGCAGATTCCACTGAACTAACTTGGGGGCTATCCTAGCATGTTAAACATTTTTTAGCGCATTTGTAGTCGAAAAAAAACCTAAAACACCTTGAATATCCTGATAAGAAACCTACAGAATTCTGTATAAAATGGGGTGACATAATCTATCAAGAGGCGTGAGCCTCGTAATGTTATTCTTACCTTTCTTCACCGCCCCACAGGTGGACATTTAAACTATGTTTTTTTTTTTTTACTTAATATTTTGTATATACCTTCAGCTAGAAGCCCTGGTAGCTAGTAGCTTTAACTATTTTTATTTTAACATTAGAAATGTTTAAACGGAGGCATACAATATAAAAAAATCAAAAAAATATGAAACGCCTAGTAGACAAAGGGGGCGAAACGTAAGGGGAATAAACAAAATAAACAAAATCAACAAAATAAAAAAAAATAAACAAACTAAACAAAATAAACAAAATTATTTCGTTCATGCTTTGTTGTTACTAGTTTGAGGAAACAGAAAACGAAGAAGATGATAAAACGGACAGAAAAAAAGGAGAAATGTTCGTAGAAAAAAATGGGTATGTTTTGAAGATGATTTTTGCGAAATCTGAAAAATACCCGATTTGCGTTTACTTAAATGCTTTTATCTTTCGATCCAATTATCCGATTTTCAATATTAAGGTATATAATTAAAGGAAAAATGACTGGCGTGTTAGAGCAAAAAATTTTCAAAATCATTCAAAATTTTATACTAAAAACATGAAAATAAATATCGGACAAATAATTTAATTCAACGAGGAAGTTGATTAAAAAAAAAAGCATTAAAATACTTTCAACCACCAATTGGCGAGAGGAATATAGTATTCTAAAGCCGGCGGCGGCGGAGTTTGTGCAATAAAAAACCGCAATTGTGGCAAATTTGCTTCGCGTCGGAAAAAAAATGCTAAATGTTCATATGTACCTACCTAAATTTGTAGTCGGTATAATAATTGTAAAGATACATTGTGTTTGGTTTGGCTTGCTTATAACTTTGGTTCTAATAATCCGTTCATTAAGGTCTTAAAATTTAGCTAGAATATCGGACTACATTTTTTGTATTATATCATTGCACAGTCACATAAAACTATATATGAAAAACCTTATTAAATTGCGTATTTAATAAAAACAAAAATTTAATACAAAACAATAATTTTTTAAACCACATGTATTTGACCCTTTTTAGGAAAGTTATGATGTTGGTACCTATGTTCAGAAAAGTTGCTCAACATTTAAATTTGACATTCAATGTACATACATAAATACATAAAGCTTTTTTCATTTCTAATGTTCCTCAACTATGCTGGAATGGCAAATCGGGTAAATTTTAATAATAATAATAAATAATCTAGCAATCAGGATATATGAAAAGCTTTTTCAATGAGCTCGAGGCATAATCCTGGCTATAGAAACTTCACACAAATTCCCCATTAGTACCCATTTCACTTGCATAACACTTAAGAAACAAACATCAAAGAGGTTGTTTGAATTCTTAAAAAAAAATAAATCTATCTGTAAAACCGCTGTCTGCTTAAACTTTCTAGCTTGATCGTGAAACATTAAATAAATTTTCCCAAGCAAAGTAGGTACACAAGTTAGCTTTAAGCTTTTCATAATACAACTGAACTTAACGTGGTTGTGGTGCATGCTGCAGCCTACGGAGGCTTGTATAGCCATTTAACAATTTATGACAGGTATACCTCAGTGTAAACAAGAGAATGAAAAACAAATCTGTTCTCTGTGCGATATGAGTGTGTAGCTCGACGAAAACAAAATCCCATCAGACAGATGAAACATAAAGGAAAATCATGCAACATGTATACATATAATAATTTGTACCACAAAGTTATAGGTTTTACCTACGTGTATAGTGCGGACGTTCAGTCATTGTCCTTTTATATTCATATCCTAGCTATGTTCTGTTCATCCTCTATCTATATAGCCGCAGGAAGGCAGCAAGCGCATCTGAAATTTATCTTCTGCTTTAAATATTGTATTTCACTGTGCCATGATGTGTTTTAACTGTGATTGCTTCTCTCATTTCACATTGAATTTATACATATTTTGCAAAGTAAAAGAAAAAAAAGAACATACAAACAACAACAAAAAAATAACAGGAACATTAAAAAAAATGTCCTTTCATGATTTTTTTGATCTCACTGAAGTATGTTAATTTTTTGAACCAAAAAGACAAAAAAAAAAAAAAAACAATGTCACATACATGCCAATTCATCAACACAACAAAACAACAACAACAATGCAAACAATTTTCAAGCCTTATGGTCTGGTGCGTGCTGATGGCATAAAGTCCTTGTTTCGGTTCAGTTCGGTCGTTACGTGCGGGATATTAAACGTGCACAGGAATTGTATCCTGTAATAATAATAATAGTAATTACATGTCCCGCTGGACACATTGAGAGAGTGCAATTGAAGAGATTATTAATTTTGTGTATATTATTATAATTTTCTTTTTTTTTGTTGTTGTCTCGTTAAAGCCAAAAAACGTGCAAAAATGTATCAAAAAAAAAAGGAAAATATATCTGTGGTAACATACTTCTGATGTAGATTGTTACAGGTGCCAATATATTGAATAAAGTAGAAAAATTAACAAATAATGAAAAAAAAAACATCCTGTCGCTTCAAATTACACATGCGATCACATTTTTCCACAAACCATTCGACAAATGAATGAAAAGTGAACAAAAAAGATACATTTTGTATGTTTGTTTGCATGTGTGTGAGTGTGGGTATATCGGTGCCATGGTCATATATAGTGCTGTTTCTGTTTTGTTCAATTATTTACTTATCTTGTCGCGCGAGCGAGCGATTTTATTGGATAGCAGCAGCCATAGCAATTCAATGGTGGTGGTATAATGTTGATGTTCTGAATGCAACGGATTTGGCTTTGGGGGAGGCGTGCAGTGCGCGGTGCGGTGCGGTGCGGTGCGGTGCGGTGTGATACGGTCAAAGGGAGTGGTATCAATTTTAATCCGCTCAGTGTAATCGTACATTAAGCCAAATTAACCTAATTCATTAACTTATTCAGTGCACATGTTGGGTAAAATGGCAAAATAAATAATTGGATTGGTGGTGGCACACACATATCAGAGAAACACGAGTCCTGAAAGGATATTTTTTTTTTTTTTTGTGTATTTTAAGTTGCTGTTATTCGGAAAGGTGTTGACAGGACGACTGTATAAATAGATACGAATAAAACCCCACACAAATAGAAACAGAAAAAATAAAATAAACCTCTAAGCAAATTAAAACAGTTGCAAGATCTAATCGCAAAACAAACCAAATATGTACGTACAACGCTGATGTGTAAATGCAGTTGAATCCTTATTATATTAGATATTATTATTGCCTTTAAACTTAATTGGGTTTGCAAACTTCACATAATTATAATTCACTGTATTTATACTAATCATATGTATAGGTATAAATGTGCAGTAGGTACATTGCAATTCCAATCGCTCAATTATGTCCACAAAATTAAACCAAGTCGAAACTACAGAATTTATATTAAACAACAATCCTTGAAGCAGTTGAATATTATGTATGTGTATAAATGAGATGCCGGCCGTTTAAATTGATTGAATTTCAATATTAATTTAGTCGTCTACTATACGGGTCTCATTTTAACTACTACATTGTCATTATCAGGATTGGCTGTAGTGTCATTATATAGAATTGAAATATTTGTTAAGTGCGTTCAATGAATGATGCTAAACATGTTATTTGGAAAATAATGTAGAAAAACAGTAGATTCTTGATTATTTGAACAGAAATATGAACCACAAAATTTATCATCAGGGATATGTTCGATTTGAATTTGGTTGTTCAAGACCCATTTAACGATACAGTATAGGAGCACGAAGGGCGCGTCACTCTTCGAAGCAGTTGAAGGATTAGGCCAAGAACGCACATGCGGTTTCGATAGCAAAATTAATTGAATAATTCGCAAAAATTATTACACGTGAGTTTAAATGTACAGGAATGTATCTGAAACCATCAAAAAATGATAAGGAGTTGCGACTAATTTTATTAATCGCATCGATTAAAATTCGATTGTGTATTTTTTATATTTTTTTTGAGCGTGATCTAAATGAAAGTACAAATTGAAGGTATAGGGTCATTTATTTCATGGTTTCAAGTTGGTTGCGCTGATATTTGACACCTGTCAAACTTAGCTGTCATTTGAAGTGTCATAATATTAGTTGAATGTTTGCCATTTACGATAATGGATCACTTAGCAATCGAAAAACGCGTTAAAATTATTTAAACTTATTACAAAAGTGGTGATTCAAACGTAGCCACTTTTCGCGCATTACGCGATGATTATGGTCGTCATAATCGACCGACTATGCAAGCAATCGGTAAAATTGTGAAAAAATTTGAAGAGAGTGAAAGCGTTACTGATGTCGTAAGGCCTGTGCATCATCGTAATGCATGCTCCAGTCAAAAATATTGCTGCTGCAAGTGCAAGTGATTTCCCGGCCGGTGATTGGAGATCATGACTTGGACTATAAGTGGTTCCAACAAGACTTTATTGAGTGAGAAGTTTCCTGGTCGTAATTTCACGTTTTGGCGACGTCAATTGGCTACCAAGATCATGCGATTTGACATCGTTAGATTTTTTTCTGTGGGGCTACGCAAAAGACCGTGTTTACGCGAATAACCATCAAACTCTAGACGCCATTAAAAATTAACATTACTAAGTTATGGCCGAAAAACTGCCCGAAATGTGCGAAAAAGTGGTTCCCGAGGCGGCCAATTTGAATGATATTGTTTTTCACCACTTAATGACAAAGTCCAAACTTTAGAAATAAAATTTTCATCATCATTTTCAGCTTTACTTTCGAAACCAAAAATTGTATGACCCGTTATGTTTCTTATAGGAAATCTCACATTCCATTTTAAAACACATTTTTTTATAGAAATCTCAGAAGCTTTGAAGTAAATGACCAAAACTAAAAAATAAGAAGACAACTTTACAACTTTAACTCTTAAACTATTAATTTAACAATTTATTTGTAGGAAGAGTGGTTCTCGAGACATATACAGAAAATAATAGCGACCAGTTTCGATCATCTTTTTTCGGCAGAATTTTACTCTGACAACTACTTTTATGGTTTAGATGCAAGGGTGAAGGGTGAAGGATTTCAGATTTAAAAAAATACAGTAAAATCATATTGTTGTGGTAATGCTGCGTTTTTTGAAAATTGATATTTTAGAGCATTTTTTCAATATTTATTAAGGTGATTTTTTTGAAAAAAAAAATTGGCCCGATAAATTATTTTCTGACACAGATTATTTAAGGACTAGGAACGACAATTTTTTTTTTAAATTCCACATACAAAGAACTTACAGGAAAAAATATACATAGCCAATCAAAGCTGTGGTACTGCTAGTTTCATTGATGAAATGTGATGCTAAAGATTTTTGAATAAAAAAAAAAAATCCGAACATTTTTTTCTCACGATAAATTTACGACAAACTCACGACATTTATTGACATATTCTTTTTTTTCTTGGGAGTGGTAATGGTAACTTGTCCGTCAAGTTCAAAGGGACAATTTGTTTACCTTACGGTTAAAAGATTTATAACTGAATCAAACCAAAACAAGTAAATAAGACTTTTAACTGACTTAAAGGCTAAAATCAGTTAAAAAGTAGTGTAGTTAATAAACCTTTAGCCAATTAACTGTACAGTTAGAAAATTAGCACAGACTGTGACTGCTCGATTACAGTTGAATGACCTTTGTATGTTTAAAAGACTTGAGGAAATTAATCTTTTTATTTAATTAACTGCAGTACCAAAAAGACTGCAGTCTTAACAATTCTGCAATTCGCAAAGGTCAATTAAAACATTTTCTTAAAAATAGAAAATTATTATTCGTTATAATTTTTCAACAATTTAAATACAAAAAAATTGTCTGTAAAATCAAGTTGTTTTTAAATTCTTTTATCTATACCAAACCAAACCAAGAGAATAAAGTTCAAATAATCAGGAATCTACTGTATTAATATGTACAATTTTATCTTCAAAATTTTGATTTAATTTGTTTCAAATGGTTAATCGATTTTATACGATATACAATAATTGTATGCAAAATGAGAGAGACAAAGACAGAGAATTTAAATAATTTTTGACCCCTCGAGGCAATATGTCAGGGACTCTTCATTTCCTCAATAGGGACATTCATATCCTGTTGATGTATGTAGTATATAGGATATATTATATAATTAATTTATTTTATGCCACTTCACATCTATAAATCGCATAAATTAATTTTCCATTTTGTACCTTCCTACTATTTTATAATAATGTAATATATATTTATATACAATATACATATACATTATACACTGATATATATATGAAAATATTTATTAAATGAATGAATGTCCTTATTTGACGATATTTTCTGTATATACCTCAAAGTGCACTCAACCGAGCAAAATGCAAACGCCAAAGTGAGTCGAACAGAACAAAACCGACAGACAGACAGATAGAGAGACAATCAAGGTATAGTGTTGCACAATTTACAAAATCGAAATAAATTATTTAAATTCAAATTAAATAGCGGCGGCGGCGGCAGAGTGAAAAAAATAAAATAAAAATATAAATAAAAAAAATTAAACTATTCATACGTAACAATACACTCAGCTCCCTATATCAATGAGTTCAAATAGGTGGAAAAACATCAACTTGGCAAATCAATTAATTTAATTATTATTTTTTATTTATTTTTTGTTGTTTGTCATTTTACAAAAGGTGAGAGGTTAAAAGATAATTACTTATTATAAAAAAAAAACAAAAACGAAGTACATCGATTCGTTTAATAGTTGCTAAATTATAATTATGTAGGCAGGTATACCTGTACTTAACGGGTGGGCCATCTAGTGGTTTATTTTTAAATCATATAGGTTATTTTGACACTGACAGCTGTTTCCCGCTCGAAATCTTGAAAGAAAGTAAGTATCATAACTCAGCGGATCGAAATGAGTAGCTTTACGCTTGAACAATGTTGGGAAATATTGAAAACTTATTTCCAAAGTGAGTGCTGTGAAGCCCAAACAGTGCGTTTTTTTGAAAAGAAGTCTTGGCCGAAATGAAGCACCCACCGCGCCTGCTGTACGCAAGTTTGTGCATGAATTTCGTGAGACTGGTGGTCATGGTCCCGTCGTGTCGTACATACGTCGTGTGGATTGTGGAGTGGTGGCATCATTGGGCCATTTTTCTTAGAAAATGAGGCTGGGAACAACGTTTCGATCAACGGCGGGCGTTACAGATCCATGCTAACCGACTTTTTTTTTTACTGAAATTGAAGACATGGATTTGGACGACTTCTGGTTCATGCAGGATAGCGCGCAATACCACTCAGCCCATGCCACAATCGATCTTATGCACACCAAATTCCCAAATCGTGTTATTAGCCCTCTTAGCGATGTCAATTGTCCGCCTCGAATCTGCGATTTGACCCCTTTTGGACTTTATTTTGTTGGGAACCTTGAAGGACCGTTGTAATGTCAACAATCCGGAAATGAATCAAGCAATTAAGGCCAATATCATCCAAGCAATCCGTGAGCTACAACCCGAAACCATCAACAATGTCTTAGAAAATTGGAGTGACAGAATGCGATACTGCGAAGCCAGCCGAGGCAGCCACTTGAACGACGACAACGTTGTGTTCCATAATTAATGGGAATGTTTGCCCTTACTAATAAAGCCATAATTCATGGAAAAAAATTTAAATTTGTTTATTTTATTGCATTTAAAAAAAAAACTTGTATTTGGCCCACCCTTTATGTGCATTTTATTTAATATTTCAAATGTTAGCTCTTTAGGTGATAATCAGTAACATTTTATTTTTCTTGTATTTATTTTAATTTATAATAAATTAAGTGCTTAGCAGCACACGGATTTATTTTTATTTAATCGGATTTTGTTATAGAACGAATAAAATGTTGTTTTTGTTTTTTGTTAAGGGATTATTTATTTTATCAGTAGAAAATAAAGACACAGTCGTTAAATTAAAATATATAAATTATGTTTTAGACTTTGCCTAAAGTCAAAGTTCATATACATTTATAAATCGGCAAGCACAAATGACATCAGTTATACATAAATAACATCATTAGTTAGCCTCCTTTGTGATAAAGGTACAGTCTGAAAAAGTTTATTAGGACCGCCCTTTAAAAAAAAAAGTCTAAATTGTATACCCTTTATATTGAAAGTTGTATATGGAGAATTAAAAACGTGTATCTAAAGGATTCTGATACTTTTTAGGTGATAATGTATTTTATGAATTCACGTATTAATTTTATCTACATATATATGTAATTAGAAAAATATAAGAATTTTATAGAATTAAAAATTTAAGTAAAAAATCTACAAGCAATATATAATGCTTTGAAAGTCGAAAAATAAATTAGTAGGTACAGATAATATCGGAAAACGTTTGAGAAAAGTTTTAAAGTGGTCAAAGTTTGAATGCAGTATTGAACAATTCAGGTTTGTGGGGTTCCCGTTATTTTTTTTTGTTTTTTCTGTTTTTCTCCGTTTTTCATACTGAAAAAAATAAATAGTTTTTTGTTTCAGTTTATATTATCTAAAAATCCCTATTCAACATTTATTTCCAGGGCAGGTAACAGAAAAGTCATAAACGAAAAACGAATACAAATTTGGGCTTGATCAGCTTTATTTTCGAATAAATGCGTAAAAATATTGAGTCTATTTATTTAGATTTAGATAACAAAAAAAATGGTTACTATTTATTAATTTTTCATAATTTTTAACCTCCCCACGATTGTTTTAAGTCCATGGAATATTTTATTGAATTTGTTTGTTTTTTTTAAAAAAGGTGGTACAGGGTGTCGATTTCCGACGTGTGAAGTTTTGATAAATATATCACTTTAAAGCTACACAAATCGGGAATCGACCTCCAGGTTGGTACAAGACAAAAAATAAGTCCTGTATGGAAGGAGATGTCTATTTTCCTCCGTTCAGGTGGAAGGTTTTATTGAATAGATTCATAACATGGGTTCTAATAGTAAGATCTTCAAGGTTTAAGTCTTTAAATTGAGGTGGTAAGATATCAGGCTGCACACATGCATTTATTGGGCGAAGCAACTGAAAATTTCCGGCTTTAATGGTCAAATCTATTTTAGAAAAGTAAAATATTTTTGTAACATTTTTGGTATAGGTGCACGGACATAAGCCCGCAAGCCACCAAAAATTCCACAATTGACTGGATTGCTAAGTCCATAAACTACCTGTGGACTTATAACCCACCCTGGTGGGCCAGAAGTCCACAACAAGGTGGATCAATATTCTCTTATTTTAGAAATAAAATTGGTCATAATTCCATAAAGCTTTTAAAAAGACTTATATTTAAAAAAAATTGAAATATTTAAATCGAGGTTATTTTTTTTTAACTTTTGACATTGACCTATGACCTATGCCCGTCGTCAAATGAACACATTCTAAGCGGAGCAACGGATTTGTGTGAGTGGTACAGAGGACACTAAAGGCTAGTTAATATCCTTTTAACCTTTTAACCCGCGAGAGCGCCACCCAACATTTATAAACACACATTTTAAGCTCTAACAATCTATGGGCCAGAAGTTCACAAGAATTTCGTGCAACAATGAAATTTTCGTGTCAGAAAGCACGATCGTGCCACTTCGGCAACGCTGGTCCCGACCTTCCTTCTTAATGACACAATGCATAACGGAATTGTTGAGAGTAAAATAAGCGCTCGTAAATGTACCAAACCAACACATAAAAAGGGAATTCGCAGATATTGAAAGTTTAAGTAAAATAACTCCCATTAAGATGCGAGGAAATTGACTTGATTGAAAAATTGAATAAATATTGCATTTTTGTATGACTTGTTCCAGACAGCTGTAACCTTCCATTTGTAGGTCACTGGATCTCCAAATTTATTAAAATGTAAATATGTATCACACAAATTTTAAACACGATAAATTTGGCATCACTTTATTATTTCTCAAAGTCTAAGGCCTTTTTTCAACTACTTTTTCCCTATTTTGAAAAATATTTATTAATTTACATATTTCGATTCCTTTTAGTATAGGAGAGAAGAAGTGTGTGGTCTAAACTGTATGCTTTTAAATTTTGAAAATTTTTTGTCTCAGGACAAACATTTAATACTGTAGATAGTGCCCGAAAAGAAATGCATATACCAAATTTGTTTGTATTCTTCAGATTCAGATATTGAGGATCAATATCACACAAAACTTAAAGTCTGATAAAAACATTTATGCTGTAAAGTCGCAGTGTGACGTAGCAAAAATCCGGACTATATGTTCTTGTCCAAGATCTGTTCTCAGATACAAAATTTAATATTTTAAATTCAATTTTAACGCACATGTGCTAATTTTTTCTCAATGTAAAATTGAACTTAAATGTTCATGTTCGTTTCGAAAAATGGGGTTATATAATTGGCATTTAAATCAGCCAATGTTGATATGAAAAAAAGGAGCACCTACTCAAAACATCAATTTTCGCAGCAGGTATGAATAAAATGTTTGAATACTAGTATTTTCATAGCATTTTCTCAGCTTTTTGTATTGAGCATATGCTCCGAGCACCATTATTTTATTCTTACCACCCAATGTCTCACAAATTAATAAAGTAAATTTGAAATTATGTAAAGTAATAAGACTGCATTGAAAGATATATATCTAGCATCAATTAGTAAAATATTTAACCTGATTAAAAGAAGCTCTTTAAATATAAAAAAATCGAAAGAATTATAGGTAAAAGTATCTGTAACTTGTTTTAATAATTTCCCTAGGTCAATTATTCATAATCAATTTACCTTCCACATCAAGAAGTAAATTTCAAAACTTACTCGTAACCATAACTCTTAGGAGATTTTATAAAAATCATCAGACAACTCACCTGGAAATAGAATAAAAAAGAATAAATAATTAATTTATTGACTAAAATTTTGTAATCTTTTAAATAAAATTTTTAATTATTTTCTCTAAAGTTTTTATTTTTTGGTAGAAACAAATAGGTTTAGAAAAAAATAGGTTTACTCATGCTCAGAAACCAACATATTTTTGATTTTGTGTTTAGCGAAGCCCCTTCTCTCTTCCTTTACTAAATTTTTTACATCCTCGAAAATGTCGATATCAAATTTTAATTTATTGATTTATTTTTCAATATTAAGACCTAAACTTTAACTAAACTTTAAAAATTAATAAATAGGAACTTAAGTCATAAACTTCAAAAGGAATCAATATATCGAATTTTTTCGATGGATTTTGAAGCTTTTTTAGTGAAATTTACATTGTAAGTTAGGTACCCCAATGAAATTTTTAATTAATTTTTTTCATTGGGAATACCTCAAAAAATTACATTGATTTTATCTTTTTTTTTAATTGAACAATAAAAGAATTTTTTTTTTCAAGGGAAAGTTTTTAAAAATCCTCATCTTGTTAAAATATTGTAGCACCTTCAATACTTAGGCTTTTATGGAAATATCTATTAAAACTCTTCTTCATTGTTATCATTTACCTTCTCCGAATTCAGCTTATACCCAACCTATGCCTTCTTTCCTTCCTCTTCCCCTCCCCATATATTTTTTCCCAACGTTATAGTTAATGTTAAAATTTTAAAGTCAATTTTGAGAAAATTTTCCTATTAAAACTTTTTTGTAAAACTTCTTTTCTTACTAAGATGATTTGGCCTATCAAAATGGTGTCGCACATTTTTGTATGTCTTTGCTTATAAATTTCTATCTAATCACGATTGTCATCCTTTATATTTTTCCCCTTTTATAGAAATTAGGTAAGAAAAATAAAAAAAGAAAAAAAAAGTGTGAAAACAACAAGCAAAAGGACGAGATGTAGGTACGAGTAGGTAGGCACCATGTGAACCATAACCATCAAAGAGATAACCTTGTTAAGGAAAAATGTTATCCTGCCGCAGCATCTTAATATCTATGAGTTATTTTCTGTTATACTTTTTTTTTTGTATTTCTGCCTCTCTTTATATAGATTTTTTTTTCATCTTTAGCAATGTTAAAGGCGTATCCTTCCTTGTGAGGGGGTTGTTGTCCATAATTTCATTTCTCCCAAGTGACACAAAGTGCGGACGTCCTTTATTATTTTCTTACGTTCATTGAGTCTCTTGTTTTTTTTTTTTTTGTTTTGTCAATTTTGCAATGCTGGTTACTTTTTTTTGGGATTTTTTGTTTCTTATATAAAATAAAGGCTGATGGTGGTTCTGCTATGCGCCCTTGATGATTATCATCCTTGAGGTCGCATTCGCATTTTTTTTTGTTTGTTTTTATTTTTTTTTTCTCAACGTCACCAATGATTGAGGTTAGGTGCTTTGTCTTCTTATCATCATGACATAAAATTTATTTTTATTTAGGACGAGTGCGCGTCCTGAACCCAAAAAGGATGATAGTAACAAAATTGACTGCACAAGAAACAGCGAGGTCATGGACAGGCATCATTTCCTCCAAAAATTAAAAAAAAAAAAATAGAAAAGAAAAGAATAGCAGAACAGCAAACGATAAGGAAAAAGAAGTTAGAAACCCAACCAAAAAGAAAACAAAAAGGACTCTGTGTCTATATACAAACATAAATGCCCTCGTAGCCCCCTGATGATGATGATGATGATGATGGGCAAAATAAAAGGGTTAAATGAGCCAAGAAATAATTTGTGCTGATTATATCATCAAAAAAGGAGGTTACTCATTTCTGTCTTGTTAGTATAAAATGTACAAAGCGTATTTAAGTCATTTGGTCAAAGGGTGAAGATGCTTTGATACATGTATATACACAGATAGAAAAATATAATATATACCCAGAAAAAGGACTTCTTTTAGTAGGATGCTGCGCTGTTCCTTCTGCTGCTGCTACTGCTGATGGTGATGATGCTAATGGGTGGAAGTAGAAAATCAAGAAAGGAGGGGACTATAAATGAAATCATCATTGCAAATTGGCAACGACATGGGTAGCTAAACATCTATTTGTTATTCTGGCTCTTATTTACTACTGATGGATCTTTGTGCTTAATATATAAACAAAATGATGATGAACGCAGTTTTGGTTCGGTTTGGTCAAATTAAAATGGTTTCGAAGATTAAAGTGACAACAATAATTTTGATTGCGATTGGATTCAGTAAGAAAAATTGAGAATACATTGTCCTTCATAACTCCAAGAGGAACATTGACTCTTTCCGCAAGTGAGCTATATAAATGGCTGAGCCTTGCCTGGCCAATTTGTCAGCCCGCTCGTTTCTCTTAATAATGCCACAGTGACTTTAAAGAGTGGCTTTGAGATTCACGTTCAGACTTTCAAGCTCATCTAGGCATTGCTGAACTAGTTTAGAGGATGCTGTAGCCGAATTAATGGCTTTAACAGCTGCCTGACTGTTTGTCAGGATAGCAGTATATATTTCGGTTTTGGTTAGGGTTTTGTTTAAGGAACTTGCATGCTTCCCTTATTGCCAGTACTTCAGTTTCAAAAACACTAGCAAAGTTGGTTAGCCGAAAAGATCTAGATATAGAAAAAAATCCTGAACCAACACCACACTCCATTTTTGAACCATCAGTGAAAATAGTTGCGTCAAAGTCGCTTGTCGCGACGTGTCGTGTTTCCAGTCCTTTTTGAATGGTGTAATGATGCATTACACTTCGTCTCCCTCCCATCACCGACCGACTTATACCGTATATAAAAATATAAATAACCACCAACACTTCCGACATCCCTGACCGTATCACTTCAACCATTTCTGGTGAAGTATACTAAAATACGAATATTTTTTTTTTTTGTAAAATTATAATTCACATTCAGTTCAAACCAAAATATTTATAAGAGACCGTGAACAAACATATGAAAAGCGAGTTCTGCTACAGTTTGACTATCGTACCAATCTCGAGTACTTGGTGAGTTCTTCTTTTGAGAAGCTTAGTCGCCGAAAGTGATAGTGGAAGCCCAGGTTAAAGTATTTTGAGAAGCTTAGTCTCCGAAAGTGATAGTGGAAGCCCAGGTTAAAGTAGTTAGTGGCGTCTGCTACCTCAGACTGTAATTTAGTAGCGTCTGCTATCTCAGACTGTAATTTAGTGGCGTCTGCTCTCTCAGTCAAAACCCTTTTGCATTATATAAACGAAACGACTTTAAAATCTCCACTGAGATACAAATCAGGAGCGCCGTAGTCAGTAGTTGTTAAATACAATACCCAATGCAATACTTTAAAATATTTCCATTTTGAAAAAAAAAATCGAAAATCAAAACCACTTCTATTCTATTTTTTTTGATTTTTTTTTACAAAAAGGTACATAGGTAGTATGTATAAAAAATTAGTGTATTAAGAATTAAAAAAAAATGTTTGTTCCTTTAATTTTACACAGCAGTGTTATATTCATATTACCAAATCCCAAATGTAGGCTACCGCAGTCTTTTAAACTGATTTTGTAGGTATCTAAAAATTTAACATCAATTTACTTTTATTAACTATAAAAATGTCGAAAAGCAAATCAGAAATCATGTTCAGTCGAATGAATTTCTTGAACTGAACATATGGGTCACAATATAATCAGTATCAGGTTTATGTCTCCATCCGTTTCCATTTGTCGCATATGTATGTATTTATATATAACCTCCCATGAAATACCATTTCCTTTTCTTTTCTTATTATTTATAAAGGATAACTGCACCCTGTTTTACCCTTCTTCTTCTTCTTCTTCTTGTTCTCTGCAGCTCTCTGTCCATTCCCTGTTTCTATATTTCTATAGGTATATCGAGAAATCAAAACAAATCTTCATCTTTTGCTGGTTCATCTTTTCAACCCACAAATATTTTTTTTATTTTACGATCCTACAAAAATCCCTTTGCTTATCAATGTTAATGTCCTTTTTCCTTATTTTATTTATTTATTATGCCTATTTTGTTGTTGTTGTTGAAAACCCAGTAAAATTGCATAACTCACCCAGAAGCGCCATAAACAACAATACTATGAAATTTTCATCCCAATTTTTTTTTTTGAGTTCAGACTGTGAAAGTTCTCAAAATCAGATATTATGTTTTTATTTTTTTTTATTTTTACACACATTTCATGTTCTGTATAAAAAAAAACATACATATACGAGTATAATTCTCAACGGTTAGGGCGGTGTCGTCCTTATTTTTTTTCAACTTGGATGCGCGCCTTATCTATGCTCTTATCCTATATACTTCTTCTTCCTGCTGACAATATTAAACTTCTTTTCTGTGTGCTAAGCTTATGTTTCACGATTTTATCCTCGTTTTTGGATGTCAACAAATTTAATAAAAATGAAAAAAAAAAAAAAATAAATATTTGATGTCCTTTTTTTATGTTTCAATTTAGTGGAAATAGTAAAATTGAGACACAGCTATATACCTACTTCATCATTTTTTTGGGTCAATGCGCGGTGCAGAAAATAAAAATTCACATAAATCATTCGAAAGGACAACATATAATTTATCAGGCTTTTAGTTATGTTGAGTAAATTGATCCAAATCGTCGATATAAGTATTCAATAGGACTTTGGTGAATGTGTAAATTGTCTTATTTTATAACAGTAGTGTCTTACGAGTAATATTGTCGCAGAACCTAAATTCGGCAACTGATGATGACGTGGCGGTGATTCCTTGAAGCTGAAATTGGAATGATATCTACATATATGGCTACGGGGAAGGAGCTAAGGTTCTGATAACTTTTGAAGTGACAAGTTAGTTACTAAATTTTGAAAGAACAAATTTTTTTAACATTTTCGATTGATGTCATGCATTTGTTTGATTTTCTGTCATTAAGGTTAGCTTAGATTGCAAGGGTTTTAAAAGTCAATTCAATGAAGAGGAAACAAGAGTATTAAACCCTTTATTTTGTGATTTAACGTTTTTTAAATTTCTTTTACATAAAATTAATGACGCAAAATTTTAGACGATTTAGAGTATATTTAGTATGATGACCATATTAATCCAAAAGTAACTTGGAAATTATAACAAACGTGAAAATGGTTTGTTTGTTTACTTTTTTGTATGAAATGTCATTGTCTTAAGCGGCCCATAGACACTACACTTGTGTCTGCACCGGTGTCGGTGTACGGAAATGTGTGCTGTGTGTGGGCTAGTGTGCACACCGATTTTCGGTGTCAGACACGGTGCGAGTAAAATCAAAAGTTTTTGATTTTTGGTGTCGGTGTCTCGATCGGTGTGGCGTGTGTGGCGGAATGCCACACCGGTGTCAGTACACCGGTGCAGACTTGTGTCTGCGGGCTGCTTTAGGCGAGTTTAGCTGGATTAAATTAAGAAACTAAAACTAAGAAAATTTTAGTATGGAGTCTTTAATGTTAGAAAAATGTTAGGTAGGTACCTAGTACTTTATACTTATGCCCTTTTTTCTTTAAACCAGCATCTGTATTTATTGTTCTGACACAAAAACGATATGATTTCTTTTTACAAGTCTTAAATTTATGCGAAAATATTTAAACTTTTCAGAATATCTTTTGTAAAATATTTGATTTAAATCGGTTAAATAATGATACACCGAATTTTATTCAAAGTCGTTTTGGAAAAAATAAAATTTTCGTTAATAACTTTTGAACAATTGTATGGAAAATACCGTTAAAACCACTTTATACCAAGTTTAGTAAAAATTGAGCAATTAATTTTTGAAATATTCACTTTTCAAAAAATAATTTTTTAAACATTTTTAAAAATTCGAAATAAAATATTTATGAAATTTACACAATGCTATTGATAAATACTGTGTAACTCTTCTTTTTGAGAAAAGTGAAAAACAAATAAGTTTTCTGGGGGAGGTGCCAAAAGTTACCATTTCTGGGAATGGGTAATGCTTTTTTCAAAATGCAAAAAAAAAGTTTTTGTTGTAGGTACCGTTATTTTTGGACTTAAAAAAACTAGATATCAATTATTGGGAAATCAGCTAATCCGTTAAGGTTAAGGCTGCAGCCAAAGAGACAAACAGAACAGAATCTGGAGACCCACTTTATTCGTCTTCCCAAGCTCGTAATGTCTAATATGATCAAAAACTTAAGTTTTTTAAGAATCCATAACATGCAATATAGAGGGTTTACAATGGCTTATTTATGTTTAAACGGCTTTGTTATTAACATTAACAATCAAAATATGCACATTTGTGTTTTTTTGCTTCCAATATCGCATATTATGCTTATTTATCGTTGGAATTTTACTAATTTTCAAACGTGGCTCGTTCGTAAAAATCGCCACCATACAAAAAGTTAACCTTCACTGACGTCTTGACATTGATGGCAGATCATAAAATAGTCTAGAGATGAACACATTGTCTGATAGATTTCACTTCGTCGATTGACAAGTAAAATTCATCATGTGATGCGCAAATTGAACATAATAAGGCTTTAATGGATAATTTCCTACCGGCCGTAAAAAAATAAAAAAAATTGCATTCGATAGAATTTAAAAAATTTAATATTTTGAATCTTTTAATGGACATAATGAGTTTTTCGATCTATCGGTTATTGAAATACAGTACTTACTTGGTGAGATTAAGTAATTTTAGCTAAAAATTGTACTAAGTGATTTTAAGGGCTGTCAACCGACGCTAGCATAATATTTCAAGTGAAACCTATCAAAGAATGTGTACACAATACAGGATAACTCATGTATCAACAGTTTATAGTTTTTATTCGTGGATGGATTAATTCATATAAATTCTGTCATGGTTGCCTCATCGGATGTGCAACTTCACCAGCGGCGTATCATTAGTGTGAAAAATTCTGATCTCGACAGCATTGCCCAGTCGAAGGATTAAAAATAATGTGCGTGAAGTTGGCACCGCCATTTTGGATTTTTGTAAAAAAAACGGTTGTACGGTTTTTTTTTTAAATTCGCAAATTTGCAAATTTTACGAATAAATTTGTTTGCGAAATTTTACGACTAAATTTTTTTACAAATTTGCGAATTTAAAAAAAATATTTACGGCACATGTCGGCTCAAGTTAAGCACAATACAGCACAACTTTTTTTTTTGAAAATCAAAAATGGCGGTGCTAACTTCACGCTGAGGCCCTTCGCAACATTTGCGTTCGATCGTAAAAGCTGCAAATATGCGAATCTTTTGTATCGCTTCTGTTCTTAGTATCATTTTTTCAGCATTATACAGCAGGACTTTGATTTTTTTGAAAATCGCAGTTTTGCAAAAAATTTTATTAGTAAAATTTGCAAATTTGCGAATTAAAAAAAAATATATTTACGGCACATACCGGCACACGTTGAGCACAACTATTTTTTTTTTTTTGAAAATCGAAAATGACGGTGCTAACTTCACGCTCAAAAAATGGCTAGCCCCTTAAAACCATACGATTAGCAAGATTTTTTTTTTAATAAGGCACATCGCAGCACAAGCTGGGCACATCACAGCACAATCGTTTATTTTACAAAAATCTAAAATGGCGGTACGAACTTCACGCATATTCAACAATCTGTAAAATGTAAGGTTTCAAAAGCTCAATGCCTTTTACTGTAAAAACCTATATTTCTTATGCTAATTTTCATGAGTAGAACTAAACATCAGCTTTCCATTCGCGGTATGTTTATTATCAACCAATTTTGCTGAAAGACTATGTACATATTCAATGTCTTCCCAACGAAAGCAATGCAAAGTATTTTGGATTTTCTCGGAGATGCAATAAATAAATATGTCCCCTTCCCTGATTTGCCTTTTGTGCGCGTATACATTCGTCCAAAGCATAAGTATACTATTCCCATTTTCTAAACGGGTCCTTCATCAACCCATTTGAGAACTTTTAAATGACCTTATGAATTTCAAAACTAAATGCTTTTAAAACGGCATTGGCAGACTGGTTAAAAGCAGTTTGTATATACGAAAATATTTTTCAACATTAAAGGAATTGCATCGAAGACCGCGTAAAATATTCAGTGGAAAAAATGTACTTGCTGACGTGAGGTGAGTATGAAAATCCAAACATAATATTCCTTCAATAATTTTCCAAGTCACTCAACCAACACGTTTATGTGTTAGCACTTTTCAATGTTTTTCTTGTTTAACATTAATCACAAGCCATTATAACCATCAATATAGGCCATAAAAATAAATCCAAAGCCAATATAGACCAACGAGCACGAGCAGGCCCCATTCATTTCTATAACCTAAATATAGGCTTAAAACCAAAAAAAAAAAAGTAATCATTTTTTTTTTTTTTTTTGGGGCAATAAAACTTCACGCAAATTATAAGAAACATACAAAATCCATGTATCTGTGTTATTTTCTGAATATCCTTGTTTTTTGGAACTTTTCCTCACTTCCAGTTAGAAAATAGCTAAAGACAAAGCTTCTTCTTATATGAAGTGAAAGAAGACGAAGAAGAACAAATACAAACAAAAAAAACAGAACAAACATAATGATGGTGGATTTTCATTCATTTTTTGGTTTGGTCTTTGCGACACAGTGGTTCTGCTTGGATTGTAATCGTTAGTGGTTAGAAGAAGTAGCCGAATTGGTTGTAATGGTAGGTAGGTAGGTATATATGGTTTGGTATCATTTATATATATAAATATTGGTTTTTGGAATTCCCATTTTCGTAGTTTATCCCTATTAACGCCTCAATAAATCTACAGTGTCAGGGGGTTATCGTTATGTACTTTCGTTTCGCCTTCACTTCTATTACTCCAAATCGCTCCAGAAAACACAGATGTAAGACACGTACAAATATATGTATTGTATACATGTAAAGCCAAAGCCAGAAGCAAAGAAAAGATACAGATCCATGGACAATATCCTTGGTTATCACCATACAAAAGATTATTTAAGTTTTGTCCATAAATTTTGTCGACTAATTCGGCTATAATCTGAAACAAATTATCGAATTAGCTGCTGGTGGTTCTGCTGCTTGCTGTTCGATGGTGTTTTGTTTCATCAGAGTTCTTATATTATTGGAAACGATATGGCCGTGGTGGTTTTTTGGGGGTGGTGGTTATAACTGAGTTGGAGAAGTCTTTATATCCTTCAAAGGATATATAATACAATATTAAATTAGAAATTAATGATACAGAACATTATTTTATCAGCATTCTTGTTTGTTTACTTGTTTACTGGTTATTACTATTTTTTTGCGTTGTTGTTGTTGTTGTTTTTGTTTAGTTTTTCGTTTTTGCTGCGGTATTTCATTGTTTGCGTCCTTGTTGCAGATTTATGACGCAATAAAAACACAGATTGTTGCGCTATGGTTATATATACCTATGGATGTTTGTATAGTTGTTGTTTCTATTTAAGTTTTTTTGTATTTACTAGTATGATGGTGTGAGCTACAGATGTTATTGACCTACGAAAAAGCTATTAATTGTCCCTCAGTTGGAGATAATTGATGAGTAATGAGCTATTTATGTTTTTTTGTATTTTTCCAAACAATAAAGCAACGCTAAATATAGAGACAAAATCAATGACTGAAACATAATAATGTGTTAAATTTGAAACGGGGACAATTTTAACATAATAAAATGATGCGATATGAATTAAGTGCTAAATTTTAAAACCAGCAAATGGCGCAGCGATTTGTTTGTATAATATGATAAAATATTTCATTTTTATTAGCTATTATCTTAAGGATTTAGTTACATTAAATTAACTAATGCCAGATAATATAATCAAAACTTAAGACGTAAACAAATATTGAAAACAATTAATCTTTAAAAATTCTAACTATTTTCAAATTTAATAAAAATAAATATGACATCACGGTTAGGAAAATCTGCTCTTGTGTCTATAAGTTAGGCAGCTATAAGACAAAAATAAACAACGTTTTTGAACACATTTTCCAAAGTTGGACATTTGTCTAAAGTTAGAGAACGTTTATAAATAACACCATTAATATTTTAAAAACTATTCATTTAAAAAAAAAAAGAAATTATGTAATTATTTAGTTTGGGGCAAAAATAATTAAAAAAAATCATCTACCGAATTTCGAAATATCCAATTTTCACAAAATAATTTTATGAAAACTCAAAATTTGTTTTTTTTTTTGAAAATTTTTATATGCAATATATTTAAACTTATTGGAAGCTATTGTGAAAATATTTATTAAAATCGGTTCAACAGATAATGAGATATTCGAAAACAAAACAAAAAATAGTTCTATGAGAGATACCTACCGTTAATAAAATTTCATAAATAAATTTGTTTTCCAATAATATGATATATAGAACTTATACTAGATACAGATAAAAATTGTAATCAAAATAGTATGAGTCGTTTTTGAGAAAAATGAGATTTTCCTTAAAGACTTGTTTTGTAGGAAGGTACTGTGATTTTTTGTTATAGGAATAATTTTTGTTTAAAATTTGCTGGATAATGTTAAAAAAAACTGCTGGGCGCCAAGTTTAATAAAAATCGACCAATTCGTTTTCGAATTATTAAGTTTTCAAAGAAAAATTTTAAAACATTTTTTAAAAATAAAAAACAAAAAAAAATTGGTAGGTATACCTACAAAACTTTTCAAAATATTTTAAAATAATCTCAATAAAAACTTCGATGAAAATCAGTTGAACCGATTCTAAGAAAATCAAAAATAAAAAAAAAAAATGGTTCTGTTAGAGGTACCAATGAATTTGTAACCATTTTTCAGATTGTAAAAGGTAAAATAAATTACAGATTTTTTGAAAAAAAGTTGTGGGCACGTTTTTTTTCAAAAATAATATTTTCGTAAATTGCTAAATAAAATTGTATGGCAGAAGATATTTCGAGAACCAGAGGTCGTAAAATATTTTGGTTTTCAGTTTTAGAAAGATCTTAAAAAACTAAAACACGTTTTATAGCACTTCTAATTCATTTACAACTTTAAATAATTAAATTAAAAAAATGCTACTCCTAAGATTAAAATTTCAAAAATATGAGCAGTGTTCAAAAAATTCCACACTCACATTTTCATCTTCTTTTCTTAACATTTTTACAATATATGTATTATTTTTTCAAAATGGGCCCACAGATTAAAATAAATAAAGTCTAATAATTTTATTAGTTAGGTAGTTATAGGCAACCTTTTGGTAAAAAATATTTTCAAAAATAGTTTTGAGAATATTTAAAATGAGAAAATAAAAATAAATTGATTAATTTAACAGATTAAAATTAAATTTTTTATACACAAGACCACCTAATAAATTAAAATAATATAGCATATCAGATTAAAAAAAAAAACTAAAATTTGAATATTTAAAAAGTTCTAAATGATTTAAGTAAATAATAAAAATTCAATATTTCAAAAATGGGTACCTATCTACATTATTTTAATTTTTTTACTCTTTCACTCGTAGGTAGATACCTACTAAAAATTGTATAAAATAATTTACAAAATTTTTTATAAAACTTGTTTTTTAAACTGCTCCAACGATTTTTTAAATTTTTCACATAAATAAAAATTTCTCAAAAATCATAGTCTACCTACATGGCGTCAAACAAGTACAGAAGTTTTAAAAAATTCATTTTAAACTACATATGTTCAATTTTAAAAATTTGCCAGTATAACATTTCGCTGAAATCTTCTTTCAGATTGGCAACGCCTCTAGATATACGGCATTGCCTTTACCTTGAAATTAAAGTTTAAGTATGCTAGGTTTAACTATGAGCGTAAAAGATTTTGTTGATATGACCTACTTTACTCTTAAATCCAAGTTTCATGATCCTTTTATAAGAAATCTGGATTATTATTCTAAGCTTTTTACCCTGGCTATACTTGTCAAACTTTTTTAATAGAATATAAATTTTATTTTCATTTTTTAGTAAAAAAAAATGTCTTCCACCTAACAACAACAATAACATAACGAAAAATCCAAAAAAACAAAAAAAAAAAAAAAACATCATGATTCCCGTCCAGCGCGTTTTAATTATCCTTCGTTTTCTTTAGAATTTTTAATTTCAATTCCATTGTAACCACATTGTAGTCCGTCTGTATGGGTTCTGTATTTTATTTTTGTGGTGTTTTTTTTTTGCATATGTTCTCCCACTATAGCCTCAACCAACACAGTGCGGTAAGGCAGTGGCATCGTGATAAATATCCTTACTTCTCCAAATGAAGTCAAAATAAAAAAAAACTTCCAAAGAGAACAAAAAAAAAAAAAATACAAAATGCAGTCTTGCCACACGCTTTGCCACTTTTTTTTCTATTTCTCTGTCTCTATATTCATATACATTTGCAGGGGAAAAGGCTTGAACTCAGAACTCCACCATTCCTGCCATTACATTTTGCGGGATAAACATTTTTCAAATTGTCCTGCAATCGGACAGATCTAACTAATTCATGGAGATATGCAAATGTAATTAGTTGGAAGCCAATTCATTTCCTGAACCCACGCCTCATCGTTTCACCCTTCTCACACCCTTTCCAACCAGCTTTTACCGCGAATTGTCTGTCGTCGTCCTGCCTCGTGAGCAAAAATAGTATTATCCTTTACATTCATTCGCTATATGACTACGTTTCCACGACCGACTGCTATGCTCTTCCATTGTGTCTCTGTGTCTATCTTCCTATGTATAGGTACTGAGCTTTAATTCATAAAATCGAATTTCTCTCACCCGCTGGAATGTGTCAGTGGGTAAATTGAATCCTTATCCTTTTGGTCCTTTGATCTACAATAATTGTGCACTCAATACAAATATGTATGTATGTATAGGATTCTTCCTTTCCTAATGCAAAATGGAGCAGAAAGAAAAATCCTCGATCTAATGCAAAACACAATGAATGATCATTCTCTATTTGTGTATAATCGAAATGGACTTTCGTCCTTTCTCTTCTTCTGAGCCATACCTATGTACAAGCAAAAGAATGTGCAGTTAAATTGGTCCATTAAATTGTGGTCAAGTGGGAGTTGCAAGCAATCCACGAGAAGCACGTCTTCTTGAATTGGCAGGGTAATCCCTCACCTTTATGCTGCTGCTGCTGTTCACTAAGGATTGCTTTTGGTCTATACATAAAATGTGGGTAGAAATATATCCTTGAAATGTGCTTGTGTAATATTATTCCTTCGAAAAACAATTACACTCATGCTGGGTAAAGAGTTGTTCTCTTACTATACTCCACCTACACAAACTGTTAGAAAAATTAATTTGCATGAACTCAGTGTGAGTATAGTGATGGTGTATAGGACACGGGTCGTATCCTTTGGCTTTAAAATTCTCTCGTATAATTCCGTTTCGCAATTAAAACTATGTGCATATACAAATAACAACAACAACTCAATCCCCAAGTTCATATCATCTTTCGTGAATTTTTAAAATAAAGTTTTTCAAAGAATTTGCATTCAGAACAAACTTATTGCAAAAGTTTTTTGAAAAAGTATATAAAACGGAACTAAGATGAAGGGTGTTACAGTAGAAACTTTTTCTCTATGATGACGTCTTCAACTTGCTCTATGACATTTTCTTTTGAGAGTAGTCTTAACGCGTTAAAAATAAAAAATAAAAAACTAAAAATACCTCATACCTTCACTCGCATTAAAATCCCAAAACCCTACAACCATCATATCCAACCCAACTCACCTACACTTCTATGTTTTGCCATCATGCCTATGCAGTTGATGATTGTAAAGAAGGGAAAAGTTTATTTTTGGAGAACTACTCTCTTTTTCTCTATTTACTCAGGGCTAATGAAAAGTGACCCCGTCTTGAGGTAAAATTCTTGCAAGGAAAATAAATTCAGAAAAAAAAAAAAAACAAATTAAGACAATCTTTTGCCAGAAGTATACTACTTTGCTATAAGTTAAGTTGATAAAGCTTATTTTTGAAGTTGACTTAAGAAATTGAAGTGCATTTGAATGAAGGACATAAAGTTTGAAATGGAAAGTACCTACGTAAGTTATTAATTTATTGATGGCAATTAAAAATTTAGAGGATTTTTAATTCAGAAAGGATAAAAAATATGATTTTAATGAATGGACGTTGGATTTGGCCAGAGATGAAGTTAACATTGAACAAGCTTATTTGGCTTCATTAAATTTTTTTTAAATTATTTGTTAGTAAAATACAAAAAAAATAGTTAAAGCTTTTGATGGTAAATAAAAATAATAAAGTAATTTAAATTTTTTTTTATTACATTGGTCTCAGAAGTGGAATTTATAAAACATCAAATATCTGTTTAACAAAAAAATACAAACAAAAAAATCTGTTTATGTACAAATTAGCTATTTGCTTATGCGCTTATGTTAATCAAAAGTTTTCCAGTTTTTTAATAGATGGCGCTAAATTACAAAATTCCATAAATAGCTATAAAACTTAAAAAATCACTAACAGATGGTGCTGAATCTCACTCACTTTCTCATGAAATGGGAAACTCAAATACATCAAATGTTTTGGCTTTTTTCTGAATAGGACGTATTGCTTATTTACAATACATTACAATACATTTTTATTAATTTTTACTTTAGTTTTTGAATCAAAAAACATTGAAAATAAAGAAAAAGTGGCTAAGGAACATAAAAAAAAAAAAACAAATTAAATAAACATCACAATCACAGTGTTATTAAAGTTAGTATTTCAAAATTTACATTTCTTTTTGACTAAGAATTTATTTTTTGTACAGCCGAGCGCACTGCGCAACCTTTTAGTATCTGCTTATAATAATAATAAACAAAAACTTTGAATTTAGACATTGGTCTCAGAAGTGGGATACTCTTATTTGATTTATTATAATTGAATCAGCTCGGAAAAGGAAATATCAAAGATGGGAAACAAATCGAAATTTGTATACATAAATTGTATTTTTCAAGCAATTTAACTTGTAAGATTTGGAGATTTTAGGCCAAAATTTAGTTAAAAAATCATTGCATTGAAAAAAATTAAATATTTCGGAATAGTTATTTAAGCAAAAAATATATTTGTATTGTAATGGATAGAAACGCGTATGAAAAAAAATGTATAATGAAGTTCAAGAATATCATCTTTAGAACCTAGTACCTAAGGGAATGTTATGGTCGAGCCAAATCTTTCATCACAATATACCGATTATTGCAGCGATAAATAGGCAAATGATGCCCCTCCATCGGGGAAGCGTCTTTTTGACGATGATGATCTGTCGAAAAATAGCTATTTAATACGCATGTTGAAAAACTACCAAAAATTAAATTATGTTTGCTCAATTTTTTTATTTGAATTATTAGATAAGTCATTTCTGGAGAATTAAAAAATGGTGCGGCTAAAGGTGTTGTGTTTTGACGGCCATTTTGAAAGACGCATTTTGACCAATATCTCGAGACAAAAAAGATATATATTTAGAAAAAACAGGATTGAAGTATCTATCAAAAAGACCTGAACAATTTTTTTTTACAATGAGCCGTTATTGAGATATTGGTTAAATCAGGTTTGATCAAAATGGTAAGCACAAAATTTACATTCGGGAAATATTTGTTTAAATACTTAGAAACGTCAGGATGACTGACCTACAAAATAGAAATGAAAAAATTATGAAAATTTTGTCTTTATTTATTTTCCATACAACGGAGAGCTTTATTTATTTAGTACCATCTAACAATAATTGGTCTCAGAAGTGGGATACTATAAATATGTGATCGTAACAATAACAGTTTTTCGATTTATTGTGCTTCTATCATCCACCTCCAGGCTTGAGCTCGTACGATTTTTGTGTGCTACAATCATTACGATTATGATGGAATACCTACGCAATACTGTGCCTACGTTCTGTAACTCTCGCATCGATAAAATTGTTCGAGAAACGGTGAAAAATAGGCAGAACTCAACTGATAGTTTTATGAGATATTTATAAAACTTCAATTTTATCCTTTTCACCTCAAAAATTCAAAAGCAATGGAAAAATGTAGGTATGTTGTTAAGAAATTTCATTGGGAGTTTTGATATTTTATATTTCTTCAAGAAGACCTAATGCCCTCTAAAAATATTACAAATAATACAAAATTCAAAAAATGCAAATTCTCTACATACATAAATGCTCTTAATTAAAAATTGAATATGATATGAACATTTCTGAGTTAAAGATTTTCCTTTCAATCCCTTCATTTCTATAGAATTAAGCAAATAAGCTTTATTTATTTAGAACTTATTTAAATATCCCCAACACATCTTTGAAATTATTTTATTAAAATTTCCACAAGAGACATTATTTTATTATCAAGTACCTTATTGGATTATTTTTGCTGAAATATTTTACATTAGGAATATATACATGAGTTTCTTGGACCTTAAACAACTAAAATGAAATATGTATTTCAATCTTAACTAAACTCAATTAAAAATCAAAAAACTAAGTTATGCATAAGGAAATTAAAACTTATATGAAATCTCTCCAATAATAGGTAAGGTAATAATATAAACTTTAAACCCTTCTTTGATTTTACATTACTTGTTTATTGAATATAAATCCAGAATGAAAAGGACACTACCTAGTCATCGACTTGCCAAACAATGACCACACAACAAATAACCTTTGCTAAAACTTTATCTCTACACTTCTTCTCTCTCTCTCTTTCCGTATAGCTTATCTCTTTGTTAGACGATTAATTATTGTATTTTATACTTTTAAAATGCCTTAAGATATTTCGGTCATATGTAAGACGACAGGATCCTTATATATATATTATAACCTTTTACATTTCTGTATTTTGTATAAATGCTTCATCACATTCATCTTACTATTATACTCCTCTGTAGTCATCTTTTCTTGTTTCTGGTTATGTAGGATAGTTGTGTTCATATGTATATTGACCCAAAAATAATTGCTTTCCACACAGTAGTTAGATATACAAATCAATATGGATTGATTTTTTGTTTATTTATTGGCCAATATTCGTATCAAGGATATTGAATTTGTTTTTTTTTTTTTTGTAGAATTATATTTCAATAATTTTTTGGTAACTACAGTCGATTGCAAATTGGTATAGCTCAAGGAATTTCTATTTATCTTTTTGAAAAGTTTAATATTCCTCCTTTTCTATGATGATGATGGATTCATTTAGGTTCTTTTTCCACTGGCTCCCCATGTCCATTTTATTTTGATGCCGTTCAGAAATGCTCATAAGAGCTATATGAATGTCTGTTAAAAAAAGAGGATATTATCAAGGACCTCGAAAATGTGCAATTATTCGGAAATGTGTTTGCTCTGTGTATATGTGGTGTCCAGGATGCAATGGAGA
This sequence comes from Epistrophe eligans, assembly GCA_951394125.1. Taxonomy (NCBI): domain Eukaryota; kingdom Metazoa; phylum Arthropoda; class Insecta; order Diptera; family Syrphidae; genus Epistrophe; species Epistrophe eligans. The sequence goes on along the minus strand of OX596028.1, from coordinate 99,587,377 downwards.
GATCGGATAGATAAATGAATATAACTATATATTATTTTGGAGACTTTTGAATTTATATGTTTTTATTTCTGTATGTCTGTGAATATGTTTACATTATTATTTCCCCCATATATAGTGTGATGCGGTTAAATTTAAACTTTATTACCTTTTCTACTTTGAATCTGAAATCTGAATTTAAATGAAAAACTTCTCTATCACTGTCTCTGCATGTGTGAGGGTACGTTATATTTTTTCTGTCATTTTAATTCTCTGTTTATATTTTTTCTGTCATTTTAATTCTCTGTTTATAACTTTTATGTCTATACTATGTATGCGAGAGAGTGAAGTGTATATTGCGTTCTGATTGCTGATTGCGCAATTTTAAGTTTGCGGGTATTTTTTATTTTTATTCGAAAAAATATAGGTGACCACAATTATTTTGCGGTGATTTCTTTTTATATACAATTTTTGGTTATGTCATTTTTAAAGGTTTTCTGGAGTTTTATTTTGATTGAAAGGGAAATAATAATCAGATTCATGGTTTATCATTTGTTAGTTTAATATTATTCTTGTTATATGTAAACAATTTATACCGTTGATTATGATACAATATTTGTAATTTTTGTGTTATTGCAACATTGTGAACTTTGAATAGAAATTTCGGTGGAGCAGCTGTAGGTAGGTACTGAAATTTGTAAAGAATGTTCGTAAGACTCGTTTGCTAATTGTTTTATGTTTATCGACGATGATAGAAACTTAAGAGCCAATAAAGAGCTCTACCAAGACAGATAACCCATGTTTTATGGGCATAAATTAAGAATTAGGACTTCGACGAGCTTTGAATCCAGCAAGATTAGGGTACGTGCCATACAAGCCGTCAAACAATTAATTTATTGTGCACTAAGTTCAATAATTGGTCACAATGAAGCTGCGATTTGACACAGTTGTAATTTTTTTATGAAGTGTCTTTAAATTCGATATTATTTACGAACAATTCACAGACGATTCAGGTCTTCATATTATTTTGGTCAAGCTATTCGTGAAATGGGGTTCCAAACAGTCAAAATTGTATTGAGAAACTGGGTTGACAGGATGGCCTATTGGCAAGCCAACCAAGGCAGGAAGGGACACACAATTTTCTGCCGGATTCGAACGACAAAAGCGAAAGGCACTTATTTATGACAAGAGATACTCTTGAGGGATTTTTCCATTTCTTCCCAAGAGGCAATAACCCGGAAAAAACATTTCTGTTTTTTTTTTTAGTTTTTAAGGTGGCATAGACTTTCCCAGTCGAACGCAAGAACATCGGCAAAACAGTCCTACACACTACCAATTACGGCACGGTCTACTAAATTCTTTTCAATTAAGCAACAAAAAATCCCTCCCCCTGGAACACTTATCCCTCAAAAACTAATATTCTAAATATTATTCATAAAGAGAGCAAACATGGTGGACTCAAATTACAGCCTTGAGGGACACCAGTCCTAGATCGAAATTGCCTTGGCTGACTTTTTTTCCATTTTGCTTGGAAAAATTCTCGAAATATTAAGTATCAATTATACATATTTATTAGACTTTTAAATAAAACTGATTTTAATTTTAAATATTTAATTTATACTTACAAATTGTATGAAATTTAATACAAGAAGAGAAACTCACCTGAAAAGAGAAAAAATACAAAAAAATGATTAGGTTCAGTCTTATTGTATTTTTCTTTGTTTTTCTTAAGCCTTTTTTTTTAAATAGCAGATAAATATAATGCTAGATGATTTAGTTAAATACATATAGACATATCTATATATTTTTTTGAGACCTAGGTATACAGACTTATTCATTTTATACTTGGTAAGCAAGATATTACCATAACAAAAAATCCTTAGCATCTAGATACATATACATACATATTCCTTGAATTTAAAATTAAAATTTTCAACTTCTTAAAATTCAAATGATCGTCACTCTGCGTCCACGTCTATAAACGTCCATCACCATCAAAATCCTTATATATCTTACCTACATACATACATAAATACATATGTATATAAAATTTAAAACCACCATGTCTTTGCATAAATAAACAAGAAAATATTTCTTAAGACAAAAAGACAATAATTGTAAAATTATGTCATTTAGTTTATTCTCGCACAGTTATAAAGAGACCAATCTACCTTCTCAATATATACATACCTACCGACAGCAAAAAGCACTCCTCTTGCTCATTATTTTAAACCAACAACAGAAAAACACAAATACCAACCAACAAAGAATCATAATAAATATCATTCTTATGCAAATATTCTTCTTCTTCTTTTTCAAGACTTAAGAAAGAAGAAAATTAGAAAAAGAGAAATAATAAATTTACAAAATTAAAAATAGCAGCATTTCATTCCTATATATAGTAGTTTATATTATATTCACAGAATTAATTTACGTTGAAAATTAAACAAAATTAAGGATATTAATCCTAATGTCTATCAAAATATAGTGAGAACCTTGCATCTTTATCTCTTAAAAAAAAAATATTCAAGCCCATTATGAATGAACAACCCATGAAGGACACCCCAGAGGAGAGAGCACAATTAAAATAATTGAATCCTGTGTGTCATCATTGCCTTGTCGTTGTCATTGTCATTGTCCTTGCTGTTCGTGAAGAGCATCGTTTATTTGAATAATAAATAAAAAATTAAATTTAAGTTATTGCTAGGTGTTTTTATTTTTTAATCTTTTTTTTTTTTTAGTCAGCCATCAGGTGATCTCTTAGAGCCAACAAGCCATCTCTCGGGCATGAACTCATCCAAATAGCCTATAAAAATAATTAAAATCGTTTTAAACTCATTGCCAAGAGAGAGGAACATAAATACACAAATACGGAGAACTAGAGGGAGAGAGAGAGAGGGGTAGGGAAGATTTTCCGAGTCCCATCTCCCATTTTTGTCGTTATAAGTCAAGTGTATCCTTAAAGTCCTTGGTTTTTCCACGAATTTATTTCAATTTAAGCACTTTAGACAAAACCGTTGTGTAGGTAGGTAGGACCTTTTTTTTTTTTTTTTGAGCCTTTAGACAGCCAAGCTTCCTATTACCCTGAAAGCATAAAGTAAAGAAATTGCCGGTGCTTCCGTATGACAGGACATAATAAATATTCCCTGTCGGCCTCTGCACACCTTTTATAGTCTGGGTTGTGTTTTTTTTTTATTCTAACCTGCCATCTTTATAATTTTCCACCTCCTCGTCCTTCTTTGTTGGTTTTTTTTTTGGCTTTGCTTTTTGTTTAATGTGTGCTCAAGGAAATTTCGCATTTATTATGGTGTCAGACCTGAGTTGAAACTAGAGAGGGGAACCGACTACTACGGGACGACCCACGACCAACGACGACCGACGCCACGGTTAGCGCTACTACTCAGTCGAGTCTGCAACACTGACATTCGCAAGTGTACATACATACATATATATGAATAAAAAATATCACTGGATGACAAAATTTATATAATAATACACCGTTATGATATGCGTAGATTTATATTATCTTTTTTCTTTTGTTTTTATTTACTTGTGTATAAATTTTTTGTTCCGTGATTTGAAGAAAGGTCCTTTTTTTTTAACTTGGCAACAATAAAATAAAGATAACAAGAAAACAATAAAGAGATTATTATTTTTGATTAACGTGAGGATTTTCTTAGAAAGAATTTTATTATGATTGTTAGGTAAATGTAAAATAGGTAATTTTAGTTTTTTTTTTATTTTTTTATTTTAAATTTAAAATTAAAATTGTGTGTTTATGTAAAAATAAAAATTCTGAATTAGTAATAGAAACACTAAAATAGAGGGTCGATTTCGGAAGAGGGAAATTTAAGCTGGACGGAGCTGTATTAAGAGCAAGGGTAATTGATTATGATTTAGATAAATGTAAGATGACATGTTAATGGATGGTTTCTTGGGTAAGTGAAGTAGGTAGGTATACATAGTTATTTGAAGACCTATTATCGATATGTAAATTTCTATGTCGAGGGTAGGGTAGGGTAAACTAAAATCGTGTTTCTTACGTGTAGTATGTTACGTGCGACGACATTTAAGCCGAAATCTGGCTCTCGGGCGAACGTTTATGTTTACACATCTTAACCGTGTTTCCCGGCACACACAGATTTTTTTTCTTTTTATGACATTTTTAACAAAACAAAACCAAGACACCAAAGGAACTGTTTTCCATGAAAACTGTTAAAATTGGAACTTGACTGGCGACTGAACTGAATATATCAAGCGGAGTTGCGTGAGTAGGACATGGTCAAAGAAGGGGTTAAGACCCTAGGATGCCACGGTGCGGCGCTCCACTCAGTCAAAGAAAACTTTTGACAAAATTTCGGAAAGAATCCTTTGAAAACATACATTTCCAACTTTTACCAATATTGTTAAAAAAATTTAAACCATTTTACTCTCGTGTAGCTGTTTAACTCAATGGTTATAAGACTTAGGTTAAGGTATGCTATCATCAAGAAAGAACACCCAAGATTGACATCTTGGACAGACTGTTACCTTAGGCTTCAGTTATAGCGATCAGGAAAAACCATCAGGAAAAGTAGAAACAGATGGATACGATTTTTTTTTCCTTTTACAAATCTGTCATTGGAACAAGTAAAAGCTGGAACGCAAATAATTGGAACGATTTGTTCCATTTTGTGTGAAGTGACAATCAGCTGGCACGAAAAATGAATTTACATCAGGAAAACACATTTGACAGTTGACCGAGTTAAATTAGCAACTTTCTGGACCCCCCACTTAGATCAAACGACGAATATTCCCAATCGCTGCTTTTTAAAGCAAAGAAAGCAATTGAGAAAGAGCAAATAAAATGTTCTCTTATAGGACATTTTAATCATCTCGTTTATGGTGCAGAAGAAGCATTGGCCTCGTGAAAAGTGGCCATTTTTAGAGAAAAATTCTCCGAAGAGAATATACAAAACAAATTGTACGGGTTGTTCCTAAAGCGCTGCCGACCTTGCCAAAAAAGTAAAAAGCCAAAGACTGAGGTGGATGGGTCATTAACAAAGCGAATGGATAGCAATGCTTTGAGCCAAAAACTCTTTAAATCCATTCCCGCGATACCGGACGGCTTATAGTAGACGAAAAGTGAAAGGGGATCTCAATCTATTTGCCACTGGAGACGGCTAAAGTTTGAAAGGGAACTCTTAGAAGAAGCTTATTTGCTGAGGTCCCGGGTCTACGTGGGCCTTAATTAATAAGTTGTCTAATTATTCGCGGGCTTATCTCAATGACTCTTTCCTCGCTTCTGAAGAGTTGTTGCTAGAAGTAGGTACTTTAACTCGTAAATAGACACGCACTTTTAAAACTAGATTAATTAAGTATGTGGTTGAGTTCAGTAGATATATGTATACATTTAATTTTGTTGAATGGCTCCAATGCTCAATTCATAAATGTGGAACTTTTCCCCCTTTCAGTTGTTTTTAAAAGGCCCAGTGCCACGCCCATTTTTAACATGTTTTAATTTATCGTTACTGACTACCTTCAGGAGGTTAAAATTTTGTAGTTAATTTTTCTCAACCTATAGTAAAACATGTGTTATTGCATCCTTATGTAACGTATTAAGAAGGCTAATTTTATTTTATAAATAACTCTTGAGCAAAAACAATGGCATGTGAAGTTTTTTTTTGAAATCTCCCTATAACCACGCCCACTTTTTTAATATATAAGATAGGTCCCTACTTTAAATCCTTTGACAGTTCAAATTTTGTGATGAAAATGTCTGGAACTTAGAGCATGACATGGGTGCAGGGTTGCGAATTTTTGAATTTTTGAATTAAAAAATCATTAAGTCATGTCTATAGATGACTTGTGAATTAAAAACATTTAATTCATAAGTTAGTTAGTGACTTATGAATTAAAAAAAAATTAATTCATAAGCTAGTTAGTGACTTATGATTTAAAAAAATTCAATTCATAAGCTACTAGTACTAAGTGACTTATGAATTAAAAAAATTTAATTCATAAGCTAGTTGGTAGATTGGAAATTCTTAAGCTTGTAAGCTTTTCTTATATTTTTTTTACTTATCTTTTAAAAGTTGAAATTTTGTTGTTCGATAGGTGGCACTGGAAGGGTTCAGCTAGTACTCAATAAAAACATAAAATCGGACGAAAAGTTCCGAGAAGTTATAAGTCATGTATTTCTTTCCAAAAACTATTTTTGTAGAAAGAAAACATAGAATATTTGGAATAAAGAGATGTAGGTACCTCAAGCTTTATTAAAGATTTTTATTTGCATGCAATTTCAACTTTATTTTATGAACTCCTACATAACCAAGGGAACAATTTCCATCAAACTGGTCCATAACAATGGCTTATTTTTGATTGTCTTTTGATTTCTGTCAAAAGCACACGGGGACGAAAATATTCGCTTTATCAACATAATCTGAAAAGGCATTCCCCATTTTACATTTTACATTTTACATTTTACATAAACCTATACCTCATTCCCAGTTACTTAGTGTTCCTTTCAACTTTCGGACCCCAATTCCAATGACATCTAATTAAAATGTCATTTATTCTTGAAATCTGATGTCAACGGGAGCAAGAACGGACGACTTTATATGAAGAACATAACAAAAAAACCAAAAAAAAAACCGTACGTGCATAAAATTTTCTTATAACAAATATGTACACAAAGCAAAAACACCAGAAATATACAAGAGGATTCACGGAAAAACCATTGTATTGTTATGCATTGATATTATAAAAAGGATATGACAACTGCTTACGCGTGACAGACATACCGTGCGTTTTTCGTTCCGCCATTTTTTTTTCCATTATGTATAAATTCAACGAAAAATTCCTGTACACATTTGTTTTGTAGTGCTGTGTGTAGGTATTATTATTTGTTTGTTTGTTTGTATTACGCAGAAAAATGTGTCCTTTAAAACACAACCACAGTAATATCTTCACGAATAATAAAAAAAAAAATAAATAACAAACAAATACAAACAACTGACAAACACCAGCGAAGCGACAGAGAAAATAAACGACGAAGAACCTCCAGAGGAAGGTTGGACAGAAAGGGAATCATCAATGTGGTTGTAGGTGAGTAAGGAGGGAGGGGGAATTGCAGAAAATGAGAAAAAAATCATAAAAAGAAAAACGTTGACAATTCTGCTTATTGTCACAACATTTCACGCCGGAGTGACTTTGGATTTTGCTGTTTTCCAGTTTTTCTATTTTTTTTTTTTTAATTTTTTGCTGCTTCACCCGCATGTCGTCCTTTTTTTCTAACCACTGTATGACAGAACGGAAACCCTTTTACATCGCGCGGATGTACCTACATACATATATATATTTTAGCATTTTTGTTTTGTATTTTATTTTCATTTTCTAAACCAAGCAAGAAAAATAAGAACTTGCAGGAGCTGTATAGGTTCTAACTATACATTCATATGTATATACGACGCCATATAGAACCCCACAGAGAGAGGCTGTCGTTTTGAATTTTGTTTGTTTTGGTATTTGTCCTTTCTACTCAGAGGAAATTCAAAACAGTCAAAAGCGGTAACATTGGGAAAACATAGAATGAGCAATCAAAAAAAAAATACCACAACAGACACAGGACGCAAAAAAAAAATTAATATTATGGAAATTCATAGAACCAAAAGAATGAAAAATATGAAGAAGAAAAAAAGAAAACATGACAAGAGGTGTTTTCTCTTTTCAGTCATGACATATGATTATTGCACTTGCACGTCCGTTTCTATATCTACAGCACCGTAGTTTTGTGGTGTATTTATGGCATTTTAAGGATCAAGATTTTTAAGTGTGTGTGTGTGTGTGTGGAAGTGAGTTTGTGTCAGTGAATCTGTGCATCAGGACAGCTTATCCTTATGGTTGACAAAAAAAAGAAGAAATTGAAGATCTAGCTTTGAGGATTTTTTTCTCTGAGCTAGTCATTTCAAAACTTAAAAAAAGAAAAAAAACATAATACTGGACTACCTTCACCTAAAGTTGAGGCCTTTGTTGTCAAAGAATAAATGAAAGAGACCTGAACATTATTTAAGTAGATATCAGCTGAAATGTTTTTATTTGTGTTTAATTTACTATTAGAATATTTACATATGTACGTGCTCGAAGTATTGTTCTCCAAAGATTTGTTTGGGGTAAGAGTGCACTCAATGGCATTTCCTCGGTCATGTGAATTATTTAAGATACAATCTTAATGCTTGTGCTGTCTAATTTGGATTTTTAATTCTGTTAAAAAATTACTGTCAAGAAAAAGATTGCGTAGTACTTAAATGCAAAAGAGCACAAATTATACACACAATATTTAAAGTTACAAAAAGTTGAGTAATTTTAAAAATTGAGTAATTTTAAAAATTGAGTCATTTTTAAAAATTGGGTACTTCTAATCCTCTAAAAAGTGAGTAATTTAAAAAATTGAGTAGTTTTTAATCTTAAGCAATCTTAATGCTTGTGCTGTCTAATTTGGATTTTTAATTCTGTTAAAAAATTACTGTCAAGAAAAAGATTGCGCAGTACTTAAATGCAAAAGAGCACAAACTATACACACAATATTTAAAGTTACAAAAAGTTGAGTAATTTTAAAAATTGAGTAATTTTAAAAATTGAGTCATTTTTAAAAATTGGGTACTTCTAATCTTCTAAAAAGTGAGTAATTTAAAAAATTGAGTAGTTTTTAATCTTAAGCAATTTAAACAAATGAGTAATTTTAAAAATTGAGTAATTTTAAAAATTGAGTAATTTTAAAAATTGAGTAATTTTAACAATTGAGTAATTTTAAAAATTGAGTGCTTTAAAAATTGGCTAATTTTAACAATTAAGTAATTTTAAAAATTGAGTTATTTTCTGAAATTTTAATTTTAAAGCAATGTTCTCTTCTCAACTATTTCGAACTTGGACAGGTTTTGTCCACATATTTGTTAGAAAAGTTTAACTATGGAAAAATTGCATCTATAAATAATAACATGATTTATTTGAGTGCGACATCTCGCTCCTGCCCACTGAATCCAATGAATATTGTATATTCAGTCACAATTAAACATTTAAAGCATCAAGCTTTACAAAACCTACGATCTCGTGGCGAGGATAATTCTATCAAACCAAATCTCACGCACTTTGAAATGTAAACAATGAACACACCCCCACATCACAATCATTCGCGTTCACCCTCCTCCCCATCCATCGTTGTTTTCAGAATAATTTTCATGCAAATTAATTGTGCCACACTGTACCTAGAATACATCGTCCTACCGACCACTAATCCTCGTCTAAATCAAATGTAAATTAGGCTTTGAAAATTCAATCTGGCTCTTCAATCAAATAATGAACTCAATCATCAGTGTATATTTGGTTCTGAATGATGACGACCGGTCCGTCCGGTTGGTGGCGGCGACGACGACGATGGCAACAACTACTCTCATACGTTTGTTGATGATGTCGCCAGTATTCATAATTTAGTTGGCAACAACAACTGTTTCCAACATATTGGTAGGTACCTACCTGGCTTGAAAAATATTTCGGTGCTGGATGCTAAGCTAACCAACAATTCGAGAGTCCTTTCAACACTTGTCCGGCTTCTGGTTCTGGTCCTATATAGTCCTGCTGGTGCGCCCATGACAACGCAAACAAAAGTAATAAATTCAATCAAAGCTCACCTGCGCTCTTGCGTCCTGCCTATAAATATCGGTTCGGTTGGTTCATGGTGTATATACCTATACAATATAGATGCGGTACTTATCCTGATGTTTCTCGTTGTTGTATTCAATGTGTATCTATAGGATTGTATATTTGTCCTGGGAAGGATTCCAGTGACATTTCACTTACGTGTGCAATATGTTCGAAACACTGCACTCGCGTCTCGTTAATTAATTGACAATTTACATCGAAACAAACATGCAGCAATAAACAATCAAATGTTGTAGAGCATGAATATGTAGGTAGGACGATGAGGACGACGACGTGTAAATAGGTACATATAAAGCACCTCCATCAACTTTCGAATGATAGAGTGAGTCACTCAGTTAAAAAAGAGACGAACCAGATGAGCAACGAAAAACGATAATGCAAAAACTAAAGCATGAAAACAATTCAAATGTTTCCATCCAACAGCCAACACACGCATTGCGCTCCCCTTTTAAATTTTGTGTATGCTGAAGGACCAATCAATGCATGTTGTATATCCAATCCAATCGAATTCAATCCGTCCAGTGCTCCCCTAGTGGATGTTAGCTTAACCCACCCGGACACGTTTTAACTTATTTTCACAACTCTGGGAATCTCTAAAGTGTGGCGGCGGCGGCGGCAGGTGGCACGGCGGTGGCGACGACGACGTACATAGCTAGTTGCATGTGGGTTATGCAGAAAGTATCTATATCGTCATCGATAAATCACACCAAAGGTTTAAATCATATACATTCTGATGATAAACGACTGCTTGTCGTCCTTTTGGTATTCCACACCCCTTCATTCAACCAACGCCAACGTGTCGTTCCCTTCACAAAATACAAAAATCAAGCGAAACCTACCTACCTGCATAGACGAATTGCAAGTGGAGTGAAATTTGGTGAGTGCGGAAAAGTGTGGACATTTCACATAAACAGGATGCTGCGGATGAGAGATTTTTGATGCACATCCTCTCCCTTTCTGGGATCTAGATGCAGGTTTAAAATTGATTTTGTTTCTTAATGACCATTTTATGCATGCAAACGAACGAACGAACGAACAGCGTTATATAAAGGTGTTCTCTTTTTGGGGGCAGGAAATACGGGAGCAGTAAAAACATCCTTAATCTAGAGGTGATGCTATGGATGGAAGATGAAGTCGTTTAAATGCGGAAATATAGATTCGAAAGACTTTCAAAGTGCGAAACACAGGATTTCCATACCAAAAGTACACAGTGTTATGTTTACCAGGATTTTGTCTTAACGACCAACCTCGGAAATTCGAAAAAGAAAACTTCGAAATCTATTTTACCATTTTTTTCTTGTTAAGACTGTTTTTTCAATCATCCTATAAGGTTCATATAAATTCGCCATTGACGGGTTTGGGCGAAACGGTTTGTAAAATTATTTTTATTTTGGGCAGTTCGCGTTGCCTTTAAGTTAAAGTTAATTTTGTTATTAGGTTTTGTGTAAATTTAAATTGTACCTTACCTACATTATATGCCTGTAAGAATTTAGGACTTTTAAAAACGCAACCTCTGGGTGGCTAGGCTTTAGTTACATGTCGCCAAGGGATTTTTGTGGGATTAGGACTATCTTTAAAAACCAAGAAATCCCAAACACAAAAACCCCGAAAACACTAAATTTCAAAATCAAGCTAGCGCAAATACCCTATTTTTTTAATTTTTCTTGGATTTGCAGAACTTCAGGAATGAGCGGTTCTTCTTTAAAAAACAAATCATCTGGGTTGAAATCAATCGCATCCAAAATCCCCGAAACCTAGAATATATAAAACCGAAAATCCCAGAAATCTTCAATCCAAAAAACTCAAAATCCCGAACTTTGGATTTTATGAATTTTGAGTTTTCGGTATTTTTGGATTTGGGTTTTGAAATCGATCGCATTAACCACAACATATTCCACAGTGCTATCCAAATCGAAAAAAATCTACGGTAAAAAAAACCATCTTTTGAATTTTGAGTTCTCGGGATTTGAGGTTTTTTGGATTTTAGGATTTTGGCTGACGATCGATTCAACCATCCAGGTTGAAATCGATCGCATTTAAAATCCCGGAAACACACAAAATCCAGAAAACCCAAAATCCTAAAAATCTACAATTTCGAAATCTCAAAATCATAACTTTTTCATTTTCTGTATTTTGATTTTCTGGTTTTTGGGTTTTCTGTTTTTTGGGATTCATTCAGTTTTTTTTTTAAGAAGAAAATTCGGGTTGAAATCGATCACATCCCCGCCACATGTTTCAGAATGTTATCCGTATGACAAACTAATTATGAGACAAACAAGATAATTATGGAAAATCTCAATTTTTGTGAACATTTTGACTGCTTCTTGCATTACTTCAGGGGGGTTGTAATCATATACCCTTCCGGGATCACTCTGTTTCGCGTACTAACTCACTTAATGACCCTCTATTTAACAATTATTATGGTTTAAAGAAGCTCCTAAAAAAAAGTCCTACCTTTAAAAACTCGAGTCTTGGGCGAAATTTCAAAAACATAAAATGTTTCCTTATTTAAAGTTTTTTTTAAGAAGTATCACAAAACACATAATTTACAGACCAAAAACGTCATTATAATTTTTATCAGTTCACTAAACGCATTTAATATAGGTTTTTCTAATATCAGATCTCCTTCGTCATCTTTATGCACTATGTACACAGTACCACATAAAAAAAACCTTACACAAAATTGGACTTTTGCCATAAGAACACTTCTCAACTTTAGACCATTTACGGGCGAATAGTGTACCTCGGGAACATTATCTAATGGAAACAAAATTAAATGAACATCTAAAGTGGTTTATAAGTTCATCAGAACTACAACTATCAATTGTACATCTAAAACAAACTCAAAACAAATAAGGTGACTCCTTGTAATTTTAACTCATTTATGAAATCGCATTTCATTACAAATTAAATAAAAAAATAAAGTCGTTAAAATAAAATTCAGTTTTTCCTTCACAAAAATAGCCTGTTCATTGCATAACAACACACATATACAATACAAAACTCATATTTTCCTGTGATATTTTTCCATTCCAAATGTCAACAATACAATTCGATCAAAAATTCTATCAAGGATCTGAGTGTAGGATATGGTAGGAGCTCAGATCGAATCCAAAGGACCAACTGGACCAAAAAAAAAAAATAAATTTTCAAAAAATTGATTTATACGATAGATGGATAGACCAAAGGGGTGGTAAAAGTTTTTTTTTCACCTCAAACAAAATAACAAAAAGAAAATAAATAAGAACGTTACAATCCAATATCTAGGCAATACCTATACTATACCCACGAAGAGCCATGTTAGTGCACTTTTGATTAAAAACAATTGAGGAAAATTCTCTCTATACATACATATATAATAATGCTCTCTATGGTCGTCTATAATGTTCAACAACAATATATACACAACAAAACAAAACCAAGTGGCAGATTCCATCAGGTAATTTGATATACGGAGAGAAAGATCTGGTGCCTGGGAGCAGAGTGGTGCCAACAATGGATAAGTGGATTTCAATTTATAGTGCTAGAGTGGAATTTATGCTTTTAAACTCTATTCTATACATATTCGTATGTAGGTAGATAGATATAGAATATATGGGATATGAAATAACTGGAATGTGAATAGACAATTTTTGAGGCTGGTAAACAGGGCAGGAGTACCTACCTAGCTATATATGGGAGTTTGTTGAAATAATGTGATTTTTTATTGAATAGCTTTGGAAAAGTGAAAGATTCCCAATAAAAGCAAGGAGAGTCCATAAATTGGAATTTTCAAAATTTAAAGAATCGGTGTTTTTTGTATAAATAATAATTTCAATTTGGTGGCCGGAAATGTAAAATTCACAAAATATAAATAAATGATTGAGCGCTAGGTGGGGAAGTATTAAAAAGTAATCAACGATAAACTCTTGTAGTATATGTAAGTGGTATGCAGGACGAAATAACTCAAGTTGCTAGAAATGTCTCTCAAACCATCAAAAGGTTTTTAACTTTAATTTTTAAAAAATGAAAACTCACATAATAACAGTTTTGAAGAATATAATTAAAATTGGAAGAGACGATTTTAAGATACTGCCGTATTCACAAAAATTCAGTGCATTAGTAGTTTCAGACAATATGACGTTGATAAATACGAGACATAGACTCCGATGCAAGACGGAACTCTGGAACACACCAGCAGCGCTTGGTTCTATTTAAATTCAAGCATGATCATCTCATATGGATTTTATTAATCAATAAGAATAATAATTTCAAACCAATACAAAAAAGATTTGTATGGTCTTATTAAAAATTGATGTTTCCAGATTAATTGAAGAATTTTAATCCTTGTACCTTCATGCGATATAAATGAAAATAAATATATATGTAGGTACTTGTCATACAAGGTAGGTACTATATGACAAGTTATGGATTTGTAAAAAATCAAACACGAGATTTTGTTCAAACTTAACATTGCGATGATAGCGAATTCGAAAAAAAGTAGATCTCGGAATTTTACCGTCTGTCTTTCCTGTAGGGTCGATTTTTGTAAAACTTGGTACCTAGCGTTTTCTCAACTTTCCGCCCGACACATTTATTTATTTTTTCAGGCCTAAAAATAACGGTATTTGCGTAAAAACTTATTAAAAAAAAAAAAAAACTTCCCACAACTTTAAAAAAAAAAACTAATTTTTTTTATAAAACCGATTGCCTTTTGTAAAAAAAAAAAATAAAAAATGGTTAAAAAATGGCACCTCCCATAGAACCATTTTTTTTTTATTTTCTTTTTCTCAAAACTTGTTCAAATGATTTCAATCAATTTTTTATACCTAGAGAATGTTTCAAAAGGTTTTTAAAAGTTTTGTACCTATACCAAAAATATTATCAGAATTATTTTTTTTGATTTTGAAAAAAAGTTCTTTTCAAGAATTTGATGATTTGAAAACGACTTGGTCGATTTTTATTAATATTGGCACTCTGAAGTTTTTTAACATAAAGCTAAGTACAGACGATTGTCAGATCTTCCACTCCAACCGATGGGTTTCATTGACATTTCGAACAATGAAGAAATTGTCAGCAATTGTAAGATGTTTTCAATGAAAACATCTGACAATGACCAATGAGTCTGACAATGTCCTAATCGTCTGACAATGATACAAATTGTGTGTTTAGACGATTGTAAGATACCTGACAGATCTGACAATATTGTAAGATCTGACAGTTGTGTGTACTTAGCTTAACCTAGCAGATTAAAAAAAAATGTTTTTGAAACCAAAAATAACGTTAGGTACCCATCTACCGATCTACGATACAAATGTTTAAGGACCGTTAAGGAAAATCTTATTCTCTCGAAAATGACTATTACGATTTTGATTAATTTTTTTCAGTGAATTTTATACATTAATGTATTGTTAACGGCATCTCTGATGGAGCCATTTTTTTTGGTTTTCGATTAGCTCAGTAAGTATCTGTTTAACCGATTTTAATTGAATTAATTAATTAATTAATCAACAATGTTTAACGTTTTAGGCGCGTTTTAAAGGAATGGGGAATTTTCTTTAAAAAAAAAATTACATTAACAAAAATTATAACAAAAAAAACAACGACAACACATACAATCTCGCCATAATTTTTTGTAAAGCCAGCAATCTATTATAATTTTCATTTTAAATTAAGTTTTAAGGTTATGTTATAAAATCGAAATTTATTTAAAATTTTTAAAATCCCATCAAATTGAGTGAGAATTTTATACAATTTGAGTTTTTTTTTTTTTTTTTCTAGAAAATTCTCTATAAATACATAAATAATATAATATTATGCATTCGTATATCTACACAATACAAATGTGAACTTATGTATTATCGAGAATATTTTTACAAAATATGTACATACATCCCAAACACAAATCTAAAAAAAAAAATATCAAACAAGATTTAAACCAGACAAACGAAATTTTAATACACATCCCACCAGGTGGCGGTGAAGCTACAGTATTGCTTAACACATCCCATAGCTAAAATCTATTTGGTAAATATGCAAAAATGTGTTCCCTCAACTTGCGCTGTTTGTTTGTGGATTTTTGTTTTTTTTTTTTCCTTACATATTCGCTGCACTATAACAAACGGTTGCAAACAAACAGACAGACAGACAGACAGAAGGATAGAAGGATAGAAAACAAAATAGGGAGAACCTCTTTTTTTCCAACAAAAAGGATTGGGAATTTTTTGTTGTCTTTTTTCCCCCCTCGTGCTCCAAATAAAAAAAAAAGTGTACCAACTCATTCGGCTACAACTTATCATCGTCGCCATCTTTACCAGCAATACCCGTGAAAATCCCTAAGTGCAACCCATAGTAGGTACATAGTTGGAAAATATATATATATTTATGTATGTGGATGTATCTCGCACAAAGTATCTTTAATCAAAATTCCCAACAGGTAGGGAACATTCAAAATAGCTACCTACTAAAGGTTGGCAGAAAAAAAATGAAAAAAAAAGGATATATGTATCCTCGCTATGCATGGCATAGGATGCTGCTATTGCAGCACTCACGTAAAGATTGAACACACACTAGGGTGTTTTATTTTTTGGGTTCGTTCTTCACATGGCAGGTCCTTCTTAAGGGATAAAGACGAACTATGTATAGTGGGAAGAAAAAAAAAAATAAATAAAACGGTTTAAGCGAACTAAATACAAGAGCACATTATACTATTTGCATAAACGAAATCTCCTATCTTGTGATTTCTGCGTTACAGAATCAACAGCAGTACCTACGTAGATATACAAACTATAGCACCCTCTATTTTTATTTATTTTTTGATGTTGTTTTTATTGTTGAATTTATAGAAATAGCAGTTGTTATACTTTACTTTTACTTGGGGAGAAAATTAAGAATTCTGATTTAAGTGATTTAATATGTGTTATCTACAATTTAAAATGTTGCATGACAAGGGATTGGATATGGAAAGGGTTTATCTACATGTAATGTACCAACACGAGGACGAACTTAATATGCTTAAAAGAAAGTTTGTTTTTTCCTTGTATCATTGCCATTGCTTATTGGAAATTGGAAAAAGGAAATCGATTTGTTTTCTCAATATCAGTTCTTCAAAGTAATTTGTAATATTTTCATTATATCTACGACGTACGTTAACGATACAAAAGGATAATGGAATTTTCTTGCTAAGAGTTACAGAGATAGAAATGTAAAACAAGCATTAAAGAAAAACGTGTCAATAAGTAAGTACAGGAGTATAAAGTGATGTAGGTTAATTACAATACATCGAGGGAATATTTAGAAATTGAAGTGATAAAGGAACTTATGTTTTTATTTATTGAATTAATCGAAATTTATATTTAGATAAAGATGATTCTTAAGTCAGTTGAGCTTAGAGCAGTTAATAATTAGTTGAAGACTACAGTATTCTAGATTTGTCAAACGAGGCAGAAGTTAATTTTGTCCGGCTCGAGGGACAATTTTTGATTTTTTCTTATATATCGTGGATTTGAAAATTGACAATAGAAGGAACTAGATTTTGTTTATCAAACTAAAAAAGTTTATAAGAATTTTCCAATAAAATATTTTCGGTCATCAATTTTGAACATTTTTGCCAGCGTAAATTTTTGTTTAGTTACAGGGTAAAAATTGAAATACAAGGGATATGTTAAATTTTTCATCTGCTAAGTTTGTTCAATAACGAAAAACCATCGGAGGAGGTGGTAGTAGGCCGTGGGGTAACTATTAGTGAGTAGAACTATTACGCCAAATGTCTTGGGTTCGATTCCCAGCCTATGTCACATAAAGGAACAGAAATGTTTTTCAAGGGGACTGCCTTTTACGAGGTGTTGACAAATTCCAGAATCGCTGAAGAAATCTTTTATTTTATTTAAAATTTCCTAACATGTTTTCTTAGTCTGAAGAAGCCGTATTTTCTAAATAAATATAAGATATTATATATCTCACTGAGCATAAGCAATCTATAGTAAAATTGAAAATAAAATTAAATAGCTTTAAAATCGGAAACAAAAATATATTATGCAAGAAAATAAGTACGGTTATGACTTTCTTAACTCTTCTTAGTTTATATTTATAAGATAAAAGGAAAAGAGTGGTCCCTGATTTTTTTTTTCAAATCTTTATAACATTGATGAAGCTATTATTCTTGCAATAATTATCAAAAATCTTTAGAAATATATTAAATATTTTCTTCGCGTTGAGCGCCATTTATCAAATTATTGATTATCTCATAAGGATATTGAAAGTTTTAAAAATTTTTATAGTCAAAACCCTTATACCTAATATGCAATCATCTTATTGATAAAAGAGACATTTTTAGATAGCCTACTCGAAAGAACCTGCTTTATAAGGGTAAGCGTATAGTTTCTAAGCCATGGAATTATCTGGATTTTAATACTTAACAACCATTATAATTTTCAATTTTTATTGAATTCTAAACAAATAATACTTCACAAAATTTAAGCGCTATCATATTCTTTCAATGCTAAGATTAATATTCCAGCCAACTTTAAACTAATTTGGTCATTCGAGCCGGATTCTATTTGAATTTCCTAAAAAAAATATATAGCTTCTTCTGCAATGGTTTCATTTAATGCCCCGTATATTCTTTTATTACTTCTTTCTTTAATTTATTTAAAACCATAATTTTACATTTACATTCCTTTTCATTATTTTACAATCCTATTGAAACCACTTTTTATTTAACTTCTGACAGTATATTTTTTAACGACCCAACCCTTTACGCAATGAACAATTTCAAAATGTCGCCATGTAAATTATAACATGTCTTTCTGACTCTACACAATGTTTAAACATGTTGTATGTACTATTGTATATCTATGTCCATTGCGAGTTGAATTTTTTTTTTAAATGTGTCCCGACACTGCAGACACTTACTATACTGCATGCCCTGCATGCATGTAAAAAGCAATAGAAACCAAAACGACAAAAAAATATAAATATATTATACATATACGTATGTATGTATCTCCACCCAAAGGCACCGCATAGTATTATAAACATTTATTACACATAAGGGCGTATGAAGAACATAGTTCCAAAAAAAAAAAATCCTTCATAACTATACATTTTAACCAAAAAAATGAAACAGGACGAGAAACCATAAGTTTTATTATTTGCATTTAATTTCTAGAGAGGTTTGTGTTACATAATTTTTTTTCTTTTGTTTTTCCTTTTAGTGTGAGTGAGTTTGGTGCCAAAAGAAAAAAAAACAAAAAAGGACATTCCACCATCAGACAAGCAGAGGGTGTTTTGTGGTTATTTCATTATTAATATGACTTTACGATAATATTATAGTTTCCTGTGAAACACATAGCACCACCAACACCATTCAAATATAAAGCAGCAGAAGTATAGCAAAGATATTGTAACTAGTATCTATGCTGTGTTTTTGTGGAAACCAAAAAAGCTAACAAAAATCGACCAACGCTATACAGGACCAGCGCCAGGACTAGTACCAAAAAACATCCTTCCCTATGGTGGATACTATTCTCTTGAAGAGGACAAAATCTGGCAAAGTCCTAAAGTTGAATGTTCAATTCTGATTATGACGACAATGATGATGATGGTGCTGAGTGTGAATATAGGGGGGAAGGAATAGAATAGCAGTAGACTCTTCATAGCCACTATCTCCACCAAAGAAATATGCAATAATGTCCTGTGTGTGCCCTTTTTCTTTTGCCACAATGTAAAATGAACAAAGTTTTGTATTTAATTTGCCAACTGCAGCAGACTTGCTGCCCAAGGATAAGGACCAAAAAGCCTCCCCCTTTTTGTATTTTTTTTTTTTTGTTTTTAGTTATTTTTTGAAAAAATAGATTCGTGTCCTTTAAACTCAAACTCTATGTTCATTTCTAAGTGAGATTAATGAATTTTCTTCGCAAATGATGTTATTTCTGGTCGGTGTGACGCTATTTTACCCCTTCCGTTCTCAATTGGTGTTAAACTTTTGCAACCAGATGGCTTGCACCTACTTTTTTGTTTTTTTTTTTTTTTGATTTCATGGAATTTTCAGAGGTCCTTGAGTGTGTCCCGCTTTTTTGCTTCCTCAATTGGCATTATGGACAAAAACTATGTAGGAAAAGTTTTTATTTTTCATTTTTTTTCTATTTTGTTCGAAATGCTTAACTGTGTGGAAAACGACATAGTTTTTGCTTCCAACAATTAATGTATTTTCAAGTTGAGAGATATTGTTGATACTCGTAGTTTATGTAGAAATTTTATGATTGCAGAATTTATGAGTATAAAACAAAAAAAACATTGAAGTGGTACAAATTTAGTTGATATGATATTTGTAACTTTACATTTTTATGTAGTGTTATTATATTTACTTAAAAAGAGTAACACTAAACGCGTGTTCTGACAGCCAGGGAATCAGAGTACACAAAAGATTTGTGGCCATTCTTCATACTATCATTTATCATGTCTAAGTATTTCATGAAAATCGGAAAAAACCGCCCAAAAAATGGACGTGGAAAAAAACTATCTATATATTTATAAAAAAAACATATTTATCTTATACAGAAGTTTATTAGGTTTACTAAGACAAAACCTGAATTTTTATCAATTCTGACAAGTTTTCCTTTATAAAGTAGGCGTGACAGTGGGCGGAGATTAGTTGGAATTTATTACCAATCCTTAAAATTTCATCAAAATCAATCAAGTGGTTCGGTATTTATAATACTTATTTCGTTATACCTATCGAATTAAGGCTGGCAGGTTTTTTTTTTGGTGGAGAGTTAAAAAAAGACTTTTTAATTTTAATTTCAGGGCTATAAACACTTTAATTCATTTGTTTAAAATAGAAAATATTGCTATGTTCTTTTTGCTGGAGTTTGCAAGAATTTTATATTAATGATAGATACGACATACATAAACATTTTTAAGGGGATCTTACCACGTTATAATTGGAGACTTTTTTTTTTTTGATTTTTTGTTTTGTATAAAATCTTCGCTTCAAAAGTGTTTAAATTTATAAATACATAATAAATAAATAAATGCCAAAAAATATGGAATGTGGACTATGGAGTTGACGTCAATATGCAAGAACCATCGGCCATCAAAACAAAATAATCCAGTAACTAGTTGGGTTACTGAGCAAGGTTTGTTTCGAGAGCGTAATTTTATTTTAGATTTTCTTTCACATCCCAAATTACCTCTGGCATGAAAGAAACCTTTATTTGCGCAATTTTTAATGATCAGGCTTGTAAAAGAATGCAATCTTTTGTGAATGCAGTCTTTAAAAATCATTTAAATGGAAAAAGTTTAATGTGACTTAAAACGACTGCAATACAATGTAAAAGACTGCAAAGATTACAAAAGAATTCAAAGAATGCAAAAGAATGCAAAGAATGCAAAAGAATGCAAAGAATGCATGAATTCTCAAAAGATTGCTCTAAAATGAATGGGAGGAAAAAATGATTGCAATCTTTTTGCTACGAGTGAATGGTGATTGCATAATTTGAAGTCTGAAGTCCCAAAATGAAATCAATGAATGCAATCTTATTATTGAAGTCATTATAGATTGCATTCAAAAAAGATTGCATTCTTTTACAAGCCTGTTAATGATTGACTTAAATGAAACTAGATATGGTCATATTCCACATAATGCCAAAAAGTGTATTCCTGTACTGTTTTAAAAACTTCTTGTATAAAAAAAATGTAATTTTGGTCTGAAAAGAATCCCATTCTAAACATCAAAGTTAGTTCTAATGATCATCAAAAGGTATAAAGAGAAATAAAATTATGTTTAAAAACGTGAAAATTCATATAAATCCGGCTCGAAGGACCAATTCAATGAAATTATTACGTTGTTAATGAAATTCGACCTCGTAAGCTTTTCATAAGTATATTTATTTTTATTTTTATCGAATGTGTATTTAAAAAAAACAATGAACGTATTCTCTTTCACCTTATTCGTAACCCAAAATTCATGTACATCATCAAGTTGAATGCGTTCAGACTTTACGTATTATGTATACTTCGTATTGATTTCATGTAATTAGTGATTAAATCGCGTGCCATATACAAACACTTTCTCTCCCTCTCCAAAACCATACCCCATACATACTATGCTTTGTATATAGGGTGGTTCAGTGTACACGTCAAGGATTTTGGTTAGATAGAGCGGGGGTGTGGCACAGAGGTAATACAGAGCGGTTGGTTGGGTTAGTTGTTAGCTTATATCAGTTTCGCATGGTTAAAATTTGTTTTGATTGTTAAGGATTTGTAATGTCCTGTTTAATGTTTGTTGACGAAGTGATTTGGCTGACCTAAATTTGCCTTTTAGCGAATGAACCAAACTAAAAACAAAAAAAAAGAATGTTGTTGATGTCACCATTATTGTGTTAACATGAAAGAGGATGTTTGCTCAGTCAGGGTTGAGCTAGATTTAATTGCGCGTATTTTTTTTCGTAAGATGTTTTTTTTTTGCTTTGTCACAAAAAGGAAAGGTTGTTTTGACGTTTGGAGGGAACTAACTAATGGTCATATAATAATTGGTAATGGATTTCGTTAAACTGAAGAATTTAACAAGAAGAAACAGAAATGGTTAGGTTTTTTTTTCTTTAAATTCCAAAAATTATGTTTTCGTCCGCTTAAGTAAGAACATATAGAACAATTTTATAAAACTGGTCCTTCAATCCGGATTTTCTTCAACGTTAAAGTATTTCGTAAAATTTAGCTCTGCTTACAGTAACTACAAGTAGTTCCTGCTTCCTTAGAGGCAAGATTTCTTTTTCAAAATTCATATCCACACCGAAGACGAAACTATATGTCGTACCTTCAAGATGGAAAAGACTCTCAAGATACTGATTTGTTTGCATTTAATTTTTAAATTTTATAAAAAGTTTCCAAAAACAATGTTTTTTTTATTTTCTTTCACCCTGCTTCATCAGCTTCTATATTATTATTTCAGAATCCCTTAATGAAGGAAAGCCAAGTTTTTTTTTTTCAGGAAGTAGATAAATTTTATTTTCTGTGGGAGTCATTAAGTGAAAGGTCAACAACTTCTCTACTTCTCTTCTCTTAAAAAATCAGGACTAATAAATGGATGATTGATTTGAGAGGTTCGTGATGAATACTTTAGGGGTGAAAATAATATTTGGACAGCAGCGTCCGCCTAATAGGTTGACGTTTGTGCCTCACTAAATGAGTTCGGTTTAATTTTAATGAATGATTGATCGTTTGGTTACAAGAGCCTGTCAGTCATTTTAACGCAAAAAAAAATAAAAAAAATTAAAAAGAAAATCCACCGCTACTGGACATTTTTGTCGACACTCAAAATGAATAATGATGGTTTATGTAATTTATTTTTAATTTCACTAAAGCATGTCAATTTTGTGTTTGAGTGTGTACGTGTACTTTAAGTAGGTTTATTTCTTAAATTTATAACACATATCCACAAACCATATGAAAAAAATAAAGTTGTAAAGCTTTTGAGAAATTCACAAAACACGGAAGGTGTTTTTGAAGGGTGCGATTTTTCGAGGGAATTATTGTACTTTACTATTATTGATGCTAAACACGATTAAATTAATCTAAAACAAACTTTTGTAAAAAATTTTGTTTTAAAAAAGTTGTCGTACAAAATGAAAAAAATATGATCACCTTTAACAATAAATATTATGAATAAAAAATATATGATAAATAGCTAAAGAAAATAAAATAACTCACCAAATTCATAATCTTTTGCTCATTTTAAAATTTGAGAAAAAAAAACACTTTATCTTAAAAAAAAAAAAGAATGAATCGATACTTGCGCAATAAACATAGCAAAATATTAATAAAATTATCACTTTTCTACTAAATCGAAAAATAAGCTGATTTTTTTTTATTTTTACCGCCAAATTATTCTTTAACAACACTGTTATACCAACGAAAATCGAACAAAAAAAATATTTCGAAACTAAATTCAAGAAAAAGCAAAACCACTTTTAAACCGATCAAATTATTTGAAATTTTTCGAAACAAATATTAACACTCGATCACTTATTATTATTAAACAATTAAATTTATAATATAAGATACATCTTAAAACTCGACGAATCGATCGCGATGCGTGTATCGAGTAAAAACTATGGCAGAACTGAACATGTTTGAACATGAAATTGCTTTGAATTTTTTTTTTACAAATATGAACACTCGATCACTTCTTTTTTATTAAACAATAAAATTATATTAATATTAAATTAAAAATCAAATTAAAATTTTATTTTTAATCAGAACCAATCGCGTCGTGGAGAAAAAAAGAATTTTTTATTTTAAGGTAAACCGACCGCGTCGCCGAACAAGAAATAACTGAACATGAACAGGTTTGAACATGAAAGAAATTTCATGATAGACAACACACAAACCACAATCTGCCCCGATCTACATGTGTGTGCCAGTAGCGGTAGATGTGAGAATGATTGAAATTTTTTTACAAATAGGAACACTCGATCACTTCTTTTTTATTAAACAATAAAATTATATTAATATTAAATTAAAAATCAAATTAAAATTTTATTTTTAATCAGAACCAATCGCGTCGCGGAGAAAAAAAGATTTTTTTATCTTAACCTGAACCGACAGCGTCGCCGAACAAGAAAGAACTGAACAGGTTTGAACATGGAAGAAATTTCATGATAGATAATACACAAACCACAATTCGCCTCGATCTACATGTGTGTGCTAGTAGCGGTAGATGTGAGAATGTTTGGAATTTTTTTTTACAAATATGAACACTCGATCACTTCTTTTTTGTTAAACAAAAAAATTACATTAATATTATTTTGAAAATCCACGTTGAAAATTTTAATTTTATTTTTAATCAGAACCAATTGCGTCCCGGAGCAAAAAAAAATATTATTTTATTTTATTTCTAACCTGAACCGATCACGTCGCGGAGCAAGGGAGAACTGAACATGTTTAAACATGAAATTGTTTTTAATTTTTTTTTACAAATATGAACACTCGATCAATTATTTTTATTAAACAATAAAATTATATTATTATTATTTTAAAACTTCACATTGAAAATTAAAATTTCTTATCCGAACCGATCGCGCCGCATATCAAAAAAGAATATTTTATATTATTTTATTTCTAAATATGACAATCACGTCGCCGATTTTATTTTATTTTTCTCATAGGAACCGATCGCGTCGCGAATCAAGAAAGAACTGAACAGGTCAGGTTTGGACATGAAAGAAATCTCATGATAGATAATACAGAAACCTTAATCCACCTCCGTCTAGTCTACACTTTACATATGTACATGTAGATGCCAGTAGTGGTAGACGTAGATGTGAGATGTAGAGAATGTGAGATTCTCTTTGCGTGCTTTGAACGCTCTCTCTGTAGAAAAGAATATGAAGAAAGGTAGATGAATACTGAAAAAGTGAAAACTGAATTAGCTGCTGTTGGTGTTGCTGTGCGAATTTTGTGGTTTGTGGATTAGGTTTTGTTTTTTAGGTATCTACTGTTTTTGTTTTATTCGTGGGAAGTTGCTCTTATTTCTCTTTATAAAAGTGTTAAACGCCATAAAATTTGTCTATTTGAATTGAATAGTAGTAGTAGTAGATTTTGATTGAGATTTCCTTTCAATTTAATTTGAATTGAATAAAAATTTCCTTCTACATTAAAGTTTGACAATCAGAGAAAGGCAGAGTCGATGCATGGTCTAAATTTGTTTGCTTAGAACTTAAAACTAAAATAAATGAAATTAAGCCATCTTCAAACGCCTTTATGCGATTTTTTGAAAAAAAAAAACAGAAAGCTTTCAAATATAAATAAACTAAATTAATTTTTGATGAAGAAAGCTTCTAGTTCTTGTAAATAACACATAATACTTTATATTTATTTTTTATTCCTGTATGTCAAAAATACTAATGATATATGACATAATGTACATACCTTGCAAAAATACCAGTTATTCTCAAACCTATAACTTTTCTATGATCTATGAACAAATGTGCACTTTGGGGCTCCACGAATATGACCTCTTTTTGACGTTCATGTTTATGTATTATTTCATTGTTTTAAGTTCGTCATTAAGAGAGGAAAACAGTGAAGAGATCATGTCACGTCACGTCGACGTCTCGCTTTCTCGCCGCATTGTGAAACAGGCATCACTTTGGATTTTAATGGATCTATTACGCTTCGCAGGATGTAAATTAGGTATTTAAAAGAAGATCAAAGGGAAGTGATTATCTTAGTGGAAAATTTTTGGAAGAGGATCAAGTGACATCTTTCAACTCGTAATTCGAATAAAATATGAGGGTGTACATATATTGCTACCTATAGTTGAGCCATAGTTACATAACTCTTTTGTTGGAAGTCTATAAATGTATATCTAAAAATATTAAAATAACTTGTGGTCTACACCTACAAAGATTAACCGCTTTTCCTTAAACACATTCTTGACAAATTTAAATACCTAAGCATGTCAAATAATAAATTATTAAAATAACTCTATACCTTTGATCTCAAAATCCTCTTATTAACCACACGCAAAAAAATACAACAACAACAATCACTTTACAATATGCAACCACATACAAGTAGGTGGATATATGTACATATAATGTAGGTATAACACTTACTTAAGCGCCTTCCGTTTGTCCATTTTAATACAACCACACAAACCGCACACACACACAATCACTTGAATCCTAAATCGAAATTATATTTATGGCCTATCAAATCGATTCGCATAAATCTTTAATAAATCATCACACCAATTTCGACATTTGAATTTTAGATCATTTGAATGCTGCATATTTCTCTCATATGCACATGAGAGTTTTTTTTTCTGATTAGTCTGTCTCATCCGTCAATACGATATAAGTGTCCTATAAGTATACTATAATACACAATCTGTCATTTGGTCAGGAGAATACGTATAAATATATGTTTATCTCTAGGTGAAAATGTAGAAATTTTTCACGTGATTTCGATTGTCCTTTTCAGCAAACATCGTGAGGACCCGCGTGGTCGTGCTTTGCTGCGCCGCGCCGCACAGTGGTGCACAATCAAAAAAAAAAAAAAAAAACACCCCAAAAAAACAATACTGACCTAGATTTGTAGATTATGTGATTTTATGCAAAAAAACATTCTACCATTTTTTTCTCCGACTAACCGTTTAAAAGGTATGGCTGTTAAAAACAAAACATAAAATGACGAAAATGTCGATTTTTCGCATACAACTCCTAAACGGTGAGTGTTTTCGAAAACATATTCATGCAAAATTTGTAGATACATTATAAGATCTTCTAAAAGTTCATTTATGAGATAAATATTATTCTTCTGAAAAATTGCTCAAAAATCAAAAATACTGGTTTTTGATTTTTTCCAGCGAAGTTATCGAAAAATAATTATATTGCTCATTTTAAAGATTATAATATTTCTTATAGAAAATGTATTAAAATTTTTCTTTCCAAACAATCGATCAGATATTACAAGATATTAGGTATTCCCTCAACAAAAGCGAAGTGCCGAAAATAAAGGTTTTTTCCAAACAAACTCTTAAAAAGGTTAATTTTATCGAATTTCCGTTGACAAAATTTTTAGAATATTTAACCCCATTTATGAAAACATAAGCATAAGTAGGTATGTTCACAAACATTGGTGAAAGTAAAAATACTGGTTTTTCATTTTTTCTTAAATAGGTGAGTGAAAAAAATTTGTATGTTTATTTACTATTTTCACAAAAATTGGTCAAAGTAAAAATACCGGTTTTTTATTTTTTCTTAAATAAGTGAAAAAAAATTGTATGCTTAATTTATATCAGTAAAGACCTAATGCGACTTAAAAAATTACCAATTTGTCATGTTATATGCGAAAACCCGGTATTTTCGACATTTTACCTTGAATAACTTTTTAGGAAAGTTATATTTGACAAAAGAATTTACAGATGTATTTCTAATGCCAAAATAAATATATTTGCATTTGATTGGCCAAGTTTTCTTACATTTTTACTTCGGTCTTATTTTCAAAATTGTACCAATTTTTGCAGCCGAAATATAATGTTTCTTATTATATATTAAAATTTATAAAGTAAGCACAAATTATTTTTTGAATAATCGCTAATTGAGAGTTAAAAGCAAAAAAACAGTATTTTTGACTTCTGATTATTTTTACGCTGTCGTAAATAATTTTATAAGGTATTGTTTTTTGTATAATTTTGAATTTGAATTTAATTAATTTTAGTTCGATTTTTTTTTGTTGAAATTGAATTAAAACAATATTTAAGTAAATGTAAAAAACTTTGCTTCTTTTCATTTAATAGCTCAAAAAATCATTGAACAGTTAAAATATATGGATTTAAAAACTGCATCTTGTTTTGATTTTTTTTAGAACACAACACAATCTTTATCAATTTTGAAATTTTAAAAATATGGGCGTGTCAGTGGGCGGAAACTGCCAGTTGTAATTCCTTATACTATTATCCCATATCATCCCTAATAAATTCGGAAATAATCGTACTCTAGAAAAAATAGAAAAAAGGTAACAAAATTCAAAAAAACGCCCAAAACATCATTGGCGTGGTAAAACAACTTTATATTGACAAATTTCTTAAAAAGCTTTTTTTATTGAAATAACATAGAATGCAATCCAGATTTTTATTGATTTTGACGAACACAATGCATTTTTTCAAAAAGTAGACATGGCAGTGGGTTGGAAGTTAATTTAGTTACTTTCTCATCGCATTCATTATCATCTCTGAAAATTTCATCAAAATCGGTTAAGTGGTTTAGTTTTTCCAGTTTTTTTTTCCGCTCTCCCATACAAAGTTCACCACTGTTTGCCGCCCCAAAAGCCTTAGCAAAAATGTAACCAAAACACGCACATAACTGTACTCCCAACTAGATATACATATGTATATGTGTATAATATTATAACATCCGGTCCGCCTTTATATTATTCGATTGATTTAAATAAATTCCGGCGGTTGGCTTGGTTGGCCAAATACATTCAATCACCCTGGCATTAAATGTTCTATTAATTTTCCTTTCCTTCACCCCCCCCCCTCATGCACGTCGTTCGTAGTTTGCAAAAAGCAGCACCTTGAAATTGTGAACAAACTATATAGGACCTTCAAAACCCCTTCCTTAAATTCGGTAAGTCGGAGCACAAACAAAAACCTCAACAAACCAACCCACCCACTCACCCACCAGAGCAAACAGACTCAATTAAACTTGTGGGCGGTAATTGTGTGCAGAAATGCGTTGTTATATAAATATTGCTTTCAATATAGGTATTTTGCTATAAAAGGGTATCTATACTTATATGTGTATCTCTATCTATCTATTTATTCATTCTAGCATGAAGACTTTTAAACAGGACTCTCTATACCTACGTATACGCTGTGTGTATAAAATAAAATACGCTAAATAAATTTCCGAACTTTTGCCTAGAATCCTGATTGCCCATCATTCTGTGCGAGCTTATAAATAAATTGCAATTTAATTTTGTTTCCTTGTTTCTCTGCGTCATACTCTTTTTCCTCTCGTTGTTCTCTTTTCTTCTTTTTTTTTCAGGAATTAAATTAAAATTATTTAAAGAATGCAAAATGTGCAAAATTTTCTGGGAACTGCTTTTTTTGGGGTTAAAATTTATTTTTATTCATTTTTGTTTTTTTTTTTTTTTTAATGCTGATGGTTGATGAAACAACCGTTAAATTCCAGAGTGTATCATGTGTACTTTGAGTGTCGAATTGAAAGTAAATTGGGTTGAATGCAGACTTAAAAGTTTGTTCGTTGTTATTATATTGTAAGTGTTAATTAACCAAAAAAATAAACAGCACTTCTCATTTTACAACAAAATTTGATTGAAGTGAATAAATTAAAGGGAATTTCTTCTATGGTATCTAACGATACAGTTTTTTTTTATAATTATAGGTAAATTCTAAAGAGAACTGGATGTGACAGTACAAATATAATAAAGGGTCATTCATTTTTCGGTTTCGAAGGTAAAGCTAAATAAAACGCACACAGCGATACATTTTTGATGAAAATTTAGTTTCATTATAAAGTTTGGACTTTTCCAGTGGTGAATATAAATATCATTCAAATTGCTGTCTCGGGAAGATTCGCAGCATGCGATTCTTTTGAGGTAATTTTTAACCACTTTTTCGCACATTTCGGGCGGTATCTCGACCAAAACTTGAGTAATGTTGATTTTTTATACGCCTAGAGTTCGAGGATTGTTCGTGAATACACGGTCTTTTGCGTAAACCCACAGAAAAAAAATCGAACGGTGTCAAATCGCATGATCTTGGTAGCCAATTAACGTCGTCAAAATATGTAATTAAGCGACCAGGAAACATCTCACGCAATAAAACCATAATTGGGCTTGTTGTGTGCAGTGTTGCCGGGAAGAAATATTTCAAGGTAGTACTGAAGCCAAAAAAGAGGAGTATTTTGAAAAAAATAGTAGTACAGACATTTTTTAGTCTTCAAACTTTATTTAAAAAAAATCATAAAAAAAAAAATCAGTTACAAAAAAAAAACATAAATAAATAAATTATTAATTCTAAGAACAAAAATAAGTAAATATCTTTTCTATCACACAAAAGGCGAGTTTTTTTGCAAGCCCGGTGGGAATTGCAGGAAAAAAACGACCACAGGGATTAGTGACAGCAACACAGAAACAAAATGGAGTTTTCATACAAACTATCGATAACAAGTATATAATTTATGCCGGTAACACAGTTTTTCTGTGTGCTTAAGTTAAGCCCGGAGAATTATCTGGGTTTAGCTTAGCCCGTAGGGGATTAGTTGTTATTGTATTTAACATGGTGATTGTTTAGCACCGACGTTGTTTTTTTCGACCAATTCCCTCTGGGCTTACAAAAAAACACGCCTAAAATCTGTCTTGTGGCAGATAGCGTAATGCATAGTTATATTTGCCTTTTTTTGCCTTTTTTTGCCTTTACCTGCTCAAAGGAATCCAATTTCACTAAATATCTATAGAATAAAAGTTTACTTTGAATTTTCCTAACAGGAATTACAATATTTCAAACATTAATTAACAAACCTTTTCATTTTATTGAACTATACATACAAATTTACGGAGCTCAAAAAAAAATAAAAAACAACCACCAAACCAAAATTTCAGGTAATGAGGTAACCATAAAATAAATATCGAACTGACAGATGTAAATTGAACGTAGACGTCCACGCCAACGAAAAACAAAAACAAACAATAGGGGAACTCCCTTTTTGACGACAGTTTGGAAGATTAAAATGCTGCCAAATTTGATTTAAATTTGAAGTGAATTAAATTTATTAAGGTTAACATTACACTTTGCTGCAAGTGTAAAATATTTTAGGTCTTTAAAAAAAATAGGAGTACGAATGTAAAAGGAGGAGGACAGGAGTACGGAGGTGTTGAAAGGAGTACAATACTCCTATGGGAGTACTTTCGGCAACACTGGTTGTGTGGCTTGTTGGAACCACATATCGGCCAAGTCATGATCTTCAATCGCCGGGCAAAAAAAATCGTTCAATTTCTGCGAACGCCGGGAAATCGATAAATTCGGATCATCGGCAACACTTGCACTTTCTGCAGCAATATTTTCGACTGAGTGTGCATTATGATGATGCACAGGCCTTACAACATCAGTTACGCTTCCACTTTCTTCAAATTTCTTCACAATTTTACCGATTGCTTGCGTAGTCGGTTGATTATGACGACCATAATCATCGCGTAATGCGCGAATAGTGGTTACGTTTGAATCACCACTTTTGTAGTAAGTTTTAATAATTTTAACGCGTTGTTCGATTGTTAAACGATCCATTATCCTAAATGGCAAGCATTCAACTAATATTATGACACTTCCAATGACAGTTGAGTTTAATAGGTGTCGATTGCCAGCGCTACCAACTTAAAACCACGAAATGAATGACCCTTTATAACACTCCTATTTTGTTTGAGACAATGATTCCAGACTACAGTTTCTTCCAAGAAAAATTTGTTACACAAGAAGGATTGTGGTTTTTTGAAAATTTTCCGCACTTCTAATGGGTTAATAAAAAAAAACGAACTCTAAGTAAGTTTATATTTATGCCCCTTTTACATTAAAGATTTTAAAGGTAAGTGTTTCTGCGGAAACATTTTTGAGTGATTTATTTGTTTTTTTTTTTGGCCATTTTGTAACACAATAGGATAAAAGGCTAAAAGGGTTTGTAAAAAAAAAATTTTAGAAAGCAAAACTACCATTTTAGACTTTCGTTTGAATTTGAATGTGAGTTAAGGGGTTTAAAGAGATCCTTTAGATTAAAAAGGCAAATACAACGTTGCTCATTAGCCAGGGTTAGTTAAGTAAGTAGAAAACCATTGAAACACCATATTATTATCACTTTAATTCGGATAGTAAAAATCCTACACAAAAACGTTTTGAAGATAAAAATAAAGATAATTTAATTTCCTTGAAAAAGAAACAAACAAATCTGATACGTCTAACAGAATGACGTTAGAGAATATTCACTTATCTGTCAAAATTTGGTGAGATTCTTTCGAAGGATTTGGGTCAGTCTGGGAAGTTTTTCTGAGACTTATTGACTCCTTGTTTTGGAAAAATTAAATTTGGAGTACCTAGTAGCCCGTGGCGTAAAGGTTAGTACGTTGGACTGTTACGCAGAAGATCTTGGGTTCGATTCTCAGCCTATGCCACCTAAAAACAGAAATGTTTTTTACGGGTTACTGCCTCTTGCGAGGAATTGACAAATCTTCCAAGAGTATCTCCTCTCATGAAAAAGGTGCCTCTCACCCTAGCCGTTTGGATTCAGCAGAAAATTGTTGGTCCCCTCTATTCCTGCCAATAACACACACAGAGGGAATAGCTGAGAGTTGTAAGTCACTAGACCCTGGTTCTACACGAGCTGTTGCGCCGACCAATTTATTTTTTATTTATTTAAATTCGAAAACAAAAAACCACGAATTTCACGTACACTTCTCCAAAAATATATTCAAAAATATAATTTGCTGGGGTGACACCTCGTGGAGAGCCAAGACCTAAAGACTTACAACTCTTAACAATTCATTGGTGTGTGTGTTGTTAGTCGGCAAGATTGTAGATGACCTGCCATTTTCTGCCGCATCCAAACGTCTTCGAGGTGAGGTCAGAGGCACTTCTTCGTGAGAAAAGATACCTACTTTTAGAAAATTTGTTATTTGTTCCAAAGAGGCAGACAGTAGCCATGCAAAATGATTTTTTAGCTGGAATAGGTTAGGTCTAGAGCACTAACCATAAAGCTACGGTCTACTGTAAAAAAACAAATAAATATTTAAAAAATAAAGATCACTACTGTTGGCTTCTCAACTAGCTGATATCATCAGCGAAGAGCAGTACCCTTGGAACAAAACGTTTTCAAGTCTAACCAAATATCGCAAGTCCTTTCACCATATGCTATATGATGAAGGTTAGGTGGTACGTACATACATTAATTTATAATAAATCAGATCACGTTCCGCCGACATAAGGATGTCCTCTTGACAATCCACTCACGCGACTAAGGACAATATAGAATGACTCTATATACCTACCTTTTCTCTGAAACATAAACTTTTGTTCAAAACTCAATTAGAAATACAATCACAGTCAATGGGACCCAGCGCGGCGACACCAAGCTGGGCGGAGAAGAAACGAAAAGATGAGAAAAGGTCCTTGGCATTTATACTAAAGTGTACTAACCTACCTAAATTTAATTTCACATCAATCGACTGAAGTCCTTTTTATTCTCTTAGTCGTTTTGTTATAACATTTTTCAATGATGAAGACGACGACAACAAGGACGACGACCGACGACACGAGACGCGATGATGGGTGTATATCTTATGTCTCCTCCAGAGACAATAAATTTAATCACTTGACTTCACATTTCAAGATTTTTGTCTTTATTTTTGGTTTTGTTTTATTTGTTAATCTAAATTCCTTTATCGTCTTGAGTCATTTTAGATTTTACACTTCTATGTACAAAATGACGATGTAGACGGACTCAGGGATATATGAGTCTAAATTCACATTTCAAATACATAAAATAGTTAAATGAAAATAAAGAAAATGAAGCTGTTTTATAACTATGACATACATGATGTGTGTAATTTCATTGTCCTTCGTTTGAAATTAAAAAAAGGAAAAAAATGGATAATTACTTAGTTTGCTCTTTCGCTTCGCCTCCATTTTTCCATGGATGCACTCTGGCCTGGGACATCCGAGAAGTGGAACTATAAAAACTTTTGTATTTCCTTCTTAACCCGCAGCATCCTGCACTCCTTTTCCATCACAAATAGCTTATATAGTAATTTATCTAGGTGCATGTGCACCGTATTTCACATCAGAGTATAGAGTAGTAGGTGTATCCATGTGAAGATATGATTATGTAAATTAATTTAAAATTACTTTGCATGGGTTAAAATGTACCTTAAGGTTGGAATTTAATTTTAATAGAATTTAATGTTGTTGCAAGCAAACTCATATAACAAAGAGAGAGAGAGAGAGTTGAAGGAAAAAAAAGAAAAAAAAAATCAATATATACATAAAGACAAATAACGGGAAGTTTTATCGTATCGTTATATTAAGTTGTTGATGACGATGACGAACATGGTCGGGTGGCTCATCATAATCATCATCATCCTCGTTGTCGTTCGTCTCGCCTGATAGCCTGTGTCTTTTCCGGAGGCAGAGAAAATTAAATTTTTGTACGCTGAGATTTTCTTTTGTGGCAGAGCAAAGACGACAAAGGAGGAGGAGAGGGGTTGAAAAGAACTGAAGAACCTTTTGTCATCGCTTTTCGTGAAGCGCATCGCAGCCAAACAAAAGGAGTAACTTTTTTGAACATTTTTGTGCTATTATAAGTTAAGCTCTCTTTCTCTGTCTCGATTGTTCAATGCTGATGCCGTTATACCTATGCGATGGTTGATTTTTGGTTGGGTGATGGTTTTAAGTATAAGAAAAATAATAATAATCATCAAAAAATCAAAAGTTCTTGTTGACATAAAATTGAATAAAGGCTAATCGTGCGGTAGGTATGTTGTATATATCCTTGATTCCATAATGTTGAGGTTTCTCTTTCGAGGAAGAAAATTGTGTAAAGGTACTTAGGTAAGTACAGGGTGGTGCATAAGTGACGTTATAATTTAATTATTGAATAATTTTTTTTTTTTTTTTTTCAGAATTAACTTTGAAAAACTTGAGAAATTTATGATGAAAAGACTTAGCACAGAACAAAGAACCAAAGTTGTTAAATTTTATTTTGAAAGTTGACATTCGATTGTTCAGACAGTTCAGACACAAAGATCATATCGAAATGTGCCCCAGTGCTCTAACAATTTACCGATTGGTCCAGCGTCGTTTTCAAGAACAAGGGGCTGGCTGTAATCTTCCGCGGGCTGTTCGTGCAGCTCGAAATGATTTGAATATTGCTCGGGTGGAAGCAAGTACTGAGAGAGCAGGTGTCTAGGCGATCCATGTGAAAAATATTACAGCAGTCCCCATATGAATTCAAGTGGTTCGCGAGTACCAAGTATAATAAAAACTGATCAAATTGTATTCCAATTAATAAGTTCTAAAGTAAAAAAAAGTTTGAAACTTTTTTTTTTAAATCTAAAAAAAAAAATTTTGGATAAGTACCTACAATATTTTCAAAACTTTTTGAAAAATTCTCTATTAAAAATTGAAAAATTGGCCAAAATTTGTTGAAACTTTTCTGAGAAAATCGAAAAAATAAAATTGTGTTACAAGAAGTAGATATCATTAATAACCATTTTTTGGAATATTTTTTTTTTACAAAATGGTAACATTTTCTAAAAAAAAAATTACTGAATTTTTTTTTTAACGTTGTTGCAACTTTTTTGAAAAAAAAAAAAAAAATAATAAGTACGGTCCCGTAATTTTTAGTCTTAAAAAATTGAAAAAAAACATGTCTATAAAACGTTTGATACAAAGTTTAAAGAAAATCAATTTGCCGGTTTAGGCTGCGGACGAACAGGCAGAATTGCGAGATCCACTTTTTTCGAATTCTCTATCATCGCGTAATGGCAAGTTTGATAGGAATATATATTAACATTTAGTTTTGTGCTTTAGACCAGGGATTCACAAAATGGCCGATTACGAACCCTTGGGGCCAAGGTTTTAAATTTGTAAGTATTTTGTATCAATGGAAAAAAAAAGAGATAGGATTTTTAAAGTAATACCTATGGCTAAGGGGGTCTGAGGTTTCAGTTAATTAAGGAAATGGGGCCCAAAAAAGTTTGGGAATCCCTGCTTTAGACCTTCAACCTATGTATAAACCATTAGACGGTCAACAAAAAACATTTACGAGAATAACCTAAAAGTTAGACTATTTTATCAAAAAACGTCAAACATTGTTATGCCAATTTTTGTTGGTAAAAACCTAAAGTACATTTTTATTTAAATTCATTTAAACAATGCGTGAAAATTCGAATTTTAATCAAAATCGTTAGAGTTGTTTTCGATAAAATTTAGAAAAAAAAAAAACAACAACCAATGAGCTACAACAAAAATTCGAATTTGTTCTCTACGGAATCAACTAAAAATGGAGTTCTGTACCAAATTTCATTGGTACGAAAGATCTCCACAGACCAACCGAAGGACGGCATGCTGAAAACCGCCTTTTTTGATTTTTCAATAATCACGATGTTAGTTTTAATTAAAAACTCGAACAAAATACTAACTGTTCTATAGCAATGAGGGAATGATGGAAAGGACTGCTATTGTAGGATTTGTAATTGCTTCACAAGAGACAGAATCCCTGAAAAATCATATAAGGATTCGAACATAGACTTCCAGCGTGAATCTCATATGAAAGTCCCAAAACGTCAAAGGTAATAAAATAAGGTACCCAAAAAATTGATATTTTTTAAT
This sequence comes from Epistrophe eligans, assembly GCA_951394125.1. Taxonomy (NCBI): domain Eukaryota; kingdom Metazoa; phylum Arthropoda; class Insecta; order Diptera; family Syrphidae; genus Epistrophe; species Epistrophe eligans. The sequence continues at coordinate 99,550,821 of OX596028.1, read as the reverse complement.
TTAATAATTGAATACAAATATCTTCGTCCAAATGATTAACCTCAAACCCATAAAAACCTCAATATACCTAATTCCTACAGACTCGAGAGTTGCTTTTAATTATTTCAAAAATAATAATTGTTGTTTTCTTTTTTTTTTTTAAATTAATATGTAATTAAAATTTGCATAATGCTAACAAAAAAAACAACAACTATGTTTTTATGTACATCGCTATTACAAGGAAAATCTAATTAAAATTTCAACAACTATACAGAGCCACTTTAAAATTTCCCACCTATTAGGTCATTTTCACTTGAAAAAAAAAAAAAAATAAAAAAAATAGAAATCCATAAAACCCGGTAGCAGGTATATACGTACTGTTTGCTGTAATACTATAACAGCATTTGAAACTTTTCGTAAAACAAAAAAAAAACAAATAATTATTTTCCTGATGTTAAAGTGTTGATCTAAAATATTTAGAACATGTTTTAGTCCATCTAACGATATTATTTTGAAACAGATGAATAATTTCTATAGCTATAGAGAGGCATCCACTTGCAAAAGACAGTCTCGCCCTATATACGTATACCTTACTTACACAACACTTTCATGGCTAATAAATCAAAGTTTTTTACTGCTATACTTTTCCACGAACTACCTATAATATCAACTCGAACAATTACCCTATGATTACATACCTAAAACCCCACTCCACCTCATCACTAAATAACAAACCCTATAACAAGCAATTTTTTTTTTAAAATACCTTTGTGTGAGTGTAGTGTAGGTATATATTTCCAAAACACAAAACGGAACCTCGTTAATATGATGTCTGGTGGATAATTTTGAATTTTAGAAGAACACCTTCTGTATAATTTGGCTCGAAACGAAACAGGTGCTAGAGTACTAATTTACAACTCCAAATTAAAAAAAAAAAAAAAAAAACATTGAAGGAAAATAAAGGATGTTTGAAGGATAAGGGAGAACAAAGAGTACCAGTGCCCACACAAACACTAATTATCTTCTATTCAAATTTACTCAGTCGCTATCTCTCTTTCTCTCTCTCTCCTTTAGTTTTTATTTCTCCACTCATACAATACAAAACAGGAAAGAGGCGCCAAATGGCGGCAACGAGGCAGACATTTTGTGAAAATAAATTAAAAAAAAAAAACAACCGTTCAAAACAAAACTCCAGGAGGCAACTAAAATTATCCCAAACGAAAATTCTCATTTGCAAAACTAATGCTTTAGCATACACTTAAACATAGCGAATATAAGTGAATGTATTATATTGTATGAAAGTGTGTGTGTGTATAACAGTAAAACTTCATATTTAGGACTTTTGGTTGTAATTAAAAGTGAATTTGGATGAAAACTCTTCTTCCAACACTTCCGTTCTACTGAATTTTCACGTACCTAGACTAATTTTTATGAACCGGATGCGCGCCCCGGCAGAATATACACCAACTTTGTGTTACATCGAAGTAGAATTTAACATAGAACCAAATAAAAAAAAAAACTGCTACTTTGTTTATTACAAGAAAAACTTATACCTGCCGGTATATGCATACGTATGTATGTATGTGTACCAGAATTATTACTTAACTAGTTAGTTAGTTAACAAACACGTGAGAAAATTTCAAAATAAAATAGAAGCACTAATGCTATATAGAACTTACCTTCATAAACTGTTAAAGTTGCGTCAGCTGATACAGCATCACCAACACCATTTTCTGCTACACATTCATAGGGTGCATCATCACGTCCAGCACGTACAGGTTCAATTCGTAATATTGATACGCCACCGGTTTCAATAACTGTATAACGACTTTGGGTTCCTGCAATAAGAAATTTAAATTAGTTTAAAAAAAATTACTTACGGCGAATTCAAAATATGAATTGGGGTTATAAAATATAAGGCCAACGTTGAACTGTTGGATTTACTATGGAGATTGATAAAGACCTGTTTTTAAAATTGGCTGCCATTTTGTAGAGAGATATTGCGGCGAATTCAAATAACTAACGCAATTTCATAAGGTGAACGGAAAACTACTGAATTTTTGATAAAGATATAAAATGAATATTTGTTAAATGTCCAAAAAATTCGACCTTCCGGCGAAAAAAAAAAACATGCAAATTACAGTATATTATGAAAAGCTACGATTTCGTAAGGCGAATCCGAAACTGTTGGGATTAGGAATTGATGTTCCGCAAAAATTTGACCTTACAACTCTTCAAAGTTGGCTGCCATTCAGAAAGAAAAAAACAATGGCGAATTCAAATAATCAACAATATTTTATAAGGCGAACGCAGTTATATGTTGATTTTTTAATCGAAATTGATAAAAAGCTGTTTTCTGACTGAAAAAAAAACAAACATTTAACAATAAAATCTTTAAAGCTGGCTGTCATTTTGAAAAAAAAAAAAAAAAAATAAAAATATTACGGCGAATTCAAATATTGAACAAGATTTCATAAGGCTAACTTAAAACTACTGGATTTTTGATCAAGATATGTACAAGAATATTTTTTGAATGCACACAAATTTTGGCCTTACATTTTTTTTTAAAGTTGGCTGCCAAAATGATGGCTTCTTTGTTTGAAGGAATTTTTACATGTAATTTACTCTAAAAGGAAATTTAGTGCCTTTGTTTTCACAAGAAATCTCTTTTCAAAATGGTGGCCTTTCTTGTATCTTAAATTCTGGAAACATTTTGTTGCCTTGACAAAGTTAAAATTGAGGACATTATAGGTAAATTTTTTCCCGCAACACTAATTTAATTACATTTAAAAAAAATATATCAAAGAATTTACGGCGAATTCAAGTATTAAGTCGGGCGAAGGCACAAAAACAAACTTACCAGAAACTTTTTTGCCATTTTTACGCCAAACAATCGATGGTGGTGGATCGCCACGGGCTGCACAATAAAAGCTCGCAACACCTCCCACACGAACACCCTGGTTTAATGGCTTCTTGATGATTTCCGGCGGATCTGCGAAAAAAAACAAACAAAAGTCAAAGTTAGTTTAATTAGTTTGAAATAGCGGTGGAAATGTATTTCTGCTTTGGTTTCTTTTTTTTTTTGTGTGTTGTCGAAGAGGTGCACCAGAATAATATTATAACAACGAAAACAAAGCGTCCACATATTTATATGTATAGCTGTGGTGGAATATAGTTGATTCAAAGGCCCCAGGAGATAAAAGTATAAAGTCTATATCACATCTCAATTTCACATATAAATCATATAGAAAAGGACATTTTTGGTGTTGTCATCTGGGGGCTAACAAAAGGGAAATGTTGGAATTATTATTATTACAAAAACACATACACACACATACACTGGATATAATAATATGATGTCCTTGAAAAGAGTTATGGGAATTTGTGTATATATATTTATATTTTGTTGAATAGAATACCCAACATGATGACAATGTTCAGTGTGTGTTTTTTGGTTAGTCGTCGTTGTTATCGGATGACACATTTCCAGATCCAGATTTTAGAACTTATACCTATACATATATACTTGGTTTCATATACATCACTACGACAACGACAAGTTATGCAAGAATTATATTATATTATCTATTCCTATATTATTAGCTAAGACCAGGCAAGTCAAAATTGGCGTAGGTGTGTGACAGATAGGTCCCAGGTGAGATGATGTCAGTATAGGTGTAGGTTTACAGAAAAGGTGTAATCATGAAAGGATAGCTGGATACCTATACTGTGTGTATAATGGAAGTTCGCGTTAAGGGAATTGAATTAGAATGAGGGTTGATTTCAAGTCACTTAAGGAGGAGGTCTGGATACTGAATACACAAATTTTGACAGACATTTTGGAGGGTATGTTGTTTAAAGATTTGAGAAACTCAGGTAAGGGCAAATGTACTTGAGATAAAACTTCAGGATTGATAATTATGTAGCTATTCAAAAATTCTATAAATCAATAATTCTGCATCTGTATTAAGAAATTCTGAATATTAAAATTCTGTAAATGATAAAGAAAAATTGTTTCGAAAATAAAAAAAAGTCCCACTTAAGAAATTAGCATAAAAATGTGTTTTTGTTGCAATTTTTGTTTTGACAACTTGCAACAAACATTACCGACTTTACCATTTTCTCTTTCTAATAATTTTTTGACATTTTAATTCAAAAGCTAATTTTGCTAAAATTAAATATTTTTGATTTATTTTTATTTCTTGCAAATTTTGGTGAAATCTTTACGAAATATGAATTTAAATCGGGAATAAGAAAATATGGACTCGGATTTCGAAATTTTGAAATGGTGTCGTCCGACACCAACTAGGCAAACACCACTGCTAAATCTGGGCAGTCCCGTCCCAGAGCTGTCGTTTTGCTGAGAATATCCCAGCTAAGGTTGAAGACGTCGCAGAAGACCACGAATATTTATTCAAATATTCAAATTTTCTTGAATTTCCTTCTTTTGTTTTTTATTTTGTTAATAATTAATTGTATTTTGTTGTTAAACAAATGTTAAGTATTTTTAGGATAACAAAGTGGGCTTTCATAATAAAAAAGGAAAAATAGTACTTAATGACGTGTTTTTGTGAACAAAATGATACCAAAGTTCAGAAAACAAATTGAAAATTCAAAAAAAATGGGTTTGGTAATAAATTGTGGGAAAACAGTTAGCCAGATACAAAAACGTTGTATGGCGGGTAAGAAGTGCTCACTGTTCTCGTGTAAATAAAAAAAGAAATATAAGAATCGGCTGAAGTTTGGCAAAGTTAGAGCCATTTAAAGAAAGGAGGCAAAAATTCATAAAAAACCGTTTTAAGTAGAAAAGGAATTGAAATCGAAATTTAAGCAATTCTTTCTTGATTATCTTTCCAAGCCTCTATAAGCCGTTCTTATCTTACAAAGCCGTTACTTGTTGAGCGCCAACCTACACTTAAGCCATCTTAAATCTCGACCATGAGATCGAGGTGAGTTAAGTACGGCAAGCAATAAAAGGATATAACAGGCTTACACTAAATTTGACTCATTGTTCTCGTACCGAAGGGTTTCAAAATGCCATAGATTTAAGGTCTGATCAAGTTTTTGATTTTTTTTTTCTGACCAGAAATTAGCTTCAGCATTTTTTAATCCAATTGTTTGTTTGGTGGTATATTTGCTTCCCCAAACACACCTCAAGCGGTAAAAATATGAGACATACCAAAATTCTATCTAAAAACCCTTCCTTAATTGGACTTAATAGCTTTTTTCGAAAAAAAAAAAAATTAATACAAAAACCAATTTGAAGTGAGAGCTTATTTATTCAACAATTATATATTCAATGTGCTGAGTTGAAAAAAAATATATATTTAATTACATGGTAAATTTTAAACCGAAAACAAAAATGTATATTTAAAGAACGTAGTAGATACACAAAGGTTTAAAAATTCTTTCCAATAAAAAAAAAAAATAAATAAAACCTTTCCCGTATCATCCACACGACAGTGATGTTTAAAATGACATCTGTCAATTCCCCAAAAGTAGGCTCGTGTGGAATTGATATGAGTAGATTTCAAATATTCAAATTTAAATATGCATAAAAGAAAAAAAACCAAACCCAACACTTTAGAACCATCGTGTAGAGTTTGTAGACACAATTTCACTTGAAAGAAGAAAAAAAGGATTCATTTTGAAGCAAAGGGTCCTTGAAAAACATTTTAAATGTGTGTTTTCTTGATTTTTTTTTTATATATCAATTCAATCGTTTTTCTTTTAGGTATCAGGGGAGGGAAATCTTGAAACTGAAACTTATGTTGCCAGTATAGTCCTCTCTTTAAAGAATATTAATAAATTGAACTTTTCTTTGTTCGTCATTGTCATTCTTGTATGCAACCAAAGTTAAACCAAGTCATTCAACTTTATACTAACTGAAACGAGTATCTAGGTATATTTGTATAGGTGCACATCAGGATAAAGATTTTCGTTCATATATAGATAGATAGTTCAGGAGGGAATTTGCAAAATTGAGGGATTTCACGTTGTCTCTCTGGTGCACCGCCTCTACACACTACAATAACACAGCGCGACTATAATCTCAATTACGTGACAGATGTCAAAATGCAAATGCAATACCTAAGCGCTCGAAGTGGGCGCGCTTTGGGAGCACATCACCGTCCATATCCATACCTACATATAGGTATGTTTTAATACAGATTTGCATTTTCTTTTTTTTTCATTTTTATATTTATTATTTTTTTTTTGCTATTTGTGTATTCCTGTAAACAACTTACGTGTCAAATATTGAATATATGGAAAATCCGAAAAATTTGCATCTGGAACGTATAATAGACACAGGAACGATGTATAGATTGATTTTGATTTTTTTTTGTATTATATACAGATTTTTTTTTATATGTATTTTTTATTTGAAAATGGATTTGTTATTAGAAATATATATATTTTAAATTAAAGCACAACACGAGTTTTAATTAAACATATGAATAGTTTTTTTTTTATTTTTTGAATTGTGTCATGAGTTTTTTTTTTTTTTGATGGTGGGATGGGAATTTTAGGAATATATTGAATATTTTTTTCACATATTAATTTAATTTATATAGTTTTGTTAATGTTTGCTTGCTTGTATTTAAATTGTATTTAAGTTTTGATTAAACATTTACCTTAATTTTAAATTAAAATACTTACTAAATCAATGTAGACAGTGTATAGTAAGTGTTAAACCTTATAAATAATTTATTTATTTAAAATTAATTGAATCGAGTGTTTTTAAGTTCTGAGTTAGTTAATGTTAGTTATACCTAATGCAATACAGCTTACAGCTTAAACTGAAAAATTGTTAAAAAATCAATATAAATGAAGATTTTGTTAATTAAAAAAACCTCTGAAATCGTTTTCACACCAACGAACGGGATGTACATAATCTGATTTCTCAAACAAATGTCAATTTATGACAGCAAAATTTTAAAAATCGTTGGAGTGATTTCTAAAAAAAATGTATACCTACATCTATAAAATTTTAAAAACACTTTTAAGAAAAAAAATTGGTACGCCATTTTTTAGTATTTATTGAGGTAGAGTTGAAAATTAGGAAATTTAAAATTTAATTAAAAAAAAAAAAAAACATCAACACATTTCCGAAATATCGAATTTTCTAAAAAAAATAATTTTGAAAATTTTTCTAAAAATTAATTTTTTTTTGTTGAAAATGTTGATATGAAATATGATTTAAATTTTTATTAGAAGCTTTTGTTAAAAAAAAAATTTACAGATTTCACTCATAGAGTAACTATGGGGACATTGAAAATGACTTAGGTATATTACGTCGATAAAACAAAAACATGTCTAATCTTTGTAATTTTAATTTTGTATACTATTGTTGCATTATAATTTCACAAACTGTCTTAGAAACCATTCTACAGTCTGAAGTTCCAATTTGTAAATTTAATGTCACTTCCCAGTTGGCGGTTAAATTAATGTTGTTAATTTTTTTAATAAGGTGAATCTTAGTTTTAATTGTAGCTTAACTCGCAATTATACAATCATACTCATTTTCATCCGCACCGGTACAGCACTTATACCTACACGAAATTAAAGTTACATACTATCTATCTTAACGTAAATCTAGGTATTTGAAATTTTTGCATAGCTAAGCATTGCAGAAAGGTAACTGAATTATTACAGATCGATTAAAGCATACATATAATACAGTTCAACTTAGTTCTCGACTCAGTCGGTTGTTGTTCAAATCAACCCGTGTCTTGGCTTGTTATTTGATCAATTTGACAGTTGATGAGAAAATCAAAAGATTTTGAATTTTTTCAAATTGATTTACAAGTATTTCAAATCATTGAACTATGTATATTGTATAAAGCCAAGACATTTGATTTACTGTCCAGGTAAACCTTTTTTAAATCGAGACAAAATTTACAAAGAATTTGATACGAAGTCCAACCCCACTGCTAATTGTTTTTATTCTATAATATTTTATTTTGAAATATTTTGAACTCATCTTTTAATCAATTTAACAATATCGAGTCGCGTAATTTTTTTTAGACAAAAATAATGTTTTTGACACTTGGAGCTGTATTCTTTTAACTGAGTTTATGAAATGTGTGGCCGAGCAGCGAGCATCAACCAAACAACCAAATTGAATAATTTATGGTCTACTTTAAGATGAAGCCTAAAATTTTATTTGCATTTGAGGACCTTAAACTTGAAGATCTGACCATTAGGGCTTAAGTTATAAGTTTATTAAAGAGGTTCAAGTAGGTAGCTATGCAATATGCATGTTCTAGGTTAAAAAATAAAATTGATTTAGAAGTTAGTAAAGTTTTTCCCCAAACGTTGTCTAGCATATTCTAGGTTCTTTAGGTTGATTTGGAAAAAAATCAACTTTTGTCACATTTTACCATAATTTTGAGACCTAAACCTCGAACATCCGATTATTAGAATAAAAGTTAGAAGCTAACCAAGACCTTAACCTTGATGATCTGGTCCTTAGAACTTAAGTTATAAATTTGTATGAGAGGTTCAAGTAGGTAGCTATGCATGTTCTAGGTTAAAAAATAAAATTGATTTAGAAGTTAGTAAAGTTTTTCCCCAAACGTTGTCTAGCATATTCTAGGTTCTTTAGGTTGATTTGGAAAAAAATCAACTTTTGTCACATTTTACCATAATTTTGAGACCTAAACCTCGAACATCCGATTATTAGAATAAAAGTTAGAAGCTAACCAAGACCTTAACCTTGATGATCTGGTCCTTAGAACTTAAGTTATAAATTTGTATGAGAGGTTCAAGTAGGTAGCTATGCATATTCTAGGTTAAACAATCAAATTGATTTAGAAGTTAGAAAAGTTTTTACCCAAACGTTGTCTAGCATATTCTAGGTTCTTTAGGTTGACTTAGAAAAAAATCAACTTTTGTCATATTGTACCTTAATTTTGAGACTTTAACCTCAAAGATCCGATGATTAGAACAGAATATATCAGCTTACAAAATCGACCCTTTTTAATTATAATATTTTAATTGTTTAGCTAAGTTAATTCTAAGAAGTTATAAGCTAACCAAGACCTTAACCTTGATGTTTTTTTCTTAGAACTTAAGTTATAATTTTATATAAGAAGTTCAAGTAAATACTTATGCATATTCTAAGTTAAACAATCAAACAGAAGTAAGTCAAGTTTTGTCAAAAGCATTTTCTAGTCTGACATTTTACCTTCATTTTCAGGCCGTAACCTCAAAGATCCGATGATTAGAACAGAATATATAAGCTTACAAAATTGACCCTTTTCGATTACAATATTTGAGTTGTTTAGCTAAGTTAATTCTACCTCTTGCCTGATTTACCTAAACATATCTTAACCTTGAGCATCTGGCCCTTAGAACTTAAGTTATAATTTTGTGTAAGAGGTTTAAGTAGGTACCTATACATATTCTAGGTTAAACAATTAACTGATTCAAAAGTAAGTTAAGTTTTGTCAAATAGATAATTAGATCAGAATATATCAACTTACAACTTCGACCCTTTTTGAATATACTATTTAAGTTGCTTAGCTAAGTTGATTTTCCCTCTAGCCTGATTTACCTTAGTTTAAATACCTTAACCTCTCGCATCTGGCCCTTAGAACTAAAGTTATAAGTTTATTAAAGAGGTTCAAGTAGGTACCTATTATGCATATCTATTATAGGTTCAACAATCGATTGATTTAAAAGAAAGTCAACTTTTGTCACATAATTTCTTTAGACTGACATTTTACTTTAACTTCAAACATCCGATTATTAGCACAGAAGTTATAATCCAAACAAACCAACCAAATCCAAACTTTACGATTTTATTATTTGTAAAATACCTACTAAAAATAATGTTCATGCACATACCTACATACCTACATATGTACATACATGCATATCTACATACCTACATAATGTATATCATTTTTGTGCCCGATGCAAAGCCAGTTTTGTTTGCCACGTAGTGTTTTTTTTTTTTATTGCACACACTCCACCGTCTTCTCCCTTCTATCAATACATTCTTTGTTGGTACGTACCTACATACATATGTACTTGTACATATTTTGTTTGTTTTTTTTTCTTTTGCCGTGAAGAAATTAGTTCTAAAAAGACAATTTTTCAAGTTTCTAGTATGAATTTTTTTACGCCTTTGCAAAATTTTTTATGCAGATTTGTAGCTTGCCATTTAAGCTTTAATTATCTAGCTTAATATCGAACATCCAATAATTTTAACTAAAGTTATAGGCTTCTAAGTGGGCTCAAATCGAGCATTTTTCGAATTTTACATTCCTCCACTGAATCTCGTCCGTTGGCGATGATCAAAATTTATGTACGCTGGCTGAAATTCATCACTTGTGTTTTTTGCTTCATTTTATTCATTTTGGTAGTTTCTTTGGTAACACCAACCAAAAATTCAATCGTTCTCCCCCTATACGCTAGAGTTCATTCTATATCTTTGTTCATTTTGGTAACACCATACTTTTATCAAAACGACCCTATAAACATTTTCAATGTTAAAAAAAACATTCAAATCGGTTTAACTTATAATCAGATATGCATTCGAAGTCCGAAAAAAATGATTCTATAAAAGATACCGTTAATAAACGAAAAATAATTTTGTTTCAAATAATTTGGTAGATCGTAGTGATATTGGGTCACATAAAATTTTAAATCAAAATCTAAGAAGTCACTTTTTAGAAAAATGAGATTTTCCTTACCGGTTTTTAAAAACTTGGTTGGTAGGTACCGTTGTATTTGATATAGAATAATTTTTGTTTAAAATCTTTTATATAATGTTAAAAACTGCTAGGTGCCAAGCTGCCAAGTATAATAAAAATCGATCAAACTGTATTCCAATTATTAAGTTTTCAAGAAAAAAAAAAAACAATTTAAATTGTTTTCAAAAATAAAAAAAAAAACAAAAACAAATGTTTTCAAAACTGTTGGTCAAAATTTGTGGAGAAAATCGAAAAAATGGTTTTTTATAAGAGGTACCTACCATTTTTTGGAAATATTTTTTTTTTTTTTTTACAAAAAAATTTAACTTTTTTTCAAAAAAAAACTACCTATTGAATTTTTTGTAAAGTTGTGGCCACGTTTTCGAAAAAAAAAAAAAATAAGTAAGCTATCGTTATTTTTGGTCTTAAAAAAAAATTTAAAAAGAACCATGTCGGTGGAGTGCCTAAAAAACGCTGGATATACAAATTTTAAAGAAAATCAATTTACCCGTTTATGTTGCAAACGTCGTCTACAAAATATTAATTTTTCAAAAAAAAAAAAAAAATTTTTTGAAATTTTTTTTAAAAATTCAAATGCAAAAAAATTTTGATAATTTTTTTAAAAACTAAAATGCAAAAAATGTTTATATTTTGGTATGTATACAACACTTTTTTAAAAAATCTCCATGAAAAATTGATCAAGACGGTTTTGAGAAAATCAAAAAAATGGTTCAATAGGAGGTACCATTAATACTTAACCATTTTTCTGAAATATCACATTTCACAAAAATTTAAGAAGATTGATAAAGAACTCAAAGAAATGTCAATCTCAAATGTTTTTGCTTTCATTTTAATTAGGTAGTTACTTATGATCTAATTAAACTTATATGTCAAAATCATTTAGAGCACATATTATAATTCAAAATTCAATACAGTGGTTCTTAAATATTTCTGTCTAGTAACACAAGAAAAAAAGTCATAATTTGTAATGCTTTATTTCTGTAAAATGTTTAAAGTAACAACATCAGGCAAATTCTCTTGCGCTTTTGACATAAATCAAGTTCCATATTACAGGTTCATATACAATACAATCATCATCATCATTGGTGACTCTCTGCTCTTCATTTGTATTTTATATATCTATATAATATAAGTTAGGTATATCCTGAAACATCTGCCCTTCCGAAATTGCCTCCAAACGACACGTGTCAATTCTATCGGAAATCATATCGATAGTTAAATTGATTGATGAATAACCTTCCATTACTTATATGCGTTCACGTTTAATGTTCCGTTTCAACTTTCCCATCACACATTGACTTGTGAACAGACATTTAACTTCTCTAACCACTGTCTTCTCATCCACTGTAAATTGTTTCCCTCTCTCTCTCTATCTCTCTGTCCTAACAAAACAACAACCTGGCCATCATACTTCCTGCCATGCAATTAAAATGCCAAAATCCTATTAATTTATTCATTATAGCCCATGCAGTTAACATAGGTCAGTTGTATGGCGCGCGTTCATTCTCACAAATCGTCCTTTTCTCCTCATTCCAACTGACAGACAAAAAACAGCACTGTCAATCTCTGCGTCCTTTTTAAGCCCACCCGACTCATTCAATGGTCGTTCTCATTATCCGGATTATTAGTTTTTGAAATTCAAATTAAATTAATTTATCCTGGGCTTTGTTTGTATATATGTATGTGTTTGTGAATATTTGTATATTTACGCCTGGGTTTTAAGGATGGATTTTTCTCTCATTTTAGAGCATTTATCATATTTTATTATAATTTATTGAAGAATAATCCTACGATGATGATTAGCTAGTTTGTGGTCTGCCTATGGTCAAGTCCTATATTGAATACTATATTTACAGTACCTATGTACATTCAAGGTTTTGAAAATGATGAATGATCATAGGCGCCTTAATTTAGGTAAATTATAATATCTGATGGCTTTATTCACACTTCTTGTGTTCCAAAAGGTGAATCCTTGTGGGCTAGACTTTTTTTTTTTTTGTTGTTGTTTGTTTATAATATTTTATTCGTATATATTTGGCAAGAACGACAGATGTAGAAGAGGACGAAAAAGAAAGAAAGATTTTTTGTATATCCGCGGTTTTGATTAATGTCCTTATTTTTGCCATTAAATTCACAACAAGGTTAATATTTTTATTTGCTCGTTAACTAAATATTATATCTTCGAGACTTTTTTTTTTTTTTTTTTGTGAAAATGTGTGGAAGCGAAAAGAAATATCTCTTCTTTGAATTTTTGTTCCTGCATGATAATGGTACAGTATTTGTTTTTGCTCTTTCCATCAGGGCTCGCAGGACAACTGCCCAATGTCCTGAAATTACTTCCTAATTTTGATTAATGACCAAGGCAGTTGTTGTTTGTTAAATTTATTATTTTTTTTTTTGCACAAATTCAATATGGTTGTGGGGGGAGGGGGGGAATACATTTGCCGAAAAAGTGCCTGGAATACCTGATGCCTGTTGATTACCAATTTATTTTGATATAAAACGTTTTTAAGTGTACTATATAAGGCTATACCTACAAAGGAAGAGAAAAGGAGCGTGTCTTGAATTTTAAAGGTTTTTCTTAAAGGCCCAATTTTACTCCATTTTTTTTTCTTCTATTTTGAAGGCAGGAAATTAATCGTGATTTGTAAGAAATACAACAGGTGGAGAAAAAAGAAGGATAAAACTTTCGAGATGTTGGTAGAGACCTTAGACTTTTAGAAAAAAAAAAGTGAACTAACTTTGATCAAATGTATTTAGGAAATTTAATAAAATTAAAGACAAAACAAATAAAATATTTTCAGATTAAAAAAAATTATAAATTTAAATTAAAAATAAGAAATATAAACAATAGTTTAGATAACATAGTTGTAGCTTATGGAACTGTCAAATTCAAAGGTACAAAATTCGACTTAATTGCAATATACATAGGGACATTAATGGTTCCTTCTTAAAAATCGAATGGGTCTGTACTGTCTTACTGTATAAAAAGAAAACCAAAATTATTTTTTGAAAATTTGACTTTTCTACAATAAATCAGAAGTGGGATACCACAAACTTCGATGTTTTTATTCAATAAAAGAACAGGATACTACCGGAAAAACCTATGACGCCGCAGACGAAGAACATTAGGTAGGTAAATTAAGCATCATTCTTTAACCTCAAACAAATGCCTAATGTCAAATTTCTAAGTTGTCTTGTTCTGTTACATTTCTCTTTTATATTATGCGAATAAGCACTTTATCTTATGTCTTCTCTATGGGTTACCTACCATCAACATGACATAATATGTCATTCAAACCGATACTAATTAGACAAAGCATCAGATATAGATATAGTAGTTGCTACGCACATGTTTCTGTATACTTAATTCTGCGTATATATGTGTCTTTTTTCGTTATGCATCACAAAGTCTTACTAATTAACATCCGCTTTCGTGTCAATCACAGAACATGAACTACTATATATTCGCTTGTATACATTCTACGCAATGCTGCTGTGGAAAGAAAAATGGAAGTCATCCTTTATAGGGACGAGCGAATCTCGATTGTCAAGCATCATTTTCGAGACATATGTGTATATGTGTATCATCTGTCAGTAGAGCCACACACGCATATCAATTTCCAAGGATATTTGCGTTTTTACTCAATTATCAGGATATTATTCATTCCTTAATTAAGTTTGATATTTTATTTCAAGAATTCTTAAGTCCTAATTTTTTATTTTTGTTTTTTTTTTTTTTTTTTTTTTTGAAACCTAAGAATTTGATGAGCTTCTTATTTTCATTCTACAAACTTCCAAGTACGACATCCTTTTGAGATCAAGAGGTAGAGATGCAGATTCTTTCTTTTTTTTATGTCTCCTTCTCTGCTACTCTTTCTTCTGCTGTCAATGTTGTTCTCTGTCGTTTAACAATGGATGCAGATGAAGATGCTTTTCTTTTGGATTCAATCTTCTTATCTTTCTTACTTCAGTAAATAAACTCGAGCGATTGATGGAAAACTACGACTTTCAAGATGGAAAGAATGCAATGAAAAAATAAAAAAAAAGACGAAACAAGAAGAAAACGTCTGTTTTCAGAGTCTCTTCGTGAATGATGGTAATTTTGATTTGCTTATACCCTTTATTTTCTTTACGTTCGCTTCTTTTCAAGTCTTGTCTACCTGTCACCATCAGCATTATTCATCTTCTTTTGTCGATATTTTGTTCGTCCTTTTATCAGAAGAGGCTCAGATCCTCATTTTCTTTGTTCGATTGGACCAGAAAAAAAAAAAAAAAACAACACCGAGCGATGAAAAGGACACCCCACCTCCCCAGAGAGAAGAATACAAAAAAAAAAAAACAAAAAGGATATCAAACTAAATAATGTTCCTAGATGAATAGCAAAATGGATCAAGGATACTTGGAAGGAAGTAGTAGGTATCTACGTAGGTAGGTATAAAGCCAAAGTGAGGGTGAGAGCTTGAATGAATGATGGCATAGAATGTTTTTCCATCTTATATTTCAACAAAAATGATGACGAGACAACACGATGAGGAAATGACAAAGATGATGATGATGATGAGTTAGCAAACTGTTCGCCTTCTACTTAGGTACATATATACCTACCCTCCCCTTACCTATGTATAGGTACTCTTAATAGAAAGGAGTAAGGGCGGGCATTAAACAATTCCAAATATAAGAGATGGTTTTGGTTTTCTTAAGTAATGTGTTTCAGTTTTTTTTTTTTTTTCTGAAAGGCGGGAAGGTTGGATCCGAAGGTGTATCCCTCATTTCCCCCAATTTATGAATAAATAAGAGATTAAGTCGAATTTGTTCGTTTAAAAATGAAAGTTTTCGATAGAAACAGAGATGGGGGGAGACAAAGTAGAGCAGTGAGATAAGAAGATGTTAGGTTTCTTTCGAAATAATAATAATAATAATAATATGTTAGCTTATGAGGTAGGTATGAGTGGCTTGGCTACACTTGACTTTTGCTATAGAATAATATGTTATGTGAGGGAAGAATTATTATTTATTCATTTTTTGTTTTGCAAATTAATTCAGTGGCTGATATAATTTTACTTTGAAGACAAATTATAATAATAATGTACGACTTAAGATGACGGAAGTATAGGTAACTAGGTTAGCATCTTAAGGACAAATCTATAGCGATCATATATTATTTAGAAATAAGGGGGATGTTATGCCATGTGATGGCATTGGGGGTTTTCATTATAATTAAATTAAAAACATAAGACTTGTTTTTAAATACCAATTCATTAATTCGCTTATTCGAGACACGTTTACATAACTAATTGAAAAACAAGCTTACTTATTCAAACTACGCTATATTTACCACCACGTGTAACGATTTTGTTGTCAAATTTAATTCAGAAATTACCTTTTCTGTTTTACTGAAACCCATTCAAGTGCCAAACTCGGATATTTGTAGATTCAAGTGCCAAACTCGGATATTTGTAGAAAAATAAACAATTCAATTTGAAATTTTATAACATTTCATAAAAAAAACTTTGATAAGTATAAAATAAAAATACAGAATCTGCTTAAAAATTGAGAGAAAAAACAAAAATTAATGAGCTTTTGGATGTATTCATTTGTTGATTTTTTTATCCATTTGTTATTGAAAATTCGATCAGTGGTTCTCGAAATTATAGCGCAAATACAGACGGACGTACATATGTAGATAATTTATTTAATTTTTTTTTCTAATTTTCCAGGTAAATGTCTTCGAAAAGTATACAATTTCTAGTTCATCTGGTATTATTTTCTAAATATACATAATTCCTTTTTAATAATTCTTACGTCTTCATACTTTATTTCTTAAGATTAAGATAATGTACAAAAAATTGGCGAAATTCCGGCAATGAAAATTCATTTTACGATGAGAAAATCCAACTGCACTGTGATCTTTTTCGATCACCATGTCAAGCATCAAAAATTGCTGTTAGCGAGGGAAGGAGGACCACTATCATTTTTTTTTTTGTTGAACGTTCGGTTTTCGATAAATTAAATTCAAAAAATTCTCATTTATGAAAATTTATAAAAAAATTGCCAAAGAAATAAACAAATTTCTGGTAATTTTAAACATGATTTTTAAAGCAAAAATAAATATTTTTATAGACACCTCATTTTTGCAGATCGAAGTTGTTGTTTTTTTTTTTTTTTTTTGAGTTAGGTATAGCCAATTGAATCAAGAATTTTTCAATTTTTAAATATTTATTTGCGCCTTGTTAAATATTTATAATGTACGTAATATTGAAATTTTGTTCGCACAGCTTTGTTTAATATATCAAAATAACTGTAAGGACTTCAGAAATTGAATTTTTAAAAATAGAAAACAATTTATTAACTTGGTGAAAACAAAAATCTGGACGACATTTTGTATTCTTACTCTCTGTAGTACTTGTACTCTCTAATTTTGTCAAAAACTTGGTTTTTTTATCTAGCCTCTATTCCAATAAAATTGCTATTTTTTAAAATTAAGACAAAGTTCAAAATATTGAATTTGGGAAATTCCGACGGTAAATTTGAATTTATACGTACTATGGAAATGCAGCTGCATTGGGATGATAATCGATCACCATATCAAGCATCAAAAATCGCTTTCAACGAGAGATGGGGAACCGCTATAATTTTTTTTTCTTTCTTGGTGAAAAATAAAACTGATAAGCAATTTTAGGATTAAAATAGTTTTTAGGCCGAAATGCATTAGTATATTAAGATATTTATAGTTTAACTTAGAGCGCCCGCATGGGTCCAGTAAGTTATTAATAAGTAAGCTAGTTTTTATGAATTTTTGTCTAGCTTTAAGATAGTTATAAATTTTGAAGAAAAATAAAAATGAATTTAAATTGAAAAATGGGATGTTATTCGATCACCATAGCATCAAAAATCGCTACCAACGAAATATTGAGAAGCGCTGTGGACACCATCATGAATTTTTTTTTATTTATAAAAGTTCGAGTTCCGTTATTAAATTCCGAAAATTGTCATTAATGAAGATTTAGAAAAAAATGCCGACTAAATAAATCATTTCTGGTCATCTTAACCGCAAATTTACAAAACAACATTATTTGTGAATTCTACATTGTATTTTTTGAGAAAATTTCATTCATAATTCTTTTGGAATTTGTCAATATTGTGAGTTTCTTTCCGAAAACTACGAAATTCTATTTAACTTATACAAACATTATTACATTCTCATTATATCTAAAAAATATAGCTAAATTTTCTCCATCAACAAACAACATTAACTATAGCTTGGGTATTTCTCTCATTAAGTCCCCAAAGACCGATTGATTTGTTCGTTCATAAATTTTCCAAGTTCATTTTGGATCATCATAAAAATCATCATCATCCCTTGCTATTTATTTCTATTTGCATTTGTATTCTTCTTCCACCCTAATATTAATAAAGATTGAAATTTACAACCATTGGTATGGTCCATTAACTGGACTCTTAATTCCTAGGGGAGTCACAGACAAATTATCAGCCTTTCCAAAAAATAAAAACCCCCTTTTAAAAGTAAAGACCTTCCATTTGTGTAAACCACAAGCAATCAATCTAAGAAAAAAAAAATAACTCTCATAAAACTTACACAAGCTCCTGAAAGAAGGTTAAGCTAAAAAAAAAAAATGAAAAAAAAAACTTTCAAAGTTCCGGTACCAATTAATGATTCATGACCATCATGCAAAGATGAACAAAAACATATATCCCTATAGGTAAGGAAGGGCATGTGATATTTTTTTTTTTTTTTGCTTTTTCCATTGTATGGATGGTAAATTGAATTAGATACTTTTCTACCGTTCCATTATTTTTTTTTCTCCGTAAAGGTAAGTAAGTAACAAAAAGAAATGAGAAGAAATTTCAAGAAGTCTTATACCCTTACCTTAAAACTCAGCTCAAAAAAAGAGCTTAATTATGCGAATGAATTTCACCCAGAATAATGAGTATCTATAAATATCTAATGTGCCTTCTTTTCGAAGTTCGCAATTCATATTTAAAAAAAAAAAAAAAAAACAGCGACGGAGTAGTATAGCAATATCTAAAGGGAAAAGTGCTAAAAAAAAATTCAATATCATCCAGAGAAGTTACTTTAGGCTAAAAGCCATGAATTCCAGGGAAAAAAGGAAAGCAAAAAAATATCGAGAACGAGAAAATCAACCAACCAAACCGCAAAACATGGGAGATGGGTCATAAAATTTCACGAACATAAATCAAAAACTCTAGGGAGACATTTGCTGGTACTGCCAAACTAATGCCTTCTCTGACTCTCTATACTCTATACTGTCCGTGTCCGTGGAAGCCCGTACCGTACACTCAGTCTGCATGGAAACGCGGGTTTGATTCGGGCGCCATTTTTTTTTTTGTTTTTTCCCTGGAATCTCTCTGGGATATCTAATAGTATGGCTCCTACGTTGTCGGGAAAGGAAAGGTAAATTTATATTTATATATATATATATATATATATGTATATGTTTAGTATATGTTTAGGGCATGCGAAAAAGGGAGAAGAATTCAATTCGATGTAAAATTTTAATTTATTTGAGTATCCCCGTCCAGCCACCTGTGAAATGTAAAATTCCTCGTATCCACGGTTTCTACTCTCGTCTTCCTGTTTTTTTTTTTAGGTTTCCATCATCAGGCTACCTACAGAGCCCTGATTATCCTACTTGGTTTTTCTAAAAACCCTTTTTTTATACTCTTTCTTAAAGCTCTATATATACAGGTTTTTTTTTTGCATATCACTGCTTTCTTCCCTTTCTCTCATTCTCCCTCTCTTTTTCTCTCTCTTTATGGCTTGAGATACCTTCTATTTTCCTGGATTTATGAAAATTCCTTTTCTACTTTTAGATATTCGCTCTATACTCTGAAATACCTGATGCGGTTGTTAGTGAAGATACAAAAAAAAAATAAAAGGGAAAGCTAAAAGAAAATTCCAAATCGAGGAAGTTACCAGACTGATAGTGAAATATATACCAGAGCCACTTGTTGTGCGAAGCATATAAAGGATAAGAAGAGCAAACAAGGAGTTTTCCAATATTAATATTTTTTTTTTATTATAATTTTTTTTTTCTTTAAATTTGAGTTTTCAAAATTTAAAATATGTAGATATACCTAGCTCTTATAATATGAAAGGTTGAAGGGCAAATCCTTTTACATGATATCAATTTTGATGCAAATGTATTTATAGAAAGAAGAAAATCTGATAAAACATTGAGAATATTTCTGAAGGATTCAATAAGATTTTGTTGTGTATTTGTGAGTTCATATTACCGTGAAATGAGTTTAGTTATCTATTGTAAAAACATAAATAAAACCTAGAAGTAAATTCAACGAAGACTTAAAAAATGGACACACCTTTTTGAAATTGAAAGGTTGTTTTAAAATCTACCATTTTTTTAAATAATTTTTTGATATAGAATTCTTAAGTTAGGTTAGGTAGTAGAAAAACCTGGTTACTTGTGATACCAAATGTATCTAGAATAATTCTGCTTCTAAACTAAGATCTTCCTAAATCGATTATGTCAATCCGTTAAAGTTGCTAATATTTACACTTAGAAAATATTAAAGTAGATTTAATTAATTTTAATGTTCTCAAAAACTAGAAGACATTTAAGCTTTTGGTTTTCAGTGTTTGAATAAAAATTAACTAGAGCATTGAAATTCAAAAAAAAAATAGTTTTTAATAATAAAAAATTAAATCAAAATTATTTGTATTTTTTTTTTTCATTTCTTTATTTTAATTTTAAGTTTAAGTATTTATTTTTCAAAAACTATTCACTATAACAACTTAATTTTAAAAGAAAAATGGCTTCAAGAAGGCTGTAGTAAGTGTTGCCGTCGTTGTTTATTTTTTTTTTAATTTAAGTCCATTTTTTAGAAAATAGAATAAATGAAGTTTGATTTAAAAATAGAATAAAAAACTGCATTTCTTACTTAAAAAAAAAAAGCTTCAGAATGACATTGTAAGTGTTGCCGTCGTTATTTATTGTTTTTATTTTTTAAATTCAAGTCGATTATTTAGAAAATTGAGTAAATGAAGTTTGATTTAAAAATAGAAAAAAAACTGTATTTCTGGCTTAAAACAAAGCTAAATGATGACATTGTTAGTGTTGCCGCCGTTGTTTAATTTTTGTTTTCTAATTTAACTCGAATTTGTAGAAAATTAATTTAAAGGAACTTTTATTTAAAAATTAGATAAAAACTGCATTTCTTACTTCAAAAAAAAAAAAAAACAAGAAGCTTTAGGATTACATTGTAAGTGTTGCCATAGTTGTTTATTTTTTTTTTTCTAAATCAAGTCAATTTGTCAATCCTACCTAAATGAGGGGAAATAAGACGCCCCTCCCATTTTTTTCTCGACCCAACCTATACGGTCTAGCTTTTAGCCGCGAATCGCCCTGAAAACATGTCCTTTCACATGAATCATTTTATAGGAAAAAAATACTTAGGTACCTATATATTTTTTTTGTACACAAGATCATTAATTTGTTAAAAAAAGTAATATTCATTTTGACATGGGTTCATCAATTTTTTTTCTACTTGGGAGCTTCATTAAGACCATTCCTAAAAAAATACTTTTCAGTGGTAGGTAAATGATAAAATTGAAAAAGAACTGTAAGAATATTTTACTTCTTTCATTTTCCAAAAAACTGTGTCAAAACAATTTAACACAAAAAAAACAAACTAAGAGAAAGCTTCACTAAAAGTTTCGTCTCCAGCATTGAGAACAAAACCAAAATACATACATATCTATATGTAACAAACAACACAAAAACAACAAAAACTACTGCAAGGGCAGCATAACACCATTTGAGAGATTTATAGAATTTTGAATTTTCCATCCGGTATTTTCTATAGGTATACCAAAAATGTGTGTTTGTCTATTCGTTCTTGTTGTTGTGTCTTGTTTACTTTGTGTCTATGTCCGATTTCGATTTTATTTGTGTTTAGTCCTGCAGATATGAACAAAAACAATAAATAACAATTTTCTTATGTGTATGTGTCTATTTGTGTATGAAATAGGATGAAGGCTTTTTATTTACCAAATCTTCTCCTCGATGGAATGTCAGTCATATAGCATATACAAGAACAAAAAGCAACCATATATAACACCATTCGTCCTTGCTATACGTAAATACCTACACAGGATTTCCTTTTTGTAAAATACAAAAAAAATACACCCAACCAATGATGAATGTCCCGATTAATTTTAATTGAATTTCTTTTTTTGCAAGGATCTTATTTCTATTCTTCTTTTTTTTTTTTTTAATTTTCTACCAACTCCTCTGATCAATATCGATTATACCTCCTACATTCACTTTGAAATCCGATATCGAGAGGATTTTGTTCTGTTTTAATAAATTTTTATCTTTTAATATTCTAGGCTTGTGTTCATATGAAATAAAAATAAAACACAAAAAAAAAAGGTTCCCTTTGGCGTTATTTTGTTTTATAGAAAAGGAGAATTGCCCATTGTTTTCATTAGAGAGTTTGACTTTTTTTTTGGCTCTAGGATGTGATGATATTTATATCTTTTGAAAAGGAAGAGGATCTTTGATAATATTTTCATTTTCTTAAGAAATCTTATAAACCAGGACCTCTTTTATGTCTTGCATGGTTTCTTTTTTTTTCTTCATTTCATTATATTTATCAAAGAGAGATTTTTTTTTAAAATATAACATTTAATTCATTATCCTTTTTTACACCATTTGTTGTACACATGTTGTTGTTGTTTTATTAAGTCAATCCAGTAGGTATATTGATTTTATCACCAGCTTAATTGATTTCCTTTTTCTTTAATTTAATTTATTATGTGACATTTCATAAAACAAAAATAGAAAATACAAAAAGGAGTTTAAATTTGAAATAAAATCCTCGACTACATTTGTTTATATATATCGTTTGAAAAGCATAACTATATGCGCCTTAACACCCTCAATCGTACCGCATTAAATCCTCTTTTCAATGGTAGTGAAAAAGTAGAAGTATCATAATCTCAGCTTAGATACTGGCAGGATTTAAAAATGTTGTATACAATAGAATACCTTCCTATATCTATAAAGGAATGAACCAAAAAGAGACCCCTAAAAGGATACACACTCATATATTCGATGAGAAGATAAGAATTTCTTTGTTTCTATTTTTTTAGTTACTTTGAAGATAGAAAGATGACAAAAAAAAACATATAGTTCTTCCTTGAATACATTTCAAAGGTTTTTTGCTTTTTTTTTTTTGAAGACTTATGACAACTAATATGGGCTGTAAAGTCCTTTGATGGTTGAATACGTATATTTTTTTACTACATTATGCGGGTAACACATATCAAATATGTAAAAAAAAACGCCTTAAGGGTTGAGATCTTTGAACTTTCTTTTATAAAGGACAACAAATTTTAAGCATACATTTTTTTTTGTCTTTATATAGCTGCTATATAAAGCTATAAGAAAAGCATCTTATCTTTTAAGAGCAAGTTTTTTGTTTTATAGTTTTTAAATGTTTTTGGTCGTTGGAACCCTTTTTTTTTTAAATGAAATAGTTAATTTATTTTTATAACCCTCATATCATTTTGTTTAGGTTTTCACTGAAGTTATATTTTTTTTTACTTTGATGTGTAAACTAAATATTATATTCTTGGGTTTAAACCGGGTATAAAATTGGAAAAAGATTGAAGACCCAAAAATACTGAAATGAAAAAAAAAGGTTAGCTACACTATATAAAGAATGTTATTTGCATAAGATAAATTCTTTTCAGATAATTTGAAAAATTAAAATAAAAGGTTTATTTAACTAAATCGAGGGTTAAAAACAAATAATAAAGAGCCCGATTGAATTGTACGAACTTGCTCTTCTGATTCCAGAATTAAAAGTGACTAAATCAATTATTGAAAATTCTGACATTCCATCCGGCACAACAATACAAAAAAGATTCAAATTCTTGAGGAAAATAAAGAAGAACATGAAAAAAATCGACAAAGAAGACATTGGCAAAGATTATGTGTCTTTTAAAGAGTGGTTGACTTCAAATTTAGATATGAGGGTTTAGAGCCTCAATTAAGTTATGCCATTCTTTTCTGTATTTTTCCAGCTTCAACTAAATATGGTCTTTTATTAAGCGCTTCCTACCTTCAAATTTAATTAAAACAAAACAATTCGTTGTCGTTATGTATGGAATATAACATCGTTTAAATGTCCGCCAAGGCTTCTCTGGGTTGCCCGCATTCAAAATGTACAATTTTACATGACTCTGGCGCATAAATCAGACTGAATTTGACGAGATGGAATGGGTTATTTTGGCTTTGAGGGCCACTGTAATTTGTGGCTTATTATTATAGACTTGCGACTTCACAAATCCCCAAAAGAAAAAGTCTAACAGAATAATAGGTGCAGTGCAATAAGTCCCGCGGAAATAAAGCCCGTGGGGAAATAACAACTGCGGGCATTTTTCCTTATTGAAGTGGCAATAAGACCCACCATAAAAAAAGCATTAAGACCCGCGGGAGATTTTGCCTTTCTGAATTGGCATTAGGACCCAGCCTTAAAGTGTGATTCGATAAATTATAATATATGTGTACGTACATATGTACTTTATTTTAACTTTATACTGTTGGCAAAGAAAACTGTTGATTTTGGCACCTGTCTGACGACTGAATATACTCTAAGCGGAGCAACGGAGTTGCGTGAGTGGGACAGGGGACCCAAAGAAGGAGTTTAAATCCTTGGAACCCGCGAAGCGCCCCACCCAATGTACTTTTATCCAAGAAAACTGTTGACAAATACCAAAATCTTTTTTTGTTCTTAAGCGAATAAATATATCCTTCGAATTGAAACCTATAAGAAAAAGGAATTAAAGCCCATTTCAAAAAAGAAAAGAAGCTCGTGGGTGTTATTTCCTTTTATTTTGGGAAATAAGACTTACGGGTTTTATTTCCGTAGGGATTATTGCACTGCAGCGGAATCAAATCGCACGATCTCGAATCCCTAGTGGTGAATTTCCGCAATGTGGCGTGAGCTGTTTGGAACGTAGCGCCGTCCTGTTGTAGTTGGTGTCCATATCATCCATTTCAGGATAAAAGCAGTTGGCAATCATGGACCTATAGCGCTCACCGTTGACGGTGATGGCATGGTGAACGTCGTTCTCAAAGAAATATGGACCAATCATGCCGCCAGCCCAAAATCCACACCAAACAATGACTTTTTCGAGATGCATTGGTAGCTCATGGATCTCATGTGGATTGGTATCGTCCCAAATTCGATAATTTGTTTTTTGACGTATACATTCATCCAGAGATGGGCATCATCCAAGATGATTTTACTATGAAACGTTGGTTGTCCCAACAGAATACCTATTTTGATAAAACAATTCCATCTTAATCGCACGTATTGTTGAACGCTTTATCCGTCCATCGTGATTTGGCAAAACAGGCTGAATTAATGACGGATATTTGCTATTTCGCTTTCTTTAAATAAAAAAAAAATTATTTCATTCCGATTGCTCGGCGGGAAAAACTGTTTGTTCAGAAAATATTCAGTTTAAAATTTTGACAATTTTTACTATACCTAGAATGATAAATGATAAAGGGCAGGAAGGTTTCAAAAAATCATTTACGTCATCTGAAGCCTGCTGTCCTTAATAGTTTTCGATTCTAGCACCATAAAATAAACCAGACAAGAAATAATTCAGAACTTCAAATTCAATTGTAATTTCCGACACAAATATCAAAACAAATCAATTTTTCTAAAAGCAAAGAGAAATCGCTATGCGGAGGGATACGCTAAATTATGTTTTGATGTTTTAAACTTTGGTGAACAATAAAAACCAGCTTGTTACAACTTTCTGTTATTTACGTACCCTCAACTTTTTGTGCAGATTAACTGTAGGTACAGACCGACATTTTATTTAAATCAACAACCCTATAGTAAAAATAAGTAACGAATAACAAAGTCGTGGAAATAAACCAAAAATTAAAAATTAAAAAAAAAAAAAAAAAAACATTAAATAAATTCAACAAAACCAATATCAATCAGGTTCATTCTGTTCTTACTTTTGCGTCAAAACTTATATAAAATCTAATGTTTTCCCTTTTTTTTCACTCTCAAAACTCTCAAAAACACATAAATTCAACTAACAACCTAAACTCTTGTTTGAAATTTTCCTTAATATAATAAAACTCTCTGCTATTGATGTCATTCCTTTGGTATAATTTTAATTTTATCAAACGAAAATTAAATGTTTCACCAGCTTTCCACGGACTTACACCTTTTTCATAATCATCAAGCGCACGATTGCTTTCTCTTCTTCGTTGTACTTGTTTTTCTACACGATTTACTTTGAGAAACCTCCCAATAAAACAAGAAACAACAACTATGTATGTGTATGTATATATACAGCTAAACAAAACGAACGAACGGAACCGAAATAAGGACCCTTTCATTTTTGCCATAAAGATGAAAAAAAAAAAAAACAAATCCAACTGTCCTTGCAAAAACGATTTAATTATTAATTAACATCATTTCCACCGACAAATCCTGTGTGAGAGAGAAGAAAGAAAGAAGTCTTTGAAATGAAAATCCTTCCTTTCGATGTTGTTGCTTGGCTCGATGATGGTTGTGCTTATGTCTCCTTGCCGCACTGTTGCTGGGTCTGGCCGGGCTGCGTGCTAAGGCGCGTTGAAATTTATGAAAACAAAACAAAAAAAAAATAAACTGAAAAAGCAATTCAAGAAATTTGTAAAACATACACACAATCGGATGAGAGACGCAAGCAAGACGAAAAGACATAATTTTCTTATAACAAAAATGAAGGAAATATTCATGTCGTCCTTCATCCAACTTTCCCTAGCGATAGCATATTATTTTCTCGCTCTTTTTAACTGAACAATCAATTCAGCCTCAAAGTATTTTTAATTAAATTAGCAAAACAAAAAAAAATTAAGAGAAGTAGAAGTATAAGAATTAAAAAAAAAATAATAATAACCACCACCTAGTCCTGCTGCTGGAGAGGGAATATCCTTGCCAAGTGGGTATCCTTGAGCGAGATCTGTGTAATTGTGCAAGAACTGAAGGTGTACACAAAAATATTAGGATAGTAGAAAAATATTTCAATAATAAGATATGCATGTATAATTATGCATAAAACATAACAAAACAAATATTATGAAAAAGGACGATTCAACGCAGAGAATGCTTACCTACCTACATTTAAAGGAAAATTCCACCGCGTCTCATTTCTATAGGTATAGTTAACTTAGTTTTATGAAAACTTTCATTGCTAATTTATACGTGGAATAGTCCACGTAGAAATTAGCATAATTTTTATTTTGATTTTTCATTTTGTCCCTTTATTCCCATCCCAAAAAAGTCGTCAAAGAAAACATTTATTTCATGACTAAGATAAATCTTATAAGGAGTATCTAACAATTTTGCGGAAAGCATGGTCCTCCAACATTGACCTAACCTTAAATGTAATAAGATAATAATTTATGTAGATATTTAAGAAATTAGAAGTTCTGCATTTAAATATATATACAAAATATGTATATATATGTAAATATCTTAAGAACCCCTTGACTAATTTGTACTTCAATTACAAATAGAAATTTACAAAATACAAATTGTTATTAAAAAAAAAATCGAGTTGTTGTAGGACTGCGAGAAAAAAAAACAAGAAGGACCTTTTTACTAACCCAAATATTTTTTTCTTTTAATTGAAGAATATAGAAGGAGATTTTTAATTAAAATATTAAAAGGAGTTAAGAAATATACATTTTAAGAATGAATAGGGATATTTTGGTTTTTTATATAAAAAAAAAACAAAATGAATAAAGTGTGGCCAGCAAAAAAAAACAAAATACAGAAAAAAAGGATGCTCCCAAAGGAGTGATGAAGCTGAAATATAAAAAAATAAAAATAGAAAAGAAAGAATACAGAGAGAGGGAGTATTTTTTTTAATAATTCTTAAATAAGCGAAATATTTCCACAAGGTGTGACCTTTATAATCTTTTAAGAAATCAACCGTGCCGTATATCAACTCTGAACACATACACACAAAAAAAGGGTAAGATATAAATAAGGTACTGAAAAACTCTTTGAACATAATCATGAGGTAGAAATGAAATTAGTTGAGTGCTGAGAGTTAATCATTTTTGTGATCTTTGATTTTATGAATTTTACAACTTTGAAACAAATTTGTTTTAGGGTACCTATAAGTTAATAAAATTTCTATTCAACTAGGCTTTTCTTTCTTGAACATCAGAAAAAAAGTATTGAAGAAGTAAGAGACAAACATCTTTGAAGTCCCTAAATTGTTTTTATTGAAATTTTCTTGAATTTCCTTTTTTTTATTTTGTTAATAATTTAAAATGTATTTTGTTGTTAAAAAAATTTAAAGTATTTTTAAGACAACAAATTGGGCTTTCATAACAAAAAATGGTACTTCATAAACGTTTTTGTTAAAAAAATGATAGCAAAGTTAAAAAAAAAAATTAAAATTCCAAAAAAATGGGTTTGATAATAAATTGTGGGAAAACGTTTTATGGCGGTTAAGAACTGCCAACTGTCTTTTTGTAAATAAAAAAAGAAAGTCAAGAATCGGCTGCAGTTTCACAAAGTTAGAGCCAGTTAAAAAAGAAGACAAAAAATCATAAGAACCGTTATAAGTTCAAAGGAAGCGAAAACGAGAAAATTGCCTCTTAAGTTTTTCCACTTAAAATCACCTCACGAACCCATGGTTTTCGTCCGGTGGTGATTGTTGCTGATGTCCTTTCCAATTACATACAAAATTTTCCTTATTGATAATAAAAGTGTAAAAAATTGGAAAATTGACGATTGTCCTGAACAAAATCCGCTATAAGTCGGAAAATACTGATTGGATTTTCAATGCTGAGGTGTCTATGGAATGGTTGACCCCGTGCGCATTTTCCTGATACCAAATTTGTATAGGTACTCATATGAAAAAAACGGTTTTGGGGCTGGGAACGCGAAAAAGGTACATTTTTGAGAAAATTGCCATTTTCATTTACAATTTCGAACCGATTTTCAAAATTTGCACTTCATCATAATCTTGACTAATCAACGGTCATTTCTGTGTACAAAACATGCAGGTACGTTAACCACAAGCTTTAGAAAAGCGTTTGAAATCTTCTTCAACTGAAAATTTAACAAAAATGCAGTCTCTTGGTCGTTCAGATTTTATGTTCGAAAAAAATATGAAAAAGCTGCCCAAAATGGCTCAAAACTTCAGAAATTCATTCTTGACATCAGAAATGAGGTGTTTAATAAAAAAAAATACACCTTACAAGCCCCTAAACCGTTAAAAACCGTTTTACTCAAATATTAATTTTTTTTTATTTCCCTTTTATTTGTTTTGTTTTTATTTTTTTTTTAATAATTTTAAATCTATCTTGTGTTGAAAAAATGTAAAGTAGTTTAAAGAGAACGAATTGGGCTTTCATAATAAAATAGGAAAAATGTTAGTTAATAACGTGTTTTTTTGAATAAATTGCTACCAAAGTAAAAAAAAAAACGACAAAAAACTAACAAAAAATGGGTTTGATAATGCATTCCGTGAAAACCGCTATTCGCACAGAAAAAAGTTGTAGGGCGGGGAGAAAATCAGCTCATAAGTTTTTCTACTTAAAATGACCCCAGTAATTTTTTCATCTGCGGCTGTGATTGTGGTGACGTCATAATCAATTACATAAAAAAATGTAAGTCCTTATTGAAGGAAAAGTTTAAAAACTGAAAAATTGAAAATTGAACTCCACAAAATCCGCTATAAGTCGGAAAATACTGCTTTGATGTTCAAAGTTGAGGTGTCTATTGAATGGCTGACACTGTGCGCATTTTCTAGATACAAAATATTTATAGGTTCTTATACGAAAAAAATGTTTTAAGGGCTTGGAAAGATAAAAAGGTAAGTTTTTTACAGGTTGCCTATTTTAATTCACATTTTTCAGTCGATTTTCAAAATGTCTACTTCTTTATATTTTTACTAAACAACGGTCATATTGATGTATAAAACAATAATTAGGTATACTTCAACCACAACCATCAATTTACCGTTTTAAATAGTCCCAAACGGAAAATCTATCAAAATTGCAGTTCAGATTTGTGTTTTCACAAAATTGGCTAAATTAACAAACGATGTATAAATGCGTGTCCAGTCGTTGGATTTTATTTAATCCACTTTCTAAACCATCTCACTGCTAATAAGAGAGAAACCTTTTAAATTTTAGCTTAATTGGTTCTGACTAAACAATAAAACTTGAGAGAGAGAATCCATATGAATGATATGTGTTGAAACGAACTCTTTAAATAAATTCTATATACTTTAATTGACCTCAATTCTATCCAGATTAACACCTTCTTAATAATTTATTCAAAAATTTAATATACCAACAAAAAGTCCTAAATAGATTATCATTCATCTGTAAGTGATCATTGCGCACAGGAAACAAGATTTATATTTCAAAAAAAAAAAAAAAACAATATTAAGAAGGTTCTTCACAAAAAAGTTTTTAAACATCTCTTGGTCCTTTAGAACTCAATCACACACAAGTAGAATATCCCTTTTTCCCATAATGTCAGCATTATTCAAGTAGAAGAAGGATTTCTTCTTTTGGGGAGAGGGATTGTTTTAAAGGTTTTTTATTTTTTTTTTTTTAGAGAAAAGGGCTTGCGGAATTACAGAGTTACAGCAATTTACTTAAACTCTGGAACACAATAAACAGAAAAAAAAAAACAGCTATAACAAGGAGCACACTCCAAACACAAATCTACAGACAGGGCAATGTACATCAATAACACAACAACAAGAAAAAACAGAAGGACTATGGGAATTTTTTGTTTAGAAAAAAAAATAAAAGGGCTTTTTTGTGTATGTATGTATATGCAGAAGCCCATCTCAGAATATGACAATAATTCTCATAGCTAAATCCGAGAAACAGGAGCCCCGTGTCATCATTCTATAGTTTCCATGCTTGTCTTTTTTTTTTTTGTTCTTGGAAAAATTGGAAAATCCTTTTTTCCTACCTAATACATATACACATATACATGTCTAGGGAGCATTCAATTTATTTTCTTTTTTCATATTTTTTTCATTCTTCATCCATTTTTTTGCTTTTGCCAAGGAGATTTTAAGATTTTAAGATATCATCGATAGAAAATGAGTTGAAAAAAAATAGAAAAAAACTAAAATTCACCATCTTAGTACAGTTATTTTGGGTCCTTTTGGGCTCCTTGCTATGTAATTTTTTTTCTCTGTATATTATTGCTTGTTTGGGGATAAATCATTAATAACCATCACTTTTCAATCGACATAATATTGTTGTTTTTTTTTTTTTTTATTTTGCTTTCCTCGTCTCTAGTAGGTACCTATACAAAGGAATTGATTGCTTAAGAGTTCCAATTTCAATTACATACTTATTGATAAAAAAAAAATGAAATAAATAAAATGAGAAATGCTAAAGTGAAGACATAAAATCCATGAAAGGAGATTTTTTCGCTGTTTGATTTTGAGTTATTGATAAAGTGAAGCGGTTTTGCAGTTGATTTTTAATTTTTTTTCTTTTTCTATTTTCTTTAAGTTAAATGAGCGTAGGAGAAAGACGAGAAGAAATCATTCGTTTAAACAATTTAACGTTGTCGTCCTAAATTAATGGGTAAATGTTTAGGGAATTTTTTTCCAATCATTATATCGCTTATGTATTTCGCATAATTTAATATGCCGCTACGTATGAATGATTGAGCTTCAGACCTTAATTTTTACAAGAAATAACAGTTGATAGTTTCATCGAATTAAGGAGAAAATACAGATTATTTTTTCTGTAAGTTCTTTTGAATATCAATAAATATTTCTTTAAATGGCGCCCGGTAAGTGTAAGAAATGGACCAAATTTCATATAAAACGCTGTAATTCTATAAGTACGTGACTTATCTTTTCAAACGCACAGATTTTAATGCTCGTATTTGTGATGTTAATTACACCTCAAGACTTTTTTTTTGGGGCTACGTAAAGTCCAAAGTCTACATAGATAAGCTGGCTACGATTGAGCAATTAGAAACGTGCGTCGTTGGTCAAATACCACTCGAACAAAAATTCACCGTCAGAGTTGTACATCAGAATAAATTAACGTGAGGGAAAAATGGCGATACTGTCACTGATACCATTAAGCCTCATGCAGAGTCATTTTAGTAACAGGGATATCAGATATCACACTTTGGAAATGACCCTGGTATGTTAATCTAGAGACCAGGTGATTTTCTGATGGTGCTGATAGTTCTGATAGTTTATAAGTGATAGATCCACAAATAATTAGGTCTTTTTAAAATTTAGATTTAAATGGCGCCCAAAGACAGCCGCAGAAGATAAATTCTGAAAATTTCCTTTTACTTTTAATACGAAAATCTTAATATTCGAATGCGCCCAGAAACATCAAATTTTACATTTTTTTAAAATAACGTTAAATAAAATTTGACGTGTTAGTTTTCTTCTTTTTTCTACATTTTGAACATTTTTTTCAGTTTCTCTTAAAAAATTTAAACAGTCTAACAGGCAACACTCCAAAATGTCCCATGAGCATGTTTGCTTTAAGAAACAAAAAGAACAACATGAATATTTGCTAAAAATGTATTATACAAATTAGCACACATAAATAGCTTCTTCCTCTCACCGCCAAAGGTTTTGAAATGCAGACTCAATCAAGAATCGATAGAATTAATGCCGCTGGCAAACTCATAACTATACCGTTTTGAATTTATGAATACCCGATCTATAAGCAGTCTATACAAAAAAAAAAAACAACAACAAAAACAGCAACAGCAACATTGTACTAAAAAAAACTCGCGCGACATCCTTGTATATTTTACATTCTGATCTCAAAGCGCAAACAGTTTTTTTTTTTATATGTATATGTAAATGTATTACTTGATGGTTTTTTTCTGTTGTGTAAATTTTATTTTTTGCTATTGGTTTGAAAGTGTGTACACAAAACTAAAGTTTATGTTAGGCTACGGTAGGCATGCCATACACTTAGGCTGCCAGGCAAACAGTTGTATTGGTGGTATGTATACTCGTATATGCAAGTCACCCACACTTATAATAATGAATGGCGCTACAGAAGTCGACAGAGGCAATAACTTGCTTCGTTGAATGAAAAGTTGTGTTTTTTTTAGCTTTTTCTTTGTAAAGTCTGTTCTTTTTTTTTGTTTTGATTTTTTTTAGAATGCACTTTCAACAGACAGGCAAAAATGTATGTGTATTCTTATTTGAAAAATATCCTTTTATGTTAGGGTGCAGAGCTAAGGACAACAAAAGTTTAACTTTTTCTTAAAGAGACGCATAGATAGAGAGAGAGAGAGAGAGTGGGAGAGTAGTGCTTTCCTTTTTAATTCTTCTAGTCCTTAAAAATAATATAAAAAAAATAAACAGAAGGAAAAGAGAATGAAGTTTTGGTTCATGATTTTATCCAGAGACTCTTTTTTTTCAGTTTTTCTTTATGCATTATTTTTTTAACATTTCAAGTTGCAAGTGAATGGATGGTTTTTCGTGTGCTCATGGTAGAGGAATATAGAGTGTAAGTTTTCTTCTATTATACTCTCTTTTTTTTTTTATTTTGTTGTTGCTGTACCTACCTACTGTTCACTTTTTTTCATATCTATTAACCTCTACATGTGCTTAAGTCTTCTCATTTATTCCATCTCGATGGGAGTTTGTTATACATTTTTTTTTTCTTCTTCTTATTTCTCAGGAATGGAAAAAACCAGGAAGCAATGGCCTCATTAGGGAGCGGTTATTTCTTTTCTTATGTATGCGATGCTGTTAGATTATGCTTGTGGTAAGTAAGCAAACTTTTATAGTGCGCTTAGTTCTTGGACATGCATTATGAATTTTTATGTTGTAGGGTGTTTGTTTGTTGAAAAAAAAATGTAGGTGGCTTGAAAATATGTATGCATTTATTAAAGGAGGGAAAAATACGCATTAGGTATTTTTTCCGGCTCATTTAAGTTGGAAAAATAAAAACAAGTTTATCAATTTTTACTTTGTTTAGATATAAAAATTAATTTTTTTCATAAATGGCGCCCAATTTAGGACTTTAGAATTATTGTTCAACTTTCATTATTTATTTAAGTGATACAAATTCGAACAAAAACCACACGATAGATTTTCCTGTCAAGGAGGTTCTATTCATGAAAAACTACGGTTGGATTGAAAAATGGCGCCCAACATGGGACCTAAATCTACGATCTTTCAATTCATTATAATGAAATGTAGAAACCATGAATTTCTGAGCTATTAGAAAAATATTTTTTATTTGCCTATTAAACCAATTTATACAAAAAATTATTTTTTTACTGTGTAACAATTATCTTTCAGGTATTACTCATTGTTGTTAATTAACAAAACAAATAAAATTGAAACTGTATGTAAAAAAAAAATTTTAGCAATCCCAATTTAACTGGAAATTTCATAAGAACTTATATTTAAGAGGCGCTAAAGTGCAAAAAAATATATGTTCAGCGAAAAATTAAATCAATAGTAAAATATTTTTTAAGTGGCGCCCAACGTTATAAATATTAACTTCATTATTAAAACTTTCCTAGCCTTCTCCTTATCCGATTCACGTATTTCACAGTTACGCACATAATAATAATACAGTTTGAAATTCGTCCGTGACACGACTACAAGTATGTATATCGTTAAACGAAATTCTAACCCAAACTTAAATAAATACCTCTACTTCCCCCACTTTCACATTCACCACCAACTTCTATGTCATAAAAGAAAATGATTATTTCCAATTATTGTCAAAGTTAAGCATTTTTTGTAACTTCTCTTTTTTTTTCTCCTTTGGATATCACTCTAATTTCATCTAATAATCACACATTACAACAAGAGTTTCCTACCATATTCTCCTTCTTGCTTAATCCCAAAATCTGACTCTTATTACCTACCTTACTACCTTAACTTTTGTTAGTACGGAATGTGCTCATTTTGAAAAAGAATACGAAGAAATATAATAAATATAAATAGAAATGACGAAAATTATAACATAATAGTTTCGGCAAATAAAAACTTTTACTACTTTTCGTCTTTGGCTGGTAGATAATTTCACTCCGACATCAGGTTTTGTCATTTGTCAATTGTATTCTTGCCTTGAATTCATTTCATCGCATATATGTACAGCATTAACAAGTATCTCACTCTTCAACATACTATCGACTCTTTGTACCGGATAGAGGACATTTTGCTTCGTCTGTCTGAGGAGGTGGCTTGAAATCGCTTCTGATAAATTACATTAATGAGCGAGCCAAAAACTTTTAGAGTTTTTTTTTCTTATAGTAATTGAGTTAATTTGGCATTATTTTTCTCTCCCCTTTTTTTTCTTTTTTATTGAGGGTGATATTTTTGTTGTTGTTGTTCAACAAGGAACTTGTGTAATCACATTCGAGAGAAGATTTTGTGTACTTAAATGTCCCTGTGACATTTGTCACTTTAGCACTTTAAGGCGAAAATAAGATGGAAACACAAAAAAAAAAAATAACTCCCTATTATTTGATATGACAAACATTATTTATGGTCAACTGAGCATAACTGACAGCAAATTGTTGTTTAACGTTGTGTATCGTGTTACTTTATGTAAGGATGTCAGTTTCATAAAAGTGTTCATGCTTTACGAGGTTGTAAAAATATAATATTTTTTGATAAGTATTCTAGTTAAAAGGGTGCCTAACGCGAGTGTAGACATGTTTTGTTGATAGGCTTTTAGTTAATTGATTTTAGCCCCTAGAAATGTGTTTTTTTTTGTAGAGTAGAAATCGGTACTTAAGCTTATTTAAACATACGTTAATATGGTTTGAAACTGATTCAAGTCTGTGTATTCTAATTTTTGCTAAAATTTGCTAATTTTAAAAAGAATTAGTAAATAGGCAACACCGGAGAGAAAAGTAATAGGAAAAAGGGCCTTAAACAAGGCCATTAACAGCAGTACCACAAAATACATGGCCCTAATAGTAAACCTGACTAGGGATAGGGAGTGTATTCAATATTCATTATAAAATATAATACAAAAACAGTTCGACAAAATCAACGACTTATAAAATTCACACTAAGAGAACCAACAGAAAACTATAATATTTCTCTAAATAGCGCCCAACAGAAATTTTGCGATAAGGCCAAAGTTGTGGTTATGTTTAATTTTATAAAAAATATGAAAGGGGAAAGTCTGTTTTCAAACAAAGAGACAATATTTATAAAAAAAATTCTTGTTATTTTATTAATATTTATTTATCTACTAAGTAAAATGGCGCCCAACAGTAAATTAAAAAAAGAAAAAAAAACTTCATTTTTTATTAAGTCTTTCTCTTTTAAACAATGACAAGAATCCTCTTTATTTACTTCTTCGTTGAATTTATCCCTATACTATATACAACGACATAGTACCTACTACCATAATATTTCTTGTATTGTCAATCTCAACAACTGTCGAAATACAAACAAACGTGACTTATCCTTTATTGTCTTTAATGTTGAGTCCTTTCCATGTTGTCTTTTTTTTTTTTTTTTTTTTACAAATCTCAGAAATAGCAAATATGCAAAAACCTTAAACATGTCATTTTGCATATGGATGCCATCATACCGTCACATATTTTTATATATTTTTTTCAATCAACTATCGATGCGGAAACAGTATCTTCGGGCATAGAAATATTTTATAGTACAAAATTCTTATATTTTGTTCATAGCACATGCCCCTATCACAAGAAGGAAGAAAATAAAGGATATATTCCGGAATAAAAAAAAAATAAAGTATTCCTCAGGTTATATTTTTTTATCCTTTTAAATTATTCTTTTCATAATGTAAAGGATGTAGTGAAACAAATGGAAATCTGTTACACATTTTTCTTGTCTAAAAAAAAAAAAAAACAAAAAAAAAAATATAAGTCTAAAATATGTACTTTCCTGAATATCCAATGTTGTGTACCTTTTTTTTTTGTAAAGTAGAAGAAGGGTCCATGTTACCACTTTTTGTCGTTGTCGTCCTTGTGAATAAGAAAATCAAATGCAAATCAAAAAGAAAAAGACATATTGATATGGAATTGATTTGATTGCTTTAGGTAAAATTGTGTACCATCAGACATACAGGAGTGTGTGGTGGGTTGCAAAGGTAAAAATTCACGAGGAGCCAAAGGATATACATATATACAAAGATGATATGTTTGCAGAGTATGATGGAGTTCAAGGATAAAATATTGAAACAAAAGGGGACTGATATTTTTTGCACTTGTATTGTTTTAGAATTTGTGTCCTTTTTATAGACAAGAACCTTTTTTATTTGTTTACGTGAGAAGGTGGTGATGCATTGAGTGAGTGAATGTAAAATAGAATATTAAAGAACAACATGAAACTTGGAATTTATTACTCTTCATTTGCATAAAAAAAAAAAAAAAATAATATAAAATATTAGGGAGATAGTAAAATAAAAGACTATTTCGCATATGGAGATTATTTGCTGAGTATTTTTGTTGGATTTTTTTCTTCTTCTTCTTCTTCTATACTTTTGTTTTATTAAAGTTTGAAGGTACATACTCTCTCTTTAGAGCTTACAACAAAAATTTAATAGTTTAAGTTATAAGAATTTTACTTTATGACCATGCAATGGAATGAGAATGATAGAAACACACAACATAGGGAATAAGTATGTACCTGAAATAATAATGGGCTGGCATTGGGCGCCATTCTGTAGCTCTATTAAATATTACTAAGAGTATCTTATTTTTAGTTATAACACGCGAAAGGGTACTGAATAAAGTTTTATAGTTGTATTTTCAACTCATTATATACATATTATAGTTAAAAAATCAATTAATGGTAGGTACATACGAGAATGCTCTATAATATTTACAGTTCTTTCATGTCTTATTTTGGAACCTCCAAATATGCGGAGAATAAGTGAGTTCAGTAGTTTTTTTTCTTCCTATTTTTTTCCAAAATTTGAATTTTCGTCGAAAACATAAGTAAAAGGGTTATTGTGTTCAAAATATCTACGAAATAGCAGTGTAATAATTATTATACGGATAGTGACTGATTTCGAATAAAAAAGTTAGATCCATTAAAAAAAAGACAAAGCAATTGAAAACAATGCTCAGAAATTAAAATAATTTAAAGAAAAGTAAAAAAAAAAAAAATTATGATGCTAAGCAATTTTATCATATTAAAAATGCTTTAACTAAATTTAAAATTTTGCGCCAATGCTTTTAAAATGAAGAATAACACACTGTTACTTAATTGGGTTACAATTTTGAAAAAATTGAGTAAAAATGTTATTCCAAGTTAAGGAGATCATTAATATAAGTAATTGATTTTCATTGTCTTTTTATTTAATTTAAACATTTGGAGGGAGCTCACTAATTTAAAATTAGTTGTGTTATGAAAAAGAAATACTAATAAAATTAACTGCGACATAATAGTAGCATTTAAAAATAAAACAAATTAAATGCCTTTCGTTGGGCGCCATTTAAAAAAAAAAAATCTTCAAAGTGCAAAAAATAATTAGAAATAAAAAATGATATAATAAGCTTGACCGATTGTTATTGTCAATTGTTTATGTTTGCCTTCATCAAATTAAATAAAGAAGTATGCGCGTCTAAGAACCATATACAGCCTTGACCTGTTAGAGTATTTTATCATAATTATTTTCTTTCCAATGATTATGATTTAAAAAAAGAATTAAAAAAAAAACATATTAAACGCAACCTTCCTGTTGCTTGACAACTGTTCCAAGAACGTTATACAATTTCTGTGTTAATCTCCCAACAAGTAATTACTCAAAAGCATCAAACCAACATAAATAGAAAAAAAAATAAGAAAAATGCTTTCTTTAAATAATTTTCTTAACCTCCCATATAAAAAAACCACCCTCTTACGAAAAAAAAAATTAAGATCTAAAAATTGAAACAAAAGAAGCTTAAAAATTTAATACTTTATTGTGAACCACACAAGAGATTTTTCAACATTTTAATTGCACACGAAGTTGGTTGTCAAGAGGAAGAAAACAAAAAAAAAATCTTGAGCAATAATAAGGAATACAAAAAAAAAAAAAAATCCCCTCTCAAGATGTTTTATAAAGGACTACAATTAAGCACAAATTGTAGCAGCAACAAAGCCTTAATTATTTTTTCAAGACCTTTTTTCATATTTTTTGCGTTTGTTTTATTTTTTTTAAACCTCCGTTTGCTAAATTGACAGACAAAATGTGCATTAGTATAAAACATCATACACCTTCTGCAGCAAATCAATCATCATTAAATTGGAATTACATCGAATGAATAATGATGGCTGTGAAAAAAGTTTATTTTTTTGTAAAAAACTCTCCACATTTTTTTCTTTTGGTTTCGAAGTGCAGAAGCAAAAGAAAGATAAATACTAAAGAAGGGAAAGCATCAAACATCTTGGAAAACATATCAAGTTTCAATCTTTTTTACATTTTTTTTTTTTTTTGCTGTGTGCTATCTTTCATCCTTCTGTCCATCATCCTTGTATTCGACGTCACTTTTTCTATTAAATAGTAAGCCTTCTGTCAGATTTATATCACTCACGAAAGATCGTCTTGAAATACCATCCCATTTTTTTGTTGGCGCTCCTATATACAGAGAACCCGAAACACGGTTTTCTTCTCCGTCTGTGTGTTTTCAATCAAAAAAGGAAATCAACTGACTGACAGATGAATCTGTCTTCTAGTCCTTTTCCTTCCTTTTTACCTCTACCTTTAGTTCATTTACTGTCGCTCTGTCTATTTGTCAGTAGTCTGTCTGTATGTCCTTGTTGTGTGAATGTGAATGAGTGTGAATATGTGTTTGTATTTTTTTTTTTTTTTGGTTGGACACCTTCTTTAAATTTAAGTTTATTGTTTTTTTTTTTTTTCTTCTATAGTGTATCTTCCATCTATTCATTTGGTTTATCTATTGACGATTTTAAAAAATGTACTTCGTCCTTTTTGGGAGGATATATACAAAAAAAGGATTACTTTGCTGTTAAATGATTGACTTTTTTCTTCGTCATGGTTTTTTGTTAGTTTCAGTTCACTGGGTTTTCCAATACTCAAATACTCAGCCCCTCCCCACACCCCAAAAAAAAAACAGTATAAATAATGATCGTCCTTAAATTTAATTTTTTTAAGCAATGATTTACAATCGTGTTGTTTTTTTTTTTTCTCTGTGCTGGTACTAGATACTAATAAATATTGATTCAAATATATTGAGTCAAAGAAAAATCAAGATGTTTGATCTTTTTGGTTGTACCTCCATACCTATATTATAGGTGTGTAGGCATTAATACGTGATGGTTATTAATATCAATCAAATAAAGCTTTGCAATATAACATGAGGGGACTAAGAATATTTACGATTCGAATTGACTTTTATAGGTTAAGGGTGTGAGAGGAGTGATTCACCTTTACTTTGAGGGTAGAAACTTACGATATCAAAGGTGATGTTTTATGAAGGTATTAAACAACGAAGTCACGTAGGATAAATAATTTAAAACAAAAAAAAAAAGAAGACGTAGAGACTGGAGAAAGTTACATTTAACAGCTTGAAGGATAGTGGATTTGAATTATGTTAAACGTTTTAAAGGTATTATGGTGCTTTCCAAGCAACTTTAATCTCAATGGCCTAAGGTGTTAAGTTTTAGAGTGGAAGATTAATGCTTTCTAAATCCAAACCGTGAAAAGTTTTGGGCGGAAAAATTAAAACCAACACAGAGTTATTACACTAATTATTAGAAATCTCA
Source organism: Epistrophe eligans (assembly GCA_951394125.1). Classification (NCBI taxonomy): domain Eukaryota; kingdom Metazoa; phylum Arthropoda; class Insecta; order Diptera; family Syrphidae; genus Epistrophe; species Epistrophe eligans. The sequence continues at coordinate 99,510,324 of OX596028.1, read as the reverse complement.
AAAACCTGAGCCAATAGAGCAATTTTGAGGTTAGATTCTAAATTAAGTATTCAAAAACCCTCGGAAAAAATATACCTCTGGTTTCTGCATTTTAATTAAAATAGTAAGTGACCTACTATGCAGATCCATGCTAGACATTGCTTAGATTTTAACTTAGATTTTTCCATTTCAATGGTGCTGTAAATTTTTAGTTTTGTACACCCAGGTTAAGCAGTCAATCGTGAGTATTGAAATAGAGAACACAGAATGATCAGCCCTATTCTGCTATCCGATCGAATTTTTCGATTTAGCAGAATAAGGCTAGATACAATCTACGATTATTTCAACATGAGAATGCAGCCGCCTGCTTTTAATTCATCAGTTATGTGACAAAAACAAGATGAAGGTCCTTATCCTAACCTTCTTATACTCCAGAACTTGCTCCCTGTGACTTGTTTTTTTCATAATTTATTTTTAGTGATTGTGTTGTTTATTCTGTTGTGGAATATCCACGGTCTCTTTAAAAATAAAACAATTAGATATAGTTGCTTTGGATATTATCATATTTTTCTAAAATGGCGCCCAACGCTAGAAAAATTTATTCTATTTATAACAGCAAGAAACAAATGATTAAGCAGAATATAAAGCTCTAAGATTGAATAAATCGAAACAAAAATCGACACAAATATTTATTTCTAAGAGATTTTAAAAGGCATACAAAAAAAACATTTTTTGACTTCATTTGATATTTGAGATGCTATACGAGGAATTCTAAAAACAAAGTTGGTATTATTAAATAACATCCCCGAAATTATAATTTTCTTCGGCTTTTTGATAAGAAAATATGTATAAATCACATGCAGAATTGTTTAAATTTTCTCACCAAGAAAAATGATCTAAAAAAAAACCTTAAAACCATCAAAGAGGATTTCTTTTATATTCTATGGAATTATAAAAAGCTACAACCAAAAATTAATATATACCTAACTCAATTAGTTTTCATGGAATTTTTCTTCAAATTCCATGAATTTTAATTTAATAACAGATCATAAAATCGATGAGATGAGATACATCATCTGAACGAAATAAATAAATATTTTCGTTTGATTGATAGCAAAGCTGAATCTGTATTATTATTATTTATTATTTTTTTTGAAAAACAATACATATGTAAGTTTCGTCTTCAGAAAGGTTCTCAAATTCAAATTCATCTTATTAATTTTCTTCTTTCTAAGAATCAATACAAACACTAATTTGTATTCCTCTATACCTCTATTTTGTCCCCAACTTTTATTTTTTTTTTGTTTTTGTGGAAATTACAGTAGGTACCTTTTTGCTTTTTCTTTGTCTTGCTAATGCTGCCATAAGGCTTAATGTGCGGGTAATGTAAATGAAATGACATAAAATTAGCCTTTGATATGATGAGTGCTTTTTGATATAAATATTTGTAGGTATATATGTATGTATATAATGTTTAGGTAGGTATGTGAATTTTGTGGTCCATCAGTAATATGGATTTGATATGACAAGGGAGCATAATAAATGAAATATAAGGATCCCTGAAGGATATTTTTTTTTTTTTTTTTTTTTTTTTAATATTTACGCACAGCTGACGTTTTACTAAATGTAATGAACTTCATTTTAGGAATACAAAGTTATCTGAGTTTTGATGTTTTTTATTTTAATTGAAATACACAAAAATATAAATTTCAATATACAAAATTTAGAATAAGAGATATTATAGAGGATGAGAACAAAACCAGATGTCCTTGGTTTTAATTTAATCTAGAAACGAGAATTTATGTGTATTTGTTGTGAGGACGACGAAAAATAATCTAAAATAAACCATCAAAATGCTAAAATTGAATGACTTCTATCTCATCATAAGAAATATGAGTTTTCTTTTTTGTCTTTTGTTCTTTTTTTTTGAATATCTGTGTAGAGTTTTCATCATAATCAGCCAAAGAACCAGCAACAGCAGTTGTTGTAATCCGGCTGGGGGGACCAAAAGACAAAAAAAAAAAAAAATAAGAAGAAACTTTTATCATAAAATCACATGACATAAGTTGAAAGGAATAACTTATGTTTTTTTTTTTTTATTTGACTCTTAAATGAAAAGACAGACAAAGTATAGCATACAAAACAAGAACAATGGGATAGGGGGTCGACTGGCTGTCAGACAACGCATATACAACTTTATGGCTATCTGTATACCCTTATTCTTAACTGACCCATTTTCATCAACTATTTGAATAGATCATTGGGGGCCTCTGCTACTTCTGAGACCAAGGGTGTTTTTGTGATGAACACACACATGTACAATGTAGGTACATATGTATATATATAAATATATGACCAACTGTTGGTATTTTAAGAATATGTTCTTAAAACTTTTCCGAAACAAAATTCATGCTGATAAGTCTCTCTTCTTTTGACTTCGGTCTTTTCACCCCTTTTTTTTTTGTGGATCAAAATTTTCTGTGGTTACAAATGAGGGTTTGAACTTTTTAAAAATATGTAAAGATGGATATGAGTGCTTTTGGTGGTCATATTTTGTGGCTTTTTGTCAGATAGAAGGCAGGAAAGCATGAAAAACAAGAGTTACGAGGGGAAGGATTATTATCTAAAGATTTTCTATACAAGATAATTCGATACTAAGTTTTTTAGGAAAGGAAGGGTTAAAAAGGGAAGATAATTTTAACATGACCAAAGAGACGTATAAGAGAAGAAACACTTTTCATAAAAGTTTTCGTTTATATCTTCTCAATATATATATAGATAGATAGGTAGGTATGTATGTATATACATTTATAGACAAATTGGAGCTAAGGGAAATCTTCAAAGAATGAAGAGTTTGGGGAAGGAGTTTATTATAAGCTTTTGAAAAGTGTATAAGTTGATTCGAGTGTTTCTATGGGATATCATTGTTGTTTAATGGAGAAATGATGAAATTTTGGTCATGCAGTTGGATTTAAATGGAGATATTGTTTTGATTCGGCGAATGATTTTGAAGGGTTAAATTTTACATTTAAATAAGTGAAAAGGGTTTAAAGGTGACAATTGTTTATATGGGTTTTTGATTTAGGGAATGGTGTGTTTTAAATATAAGGACTTATGAGAGAAATCACTTTGTTAGAATTTATAAACAGGTATTTACAGGGTTTTTTTCTAGGGTGGTTTGAGGGCTTCCAGGGATGAAAATAAACAAATTTAAATTGGGTGGCACGACAGCCAGCCACATATTGACTTACAACTGTCAACCATTCTTGTGTGAAGGAATGGAGGTGACCTACAATTTTTTGCCAAATCCAAACGGCTAAGATGTTAAGCATTTTTCATGACAAGGAATACTCTTGGAGGATTTGTAAATTCCTCGCAAGAGGCCCTAACCCGTGAAAAATTTTTTTTTTTTTTTTTGAGGTGTCATATAGGCTTTGATTCGAACCCAAGATCTTCGGCGATACGGTCTTACGCACTGACCATTACGCCACGGGCTACTATAGCCTCCAGGGATGCAGAGTATAAATTTCATGTTATTTAAGTAGTCTGTTTCGAAGTGTCTAGATACTTCCAAGGTCGAAATCTATCATGAAGTTAATTTTTTATGGAAAATGGTGCGTTAAAGTAAACTAACGGGTGGGCCATCCAAATCATTAGTTATTTTGACATTTACAGCGATTTTCCGCTCGAAATCTTGACAGAAAGTCAGTATCATACCTCCGCAGAACGAAATGAGTTGCTTTACGCTTGAACCTCTGGTCCATGCAGGATGGCGCGCCAACCCACACAGTCCATGGCACAATCGATCTGCAATGTCACCCCTTTGGACTTTTTTGTAGGGAACCGTGAAGGACCGATGTTATGCCAACAATCCGGAAACGATTCAAACACTTAAGGCTAACATCATCCAAGCAATCCGTGGTGAGCCACAGCCTGAAACCATCAACAAGAGGTCTTGGAAAATTGGAGTCACAGAATGCGCTACTGCGAAGTTGCCGAGGCAGCCACTTGAACGACGTTGTGTTCCATTTTCCATAATTAATGGGAATGATTGCTCTTACTAATAAAGCCATGAACGAAAAAATGTTAGAAAAAGTCAAAAGTAGGTACCAAAAAAATGGATATTTTGATTAGTTTTATTTTTGTTCAAAAAAAAATTATTTTCAAAAACTTAAATGCAACTTTGTTAGAACTTTTTAGAAGCACTAGATTGAAAAATTCTAACAAAGTTTAATCAAAATCGTAAGAGTCGTTTACGGGAAAATTAAAAAAAAAGGAAATCGTTGTATTGCAGCCTACCCTACCGAGATGAGCGAAAACAAAAATTCGAAGCTTCACTCTAAAATCGCATAAATATGTTTTGTACCAAATTTGAAGCCCTATCTCAAATTACAATTGACGCAAAGATACATGGACGCGCAAACGCACATACAGTATGACGAAACCGACTTTTCGGGCAGCTTTATCGTCGCAGTGTTAATTTTGTTCGTAACCTCAATTTTTTAGAAGTTGAAACAAACACGAACTTAAAAACTATCTCGTATTAGTACCTACCTCCTACTAACATTACAATTCTCTTTTTTGTTTATTTTAGCTTTTCTGCTATGACAGGGGGAGGCTACAAGTTTATTAATACTTTCGGACTCATTCACTTCAGCAACGAGACCAAAAATTATCCTCGCCTTAAATAAGCTGTTCCAAAATCATGTTCCATTAAAAAAAAACAAAAAGAAAGTTATTTACCTACTAAGTCCGACAGTTATTACTCTTCTCGCCAGCTATATTGCTCTCCCAATTTCATTCAATAAATTCATTTCAACAAAAAAGACGCCAAAAAATAAAAAAACAAAAGCTTAGCCAAAATTTTTCCTAATAAACCATTTTAAGCGCTACTCATCCTATTTCCAAGAAATAACACAAATAAATCTGTGTTGATATTTGCAGAAAAAAAAAAACAGTTCTTCCTCTCCCTGATTAGCTCGCCAATGGATTCAATATTTAACTCTGTCCGCGTTCGCGTCGTGCCGCGGGAAATGAGACACGGAAATGTGTTGGTTATTTTTTTCTTTCGTTTTTATATATTATTTTTCGCCCTCTTCAACACTAACACAACCAGTAGTGCATAATCCTTCTCGAGGATATTTTATAAACGAGATTATTTCCGATACCTATCATCACGCTTCTGGGCAAAAAAAAAAAAAAAAAAAAAAAAACTTTATCAAGAAAATTTAATTAGTCCAAGTGAGTCGAGAGTTCTTTGAAGCAACAAAACGCGACGAAAAAAGAAAAGTCCAAAACATACTACATTCTATAACCAAACTTAAGCTTCGTTCATCATCCGTTATTTGCCTTCGAGCTATGGCACCACAATCTTAACGAAAAGAAGAAGAAGAAGAAGGAACTTTTCTTCTTTTTTTTTTGTCTTCTTTATTTGCAAAGACAAGTGTGAAACGATTTACAAAAAAAATAAAAACGAAAACGAAAAAAAAGCAATAACAAATCCTGGAGAAACAATGAAAGCGAAGATTTTACAGGATGAGGCCTCATGAATATATAGTGTCTATCTCTTTCTCTCTTTCTTTGTGGAGCAGCCCATTTTATGCTTCCTTCAGGGTTGGAAACTTATTAGAAACGGTTTTCTCTTGATTTCGTTGGTAAAAACTTTACTAACGCTGTCTTGACTGTAATGACGACGACGACGATGCGACGCGACAATGGATGACAGGGAAAAGATGGTGCGGTAAAAACACTATACCCGAAGTAGCAATATTGACTTCCTTGGAAGATTGACTAGCTAGCTCGTCCTAACGTTGTCGTCGTCGTCGTCGTTGTTTCGGTCATCCACTCAGAGCAATGGCAATTTGAGCTAATCAGTATTCCTTGCACAGAATCGAAACAACAACAAGTCAGTCAAGTGAAACAAGGGAATGCTTTAAATGGTAAATGCGATTTCGTCAGTATATACGACTATATGGGTGCTTTATATACCAACTTATACATACAAGACATACATATATAGTAAATAAATGAATGGAAAAAAAGGACATAAACATCTATGAAGGATGAGTTTCTTTCCTTCAATGTTATCCGGTTTAAGACAAGCTCAAAGTGATATTATTTAGTTTTTTTTAGGATAGCACGTTCATGTATATATTTTTTTTTTGTTTAAATGTCTAATCCTCTTTAGGTTTTTTTTTATGAAGGACTGCATATAAATTTATAAAAGGCTCTGGAGTATTTTATTTTAGAAATAAAGATTAAATTTTTGTTATTTTTAATTCTAGTTGGAATATGAAGAGAAAAAAGAAAATATGAACGTATACTCTACACACCTATCTGATAATGCTAACCGCTAATATAAACAAGGACGAAACAAAGAAGCTTATACCTGTCCTTATAATATAAAAATATGAATAAAAAATCCTTCAGTTTAGTAGATATTTTTTTTTCATATTCCTTTTATATGTATTAATTTTTTATACAACACCACTCGAATTTACTGACAATAATACAAAAATAAAACACTTAAAAAATATCCTGTAACTGTTATTTTTCTTGACGCATACCTAAATTCTTTATTTGTTATTCTTTTCAACACCAACCATTCAGGATGAACAGCAGAAAAAAAGAAAAAAAAACAACGAAATTCAAACTAAAAGACCAATGATGGAATATTTCGGGTTAAACAAGTGTTTTTCTTTTTAAATCACTTTTTTTTTCTTTTTTTTTGAAGCAAGGACATCTTTCTTTTCTTTGGTAAAATATATTATCAGAGCTTTTCTCTCATTTTTATTTTTATTTTTTTCGTTTTGTCGTTCTAAAGAGAAAATGTCCTTTTTTTGGGAGGAAAAAAAAAAAAAAAACAACGACGGATGCTTGTTTCGTTTTGTGTTAAGTGAAAAAGGATATATGGATAATAAAATCATCCTGGATATTGTGAATATGTTTTGCATATTATGCATAGATGAAGTCCTTTTTAGCATTTTTTTCGGCATCTTCTTTCTAGAACGAACTCGAGTGAGTCTAACAACATACGATATATGTATATTTTTTTTTTTGTTATATATTTGTTTTTTCATTCTCATGTTTGTTCTATACCTATGTTCATATATTTGTGTTTCCGAAAGGATCTTTTCATTTTTATTTTTTTTTTCTGATAAGAAAGATACCTTATACCTTCCTATGCTAAAAAGAAAAGCATGAAATAATATTTGTGTTTCTACAGTTGTTATGAAAGTTGAATATATCTAGTATAAGGGATATTTATATACAAATTTATATGAACAGACTTGTAAGATGTACCTATACTTATGTACTATTGTAAACAAGGATTTGAAGAGAATAAAGATTATTTATTACAAATTTTTGAATTGAAATGGAGATTGAGATTTTGAAATCATGTTTTTTTCTTATTTGAATATTTTATTTTTTGAACTTTTCCATATGCCGAAATATAATATACAAGACTAAATTGCAAAAGCTTGCTCTGGTGGTTGACAAATTTAAGGTAGCCTAATTTTTACGAAAAAAATGTAAAAAAAAGTCAGAAGTAGGATTCCAATTAAATTGATTTTGTGTGTATTTTTATTTTGTTTAAAAAAAAATTATTAATGCAATATTTGTTAAACTATTAAGAAGCACTTGATTCCAAAGTTATACCAAAATCGGTTAAGTTTTTAAAAAGCTATACTATAACTAAACAATAAGGCGAAAAACCTTTAGGTTAATCCCATTTGCGTAATGCGAATATTTTTGCAAAAATTTGAAACGCAGTTTCCAAGTAGGTAAGCAGAACCTACCAAGTTTAATCAAAATCATTAAAGCAGTTTTCAAGTAAATTAAAAAAAAAAAACAAAACTGGTTACATGGTAGATAACCCTTTAAGAAGATCTAAAATAAAAATTTGAATTCCGCCTTCTGGATAATCAAATAAAAATACTTCGTTTCAAAAAAATTCCCCCGTTTAGGCTCAAGCTCAAATAACAGATGACGCGCTTAAGGTTTCTTTATGTGATTAAAACGCACTTAACGAGTTTTGACTTCTCCTTAAATTACTGACATAAATCGAGCGTTTTTAAAAAGTGAACGATTTATCAGAAGACACCGATGATACCTCCCTTTCTGAATATTAGGTACAATGGGAGGGAAAAATAGAGAAATGGTTCTCTTAAAAGGAGGAATACAACTGAACATAAACCAAAAAGGTTCTCTAGTTATATTTCGAACTTCAACTAGCTTCTTTCGGTAAGTGACGCTAAGTTAATTGAGGTCCGCTTCCACTCCAGAAACCAGAAAACTGTCATCTCTTTATTTTATATGACCCAGCTATCTCAGTCATTATACTTCAAACCCTCCTTAACTGTTGTTTTCTAATTGGGAAATGAATATTTAAGGACCAAACAAAAATAGCGGCAACATACTGATCCTAATCAACATCCCAACAAAAAAAGTATTGAAACGGACATGATAAAGTGCTGGTGGTTGTCGTACCATTTTTCGCGGACTGTCCCCGTTTCTGTCTTCAACAAAAGTATCCTATTAAAATTTCTCCAAAAACCTTTGAAACTTTCAACATAAAAAATTTCCAACGCACAGATTTTTGACGGTGACTTTTTTTTTTGCGCCCTTCATTAATTTCTTGTACATCACTTTTTCGAAATTTATTTTAAAAATGTGTTATCATCACAAATTTTCACAAATAGTACACATTTTTCCAAAGCCCGAAGGCCAAAAGATGTAGCAAAGTTATTTTTCCCACTTCTGATTGTGGTAGTTCAGACAACTTTCGAAGTATAAAAACGTAAAATCAATTATTGCTGCTTTGAGTATAAGTTGAATAGAAAAAGCGCCAAAGAATGAATTTATAGGCATGTCGTGTGATTAACAAAAATCAAAGTTTCAACTCTACAAATAAAATATTTAAAATTTAAATTAAACTGTCAAATTTGGTTTTTTGGCGAAAAAATGTTAAATAATTGTCTTTAATTACTTCTGTCAATATTTTTCCTTTCAATAAATAAAACGCCAAATGTGTGGAAAAATAAGATACCAGCTTTAAACACCACACATATATAATTTCTTGTTGAGCTAGACTTTCATCATCTTTCAACCTAATGTCTCAATCTCAACTCCGAAATAAAGATACGTAAATTGTTTTAAGTTGTTTGAAAAAGAGTTATAACCTAAGGGGGTTGGGACAAGCACAAGATAGAGAATGATGGGGGGGGGGGGGTGGTTTATACAAAAATACAAGGTCAAAATACAAGTCAATAAAAAAAAAAACTCAGACAAAAACTAAACCCAATATTTTCACCACATAATAACCAACGGTTCATATAATTTTATGATAAAAGAAAATAATGTAGGTATGTACGAAAAACGTATATAAAACCTAAATTTTTTGTTCATCTAATTTTCCCCCTCAAAAGTTTTTTAATCTTTCATACAACATGAAGAAGCAAATGAAATTGAAACTGCCAAACATTTTCACATCCTTTTGTTCTGTTTTCGAGTAGGTAGTTAGGTTAGGTATGTACGAGTATCTATACCTTATGCAAGTGATCCTTTGGTATATTTTTATTTTTATTTTTTTTTTTTTATTATTAATTTTGTTTTGTTGCTGGGAGCAGCTTTGTGAGTGCGCTCCTTTTTTTTTGCTGGTGTATTAACAACGAAAAGATAAGGTTACACCATTAAAAAACTTTTTTAATATCTCCGTGTATACCTACTTTTGGAATTCTATTCTTTTTTTTTTCTTTTTTTTATCACCCGGAGAATGTCCTCAATTTAGTCCATCCTTTTTTTTTTGTGTGAAAGTTGTAGATGTTTTTTTGTTTTGCATTCAAACTATTGTAACTCAAAAAAAAAAAAAAAAAAAAACAACCAAAGCACCCTTTGAATTCGAATGGGGATATTTTAGTTGTTGTACAGTTTAAGGACACACAAAAGGAGAAATGTTTTTTAAAACTTTTAGTTTTCTTGCTGGCAAACCAAATATCATTCAAATAAAACAAATAAAAAAGAGATCTACGGGTATACCATCAACACCAAAATTGAATGAATTAAACAAAAATAAAAGGACATGAAGGATTAACTTCCTTTACACAACACATTTACATGTTTATATCCCTCTTTCCTGCCATTTCTGTATATGATAATCAGCTGCAACTTCAGAACAAAACCACAACAATAACAAAAAAGGAATTACAAATATTAAGGCTTATATTGTATGCACCTACTCCTGTCTCTTTTCGAGAGCAGTAGTTCTAATTCTGTGTTAAAAAAAGGAGGACGGTGAAAATTTAACAACTCTTAAAATATGTCTGCCTTAACATATGCAACAGCAATTGAAAATTTCCCATTCGTCTTTCAGCCAAAAGGAAACACAATCGGCAAAGGATAGAAAATTATTACCTGTAATTGGTGAAATGTTGCTTTCTACACCCTCCGCCTTGGTTGTATATTTAATATATGTATAAACCACCTCTACACACATACTTAGTTTGTATTCGTATATCCTGTATTTTTCTATTTAACTCAACTTCAAAGGGGAAAGCCTAAAACTATGCTTCACTAGCTGATGTAATCAGATTTTTTTAACGTACTAAGCAATGGATTCATAAAATTCCTCTAAGGATTTTTTTTTTTATTCTACGCCCGCTCGTTTCTTTTCCTCATTATACAGTTGTTCAAGGATATTTTCCATTTGTAGTATGTACCAGGAAAAGCACCAAGTAGATCGGATAAAATGAAAAAAAAAAAACAGGAACGAAAACACAGACAACCATTTCCCGTTTGAGAGGTTCTTCTCTATGATGTAATTACCACTTGTTTCCTTGGCTTATCGGGTAATTGCATTGGGGATCTCATACCCTTTATATAATATACCAAGCTATAGGACACGCTCTGCTGATGATATCATATCCTTGCGCGCCAAGGCAAGCACATCACGAGACCGAGGCGAGGAGTTTCTCTTTTTCAATATCATCACTTTTGCAACTTTGTGCAATTTATGTTCAGCTCCGCCGAATGACAGGGTAATAATAGTTTAGGCGTATTACTGTTTTATTTTATATTTGCTCATATCATCATAGAAAAGGAATTCTCGTTGAAAATTTACAGCTTTTGGTTGATGGTGATGGTTGGTTAAACTAGCATATAGCGTTGATACTTGACATGATGATTATAGCTTCTCTCTCTCTGAATAGCTTAAGTGTTGATGGGTTCTTATTTATTTTTTTTTATTTTTCTATTTCATCTTTATACTGGTTCTTCTTTCTGGAACTATGTTTGTTTATTGCACGAATGAGTATTTTTTCAATTTACTTTCGCAACTACATGGTGTTTGTGTAAAAAAAAAAAAAAAAAAAAAAAAACTGTGAGGATTTAAGTTGAGTTAAGAGAGAGGGGAGAAGATGGATCCTGTGTACAGCTACTAAACAAATATGCAATGCATTTGATTTTCCGGTTCATTTTTCCATTTTTTTTTTTCTTCTTCTTAGAATTTTAATTTTTGTTTCTTTTAATTTTTTTTTTTTTTTTACTAGAAAAAATAAAAACGTGCAGAAATGCAAATTGAAATAGGAATGCTATCCTACTTTACTCTGCTGCTGTTGCTGCTGCACATCAATATTGTAAAAAGTTTTCTCTCTGAAGTCCTATAAGAGTTCTATGGATTCTTGCTTCCTTTTTTTTTATTTTTGCTCTGTGTATATAAACAGAGATTGTTGATAGGTCATTGGACCGAAGCATATTCCTGATGGTAAAGTAGGGAGTCCTATATCTGATGGGTAGATGGTGTATGGCAATTTGTTTAAAGTTATCTTTGGCATCGAGTTTCATGTGTATTTTTACGTTTTACGAATTATCTATGCCAATCGTAGAAACGGAATAGAAATCTAAACGTGTAATTTTGAAAAATTCTTCCAATTCAAGATGTATGTTTGTTGTGTATATTTACTGTAAGACCGGAGTTTAAGAGTAGGTAGGTACTACTTGTGTGGAAAAGGAAACATCATAAAATACGAATTGATTGTATACTTAAATGTAATCAAAACAATTTAATATGCTTCTTCGTCAGATATATGCTTTAAATAAAATATCCTTAAAACAGAAGATTTTACATTGTTAGATGATAAATAAAACCATTTTTTTAAAGGGGTATCTGTGCCCAATGTGAATCATAAAATATTATATGGTCTAATCAGTTGGCGGAGGAGGCTTATGAAGCTTGTTTGGTCGCCATTTTCCATTCTCTATTTTCCATTTACAAATTTATTAATTTACTACCAAAAATTCTTATTTTTTGAGTTTTGGATGAGTTTTATTAAAATGTTTTTTTTTTTTTTACTTTGGTATCATTTTTCTCACAAAAAACAAGAATTTTTTTTATTATGAAAGCCCAATTTTTCCTCTTAAAAAAACTTTAATAGTTGTAGGGAAAAAAAAAAAACAAAATAATTACTGAAAATAATTAAAAAAAGTTAAAAAAAAAATATAAATATTTATTTGAATAAAACCGTTTTTTTAAGGGTTTAGGTTCTTCAGGATGTATTGTCTTTCATTAGTGTTTTATGTCGTTTTCCATTGGACGTTCGGAAGCATCCGGAATCAAACGGACACGATAACTTCTCAATGCAATGGCAAAAATTCTAGGTTGAGCTTGGTCCAGGTTCGATCCCCAGCTGGGGCAAAAAGTTTTTTTAAATAAAATTGAACAATGACCAAGCACCACTAAGGGAATCTGATTATCGGCCTGGCAGTCGTGAAATAGCTATAACTCCAGCCTATAAAATCTTGGTGGTAGCTCACCCAATTTTTGTTGTTTCATTCAAACATTCAATATTGAGTAGAAGTAGTTCACACTCTTCCGTTGGATTTAGGAATGAGTGAGTCCCCGCATCGAATTGTTATTTCACTTTAATACACCTCCAGTATATTTTTTTTCCAGTTTCGCAATTATGTATTGACTAAAATGCAGCCTGACATTTAGTTCATAGAACTAACACTTAAATTATAGTTACCTCATTGACTAAAAGGTCTTTTTTTAAGATTAAGATTTTTTTAAATTCAAGTTTTGGTTCTGAGTGAAAAAAAATTTAAGGCTGTAACCGAAACATACACTACGATTCTCGAGAAGTCTAAAAAAAGTGGGTTCTGTCATACCTCTTCGTCGGTGAGTGCTTCTGTTCATCCACTGTAATTTGGGCTAGAGCTTAAACGTGTAAACGGTTTTTTTTAATAAAAATTTGGTACAGAGCAATTTTATATGATTTCCTAGAGGAGGAATTTGAATTCTTGTTTCAGATCATTTAAAAGGAATAGCTGCTATAGACAACGATTTCGTTGTTTTTTTAAAACTTCTCGACAACAACATAAGCTGAGTATTAAAAAAAATTAAAATGATCACTGAGGCGTATACTTGCTGTGTTCCCTAACAAATTCAATAAAAAAAATAATAAAAAAAACCTTCATATAAACAATGCCAGGCTTTGTGCAAAAATTAAAAACAAAAACTTCTAATTTAATGATTATGAATCCTAGTCTTGTTGGATATAGTTCACACTAGATATTCGTCATGAAATCTATGTAAGATGAACTGAACAAAAATTGTGTATTGGCAAGGTCCTCATTAGTCAACTGATTAATCCAAAATTTGTTGTGGACTAAAGACCGTTAAAGCTATTTTGAATCAATATTTTCTCTAACAAATTCAAATGTCATTATTTTATTGTTTTATTTTACACAAACATTGTAATCTTACTATTACCTACATAATATTATCGTTCGGTAGATCCTAGAAATTTAATTCAAAATTATTATATACCTACCTACAGTTTTTTTGTCTTTAACAATAAATATTTGTCAAACCTTTTAGAAGAAAGAAAGTCATCCTAAAAATTCACCTTTTATTCCTCTTCTAAAAAATCAAAACTAATCTTACGTCAACTAAATTCCTTTTAAAAATTCCAACATTCCTCTTGTTTCCGGTTCACAAAAAAAAAAAAAAAACAAATTCCTTCATCCATTTTCTCTATTCAACTACATTACTTTACTTTATTTTTTTTTTATATAAAGATAAAGAGATTAAATCCTTTAAAGAAATTCCACAAAAATGCGAAAAATTTCCATAATTCTACACTGTTGACTTCCTTTTAAACACCATATAGGTATAAACCTCCATACAGTAAGACTAACAAAACTAACAACAACCTGTGTTTAACAAAAAAAGAAAAAAAACACAAAAGGAAAAAAAAATACACTTTAACCTAAAACTATGGAAAGAAAGACAGCGTTTCCTTTTTTACTTTTTTTTTTTTTGCTTGTTCCTTCGTGTCCCTTTTTTCCAGCAATTAAATTTAAATCATCAAATGGGATTCCACCCATCGTTTGGATGCCATACACGGCGCCATGCGACAAACACACAAACATACACTCATATACCACATTTATTTAAGTCAAAGATATAGAAAAACAAAACGACAAAATATTGTGGCAATCGCTAAGTGGATCATTCCTATATTTTTTTTTTCTTTTTAATCAAAAAAGGACAAAACAAAGGCGGCACGAGTAAGGTATAGAGAAAAAAAAAATAAAATAATAACAAAACCCACACAAGTAAAGTAAAGCAGAGCAAAAAAAAAAAAACTATAAATAATTTGTTCAATTTCAAAGAGCTCCCTATTGTAGGTACTAAGGGAAAAGAGACAAAAGGAGAAAAGGAGTAGGTATGGAATTTCTACAGAAAATTGCCATCACAGAGATCACACAGCAGATGAGTATGGAGAGACACACAGCCAGAGTTTTGCATCCTTTATAATATTGTTGTATGATTGTCCCGTCCCTCCTCTATATCCTATATACACACGCTACACACTCTTCTGTCATGACACACATTTTTCATTACCATTGAAAAAATATTATCGCTCTGGTATAAGACAATATGAATGAGGTTTTCACTTTTGCCACCCTCTCCAGTCCCTCATCACCCTCATTTTTGAGTAATTTAAAGCAAGGGCGTCATACTCTAAAGGACGAAACAAATTTGCTTTTTATTTACATTCCGGTTTGTTTTGTTGTTTTTTTCTTGATTTTTTTTTTCCTTTTAAGTTTATGAAAAAGAAATTTAAGTGTTTGTGGCACATGACTTGCAGTAATCCTTTCTTCCTTCTTCGTTTGGTTAAAAATAAAAACAAGAAAAATTAAAGAAAAAAAAAAAGAAGAAAATCCTTTTAATTGACAGGTTTTAATTAATTTTGGACATCTAGGAAAAATTGGATTTGACACTCTATTTACCCCCGCACTTATCGATTGCTCACTCGTCCTCGTCGTCATCTTCATCGTCATCGTCGAATATCCTTTATATTTTGCTTTATTATCAAATGCAATTAAATAAATCCAGTTTAATTTTTTTTGCAAAATAATTTTCATTTTTAATTAAAAGAAAAATATTATTAAAGGACGCGTTCTGTCGCAAAACTTTCTGTTTTTTTTTTTAGATTTTTCTTTTTTTTTTCTCTCTTTAATCCTCTTGTCGTTTTTATATATCCCTCTTACGAGTCTCACAATTCTGTTATGTTGCTACTTAGTTATAATCTTACATTTCAATGTACAAACACATTCTTAATAAAGGATTTACCAGGATATCTTGAATGTAACTGCTGTTGATTTTATGCCAAAGGATTAGGATGGCGGCGGCGGCAGGGAGAGAGGGGAGGGTGTTTAGTATTTTTTAAGATGAAGAGAAAAGTCTCCAAGGGTTGTCATTGTTTTGGATTTACTTTATTGTATTGGTTTATTTTTTTTTTGTGTGCCTTGTTAGCGGCTTTTTGTTTATTTTGGTGTTAGGGTTTAAGTGTGTGTGTTTTTTTTTTTTCATTTTTTTATTTATTTTTGTCAAGAAGGAAAAGGGTGTGTTTTCTTTGTCGGATTTTGAAGAGAAAATATAAAAAAAATAAAAACCGTGGCATTTACACCTCCATCTATGTGGATAACCCACTTAATCAGTGGATGAAACGAGTATATATATATAAAATGGTGCCAACAGTTTGTTTGCACGAAAAAAAAAAATAGGAAGACTGTTTTTTCACTTTCTCAAGGATTTGCAGAATTTGATTTTTCTTTTCAATTTTTGGTATATTATACATACATACATTTTTATTTGTCATGGTAATATGCTGGTGTTAGTGATGATGCCAAAAGAATTGAAATATGTACATGTATATGTGGTCCTGGGGGGATTTTCTTATATTCTTTTGTCAGAAGGAATTGGAGCAAATATTTAGAAGTGAAAAGAAAATAATATTATATTAAGAACTTTGAAAGAATCTTATAATTCTGTTGTTTTAATAAGCTAAAGAAGTTTGCTTTAATGTTAGGCGAGATTCTAAGAAATCAAAACGGGAAAGGGAAGAGATTTTTTTTTGCTTTGTGTTTATTATTATTTTTTTTTTTTTTTTGAGAAATTCTTCTGTTTGAAAATCAGATTACACGAAGTTGAATGTAGTTAATATATGAGAGATTATCATTATGTACTTATGGGAGTTAGATCTGGAATTGAGCTTGAAATCTGTGGAATGGAATTTATTTGGTTCGAAGAAAGAGGGAAATTTCTATATTTTTTGTGATGATTTTTTGAGTTTTTGTACTCCCCTTAATTCTAAGTGAATTTTGAATTGAAAGAATGAGACTAGTAGCTGAGTTTTTGTTGGTACAATTTAAATTTGTAGGGAATTTAAATTTAATTCAATTCCTAATGCAGAGTTGCCAAACAGATTTTTTACTTTTATTTTTTTTTTTTTTTTTCAAAAAGCTTAAAAACAACAATTTTGTTCAAACAATTAATTTTTTTTAAACAATAATATTGTAACAAGTAACATGGCACGTCAACTTCATCTTTTCAAATATGTATACAGAGTCGCCATACGGATTTTTTATTTTATTTAAAAAAAAAGGTGAAAAACTTCTATATTTTCAAAAATGTATTCTTCTTTTTTGAACAATAACATCGTGACTCATGACACATCTAGTTAACTTTTACTTCTCATATCTGTAGGGATGCAGATTTTTTTTTTAAAGGTGAACAAATTCTTTATTTTCATAAATGTATTATTCTTTTTTAAACAATAATATCGTGACACGTGACACCTCCAGTTATATCCTACTCCTCCAATATGTATGCAGAGTTGCCAAACTAATTTTTTTTAAAGGTGAACTACTTTTTATAAAGTTTTAATATTGTTTAAATAACAAAATAGCTAAGCAATTCTGGTTCTCATATTACCTCGAATAGGAACTAACCTATCTTAATAATAAGATTTTTTCATTTTTATTATGAAGTGCATCTCATCTAAGCCGCTTGAATTCGGCAGATTTAAAAACAAGCAAGCTGTATGAATTGTTGATTTGTTGATTGATTCTCCAAAAGCTGTCTAACGATTAATTTATCTAGGTATTGGGTTTATCAAAAAAAAGAAAGTGAGCTGAGTCTCTGTTGGTACACTCTACACAAGTGAGATAATTTGATGCCAATATAAGGGTTCCTATACGAAGCTGAAGCTGCTCAGGATTTCAAATCAAAGATACAGTTAGACTGCTTAGCTTCAGTGAATAAAATACCCGACTTAGGACTTATTGAAACACAACAATTTGTCAAGGTCCTCACTAGTCAACTGATGAGTCCAAGTGAGATCGCCGGGAAGAAATGTCAAAAATGTTTTTATGGACTAAAGGCCGTTAAAATCTATTTTACATTGCAATTTTTGTTGATCATATACGGAATTGAGTGTTTGAAAAAAAAAACTCCTTAAGTAAATAAATGTTGAGATACTTTTAAATAAATAAACTATGTTTTTTTTAAAAACATTGTACGTATATTTTTTTTTTTTTTTTGTTCCTTAAGTATGTTTATATCAAGCCTAGCATAACAGAAGGCTATAGGATCATGTGCTTACTAATATTTTCGCCAGTTCATCTGTAGGTAATTGAATTATTCTGGCAAACAGTGAGCCAGTTTTTTGTGCTTTGAACATAATTTCTTCTCGTTTCGGCAACAATCCAAGAGTCATGACCTTGTGACGAATGACAATATTAAGGTTTAATGTTCACATTAAGTCGCAAAAAATCTATCTGGAAAACTGTAAGAGCTATAGATTGCTTATATGTAAAAGTTATGAAATCCTACTTTACTCCGTTTATGATCCAGGTTTTTTCTTTCTATAAATCTCATTTTCGGAACACTAAGTTAAAATATATGTGCTGTATGATAAAATCTGTATAGATGTCTATGCGAGGTTAATGATGATTCTATTACCGATATAGCTATTACATACTCCAATTGTAAGCAAGTTTGAGCTGGAAAGCGTTTAAACCGTCATCTTCTTCTTCTTAATGGATAATTTAGTTGTACCAAAAACTATATTATTCCTCAATTTTAATTTTATAATTCATAACTGACAAATATTTTATCAGAAATCCTTATAAAACAGAACACTATTTGCTCATGATATTTTACACACTATCAGATCTTTCCCGAAGAGAGCTTAGTTGATACA
Organism: Epistrophe eligans; assembly: GCA_951394125.1. NCBI lineage: Eukaryota > Metazoa > Arthropoda > Insecta > Diptera > Syrphidae > Epistrophe > Epistrophe eligans. Next base: position 99,491,794 of record OX596028.1, on the reverse strand, counting down.
AGCAACATCTTGCGACCAAAGATATGTGTTCATCTGGCAAAGATATTATCCTTTTCAGATTTTTTCAAGCCTTTCAAGTATCAGTGAAAATATGAAGAAAAAAAAAAAACAATCAAATCAAGTCACATTCTTTATTAACTTCGCTTTTAAAATAAAATTTTCCACAAACCCATTCGACTAAAATACGCACAAGATTTCATTCTTCCTCTCCCCATCACGAACCTTATCCAAGAATAAACCATTTTTCAAGTTATAGCCTTCTCATAAAAAAACGAAAACAAATTTTAGTTCTTTAATATCACGTAGACTTCCGTGACTAATAAAATAGGTGTTACAAAACAATCCCAATTGCCTCGGCTTAAGGTCAAATTTCAGCTAAAGCCTCATAACTCAAAATAAAATTCAAACCAAAAAAAAAAAAAAACTCAAAGGAGCGAGAAAAAAAAAATCTATTAATTTATGATCCGTGAGTAGAGAACAAATGTTTCGTTTAAATAATCGCTCCGAGTACCTACCTACCTATACCTATGGATTTTTGTTGTTTTATACGCGACTTCTATATCAGAAGCAGCTCAATATACAACTCCATATCGCCTTTTATATTCATTCAGGCTTTTGTTACCAAATAATACAAGAGAGATTTATTTTATCAAAAAAAAAAAAAAAAAAACAGATTATAATTTGGGCTCCATATAAATACAAACCTAACTCGCGTACCATACCCTCAAAACTCTTTTATATAAGCAAAAACCCTCTATTCCATTTTAAGAACATAATTTAGCATGTACGCCAACAATATTTCATATAAATTATGTAAGCAATTCTTTTATTACGATTTTTTTTACTCCAATGTTTTCTCTTGTTGTTTGGGTGTTTTTTTTATTTTTTTGTTGTTTTGTTTTGAAATCCCTGAAGGGTATTTTACATCATCAATCAACACTGGCAGAAGTGATGGGTGTAGTGTGTATGAGTGTGAGTGTGTGCGTTAAGCCTTCTCCACCATTCCTTCTTATGAAGTCATAAATATGTTTCGCGCTACCAAAAAAAAAAAAAAACAGGGGGAGTCAGAGCAAACCACCCTTTTATGATGCCGTCACCATTACCATCACCATCATAATCATCAACATCATCATCTCAACCACCGCCTTTGAGGACTCTGACATTCATTTGGCAAGTTAAGAAACTTGCGCGTGTTCTAGTACTATAGTAAGAGCACTCAGGTGTCAAGTAGACTAAATTAATTAGTTCGAATGTTGTACGTATACCAAAAACTGAACACGCCCAAAAATAAAAACATAAGCAACCGCTAAACCTTCTCAAAAACACAGGACTCCCTCGTGCGAAAATGTGGTGCCATTGTTGTTCTAAGGGAGACTTAGGTGTGATTGTAGTAGTTTTTGAAGTGTATTGTGTTATCCGTTCTTCCGAAAAACAAAACAAAAAATAACACAACACACACAGGTAGCTAAGTGGAATTTTTACGCGGGCCATTGTGATGATTGCCATTGAAGGACGGTTGTTATCATCAAAGCATGAACATTTTATGCTTTCCCATTAAATGTACTTAAAACCACCGCCTTCCCGCCCCCCTCCCCTCCCTGCCAAAAAAAAAAAAAAACACAATTACTGATAAGGAGTGTGTGTAGGTATGTATATGAAAAAGGGATCTTCTATAAAAAACCATTACAAGTCGTGTTTTCAGATGGTTTTGTTGCTACTAGTCTTTCGAAAAAGTATTGTGAGCGACTGCTGCTTCAGAACTATACTTTTCCCCTATCACTTCTTTGCCATCTTTACATTCTATTTTGTATGTTGTATGGGGTGCTCGGTAAGCCATCAGGCATCTGGCCGGGGGTTAATTTAATGGACATCATTAAATAATTGCATAGTACGACGAAAGGAATAAGAAAAGGTGGGAGCGAGCAATGTTGTAATAGGTAGTACGTACTGATGGTAATATTTCTCGAGGCCATATATGTGAGGAAGGACTTTTAGACATTCCTAATGTTTCCTGTGTGATACATAGGAAAGGACATAGCGTAAAAAAAAAAAAAACTTCATTATTCAACGCCCATATAATTTGTGAACAAAAAAAAAAAACGTAACAAAAACTACGAAGAACGAAAAACGAAGAACATCGCTAGACGCTCGATGAAGTCATAAAAATTACTTTGTGTGGCCTGGCTGGTTGAAAAGTTTTCGATGAGGAAATTGCTTAATATTGCTCTTTCTCCATCATAATATATTGTCGAAGTAAGTACATTTATAGTTTCAACGCCACCAACGCCGCCGCCGCCCCGCTACCACGCTAGCTAACTGATGATGATGGTGCACACGAAATTTTCAACTTTCTTCATTTTTTGTTTTTTTCAACCAAATGAAAGGATATTTTATAATGGAAGAATTATGAATGTTGCAATGTGGCTTTTTAGTGCTTTGTGGGTGTGATGAAAGTTTGTATTATGTATATAGTGCAAAATTGTTACAGTAATAAAATTTTAATATTACTTTAGACATGCATTAAAGCATTCTTAAGGTTTCAATATGTATTTAAGATATTAATACAATAAGTTACAATCTAACAATCTAAGTTTTGAACTTATTAAAATTTTGTAGCCTTGACACAAGCGCTAAAAGTTATTTTTAAATATTTAAAATTTTAAACTAATACATAGTTTCAGATTTTTTTCAAACCATTTAATCACACTGAGTTTCTTGTAAATATAAGCAAGTTTTTTTTTTTTTTTTAATGTGAATAACCAGCTTAGTATATTTTTACAAACAAACAATATCCGTGGTTTTTGAAAAAGTGAATAGCCAGCTCAGCAAAATTTTTACACTTAAACAATAACAAATAAAAGTGATTATAAATATTTTGTTATTGTTTGTATGTAAAAGTTTGCTAAGAATTGCTATAAACTAGTAATAAAAAAGAGTACCTAATTATAAAAAACTTTGTTATTGTTTAAATACACAAAACAAAAATTTGGTTTTGTAATTTTGGCGTGTAAAAATTTTCTCAGCTGACTATTCACTTTTCAAAAAAATAAAATTAAAAAAAACTGCTAATTTTTACAAAAAACTCAGTTTGTCGCTTGGTTTAAGAAGATGTGGAAGAGTTTGGCGCATGTGTCAGGGCTAAAAAATATGTTAAAAAGTCCAAAACTTCAGATTTGTAGTATTGGTTAAGATATTTGATGGTTGATATATTAAAGCAAAGCAGTTCATCTTGTCGATTTAAATCGGCATTTTATGAATTTTTTTAACTAATCCACCGATTAAAAATACTGACACAAGAATTGTTGAGAGAGTAACTCACTATGGTCTTGTTCTCTTTGAGCTGTTGTGCCACCAATTTTGGTAAACATTTATTTATTGGTGATAGGTCTCAATACTCAGATGTTGAAAAAGACTTCTTGTTGTTCAAGAAGATCTTAAACAATATTCTAACGTTGGTCGTCGTCGTAAACATTATAGAGGCATTTGCATTCTTTTTTTTTTTTAATTGATATTTTTTATTAATTTAAAAATCTTTACCAATACTTTGTGATTTTTTGAAATCATTCTAGCATGTTCTGTCTTTTAAAAATCTGTTCAATAATTCAATAGTTCAATATTTTTGGGATTTTAAATTTTTTACAAACTCAGATAACTTAATTTTTGTTTAACAAAACAATTTCAGTAATTCTTAAATATTTTAAACTCGATATATACAACAAAACTAAATTGGTACTCTTCGGACTATTACCTATTTAAAGTCTTTATTTATAATTTATACTAGCATAGCTGTGCTGACGTTGCTGCGCAATTTTTTCAGATTAATACGTTTAACTACAAACATCAAAACGTTGATCAAAAGGCAAGCAAAATAGTTTGTATAAAGCTCATGTTTTGAACTAAAATTAATTGAAAAATATTTTTAAAAATATTAGGTTCCGGTTTGATAGCCATATAGAATTTTAGCACCCTCTTTTTCGATTTATTTTTTCATCGTAATTGATATCACCTGTTCGTTTTTTTTAAGGAATCGATAAATTGCGTTTAAAGTTCTTCATTTAGCAAAAGAAGAAAGAAAAAATTAAACGATTTTATAATTAATGAATCAAAGCTTATCTACGAGTTGGGACCTCATTTTCGTCTTAATTCATATTTGTTATTTCCATCTACATTCTTCCAGTCGTGTCCATTTTGCACTGTAGTGGTTTGCTTGGACTCAAATTTGAATTCATAGAGTAAATGAAGATAAAAATAAAATACACGACTAGAACTTGATACTGTTTTTCGAGTGGCTAAGAATTTTAAAATTTTTTTTACACATTTAAACATACTATTAATTAAAAATAATAACAAATGTTAAATATGTGTATTATATAAAAAATAACAAAAAATAGAAAAGGAGCATGAAACCTGGTTTTTAAAATGCTAAAACAACTCCTAAATTTGTTTAAATCTTAAAATAAAGAATTTATACAAAAAAAAATTTTAAATCCTTGGGCGATTTTTTTTTAAATAATTTTGTATATATGTATACATATGTATAACATTTCTTTAATATTTAAAAGAAAAAAATTGGTATGCCAAATGAACCAGCTGAGTTTGGTGATCGTGCAACCCAAAATCTTTTTGCAACATCTAGTAACAAAAGCTAATGCAAACGTGTATTTAAAAAGTTTGTCTTTGGAAAAATCTGAGATTTTCAGAAACTGACCTTGGACAAATTGGAAAATTTTTATAGTTTGTTGGTCTTTTTTGTTTTTTTTTAATTGCTGAGTTAATATAAAGTCATAAATGTTTGTTTAATATTTAAAGATTTACTACATCCACTCAATACATCAATCTCAAAAATTCGAGTATATATTATTTACTTGTATGATTTCATTATCGGATAAGTCTTAACCAATATATCAAGGAAGCATATTATAAAGCCTCTTCAAGGTTGGTTTTGTTGTTGTTGTTGTTAAATACCAGGGCAACATTTAAGCACACAACTATTTGAGCTATAATTTTACCCTTGAAACCGCACCTCAGCCATCATATTCGTTAATTTTGCAACTTCTTGCACATTATATACATTTTGACTGCTTTCAGAATCCGTTGGTAGGTATTGTCGGAGTAGGAGGGGAGGGGGGGGGGGGGTGGATTGGAAAGCCATTTCCAGATGTGTCACTTCTCATTTTCGACGTGGCTGCACGAAGGCTTGGCAAGGGCCAGCCAATAAGGAAGGGTATAAGAGAATGGTGTACATATTAAATATATGTACATACATATATATAATATAAAATAAAAATTATTTATGTATTAAACCCTTTTTTCACATAAATTTAATTTATTGTGGTTAGCCAAGCCATCATTACCAGTTTTAAATTTATTCTTACGGTCCATGGTTTTCTCTCCAAACCTACTCCTCTTCTTCCTTCTCGTCCTCCTCCTCCTTCTCGACGACCTTTATCCTTTTGTATATGCATATAAATATGTATGTATGTAGATAGATAGATAAATATATGTATATTATATAAATGAACAGCTCCATCACTCGCTCTCCTCTTTCCATTTCCGTTCTGTTTAAAGTGCACATTGCGGTAAAGTAATAAGTGATAAAATCCCACAAACTGTCCACCCTGAGAGGAGCATCTGCTGCCAACTACGAATGGATGGCATCACTTTACTTGTGGTGTAACCTCATGGTTCTCCTGCCTGCCTGCCTGGATGCCTCTCCTCTCATCTCTGCTCCCACAATGTGTTCCTCCTCCATACAACCCCTCGATGGATGATTTCTGTGGTACTAATAATAACTTATGCTTGGGAAAATTTGCTTCTCCAACACCATTCTCTCATTTTGTAAAAAATAACTCACATTCAATATGGAGGTAGGAAGACACTACATTCGTTCCCAGTCTCTATAGCTCTGAAGCGAGCCCAAGTATTCCCATTCAGGATATCAACCAAAAAAACATAGAAACGACTATGTCGGTCGTTCACGATGACGACGACGACGATGGTATTCAACCTCAAAAATAGTTCTTGCGTGAAATTAGAAAATTTTCGGACGTTGAAAACGTTGGTTTCGCTTCATTTGCAAGTAGGTATAGCATGCGAAGGACCAAGGGAAAGTAGGTAGATATATTTTAAGTGAGATGACGGGGATGCAGAAGGAGAGAGAGAGAGAGCGTGTGAGAGAATTTTAGTGGGATTGCTGAATATATACACCTTTTAGAGTTGATATTTTCCTGAGCCAAGCATGTGTGCTTGATGTATGAATGCGAGTTCCTCGCTGCATGTTTACATTACACCCCGAACAAGTAATGGGTCTATACCATCGATAGGTATATACAGGAGGAATGTCCTACAAAATGTCCTTTGGTGGGAAGCTTCGAATGTCTTGTTCATTTCCAATTTTTTGATGGGAAATCAAAAGAGAAATTTGATTTGAGTGGACATATGATTTGTGTTTGATACAACATACTCATGGTATCCTTATACGAATAGGTATAATCAGGAGAATGAGGAAATACCGTAATAGACATTTCCTTCAATGAGGCCTGTCCAAAACAGAAAAACCGGGAGATTATTTGCAAATATAAACCAACAATCCGAGTTAGAGTAGGTAAGGTATGTAGGTACTATATTCAATGGGAAACTTTGAATAGGACTATATTTTCCATCATACTTGTATACAGAATATATTAGAAATGTTAGATTTTGTGGATATAAAAGAGGGTTATACATTTAAATATGTTAAAGGACACTTTTTGGTTGTTGTATTTGTTTTCGGTATATACAGAAAACGAGACCAGAATGAGTGAGGTTAATAAAATTGTTGAAAACCAATGAAGTGAGTAATTGGATTTGAATTTCATTCTATGTACATATAGGTACACTCCCCAACAATCCCCTTTTAAGTATACTACCTTATACAATACATTCATGGTCGAAAACTCGTTTTTCTTTGGATCAATTTGAAATCGATAGAAATATATATATATAACTGACGTTTTTGGGGAAATATCAATTTAATATTAATTCCAGATTCAACTTATATTCAAAAGTATAAAGGACATTTATGCGATTAAATGATGATATTCGAACAAAGGATATATAGTCTATCGGGTTCAATATATACCGAAACTATCTAGGAGTTATTTTGTAAGAAACAAGTACATTAAAAGAATTGAATGGCAATTAAAAATTTAGATTTTATGGAAGTTCTTTCAATCTTAATACATGGACAACCAAATACCAAATAAATATAGTTATCATAATTCAATTCTACATACCTAAATATACGTATAAAATTTGAAGAAGTAAAAAAAAATATTCTCTCCCCAAGACAGGATTGTCACAGGATACTTAAAAATTCATTACTTATGCGAGTTAATTTCGGGTATTTTTTTGTAAAATATTCAGGAGCATGTGAATTAATAGTTGTTTGTTGTTCCATAAATATGTACTTAAGGATTTTCTACTGTTTCAAATACTGGTTCGATATTTCGATGGTCTTCTATAATTACTATATTCTATGTTCTTGGAACATTAATTCTGAATAGCCATGCAATGACTTCTTATCTTGGCTAAAACGGTAAAGCAAACAATTTCATTCGTCAAAAATTAGAAATAATTTTTCAGCAGTTTAAAAAAAAAAATCATCCATACTTTGGCTCTTTTGTTGAAATGAAATTTGCTAAAAAATAAATTAAGAACTTATTGTTTACGCTGAGGAAGCGTGTAAGTTGAAATTAAATATTTAAATCTCGCAAACGTCTCTTTGAGGTTTTCAGTGAATTTTCCTTTCGCCAATGTATTCGTTGTTTGCAAACGAATTAGCTTGGACTAAAAATATTTTAATTATTTTTTTCTGAAATTCGGCTATGATAAGGCTGTTTATCTGACATGTATTTTGAAGCTATAGGTAGTCAAATTCTACGATTTCACAATTCATCAGAAAATTGACATTATTCGTGAGAAAACCATTACCTACCTACTCGAACGACAGCTGCAATTCTGCGTTAATCTTATTTTGTTGCATAGTGAATTAGTTGAGGCAAATATTACTTTTCGAATGTAACTTAATAGGTCTTGGCTGTTTAAGTTCGACAGGTTCCCTCCATTTCTGTTGATACAGTACGCACAAAGGAATAATTGAGATTTGTACGAGTAAGTTACTATTTCTTCTTCTCAACGAGCTTGAAGAAAGTTGAAGAAAGTCAATACCTTTCAACAAATCTAATTTAAAAAAATTTAAAAGAGAAGGGAGGTAGAGAGGGAGAAGAGGTATTTTGATGTCCAAAACCTCAAGACCAAAATTCTTGAAATCTAAGGCTTCCACCCCCAACTAAGCACTGGTGATGAAGAATTAGATAAAGAGTTTTTTTTTGGAAAGCATTTCTCTAAATCTCTTTGCACACGGTCGGTAGCAGGCAACTTGTTGTTAATAGCTGAATATGAAACCCACACTGTCGGTAGCAGGCAACTTGTTGTTAATAGCTGAATCTACTGGAAAACTAGTCTTTATCGTACTAAGACCTAGCTACGTCTGTTTGCTACACTAAGTAAATGGGTGCATTTTGTCCCAATAAAATCCGAGCTCAATATTAGAGCTAATCAAAATACAATTGCTATCATTATGTGTAGGAAAAAGTGTCAGTAGATTGGTCACACATAAAAGCGCAAACACAATCTCATTGCAAAGAACGCCCACCATGCATTGAGACCGTCTTCCACCGAAGTCTTGAAAAACAAAAGGCTAATCAGATATATGAAGCTAAACAGTAGATACAGAAATAAGATGACTCGAAAAGTGCAAGACAAGAAACTTGTTGCATTAAACCAAACAAGATAAGGCCCATGTGCTGCTGACGTCATATGACCCCTCCTTAGAATCACCAAGAAGTTATAAATAAGAAGGAACTCAAAGCATCTGACAATGATGATACAAAATTTTTTAAGATCATCTTTTATTTTATTTTATTTTATTTTATTTTATTTTATTTTATTTTATTTTATTTTATTTTATTTTATTTTATTTTATTTTATTTTATTTTATTTTATTTTATTTTATTTTATTTTATTTTATTTTATTTTATTTTATTTTATTTTATTTTATTTTATTTAAAATTCAAATGATTGTAATTATTTCCCCATGTCCTTCTATTTCGAAGAACTACAGACGGAAGTATCTATGAGGGACACTAATAATCACGGTCCTGAACTGTGATCTCTAAAATCCAAAGTTAGAAAAAATTCAAATGAGTTCAACCAGAATCAGTAGTAGTAAGTACCTAATAAGTCTCTAAAAATCCCAAATCCAAGCCAATAAGTAAATAGAAGCCCGATGGATAACACACATTAATTTTTGATGCTTATAATAAATCATATCCAAACTGCTGCGACACGAATCACACAGTCAGCAATTTAATAATAAATTCATAAAAAAATGTAAGTAGGTACATTATTTATAAGATTATACACTTCCAAACTTACAAGAAAATCTTTAAATACTTTACCAGCAACCCCAACTCTATATAGTAGTCCACTTCAAATTCAATTAACCTAAAACCAAACCCTTTTCATTATTATACCATCCATTTATTTAAGTAACTTATTTCTCCCCTTCTACCTTAAAATCCATCTATCCTTCCAATATATATACCACATCAAGCATTTCAATTATCCTTATCGAAAAATCGATAAGCGCTATGCAAACTCTTGTTTAGTTATTCTTGTTCGCTTGTTTACCAAGCGCGTGTCGCCTACCAATAAAATACAAAAAAAAAATAACAACAAAAAAAAACAAAAACACCAACTGCGGAAAAGTATCTGCCAAAGTCACAGACAGTATCTTATGGAACAGTAATTTGACTGTCAAACAAAAAAATAAATACAAAAAAAACTCCCCATTTTATAGACCGTCAAATTAAAAAGTTTCGCACTTGATAAAAAAGACCAAAAAAAAAAGTACTTATCGAAAAACCCTATCACATAATTTTTGTTTTTTTTTTTTAAATAAGAAGGGGAATTGGTATTTTTTCGAAGGGTAGAAAAACAGATCCTTCGAAATCGAAATTTTGTCTAAACAAAAAAATTATCGAGTGTTATTTAGTTGTGTGGTAAAGAAGAAGCATAAAATGCCATTTAAAAAAAAAAAAAATCAGATACCAATTTTAGACGGAAGAGATCCTTAAATTTTTTCAAACCACTGTGGAGGCCTTGATTTGTTCAACGTTTCTACTTTTCTTTTTGTCCTTAGTCCTCACCAAAAAGAAGGCTTTCTTATAGAGAGACGGAAAAATCTGTTGATTTTGTATATAACACATTTTATTTTTCTGCTGCAGAAAATTGCTTAATTCGCAAAGAAGATTAAAAAAAAAATCAAGATGACAAGAAGTAAGCGAAATAAAAAATGCTGCTAAAGTAAAGGAATTTTATTTTTCTTTTAAACAGGCAAAGGACTTAAATATTTATTCGCTGCCTTACTTTTTTTTTTTTTTAATTTTTTTTAATGTACATAGGTATAGGTAGGTATATCGTTTTTCTAATAGAATTTGTATCTTCTCTAAATACTGTGTAAGAAAATGTTTCAACTCCTTACTTTTTTTTTTGAGGAAGGCACTTTTAAAGATGTTTTTTCTAGAAGAAGAAATACAGAAGGGAAAGGGTAATATTATATATGTAAGCACAGAAGAACTTGTTCTTCTATAGTAATGATCAAAGAAAATACGAAGATAGTTTTTTTTTTTTTATTTTTGTCTGTCTCTCTTTTGATTTCGTGTTTTGGACGTTTTCTTGGATAAAAAAAATATACTCTAATTGGGTGTTTGTTTTCTTATATAGTTTCCTCAAAGGTCCTTGATTGTAATTTGTCCTTTTTTGTCTCTCTTGTTTAAAATGGGATTTTCTACTATGTTATTTTTGTAAGATTTTATTTTGGATTTATTTTTTTATTTTTTGTAAAGAAAGCTAGTATATCTATTTTTATTCAGTTATGATTTTTTTTCGCCAGTTTATATTTAAACTTAATTTTAAAATATTACAAAAACACCCAGATCGCATTTTTTGGACTGAAATTTACTGAGAATCTCAGTGTGCTCGGGAAAAAAATGAAAATTTTGAATAAAAAGTTGAATTCATCAATGTAAATATTTAGCAGCTTCTAGATTTACACTTTAGTTTGATATTTCTTCCACAAAATTACTAAAGAACACGACGATACTGATATGATTCCGAGATGATACTGATGTCCTTTCCTTATCTTTATTTTTAAATAACCGGGAACATTTTCGTACATAACTAGAAGAATTATCTCAACAATTATCCTGGAAGAACCATCCTTACGGAATATTGGAAATAATTGTCAATTCGTTCGGAACTTCAAAAAGTTTTTTTTTTTTTAATCATTTTGCTTTTAAAATTCTTTTAGTGACAGCCTGATTATCTAAACTTTGGCTTGAAAAAATATCACACCCCGTAACAGAGGTTAGGTTAGGTTTATGTGGCTGTCAGCAGAGAAGCTTGACACACTTAGACCATAGGTTGGCCTATCTATTGGAAGAATCTAGGAAGCCTACTCGTTGAACCACTTAGAGCTTCTTATATGAAGCGCGCGAGACTACTGATGTCATGATTTGCCAGTTCACTGGGATCATTGTAGTAGCATTCTTCTAGTTGGAGCCTACATCTTTGAGATAGAGCAGAACATGTACAAAGAAGGTGAGGAATCGATTCTTCCTCTTCTTCATCCATACAGCTTCTTCAAAAAGCCTCGTTGCGTGCTTGCTTATTAGACATAGTGTCCGATAATGAAATGACACCTATAACAGAGCTAATGTTCAATCTGCTTAGAGATATCAAACGCCTAGAGGGCTTCAGATACAGCATAGGGCAGTTTCGTTTGGTGGTCTGACATGTGGCGATGTTGTTTCACCTGAGGTTCGTTTTCTCTATTGTATCTTGCTTAAGCATGAGTTTACATGTATCGATGGATATACCAATATCTGTCGGATTGGTCGATATAGGAAGCAATGTTTCACTTTTAGCAAGTTCGTCTGCTTTACAATTACCTGGAATGTCCCTATGACAGAGGTTATACTCGTCTTCGGATTTTGCACTGATTGCTCGAAAAAGTGGCGACTATCATCAGGAACTCTATCACGGACTGTCAATTTATTTTTGTTCATTTTCACTACATTATTTTAACTATTTTAAAATTTTCGTAATAAACCATTTCACATAACATTGATGAAGTCACAAAATATAAGATTGGTGGACAATCTAAAAAAAAAACTAAACACATATATAAGCTTCAATATTTTATATAACTATTTTTTTGTATCTACTATGTCATAATTTTCAACAAAATGATCAATTTAAAACATTTTCAAAATAAAATATAATTATTATAATTTACTGTTTTAGATAAAAGCTAAAATTTAATTCGAAGCGATAATTCCATTTTACCACAGAAGGAATAATAAAAAAAAAAAAAATTACGCACAATTTACGAACTGAAAAATATCATATCGCGATAGATTTATGTATATAAATTTCTATATTCTATTCAAAGCAGTGTGTTACTTTTATCTTTTGTATCATTTGACTGACATTTATTCAAAATGGCTTGTAATTTTTTTTTTGTTTGAATACCATTGACTAAAAAGCAGTAGAGTGATGTGTTATGTCATTTTATTAGATACAAAAAGTTAAATAATTTTGGTTAACACACAAAGCTTTTTGTTTTAGATAATGTTTTTATTTCTGGTATATAAATACATACATATGTACGTATGTAAATTAATGTATGTTTGATCCGTTATTAATTTTATATCATTTATTTTAAGGTTTTATCTTTTTGGTTTTACTATAATACAAACGGTCTACACAAAGGATATAAGTTAAACACCACAAATTTACAAAATATAGTACCTAATTTACTTCACAGTTTATAGAGTGAACAATACGATAATATTTTTTTGGAAATTCTTTACTTTATTAACCACAAAAATTCATTTACCAAAAATTTAACAAGCAAACTAATAATCATTTTACTAATTCATATAGCATGCAGAACCACCCTTAACACATGGGGTTCTACGACTTTGACATAGAAATAGTAATAACGGGCCATTCATTTTGTGGTTTCAAGTTGGTAGCGCTGGCATTTGACACCTGTCAAACTCAGCTGTCATTTGAAGGGTCATAATATTAGTTGAATGTTTGCCATTTACGATAATGGATCGCTAAACAATCAAATAACGCGTTAAAATTATTAAAACTTTCTACAAAAGTGGTGATTCAAACGTAGCCACTTTTTGCGCATTACGCGATGATTATGGTCGTCATAATCGACCGACTAAGCAAGCAATTGGCAAAATTGTGGAGAAATTTTAAGAGAGTAGCAGAATTACTGATGTCATAAGGCCTGTGCATCATCGTTATGCACGCTCAGTCGAAAATATTGCTGCTGCAAGTGCAAGTGTTACTGATGATCCGAATTCATCGATTTCCCGGCGTTCGCAGCAATTAACCGATCTTTTTTTTTTTTGGCCGGTGATTGAAGATCATGACTTGGACAAAATGTGGTTCCAAGAAGACGGGGCAACAAGCCACACAACAAGCCCAATTATGGTTTTATTGCGTGAGAAGTTTCGTGGTCGCGTAATTTCACGTTTTGGCGATGTCAATTTGCAATTTTTCTTTGGGGCTACGCAAAAGACCTTATTTACGCGAATAATCCCCGAACTCTAGTCGCACAACATTACTCAAGTTATGACCCAGATACCGCCCGAAATGTGCGAAAAAGTGTTTAAAAATTATCGCATGCTGCGAATCTTTCCGAGGCAGCCATTTGAATGATATTGTTTATCACACTTAATGGAAAAGTTCAGGCTTTATAATGAAATAAAAATTTCATTAAAAATGTATCGCTGTGTGACTTTTAACTTTACTTTCGAAACTGAAAAATGAATGACCCTTTATCAACAAATTGAATTGAATTTAATTGAATAGAAAAAAGGAAAATACTGCTCTTACCGACATTCTGTAGTCAAAATATGCGGAGTATAGAAAAGTAAAATCCTTTCGAAAACGGTTGTTTTTATGAACAAAGTATGTTAATGTTTTTTGTAGGACATTTTCTAAGCTACAAATTAGTCCTTAAAATTTTTTTTCTACAACTAACCATTCGGGAGTTATATCTAAAAAAACATTTTGGGGGATCTTTAACCCCCCATTTTCCCAATATGGCGGCGCGAGCGGCAAAGATACGAGGTGGCAAAGTCAATGGAAGTAAAACTAGCTTATAACTATCTCTTCAATACGAGAAACTTTTTTAAAAATATTTTTCACGTTAACTTTTTGCGGTTACCTTAGGACTTTTAAACTTATTGTATTCTTAGTAATTTTATAGAAATTCTTCTGCTTGTTTGGCATTGAATAATTGCTTTGTTTAAAAAATTAATAACTTGGAGTATCTAGTTATATATCCACAGATCTATGTATGTATATATGCACATATAAAAATAATAATAAATTAGTGTTTTCAAAAGGTTTCCTTTTTGTTTTAGTGGCTTTTAAAATTGACATGAAAATTTTTTGTGTCAAACTTAAATTCTCTCAATATTTTTTTTTGTATAATATGAAATACCCAAAGTCCTTTTAGCCACAATCAAAGAGATTTAAACTTCATTGAAATATTCAACAAAAAAAGAAAACTTAAGTTCAAAAGACCCTTCTTAAAAATGTTGGTTTCTCAAAGGATACAAGTGGTATAAGCCAAACAAAAAAAAAAAAAAAAACAACTCAAATTCACATCAATAAGAAATTAAATATTTATAAACCATTAATACCCCAAAAGAAGAAGAAACACAACAGCATTGCCTGACATATATTCATCAACTTTGTCGCTCTCGTATATATATGTACATAGTTTTCCATCAAAAGTCCTTTTGATTAATAAAAGTGACTATTAAATTTATGATTAAAATTATTGTCTTTATTGTATCTACACGAATACAAACATATATACTCATACAGTTGGAAAATATCACTTATATATATATTACACTGCACGCAAAAGCTACTTTTATTTTATCAAAGGAATACCAAAGCAAACATAAACTTATACCAAATTCAAAGGAAGGATGTTTTTTGTCCAAAAAGAAGAAGAAGAAGAAAAAACCAAACACGCATTCAATTCTTTCCTTTTTCAAAAAAAAAAATTAGAAAGAAAAAAAAGGACACGAAATGTATTTCAACATATATAGGAATATATACAAAAATGCGGTCAACCCATATACATACGTATTATATATACATATATTACCTCCTTTTCTTTCACACAAAATCTTCTTTTCTAGAGGTTTGTCCCGAGTACCCTTTCAAAAAAAAAAAATAGGATACATGCTTCGTTTAACTAACCCAGACTTTAGAAGTTCAACATATAGAAAGGAAGAGACTCTTAGAGAAAAAGCATCATCGTCCTTTTATACTTCGATTTTTGTTAACGAAAAAAAACTATGACACAACTTCTGATGTGAAAGCTCTAGAGTCACCCGAATTTTGTTTTGCTTTGTTTTCTTATTTTTTTTGTGTTATTGTTGTTGTTGTTTTTTTTGTGTGTGAGATCCTTGAGTTTTCCTTATGAACTCATTTCGGGTGAGATATTCTTCTCCAAAGTTGTTGACATCCGGCAATTACACTGGAATGACGAGAATGAAGCGTCGTCGTCTGTCATTACGTAGTTTTTTTTTTTTTTTTTTAGTAAGGAAACATATCCTCTTCCCTATGTTGGTCTTTTACAATTTTTCCTACAGTCAAAAGGATAAAATTTATGACAAAAAAAAAACAAAGAGAAAGGACATATTTTTTTTTCATTTTGTTCAACTTAAAGTTTTCTTGAAGAAACATATCAGTTGTATGTCAGTCAGTGTTCCTTGTACAGCCATCCTTTCTTGAAGAATATTTCTTTCAAAACACATATATTTATTTCTAAGGCCGTCTTTTTTGCTCCAATTTTCACACGGCCGACGAGGCGAACGACGACGACGGAAAGAAGAGATTTTTTGAAACATCATTAGCAAAATGGCACACAAAAAAAAAGGACATTCTATTCGCCAACTATATACAAGCTAAAACCACAAAAGAAAACCACAACTTATTATAAGTTTGCTGGGTCTGAACAACCTAAACTTGCTATGTTCATTTCTCAACATTCTGATGATGATGATGAGTAGGCTAGGCATAGAGCTACCTACCTACGCCATGTTTGGAGAGAGTATGTATATTTTAGGGATATATGTAGACTTGAGTTGCGATATTAAAAAGTTTTTTTTTTTTTTGCACCAAGATGAAATTTTTGATCATTCAGTAAGTCATTTTATTTCAATTGCTTTGAATTGCGCCAAGGGGAGCTGGAGAAAGACGGTTTGGTTAGGTAAACTAAACTTTCTATTTTCTAACAAAAAATGTTTCCCTATAAATTGTTTGGATTTTCGTCTCTGATATTTTGATGACATTACCATCGTATATAAAGTCGTTTTGGCCACTCATGTTATATTGTGAAATCGAAACTGACTCTTCAAAATTTACCTTAGTAACTCTCTATCACATTGTTATAAACGTACTCTAATACATTTTTTTTAATAAAAAAAAACTTTATTTGCTTTGAGGGAAATGTTGAATAAAATTGTGGCTAAATTTTTATATTGACAATCCAACTCGATTATATTTAAATTGTAACATAGCAGAAATATTTTATGAAAAAGGGCTACGATGTTTTTATTCGATTTTTAGAAGTACTTTAATTTTTAAGTTTAAAATCAAAATCAAAACGAATTTAATAAAAAATATTTGAATAATTGTGTCCTATGTGTGCATGAAAATAAAATACCTACACACAAATTATATTCATACACGATGTTCGGATGTTCTTGAGTTTTTCACGAACACCGAAGATTAGAATGACTTTTAGGCCGATTTTGATCATTGTCATGATTTTCTGTGGCTGGTAAAATTTTTTCTTGTTCACTAAACAGGTACCACGAACATCGTCAGTTTGGATCCAAGTGATATTTTTTAAATTATTATGTAAGATATGCGTTACATGCTGTTCATTGTAAAAAGATCAAGCAGTAGTGAAAATAATTGCATAATAATTGCACTGATCGTTAGGGTTAATTTTATTGACCTGACGACCACGAGGTCATAGCTAGCTTAAGAGAAATCACGTCAAATCTAGAGTAGTTCTGTTAAAATGTAGGTATACGTAGTGCGTAAGTGTGCGGACACTTTTATTATAAAAAAAAATAAGAATGAAGTTCAGAATTCTGGAAATTTGCAGAAAAAATAAATTTATTTTATTAATTTTGTAGATTAACCTATAACCTGCGTACATTTGCCGTAACACAGTCAATCCTTATTTGATCTTATGTTATCTGCTCTTAGCCTGCTTACACTTTGACTAATTGCGCAGTCTCACTGTTAGTGATAATGTACGCAATAATTTGGCTTGCTTTAGGTTTTTGTTTTTTTTTTTTTTTGTTCAAAAGCAAATCATTTTGTAAATATTAATAATTTTATAGTAAATTAATAAGTAACGGGTTATTCATTTCATGGTTTCAGCTGTCATTTGAAGTGTCATAATATTAGTTAAATATTTGCCATTTACGATAATGGATCGCTTAACAATCGAACAACGCGTTAGAATTATTAAAACTTTCTACAAAAATGGTGATTCCAATGTAGCCACTTTTCGCGCATTACGCGATGATTATAGTCGTCATAATCGACCGGCTAAGCAAGCAATTGGCAAAATTGTGGAGAAATTTTAAGAGAGTAGCAGAATTACTGATGTCATAAGGCCTGTGCATCATCGTTATGCACGCTCAGTCGAAAATATTGCTGCTGCAAGTGCAAGTGTTACTGATGATCCGAATTCATCGATTTCCCAGCGTTCGCAGCATTTGAACGATTTTTTTTGGCCGGCGATTGAAGATCATGACTTGCACGATATGTGTTTCCATAAAGATGGGGCAACAAGACACACAACACGACCAATTATGGCTTTATTGCGTAGGAAGTTTCCTGGTCGCGTAATTTCACGTTTTGGCGACGACGTCAATTGGCCACCAAGGTCATGCGATTTGACACCGTTAGAATTTTTTTCTGTTAGGCTACGCAAAAGACCGTGTTTTAATCCCCGAACTTTAGACGCATTAAAAACCAACATTACTCAAGTTAGGGCCGATATACCGCCCGAAATGTGCGAAAAAGTGATTAAAAATTATCTCAAAAGAATCGCATGCTGCGAATCTGCTCGAAGCGGTAATTTGAATGATATTGTCCAAATTTTACAATGGAATAAAATTTTCATCAAAAATGTATCGCTGTGTGTGTTTTATTTAGCTTTACTTTCGAAACTGAAAAATGATTGACCCTGTACCTATAACCACCGAAATATGCACATTTGAATCGAAATTTTTAGTAGGTACATGACTTTTATCTGTGAAATCCTGTTTCAGAGTCAAAAATGAGCACGTTTGCCCCGAAACAAATGTTTGGTCTTATGATGCCTATTTGCTCTTATAAAAAAGTTTCCAATTCTGTGACTAAATTAGACTGCTTGTTATAAGAAGGCATTAGGCTGATGTAAAACGTGATGATATTAAGCTATTTCTGTCATTAAAACCATGTGATTATATAAGTAGGTTTTACTGTTTAAGCTATTTCGACGGAAGGAGAAAAAGGATATATACAAAAACAAGGATACAAAATTTGTGTGTTTTTCTCTTAAATTTATTCTAATTACTTAAGGCCCTTATCCTTCATCATGCCTGAACTGTTTTCATAGAAGAATAAGAGAAGGGTAGTTGCTCTTCACACAAAACAAAAAAAAACAGAACTTAACTTTATAACCTTTTTGTTTTTTCAAAAAAAAAAAAAAAAAAAAACTCAAGTTCATTAAATCTCACACTGTTGTCCCTTTTTTCCTTCTAAATTTGAAGACGGACTATAAAATCCCTATTAACCCCATTTTAGAAGTAATTTTATACTCCTTCCTTCCTTACACCCCCTGCGCAGATGAATTTGCTAAAGTCTTAGTGTGCTATTAGGTATTACCTACCTATGTATGTTGAATCTCTTTCACTTCAAAGTTAAGAAGTTGGGTTTAACAAGGAATACATACCTACCTAATATAAATAAAAGAATAAAAACCTTTTTTTTTTTTGTTTAGTCTTTTATTTTTGTTTAAAGCCGTCCTTTTTGGTGTTTGACATGACTGAAGTCCTTTGACAGGGCGGAAATTCAATTAAAAGCTTGACATCCTTGAGATAAGGTTTATGTTTATATATATATGCGATGTCTTCTTAATTTAGCTGACCAAAAAGTTAAATTTTATTGTGTTGTATTTGTAGATATATGTATATGGATTGTTGAAAAGGTATGATTTTTTTGTTTTTTGATGGTTTCGTGCTTCAATAAGTTTAACATAAGTCTTAAAGTGTTTTAAGTTTTTTTTTTTTGTTTTTGTTGTTGTTTTTAAGATAAATATGGGATAATTTTATCGTGACAAAGCAAATCGATTAAGATGTTTTTATAAAATTGTAAATGTACGCTTTTAATTTTGAGTGCTCAAATATAATTATCAAAAATCGAGTGACGTCAGACAGAAGACGGCTGAAACGAATGGAGATCAATTCATTTTCGGATCGAGTCTCTATAGTTCTAACATATTGAGAACCATTGGCAGAATTGTCAAAAACCCTCTAACTGCTTGGTAGAATGTATGTACAATTTATTTAACTTGGACCAAGTAGACCAAGAATTTAGTCTGCCTGACTTGAATAAAGTGAAGATAAAAAATAAACACAACTCAACATAATTCTTCATGAAAGGGTAAAAGAAGTCTTTAAAAAACTTGGAATTTCTGTTTATCTGTCAAAATATATCAAAATTTAACTGAGCACAAATTATATGTTAGGTGTTAAATTTAATGTCACTATAAACAGTTTTGGCAATTTTTTTCAACTAAAAACTAATGATAGGTACAAAATTAAAAATAGAAACATTTCTTGCAAATTGCTACTGGTTTGGACTTAGAAAGCAACTACTGGTTTGGAGTTAGAAAGCAATTGGGTACAAACCCTCTCTCATGCAACTAAAGTAACCTTTAATATGACACTAATCATCCCGGTCGTGGTAATGAAGAGCGAATATACAAGGATGGAGAACGAAGACTGGGAATCGGGTGACACACATTAGTGGGAGAACCCATCTTCCAAGATTCAGAGGCCATAGAGTAATTGACAAATAATTAAAAGTGAAAGTTTCTAACGACTGAGGACACTGAGTGATGTAGACCTTTTTTTTACTTGCGATATACATATGTATGTATATAATATATGTAAATAATGTACGTACTATGGCAAGTTAAAGATTCGTAAAAAAAAATCGAACTAAAGATTTTGATCAAAGATGACATTACGATGATAGTGAAGCCGAAAAAAGTGGGTCTCGCAATTCTGTCTGTCCTTTCGGATTAAGCCTAAAAGGGTGGGTCAATTTTCTCAAACTTGGTACATAGCGCTTTTTGAGCATTAACCCTACACGTTTTTTTTTATTTTTTTAGGCCTAAAATAACGGTACTTTCCGTACAATTTTTTTTTGGAAGAAATAAAAATCTTAGAGTAAGGTCGGGTAATGTGGAGTACCCTTATTGTTTTCGGCTATATTTTTTAAACTATAGCTTTTTTTGAAGAGGTAAAAAGGTGTTAGGTATCGTTCATTGAAACATTGGCAACGGCATTTACTAACCCTTGTGCTTAATTTTCCTCAAATAAATTAAGTATTTGCAAAAGTGTGATAGTAGTGCAAAACTGACCTTTTGCAAAAGTGGCGGGTAATGTGGGCCCCATAGTGCGGGTAATGTGGAGTAGTGATCCATCGTGTGTAATTTTTTTTTACAAAAAGGCTACCATTTAAAAAGCAAATTCTCAAAAATGGTTATAAATAGTACCTACCATAGAACCATTTTCTTGATTTTCAATTATCCAAAAATGGTTCAACTGAATTTAATCAATTTTTTTATACAGAATTTTTCGATAATACTTTCAATTTTTTTTTTTTAATTTTTAAAAAAGTTTCAAATTTTTTTTCTTCGAGAAATTGAACTTAATAATTAGAAAACGACTTGGTCGATTTTTATTAAACTTGGTATCCAGCAGTTTTTTGACAGTATTTAGCAGATTTTAAATAATTTAAATTCTTATGGCCAAAAAAAACGGCACCTCCCATAAAAATGTTATAAAACCGGCATGGAAAATCCTACGATTTTGATTAAAATTTGTATGTAAGCTAATACACCACGATCTATCATATTATTGCAAATAATATTTTATCTATCATCTAAAAATTGTAGCTCACATAAATAGAACCGGTTTTTTTGGTTTTCGACGACCTCATTATCTGTTAAAGCAATTTTAATGAAATTTTTTATACATGAGCTTCTGACAAGATCAAATAATATTGTATATCAAAATTTTCAAAAAAACAAATTTTGGATTTAAAAAAAAAATCAAAATTAATTTTTGAAAATTCGATATTTCGAAAATGGGTGGTTAATTTTTTTTGTTCAAAATTAATTTTTAACCCCCGTTAATAAGTGCTAAAAAATAGCGTACAATTTTTTTTTCAAAAATGTTTTCAAAATTTTATATACATACATATCTATACATACATATGTACATATGCATAAAAAACTAATTTTTTAAAAAACCGCTTCAAAGATTTTAAATTTTTTTGCTCTCTAAAATAGAGTTAGGTTAAGCATTTCACATTCGTGTTGTGCGGTTAAAGAAAGAATCTCTGTACTTAATAGTATGTCGGAAACTGGACTCAATGGTAAACTGATGGGCATTCCTGAAAACGCAAGTATTACAGTTAAATTGTTTTGGGGAAGGAATGCAACTAGCTATTCAGTTGGAGCAACTGGTTATTAAAAAATCGACTGTTTATAAAAAAAATCGTTCGAGAGAAAATACTCTTGAGCAGCTAGTTGTGAAAATTCTACGTTCGCAAACATTGTAATCTAATCACTCAAGACAAATACTCAGGATTCAATTCGAACAGATTTGAAAACAGAGTGACGAATATCAGAAATGTCGCTTTACACTCAATGACTACGTGCGTAGCCACAACCACACACAATCTCATATGTTTAAATTTGTTTCTATAGTTCTGCGCCTTTACGCTCACTGTGTGACCGAGCCCTAATTTCAGTGAATATTGTTTTTCATTTAACATTTAATTATATTTTGTTTTAATAAATGCTAGGAAACCAAAATTTCTTGAAATTAATATGTATATTTCCGCAGAATTAAATTCTTAAGGCTTAACCTATTTCGAAACTTTATCAATTAAGACAAAAAAAAACATATTCTGCATCAATATAACAGCAAATTTCAAACTTTTAAAAATCAACCACCAACAATGTCTATTTCGCATTTAAATGGACTTTGTTTTATCTATACTTGAAGCTAAGTTTTATTTCAAAACTTTAGACATTTCAAAAAAAAAAAAAAACAATATGAACAATCGTCAAACTATTTCCGCACGATGCCATTAATCCCGTCCACACAATTGCATTTCCAGCGACTGTTATAACGGTGAATCTGCACTCACAACCATATACAAACGCTGCCGACAAAATTCGCAATAAATTCATAAATTAGGAATAGGAAAAGAGCTGCAATGTCCTATATTTCCTATTTCACTCAACACCAAATATGTACGTAGTATACAGTACAAACAAGAACGGTTTTCAAACCGGTCGGTCGAACGGTATTGTATGTATGTATTTTATCATTGAGCACCTAACCACAAAACTTATTATGCTGCACGTTTTTGTGCAGCATCAAGCTGCTTTTCTCCATCTCATCCTTTAGATAGATTATAACAATGGCGACTGTCTATGACGAGACAAACACCGCACCGCTACTGCCGCCCTACCGTACTCTACCATACTCTAGCATAACGGTGCCAGGATTAACGGGTGTTGCTACCGCATTCAATTCTTTGTGGTCCATTTCGCATGCAGGAGACAACAACGCACATTAGATCAAGTTTTCCTTTTGATGATGGTTGGGTCCTTTTTGTTTGTATAGATAGAAAATATGCAGTGCATGATGGTGGATGTGTTTGGTTTGTAGGTATAAGACTAATGGTTTGTTTTATTTTTGTTTTCTGTTCTAACGTTGGCGTTGGTTGGTTGGATAAGGTAAAGGCGGTTATATTGAACCGGTAATGGTGTTTGCGAATGTGACACGTTCGATGCATTGGAATAAGGAGTCTATATCATTTGTACGTATGTTGCTTGGTTGTGGTCTTCGGTTATGACGACGACGAAGGAAGATAAAGCAAAATGATTGATTTTTTTTTTCCATCAGGTCCAAAGTGTTTTGAACGAATGAATGACGAACCGGAAAGTGGATCAATTAAGATGCAGTGAAATATCGGTTGGAGTATTTTTTCTCTCTATTCACGAAGTTGCTTTTTGGGAAAGATGGGTAACTACAGATAATAACGTTTTTAGGGAAGTTGTATAAAAAAAAACATGTACAATTTAGGGAATTAAGTTTCGAATTTAGCACATATGAAGAAGTTATAAATACATCAATATGATGCTTTAACTAAAGATTAAATTGTAAAGTCCAAAAAAGGTATAATCAGAAGCTATTCAGCTCAAGAAAATAAAAGAAACATATTTTTAATCAGCTCAATCTTGTTTACAACTTGTGGACTTGCATGTTTCTATTTAAATTTTTATCGATTTTATCGAGGTTTGGCTTCGTTTAAAATGTTAAATATAGTTGAAGAAAGAATAAATAATAAAAAGGAGAATTAAGTGAATTCAGCACATAGATTCTAAATATTAGTATGTATCTACGTTTGAAATGAGTTACATATAAACTATGCATTCCAAGAACGGTTTCAAAATAGCTAAAAGTTGAATTCAGCAGCTATTCAGCTCATGGAAGAAGGAAAACTATATTTTTCATAATTTTTTTAAGCAACAAAGCTGACAGTCAGCAGCTATTAAGCTTCACAATAAAAGAAAGTTTTAATATATGTATCAGGATACTTTAGGGAAATAGAGTCTAATCAGCAGCTATAATTCTAAAAAAAAAATAAAATTGAATTATTTTATTGCGAACATTTTAGAGACTCTATATAATGATAAATAAGCAGCTATTATAGAATTAATTGAGAATAAATAGTTCCTATTTTGTGAATCTATCGCCTTTTCAGCTAAAAAAGAGTTTTGTAAAAAGCAACTATGTATCTTCTATTCAGCAATTTATATAAATTGCACTTAGCTGACAAAAAAAAATTTAATAAATTTACGGAAATTGAGAGTTTTCACAAATTCAGCGTGATTTAGACTCTAATTTAATTCTTAAATAATTTCACCACCTACGAAATTTAAAATTTGTATTTATTTAAATTATTTTTATTAGGATATTCGAAGTGTAGTAGTGTGGTACAGTTTAAAGAATTTATCTATTACAAAAATGTGAATTCAGCTCATAATAAAAATTTGAACAAAAAATACATTTTGAAGTTGTTTGTATTCAGTACGTGAAAAAAATTATCAAATATTCAATTTAATGCCTTATTTCGAAAAAGGATAGGGAATACGCTTTTAAGCTTAACTGTGTGAGTTCCGTTACTAAATAAAATAAAAACATTTACATCGCGTTGCGTTTATTTAATTCCAACATTTTTCCATGGAAAATATTGTTGATTTTTTCTTTTCTTTTTTTTTCGCTTCTTTGTCTTCCTTTTTTTGTCGAGACCGCAATTTGGCATTTCTATCTCTCTGAGTCTTTTTACCGCACACCTTCTGTTTCCAATCTCGAGGTGTTAAAAACTAACGCATCCTGAATTACATTTCTTTTGTTTGAATTCCCTCTCTTACCACAACTACTTTCGGTATACGAATCTGCTCTAAATCCTTTCTATGATGATGTTTCAGGATAACAGAAAAAAAAATTAAAAAAAAAAAAAACATTGTACAGCTACAATTCTAGATAGCAGATATGTACTTTATCGCCCCTGAAGATAGGCAAAGAAGCTAAAAATAAAAAGTGTAGCTTTCACACTTTGTTGAGCCGAGGCGTGTTGTCGTTGTCGTTGTTGTCCTTGGTCTGTTGTATTTTGCTTTGAGTGTTGTCCTGATGGCACCTTCTTCACTATCTTTTGGTCGTCGTCGTCGTCGTCGTTGGTGCTGTCGTCGTCGTTCTCAGTCCTATTGTGGTTAGTTATTTTCATTTTCATTTTTGTTGTTGTTTTTTTTTTTTTTTTGTATTGCATGTCAAGTTGTTAGCAGCAGCTTTTGAAGCTGTCATCCACTTTGTGAGGTTGACAACCGTGTTGCTGTTGTGTATTCTTCTTTTACTCTTGCACTTGTATTTTTTTTTCTTAACTATGCACATTGAATGGCGCCCGGGCGAGCACTATGAGTGTAGGTGGGACTGATGTTTTGTTGATAGGTATATTATTTTTTTTTTTTTTTTAAGAAGTTCTTCATTTTTTTCTTTTCAAATTGTGTTGCGTTACAATAAATTATCATTAGACGACGATGTGAAGCGTAAGGTTTGACATTTTGCTGTCAACGTTTTTGCTTTGTGCGGTTTTTGTGGTGACTAATACGGTATCTTTTAATCATGTCAACATTCATCGCATTTGCTGAATTCGCATTATTTTCTTCTTAGTTGTTTTTTTTTTTTTTTTGTCTTTGATTTGTCGTTTTTTTTATGAGAATATAGCATTTCGTTATGCAGAATTTTGTCGGAAATGGCAATGAAATTAACATGTAAACGACACAAAAATAGAACAAGAGAAGTGAACAAGTGAAGTGAATATAGCTTGTGGTTTTGTTGGTTAATACGTTTCTTAAGTTTCTGAAATAATTTTCTCGTGGGTAACTTATTAACTTTTTCATGATTTTTTATAAGCTTTAAATCGAATTAAAATAACATATTCTTCAATACAATATTTCGAAGAAATATACCAAGGAATAAATAAACGGGTTGAAGAAGCTTAATAGGTTTTAAAATATTAAAATTCAAAATGGTTGCTATAAATGGAAAAATGTATTAGTTTTTCGAAGCTCCCAAAATTAAGACACAAACAAAAGACAGAATAAGAATCTCCAAAGACTTACCCTAAGGCTTTGAAACATTTTCACGTTAAGGAAAAAAGTTCTAGCAAATAATATAAATTTCCTTCACATGACAGTTCCAATTAACATTGACCCACGATAAAGCCTTTTTGAGTGAAAGATTTATTACCGCAATAATTCAAGGACTCTTCTCCTAAATATTGCAGTATGGGTTGGTAATTTTTTCTTTCTCTGCGCTTCTTTAACTATGTAAGAAGGCGTCAACACAAAAAAAAAAGAAAAAACTTCAGACATTGATCCTTAAACTTTGCTTATTCTTAAACTGAACAAATAAAATATATTGGCTATTTACTTATACTGATGAAATAAAAAAAAGGAAAAAAAAAACATACAAGGAAAACTTTTCCTCTTCTTGTTTTTTCCTACCCCCACAAAAAAAAAAAACCCACATCCAAGTAGACAACATTTTTATTGATCTTGTCCTCGATTCTGTTTTTTTGGTACTTTGTTTGCCTTTGCAATAATTCAACAGGAAAAATTCATCGAATTCCAATACAGAACAAAGGAAATACTCGTAAAGCACCACCACATGGCTTGAGAATAAAAAAAAAATACACAGAAAATAGCAGAAGAGGAAAAAAATAAACTTCACCAACTTTTATCCTTACCAATCAGAAGTCTTTTCGAACAATTAAGGATAACAAACACGCGGTAGCTTATGAAGAGAGTTGGATACGAGGAGAAAGAAAGATGTGCAGACTTAAAAGTAAGTATGTATCTCCAAACTAATCGACCAAGAGAAAAAATAAAGGAGGAAATTCGAGTCTAAAACATCAAAAACGTTCTTCGAATAAGTTCTTCCTTTTTTTCAACTTTCAAACTAAAGCATCTGCTGAAATATAAAAAAATTAAAGAAGCAACCAAAAAAATAGGCAGGTAAGGAAGGCCTGTTGCAGAAACCAACTTCAGAAGACCTCCATGCTCTACGCTTCTCCGAAACCCCGACATGTGTTTGAGAACTTGCCTTGCCTTGCTTTGCCTTGGTTGATGTTAATATTTAAGTTGATAACAGAAGAAAAAACATGAGAGCCTTTTGTTGAATAAATTTTTCATAAGACCTGCTCATTGTCAGTGACGGAGGCAGTTTCTTAATTTGTAAGAAGAACTTTACGTCAATTGCGTAATCAATCCTTGAAGATGAATTTGTATCCATAATTGCCGTAAGGATACGTGGAAAAAAAAATTAGAGAATTTAGCAAAGAAGTCCTTTCCACTTCATGCTAATTGCTTGTGTTCGTGTTGAACGTAAGCAAGCACTTTTTTACTGTTTCGTCCTTTTTCACTAATAACACTTTAAACACTCACTCAATATGCTAAAGGAGGTGGAAGAAGAAAGGGGATTTCATATACCGCTATACATGGTGTTCTTCAATTGTGGAGGATGAAAATGCAAATGCAGAAAAGTCTTTGGTCGTCCAGGAAATATCACATGCAATAGATGAAAGAAAAAAATAACTTCAAACAGCACACGAGACGTTTACTCATATGTGTCAGACAAAGTTAGAGCGAGTAAATAAAGAAAGAGATGAATATATAGAATTGGTGAAATTTCGCTCTTCGTGATTGCAAACTCTTTTGGTTTATTATCCCGGAGTGGTCTTAACTCTTGTTGGCTATATAGAGTATACCTAAGGCATTATATTAGAGTAGAAGCTATACCTAGCCTTAAGCAGGACACTCAGATAAAACGTCGAAACAGAAAGTGGCTCTAGGAGCTTAATTTGCATACAAACAAAACTTACGGTTTCTATATGTGTATATATGATTTTAATTTTAGTAAAGGAGTTTCATACTACATACCTACCTAACCTAACCTATCGTAGGTATGTATACTTATTTTAAAATTGTGAAGGCGGAATAAAGTGAAAAGTTTTGAGATTATTAAATAAGTTTGAAGTGAGGAATTGTTGTTTATTATTAATTTCTATATTTACTCAACGGCAAAATATAAACGAACAACTTTCAAGAGTTTCGAATAAAAGTTTTAAAACTGGCTATTCTATTTATATGTCGTCAAATCAAAAATCCTTAATAAAGCATTTAAAGTTTTGAGCTTTGTAATTTGTAGGAGGAAGAATGCTTGTTAGGCGAATTCAGTACTTACTCAGCTAAACAAAAACAAACAAAAAATATAGTAGGTATATGGGCTTTTCTCCACGTCCACATCAGAGTGGTTGGTTTTTTTTTTGCCAAATGTTTGCGAAAAAGAAGTAAAATAGAGAAACACTATAAGATGTCATTCAAGCAAATAAAAAAAGATATTTTTGTAAGCATTACTTTTGTATCGGGTTTTCGAATAGGGACTTGAAAACTTTGAATTTAATTTGTGAACGCAGCCTTTCACTAATCATCAAACTGTCATTGTCAACTTATTCAGTAAACTCAACATTTTCCTCATGGACCATTTGAACGACGTACGTTCTCCGATTGGGCTCTGGAGAAGATGCGCCAAGATGATGAATTTCATTGCAAAATCATCTTCAATGATGAAACTCATTTTTGGCTCAATGGCTTCGTCAATAAGCTACGCAAAATATGCGTTATTAGTCGGGTGAAAATCCACATTTGCTTCATGATTCATGAATCACGACTTCATCCACAAAAAATAACTGTTTGGTGCGCTTTGCATGCCGGCGGCGTTATTGGGCAATATTTTTTTGTCGACGATAACGATCGTCACGTTACTGTGAATGGCCAGCGTTATCGCACCATGATTACCGATAATTTTGGCCCGAATTGGAAGATATGGACTTGGACTACATGTGTTTTCAACAGGATGGTGCCACTACCCACAGCACACCTTACAATCGATTTATTGAAGAGTTGTCAAGTCCTTATTAAAAACCCTTTACAAAAATAGAGCAGTCCTTTAAAATTAGGATTCATCAGTTTATGTCTGGAGCAGAAAATTATTTTTAATTAAGCTCAAAAAATTCAGAAAAAATACTAGAAAACTAAAATTTGAAATAGATAGAACAACTTACTCTTTTTAAAATTTGAATTTATTTAAATTTGTTTAATTCAGCAGCTTTTCAACTTTTAATTGAAATTGGTGTGTAGAATCCAATATTAGGAATTAATTTAGCTCAAAGAATTAAAGCTGAATAAAACAAAAATTCAAGACTATAACAAGATAGTTAAAAAAGATTGAATTTATGGATTCTTCATCAAATTAAGCCTAATAAAATTTGAAAAAGCGTCAGCAAAAGATTTTTAAGTGAATTCGTTAATATATGTATCGAAATATTAAAAGCTTTGATGGGTTGATTTAGTTTATTTACACAAAAACACTTAATTGCTGAATAAGAATATTAAATGAAAATATTAAAATAATTTAAAAAAGAGTTTCAAATGATTCAGCACTGAATCTTAAAAGGTATTATTAGAATCTATGAGCTTGCAAAAGATATAAGTCCTTTATGATCTTTAATTTAAAAATTAGAAGAATAATTTTTCATTTTTTAAATACAGTGCAAACGTATAAAAATTTAATTTACATGAATGAACAAAATATAAATTTTGATTAAATAAACTCAGTTTGGACTCGGGTGAACAACTGAGAGGAACATATACTGGAATTACAAGAAATAAATGTTTTTAAATTCAGTATATTTTAGTTAAGAGAAAAATGAAAGAAAATTAAATGAATTCAGCTCCAATTCAGCGCTTGCTTTTCAAGGAAAACTAATATTAACGTTCAAAGCTTATTTTGTTCACAAAATTACATATTTGTGCATATGGATTTTGTATTCAGCTCATGAAAAAAGTTCCCAATTCAACTTGGAGCCAAGTCCAAATTTAAATGACGACCAAAAAATACTAAAAAAAAATCAATAAATAAATATAAAAACCATTCAGCACCAAAAAATAATGTAAAACACAATTCAGCTCAAAATTTAACATTCAAATAAGATATTCCCTTGTCGGAAATATAAATACGAATTGAAAAATTCAGCTTAAACTCGGTTCCAAGTTAAAATTTGATTTGTAAGCAATTTTACAGTGTATAACTTTTATTTTTATAAATATGTATTTGTTCAAAATCGACCTTTTTCACTTCCGGAAAAAATAATTCAAATGAGTTTTATGACTAAGATTTCGTAAGCACACCCCATTATTTTCAATAATATTTATAAAAACTTTGATAATATTAATCTGGTAAAATTGTAAGAATTTAATTTTAAATATTGAATTTATGCTTAAATATAATATTGATACGCTAAACACAATTTGTATTCACAATTTTTTAAATGCAGTTTTAAAAATGAGGAAAAATTATTAAATCAATACAAAAATTATTATAGGAAGAGAAGATTAAGAAGAGATTGAAATAAACAGAATTGTGTGTTACCTTGAAAAGGCAACCCAATAAAAAGAGCTTTCATGAAGTTAATTGTAAATGTATCCATCAAGTTAATAAATAGAAACCAAATGACTTAAACATGAAACTTAATTTTTACAAACATTACTCACACTCCCTTCTCTATAATTATATTGTAATTTGTACCCCTTGTCCTATTTCATATCTAACAAAATAAAATATGTTCCACTTAGTCAAAATCAATTACCCTCTTCAACTTATGGCATATGTATATACAAATCATCTTTTTGGTAACCTTATTAATTGAATTTGAATAGAAAAAAATAAATATGTATGTATATTACCTACCCTAAGCTGCAGACTAAATAAAATAATAAAACCTCAATGCCACTGAATAACTAATTATAATTAATAATTCATATCGACTTCTAACGACGAAGTTACCTAAAATGAAGAACTACAATTTGAATAGGTAGGTAGGTATATAACGAAGGAAAAGAAAACAACAAACATGGGAGAAGAACATAATATAAACATAAATATCGCGAACGCCTAATATCAAATGAATTGAAATAACGTACTAACAATGTATTTATAATCCCTCAACCATAAAAGATATACCTAACCCTCGAACTTTTATCTACAAAAAAAGAAGAAAAAAAAAATAGAGAGAAAGATACAATAATAATGTACAATATAAAAAAACAAATTCAATTTCATTAATGCACATACACAAGGCTACAATAAGCAGAACTCCGAAGAGGTATAACAAAAGCAAACAGTAATAATATCGACAAGTCAAATCGTCAGGTGCCTAGAGTAACAGAAAGTAAGAGCATGAGTTGGAAAAATAGGGAAGAACAAAAAAAAAAATAGAAGTAGAAGTGGAAGTGGAAACTCTGAAGGACTCGAAGGTAATTTGGGGTAAACACTTCACGGTGTAATGTTCCTGCAGGGAAAATAGGTAAAAAAAAAAACTTTCTTTTTTTTATTTCGTTTTCCTTGACTGTTGTTGAGCTTTAGTGGTTGCACGCTATTTTCTAAGGAAGTAGGTATACAAAAAGAGGAATAAAAGAACTACAAAGCAACATCCTTTTGGTTAGCTCGAATAACACGCTAACTTGTTCTATTTTTAGTTCATAGAACTGCAAAAACAATAAGAACGAAAAAAAAAATAAATAAATAAAAAAAAGTGGCGCCCAACGCAGGGCATTGCGTTTATCACACAAAGAGTGTAAACAAAAAAATAAAAACAGGACACCGTGAGATGTTTTTAGGAGGAAACCTAAAACAAATGGAAATGGAATAAGAACTGTGAAATGGGCCATCAGCGGAAATAAAGACGAATGGTGATTGAAGATTTGAGATTAGATAGAGAATCACACTTTTTATTAATTTAAAAATAAGATTAATTTTATTTGTTATGTAAATTATATAAAGCATTCGCTGGGCTTTAAAAATCTACAGACTCCTTCTTTCACGGATTTAATTTTTAAAAAATAAATAGATTAAATTTGTACTTCCATATTGGCCTTGAGTGACATTTAAACTCAAGCCTATTATAATATATTAGTAGAGTATATACATTTTACTGTAAAGTAAAAAACAAACATTTTAAAAATGGCGCCCA
Organism: Epistrophe eligans; assembly: GCA_951394125.1. NCBI lineage: Eukaryota > Metazoa > Arthropoda > Insecta > Diptera > Syrphidae > Epistrophe > Epistrophe eligans. Next base: position 99,459,613 of record OX596028.1, on the reverse strand, counting down.
ACGCTAACAATATACTATTGTATCTGGAATATTCTATTACGCAGAAATACAGTCATATCAAAGAAAGCAAATCAGCTCTAAATTATTAAAGAGCTATACCAACATATACCAAAAACAAGATATCATCTTCTGAAATTCATATAAAGATCTTATAGCTCTTGTGACCTTTTCAAATTAAATCCTTCTTCCTCCACTGCAATTCAAGATTATATTGAATACAAACAAGCTTTTATCAAATTACCAAACGACAAACACAAAACATGACACATTTCTTTGCATATCCAAGAATAGCATTGCATGCATATGCACAATATATACAAGGACATCCCACACATTTTAGGAACCTTTTCTTCTAAAGCAACGAGAAACAAATTTCCTTAGTTCTATATGAATGTTTGTTGGGTGTGTGTATTGAAGTGTATGTTTATCTTATAAAATTGCATACTTATTCAAATGTTATCTTTTAGCCTAAAAGAAACAAACAAAGATGATGCAGGATATAAATATCATATATGCTAAATAAAATTAAAAAAAAAAAATATTGACTTCATGGAAAACATTATGCACTCTTCTATACAGCAGCACATTGTCATAGTTTAAATATTTTCATCTTTTCTTAGAAAACACATCCACTGAGTGTTGCAAGATGTCTCGGCTTTTTATAAAGATGGATATACAGACAACTTAGTGAAGCATACAATAAAAGCAAAAGAGCACTCACACACATTTGATCTATTTGATATCGAATAAGAAAGAAAAGTTGTATAAGAAGAGTGTTTTTTTTTTGTAACCGCACTTTGGGTGCAAAACTAATTTTGCATCACAAATTTGTGGATTTTTTGTTTGTGTTTCTAGTATTTCATCTTGTGGACCTCTTTTCTAACAGTTTGGCATATTTTAGAGTTTTTTGCTTTGTTTTTTTTTCGGGATGGTTTTGGAATGAGAATGTTTGCAAGTCTTGCATGTTTAAGTTTTTTTTTTTTTTATTTTAGGAAACAAAAAACTTGGAGATATTTTTGTTTATCGGGTTTATCCTTGAAAAACTAATATCTAAAAGTATTTTTTTTGCTCTAAAGTTTACTCTCTGGGATATCGAGAAATTTTCCGTAAAACCAAGAAATTTATTCGGAAGGTGTTTGTAGTAAGTTTCTTTGGCCAATATGGATCTTTTGATGGTAAAGTTTCGATTTAAGAGCTTTTCATCTCAAAGAATGACACAATTATGCATGAGACCAAAGTTGAATAAATTGTGCTTTCCTTAAGGATTTCCATTGAAAAAAAAAAAAAAAAAAACAACATTTATATAAGAAAATATTAAAAACAAAACTTAAATGGCGCCCAATGTGAAACTTTGTTATCTCCAGTTTAGGCAGGCGAGCAGAACTGAGTAGCGATTAGGTATATGTGTTAGTGTATCTGTAAACAAGACACCCAGCTGACCCAGCTAGTACCATTAACGGAATGATTTTTTGGCCGCCGATTTACCTTCCTAACTTTTTTATTTATTAATGGCTACAAAAATTGTTTATTTGAAGAAAAAATTAAGAATTGGACCTTAACATCTTTTGCATGGCCTCAAGAATATTGTTTAGGTTTTCTTTAAGTTTTTTTTTTTTAATGCAGATTTTTGATCCGATTCAAATTACAGTGAATCCATTTGACACAGAAATAAGGATTTACTATTTTAAACAATTATAGGAACAAGTCCTTATTCTTGCGATTATCTTTGTAGACTTAAAAATATCAATAAATATTCATTTTGAAAATTTTGATATGATGCACTTATCATTACGAAATTGAATGAGAAATTATTCAAGACCACGCCCGCCGGAAATCATGGTTTCAATCCCGAATTTTCTAACTTAAATGTTTCTTTCAGAGGTGACAAAACTTTCCAGATAGTTTCTTGTTGTTGGAATGGTTGAGTGATCAAGTGACTAAATCCGGTATTCTTAGATCTGTTGCAGCATTTTTTTTCAATTTTAATTATAATCCCAACTATAATACTATTCCAGTCAAAATGAGTAGTAATTATTTGTATTATTTAAGAATGTTTTCAATCTGGCGCCCAACGCCGAACCTTTACCCCAGTTCTAATCAAATACAAGTCTGTATGTTATAAAGTATCTGAAAAAAAAAATTTAATGACCGAAAAGTTCTTAACCATCTAGGGGAAAAATTTGGCATTCTGATTACAGAAATATCAAAAAGTAAAATCAACAAACTCCTAAATGGCGCCCAATGTAATATTGTTGCACTTTTAAAACAACTACTTTCGATTGGAATAAGTCTTTGAATCAGGCGAATTGGATTTTTTTTTGCTTGCCATAAAAGTATGCTTTAAGTGGTTTAAACATCTAACGACAAAATGTCTGATGGCCATTACAAATCAAAAATCTATTTGTTATCGTATTTGCTTTTGTGGTGTTCCAGTTAAATCAAAAGTTTTCCGTAAAAAAAAAAAAAAAATATTTTGTCCACCACATCGTCAATTTGACCCTTTTATTAAAAAGCTTAGTCATTCTTTCCGATAGTTCCAATACGTACACCTATCAACTATATTCGATAACTTACATTCGGTCTAATAACGCACACATGACTGCCATATTCCAATTGAATGCACCATTCACATTGTTAGGAAAATTCTCATCGATATCACATGTCCACATGTGCTATTCCTATCACCAAAAGAACATTTTTGCGAGGCAAAATCAAAATTGCCAATATTAGTATAGAGCCAGGTACCTACGTCCTTGTCAAAAACCAATACGTGGATGAGAGATTTTTTTTTTTTTTGTTGCAGGAAAGAATTCATAGATGATTAGTGAAACTTGCTCATAGAACTATACGTACAAACGAGAAAAGGTTCCCGCAGCACAAGGAGAAAACGAAGTTCGAAATTTATTTTAGCTTATCAGCTGTTTCGCAGTATGCTACACTAGATGCAATGAAAAGGGATCAGTATGGTATAGCTGAAACCCATATTTAGAATTTTCCTAAATGCAGAAGCGGAAGACCAGATGCAATGAAAAGGGATCAATGGTATAGTTGGAGCCCTTATTAACGATCTTACCTAATACAGCAAAGGCGGCAATGGTCATCGCTGAGTGGATATCAAATGAGGGAAATACACCTAAACTTTCGTTAAGAGAAAATCTACACAAGTACTACTCGTATCATCGAAAAATGAGGGAAAAGAAAATCTGATTCACGTTTAATTGGAATGTGTGTTTGCTTCAAGCGGATGGCAGAATTTTATTTTTATTTTTTCTTCGGACAAAGAGAATTCACAGTTGGGAATTTGTGTAATAATTGAGTAATAATTTTTGAGTTATAGTTCACATTTCGAAGTACCTTTTTGAATGTATACACGTTTGATATCTTGTTTTTTTTTTTTTTTTTTTTTTTTTTAAATGGCGCCCAACGTGAATTTTATGTGTATTGATTTCTTTTTTATACAACTCTTGTTATAATTAATTTTATTTTAAATTTTATTTATAGACTTCACAAACTCATCTACAACATTTGTTTTCCATGACTTACTGGTCTATTTAAAAATAAATGACCTTTAACTTAAATTTATAAATTATTAACATTTAATTACCATTTAAAGGTTTCATTTTAAAACACTGCATAATGCATCTCATTCATTTTAATTTATGATGTATATAGTAAACAGTCTGCCATTTCATGTGTGTATTTATGATAAAATTTTAAACGAAATATAAACATCCCTCATCCTGCTACAATAAACTACGTTGTTACCAACATATACTCTAGTAGTGTAGTATGAGTAGACATCTACATTAAACTTCATTTTGCCACTTAATATGCAACATCTAAAGTTCATTATTATCACCCCCGCCTTTCGCCGCATTACCCGGTCGACTTCTCTGGAAAACCTACTGCCAAGCCAACAAAAACGTCAACATTAACAACAACAGCTAACAAGCCCATTACCGGGGATGAATTTGTAGGCACAGCAATAAGTATAACAGTAACAGGAACAGGAGCAGGAGCAGTTGCGGGAACAGCTGCAACAGCATTCCCTTGAATTTAATTGCTTTCGTCAGCAACAGCAGCAGCAGGAGTAGCAGGTAGAATGAGGTATATAAAGCCACGTTTGCAGTCAACGATATTATACAATACAAAACCATTGCCAGGGTTAATGTTTTTGAATTTTTCGCAGATGACTGGCTTAGATAGAACAACAAGAATGGACGCTTAAACCGGACAGTTCAACCAACAAACCAGCCAGCTAGTGCCATCGACAAGCCCATCCTTTAAATCGAAAAGTTATTCCTTTGTCCCTATTGATGCCACACTACACCGCCAGCCCATTAACATCACAAATACGTCAAAGATTGCATTAGCTCTCTAGGAAATTGTAGTATAGTGAAGGGCTGAAAGAAAATGGAGGCAATGTGCGCCCTTAACTCATATGCTATGTACCGTTTGTCAATATGGTTCGATGGAGGAGATACACAATTTGGGAGGGCACTCTTGTGGATAAACAAGCTCGCGATGTTTATCCAGTACATACACTGATGGATCTGTAGCATACCTTTATGAGCACAAGAGGCGAGGGTTTAAACGAAAGGACTATGCACTTAATGTCAGCATGTCAACATGGCGAAATGGCTGCTGCTACACCTATAACTATAAGTGTGGGTTGAGCTCTGCTGCTGCTAAAATTAGCAACGTAGGGCTGTTTTCGATAAAACAGTATGTCGAGGTCAGTAAAACAGAATACAAAGGACAGACATTTTGAGATGATGACGCACATAGGAAAGAGCCAAATGCCGAACATTGTTTGCATTTCCGAAATATTTCTTCTCCTCCCCCCCTCCACCTTCTTATCCGGTCCACCACCCACTGACAAAATTTGTTCAACCTTAGTTTAAGTTTGCTTTCACCTCGAAACTCTTTCAAAGAGCACCTGGCAAACCCTTCACAGCTGCAGCCTTGAATTGAATTTATTTGTTTAGCTTGCTGTTTACTCCTCAGAAGCATGTTAGTCGATGCACCTCTACCACAAACAACCCCATCATACTAAACCACACGAACACACACAAAAAAAGTAAAGGTACAGTATCAAAAATAGTAATTTAAACTTTTGCAATTTAGATGCTATAGCTGATGCAAATACACGCCCATTTTAGCGCTCTGTTCAGCCCGACCGCCATCACCATTCAGCAACTACCCGCGGTATCGCGCGATACCCTTATCGGGTATAAATCTACAACCCGATTACATTGCTGCAAGTAATTGAAATAAATTAACTCGAAGCGATAAGCACGATGACGAGAGAGGGAGAGCGAGTGGGATGATTCTGGTGGGGGTAGAGTTGGGTCGACGGCACTGCTCGTCGGCAGGGGGCAATGGTGATTATATGAAAACGATGATTTTCGTTTGCGTTTCACGAAAATTTTAAATTACTTTTTCAAGAGGATGGTATAGATCGAAGAAACTTAAAAGCTAAGTTTTTTTATTCTCATACTTTCATCCTGCCGAATAATAAATATATGTGTGCGTTCTATTTGTGGGTTTTCTAGATGATGATGATTCAGGAATTTCCATCCTTATCCTTATCGTCGCCGTCATCATCATCATTATTATTATCTGTGGATCTTTTTCTCTCTAGCACGTTTGCACGGTAGTATAGTTGGTTGCTTTGTCGTTTATCGAAGAAATTTGAAAAGTTTTTAGTTTCAAAATTAGTTCACGGCAGAAAACTTTATGGTAGAGGTTACAAAATTATTCTAAATTGAAAATAAGTTTATTATATAGGCGGATTATGAACTATGATATGCTTACAAGGTATTTTTGTTTTGTCAAAAGTTTTTATTTTTAATTTTTTTTTTTCTAAATTCATATCGAGTTATAATCAAGGCTATTCGCAAGGTAATTGGATAATAAGTTGTTATAAGGCCAAACCAACAAATGAAAGAATTTTGTATTTATATTCATTTTTTTGAAACAAGTTTCAACAAATTTAATAATCTTTTAGGAATTGTGGTTATTTAATTGGATCTTAAATCACCACAATGTGTTTAATGAAAAATTAAAATAAAATCTAAATTTAAGCATTAAGAATTTAAAACAATGAATTCATTTTTTTTATAAATGGCGCTCAACGACTAAATAGTTAGACAATGAATTTATTTTAAATAGCTTTTTTAAGTTACTGAAATTAGAAAAGTGGTTCTATTGCTTAATTGTTTATTAATTTAAGATAAATCCAGTAAAATATGTAAAGAACTAAACAAAAGAAAACTAATTTCGAATGGTCGTAGAGAACATAGAACTCCTTAGTAATAACTTTGGTGTTAAAAAAAAGAAAATAAATAAATAAATAAAATAAAAGATCGCTTCTAAAACAAAAGAGATATTCCGAAATTTTGGTGTTCGGTGAATTTGTTTCAAATTTGTCCGATATTTAAGTAAAATGGCGCCCAACGAAATAATTTCACTATTTTTTTTTTTTATTTTTGAACAGAAGGCACCTACGTAGATACAGAGAAAATTTAACAATATGGTAAAAGTTTAGACGTCCGCAACGTAATTGGGAACTTATCTTTTGTATCATATTTCTAATAAATCCTGTTTGTTGGACAAAATCGATTAATTTTTCTGCTAAATTTAAATTAAACATAACAAACTATTTAATACAATTTGGATTCAATATATAAGAATGCAAAAGAAGTGACTTTATTCTTTCTTTTTCTGTTCCTCACAGATTAAAATATTTAAAAAAAATATCCAATTTGTTTTGCTCTAAAGAAATGGCGCCCAAGACAATAACTTTAAAACCAAATTTTCACCAAAACTTTCTTAAATTCTCTCGTCTTATTTTAAAAACAGTATACAAATATATTTAAAATATACTGTTTATGAAAAAGTTTGGAGTATACCTCTTCTTTACTCGAGTGAGTAAAAACAGCTTTTAAAAGAAAACATTTATCTTTTGCACAGAAAGGTGCACACCAACTCGCAGCAGTTGCCACTAAATTCATCGCATGCTGTGAAATTCATTTCACCACTGCAAGAAAGATCTCAGAAAAATTGCAGAAGAAACAGCAGTAAGGAACTTATATTTTTATATTTTATTCTGTTTAAAAAGTTAAATTTTCAATTAGGTAACTTTTACTACTTTCAAATATCTAACAAAAGTAAAAAAAAAAAATAGAAAAAACTTTGTTAAATTTTTTCAAACGCCCAACAGCAGGAGACGAAACTTAATTTTAATTTCTTCCTCTGTGTTTTCCGAAAGCGAAAAACGACAAAATGATATAAAAGAGGAGTTTTATTTTTTTGACTCTATACTATACTTATTTTTAACTTAAGGTATTATTTCATACATACATATGTAAGATTAAGATTATTGAAAATTTACCCGATTTGCCATTCCAGCATAGTTGAGGAACATTAGAAATGAAAAAAGCTTTATGTATTTATGTATGTACATTGAATGTCAAATTTAAATGTTGAGCAACTTTTCTGAACATAGGTACCAACATCATAACTTTCCTAAAAAGGGTCAAATACATGTGGTTTAAAAAATTATTGTTTTGTATTAAATTTTTGTTTCTATTAAATACGCAATTTAATAAGGTTTTTCATATATAGTTTTATGTGACTGTGCAATGATATAATACAAAAAATGTAGTCCGATATTCTAGCTAAATTTTAAAACCTTAATGAACGGATTATTAGAACCGAAGTTATAAGCAAGCCAAACCAAACACAATGTATCTTTACAATTATTATACCGACTACAAATTTAGGTAGGTACATTATGAACATTTAGCATTTTTTTTCCGACGCGAAGCAAATTTGCCACGATTGTGGTTTTTTATTGCACAAACTCCGCCGCCGCCGGCTTTAGAATACTATATTCCTCTCGCCAATTGGTGGTTGAAAGTATTTTAATGCTTTTTTTTTTAATCAACTTCCTCGTTGAATTAAATTATTTGTCCGATATTTATTTTCATGTTTTTAGTATAAAATTTTGAATGATTTTGAAATTTTTTGGCTCTAACACGCCAGTCATTTTTCCTTTAATTATATACCTTAATAATGAAAATCGGATAATTGGATCGAAAGATAAAAAGTAAACGCAAATCGGATATTTTTCGGATTTCGCAAAAATCATCATCAAAAACATACCCATTTTTTTCCTACGAACATTTTTCCTTTTTTTCTGTCCGTTTTATCATCTTCTTCGTTTTCTGTTTCCTCAAACTAGTAACAACAAAGCATGAACGAAATAATTTTGTTTATTTTGTTTAGTTTGTTTATTTTGTTGATTTTGTTTATTTTGTTTATTTTGTTTATTCCCCTCACGTTTCGCCCCCTTTGTCTACTAGGCGTTTCATATTTTTTTGATTTTTTTATATTGTATGCCTCCGTTTAAACATTTCTAATGTTAAAAAAGAAGTTTTGGCAAAAGTTCTGATTTTCTTTTCTTTTTTTTTTTTTTTTTTGAAAACCATGAAGAACTAGATGAGATTTTTGTTCGGCGATAAGTTAATTTTTTACTGATTCATAATCTCAAAGTTCAAGTTATTGAATATTAATCTGATTAATGTGATTAAAGAGGCTTCATTAATTAATAATTATCCATCGGAAAAAGTTTTGAAGAGAGCAAGTTTTTTTTTTTGTTATTTTCTGATTCCATGAGGAATTATGTAAGCGATAGAGAAAGTTTAAGTTAATAGAAAAGATCGAAATGGTGTTTCAATGAATAATTTAAAAAAAAGTTATTGCTTCAGCAAAAGATAAACTTGAAGTTTGGCATATTTGTGTAACCTGTAGGTATTCACTCTAATTAAAAGCTCAAAGGTGAAACCTAAAATTTATAATATCTTTAATTTTGGAGGAATACATTAGATTTTAAAATAATCGATAATAAATATAAACTGTTTGAACGTTTGGTTCCATTTTGAACATCGACATTTTACAAACCTCTAATTATAGTATGTGAGGTATAAAGATTATTAAATTGATGTGAATTTACGTTGGGCGCCATTTTAAAAAAATTAGCTAAGATTGAAATCGCAGGTAGACATTTGATCAGTTCTATTTTGAGTATTGCATATTTGTTGAAATCATGATGGAAAATTATTTAGAAACAGTTTATCAGTAGTTTATTTTCAAGTTGCGTGCCTTTTTTATTGTCAGGTGTAATTTGTAGCTATTAGTTTTGTAGGTGAATTAAAAAATAAAACCCTTAAAATAACGAACATTCGAAGTTTTTTTTTATTTTATTTTAACAGTGATTCTAAAGCAATTCTTCCGACTTCCTAAAATACCTTCTTCGAATAATTGCTCACTTCAGGATCTACCCGAATACAAACCATCCGACGTAAACTTTTAAATTTTTTTTTTTTTTTAATTTTATGGATGGTTTACGTTGAAGTTTTATGTATCGCGTCACATGCAGTCACCTGTTTATTATTTTGCTCAAAAATACACTCCACCGTCAAGTTTTACAATTGAATGGCTCTTATCGGATCCTTGCGTTTGGTTTCCGCTAAAATTCTTCTGACAATCCTTCTTCGTACTAAAATTGTAAAAATAAAAAAAAAATACAACGAGTACATTTCACGCTCTAGAAAATATATCCTTGCACATTATTTTGATATTGGTGGTGGTGGTGGTTTGAAATCTTGAAAGGCTGTGCAATTAAATTGATGTTCGTTTTTCATTTTAAATCAACAAAATAAAACAACAAGAACTGAAAACCCATCATGTTGTTATTGTTGAATTGTTTTTTTTTTGTTTTTGTTTTTTTAGCAAAAGATTGTAACCAACTAAAAACTAAACCTTAGTATCCTGCGGAGCTGCATTTGAAAATAACCAAGAGATAAGTTTAATTAGTTTGGAAATGAGTGAGAGAGAAAGAAGTAAATAAAAGTTTATGGTTTGCAGCTCACAAAATGAGTGTAATTTGCTTGTAATTAAAATTTGATTGTTTAGTTTTTTTTTTGTGTTTTGTTCTGAAACTTTTTTTCCTTTTTTTTCGTTTCGTTTTATTTTGTTATTTTGTTATTTTTTTTTTTTTACTTTTGTTTGATGTTCTTTTAATTTTGAAATCATTTCAGGTAATCTAAAGATATTTAACTATTTTATGAGATTTTTGTTGTTTTTGTATTTTTTTTCGTTTTTTGTTTTGATGACTTAGAACACAGCGATTTTACTTTTTTGGAATTAGAAGTAAAAGGATAAAAGGGAGACCAGTTTAATTTAGGGTGCTTGTGTTGTTTATGCTTGTATAAAATAACTCAAGATACCGAAATGAATTAAATTTATATTTGAACGTGAGTTCACATGATGAGGGAGGACTATAATAAAAGAGCCAAAAAGAAATGGTTGAAAATTTGCATAAGAATAATGTTTTTTTATGAGGAAATTAAAGGTTGTTGAGAACGGTAGGGGGTATATGTAACCAAACGAAAGCATTAAGTCTTCGCGGGAAGACACGCACGTGAGATGTACATATTCAAAAATCATAGGAAACGCATTACTTTTTTTTTATTTCGAACTTTTTTTTTGGAACATTTAGAACAATCCTAAAAGGTGAAAAATTTCTCTGTGCGTCATAATTTTTTTCTTTTGAAAAGCAATAGAATAATAAAAACCTTACATTGGGCGCCATTTTTTCCTGACGATGTATTAAATAATAAACGAATAATGGATTCAAAAAAATAAAAAACATTGCGATAATTGGTAAACAATTTAAGAAACAAATATTTCGCCATCTGATTGTAAGAACTAGGCAACTTGTTTTTTTTTATTCAGAGATCCCAAGGTTCATAGGCACCTATTTATTATAGATAAATCTAAGAACGGTAAACATTTTTGTTTTACGCTGCCCAAACAACTTATATATATTTTGGAATAAAATTGGACGAAAAAATTAGTAAACTACATAAAATAACCACATTTTTGGAATTAATCTAATTACCTACTCACATTGGGCGCCATTTTTAATAGGCGAAAAATAAATAAGATTAAATGGATATTATTTTTAATATTAATTCTTTTGATTTAAAATAGCTTTAACTGCCTTTAGTCCACAAACATTTTGGCGTTTCATCCCGGCGATCCCACTTTGACTCTTCAGTTGACTAGTTAGGGCCTTACTTCTCTCTTTTCTTTGCTTAATATTTTATCATTTCGCTTCATTTTTTTGCAGAGCGTAAATCTTTATATATCTGTGTTTTTTTCTAAGCATTAAGAAATTGAAAACCAAAAAAAAAAACATCTAATTACAAATCAAAAATCACAAGTGCTTCGCAAGTTCAAATTTCAAAGAAAAATTCGAAAAAGGCCATAAGCAAGAGAAAAAACATAAACCTACCAATAACACAAAAGAAAAAAAATACTATGCAAGGATAAAAAAATTCACAGAACCGAGACAAAATATTTGTGAAAAAAAATTAATTTTGACGTTAGCAAAGGAGTTTGCAAAATACTCACATTTCCTAAGCTCGAAAGTCCACTTTCCGACATGTGGTAATCAACATTAAATCCTAATAATTCAACATTTGGCAAGGGAAATCTTAAAACTGATCTGTAACATCCCCTAGTATTAAGCTCAAAGCAGTTTCCTTAAACTTATTCTAATAACCCACGTTGGGCGCCAGTTAATAAAACCAATTATTTTTTAAGTTAAAATAATGAGAACCTAAATTGAAAGATTTTCACCGATAACGAAACTTAAAAGAACTGTATATCTATTCTTTAAGTAAAAGAAGAAAAACCTTTAAGATTCAATTTCAAACTTTTTTCCACAGAAAAACCCTAATAAATTTTTAACAACTTTAATGTCGTCTTCCTCCTGTTGGTTTACTGTGGGTTTGTATATAAACATACGTACTGTTAACAAAAAAAGAAGCTGAATTCATAACTTAATTATCAGGCATAAAATATTAACCATAGTATCTTCTTTCTCTGAAGACCTCCAACCGTGTACAAGGACAAAAAAAAAGGAATTCCATTAGAATGAAAAAAAAAAAAAAAAAACTTAGGATAGGTTTATTTTGAAATATATACAAGATTTCAAACAACAATAACAACAACCAAAAACATCACAGGAACGCATACTGTGCTTGAATTTTCTTGAAGCCAAAATGTGAAAAGTAAACGACATCAATAAGTGCGAGAGCTCAAATAGAATTTTACCTCATAGACAGAATATAATATACAGTATACAGGACATTAAAGAAGAAACACACCACGAAGTTGTATCTTGGTTGGTTTGTATAGCATCAGCGGCATTGATGGTTAAAAAGGTGGAAATTTCCCACCTTGAAGATATCCAGGTGTGATTTTGCGATATTATGTTAGAAAACAATCTTAAACAAAAAAAAAAAAATTCCACAGCAAAACACCATTCCCTCTGTACAAACACACCAGCTATAAATATCTCTAAACAAAACATTCTAATGAAAAATAAAAGTTCTTCCCACTGAAAGACGTACAAGAATATACAACACATATACCCTTACCATCTCTCACACAGTCACCAAAAAATAGGGAAGAATTCAAGGAAATAACTTGGAGGGTGGTTAAGGCTGAGGGGTGGACAAAAAATCAGAAGCACAGGTGGCAGTATGCAAAGGCGGGAACAAATGAAAGGAAAAACATTTGCCAATATGCCAAAGAGCAAAAGCAAATGGCTGGCAGACTAGATTTTTTTTTTATTCAGAGCGAGCGAGCTCAATCTCCATGCTGGGTTTAATAAAAAAAAAAAAAGAGAAAACAAAAATCCTCGAGGCGTAATTTTCCGGGTGGATTGGTTTTTGTCCCTCTCCTGTATATTTGTTTTGTTCTTCATGCCCCCAACCAAACCACTTCCCCAACATTAAATAAGGATGAATGAAGGTATAAGAAAATGATGCTTACGGGTAAATAGATATTACAAACAATAATCATGAGGAATATTTTTCTACCAGTCAAAAGTTTTTTTTTTTTTTTTTTGAATATGCCATTTTTTTTTTTTTTTGTTCTGGTCCTTGTGTGTAACTTTATGAAATTTTACATTAAATCTCATTTGGACAAGGTGAACGATGAATATAAGAGATAAAACATTTAGATGAAGGAGAGTTCAATGATTTTTAATGGTTATGTTAAAAAAGGTTTTAGGGAAAATAAGAATATTTATTTTTTAATTTTTATACACAAAATTTAATGAAAATAGGTTATGGCCCTACCTGACCATAGTTGATTTCTGTTATGGTTTCTCTGAGGGTATTGATAATTAAGTAATAAACAAAAATTAGGAAAATACTATACATAAATATAAGAAATATGTTTTTGAAATTATGATGATTTTAAATGTAAATAGCTCATAAAGTAGAATCTGAATGATGGAAATGTTTTGATATAAATTTTGTATACATAAGAAAAAATACAATCATAGTCAATATTTAATAGGATTCAGTTATATTTTATTTTAAAATATTTGAACCGCTTAGCAAATATACCTATCAGCATAAACTTCCCCGCGTTGGGCGCCAACAACAAAATATTATATTGATTAAATGAAACCAAAAAATTCTTTGACTGAACTTAAGAAACACTCATTCAAAAAGGAAGATGGGAAATCCCATCAACATCCATTTCGCTTTTAAATACCGCAAATCAACAAAAAGCCTAATCTAAGAAACCTCAATCAAATACAATTTCCTTTAAAATGAAACATTTCTTCAAAAGCAATTTGGAAACCAAATAAATAAGAAAGAAATTAGAAAAAAAAACGAAACACCTAAAAAAGAAAACTTATAGTTTAATTAAGAATTTTAATTTTATGCTCGGCTAGTTTTTTTTTTTTTTTTAATTTTAAAGTACTCCTTACCGCAACTTCATTGTCTTGTTTAGGGAAGAATACCTAATACTCCGATGTTAACCCTCATTCTATAGTACACAGGCGAAATAATAATAAAGTCAAAAGGCAAAAGTAAGGAAGTAAAAAGAAATACAAAAAAGAAAAGAAACTCGATACAAGAAAAAGTGGATGAAAACAATACATAGAAGAGGAGTTTTCTAAGATCATTGGTCCAACAGGATATATTTGTTTTACCTAGTTTTTTATTGTTGTTATAATTTGCATATATGTATTTCCTCTTTTTTTAGAACTACCGAAAGTTAAAAAAAATTAATAATAAGGGAAACTTTTGTTTTTCGATTAAATACAAAGTTTAAATACAATTTTCATATAAAAAAGCAAGCAAACATTATTATTTTTTTTTTTACATTTTTCTTCAATATTATGATTTAATAAAATATAATAAAAATTGTACTCACGGGCTGCATCAATAACATCAGGACTTCCAATGATTACCAGTAAAAATGTGATAACTGCAACAATACTGGCAGCTGATGGCAGTAAAACCATATGCAGCCCCATCATTTAATTAAATAAAATAAATGATAAGTTTAGACAAAATCAAAATCAATGATTTTCGCTCAGTTTTCGCTAACTTCAAATAAACGTTGTATTTTTCGAAAATATTCTTCTGGAAGTTTTCTTAATTTACTTCCTGCTATCTTTAGCTTTTTTTTTTATTCATACATTTTTGTTGTATTTTCATTTTAAATATTCATTTTATATCATATAACTTTCGCTTAGAAATATTATTAATCTCTTCTTTTTCTTCTTCTTCTTTTTTTAATTTTGTTTAGCATTCAATCATTTGTTAGGGACATTTTTTTGAGCCGAAAATCATCAGTGATAACAAGGTGTGTAAATAAATGCGATGTCATCATCATCATTATAGGTAGGTGAACAGATATTTGATATTTTTTTTTGTTGTGATGCAAAAAAAAATGATAAATATTGTGCAGCAGGAAGATATCAAATTAAATAAATACAACAATCAGCGTGTTGCGATTTTTTTTTGCAATTCATCAGCAAAGGGGATGAAATTAATCGCAGTATTGTAGGATTCAATATATAATTCCAATATTGACGATATTATTTTAATGAAGAGCGAAATTATATGTTAAAAACGTGTGAAAGCATTTTATTCGGTTCACGTCGAGGTTCATCAAAAAATGGTTTTTGATGTGTGATTAATTTTTTTTTTTTTGTTGCAGCGTTGGTTTTGTGGTGTTTTTATTTTTTTGTTGAGTGTGGTTGTTGTGGGATGAAAAAAAAAGAGAAAGAAGGGGAATTGAGTTAATTATGGGGGATTACCTGGTATGAAACATTATTTTGTTTAAATAATTATTTATATAGTTTTATATAGGGTTTTGGTTTTAATTTAATGGAATTTTGTTGTTTTGTTGATATTATTTTTTTGGGCAGCCAAGTATACTCTTGATGAGATTTTTAATTTTTTTTTAGATATTTATTTTATAAATTCACTTGTTTTATTTTTTTTATTTTAATCTGAAAATACACTATGATTACTAATTGACACTACTCTTTATTTAATTAATTTTATTTTTTTTATTTTTATTTTTCTATAGAATTATTTTTACAGCTCAGATACATTCCATTTTGAAAATACATTTTACTGGATATATTCTTTGTTAATTATATTCTGATTTTTGTAAAATAAAATTTAGTAGAGATTTTATTTGCATATTTCAACATAGCAATATAATTACACTGATTTTATGAATCAATAGCCCCTTTTTGTCGGTTTTTGATGTTTTCATATAAACAAAAAAAATACAAAAGAAGAACTAGATTACAAATATATTTGTTTATTCTAATTGGTTTATATCGAAATTTGATAATATAATAATTCTGCAATATCAATTATGTATTTATTAATTATTATTATAAATCAACCACATAATAACAGATGATGGTTTTGTAAAAGTTAATTTTTCGTGTTTTTTTTTGGGTTAACTTAAAATAATTAAATTAAAATTAAATTAACCATGTTAATTTGTGAATTCATAAAGAAAATATTTGTGAGTTTTGAGGCGTCTACACAGTCGGAATGCATTTGGTTTAATTGTGGTTTAGTAACAACTAATTTTTCCCCATTGATTGTAAATTATTATTCAATTTTTACAGCTTCAATAAAATTCAGGTGAAAGTTTAATTCAATCCAACTGCACATCATTCAGGAATATGATATGTGATAGTGGCTGAGTTTAATTAAAAGAGAAAAATAGTAATGGGCCATGAATAGACCCCAGTGGCACACCATTTGCACTCAGGAAATATAGATGAGAGTTTCTTGAAAAGAAAGACAAGACTTTTGAAAAATCCAAAGATGTTATCCTAAGCTTATTTATTCTCGAAACTTTGATTAGTATTGAAAATACTTTATTTTTAATCAAACATCTGAAAAAGGTTTCCTAGTTTTTTTCTAATTCCAAAAAAAAAAAAAAAACAAGATCAACAAATTTAATTCATACATTTTGAAATTCTTTTCAGTTAACACTTTTTATGGCAAAACAAAATGCCTTCATATATAAAAAATAAGCTTAGAAGGTATCCAATTGGACGATGACAATATTTATTGGTCTAGATAGCGATTGTTCTTGATTAAGAAGATGGACAAGATTGATCAATTTATGCCTAAGATTGTTTACTGACAAGACAATGATGCTTATTTAATATGTTTGAACTAATTGCAAAATTTCTATCCGTCTGAGTTTGGTATTTGGCTCCAAGCCCTTGCCTTTTTGTCCTTTAGTAGGATTATGTCATTAACAAATATTTTGTTTTCTCACGTTGGGCGCCATTCCACTGTAAAAGTTCAAAAACATTTGATTAAAACAAAACCATTCTCTTTCTAACCTACAAATTTGGTGATTACAATCTTTCGAAAACAGTTTAGAACTGATGATTTTTAAATATTACATATGCTTATGTTGGGCGCCATTTAATCCTCAATTATGACAAATAATCATAAAGGGATGTTTCTAGAGTTAAAAACTTTTGATTTCAAATAATAATAATTAATCAATAAAAAAATTAATCAATAAAAAGAAATTTAGGTAATTTGAGTCTCGTCTCTTACTGGTGGAATTGAAAAAATTGTTTTTGTTGTAGAAATATCGAATCTGTTTTTTCGAGACCCCCGGCCCTCTTGTTACAGTTATGTTCAAAATGTTTTGAAGATACTGACTTCAAAAAGACTTTTCTCAAACTTAAATCAAACTTAACTGTTTGGAAGCAGATGTCCCCCATTGCGCTACCAATGCATATATTTTTAAATTAATACAATTTATATAAAAATTTCCATTTTGAAAATATTAATTTTAAAAATGATAATTGAAAAAAAAAAAAACAAACTCAAAATATCATGTCATTTTTATACCATTCATAACTACTTTGTCAAACCTAACAAGGTGGTTCTATTAAATAAAAAAACAATTATTATTTTTATTTTATTCAACTCTTACAACCAAAGTTTGCCTTAAAGGTAGGTACCTATGTATATCGCTTAAAAAAAAGTTTTTCGATTTTATTTTCAATTTCTTGTCATTCACTTCAGTTAAATGAAACAAAAAAAAAAACTGTGCGAAAAAACATTGAAATTGATTCTCGTCATTCAGAAAAATAAATCATATAACTCAACAGTCCTTCATAAAAAAAAAAATATATATACCTTCGAGCATTTCAAAAATGAAAAACCTTTCAATATCACGTTTTCCATACAAAAATATATTTAAAAATAAATAAATAAATAAATAAATAAAAACAAAACAAAACAATAATACAAGCTTCAGCAATGGTTTTCGTTTTCGACGACGACGAGGACATCATCGCGCATCATCGATATAGCTTACTCGTAAAATCAATCATTTGTCTTCTCGGATTGGAATTCATCTCATTTGGAGAGTAATCCAAAAAAAGTTCAGAAATAATTGAATTTTATCAAAGGAAATAAAAATATTAATCGGGGAAAAATCCTGTTGAAAAGTGATGCCCTTCAACGAATCCTAGAAAGGTGTATTCAACACCCTTATTGAAAGAGTATAATAATTATTGAACCGGTCGGTATTTTTTTGATGTGTAAGAGACCCACAACTATTGTTAACACCACCAGCAAACAATGGAATGTTTTTCTCGAAACGCATTGTAGCACGACACGAATGTGATGCAAGGACTCGATTTGGAGATTGCACTTGATGATTTTTATTTGATTTCGAAACGTCCGTTTCTATGTTCAGTTATGGGTTGGGATGGGACGAGGGCAAGTGTTGTGTTCAGGAGAATGGTTGGAACTCGACTCAAGTGGCAAAGTCGGACGCCATCATCAACACCTTGGTCCCCTATTGTGATTGTGTATATGATGGAAGTTTTTCAAGAGACGAAAGTCCATTGTGTGTATTTTTTTTTTATTCAATAAAAATAAAAAAAAGGAAACAGATCCTTGTGATACGTCAACGCGCGGCGTAAAAACTGTCCAGGATATATACAAGGCGTCTGGGCTGCCATAGAGTTTCGTATTTACCCAACAAAGTAACCGTGTGTAACTAAATGCGGATATACAGGACGGAATACAAGCTGTTGTACAGTTACTGGCTCAAGGGAGGATATATTATGAAAGCCTGGAGACACAAAGTGCTCTTGTGTTGTCCTATTGTTTTGTCGTGTTAAGTGCAGGGATTAGATGGATACTTGAGCAGTTTGAAGAGCTTGAAAGTAAGGGTGCGAGAGAAAAAGATCGGATACAGAGTTGAAGGATTTTAATTTCAATAAAGTGTCACACGGTTGCGTTTAATGGGTGGAAAATCTGCTTGAACGACAAGTGAAATGAAAAAAGAAAAACGACACCTCTCCTATAACTATGTATATATATGTACCTACATATAATCGAAGGACGAAGGCAAAGGAGAGGATTTGGGGTGGTTTACAAAAAGAAAAATGCAATTAAGCTGGAAGATGGATTTTGTTTTAGCTCTTCACTGTAGTTTATATTTAGTTTTTTTTTTTTTTTTTTGTGTTGTTGTTGTTTTACTATATTCAATAAAAGCAAGAGCTAGGTATACGTAGTGGTGATATGACATGTTTCGATAGCAGGTACAGTACAGAGAAGTTGTTTGTGTTATCTCTTTGAGTAACATCTTTCAGGGTAAAGAATGAAAATCCGTCTGTGGAAATGGGTGAAAGTAATTACAACTAAGTGCGAATTCCATTTAACTTATATTTAATTAATGAAAAGAGGTAGATTTACAGTCCATCACTAAGATGAGATGGGATTTTATTAAGAGCAGGGTTGCCTCAGGAGAGGCACTTTGGACCTTAGGTATTTTTTGTTTCAAATGATTTTATTGGCATAAATCCTTAAACGTTCTTGAATAATTAATGATTTAAAAGTTTTCAGAGTTGAATTTTTTGTTACCAGAAATATTTTAGCAGATGGAATTATCTACAAGTATACCAGGTAACACCCGATAGGTCATTGTCATAAGAAATCAACGATTTTCAATCACTAATGATTACAGGATCAAATTTGTCATTGATAATATTTATGTTTAAAAGACAAACTTGCTTCAAAAAAACGAAAAATTGATATTTTTAAAAAATCGATATTTTTGAAAATCAATATTTTAAAAAAGTCTATATTTTTTAAAAATTGATAAATTTGAAAAATCGATATTGATAAGATATATTAGTGTAGATAACAACAACAGCTTCCGAACTCTCGTTGAGCACCGATTACCAATTAACCTACTGAATGAATAATCGATATTTTTGAAAATCGATATTTTTGAAAATCGATATTTTTGACAAATCAATATTTCTGAAAAATTGGTATTTTAAAAGATTGATACTTTTGCAAATCGTTGTTTTTGAAAGAACGAATAATCCATATTTTTAGGAATCGATATTTCTGAAAAATCGATATTTTTGAAGATCGATACTTTTGAAAATCGTTGTTTTATACATAAATACATATTTTTAAAAAGTCTAAAAATTTGAAACATCGATTTATTGATCACGTGTCTCTTACAACTATAGGGTTGAAAGAGAAGCTTGGATCGTCGGGCTGGATATTAAGTCAAAACAAAAACGAACAGCCTTAGAACTTTTTCTTTTATCCAATTTGATATTTCTAGAAAATTTCAAATATCTTTTTTTTTTTTGGAGCTGAATATGTCCAGATATCACAAGTCGTATCGGGGAAGAAAACGCTGCCTTCGGAATGTCTTTTAAAATGTCTGAAAAAACTGTACCCTACGACTTTTCTGCTCAAATGCTGAATTCATGCTGATATATGGGTACAGCACTGGGAGCCCTTTAAAAGTAGATGCTTAAAGCTTCGTCAACACTTCCAGGTTAACTTAATTACCTAAGTCATTTAATCTATGTAATAAGTCCGAACACTTTTATCGACCAACATTAAACTCGAAATTAAACTGAAATTTCTATCGATTTATTCGATAAGTCGTGAGAAATAAGGTCTAGCACATAAAATTATTCTTGATTCGAAGTAAGGATATCAAAATTAAGCCTTCTACCAAAAGTCATTTTTGTTCTTTTTCAGTTCCTCCAGGGCTTATTTGTATCTATATAATATATTTTATTCTTTTTAGATTCCTATTATAATTTCATTCAATTTGTAATTTAATACAAGATTATCTATTTGAAATATTACTCCACAAATATGCATTGTCTCAAAATTGCCAGATAACCTAAATCCTTCACAGAAGTTTCTCTAATATAATTTGCATCCTACTTCTGATACCAATTTGTAATCGATGACTTCTTGGAAGGATATCAAATAACTTAAGAAAATCAATTAAAATGTTAAATGACAAGTCAAATGAAGAGAGACATTTTTTTTCTTCCTGCCATGTGCATTTAAATCCTTTTAACTTAAATCGAAATAAAAAGAAAAAAAACTTCTATCTCTCCCTCTGCCTCACTGCCTCTGTCCTTTATTCACTTATACTTTAATTTTTTCTTTCTACTTTTTTTTTTTTTTTTAGACAATTCCTTTAGACCTTCTGCACACGACACGAACAATTATAATTTTCAAATGGGAATAAGAAAGAAATAAAAAAAAAAAAATGAAGAAAAATAGCTCAGTGCACAGATCGATTGCAATTAACTTGATTGCATTTTGTGTTATCGATGACGATGATAATGAGAACGAGAATGTGCAGCATATCATCAGAGTCGATATACATATATAATGTATATGTATGTAATGTCTTCATTTGTAAAGAAAATTGTCCTTATTTTTCTCATTCATATAAACATACATATATATATTTTTTTTTATTCTTTCAGTACATTCATTCCTTTTCTCTAATTATTTTAATGTTTTTCGTCTTCTCTGATGTCTGTAAGGAGTGGGGGGGAACAAAAAACGACAGAAGAAGGGGGTTTATTATTAAATTTTGAAAGGCGAAACTTTTCAACTATTATTCCGGAAGCACTTTTTCTTACTTCTTCTTTGTAGCCGAAGTAGTTGTGGTTATTTTGTTGTTTTTTTTTTTTGTCTTCTTTTTCTTTTTCTTTAATTTTAATTCTTTGGAAATGTTTTTCATGAAAAATACTTTCACAGTTTCTCAAAAAAGGCGTTTCACACCATCCCTCCTACTCCCCTTCAATTCAACTCTGCGATGGAGAACAACTTTTAAATCTTCATATCAACGTTGTTGTGATACGAAGAAGCAGATTTTTCTTCATTTGACTGGCAACTTTACAAATGCACTTATAGCATAAATATGCAATTAGAAAATAAGCATACTGCGATTTTCCTGTAAAAAAAAAGTCCATGCTAAAAGTTGCTTTTTTGTTTTTGTCCGTTAAAGAGCAGATCTATACTGACTGAGAAATGTACGGGGGTAGATTCTTATTCACTTCCTTTTCTCGAATTGGAAATGTTGTTGAAGAAAGTTATTTGTGAAATATTTTTGTTGAGAATTTTAAATTGAAATTATTCAAAAGGATACATTTTGATACATTTTCTATCCAAATAAAAAAGGAATACAATAATTGAAAGTTCCAAGACAGGTGGACATTCAAGTTGAAATTGATTTATAATAAAATATTTTAACAGGCTTTAAGTCAAAATATTGCAACGAGCAATATCGCATGTTTTGTAGATTTTGACTGTACGGGAACTTGTGGACAAGGAAAGACTTAGGTAAAATGTCTTGTGCTTACTTAGTCAATCAATGGAAAATTTAAAAATATTAAGCTATACCCGTAAGAAAGAAACATGCTCCAATCATCTTTAGAAGACACATGATAAGGCTTCGAAACTCGACTTCATGATTATCCTTACCGACTTGAGAGAATATTTGGTGTGAATTATCATCAAACCTCACTTCTAGTACCAAACAGCTAGTTAGGGACCGTTCTAGCGGAAAGTTAAGTAAGTAAGTCTGAAAGTTTGAATCAAACAACAACACTTGGTTGAGCTACCAAGTTAGCAAATCAAACTCATCTGCTTGTGCTGGAAGAACATGGAGAAATCTCGTTCACCTATCAATGTTGGTATATTGAAAAAAGTCGGAGACAAGGAATCATGTAATATCTTGAATTGTACGCAAGTCTAAAGTCAACATCTGAGACAAAATGTTTCAAAAATTCCTTCGTTCGAAGTTAGCATTCAGTGGCACATTTGCAAATATTGAAGCAGAAAATGCATAACTTCAAAGTATTGCTTCTCAAAATACTGGCAGTGAAGAGAGCAAATGAAGCAAGAGTCTTCGCCAGGCAGGCGACAATGTGAACAGTTTTCTTGGACAAAACTGCGAGTACCTTGGGTGGCGATATTGCGTCATCAAAGTGACAAAAAACCACTCTACTTGAATATGGCTTTATGTCACTTTGCAAAAGCGTCATAAAACCATAATTTGAAATAGGTATGACCTTTCAACGGTCATGAGTTGTCACGGCACCATCCCAACAAGTTCTGATGTTTGGGTCCAACTTTAATAAAACATTATCTAGCAGCCCTAGATGTCAAATTCAGATTACGACGGAAACAGTCGATCGAACTTGAAAATAGTACCAAAAATTTCCTAAACAATTTTCGTTATTTTATTCATTCTTGGACTGAAGAGGACGCAAGTTTGATTTGGGACAAAATAAAAATACTTCTGTTTAATAGTTTGAATACAACTGATAAAGATGATGAAAGAAGACAATCAACTTTTCGAAATCATTCGAAACTCAAAAGTGAGCATATGTGGATACAAAAGTTTTTTAATGACAGTAATCATAGATTTATAAATTTTTAAGCTTGAAAATGTGTTGATCGGTGATTATTGCTGTCAAAAGACTTTGAACGGTTAGTACAAAGGTAATAAAATGTTTTCCTTTTATCTTAAAATCTAGCATATACAAATTTGGTATAAACATTTAGATTTAATGCCCATAAAGTGACTATATGTACGTTATTGTAGCTATTTTTCTACATAGCTCTTAAAAACTTTATAGCCTATATGTATATGGGTTCTCTATATGAATTCAAATGTTCATAGAAATAAATTAAAGTGTTTTATTTTATTTTTTTTGCTGTTGTTTTAATTTAAGTATAGACATTTCGAAAAATATAAAAATAAAAACAAAACCACACCGAAATACATAAAATATGCTAATCAGTCCTTCAAAAACATAACTTGAAATTTCCTATTCCACCAAAGCCAAGAGAAGAGGCTTAACCCGTCGTCATATCGTAAAGTTAAAACCAATGATGATGAATATAAAAACTTGAAATGGAAAAGATTCAGCCAGCCTTCTTTTTTTTCTGATCGATTCAAATAAAATATTTTATTTTATTAACTAAATTCGTCCTTTCTCATGTAAATCAATAAAAACCAAAGTTCCAAACCGTTTTAACCCTTTTACCCAAGAGAGCACTAAAATGTTAAGTCAATTCACTCTCTCTCTCTCGTTTCTTTAGCCTTTATATGTAGGTAGAACAATGAATAGAATGAAATGCAAACAAAAAAAAGTATTCATTGGAAATCAAAAGTGATAAAAATCTTTAAAAGGTACACAAACACAAATACAAACACAAACATTCAAACTCACACACACCCACACAGTAGAACCTATTTAAAATAAGAATGAAACCATCAGCTTTATTCCGAAAGGGTTCACTCAATTTCGTCCAAATCACTTTTTCGACCTTTTTTCAATTTCAATCCCATCACAATTTATATATATAGTGTAGTATAGGTACCTATGAATGTATATGTACAAACAAATGCAAAGCCAGAAAAAGAGAAAGGACATCATACAATAGCAATGAATGGAAAAATATTTGGGCACTTTACTTTCTAACTAACCATCAAAAACCCTACAAATATCAATTCACAAACGAAACGACAAAGAAAGGAAATAAGGCAACAAAAAAAAAAAAAAAATAAGAGGAAATCCTCCCATTTTTAGTGCGAGGACGACAATCGAAATTGTAAACACAAACATAAGTATGCATATACAAACATACGAAAATAATATCAACAATGAGAAATAATTCTTTAAAGTAGAAATTGGTTTTCTCACCGCATGTCCTTGCTATTGACATCTCACTTCGTACTTTTCACATACCATATAGCTGAGAAAAGTGTTAAGAAAATCGATGTAAGGACCTTCTAATGTATGTATAGATATTCAGGCAAAGGACATTTCAGTAGTATCCTATATATAGCAATAATAGAAGGAGACTATAAAACCACATATACGAACATTTGTCAGTTCGTTCTCTATAAGCCTCGCAAGGATCAAACAAAGCAGTGAGAAAAAAAAAACAACAACAACAACAAGGACGAAAAAAGCAAACTAAACTGGTTTTACTAGCAATATTTGTTTTTTTTTTTTATTTTGTGGATATTTGTCAATCAATTGGATTTTTCAATTGTGCAAATAGAAAATGGTTGTTTTTTTTTAGGGGGAGGGGATGGGGGGAGAAGTTCACTTTTGCGTTGCTTCGTTTACATTCATTGCGTTTTTTGTGTGAAATGGATGGCAAAGTCTTTTTCCTTCGTCCTATATATAGTGTCAGTACATTTAGTTCCTTACGCTGTATTAAGTAAGAAAATACACTCCTTCTTTTTTTTTTCTTTGGGGAACACAGCAAAAAAAAAAACGAACTAAAAACTAAAAACCCTTGAGGTTTGATAAAAAAAAAAAAAACTTTCAGAAGCAAGGGAATAACGTAAACGAATCCTTTTTATTTGGTTTCATCATTCAGTATGCTATTACTGATATATATGTATAGGTTAGGTATATGTATAGTCTTGCGGATATCAGATGATTTTTCTTTCTTTTTTTTTTTTTGCAGGGCAAAGATGTAATAAAGGAAAAGATTTTTATCACACAACAGGACTAAGTTCTTTTATGTTGTTATGAAGATGAACCCCAAAGATGAGAATAAAGGGTTAGTTTTTGAAATGGGCAGAGAAAGGAAATATTGGGTCAACTTAAAAAAAAAAAATGAATCGAGTACCTTACCTATAGAATTATAGAATTCTGCCAGGTTAACATCAGGAGAAAAAAAAAAGAAGATAAACATCACGCATCCACGATAAAATAGTATGATATTTTTGAGATCAAATTATGATGTTAGTTGGAAGTTGGTATTTTTGAACTTTGAGAAAAAGGAAGGATTTACTAGACATGGAAACATGGATATCATAAGGATTTTTTTTTGGTAAATTATCTATTCGTAGTTTTATTGGTTAGTGCGTTGGACTGTTACGCCGAAGGTCTTGGGTTCGATTCCCAGCCTATGCCACATAAAAACATAAATGTTTTTCACGGGTTAATGCTCTTGCGAGGAATTGACAAATCCTCCAAGAGTATCTCTTGTCATGAAAAAGTGCTTCTCACCCTAGCAGTTCGGATTTGGCAGAAAATTGTAGGTCCTCTATATTTCTGCCAATAACACGCACACAGGAATGGTTGAGAGTTGTAAGTCACTAGTACCTGATTCTACACGATTTGTCGCGCCGACCAATTGGTGTACCTAAAACTACAATTGAGGATGTCATCAGAAGATTTCGGGAGACCAGGTCAAGATCGTCATCGATGCACTTCAGCTCGGGATGATCGCTTCGTCATCAGCAGCATACTAAGAAATAGGTTTTGGACCGCTACTGAAGCTTGTAGACTTCTTTTTGAGTTGAGGAATGTTAGTGTGAGTGAATGCAGCATCAGAAGAATGTTGGAAGAATTAAATTACAGAGCTTTCCGACCAGCGCGCGCCTCCGAATTGCTCCCACGGCACAGTACAGCAAGATTTCGTTTTATGTTAAGTGGACTGCAGAGGAATGGAGGGACGTCCTATTCTCAGCCGAAAGCAAAATAGGTCTACGAGGTCCAGATGGACGTCAGTGTGTCTACAGGCGAAAAAACCAAATGTTTGCTCCATGCACAATAATCAAAACAGTCGGTTATCAAGAAGGGCCTATAATGGCTCTGGGAGGCATTAGTTATGAAGCTCGCAGGGACCTAGTTGTGTTAGAGAGAGGCAGTGTAAACACACAGAAATACGTGGAAAATTTTTTGCAAGATTATGTGATGCCTTTCGCACCGTTTAGTGGTTAAAACTTTCGTTTAATGCACGACAACGCACGCTGAAATACCGCAAATTCTGTAACTAACTACCTAAATGAGGTCGGGATTCCAGTTTGCTGTGGGCATCCAGCAGTTCAGATCTCAACGCTATCGAGCATATTTGGGACAACCTCAAAAGACGTGTCCGAGAGAGAATACATGCTCTTACCACTCTAGGAGAGCTTAAGACAGCTGCAGTAGAGGAGTGACACAATATCCCTCAATCGGATATTCAGGACATCATTGACGGATTGTCAAACCGGCTCGATGAAGTAATTAGAGCCCGCGGGGAAAACACCCAATATTAAAAATTTAGTTTTTCAATAATTTTACCATGGGAAATGGAGATTGTTTTGGTATTGATCTTGGTCACAAAATAATACCTGCCAAGAGTCTACATTTGAGGCCAAATTTTATTTCAACATTTTTCAAGGCTCTTTAAATATAAAAAAAATATGTAGGGATAGACTTCGAGAAAATTTCAGATAATTTTTTGTTGAAAACTGTGACTGTCATGCTAAGGTATATTTATTGAATTCCAGGCTTGGACATTTAAAAACAAAAGCATTATTTTTAGGGAAGATGCCGCTTGCGTGGAATTTGAAGTGGATACTTTCATCTAACCGTTTGGATTCAGAAGAAAATTATAGTTTCCCTCCATGTCTACCGACTTAGAAAAAATCACACAGGAATGGTTGAGAATTTTAAGTCACTAGGTCCTGATTTTCCACGAAATGCCGCGCCACCAAATTTATTAATTTAATTTTTATTGCATAATTTTATATAATTTCCAAAAATGGGTGACTGGACATTGATCCCTTGTTTTTTAAGTGATTTATATTTTGTTTAAATTTTATTTATTTGTAGATACAAACAAAAATTAAAACATTAGACAAACCCTCATGGGCAGGATTTTAACCATTTTATGAGTGTTGTAAATATGAAGAAAACTTTTCTGTCCTACAAACAAAATTTATATGAAAACTTTCCAAAACCCACAATATATTCTTTACCTCAAGCTGAAGATAGTTTTTATTTTTTTTATATCACCGCCACCGGAGGGTTAAACTGAGAAACCGCCAAACACAATTTAAGTACGAAGAGGGAGAGAGACAGAGAGAAATCATAGGTATACCCTTATGCCTACATTTTAAATAAGTTTGTCCTACTTTGCCTCTACTTGGAGAACTAAAAGTTTTTTCGAACACATATTAGTGCTAGAGCGAGGCTAATTTTTTAAAGACAAAACAATAGTGCAAAAGAAAAGAGCAGGTTGTATATTTTATCCATGGTAGGTATGTGATGAAAAAAAAGAAAAAAAAAGATTGATTGTTTCAAAATTCGTGAACTCGTGATGTAGAAGAAAGTTAGGTATAGTAAAATATGGTATATAGTCTTTCTTTCTTCCTGTTTACGATGACGATGAACTGCAGCGGCGGCGAGGCGACACACACCAAAATTTAAAGCCCCAGGTTCTAAGTTCTTCATCAAAAGACCACAACTTTGAGAGTATCTTAAACCACAGCCGCTGTGAAAACTGAAACGTCGTCGTCATCGTCATAGTTGTTGCAGTTGTTGTTGTTTTTTGTAGGTAGATATTTATACTGCCGGTAAAGTAAACTTAACGAAAGAAAATATATACGCACTTGCCTATTCCCGATTCTGAAGGATGCACATATCCTTCCTTCTTTAACTTTTTTTTCTGTTTCATTTCTTTAATGTTTGTCGAGAACGACGACATTGCTCGTCCTCCTGAGGGTATCTCTTACAATTTAACAAACTATGATGGGTGCACCGCACAGACGAGAGAATAGATCCCTCACACTATTATGGGGGTTCAGCTCAACTCGTGGGGGAAGGGGGGTGGGGGGTAAAAAAGACTATTTGCATAATCCAAAATGTGCACGTTAGGGAGCTTAAAAGAGGACTCGTAAAAAATCTTAGGCACACACACACATATACACCTAGTTTCTAGGGCTAAATTCTGCAAGATGCTTAAGGATGAGGATGAAAAAAATCGATAGTATCGTATCTTCTCTTACATTGCCTTCGTCGTCGCACCTGGCAAAGGCTAGAACTACATACACAGATATATCTATATTCCTATTGAAATCTCGGTTGGTTTTCAAAGATTTTTAACTACTATTATGTAACAACACTTCAATGCAGTGGTTGAAGTAGAGATAAAAAAAAAATACGAATAGAAAAAATAAATCTTTCTATAAAGGTCTTTAAATTAAACCTGCAAGCGAGATGATTGCGCAAGGAGTAAGAAAAAATTCGAAAGAAACGGCCGACAAAAAAGAGTCGTCGTCTTGTTCTACTGATGCATTCATGTTACCTATACGTATATACACTGGAGAGAGGCAAGCTTGAAATTGAGATTTTCTTAATTGAATTTTGTGCAATTTGTATTTTTGACTTTTTTTTTCTATTTTGTCAGTCTTAAATACAAAAATATATAATGGCACAAGAAAAAAATTCTTGGTAGTAGGTAAATTCAAAGACAGTTCATTATAAAGTGAGAGATATTCTGAAGTATTCTAAGGCATCATGAACTTGAAGTTAACATCAATTTAAATTTTTTTTTAAGATATGTTTACTTGGAATAGGTACAAGGTTAAATTTTACATTTTACTCCAGCCTGCTAAAATATAGTGGCAGACCAGTCAGATTATTCTGTAGTAGTAGTAGCCCGTGGCGTGATGGTTGGGCGTTGGACTGTTACGCCGAAGGTCTTAGGTTCGATTCTTTGCTTATGCCACCTAAAAACAGAAATGTTTTTTCTCAGGTTACTGCCTCTTTCGATGAATTAACAGATCCTCCAAGAGTATCCTTTGTCTTGTGTGCTTCTCACCCTAGCCGTTCAGGTTCGGCTGAAAATTGTAGGTCCCCTCTATTCCTGCGAATGGTTGAGAGTTCTAAGTCACTAGCCCCTGGTTTTATACAAGCTATCGCGCCGACCAATTTATTTTAATTAATTTTTTTTAGCTAGTTACTCACATTTTAAAATAGCTATTACTAAAAGATATCTTTTTCTAGCTAGCTAAAGCTTATTTTTATCCACGCACAACCTCGTTTTTACTTAAGAATCTACATTTTTAGCATTTGCTTATTTTTATGCATAAGACCCATAATATCATTTAGCAAAAGCTTATAATAGTTTGACTAATACCTAACCGAACTTTTCGTGTCAAAAATAAAAGTTTAGTATGTATGAAGATTCTATAAATTTTGTATATAGTTTGAGTATATGCTAGTTTATTTTTTGGGAAGTGTAAGCTTAAATTTTAGCCTTTCTGTACGAAAATACCTTCGCATTTCAATACAAAAATTTAAATAATATTTTTGTCAGTTAAGTTATCTTTTTACGACAAAAAGAGTGCTTCGAATTTCCAGATGGAGGAAAAACTTTGAGTAAGTACTCTTTTCTTTTGATCTTTAAAATGAACCGAGGAGTTATAATTGGTTCTTTGAACAAGAGCTAACTCATGCATGGTATTCTTTAGATTTTTTTTTTAAACAAAAAAGCTAATAGATGCATATTGCCTAGCATTTGCTCAATATTTCTTGGGTATAATATGTAACTTTCAAGCATGAACTCAGTTTAATTATGTTTATATACAAAACTAAAATTAATTAAAAATAATCACACCTTAGAAATTAAATGTTCATAGAACATTATTATACCTTTTGACTATCTTTTAGCTTAAGCAAGTACAAAATATAGCAAATGCTTATTTTTTAAGATTACGTAGAATTTAGTCATAAACTTCACGCTTAATTTGTGAAGCTATTGCTTGCTTACGTATTCGTTCTCCTCTATAATTTTGTATACTATTTTCTTTTTAAAGGGTGGAATAAAATTAAAATTCTTCACACCAGAAAAGAAAATTAATCCAAATTGTATATTTTTGCAAATCCAAAAAATAAAAATATAATTACTTGTAAAAGAATTTTAGTTAAAAACGAATCTGGTTGGAAGACTGCATGTTAATAACGGTTGTATGTGAAATAAGATAGACAGTTGATCAAAATAATGCTACATTTTTTACTCTATTTGACTTTCTATTGATTTAGTAAACATAACTCGATTCTAAATTATAGAAAGCTAAGGAAAGGCCTGAAGTATTTTTGACTTACCACAAAACAATTTTTTTTTTTTGTATTTTTTAGAAAGAATGAAAAATGTAACGAGTTGTAGCAGATGATCTGTATTATACATCCTCGTTACTTATAAAATACGGATTACCATAAGGCTTCATCAATGGACCATTACTTTTTTCTGCGATTTAGAATGCACTTCTTAAAGTTGTACAAGATGCATGGAAATGTTAACTATTCATTGGACAAAAACATGGCTAGGTAAGCTAAAGAACTGCTTCTATTTATAAAACGTCTTAATAATAATAATTTTCAATTAATTAATTATACGAAGTATTATAAAAATCGTTCGATGCATTTTCGAGAAAATTTGAAAAAAAATAACATTTGTATGGTAGGTTCACGTTTGAGATGATCTAAAACAAAATCCTGATTTTTTTCTTAAGAATAATCTGTACTAAATTTGAAGGAAATCAGACTTCCCATTTAGGTTCTACCTCAAATTACAGTGGACGCACAGACCTACAGTTGCACAATAAACACAGACGGACGGTATGACGAAACCACTTTTCAAACTTCCACACACTATTTTAGCTACTAATAATTAACTCATTAAAACCTCGAAATTTCTTTTTGTACACGAAACCAATACCTACTTGGCCCATAAAGAGCAAGTAATAAAAATCATAACTTGAAAATATTTGTTCAATGTCATACGAGAAACTAGTTAAAGCCAATAAATATTCAGAAAATGTATATATTTTTTTTGTTTGTTAGTCAACTTGTCTTATTAATAATAAATAAAAACACTATTAAACTATTTATAACATTTTCTTATTATTCAAGTCATAAAAATGTCACTTCAAACCCCAAACCTAATTATTTCTTCGTTCTAGCAAATTCCCATCGCGCTATAAAAATCAACAAAATATGCGAAACATTAAACACCTTAAATATATTCCGACACACAAAAAAAAAAAAAACAGCGGCACCAAAAAAAAAAAACTCTTGAAAAAGTAACGCAACCACCTTATAGTGGTTAAGAGACTTATCTTGAAGAAAAAACCTCTTTTAAAATCCTCACACCATTTGAAGAAAAAAAAACATATTCAAACCACATGTAAATATCAGAAGGCAATTGCCAAACTTTTTTTTTTTTATTTGATCCAAAAGGATTTCCCCCAAAGCAGCAATCTCATTATCACCTCTTCTGCTTCAACCCATTTATGCTTTCAGCTCATGTCTCGCACTTTTGTAAGGTTGTATTATTATTTTTTTTTTTTGAAAATGAAGATACCTTGAAAGAATGTCACGTACAGAATACATCCAAACAAAAACACCACCCTTCAAAAAAAAAAAGGTGTAAAACCAACAAGAAAAACATATATAGGCTCTAAAATGTGATATTTTTGACACAATCATTATATGTTTTTGAGTTGTAAAATTTTAAAGAAAAATTTTATGAAGCTGAAAAATAAAAACATTTTTTTTTTTTTCAAAAGAAATTCATAACTTTTATCTGAATTTATTTTTTATAGAAAATACAATAAAATGTCCCAAAAACCCCTAAGCACTACCACTACACACTACAAAACCCCAATTAATCTTCTTCAATATTTGAATTTTGAACTATCTAAGGAGTAGTTAGAAGATCTCTCGAAAAGATTACCAAACCCACATGATGTAACACAGTTATTTCCTTGATTCACACGATTTAGCACTTAATTTTACTTCAATAACAACACTATAGTCGAAAAGTAGAGCGGCAAAGTGACAGAATGAGATAGAGAGAGAGTATGAGTGTGAGAGAGAGAGTCAGGATTGTTAAGGACTTCCACTTATGTGTGAATTTCTCTAATTATTATCGCGCGTAGATAATAATTTTACGGCCTAGACTTTAGAAACATGTTATAATTGCAAAGGTACGTGATGTGTAGCTTGGTTTATCTTACACCACATAATTATGGCTTTTATTTTTTTTTCTATTTTAATGTAAGCAAATACAAATATACGTTTGCGTGTTCGAATTTATTATTTTATATTCAAATTTAAAATGATTTTAATTTTATAAAAATCTTATATTCTCTATATGTTTTAATATTGACGAGTTATGGTGTAAAGCTGGATTATCTATATTGTAAGGATAGGTATCCGATAAAAAAATATTTTTTTTTTATTTAGTTAAAACAATAAGCTGCTTAAAAATTTGTTAATCCTTTTCGAAAATATGCAAGAAATAAATCCCTTGTACAGAGTATATTTCTTTTTTGTTGTTTGCTTTTTTATATAAATATGTAAAGTGACAACCTTTTGGTTGTTTTTTTTTTAGTAAGTATGCATGACCTATCACTGTCTGTCAACAGCATCAAAATATATAATAACCAGATAAGTCGAATGTGTTACAAAATATGTTGTTTTTTCACTTCACAAATAAATCTATAAGCTCAATCTAAAATGTAATACAAAACAAAAAACAGGACGAAAATTCAATGATGAAAATCCTTTTTTACGTCAAAAAAAAAAACAAACCAATACAAAAAAATGTATGTTGCCGACAAAAAGGGAATATGCGTATATTTTTTTTTTAATAATTTTTTTATAAATAAAAATAAACAAAAATATTTATATAAGATTTTATTTTAGGTAGGTATTTATTTTTTTATTTATGGATATTCCAGGAGTTGTGGTAGGACATGATATTCCAATAAATATTATTTATAGCCACAGGCACTTTGATTCACTTGAAATTTTATTTTATTTAGATTTATCTTTTACCATTTAATTTTCTTCTTTTTTTTTAATTTAAGGAATTTTTCACATATTTCATGATTTTTATTAATTTTTATTTCATTTTAATTTTTATATATCACTGCTTTATCCAGAAGAGTGATTGTAGATTATTACGACCCGAATCCATTGAAAAGCGAGACGTTTACAAAACAAAGAAATCAATACCGATTCCAAATAGGGGGGTTTTAGAAACTTCGTAGGGAGGAATAACCGTGAAAAATATTGTAAGCCCTTTTTGAATAATCACAAAAAAAAAAAACAAAAAATCGTTTATTAATTTTAAATTTAAATCTCTGCAAAAAAACGAGATATTTCACCGACACCGAATACGTGTAAATTCCGAAAGTATGCAACACTAATTATTACTTCGTTTTTTTTTTTTTTTTTTTTAATTCGCGTATCGCAATGCAGAGTAGTTGTATAAGTTTATATATTTATATATATATACATCAGAATGTAAGGCGAGAAAAAAAGTCCGTGCCATTTTCTTCAGTCCTTTACATCCTGGCAAATCCCGAAAATGTACTAACTTGTCCCAAAAAGCTGAGCGGATTGCATACCTTTTGGTGAGAAAAAATATAAAATGTGTGCGAGTAGTGATGAAGACCAAAAGCAAAAACAACAAGACCAAATAACAGAAAAAAAAACACATATAATCCAAAACACAGAATTGTGGGTATAAGGGATACGCGAGACTAAAATCATAGACATATACATAAAGTTGTATGGGAGTATTTTAGAGTATCCTGTGGGGAATTTTGGGGTTTTCTCTCATATTCTCTTTTACTTTGTTTTTCTCTCTTGGAGCTTCTTCAAGCTATGATGATGGTAATATTTTTTTTTTTTAGCATTACTAATAGAAATGGTGCTTAAAAATTTTGGAGAATTTTTTTTCTTTTTGAGTTGTGAGTTTTAAAAGAGAGATAGCATCCTCTTGAGTGAAATATAGTTCATTTCTGTGGTGGGTTTGCAGCGAAGAGAGCAGTAAAAAGGGTTTCACTTTTGTTCTTGAAGAGAAGATTCAAGTTGGTGGTTCTTAAGAAATTTTATAACAACAGGTGATTGAGTGAAATGGAATTTCTATAAATTTAAGCTAAAAGGACGAGCTACTGAAAGCTTTGAAAAAGGGTTTTTAGGCTTGATTTGACTCATAATTCAA
This sequence comes from Epistrophe eligans, assembly GCA_951394125.1. Classification (NCBI taxonomy): domain Eukaryota; kingdom Metazoa; phylum Arthropoda; class Insecta; order Diptera; family Syrphidae; genus Epistrophe; species Epistrophe eligans. Next base: position 99,425,054 of record OX596028.1, on the reverse strand, counting down.
GATATAAGAGAGTGAGGAAAGTTTTATTTTTTTTTTTATTTTTAAATTTACAAGCAATTGAGTGAAGTAGAGTAGGTACTTGTGTAACTTATTCCCTACTAACAGTAGGTTTGTGAAACTTGCAGCATTTTGAATCTTTGTGTATTTAACTTTTTTTATCGACTTCAACAAAACGTCGTACAAAAAACACTTAAATATGTTTGAACTTAAAGATCTGTCAAGTGAAGAATAAACTTTTCATATTTTAAAACAAGAAATAACATTTCCTAAAAATTTGTGACATTAATTTGTCTACTTTATTTTTATACCTACATTTATGTATCTTGAATTTCAACTGTGTCCGTAAAAAAGGAATCAGAAGTGGGAACACTTTCTTTTCAAAGTTTCAGCCAAGAATCACAATTCACAAAAGTCTCCAAATAAAGCAGATATATCAATTCCAAGAACCAATTAAAAAAAATCAATAAATTTTAAAAGTGTGGTCATCATTGCTAAGAAAATTAAACTAAATCCCACAAATTATTATAAATATAATATTTATAAATATTATAAAATCCTAACCACAAAAAGTCTACAACTGGATGTATTCATTAATTTTTACATTATTTATAATTATATCAAGTAAATAGTAAAGCCTTAGAATTCAAATATGTTCAGAAGATTAAACTTAATTCCTTACATCTTTAGTAAAGAAGATTATTGTTCACTAAAAGTCTCCAATTTCGTAGTTATTATTTTCAATTCGTAACAATCTCACAATAAAATTAAACTTCGAAGAGTTCCAAAAGTACAATCTTATTAAATTTATATTTTTCAAATTATTATTTAAAACCGTTTGACCAAAAAACCTCGAAACTTCATAAATGGAATCTTATTAACAACATTGAATTTATATCTCTCGAATTATTATTTTAGACCAATTGCACAAAAAGTCTCCAAAAAGCGTAAGTGGAATCATCATGGTTCAAAAAATTTAATTTGTATTTTAAATATTATTATTTAAGACCAATTGTATATAAGGTCTCAAAATTCAGAAAACACATTTATCTCACCAATCTCAAGAAAATCGAAAGGTCTCGAAAATGGAACCATCTTAAATTAGAAAATTCTCAACTATCACTCAAAGTATTATTTTAGGAGATCAATTTCACAAAAAGTCTCCAAATTCATAGATACATTAATTTGGGACTTCAAACAACCTTACGAAAATCATCAAAAAAATAAATCTTCAAACATTATTAAAAAAAACACATTTACGAAAAGTCTCCAAACTTATAGATGTATTAATACTCCTATTCAAGTCCTTGAGAATATTAAACCAAGATCAAAAAGTCTCCAATTATATTATTCTATAGGTATTCAGTTATCTACATCAATTCAGTATCTAAACTATGTCACAAAAAAGGCTCAGAAGTGGAATCATCTTCATTCAAAACAATACAGCTAGATTTCTAAAATTATTTCATAATAATATTGCAAAAAAATAAACAAATAACCTCATAGAATTTAAGAATAATCTTGGTTTATCTATAATCGAAAATTGTAATAGGCAATCTATAGATTAGCCCAATTTTTTAGCTTACGACTTTCATCTCGAATTCGAGATTAATTCTAAATTACCTTTACTCATATTTAATTTCATTTTATGTATTTTTTTGTTGTTCTAAAAAAAAAATGCATGCACATCAGATGCAATCTCTCCAACTGCTGCTCAGATATCAAATTAAAATGTATAAAATGCTTCAGAGGTTATTGACCGTAAACGGATAGAGAAGTGGTGTAGGCTTTTGAAAATTTAAGAGCCACTTAAAAGGTTGGCATAGCACAGGATGTTGTAACCGAATCCACATATTTTTGCACCACTCCAGGTCGACCGACACGCGCGTCGCGTCACCGACGATGAAGCAGACGACAAATTATTATCTACTTACAACATTACAAAATTTTAAGAGAGAATCTTGTAACAACATCACAGACAGACATTTCGCTCATGTGCGCAGGTCCACCTTCTCAGACAAAGTATCCCTAAAAAAGCAATATTTATTCACCATCATAGACGGTCATGGTGAGTTTTTGAGGCGTTGGGAATTCGTTTTTCACTCATCTTTTTTAGGAACTTTTTCATCGGCATGATATGAAAATTTGTTGGGCTTTTTTTCAGTTTCATTCCGATAAGCATCGGAATGCCATCAAAATGCTCAAAGGACAAACGTTAACGTTTTATCCTTTAAAAATGAGAATATCGCGATTTTTACGTAAAAGTTTTGTCGTGTTGTGGCGCACCTATTAGTCTTATTTAAAATATTTCAACGGTACTCTGTTTATGGAGAAAAAAAAAGGACATTCACGATGAGATGATGCCTTTGACTTGATGTGATGTTGTTTGTTTTTTTTGTAGTTGTTGTTGTTGTCTGATTCACTCGCCCTGGCGGCGAAAGATGTGCGTGTCTGTGTTATTATTTTTTTTTTAACGGCCATTCCAACAATGGACGGTTAGACTGTGTTGTTTTTCCCATGTGAAGGATATACACATCCCACAGAAATGCACAGGATGAGCAAAAAAAAAAACAAAAAAAATGTACGTTTAAATATTTGTTTTTCAACATGTGTCACAGATAATTATAAAACAGAGCGAATAAAAAGGATAAAATAACGAGACGTCGCGTAACATATATACCAATTGTACATTCCTCGCGGTTATTATTCTGGCAGGATGACGAGAGAAAGAGTGGAAGAGCGAAAAAGGACGACACACCACAATGATGGCATAAATCGATGTGGAAAATGCGATTCTCGTTGCTTGTTGTAAATTGTGTGTGATACTTTTACAGATTGCAGAACAATTCTGGGGGTGAATAACACTCATGTATATCCTTTATATTCCGTGTTTCCTGCAGACCTCCCCACCCCCTCCTGCACACCCTGCACCATCGACAACACTCGCCCCACCTTATAACCCTTAACGAAACAAAAACATAAAAATCTGGGAAAAATCTTAATTACACGTGACATTGTATGGCAGTAATATTTTTCTAGTGATTGTTATTTCTTTTATACAACAACAAAAAAAAATTAAAAAGTGACTATAAAAATATTTAAAAAAAAAAATATCCATATCATCATAATATGGATAGACATTTGGTATAACTGCGTGCTTGGTGGCGCTGGACAACGATTTAATGAGAATGGATGAATTCTTTTGGATAAAAGGTAATAACGAAAAAATGTCTCCATTTTTTTTATTACTTAAGCTCGCTCAGTGTATCATAAATAAATATTTTAAACTTAACCAAAAATTAAACTGTAGGAAATATTTTAAAAAGGGGTTGTTGAATGTCGAGGGTCTTTTAAATATTTTTTTTTTTCAAGTGGTATTTATTTTTTATTTGATTTGTTTTGAATTTTTATTCATGAGAATAAATAGCAGGTGGTTTGATGTGTAATTGATGAAATGGACATCAAGTGAACGTACATTTTTTTCAAGTGTCGAATTTTAGCCTTCATACCTACACAATAATTATCAACAGTTTAAATAGAAAAAAATTAATTTGAACGTTGAACGTTTTTGTAATGCAATTTTCTATGAAAAGTGGTTTATGTTTTTTTTTATTTATTTATTTTGAGTGGCATCCTTCATTAATTTAATAATGTTACCTTGCAAAGAATATAAATAAAATATTTTCAAAAGTACCTACTTGAACACTTTATGTGTTATATAATAATTCAGAGGAATAATGTTGATGTAATGTTGATTGTTTTGGGTTCGGTTCAAAATAGTCTAAAAAAATCCCACATACATTACATATATTATGTATTATCGAAATCGTATCGTTTTTTTTTAATCACTTTGAAAAATGTAATCTCAGAACATGAAAAATTTTAGCCCCTTCTTTGGATTTCTAAATAAGCAGAGAGGTATAAATTATACAATTTAGACACTAGTGTGGTCGTTGATAAAAAAGTAATTCTTGGGTGGGCTTAGATTAGCCGACAAAATTATTCTTAAATAATTTTTTTTTATTCCTATTCCCTGTGCTCCTTGCAAAAGCTGATAATTTAATTTTATGCCAAAAAGCGTAATTCGCATAAAATACGACAAAAGCTAAGACATGTAGATTGAGACCAGGAAGTGTCTGGTTTTCCCCTTTAAGCGGGACTGTTTCTAAAAAAAAAAAAAACATTACTAAGGTGCCAGCTTATTATTTAAACTCATGATAATAAAATTCAATTTCTAAATTTGGGACGTTTTAACAGGATTATCAGATTTGATGCCACATTAAAGCTTATGACTTAAAAAACGCGATACAAAAAATTAAATTTTTGGCAAACTTTCATTAAGTGACTTTTATTGATCTATGTATCATTTAGATATTTAAAAAAATTCATTTGGATGATTTAGCTAAAATGTAATTTTTTTACTAGATAAAACTCTTCAAGCTTAATTTGGCGTCAGATTAATGACTCCTTTGCAGTTCAAATGTCTCAAAATTGGAATTAAAATGTTCAATGATAAGTTTCAATGATACTTGTTACATTTTTCCCGTTAAAATTAGAAACAAATATTAAAAAACAATTTTAAGAGGGGTGTCAAAAATCAAATTTATTTATTTATTTAATTTTCGAAAAAGGAAATTGAAAAATGTCCCTCTAAACTAGGCGGGGCACAGAAACTAACCACTCTCACTTCTAATAATTGCTTTCTTGACTGTTCCCATGAACTACTGAATACGACATTGTTTTGGCATATTATGCGAATCATAACACCATTTTTCTTAAATTAACCTCAAAAAGTGATCTGAGGAGACGAAGATTAAAATCGGAAAAAAATTCGTGAATTATTTTATCTCTATTATAAAACCAATTTAAGGCCATCCAAATATCAAAAGTCCAAAAACCAATACAATGACCACCTAATTATGAATAATTAAATCGTATTTTATTGATGACTTACTTCTAACTCGAGAATTTGGTCAAACTTGGCATTAAAATTAAAGGGAAGACGACAAAATTGGGTCTCCCAATTGTATCCGTGCTTTTGTCTGTGAAATCGGCTACAGCCCAAACGCATCACTTGATTTCATTTAAACTTGGTATTTCCTTATTATTTTAATAATTTTTTCTCAAAAATGGCTTGACATGCCTTTTACAAAAAAAAAAAGAACAATTAATTTTTATGCTATTTTTTGGTAAAAAATTTTGAAAAATGATTCACTTCCTTTGAATTTTAAAAATTTAATTTTTGAAAACTTTTTTTTTTATTAAACTTGGTACCAAACTGTTTTTTTTTTTTTTTTTTTCAATTATTCTTTTAATGAAAAATATATTCAACTAGTTAAAAACGGTTAAAAAAAAAACGAATAAATTTTTCGACCTCGAATACATTTCCTTTTTTCAGATTATAACGTCATAAAGTGCTGAAAATGTTTTAAAAAAAATTTAATTTACTGTTATTACAGCAATTTAAAAAAAAATTGTAAAATACGTTTCGTCTGAAATATATCGCAAACTAATAATTTCAACCACTTCGACTCAATTTCTAGACACAATGACATAATAAAGAATTCATAAGTATTAATAAAGAAATTAAAAATTTTGAAAAATAATTTTTGAGCTCGAATATCTCGAAAACAAAAACTGATTTTAAATTCGGGGTAATTTGATTTACATACAAAAAAGTAGTAAACAAATAATAAAGTTTTTAATAACATTGTTAAGCAAAAAAATATTAAAATTATTGAAAAATTTTCGTCTCCACTATTTCGAGAGCAAACGGACCAATTTTGGTCTTCACCTAATAAAGTTGTCTAAAATCAAATTAATCAAAATAAAATTAGGTCTCGGGAACCAATGGAAAGTTGTCAGTCTTTTCTCTTTTAAAATTCTGACTCAAAAATCACAGTGTGATCGACCTACTCGTGCATTTGATTGTATTTAGGATGCCTCCTAAATTTGGCTAGCATTAAAAAAAACGCATTTTCTATTTTTTTTTTTTTTTAAAGTTTTATCTCTAACACTTCCTGTCCCCTATTCAATGAGAAGCTTCTTATTTGTTATAATATATGGCCTCATTTTTAGACAGTTCTTGTTTATGTACTTAATGGATAGATTAATTTGTTTACTTTATGAAATAAAAGTTAAGAAAAATTAAATTTCCAAATATTAGAAAACTGATTTTTTTAATATGAAAATTAAATTGAAAATGAAAAAATATTTTTTCAGTACGGTTTACGACTTGAAAACACTTTTCTGTTTGAGTTTTTAGCTACTTAAAAATATCCACCTTAAATCTACATACATATGAACATTGTACATACATATGTATGTATGTATTTTCAAGATAATAACCCACAAATTTAGACCTATACATAGTTCGTATCGATTTTCTTTTTAAAATATGATCAGGAAGTGTCAAAAAAAATATTCCTATTTACGTTATATTTTGTTTTGAAAATAAAACTTTTTGTGTGCATCATTGCTGATGCGAGTGCAAGTGTTGCTGATGATCCGAATTTACCGATTCCCGGCGTTCGCAGCAATTAACCTATTTTTTTTGGCCGGCGATTGAAGATCATGACTTGGACGGTATGTGGTTCCAACATGACGGGGCAACAAGCCACACAACACGACCAATAATGGCTTTATTGCGTGAGAAGTTTCCTGGTCGCGTAATTTCACGTTTTAGCGACGTCAATTTGCCACCAAGATCTTGCGATTTGACAACGTTAATTTTTTTTTCTGTGGGGCTAATAATAATCCCCGAACTCAAAATGCATTAAAAACCAACATTACTCAACTCATGGCTGATATACCACCAGAAATGTGCGAAAAAGTGGTTAAAAATTACCTCAAAAGAATCGCATGCTGCGAATCTTCCCGAGACAGCCATTTGAATGATATTTATATTCACCACTTAATGGCAAAGTCAAAACTTTGAAATGAAATAAAATTTTCATCAAAAATGTATCGCTTTGTGTGTTTTTTTTGTTAGCTTTACTTTTGAAACCGAAAAATTAATGACCCTGTATAATTTATATATGTTTTCAATCAAATTTTTATAATATAATAATAAAAGAAATAATATTAATGTTTGAAAAAATATAATGCACAAATAGATCGCACCAAATCTTGTGGTTCAAGGCTAAAAAAAGCTAAACATTAAAGACGCAAGGAAATTTTTGTATAAAAAAAAAAAAAAATAATCCCACCATCAAAGATGAAAAATTTCTTTTAACCCTTCTATCCTACAAATACAGCCTCTATAAATAATTTTTAACAGATGGAAAGGTGTTCAGAAAACAAGGTCCAGATTAGGCATGGTTGCGTTCTTTATTTAGCTTGTTTAGTTCAAGGGATGAGTTTTTTTTCGCCTTCCTGTCTGGCATCCCGTACTTTAATTCATTATACTCTAAATCAAAGAATATAAAATGCAAAATTAAAATAAACTTTGGATCTCTGTGGTTACTGTATTGTCTTGTGTATTTGAGAATTAATGAAATTGAATTCGTTTTTTTTTATTGTACATTATAAAATGGTATCTATATGTATCTCCATTTTTTTGTTCGTTTAGATAAAAGTTTGAGGGTAAGATATAAAATTTTTATGGTTGAGCGATAATAAATACATTGTTAGAAGGTATACATTATTTCAATTCAATTGTATACTATAAAGGCCTTCACGATATTTATGTATGTTTAGACTATGCTTTCCTTTCATCATATTGTTTTTATTCCTTCCCTTCGCTGTATATGTTTTCATTTAGGGCAATTTCAGCATTATAAGTCAATATAAATGAATTATTAATATTAATAATTATAATTAAATAATTAGTTATTCGAAGGCATTGAACTTTTTGTGTAGTCTATACCTATATAGTTTTGGGGGAGGTTAATGTACATATGTATATTTATTTTTTTTATTCAAATTTAATCTATAATATTACCCAAAAAAGATTATTTGAATGTAGCTACAAATGTGCCGTAGGTTGAAGAGGGTAATTGATTTTCACGAATTCAAACAATTTTTGTTTAGATATAAAATGAAACAAGGGGTACAAATTACAATATAATTAGGTTTTTTACCTTTTAGGGAAGTGTGTGTGCATTTCAAAAAATTGGATCGATATATAGTTTTGTTTTTGAACAAAAAACTATGTGATGATTAAAAAAAGTAAAAGAAAGATGTGATTTTTCCGTCTTCACTCTGTATGAAATTCTTATTTCAAATGAAAATATTAAAATTAAAAGTTAATTTTATAACTAAAGTCATTTTGACATCATATCGTCGTCGTTCTATTAAAACTCCCTAAGTCAATTTTTGTAAATTTTCTAACATTTGCCTTTGTGAAGGAATTTTACTGACAAGAACTTGAACATTTTTGAGTTTAAGAAATTTTGTATTTAGACTAAACATAATTAAGAGTTGGGTACATTTTACAAAACTTAAATCTTGATATTCTGTTAACTATGCCGTATTTATTAAAGGTCTATCAGTTTCTAATGAAATGGACTTAGGGAGTTTTCATAGAACGACGACGATATATGCGTCCCAATTGCCACATGCCGTGAGCTAAGTGTACTTGTTGACATCAGTGGCGCTTGTACATGTGGCTTTTGACATTTAGTGTACTCATAGCAAAATCAAAAACGTCGAAGTCCTTTTCGAGAAAAAAAAAAGAAGATTTTTAAATAAAGCTATTAGCATTATTTTTAATAAAAGTCTGGTAGATAGTTAAAGTGTTTGTTGTCAAATTTAATAAAAAACAACAATAAACAAATATTGAGTTTTCAAAAAATAAATTGTCTAAATTCTAAAAATATTATTTTAAAAATTTTAGAATACTATTTAAATTTTAAAAACCTTCACCATTAAAAAAAATAATCAAAATTAGTTGAACCATTTTCGATAAAAGCTAACATACAAAAATGGTTCTATTGGAGACTGCATTAATAATTATAAATATTTCGAGAAAGCAAAGTTTTCACCAAAAAATAGCCTATGTCAATTAAAATAAATTTAATTTTCTTAAAATGCTAAAAAAAAATAATAGACACCGTTATGTATGGTCATACAAAAAATTTAAAAAACATGTCCGAGGCGGAATGTCTTAAAAAAGTTAGATATCAGATTTAAAGAAAATCATCTTATCTGTTAAGGCTGCCAAACAAAGAGACAGACGGGCCGACAGATTTTCGAGATTTTCTTTTTTATAACGAAATTTCAAGTTTGAGCAAAATCTCGAGTTCGATTTTTTTACGAATCCATAACGTTTTAGCTTTTTATCGAATCACTCTCGTCGCATTAGATGCTCTTATTTTAAGTCAAACACTTAACACCTAAAAATTGAACTAAATGTCTTCAAGTTTTTGAGAAAATGAAAACAAAATTGACTTTTATTTGTATGGGTTATGTTATTTAATTTATTTTATTTTATTTTATTTTATTTTATTTTATTTTATTTTATTTTATTTTTTATTTTTTATTTTATTTTATTTTATTTTATTTTATTTTATTTTATTTTATTTTATTTTATTTTATTTTATTTTATTTTATTTCATTTCATTTTATTTTATTTTATTTTATTTTATTTTATTTTATTTTATTTTATTTTATTTTATTTTATTTTATTTTATTTTATTTTATTTTATTTCATTTTATTTTATTTTATTTTATTTTATTTTATTTTTTATTTTATTTTATTTTATTTTATTTTATTTTATTTTATTTTATTTTATTTTATTTTATTTTATTTTATTTTATTTTATTTTATTTTATTTTATTTTATTTTATTTTATTTTATTTTATTTTATTTTATTTTATTTTATTTTATTTTATTTTATTTTATTTTATTTTATTTTATTTTATTTTATTTTATTTTATTTTATTTTATTTTGTTTTATTTTATTTTATTTTATTTTATTTTATTTTATTTTATTTTCTATCACTTTCAAAACCTATAAATTATCTCGATGAATGTCATTCGTATTAAAATTGTATGTCTTTTGAAATAAAAATAATAACAGCTCTTTCACAGTCTTCAAGTATGTCAATGTCCTTCATTGTAATTTTGTGTTTTGAGTTACGTAATAAATTTGAGTTAAACAAAAATTAAAGTAAAATTCTTTTATGTATGTAGGTATTGGGGAAACACATACATATGTACCTTCTAAAAAATTGCATGCAAGCAAACTTATCCTTAGAAATATATATAGATATGTATATATGTGTACATGTGCACGTATATTCATTACTCTCTAATGACATGTAGTAGATATCTTTTCAAGTCAAATAATTAAAACTGCACCGCACCTATTACTTCAGACACACACAAAATATAAAATAAAATAATTTAAAAAAAAAATCGACGGCGTAATGATGAAGGCACATACAATACATAGTTCCACCCTACACTATTCAAAGAAGTTCATATGTGAGCTTGAACATACAGACATTACTATGCCCACTATCACATCAAGTCATGTCGTCCTCGTTTCCTTTCATTTACTCCATTCAATGGATATGAACAAAACAAAAAAGGACTAAAGAAAAAATAAAATGAAAAAAAAAACGTTTTAACGGACTAACGACTTGGAAATGAACAAATAGAGAATACGAATAAAAAAGCAAAAAACATCACACACAAACAAAGAAAAGGAACACAAACCTTTATAAAAAAAAAGACGAAAGGAAAAGGTAGTCAGTCAGTATATGAAGGTCCTTTGATACGTAATTCTATTTCTTTGGCTACAATTTCTTTTTACCAACTATGTAGGTACTATGTACTAACTTGTGTTGGGAACAAGCATTCAAGCTTTTTTTTTTATTTTTTTTCAACTTTATTGCAAATGATTGCAATTTGCTTTGCAACTCAACACAATTGTATTTAGTTGATGGAAAAAAAACGCGCTTTGGCCAACTGTTTTTGAAAGGAATTATTGACAGCTTGAGGTGATTTCTCAAAATTCAATTATTTAAAATTGTTTTTTTTTTTTACATTTTTACATTTTTACATTTGGATACAAATCTTGTTTTTCTGACACTTGGAAAAATGACAAAACGATTTTATGTTATGCGTTTTTTTTTTTTTTTGTTTGGTGTAGGTACCTTATTTTTTTTTTTTTAATTCATGTAAAATTAATAAATATTTTATTTTAACTACTATTTTTTATTTTGAGTGGTTTTCAGTAAAGAGTTGTTTTGATTGCTTGACAGCTTGGGTCGCTCGTACCTATTTGTTTTAGAAGTACTTTTTCAACAAAAAAAAATTATAATTTTATGTTATATTTATTAAAATGAAAAAAACACCTTTTCTATTTTTTTTTTTTAACTTAGCCCTTAATACTTTGGACTTTACGAAGACTCAGAAGAAATGTCTAGAAGTTTGATATCATGGCAAATGGACCGGTGCCAGCGTTGCGCCCTACTAAAAATGTAGCGTTTTTGGTACATTTCAATAATTCTTGTGAGGCTCGTAAGTTCTGAAGGTTCTACGAGAATACGAAAACTTCGCAAAATCAATTTTAACTCACCTTGTGAGGTTGCTGTGACTTGCGGGGTATTAGTGAGGTTTGACAGAAGTCTTTCGTTTTTTGATGAAATTTTCAGGCGAAATAAATGATACAGAAATACAGGGTGTCCGCCGGGAAGGTATACTACTTTGTCTTGCCGCCATTTTGGTTAACATTAGTCTTGACAGTTCATATTTTGCAGTCGTTAAGTAGACAAGTGGCAAATTTATTACGGAAAAATATTCGATAAACCAATGTGTTTTAATCGTTAAAACATTTGATCAAAATCAATCATCGATTACTGTGACGATGAGAAAGTTACGTGAAATTTTTGGGAGAAAGAACGTGCCAACAAAACGCACTATTTATCGTGTAGTGAATGATTTCGAAGAAAGAGGGTCTGTAGGTGATAGGCCCAAGCATGGACCACAACGTACTGCAAGATCGGCTGAAAACATTAATGCTGCTCAAGGAAGTGTTCAAAACAATCCATCAACCTCAATTCGACGCCGCGCCGTGCTCAGGAGCTTGGTCTTTAAAGAAAACTTTTTAACGCCACAACTGCATGCTTTGGGCTTGATTAGCATGTGGTATCAACAAGACGGTGCCACATCGCATACAGCCAGGATTACAATGGAATTACTGCGAGACCTCTTTCCACAACAAGTTATTTCAAGAAATGTGTGATGTTGATTGGCCTCCACGGTCGCCTGATTTGACTGCTCCGGATTTCTTTTTGTGGAGATATCTGAAAAGCTAGGGCAAACAAACCAGAAATGCTTGAGCAACTCAAACAAAATATTCGTGATGAAATTAATGAAATACCGCGTGAAATGTGAAATGTAATGAAAAATGTGCTCAAAAGGGCTCGCATTTGTGAGACTAACAGAGGCGGACATTTACCTGATATTTTATTCCATACATAATTGCCGACATTAAATAAAATATTTATCAATATAAGATCCATTCTCTTTCATTTAATCAAAAATTATAAACAAACAAAATAGTATACCTTCACGGCGGACACCCTGTAGGTACCTATTATAAGCCTTAATTTCCGCCCACTGATACACCCACTGTTTAAGAGGTTATCGAACCGTCAAAATTGATATATGAGGGATTTATTCTTTAAAAAAATGTAGAAAGTTTGATTCGCAATAATTTTTCTATACTTTTTGCTTCGCCCCTTTTTCGAGGGCTTTTTTGTTAAATTTAAATGTTATTTTTTATATCAATTTCTAAGAAATCAAGATTGTCTAAAATATGTAAAATCAAAATTATCATAAAAAATAAAAGAAACACCATATAAAAGGGGCGTTTTTAACCAAAGTCCTATTTCAACAATCATTTCCTAGGAAAATAAAAAAAAATCAAGATAATATATACAGAAGCTGCGTTTTTTGACAGATAACAAATAGAAAATTTTTTGACATGCCTACTTTTTAAGGGTGTATTTGAGAAAATGATTTTTATATGAAAAATTATGATCATGAATCATGTTCTAGAGTTATAAAATAATTAACTGATGAGTCAAAGTAAAATCGCCGGGACGAAACGCCAACATTTTTGTAGGAATTAGGTATTTATAATTTTAGCTTTAATTGAATAAAATTTTAATAAATAATTTTAAATATAAATAAAATAAATATTAATAAAATTTCAAATAAATAAAAAAAAATATAGAAGGTTTGAATGAAAATGACCAATGATCAAGCACCACTATAAAAGGAGTCTGATGATTGGCCTGGCAGTCGTGAAATTGCTATAACTCCAGCATATAAAAAATCTTGGTGGTATGGTAGCTCATCCAAGTGTTGTTGTTTCATTCAAACCTTCAATATTAATACGATGGTGCGAAAGCTTGACAGCCTAACTGCAAGTGTGTTATCACACAAAAACCCCTTATAAAAAATATAATTATTGAATTATTGATAAGAGAACGATAAGTCAGGGCTTTAAGGAAATCATAAATTGGATTTTTCATGAATTTTCTGAAGAAGGTATTTTTGAAAATAATCGAGTCCATAAATCGAGTCCAAAGCTCGAAATTTTAAATGCGAATCCTATTTTAATAATTTTTTTTCCAATATGTTTTTTGTTTTTCTGTTACATAGTATTTATATCCAAAAATTATCAAGAATCGGCTTATAATTTTCGTATTTTTAAATAACAAGAAATATTTTTATGAACAAAAATAAGTTTTGTCACAAGAAAAAGCTAGAGCTAGGCTGGTGAAATCATCTGTGCACATATTTCTTTAAATTCTTTAAAAAAACTAGAGCAAGAAAAATATATGTTCGCTCAACAAAGCTTAGTCGAAAACAGTTTCTTAAAAAAAAATCATAATGGGTCAAAATGTTAGCAGTTGTTACATTTAAAATAAAAATCTTTAAAAAATAAAAGGAAAGCTGTTCTTTCTTCCTTTTTTTTGGATAATAATTATCTATGTGTATAATAAAATTTAATTTTTTTTTGTATTTTTATTTTTCTCTGTTCTTAAGATCCTAAAATTTGAAATAGACAAAAAAAAAAAATCAAATGTATAAAACATATTAATCAAAACGTCAAATTTTATTTATTTTAAACCTCATGGTAGCCCAACAAAAAAAAAAATTAAGTAAAATAAAATAAATACAAATTATATTCTCATCTGGATTTTCACAACCGGAAGGATGAAAAAGAATGGGTTCCATTATTGTCCATGACTTGGCAAAGTGTCATCCAATTTCAAATATTTACTTAAGATACTCAGTTTCAAACTGAAAATAACAAAAAAAAAAAAAAAAATCTAAAATTCCCCGCACCAATTGAAGCAAATTTGTTTGCCACATCATAACACCCCCAAAGGATTATCCATCAGGTAACATCAAACTTTATATAAAATGCGGTTGGGGGAAGCTTCAAAAAAAGGGTGGGAGACAAAAAAAAAATAAACTCTTGCTGACGAATAAAATAAAAAAAATCGAATCCGTCGTTGTTGTCGTCGTCATAGTCGTTCTTGTCGACATCCATTGAGCGTAGATACCTACTGTTTTTTTTTTGTTGGTTTATTTTGTTTTTGTGTTTTAACTAAAAACAAAAAGATTTCACGAACGAAAGGGGTTGATTGGTGGTAATGCAGTGATGCTGGGCTTGAGCTTGGGCTTGGGCATGCTGCGCACGTATCGTAAATTTAAACTTCCTTTCATTTTTTTCTTCTTTATTGTCCTTACAAAAGGATGTATCTACCACCCCTATATATAAGATGATTTGATAGCTGTGATGTTCGCGAACGTTGATGACGGTGGCTTTTCTTGACGCACGCAATGATTGAACATATTTAATGGACCCCTTCTTTTGGTTTATCCTCGGTGATGTGATGTGTAGGTACCATTTTTATTTTTGTTTTCTTCGGTTGGCTCCTGTTTCAAAGGATAATCGCCAAAGATGAGATATTTTGCACTGCCTTAGTATTTTTTTTTTTTTTTGTTATTTATTTTTGTACAATATACTAGTCAATCATTCAAAGTTAACACAATTTTTGGCGCCGATAAACGCTTAACACACCCATCATTTCTATGGTCGTTATCTTCATCATCATTATATAGGTATATATGAGTGTGGTTGGATGTATTTCGTCTTTTGATTCACGTAGCAGTTTTTAGGATCCTTTGGATCACGATTTTTTTTTCTTTTTTTTTTAAATAACAAACAACAAAAAAAAGTAATGGAGAAAATGAACGTTTGAATATTTTATAAACGGAGTTTCTTTAACTTAGACACTCCTGAGAGACGCGATGGGGCGTGGCAGGATATATAGATTTTTTTTCTCATATGTTGTCGTATGTGCTTTTTGTAGGTGATATGGAAAACATATTGTACGTGTTGTTTAAAAATGGAAAGAATATAGGTATATGGTGGTTTTTCATGTTTCACCAGAGAGAGATGACGATGAATACCTATGTTTTGAGGGAGGAGGAATTACCCTGGGGACTTTGAGATCCATTAAAATATCAATAACATTATGTTTTGTAATAATGGGTGATTTTTTAAGAGGTTTAGAACTTTTAAAAAAAAAAAAAACACAAAAAATTCGAAAAAATGAATGAAATATTTATTTGAATCGATAGTTTGAACCTTGCAATTTAATGTTTAAAGATAATTTCATGCAAATGTTGACCGCGGCTGCGTCTTAGGTAGCCCATCCGCTGAGTCCAATTTTGGCATACTCTTTCACACATATCGGCCGGTATCTCACGAATGAATGCATGGATGTTGGCTTCCAGTGCGTCAATCGAAGCGGGCTTGTCCCTATAGACATTAGCCTTGACATACCCCCACAAAAAATAATCTAATGGTGTCAAATCGCACGATCTAGGCGGCCAATTGACCGGCCCGAAACGTGAAATTAACTGTTCACCAAACTCGCCTCGCAATTGCGCCATTGTTTCGCGTGCTGTGTGGCATGTGGCACCGTCTTGTTGAAACCACATATCATGCAAGTCAAGAACTTCCATTTCGGGCAAAAAAAAGTTTGTTATCATCGCTCGGTAGCGTTCACCATTGACAGTAACGCTGCGATTCGCATTATCTTTGAAGAAATATGGCCCAATAATGCCGCCGGCCCATAAACCGCACCAAACAGTGGCTTTTTCGGGATGCATTGGTAGCTGTTGCAATGCTTCTGGCTGATCTTCACTCCAAATGCGGCAATTTTGCTTATTTACGTACCCATTCAACCAAAAATGAGCCTCATCGCTGAACACGCTGAGCGCGCGATGAACATTTCGAACCGAGCACGAATTTTGATAGTAAAATTCAATAATTTGCAAGCGTTGTTCATTTGTAAGACGATCCATGGTTAAATTGCAAACCAAACTGAAGCTGTTTGACAGTGACACAAGGTACTAAACACACGTCAGCTGTCAAAACCAGTGTTGCCAAAACCAAACCAGCTAAAAAATCACCCGTTAGATGTTCATTTTTTTTTTTTTGGTAGGTAGGTACATCAAATCCGGGTGTCGTTGATGAAAAATTAACGAAGTCTGATACTAGGAATTAGAGGTTTACAAGTAGCATTACATTCGTTAGTTACTGAAAGTTATATGTATAAGTAGATAGTCCATGTGCCAGTTAAGTATTTAACGCAAACCGCTTTAATATATAGCAAAATTTGAATAGTAGGTAGGGGCTGTCTTCAGTAATGATAGCCCTTGAAGATAGATATTTAGGTGGAGTGCAACACCTAAATTTCTCTCTTCAAGGATAGTATGTAGTGACCACTACATATCTAGAAATTAAATCAATTATCTCGACAAATATTGGTTTTACATGGAAATTGTTTAAACAATATTTGTTTTTTTAAAACATTTTTTTTTAGAAAAAAATTTCGAAATATCGAATTTTCAACAAATTTTTTTTAAATCCAAAATTTGTTTTTTTTTTTTTTTTTTGAAAAATTTGATATTATTAATATTATTTATAAACCAATATTATTTAAGCCAGGAACACATTCTTTTACTATTTTTTTAAATGCAGTTATTTTATTGCTTAATTTTTGAATAAAATATTTTCCAATTATTCTTTGAGTTTAAAAATAAATCCTTCAAAAACTGAGTAATAAAATAACTTAAATTAAAAACATTATTAAAGAATGAGTTCCTGGCTTTTAAAAAAAAGCTATAACATAATATCGTAAGTGTTGCCGCTGTTTTTTTTTTTATTATTTTCTATTTTATGTATTTTTTTTTTATTTTTCCCTCCCACTTAAAGGGGTGGACATATAAAGTGGCCCAATATCTTAAAATCATGTTCCCATAATGTACAAACAATAAAAAATGTGATGCTTTTATCACATAGAAAAGCAAAAACCTTAGCTCTTCCGATTTGTTTATTTCGAAAACGGTAATTAAAAAAAAAAAAAAAAGTATACAAATATTTTTATAGGAAATTTTCTAAGTTACAAATTATTCCTTGACATTTTTTTTCTGTATAACTAACCATTTGGGAGATATTCCTGTAAAACCATTTTGGGGACCTTTTAACCCAAAGGTAGTTGGTAGGAAGTTGTTCCTAAGCTTAAAGACCTCAATTTTGATGATCCGATCTATAGAACCCGAGATAAAAGCTTTTTAAACTAACCATTTGGTTTCTTTGAAAATTCTTCGCTAAGCAAACTTAATCGTATTTGTAATCTCTTTTGGAGATTTTTTTTTTCAATTGTTTGTTTTGTGAAAAGCTTATATCTCGGTTTCTATAGATCGGATCATCAAAATTGAGGTCTTTAAGCTTAGGAAAAATGACAGAGCTCCAATTCTTGTTTTTAAAATATGAATTTAAGTAAATAGGAAAAAAAAATTAAAAACCAAGAAAAATTAATTTATAAAATATTAATATTTCAAAAATTCACCTAGCCAAGAAAAAAGCTGAAATCAAAAATTTTGCAAAAGCGGATCTTTTCATTTTTTATCGGCTTCTCAGAAATATAAAATTTATTTCTATAAAACATTTCCCTGATTTTATGTGATTTTTTTCTCTAACGTCCATTTTTCATTTTTTGACTTTAAAATGTTTTTATCTCGAGTTTTAGATTTTCTAGAATTTTCTTTTATATGGGTGACTTTCTTGTATTGACAAAATATATCAATAAAAGAAACAAAAAACTCGCTATCACTTTTCGTTTAGAAAATAGAAACTAGACCTTTCGCTTCTTTTGCCCTAATTTACTCTATTGAAATTTCGATTAAAAAGAAAACACGTATTTTAAAATTTTTAAATAAAATTTCCTTTCATATAATATTTTTTGTATTAGCACTAAAACCTACCATATGGGCTGGGTCACATAATTGAAAAAACCCAAAAACCGACCTATAAAGCATGGCAACCCTATGCCTTGACCATATTTCGCTAGGCAACCCTTGCGCAAAATTTTAGTTAAAACACTAACTAAAAAACTGCATACCACTTATCCGGTAACTCGATGAGGGTAGGTTGAAATGTGTGTGTACATTAAATAAATTCAGTTAAATGCAAATAAGAAGAAAAAACGACCAAAACCAATCACTTGTTTCCCCTGAAGAAATTTATAACAATTTTACTTACGATCAATAATCAATTTTGTCAATTTTCCTGCCCAAAGATATATCATTCGATTTAATTAATCCCGATTTTATATACCCTTCTCTCTCTTGTCGCTCTTTTTGTGTTGCTGTAAAATGCATTAAAAGACGATACTTAGATAAATATTTATAAATTCTAATTGAAACTTCTAAATGCATATATTTACGTAGCAACTGGCACTTCACATACGAAATCATTTTCAAGTTTATCTGTAGGCTGGAAATATACAATATGCCTAACCGAAACTCATTCGATTTGAATTTAAATCCTTACTACAATTTTCCCATCAAAGAAATTATTTTCTATATATTGTTACACTCTTACAGCATCAAAGTAGGTATCATCATCATCATCATCAGACACTGGGGCATCGGCATATACATATATTATCCTTCTCTGCCATGAAATTTGAATAAATTGCCCGATCATACATAATAAACTATCTTCTCCCAAAAATGAAACACAGCACTCTCTATCAGACTCTCTTTTTCTCTTATTGTCATTTGTAAATTTTTAATATATTGAGAAAACCCTTGAATAGAGAATAACAGCCTGAAACTAATTTACCTTTAGGGTCACCATGTCATCCAATCGTCCATGTTGTATATTTTTCCCCGAAGCTATATGTATATACAGATGGGATATTCAGAAAAAGGGTATGGTACCCCTACAGGAACCATTTCCAAGGATGAATTACTTTGCAATTAATGTTTCAATCTCAAGAGAATAATCAATGGAAAATGACATTGTAATTGATTTTAAACAAACATAATGTCACAACATTGCAGTTGAAGGGATGACCATGAGGAGGAGGGTTGGTTGGGTGGTTGGTTGGTTGGGTAATTTCGACGATCTCTTCGGATGTGAATGTGATTCTCAAAAGAGTTCAAGAGGAAGGTCCTTCTGAATGCACAAATCGACCAAATGAAATGCATGATTATAAGAATCAATGTCCTGTGTCCGTTTCCATTTGGGATCGAGTTCTGGAGAAATCACATTAACCTCCTCCGTTGCCACCACTATCGGTTTACATATGTCCACCTTTTGACACCCATTTTCGATTTCACATTGAGATGTGGAGGGAAGGGGTAGAGCAAAAGTCAATCAGCCCCAACCAACCGTCAATGTATTTAGGGAAAGGGCTTGGTCATACTTAATGAGAGTGCTTACAAAACGCATACAAGGGTTTATTCGAACGGACCGTTCAGTCTATTCTCGGTCCCCCACTCCCTTCTTCTACCCTGCCCACCCTGGTGACGCTCTCTTGAAGTACGATAATCTATGGGTGCAGTGTAGTGTGTGACAGGGTGCACCGGGCATCACATTCAAACAAACACACATGCAGGAACCAATTCATACAGAATGGACAAAGTAATTTAATATAGTCCTAGAGCAACTATTTACTTATGGGGAGAGAGAGCGAGAGAGAGGGTGACTATATATATGGACTATGTCTATGGAGTATGTGCCCTCGAGGCTCGAAAATGCAGTGCAACCCGAACAAACTCACAAACTATGATTCCTCTTGTCCTGATGGTTCAAACTGAAATAGAAACTAAGTGGATGCAGTTGAATTGTACAACGAATGTTTTAAATAGCTACCCCTATACATTGCTTCAACGACGACTATACGATGGCGGGCTGCCAGGCGGTCGGGCGTTTGGTAGGTTGTTTGGTCGCCACCAACACCACCACCACCATCATCATAGATATGTCTAACTCAACTCATGCATTGCGCTCCTTGACTGGAATTCTATCTGTGTTGGAAGGGTATCTGTGGAATTCTTTGTTGCAAGTTAAAAATTCTTTGAATAGTTACAAGTTTTTTTTTTTATTGCAATTGTATTGTTCTTATACTGTGTCTTGAGTGGGGTTGGGTAGGTATAGGGTATGATAGGGCTGAAATATGTTCTGTAAGGATTTTTAAGTTTTGATTTAAAATGAGTAAGAGACATTGTGTGAATGCTTATCGTTTCTAGATTTTGTAAGGTTAAGAAAAAATATACACGAGTCAAAAGAGTCAAAAGTTAAAAAAAAAAATGGTGTTTAACTTTTTTTCCTGGTTAAAAAAATTATTTTAAAAATGTGGAAAATGGAAAATTAGAAGCACCAGATTGGAAAATTATAAAAAAAAAAACACATTTTATCAAGTCAATAAAAAGCTATACCTAGTTGGATAACTCCAAAATATTGCAATTTCCTTTAAAAATAAAATTTAAAAAACCCTAATTCCGTTAAAACAATTTTTAAGCAAAAACCTGAAACGCAGTTTTCTTTTCTTTACTTTGAGCATTTTAGTTACAAAATTTAATCAAAATCCTTAAAGTGATTTTTGAGAAAATTTAAAAAAACCTAAACCATTGTATGACAAGTTCAAAATGAGTTAAAATACAAATTTTAATTTCCCTTCTGTACCAAATTTGAAGAAAATAAGTCTACTTATTTCGGTTTTATCTCAAATTATGGTGGACACTCAAACGCACGAAGGTATAGATGCAAAGACGCACAGACAAACAGTACTCTCTTCCCAATGCAGGTTCCTTAAATTCAGAAACTTTAATATAACTTCTAGGCTGCTACTGAACAATTGACCATGATGACCCTAAAAATACTTATAACATATCGAACACTAACTGATATTTTATCGTGAACGAAAAAAATGTAAATTTTACCAGAATCACTTTATTTAGATAAGTTTTTAGATTTTGTTTGAAAAAATATAACTAACTAGCTGATTTAAGCCGACTGGTTTTAACGCTAGAAAAGGTTAAATTTTACGTGTGAAATTTTATTTTATTTTATTCGAATAAAATGGCGGTTAGGTATCGATATCGATGCAATACATTATTTACCTTTAAAGAAATGGTCATTTGGTTATGAATGACGGCACTTTCCACTTCGCCACTCTAACCTAGCCTAGCCACTTTATTTGACAATGAATCACGTAAATTGCACATGTGAACATTGTTGAATTTACAGTGTATGTTAATTTATCCTCTTTCAAATGCAATCGTTACAAGGTAATTTTGTAGATTTAACTTTTGGTAATGTAGACTAGAGATGTTTATTTAAAAGAAATCAAAATTTATTTTAATTTGAAGCTAAGAAGGTGTCATATAGAAAAAAATTATAACCTTTTTTTTTGTGACGAAAAAAAAATGTGCAAACAAATTTTAATTTCACAATTTTTTTTTTTATTTTTAACAAATTTTATTTACACAAATTTTTGACACTACTCGTTTAAAGACGTCGAGCGACAATTGTTTAAACAAATTCTACATTAAAAAAAAACTGAGATAAAAAAAAATACAGTAAATCAAAATTGTGGTAACGCTGGTTTTATTGTAAAATAAAATTGTTGAGTATTTTGTCATATTAAGGTATTTTTTTTTGATGAAAAAGGGTGCGACAAATTATTTCTTGACATAAATTATTAAGGACGGAGAGCGACAATTTTTTAAATAAATTCCACAATAAAAAATCTTGAACGAAAAAAAATGTATTCAGTCAAAGCTGTGATGGTAATGCTGGGTTCATTGATCCAAGACATATAATGACATACTCTTTTTCTTAAATTTTGGTGGTTGGTAATGTTAAGTTGGGTGCAGTGCAATAAACCCCACGGAAATAAGCCCGTGGGTCTTATTACCAAAAATTAAAGAAAATAACACCCATGGGCTTTTTTTTTGCAGTGGCAATAAGACCCGCGGGCTTTATTTCCGTTGGGCTTACTGCCCTGCACCGTTAACTTGGCCGTCAAGTTAGCATTAAAAACAAAACAAGTGCAACAATTTTTTTCTTTCACTACAAATTTACGACAAATTCACAACATATAATCCAATTATTATAGAATCTTAAAATTTTGAACTGATAACTAGTGAATTTCTATTCAATTTTAGATACTTATGTTTTTTTCGAGTAGGTAATGGTCAAATGCTTAGAAATTAAACAATGTTGAAGAAAGTGAAATATTTTTTTTTTTTATTAATTTTACTGGAAGTGCAAGGCTTTATGGAAAAATTATCAAATTGCCTTCTATCTCTGCATTTGACTTTTTTTGCAATGACATTTTTTTGTGTTTTTGATATTTTGAAAATTAGTTTGATGGAAAAATAACTATAGTTAACTTTCTTGGTGCCATTATGAGAACGGCACCCTCGAATTCCTATATTTAACAACCGCATTTAGTTAATTTGCTTAAACAATATCTTCAAGATAGTTTTTAAATCCAACTAATTCAGCTTAAGTAAACTTTAGATACTTATAGTGTCGAAAACCTTCTAGATGTGTAATGTAGCTCAAATACACAATTATTTATTTTCTTCACAGGTCTACTGTCTTTCGGCTATTTATACGCTTACAATACCAATACCAATTTCAATAGCACTCCTGGGGTTGTATTCGTAGTGCAGGTAAGCGTCATTGACTTGTGAACTTAAGATATCTAATGACATAGAACGCTGTATGTATAATTTGCCTTGATGGCACTGTATTTATTCCCTTCGTTGCTTAAACTTACTTGGGCGAATAAAATCAAAAAAATCAATAATGCAATAAAATGCTTTCTAAACAAAACTATTCAGAAGATGTTTTTAAGAAACAGGATTTAATAACTTATTTTTATTTAACATTTATTTAAAATATTAAAAATAACATTATAGCATAATATAGAATGTACAAAAAATAATAATATTTTAAGTGAGCAATGGCGTTGCCGTCTGTCTTAAAAGTCAGTGTTTTATTTTTAAAACCAGGAAACAGAAGTAAGAATATGAGGTAGTTAGAAGTCTCTCTGAACCATGTTTGATGAATTCTATATATCCATCATAGGATGTTCTTAAGTGGTTGCTTTTAAGAGAAACCACCACACTCAACTATTTCCTGTGTGTTTTATTGGCAGGAATGGAGGGGACCTACAATTTTCTGCAGGTAAGAGGCATTTTTTATTTTCTTACAAGAGCCAGTAATCCGTGAAAAACATTTTTTTTTTTTTTTTACATAGCATAGCCTGAGAATGAAACCCATTACCTTTAGCGTAGCAGTCGAACGCAATAACAATTGAGCCACGGGCTTTAACATATTATGGTGCTTTAGGGGACACATCAAAAGATGAATAATTTGCTCCGATAATTGATCTCAACTCGTTCTCAAAATGAGTTTTCGTAACGTTTCAATACTCAAATAATAAAGACTTAAAAATTACTTTATAAGAAAAGAACAAAAATGTTCATCATTTAAAAAAAAAAAAACAAAACTCGAGAAAAACATTCGCTATCTCAATTAACTGAATCCAAAGTCTCTCTGTCAAAAATGTTTTCCATCACTGACTTACTTCAATCGAAAAGATAAAACTTTATTTAAAAAAAAAAAACATCTTATACACTCCTTGGCCCCCATAAAAAAAAAAAAGTTCACTTACATCCCATAATCGTAAAAAATAAATAAAACTCAACTATCTGATCCTAAACAAACTGGTACATCATTCAAATTCAAGTTTCAAATTCTGTCAAGCAGCATATCGACATAACATACATACATACACACTCTCACATCTCCCCCTCTCCCGCCCCTCTCTCTCTCTCTATCTCTCTAATCCTTGATGGGACACCCACATTTGACACCCGCATTTTACCGATACGAGAAGATATAAAAAAAAAAATAACAACTTCAAATCAAAGTCTTGTCGCTTTGATTTGATTTTGAGAATCTTCTTCTTCTTCCACAAACCAATACCTTCTATAACCACCACCAGAATTGACTACAAGAACTTTCTTTTGATCACCATAGGAATTGTCTTTTTACAAATGGATACGATACGAATATCCTGAGAATTTATCTTATTTCAAGTTGTTGTTTTTTTTTTTTTGTAAGGACAGGAAAAAAAAACTCAAATACAAAACAAATGAAATTAAGCTCTGGTGAGAGATACTTCAGGTTGTTTTAGATGAATGTTGAAGAAATTTTAAGAAGTTTCCCTTACTATCATCCTCTGATCCTGATCCTGAATCCACATTCTACATATACACATACACATTGAGTTTAGTCGTTTTTTATCAATTGAAAATTCAGCTTATGGTCGATGGCGATAAAGTTTTTTTTTTGTTTGTTTTATTTTATTTTTTTTTTGTTCTGTTTTATTTCAAAGGACAAGGACATGCGGGTAGTTTAGGTTAGGATATGGTATGAAATGGTCGTATGGACTCTTTTAACTTTAGCCGGGTTGATGGTGATGGACCTAATTGAATGTACCAATTCAAATGGGCAGAAGCGTGTCTGCACATAAAAAAGTTTTCATTCTTCTTCTTCTTTTCGTTTCGTTTGGCAATCCTTTTTTTTTTTTTGTTTGGTATTACTGAAAAACTTTAAAGGTGATGTACCTAAGTTTTATTTCTAGGTACATATGTATATTGCTTTGCTGATTTCAGTTTAAGTTTAATAGTTATTTGGACGTTTTGTCCTATATAGAATAAATTGTGAGGTGAATACTTTTAAAGGTTTCGTTAAGTGGAATGTTTTGGGGTAGTTTGCGTTAGGGTATGTGGTACAATTTTTTCTGTTTAACAAGAAATACATTCGAATAAATGGCAAACATGTGAAAGGGTCTCGGAGAATAAAGGCAGTCCACTCAGATTGATTCCGAGAAAAACCAAAATATAATTTTTGCTTTAACTAACAAAACTATAAAATCAAAGAAAAATCAATTATATACTTTTTTTTAACAAAATCGTGCTTTGAATAATTTTCGTACACATAAATTAATTTTAATTTAATTGTTTGAAGTTAATAAATAGTTAGTGTGTCTAAGTGAAAGTCTTATAATGGAATTTTGTCATTTTTTAAATGTTAAATGTTTGCAACATCTCTTGACTTTATAGTCCAGCCAAATTAGACATAAAAACAGCCGAATTAGGAAAATCACCGAAAAGCTGGATTTTGGTATAAAGCCTCCACATGGTGATTTTAAGAAACTGTAGAAAAGACCCATCGATATTAGCAGCGCTAACGATTTTACGGGGTTTAAAGGCCCCCTCAAAATGATTTTCGAGGAATATCCCAAATGGTTTGTTGTACAGAAAAATTGTCAAGGACCAATTTGAAGCTTAGAAAACTTTCTACAAAAAATAAATTAATACTTTTTTCATAATTTTCGATATAAACGACATTACGATGATAGCGAAGCCATTAAAAAGTAGCTCTCGCAATTCTGTCCATCTGTGTGTGTGCCTGTCTGTCCGTTCGGCTACACTCTACAGCCTAAACGGAAGGGTCGATTTTCTTTAAATTTGGTACCTAAAAAAAATTTGACTTTTAAAAAAAAATGTAAACGATTTTTTTTTTTTAATATTTAATTTTAAGACGGCTCAATTGTTTTTTATTAATTTTAGCAGCCAGCAGTTTCTTAAATTTATGACGCCGGTATTCAACAAAAAAAACAAATTTCTCACCATATATTATAGCGGAACTTATCATACAAGTATTTAAAATCCGTTAAAGAAAATCTTATTTTTCTCGGAAACTACTCTAACGATTTTGAATCAAATTTTTATGTGAGCTAATATCAGTAGGTGTTTTCTTCAGTGAAACCTCTTATTGCGGACAACTCTTTTAAGCGGACAATCCCCTTGAGCGGACAAATTCTCACGACCGTGGTTCTTGGATTTAAATTCCATACATTCTATGATCCCTTAAGCAGACACTCCCTTACCCAGACGCGGACAAGAAGATCTGGTGCAGTTTCAAAAATTTAATTCTCTTATAGACGGACAAAAATGTTTGTAATTTGTTAATTTTAACCCTTATTTTCAGAAATACTTTTCCATATCTCGTTTTTCATTAAAAACGTTCCCACTCGTTTACGGCGGCTATAGATGTTAACGGTAAAAAAATAAATGAACTAACTAAAATAAATAAAACTACATATTTAAACTGCACAACGTAGCTCCGAACTTGTGTGTGGTACATGCCTCCAAATGTCACTGTTTGTGATCAAATCAAATCAAATGCATAACAGAGCAGTAGAAACTGCTGTGGTTTGTTTTTGTATCTTGTTTCTTGTTGTTTCTTGTAGAACTGTTTTTTTTTATTTTTTCTCTTGGACGGACAACTCTCTTATGTCCAATTTCATAAACAAACACTAAAAGCACTTTTATCAAAAACCCTCTTAAATTTTATCAGGCCCTTAAATATTTTTAGTTTCACCAATTTATAAAAGGGAAATTTCAGGGAAATATTTGTTAAAATCGAGTTCTCTTCACATCCCTGGAAAAATAATGGTTTTTTTCTTTCTAATAAGCTAAATGTATGAGAAAAAATGAGAAAGCATTATGTATTGAATGGAAAAATCGTGTGGCATAAAATCGCACATCGATAGGTTCTAAATCACGACCAAACAAACAACAACTGATCCACACAAATTTGTTTACCTATTCATTTTGTATCTCCAAAAATTGAAAATTAAAATGTTTCAAAACTTTTTCTGCAAATGTCAGCTGATATATCCACATGTTAACTGCATCTGATGACATTTCAATGACACTTTTAAAATTTAATGAGCCAAAAATGGGCATTTAGTTTATAAGGGTGTTTAAAAACTTGTTTAATTTAAAAGTGCTTGGTGAAACCAAAAAATCCCATTTTAAGGTTTAGAAGCCTATTAAACGTTTAAAAGCCCTTCGTGAAATCGGCCATTAGACGGATAAAAGTTTTGCGATCTTCGCTGTCCGCCCAAGGGAGGTTTCATGCAATTTTTTTACACAATAGCTTCTCATTTGTTTAAATTATACTGAATATCAAAATTATAAAAAAAAAAACAAATTTTGGATATTTCAAATTAAAAAAAAAATCTTTTTGAATTGATTTTTTTTAATAAATTAAAAAAAAAATATTTTTTTGAATGGGTTCTTTTCAATGGCGTACCAATTTCATTTCTTAAAAATGTTTTCAAAGCTTTGTATATAAAAAATTATTTAAAAAAACCCTTCAACGACTTTAAAAATGTTTTTTTTTTTTTTAAATAAAGATTTGTTAAAGAAATTAGATTTAAAAAAATAGAAGAATTTATTGTACATCATCATAGGTACTTTTATTCTAGTTTTTTGACAAAGATTATTTTTACTTAATTTTCTGTTCTGTGAATTAATTAATTAATTTCATTTATTAATCGTATAAATATTAAAGGTTAAGATTTAAGGGCGATAAAAGTAAAAAAAAAACAAAAAGATCTTATAAAAAAAAAACTTAAAATAAGTGAGTTTCCACATATCACATTTTTATACAATTGTGGCTCATTCTCTGAAACGAAATTTAAATAAATTTAAGTTCAACACAAACACTCACAAAGGCACAGTACCTATAGGTGGCAAAACCTGCTATGTGCAGTAATTAAGTTAAACTTAAATAATTTAATTTCACATCAGCAGGAAACTAGCCTTATTGTCTTAAAATCTGCCACAAATCAAAAGGTATTTAAGGCTTTTACCATACATCTAGCGAATAATGAATAATTTACTAACAAAAAAAACTTCTATACCTTATATATACATTTGGCACAGGCAAAGCTATAATTTTTATCTGATTTGAATCTCTTTAAACAAAAGCAAATATTACTGCCACGGATGCCAGAGATATTATTTTTCACCTTTACAACCTTTTCATCCTCCTAAAAAAAATAAAAAAAAAAATAGAGAAACAAGTCCATTTAGCTTTCAAGAGAAACCCTTTATTATTCTGAAATTACTTGTTTCATTGCGCTGGAGGTTGCCAAAAATATAGTAATCTCACACTTTTGTATTGTAGGTTACATAAATGCTAAGTTATACCAACAATTTTTATAAAGTTATACACACAAAAAGTTTAAAAAATATTTCAACGGGCATTGTGCTGGCACCAAGCCGGAAATAGCCACTTTTTGCCACCGCACCGTCATCCTATTTGATATTCAAAAAACAGACAAAAAATAGTGAATCTTTTATTTTAGAGGTGCAAACATTTTAATTGCCTTCTCTCAAATATTTTCAAGTATTTTTTTTTTTTTATTTTCTACCTTTTTAAGCGCCCTGGTGTGCATTCAACTGTCACACAGGTCACATAAAGTCTATATATAGCAGTTAGTCAACTTTGACATTCAAACATTTCATTTTTCAAATCAAATTAAATTCAAAATTTATGTCATCAGTGGTCAAAAATGTTTTGTTTGAGGGGGATGTCTTTTTTTGTCAGGACTCAGGATGGAACGCTTTATAATGGATGTGTTTCTTTTGAGAAGAAAATTATATAAATTGATCTTTTAGTTTGTTTTTTTTTTTTTTTTTTTTTGTTGTATATAGGTCAAATAAAATAGAGAA
Source organism: Epistrophe eligans (assembly GCA_951394125.1). NCBI lineage: Eukaryota > Metazoa > Arthropoda > Insecta > Diptera > Syrphidae > Epistrophe > Epistrophe eligans. The sequence continues at coordinate 99,396,109 of OX596028.1, read as the reverse complement.
TTAAGATAAATAAAAAATAAAAAAAAAAAATAACCAATACAAATTTTGTGGTTATTAATATGATAAAAAATATTTATAGAAAGTTTCGACGACTTGTGAACGTTTTTTTTTTACCTGTGTTTACAAGGGTCATTTATGATCAAAAAAAATTGTTAAATATAATAAAATAAAATATTGTTCTATATAAACTTCAGGTAAAATAAAACAAAAAAATGTGTTTGTCACGACGTTTATTTGTTTCATTTGATCTAAAGCTCATTTTTATAACGCAACTCATCAACTATATCAACTTCTTTTAAATGTTAAAACAAACTTAGGGAAGCAATTAACCTTCCTTGGTGAGCTGTTGCTTCGTTTAAAATAGTTTAAACTATCAAGCTAATAATTTTGAACAACACTTTACTGTGCTTGCATTTGTTTTCCTATACCAACTTTTCTTAAATATTAATAATAAATTTAAGGAAGCAGTAACTTGCCTTGGTAAACTGTTGCTTCGTTTAAAATGTCAAGTATCAAATTATTGATTTCGAATGCTACTTTATTGTTTGGGAGTTGGTGCAGTGGTTGAGCACTTGTACATTTATAATTGTAATTTTGTGTGGAAATGATATACAAAAAAATTAAATTACAAACTTTGACTCATGCATTTATAATAAACAAATTGGTCGGCGCGACAGCTCGTGTAGAACCAGGGCCTAGTGTCTTACAACTCTCAATCATCCCTGTTTGCGTGCTATTAGCAGGAATAGAGAGGACCCACAATTTTCTACCGAATCCGAACGGTTGGGAGCACTTTTTCATGACAAGAGTACTCTTGGAAGACTTGTCAATTCCTCGCAAGAGGCAGTAAGCCGTGAAAAAAAAATTTTTTTTTTTAGGTGGCATAGTCTGGAAATCGAACCCAAGACCATCGGCGTAACAGACATTCAATGCCAATTAACACTTTGAGCATTTATTAGGGATTATTGTACTATTGTTTTGTAAAGGATAGGTATATGCTACCATAGAACGTATAAAGGAAGGTCTTAAGAACGAGCTGAACTTTCTTGGCGCTATTATACCATAGAGATATACTTAATATATAACAGAAGTAAAATAACTTCGTTAGTGTGCTTGAAAATTGATAACCCAGAAAAAAAACTTGTGTACGGCATTAAAGAAAATAAATTGATAGCTGTACCTGACTTCGTTTAGAAGCTCTAACTGTCGGATGTTTTGAAGCTTAATTTAATTAATTAATTAAAACCAAAAAAAAAAAAAAATTCTACGACATGGAATCAATTTGATATTTATCCGACACCCTTTCAAAAATACGAAAATCATTGACGGAAGAATAATATTAAACTTTATTAAGTGATTGTATTGAATAAATGCATAAAAGATGAAGAAATACATCATTCACGATTCAAATTAGTTGTTAACTTAATCGGTTGTTTAACAAACCAACCTGTGTGTGGGCTTGTCATTTGATCTACATATATTTGACAGTTGACAATTAAGCTGAAGAAAATCAAAATTTCAAAAGTGGAGTCCAACTCATTTGGCGCGTTCAGAAAAATGGGATCTCTGAATTTTTCTCACTTAAAAGGTGAGCAAGCGAATCCAATTTTTTTTTTCCTCAGAATTTTGACAGCAAAACTGAGAAATTTTTCTGAGGAATTTTGTTCATGTAACTGAGATTGCTGAGACCTCCGAGACCTCATTTTCCTTAACATGCCTATTGAATTGTGTGTACGAAAATTCATTGGACTGACTTTAAAACCAGACCCATTTTAACTCGACGCTAGATTGTGTACTTCAACCTCACTGTAAACCTGATTCATTTCATTGTTTTTATTTTTCAGCGTTTCTTTCATCCGGACATAATTTTTTTAATTTGTATTTCTAATGGGTGATTTTTTAAGAGGTTTAGAACTTTTTTTAAAAAAAAAACACAAAAAATTCGAAAAAATGAATGAAATATTTATTTGAATCGATAGTTTGAACCTTGCAATTTAATGTTTAAAGATAATTTCATGCAAATGTTGACCGCGGCTGCGTCTCAGGTAGCCCATCCGCTGAGTCCAATTTTGGCATACTCTTTCACACATATCGGCCGGTATCTCACGAATGAATGCATGGATGTTGGCTTCCAGTGCGTCAATCGAAGCGGGCTTGTCCCTATAGACATTAGCCTTGACATACCCCCACAAAAAATAATCTAATGGTGTCAAATCGCACGATCTAGGCGGCCAATTGACCGGCCCGAAACGTGAAATTAACTGTTCACCAAACTCGCCTCGCAATTGCGCCATTGTTTCGCGTGCTGTGTGGCATGTGGCACCGTCTTGTTGAAACCACATATCATGCAAGTCAAGAACTTCCATTTCGGGCAAAAAAAAGTTTGTTATCATCGCTCGGTAGCGTTCACCATTGACAGTAACGCTGCGATTCGCATCATCTTTGAAGAAATATGGCTCAATAATGCCGCCGGCCCATAAACCGCACCAAACAGTGGCTTTTTCGGGATGCATTGGTAGCTGTTGCAATGCTTCTGGCTGATCTTCATTCCAAATGCGGCAATTTTGCTTATTTACGTACCCATTCAACCAAAAATGAGCCTCATCGCTGAACACAATTTTTCGATAGATGAACATTTCGAACCGAGCACGAATTTTGATAGTAAAATTCAATAATTTGCAAGCGTTGTTCATTTGTAAGACGATCCATGGTTAAATTGCAAACCAAACTGAAGCTGTTTGACAGTGACACAAGGTACTAAACACACGTCAGCTGTCAAAACCAGTGTTGCCAAAACCAAACCAGCTAAAAAATCACCCGTTATATAACATCATCTAAAAACTTTGCAATATACAATTATGTTATTATTTTAAATTTTGTACACATCTTTAAAAAAAAAATTAAATTAGAAAACTCGATAGAAAATAATAATGTGTTTGACAGTTAAAGACATGTCCTATTTCAACTGAGTGTATGTTGTCTGTGCCTTAGCATCAATTAAGCTGACAGCTGAGTTGATAAATTGAATAGTGTATTGTATATGTGCTGCTTTAGAGACCTAGAAATGTTTTTGATGTTCAAATATAAGAACATACATCTTTAATACTGAATTGAAAGATTTTGAAAAATCCAAAAGCACCAAAAGACCCATATTCTCAGCATTCAAAGCAAAACATGAGATGCAAAAGTTACTTTTAACATTTAAATTGTCAACTCACAACAAAGTTTGTTGCTGCATGTTGAGAAAACTTATCATTGTATACGTTTCTCAGATGAGTTTCTTAACAAACTTTTATAAGTTCTAACGTTCTAAAAGATCTATTGAGTCAGATTTAATTGTTTTTTTTTTTTTTTTTTTTTTTTAAGAAACACCACCATTTTAGATGCCCTTTTTATTCCTTTTACATATACTTATATTTTCTATTCCAAATAAAACAAATCGTAAAAATTTCTCAAAGCAAACTGTTTCATCTATAAAAAAAAACATCCATAATAAATTTCTTCTAAGTAAATAAAAGAAAAAAAAATATATTTAATTTCATCAAGGACACTTGTTTTATCCTGATTTCGTATTACTCAACATATGGGAAATTTAAGGAAGTCCCGTGTGCGTAGACACATAAACACACACACACAAACATATATCTAGATATTTCATAATTTCTTCTTGCATCAGAGGGAAACTTTTTATTAGATTTTGCCTCTCCCGCCAAAAAAAAAAAAAAAAAAACTCTTGTAAAAGCTAGCTCCTCTCTGTTATCCACATAATATTCCCTAACATACCTACATATATATTTAACAATAGCCCACAATTCATATATGTTTGTTAGTATATTTCTAACCAGCTTACATTCATCCGGCCTTTTGCTTACATTAGTTTGTTTATAGTTTGGTTATTTGACTGTTGTTTTAGTGGCAAGGCAATGTTATGGCTTTTCGACTTCCTTAAGGCTATTTATGTAAATACAAATAAATAAATATACAAAGGATATATATAACATAGGTAGGATTACATTTACAAAACACAAAAATGTTATTTCAAATGCGAATATGGGCATATACATACATATGTACATAGGTATATCTCCTATAAAACAAGAAAATCAAGACTATTCAGTACAATATTGCACCCAAAGTTAATTCAAACAATAGAACACAGAGAAAGAGAGAGTGAGAAAGGGGAGATAGACTATTTGTTATTGTTCTTTAGTATAGTCTTTTTTTTTTTTTTTTGGCCGCTAGAGTTTCTGTTATATTTGTTTTAGTTGTTATAAGAATTTATATATAAAAACATTCATAGCTACCTCCCTCTAAACCTATGTGGGTATTAACTACCACAAACAGCAAAAGTTTTTTAATTAAAATCATTAGGTATTACTTTGTGTGTATGTGTATAGAAGAGGTACTATGTACTGCATCATACAAGTTAATAATACTAATAATAACGACATGGTGCAGCAGCACTCAGGATACTCATAGAAAAGAAGTCATCTATATTCACGCAACAACAAAAAAATTATTAATATTATGAATACCAGTTGTATTAAATAACAACAACAAAACACCTGAATAAAAAAAAATCACAGAATTTAGCTTTCTATATGTATCTATAATGGAATGTATCTATGGGTATAGCATTTTATTTGCTTTTTAGTAAAATTTTTAGCATTATAAATTTATGAGTATATTTGGCTGCACAAAATTCTTCACCTAAATTTTCATTTATATATGTAATCGGGGTTTTGAATGAGAGAAAATTCTAAAGTACTTACGGTTTAATTTCTATTTGGGAAAATTCAATGCCAGTTTGTTGTAGAGGTCCGGTTCAGAATTCTGTAAAAATAAAAGAAAAACACAATTACAAATACTTCAAAAAGATTTCAAAAATATGTAAATTAATTTTTGGATGGGGTAGGCCACGAAATTTTATTTTTTAAGTTCGCGTTAAAATCGTAAAATTTCAAAAATATTTCCAAACCTGGGGTTAGTCTCGGTTTCCTTTAAATAAGTCAAGTCTATATTTCGATTTTACGTTTTTTACTGAATTCTGAACCCTGCAAGCTCCGCAGCGCCACCTATTGAAGATTTTTCAAACTTTTAAAGAGAAAAATGTATATATATTTGATTGAACAAATAAAGGAAGGTGGGTGTGGCAGTAGGCGGACTTTTAAAAAATTAAACATGTTATTCCTTAGATTTTAACTACAAAATTTCAATTTTCAAGGCACTTAAAGTAGGGATGAATCACAGATATAAATAAATTAGGCGTTGCAGCAGGCGGATTTCCAAAAAAAACAAAAAAAACTTAACAATGTTTTGGCTCAATAGTAATTTATTAAAAATTTTCAAGGTCCTGAGGGCGTTATAGTAATAAGGATAAAATTCTTATATAAGAAAAGTGGGCGTAATAGTGGGCGGGAAAAATAACAGATAATACCATGCTTTAGTTTGAAGAGAGGTTGACTATAAAATTTTAACGTTCTAAAGAGGTCAGTAAGGATATACTTAAATATATATAAAGTGGGCGTGGTAAAGGGCGGATATTACACGGAACAAAATTTTAAAATTTCATACATACAGAACAGATAGATAGATAGGTATTAAGATAAGTAGATATAATTATAAGCTTTCCACTTTCAACTGAAAACATTTTTAAAATTTTACGAATAACAGTTTCGTCAGAGGCTAGTTTTAATCCTAAAATAACCACCCACAGTTTATATTCAGGACGTTAAAAGTTTTCAAGCTGAAAATCTCTTGAAGTATTTCTAACAGTGGTAGGTACCACTTTACTTCTTCTTTAAAAAAAAAAATTAAAATCTACTTCCAACTTCGCACCATCACCAAAATATTGAAATCTACTTCATTTTAAAGATCTCCTTTGCAATCTACTTAAATTTCACCAAAAAAGGCCAACATCAACAGATTGAAAATTTAATCCGGATGTATTTACATTGAATTTGTATAATTTATATCCGGATTTAAGTTTTAATCTGGATGAATCGAGTGAATAATATGGCCATTAATAATATTATATACGTACTTTATTTAAATTAAATACACACATTTATCTTTTGTTATTACTTTTTTTTGGCATCATAAAATTACATTTAATTTTATTAATTTAAATTTAAATTATATCTTTGTTTCTTGTATCCATTATTTTTAATATATTTGATTTACTTATTTGTCAAATTTTCAAATCGATGGAGCAGTTTCCGAGTAACCACGATATAAGAAAAGTGGTCGTAGCAGTGGGTGTATTTTAGGAGGTAAAACTGGGTGTGGCCGCTTACTTTTTTTCTGTAAGAGTCTCGAATACGAAAACTGAGATTTAAGTTCTTTAATATCACCAGAACCACCCTGCAAAATTTCAGCTTGCCTCTAAATTTTTTTAGATATTTAGATATTTATTAATTCGTTTATAATTTCACATTAAGATTACATCTTATATTTTGTGATTGGCTTAAAATAATATAATAAGTACATAAGTGACTAATTGCTTTAAAATTTGCATTTGTTTTGTTTTTCATTAAATACAGTAAATTTAAGTATAGATATTTAATATTTAACATATTTTTTCTATTTAAAACCTTAATTTTCTTGGACTATTTTAGTATTTTAAGTTTTTGACTCAATTAATTAATTTTAGAAAACTTATGAAACATTAAAATTCAAAACAACTAACATAGAATAATCCCAAAACATAATTCGATCGGGATCTTATAAAAAATAACATTTCTTAACTTTATATTTATGAAATCCTATCTTTTTTCATTTCTTAATTTTCCCACAAAAGCCTCTTATTTTCCTATATTGGCTCATTATATCGCATAAATATCATCACTATCTCATGACATGTTACAGCTACTTACTTTGATATTCTAGCATATCAAAACCCTTCATTATACACACACTTACTTTTATGTTTGGTTCTCGTAACTTTAACCTGTGCACAGAAATCTGAAGCGTGCTTTTTGAAACCGCCACCTACATCTCAAACAGCAAAGTAAGGTAGTTAAAAAAAAATAAGAATCCTTGAATTACCGCACATAATCAGGTTTATTGAGCGCGCGTTTGGATGCGTATATCTAAGCACATGTTAAACTCCCCTATTCAAGCCTTATATAGTGATGCAGAATGAAAACCCCCATATATACCTACCTACGCCTAAAACCACACATACATTTCACAAGAACAGAATTTATGCTCACAGAAAAGGAATCAACATCACCATCAACGGCGTATATACCATATGAGTGGTTAAGGATTCAATCCCATCTTATAAATACCACCACCACACAACCATATAAGCGACTAGCGAGCGCTTGAGAAAAAAAATTTGAAAAAAACGAAAACCAGAAACCGTGGAACTTAATTGAAACACTGGAGCTAAACTAAAGCTGGAGTGTGTATACATTTTGAAACAGCAGCAGCAGGAACAGCAGCGTCGCGACTCATTTTTTACACATATTTCATTTGGCAATCGGTTTCTCGTCCTTGTTTCTTCTTCAACGAGGCGAGGCGGAAGAAGTTCATTCTAGGAGAAGCGTTCCAAAAAACTGCAACACATCGTTGTCGTTGTATCCGTCGCGTCGCGTTGTTCGTCTCCATCGTCGTCGTCACTGCTCCAACTAGCTTTGCATCCTTCGTTTCTTTGCTTCTGACGTTGCTTGTAAAATCTCTGCGACATTTATCTGAGGTATGATGGGTGGAGAGGAATGGTAACACCTTCAACGTCGTCGTCGTCGTCCTTCGTTCGTATACAACGATAGATTTTTTATTCGCAACGTTTGCGTCTTCTTCCAAACAACAGATGAAAGAATTACAGAGACATAGCAGAGTGAAAAACTATTTTCTAGTTAGTAGAGAAGTGCCAGGATGTTATTTACAATTCCTAGCTACACACACCCACACACGCTAACAAGGTCTCGCAGAAGAGAAGCAATCTATGTTTTTTCTGTGTGTGTGTGTGTGTGAATGTATCATGCCAGTTTATGATGGAAGAACAATTTTGTAATTTACAATTATAATGTATCACAGTTTTGATTGTTTTTTTTTTGCCATGGCATGGCGTTCCATTCGTTGTCTTGTAGTTTTGTGGTTTTTCCTTCTTGCTATATACAAAAGGACGAGGAGCTTCTCGACTACACTCCTTTTTAGCAATTTGTAATGGTTAAATATTTTTTTTTTTTTGTTGCAAGAGTGTGTATGTATGGGTGGGTGTTGGTGTGTTATTTATTTGAAATGATAAGCAGAAGATTGTCGAGAAGCAGGAAATTGAATATTAATATTCTTTTGAATGATGAAGTTTTTTTTTGTTGTTGTAGTGTTTGGGTTAAATTAAAAGGATAAGTTAATGTGTCACTTAGGGCACACTTTCAATTTAAAAAGGGAAAAAATAAAAACCTCAGACTTAAATTTGAAAAGGCTTAAAGAAGTTAAGTTATTTTTTTAATTTTGTAGGAGAATTATTCAGGAGTTATTTTTTGACTTTTTTATAAGATGTCAAATCAGGGAGTACCTAGTATAGATGTTTGCAATTCAATTATTGTGTGGTTGTTTATAGCTTTGAGTGAACCTGGGTCGCAAGTGTCTTTAGTTAAACAGTCCCTTAGGGAGCTGTCTTAATTTGGGCATCCCAAGGTGGATGGGGTTTTCTTTTCACCTTTATAGGCGAGAGTTCTCTCTACTCCCGCTAAGATACATTAGAAAACTCTTTAAAAAAAAAACACAAAAACGTGACACTTTAACGTGAAAATGCTTAAATTAGCAAGTTTTTTTGACGTTTTCAAATATTGTAAATTTAGAAAGTAATAAAGCAGTTTGCAATTTGATTATTGGATGGCTGTCAATATTTTTTAGTGAATGTGGGTCACAAGTCTCTTTAGTTAAACAGGTCCTTAGGAACCTGTCTTAATTTGGGCATTTCAAATTGGATGGTGTTCTTTTTTCACCTTTATAGGCGAGAGTTATCTCTACTCTCGCTAAGATATATTTAAAAACTCTATCAAAATTCGCATCATTTATCCTTCAAATTTCCATATCTACAACCATTACTGTCGATAAATTCGTATTCTATTTACTAATGCATAATGTTGCTGTACAACTCATCAAGTTTAGCCTTAAATCGTAACCCTTTGACAAAAACCAATGAAAAGCCCTACCAAATTTGCTTTCCATAATGAATGAGAAATTTGTTTGGATGTCCATGCACTTAACGCACACACACTTAGGGTATAGATAGCGAGAGCATACAATCATTCTGCCTTAAGCTGTTTGGCAGATTGGTCATGCTAGAGTGTAGTTATATGTAAAACAAGAGAAGTCCGTGGTTTGACATTTTGTCATCAATGGCAATTTTTTTAAAATAATGTTGTTACATTTTGCGTTGTTACAAAAATCCGTGAAAATGGAGGAAAATTTCAAGTTTTAAAACAAAATACAAAATTGGTGGCCAAATTTCCCTCTATAAAATTATTAGTGGTAGTAAAGGTGTAAATGCAGCAGGAGAATTGTTAGCCAATTTGGGCCAGTTTAAGAATCAAAGGGGGATGAAAAATAAAGAATACAAACAAATACTGAAGTTTTTAACGAAATAGCGTTTGATCTTTTTTTTTTTTTATTTGATAACTATCATCCTTTTTTTTGGAAACGAAAGTGAAATGATACCAGTTTTTATGTTTAAATTTATTATATTCCCAGCCACCACTACTACAGTAAATAAATACGAGGTACGTTGATATTATTCCTTATCGATTTTAATAAAATCTATACAAATTAATCCTCAAAGTAATTAAACAAAATAGATAACATTATTATTCCTATGCAACCACACATCAAAGAGAAGTTACAAAAAATACTTTTATAAAAATAGAAACCTACAACCTACTTTTACATCTTTTGATTATAAGGTAGAAAGAACCCCCTCTGATTCTTATTTCTCTCTTCCACTTGATTCACTTTATTTTCAAACTTATTTTATTTTATTTTTTAATCGAATAAAATTGTCTTCTTTTTCAGGATTCGTTGGGATTTCTCTACTGTATATTTTTTCCTCATAAACCATTATCATTTCTCTAAAGGAAGCGAATAAATACATTACGTTAATTTGAAATGACTATGGACCCACCATCTAGTATATGAGACTGCAATGACAAAAAAAAGCAGAAGAAAAATAAAATAGTAAAAAAAAATAGAATTCCAAGGAATTGCTAGTTTATCCTTACAACCGCACAAAGTGTTACAGATAACCACACTCCACCTCTACATTCCACTATTTGAGTATACCTACCACACAAAGTATACAAATGTAGGAGTGACATTAATGTAGATGGCGGTGGTTTTGAAATGAAGTCCCGGAAGTGAACAGCGTTGAATTCGATATTATCAGTGTGCCGAAGAAGCCAAAGACGATGTCGATGCTGACGACAACGACAATGACAAAATATATAACGTTGACAGGAATCTATGATGAAGAAAATCACAACAAAACTTTCAACACCAGCCAAGAAAATGTTCATTTTCTTCTGTTGCCTCAGACCTCTATTTCAATTTTCTTTAAACGAAGTTCTTCAATGTTGCATCCCAAAAAATATAGGTGACAAACAGCTTTACGGAATATAAGGACTTCTTCAATTATAGAGATGTGTTCGGAAAAGAGATTTCGAAATGATTTGCTAGAAGCAACTGGGCAGCCACAATAGCATCAAGAAATGGATTTGAAACTTATTCAATTAAGTTGACTGAAAGATGGGAATTTACACAATTTAAGGGAATAAAAAAGAAAGAAATTATGTTAAATTAAAGAATATTTAGGTACAATAAAGTAAGATAAATTTAATTCTTGGCGATTTAAGATTTTGTATTTTTATTTCACTTAAAGGAGACATTTGAATAAGTTTTAGTGGTTTTACGAGTAATCACCTTTGAACAATTTTTTGTTGTCAAAATGTTCATAAACTTGGATGATGAGACGTTGGGCCTATGCGTTATAACATAATTTAAATAGCTGTAGCACAAGAACTTAATGTCTAAAAAGCCATAATGACGAAAATTGAAATTGAAGATTTTGCGAAAATTGAAATTGAAGATTTTGCGAAAATTGAAATTGAAGATTTTGCGAAAATTGAAATTGAAGATTTTGCGAAAATTGAAATTGAAGATTTTGCGAAAATTGAAATTGAAGATTTTGCGAAAATTGAAATTGAAGATTTTGCGAAAATTGAAGTGAAAGTTTTAGATTGAAAATTTTAAGAAAAATTGAAAATTTTAAGAAAAATTGAAAATTTTAAGAAAAATTGAAAATTTTAAGAAAAATTGAAAATTTTAAGAAAAATTGAAAATTTTAAGAAAAATTGAAAATTTTAAGAAAAATTGAAAATTTTAAGAAAAATTGAAAATTTTAAGAAAAATTGAAAATTTTAAGAAAAATTGAAAATTTTAAGAAAAATTGAAAATTTTAAGAAAAATTGAAAATTTTAAATTTTAAGAAAAATTGAAAATTTTAAGAAAAATTTAAAATTTTAAGAAAAATTGAAAATTTTAAGAAAAATTGAAAATTTTAAGAAAAATTGAAAATTTTAAGAAAAATTGAAAATTTTAAGAAAAATTGAAAATTTTAAGAAAAATTGAAAATTTTAAGAAAAATTGGAAATTTTAAGAAAATTGAAAATTTTAAGAAAAATTGAAAATTTCAAGAAAATTTGAAAATTAAAAAAAAAAATTAAAAATTAATTAATTAATTAGGAAGAGTAAAAATTTTAGGAAAAATTGATACTCCTTATTCTTACAAAAATGTGGTAAAACAGGATTCATTGGTTCTGTTTTGAGTTCAATTAACCTCTTTTTGTCGGGTGGTAATAATTTTAATTTGAGTTAATTCTGAGGGGTGATAATGCTAACTTTAAGTTGTTAAGTTTACTTACTTACTTGGAAAGTTGCTATAGAAAATAAATTTCAATTGCACAAACATGGACAAAATGTGACCAAAAGATTATACATCCTCCTAAGCTTATTATAGGGGTGTTGGACGAGATTTTTGTTCCTTTTGAGAAAATTACAAAAACATTTAAATATTTTTGTAACTGAGAATGGGCAAATGCTTTTTTCGGCTGAACAAACATAGAAAAAACGGGCACACAATTCCAATAGGCCCCAACATCTAAGATCTCACCTGGGATTCGATAAAATTTTTGGTTAGGAATAGTTGCTTAAAAATAAATCGAAAAATGTGGAGAAATGATGGACAAGCAAAGCCAAAAGTTGCCATACTTAGCAATTTAATATTGTTGCTGGGCCATTGATTGGTACATTATTGTGACCAGAAACTTTAATTGACCTCTCTGGCATTGTTTATTTATACATAATCTAATTAAAATAAAATACGCAATACAAAATGCATCGACTTACCAATTTATTTTTTTGCAAATCCAAAATCTTATTAAGGCTTTCTGCATAATGCACAGACAAATCACTTACAATATTTAGAATAAAAAAGAAATTTAAGGAAGAATTGAACAAAAAAAAAATAGAAAAAAAAACACTGAGAAGAAGAGATTTATAGAGAGCATAAATTTGCTTTTATTTTAACCAAAGACCGATCATTTTCACTATCGCACAACAAAAAACACTTGAAAATAAAAAAAACAGAAACTTTAATTGCAACAACACTACGAAATCGACACACGTCAAAAAAATAACCAACTCCGTCACCGCACAAAGAGGAACGACCAAATAAACAAGATTAAACACGATTGAATTTTAATTTCACAAAGATTTTTTTATCACACCGAATGGAATTATGTACACAAAACATTTAGAAATACTTATTTCTCTTTTTTTTAATGGAAAAATGTACACCCTTAATTACATATTTTTATTCTTCTACGCGATCAAATAAACAAAAAAAAAATGCACTTCTACACAAAACGAACCAACGAGTGCCAACTAATGATGAATTGACATTTTTCTCAGAAAATAACGAATACGATGGTTATGTTCGCTGGCGAATATCAGTGTTGCCCCCCCAACTGGTGCAAAATGTAGTGTCGCAGTATTAAAATGTAGTACAATATCAATTACTTGAAAATGACTCGTAATTTATTTAGATAAAAAAAAAACATAAAATATGGTAACGATAACTTCAATTTTTTATTCAAAGTTACAACAACGAAACTAAATAATTTGAATATAATAATAATAAAGACAACATAAAACAATTATAAAAACATAACTTAAAATTTTCAGTCAAAAATTTTACCGAAAATGAATAATTTAATAAAATAATAATATTCTGGCTTAATTAAATTTCTTATTTTTTTCACATATTTGTATTTCTATAATGTGTTCCAATGAAAGAGAAGACAGTAGTTATATCATTATGAAAGGAAAGAGTAAAACACAGTGAACTGTCATTTTTCTTGTTTATGTGTGGATGGTGGAACCTGACGTTGATGTGATTTTGGAACGTTTACACAAAAAGCGCTACTGGAGAATTTAAGGGCTGAACACAATGTGCGATTATTTTTAATACTAGATTTTTAATATCTGAAATTTTGAAACTGTAATGTTTTACGAATATTTTGAGATTGTACGTAGTGACTTTTTTTTGTAAAAAAAAATTGCAAAAAACACTACATTTGTAGTAGGGAGCAACGGCGGCGAATATGCAATGGTTTTAAATTAGGTAGATGTATATTCTGTTCCATTTGAATTTTTTTATTAGAGCTTCCCATTTTGTTAACTATTTCAATTAGTATAGGTATCTTGTCTTATGACGAAAAATGACTTCTCCTTGATTTAGATGAGAAAATGTCATTTCACAGGTAAGATATTTTTTTCAAAAATTTCATGGTCGTTCTAGTGGCCATTCTAACTCATGATTAAGGTCAATCCTAGGAACACCTTATTAAAATTAAGAACTTAAGTCTTTGAAAAGCTTCTATTCCAAGGGTATCATCCGCACCTTGTATTTGTTCCGTGGCGAGTTATTTCTAAAAAAAAAAAACAACAGAGCACAATTTTTTTTCGCGACCAATTTACGACAAACTTACGACAATTAATTTAATTACTAAGCTACGATTAGACAGTAAACAGAAATGGTAAAAACATTGACCTCGAATTTTATCCCAAAGTTGTCAAGGCTTGTGATCGTCAGCGCAGAACACTGTCAATGCGTTGGCGGCTGCGTTAACACTCGCTTTGACATAAATGTTAGGTTTGATTATTTTGTGTGACTGTGTAGTCACCCTGCTAACTCAGAATACTCGTCAGCTCTTTGGATGTATCTCAACGTTGACACAGCTGATTTTTTTTACCAGGTCAAGCTTGCCTGCGTTGACCTTTACCTCAATTTCAAAAATTTCTGATCTTGTAGAGGTTTATTAATCCATCGAGATCGTAGCCATCCTTCAATAGAATTTAACAGTTTATAGCCTGAAAGATAGTCAACAAGTTATGTTTTGACGTTTATTGACTATTTCGATCCGAAAGTCATCCCAAAGCCCGGATTAATTTTGAATTTTTTAATCAATCAAAATCGTAGGCATTCTTCAATGGAATTTGACAGCATCTAGCTTGACTGATTGAACAATTTAATGTCGTTTGATCGTCAACGCCAAAATGGTGTATTTTTGTTCTGATCAATTCGTGAGATTAACATGTCAACGAGTTGACATGTGCTTTGGCACATACAGCAAGTCAACGTACTTTGAGACAGCATTGATCGATTGGTGACATTCGTGTGATCATTAACGTTTCTTGCGTTGAGCGTATATTGATGATAGTTTTGGTAACGTCAAGGACTCAACGCATTGACCATTTACGTTGATCGTATTCGTAGATTTATAACCTTAAAATTTTAAAGTCGTAATCCTAATTTGACGGACATCATCTCGGTCATATACTTTTTTATAGATTCTTAAAATGGGTTTACCTTAATTTACTGTGATAACAGATATTTGAAGACTTAAAAACATATCAAATACATTCCTCATTATGTCAAAACTAACCTTCAAAATAAAACTTTATTGCAATTGCTCAAAGCAAAACAAGAATAACTAAATTTAAATTTGGTCAAAAATCGATACATTTATCGTATTCGTATTCGATACATTTATTGCCCCAAAATATTCCATCCCACAGAAAAACATAAACTTTATATTTCATTTCATCACATCAAAATCCATCCCATCACTTGAACCACCCGACTATAAAGTTTAAGTCCTTCAGAGAAATCTTGTGACATTATCTTTCAACTTTGCAATGTATCTTTATGGCTTGTATTGTTTTTTTTTTTTTATTATTATTTTTTTTTACTTTACGGGCTGTCACTTCTCATTCATATCCATTACAAAACCATAGACATTAGCTTGTTAATCCTTAAAAGCTCAATTAGGATTACCGCTGTAGATAAATAAGTATATAGATATAGATGCACACAAGCCACAGCAAAAAGTCGGTTATTTATTTTGCTGCTGTTGTTGTTATTGTTGTTGTATTTATCCCCCTTAAACGGGCCAAAGTTTAAAGTTATAACGTTGCCGCTTAACAGGGGTCAGGGGACGGAGGGGTTTAGACGAAAAAACGTCGTCCCTCAAAAAAAAGACACCTTATATTCTTGGTTGAAAGAGAAAAAAAAAAAAAAAAAATAACATATAAATGACACAACTGGATTGTGAAAATCTAATAAAAAAATGTCCGCATTTTTTTTCATGTTGAAATGATTTTTTTTTTCTCTTCATGATACGAGGGTGAAAATGATGAAAAAATGACGAATTGTTCTGTGTTTGCCAAGATTTTTTTTTCTGTTGCTCTTCTGAATACGACGAAATAAGGTTCCAAATAATTGAAGCTAAAAGGTTCTCGTACCTACTACAACAAAGCCCCCTTCCTGGTTTCCTTTTAAAGGACATAACTAAAATCCGCTTAGACTTATTCAAGTTCAAAGCATTCCATGCCCAGACCATCAGACAGATTCAAACAGAGATTCTTAAAAAGAGCATGATAGGGATATAAGTAGGTAAGGTAGGTATTTTATGACCTGTTCACTGGATGCTTCAAATAAAAAATAAAATAAGACATTTAAGGTAGGTATAATATAGGACAAAGAATTTACCAGGATGAGCTTGTTATATACAATTGTCAAAATTTCATAGGAATCTTGGAGTCTTGTTTCTTTGTGATTATTTTTTTTTTTTTTATATTATATCTGTAACTTTGTCTTTTGTAGATGGGACATGCTATTTTTTTATTGTTAATGGAAAGTGAGGGTTTGAGATTTTTTTAAAAGGTGTAAGGTTTAAGAAAGGTATGCCTTCTTCATCCGTCATTAGTTCTATTGAGAACGAACTACCCAAACGACAACTTCGGCACTTATGCCAATGGAGTAAGAAAAGCGTAAAATACCCATAAGGCCTCTTATGGTCAGATATCGATACTTGTTCCATATCTATAGTAATTTACAGAAGAGGAATCCGTCTGAGAAAAAGACACACTACTTACTCAAACTAAGCTAGTCTAGCTATTTATAAAAGTCTAGAATCCTATAAACTCCTTGGACATGCACATGAAGAGAATGTCAGAAAATAACTGTTTCGATTTAAAAACTAAATTTAGTTTCTAATGAATAATTGAAAGTCAAAAAATTCGGCTTGAAATAGGGACAAAAACTAGATTCTGCGATGACCCCCCAACTGTCAAACTGAGCCTGTCACTTATTATTAACCAAAGGCCGAATTACAGCATCAAAAGCAAGCAATGAGTTACTGAATAGCCAAATTCAGTAATTCATTGCTTGCTTGCTTGCTGTAATGCTAACATGGTATTAATTATCAATGTGTTTTTGCATTCGATAGATGGATGCTAAGCAGCCTAGCAGCAGGCAAATCATTTGTTATTGACCAAAACTTATTTTCTAAACTCCAATCGAATCTTATGACAATAAAAAACAATATCCATTCTTAAAATTTAAAAGCAGAAAAAAAATAAGCAACAGCTGTGACACAAAACAGAAAAATAACAGCTGATGAAATGACGTTTTTTAAAAAAATGTACTAGAGCTATTGTAGTACAATAATCAACTGTATTCGATATGTGGTTTGCGTAACATCATCTCAATGTAAAATTGTAAAAGGTTTTCCAATAGGGGCAGGTCGATGTTGACAGAGTCTGTGGCAGCCATGTTGTTTTGTCGAAGTCTGTTAAATCTGTTTATTTATTATTCAGTCACAGATGCCAAAAAACCTAGCTGAGTTTCACGATTAAGCGTGGTCCAAATGGTTAAAACTTTATTTTTAAGATGAGTATTCGCAAGCACAAATGTTGCACCCATTTTACGAAAGACGCGGTGGCCCTTCAAAGTCCAACATTTTGTGGCCAAGTACGAGACGACCGATTTGGTTATTAATCAGCCAACACCCATGCGCCAAACGGAACTCCAGATCACATCACCGAAAGTGTGCAAGAGAAACCGATTCACTTGATTCATTAACGTGCACTAGAACTGGCCCTTTCACAGACTTCAACTTGGCGAATTTTGCGTCGAGACTTGCATTAGATGCACCTAACCCAGCAAGACGGCGGCGCGCGGCGGCGGCGTTACTTGCCACACAACGATAACCACAATGGATATTCTGCATCAACGATCTGAGGGTAGAGTTATCTCTCACTGAGTTGACGTGAATAAGCCACCAAGATTATCTAATTGGGTTTCCTGAAGTCGCAGACTTATACTACGAGACGCAATTAAATGATGCCTTAAAAGTTAAAATAATACAACCCATAGCAGCAGTCATACACAATTGGACCTTTTTGCGAACATTTTAACTTTGGCATATCATCATCTTATTATTTCTATAGTTTGGATCCCTTCTCCGGCTGTCATACGGAATTACCAGCTGATTTGACAAATTATAATATAAAAAAAAAAAAATTAAATAATTTGTTTAAAATATGCATTTGTTTGTCAAATATTATTCCAAAATAAAAATTAAATCTAAAATGAACACTTTCCAATTTGTAATATTTTGACATGTGACATTAGTTCGGTTCAATTTATTAGTTTCGTTCATTTTAAAATAACTTGTGAATGTTTTATTCCATTTTGTAGTAGCCCGTGGTGTAATGGTTAGTGCGTTGGAATGTTACGCCGAAGTTCTTGGATTTGATTCCCAGCCTATGCCACCTAAAAAAAAAACAACAGAAATGTTTTTCGCGGGTTACTGCCTCTTGCGGGATATTGACAAATCCTCCAAGAGTATCTCTTGTCATGAAAAAAAGCTTCTCACCCTATCCGTTCGGATTCAAACAAACATATATATGCCAGTAAGACCTAGGGTCTTATAAATTAGGCATTGGAAGGAATAGAAGGATAGGATAGATTTTTGTTTGCACAGTTGATTGAGAAATTAGGTTTTGATTTTTCTCCTTAATTCACAGGGGTGGCGTTTAATTGAGGGAATATAGAAAAGAATGCTGCCTAGACTGAGGATTGAACCCACACATCCAAGCACTACTTCCACTGCGCCGGGCCCACCCCCATTCGGCAGAAAAATTTAGGTCCCCTCTATTCCTGGCCAATAACACGCACACAGGAATGGTTGAGAGTTGTAAGTCATTAGGCTCTGGTTCAAAACTAATTTAATTTAATTTATTCCATTTCAGCACTGATCCGCCCTTATTGGATAGCCCTTTATTTATTCGATAGTTCGATAATTTATCATAGTCCCTCGTTCGCTAGAGTCGTTACTTGGCTCCGATTCAGAGTTCTAATGAGAACATGTATGATTAGATCAAGTGCTTTCATAAATTTTAGTATCATCAACATGCAACTAAATTTTGTAGTATTTAAACATTGAGGGAAAATCATTTATGTGAAGAGAAGAGGACCCAGGATTGATCCCTTGGGTACACCAACAAACGTTGAAAGGAAATCCGACAAATTATGATATTTACAAGAACTACCTCCCAGTTGAATATTTATATTTATCAATGCCTCATTGAGACAGGCAAACTTAAAAAGATGAAGTTCAATTTTAACTTATTTTAAGAGCAATGCGTTCGGATTCACATGCTTTAATCAAATCAAGTATTTTGTTTTGTTTTTTTTTTTTTTTTTTTTTTTAAATTCCGTTCGCAATGTCTTCCAACAATTTTATAGAAGTGATGTTAAAACCTGATATGTTGGCTGGGAGCAATCGACGAGTATTTACAGAAGATGCAATTTGCTGATTTACTACAAGACGTACTTATATTCTCAAATTCTTTAGAAATGAAAGGTAGAATGGTTATTAGAGTTGTTTTCTTTATTTTTATGTTTTATAAATAAAAAATAACTGCCAACAAAATTATAAGTTCTGTCAAAAAACAGCACATTTGTACTCTTAATAAGAAATTGTGTAAAACTACAGTATCGATAATAGTTAGTGACTTGTGATCACTCAAACTACGAACTTAAATGCAGCAAAAATAACCAATCAATAAATTGGAATTCCAAACTATTTCCCCAGATGAAAACAAAATTCTAACAGGAAATAACCCTTCTAACAATTCCCTGGGGGAAACACCTTATATTCGAAGGTTTTGACTGTTACTACTACTTGCTACAGTTCTTAAGATCAACCTTATGTTATATGAGAACATTCTCAAATGGAGTCAATCCGAATTCTGTTTTTAACGGGATAGTTTACGAACATCTAGACAACATTCACCTACTTAAATTAGCCTAACCATATTAATAATTCTTCTCAAAAAAAATGTATTCTCAGCGACCGCCAAGAGACAGCTATTAAGTTACACTTCCATCATCAATTCGGAATATACAGTTAGGACGGCACGTGCATGTTCTCGATTTCTATACATATATTTTCCCCCTAATTCGATTGATGGCTGACCACCTCCTTATACATTAAATAAGGTATACATACCTACTCCAAAATAATTGGATTAATAATGCCTCATCCCTCTTGTTTCCTAACTTCAAACAAAATATTTAAAAAAAAAATGTCTTGTTAGCTTTACCCACACAAAGATGTTTACTTCCGGGAAGTTAACAACATAATATACATATACATACATATATAGACATTCTTGCCTGTATATCTTTGGAAAATTAAATTATCCCAGCATCTCTTGAAGAAAGAGTCCTAAATATAAAATTCAAAGAAAATTCTAAAGGATATTACACCACTTAACTTATACTATATACCTTACCTACTATATCTGTTAACCAAAAAAATAATCGATTCCAAAAAAGCTGAAAAATAAAAAATAAAAAAAATTAAAAGGAACACAAAATTCCACAAACCTATCTTTTCTAATCTCTCTTTCTTCTAAGAACAAAAAACAAAAAGACTGAATTCCAACAAAAAAAAAATAAAAGAAAACATAATCAAATCATTATTTTGGTCTATTTTTTTGTTGGTTGTTTTCTGCGTTGATATCTCATACATAATTTTATTGATAGAAGAAAACCGTTCTCAATTTACAAGACGACCTTTTTTCAAAAAAAAATTAATTCAAGAAAAAAAAATGATTTTTGAAATAAAATACTTCCGACAAAGTCCTTTTTCCCTCGTCATCACTGTTCAAAAATTATAAAAAAAAAAAAAAAAAAAAACAATAAATGTTCATATGGAAACATAAATAAATTGATATAGGTGTATTGAAAATGTCTTAATCCATTTTACTCAAAACATTCTCTGTTTCAAAAAAAAAAGATGATAAATCTACAAGAATATGAAATTCCTGAAAAATGAGGTTTTAAAATAAAACATCATGGAAAGTAAGTTAGTAATGGAAAGTTATAAAAAAAACTAAAAATAGAATAAAATAAAAAAAAATCCTCCTTATACTTTCATCTTTCATCAAAAAAAAAAATCAAACGATGCTGTACATCGACTTGAAATTTAAGATTTTCTCTAACTTTATAGCTGTAAGGCCTTAAAAAAAATTAAGGATAAAAAGGTTGTTTTTTTTGGTACCCGAATTAATTCAAAGTAAAAAGAGTTTTCAGGTGCATATAAATATATCTACATACATTCACTAGATAGTTGAGTGCAATGTGAAGAGAAGTTGGATTTCTGTATTAAATAAACAAAGCGATGTCATTAGTATTGACCTTTGTTCTTCCAGCAAACAAGTAATGGAAAGATATAATAACGGGTCATTCATTTCGTGGTTTCAAGTTGGTAGCGCTGGTTTTTGACATCTGTCAAACTCAGCTACCATTTTAAGTGTCATAATATTATTATTATTGAATGTTTGCCATTTACTATAATGGATCGCTTAACAATCCAAAAACGCGTTAAAATTATTTAAACTAACTACAAAAGTGGTGATTCAAACGTAGCCACTTTTCGTATTCGTATTACGCGATGATTATGGTCGTCGTAATCGACCGACTACGCAAGGAATCGGTAAAATTGTGAAGAAATTTTAATAGAGTGGAAGCGTAATTGATGTCGTTAGGCCTGTGCATCATCGTAATGCACGCTCAGTCGAAAATATTGCTGCTGCAAGTTCAAGTGTTGCTAATAATCCGAATTTATCGATTTTCCGGCATTCGCAGCAATTAACCGTTTTTTTTTTTTCTTGGCTGGCGATTGAAGATCATGACTTGGACGATATGTGGTTCCAACAAGACGGGGCAACAAGCCACAAAACATGACCAATTATGGCTTTATTGCGTGATCAAGTCTTCTCGTCGCGTAATTTGACGTTTTGGCGACGTCAATTTGCCACCCAAGATCATGCGATTTGACACCGTTAGATTTTTTTTCTCTGATGGTGCTACGCAAAAGACCGCAATTTAATTCAATTCAATTCAATTCAATTCAATTCAATCCAATCCAATTCAATTCAATTCAATTAAATTCAATTCAATTCAATTCAATTCAATTCAATTCAAACTTTCACTTTAGTTATAAAAATGTACTACATATAAAAAAAAAAAAATCAGTGAAGAATTTTCTGTAGTCTAGGAAGCTACAGGTACTGTGGTAGAGCAGATTCAAAAGGGAAAAAAGAGTTGTTTCGGACTCTTATACCCGACTCACATAGACGAATTTGTTGAAGACCAGACAAAGGTCATCTTAACCAAGTATTCTATGGAAGACCTTTCGGAGTGTGGTAATCAACAAGTTAAGCTTCAATATTTTTTTTCAAAATTATTCAAAACAAATATAAAGTTAATCAAATTTTAAATCTTTTAAATCTCCTTATTAGTTTTGAGCCAATTTCTTTTTTAAATACAAAGATGGTCGAATTTTTTCTTCAAATATTTGGTCAATTAAATTCTTTTTCAACCATCAAGACAAATTTTGTTTTTAAATTAAAATTCGACCTCGCCGTTGTCGGTGCGTTCCATCCAATTTCTCTAAGGCAGATCCTAAAAAATCCTAAAGCTAAGCTATGATAATAGCATCCATCAGACATGGCTAATTTACAACATTTTCTACCAAAAAACAAAAAAAAAAAAAAGATACAAAAAAAAACACAATCTCATTGCAACTGGCTTTATTTTTTGTATAATATAGAAAACCCATTAATACTGATTGGATAGGTTCTACAATAGCGGCTTCATATTTTTATTTTTTATTTTGTTTCATTTTAATAAATAGAAAAACCATTAGCTTTAGTTCTTTGTTTATTAACATTTAACTGGTAGTGGCGCGAAAAATTAAATATTCATAAAATGGCGCCCAACTGATGACATCCAAAAGTCGCATGGATAAACATTGTCATGGATTGTTAGATTTTTTTTTCGCCATTTTCGTTTAAGGAACAATGGCAATGGCAACAACAAAAAAAATTTAGTCATATCATCTTCAATAAAAGCTAAGCGTTGTAAAATGTAATACAATCCGGAAAATGCTTCCAAAAAAAAGAACTCCAACAAAAATATTAGGTATAAGCATCTTACGCAAAAAAAAAAAAAAACTGAAACTAAACGAACCAAAGAAGAAGGTTCAAAAATGAAAGAACAGGGGCATCAGTCATTTACATGCAAAAAGAAACAAAAAAAAAGGACGACACCGAGTTAAGGGACAACATCATCAACAACAAACAAAAAAAAAAAAAAAAAACAACATAAGCATAAGGATAATGCAAACATTTTTTTTTTTTTTGATGAACAGGAATACACAAAAAATGATGAGGATTATATTCCCAGGTAAAGAAGGTGTATATGTATATTATTAAGGTTCTCTTCTGATGAACGACTTTGACTTTGTTGAACATTTTATGAATAACTAAACTACGTGTGGCAATGACGCATGCACGTGACAAAAAATTCTAAGTAATCTTATGAATTTCATCTTCTTTAATCTTCTTTATCAAAATAGGCGTCAAAATGATAGCGTTGTGTACCTTCTGGTATAAAATAAGGATACCAACAATCAGCGCCACATATACATATAGTCACAAAATATCATCAGGGAATGATGTAGGTGTGTGGATGTGGAAGGAGGGAGGGAGGATTGTTCTCAGAAAAAAAAAAAAAACATAACTACGGCTCTGGCAAAACAACACACACAAAATAATTTAAAATAACATTTCATTTATTTATTCATTCCTGGCATCAATTTTTCTTTTGACATAAACTCCTGGTATTAAAGAAGAGAGAACACAATTCAAAATATTTTTTAATGAAGACAATTTTACATGAGTGACATGTGTAGTTACACACTGTTTTGTGTGTGTTTTTTTCTGCGGTAGCAGATGTATGTATTTTGTGTATACATTTAAATGTTTTTCTCGGGATTTCACAGTTGAAATGTAGAAAACATTTCTTTTTTGTTGATGGAAATAATTTTAATACTTATACTTTTTTTTTATTCATGTATTGTATATAACTGAGGTAAAGAAGATTATTGCAATGTGACATTTTGTGGAGCTTGAAACACATGTGACACTTTAAGGGACACAATATTATAATCGGCTATTAGTGAGTATGTTGATTTAATTAGTTATATTATAACGGATGTGGGTGGGTTTTTGTTTTGCTTAATGTTTGACAGGTGTCTTCAGTGAGGAAAAAAAGGTGTTTTTAATCGGGGTTTTGAAATATGTAGATATGTAGGTATGTTAGAAGAAATTTGGTTTATTTAAAATAATGTTAAACTTTTCCAAGTTAATTATCATAAAGAATATACATATGGTATTAGAAAAGTCTTAATGTTGAATTAGATTTGTCTGAGACAGAATGACTCTGTGTGGGATTATTACATTTGTTAATGAAATACAAACTTGGTAGTTCGAGCCGAACATATACCACAATTAAGCAGAAAAAGTACCGCAAGTTCTTTATTTAATTTTAAATTATTAAAGTGAAATTCTATTAACATTATGTTTGGAAGATTTTCAAGTAAGATAGAGAATTTTAAAGATATTGAAGTAGGTTAGATATGCTTTGTAGATGAATCCCACTGTTCTAGAATTTAGCACTTAAGAAAAACTTATATAAATAAATAATAACTAAAATTATTTCTGTTTATTCCTTTTATCGGTTAGTATTGATCTTTTGTCGTTCGGTTATTTATTTTTCAGGACAATTCACGTTCTTGTTTGTACAGTAAAACCCGCTTAAGTGAAACGGCAAAATGTCACAGTATTTCTTTCACTTAAGCGGGTTTTTCACTTAACCGAACCCCGCTTAAGTGAAAAAAAATTTCACTTAAGCGGAGTCCGAATAAGTGAAACAAAATTTCACTTAAGCGGATTTAAAAATTCCATTCAGCGGAAATTTAAAGCTAGAAAAAAATTGAATTTATCTTTTGGAGTTGCCTAAAAAAATTAAATAAAATCCAACAACGATTTAATATGTAACACAAAAATATTTTTTTGATAGCCAAACCAAAAAGCAATTTGTTTACAAAACGAGAATGAAATGGTTGTGACATACAGAAATTTAAATGTCATTTTTGTGGTAAAAATGGTGGAGGTGAAAAATAAAAAAGAAGTGAAAGCGTTCGGCAAATTTTTTGTTCTGTTCGATTCAATTTTTTTTTTCACTTAAGAGAGTTTTTTTCAATGAGAAATATAAAATTTAACTGAAAATATTTTTCAGGTAAGCGGGTTTTTCACTTAAGCGGGTTTCTCTTAAGCGGGTTCTACTGTATATGTTTTTAGTTATTCTGATAGTCAGGAATTCTCGTTGTCGGGGTACTAGTTTTCACTTTAGTCAGTTACGTAGGATGACGCTACAGTGCAGGAGAACCTGAGCATAAAAAAAGAAGTTTCTACGTTTACAGTGGATGCGAACGAACAAATATTCTGACATATTCTTCAGAACTGTTCGCCGAAATCGGGTTGTTTAAGTGAATTCGTTGGATTATTAATCTTCTTTTGAATTTGAATGATGGTACTGTTCGCACGAATTCTGAGCAGTGTAACCGCGTTTGTTAGAACCCAGAGTGAAGATTTTCCGGGTGAATTTCGGTACCATCTTGTGGATAAACGGGTAGTAGAGGAGAAGACACAACAACGAATAGCGACACAGATCTAGCCAAAATAACTAAAAAGCCAAAGGCTGCGTTATTTTGAGAGACTGGGTACTAAATATTTGCCCCGAAAACTCTTTGAATCGAATCGCGAGGGACAACGAAGTAGAAGAAGGTGCCACTCGCAAGTGGAAGGCGACTTCAACGTGGGAAATTGAACACCGCTGGGGATTGAGCTGACTGAAAAAAGCTTGATGTTTGAAGTTCTAAACGCCTCTGAACTGAAGTACGACCTTAAGTAAATAATACTTTTGATAGTTCTGACGTGTATGTTACGACAATTGTCCATCAGAATACAGACCCACTGTAACTGTAGCTTTATAATCATTGAGAGATCATCCTAGTTAAAAAATTTACTCCCGAAATTTCAATGCGTTAAATCGAGTTTACGGCCGCAACTTGGATAATCTCGTAATAAATGTCGGAATATGCTAAAACGGAGATTGAAATACCGACATCCTTACATATATATATATCTTTTTCTTTACGAAAAACTGACACCACTTGTTGAAACAAATAAGATTTTGTCAATATTGCAAGGTCATTGTGAAAAAAGTTCTATTAATCTTAATTAATGTAGTTTTAATCATATTTTTTGGTATAAAACGAAAACTATCAACCGTAGACAAAAAATTGTTATCATCAAAGTTGTAGAGAATTAAATTTTGAACAACTTTGTTTATGTTCATTTTTAGTCAAAAGTTGAAAATAACAGACTTTTCGTTAATAAAGCAATTTTCATTTAATTTCATGGTGTCCAACACTTTAAATGCTACGCGGACGAAAATAGAACCTAAGACTAGAAATCTCATCTAACAATTTAAATTTAAATATAAGACAAACTTCATAATTACATATACATACTTAAACAACAGTTAAAGAAGAGCCAAGATATAGTTGAATTAAAAAACTACTATAAAATACAAATGCGGAAGAAAATTCAGTTTGTTATTTAAAAATTTAAATTTATTTAAAAATAAAAAGGTCCTTTGCAAATAGATATATGTATGTATAGGTATACATATGTAGATACTAAAAATGCAAAATAGCAAAAATAAAGAAATATTATCTTTTCATTAAAAATACAAAATCGATTGCTTTTCATTTCCATACACTTACACACATAGAATACATTCAACAGAAATGCTGAATATCAAATTTTTCGGCACTTCTGTTTTCCAGCTTTAGGTATATAGAAGAATGAGGATAGATACATCATTAGGTATATGGTTATACATATGTATCTAATCTACCAACATTCCAAATTCTCGTGCGGAAACGAAAACCATTCGGAATTGAGAATCGAACATCTGTGCCAAAAGCCCGAATGTATTCAGCAAGGCAAACGCCATAAATTAATCAATGCGTGGACTGAATTTCGGGTATAAGGCGAAGGCGGCTATAAGACTGAGGCTGAGGTTCTAACTATACAACTATAGGTCTTTTATTTTTCAAGGCGTCAGTCTCAGTCTTAACTACCGGTGGTGATTGCGAAGGCTGGTGCTGCATGAATGGAAACTGGAAACCCATAAATCGAAATTTTTGATTGCGTCCGACAAAAATGAATAAATAGGTCAAAACAATTTCATTCTTGCCCCCACCATCACCGCCGCCACATTCTTCCAAAATTTACACCACGCAAATGACGTCTCGTGGGAATCTTTCGTTGTACATACCTATGTATCTTCCAGGATGCGAACATCACCATCACAGAAGCAAAAGTAAGCTAAAACCGAAAAAAAAAAAGCCTTAACTGGTTTGTCGGCTGGCCCAAGGTTCAATCCCAGAGTCCATGTTCGTCCTTTTTGGCCAAAAAGCAAATCTACTTCAGTATAGTTTGTGCCACTTATTGGCTACCATTGTTATTCGTGTTCTGTACCTATAGAGCTGTTGTGGATGTCGTCCTTTTGCACCCAGGGAGAGGACGAGGAGACGATTATGGCGATACGGTTTTAAACCTCAACTGTGCCTCATCAGCACCACTTGGTTATAGCACAGATGAGAGAAATTGGCCTATAGATGGCCTCGAACAGAAACAAAACCAAAAAAAAAAAACTAGAAAAGAAAATCAGTCGGGTTTTTTTTATTTGAACGGTCCGTTTGGGAAATATTATCCGTTACGTGCGCATTGTACGCAAAGTGGAATTTACCATCAGGACTCGTTTAAGTTATATTAATTGCTTTCTGAGCCGACACTATAGGTACCAATTCTGTACGAGTACGTATCTACCTACGTACCTACCTATAGACCCCGATATATACCTAGTTGGATCTTAGGCATTTTCGGCGTAGGCAGCAGGATTTTCGGTCTAAATTTTGTCTCCGGAATTCAGCTGAGGCGAGAGAGTGCTAGTTTTGAATGTTTTGTTTGGTATGTACTTATGATAGTTGTATGCGAGTGTGTTGAGGTTATATCCTTCTGGATTTGTAGATCCCAAACCAATTACAGAAGAATGCTGATTGCGTGTCATTTGAATTCATAGATTCTCTAGCATTCCATTGCTCCAGTTGTTTAGAAGATATAGGTAGGATACCTACATATGAGTGTCTACATATGAGAATAAATGCAAGGACCCAGTATATACATATATGCGGGTATATCATTGAGGATGTTTTCCAAACGATAGAAGGTTAAGTCTTGTTTAGTATCTCTGCCATTTGGTTAAGGTGCAGTGCACCAGGTGAGTATGTATGTATATATTTATTTGTATGTGTGCTTGTGAGCGATTTGTACATTAAGGTGATTAAGCTACATCCTAGTTCAGGATTGGCTTTAAGTAGTTTTAGATGAAGATATCCTTTGGATGCTTTTACATACACATACATATATGTGCCACAGGAGTTAAATGATACTCAAAGAGAATATGTATTCCAATGAATCACTGAAATGTGGGTATCTACTCTTTTGTGTAAGTTTGATATATACACCTATACATATGTATGTTCCTAAGACGGAAGAACATTATTGTGATTATTTGAAATTTAAAAGGATTTTACGTTAATAAAAAACCCTTTGGGAGTTTCTTTGATGGATGCGTGGGCTGATTTTCAAATTGCTTTAAAAAAGAAAAAAAAAATCACAACTAGGGTAGGTCGAAGTCTCGCTCATAGCTTTAAAATAGATTTAAAATTTTAAAGATTTCAGTGAATGATTTAAGCATAACGGTTGTCGTTAAAATGAGATGAAAGTCATTGAAATATCCAGACGGCTAAATATTTCCCCAGGTAAGGATATTTTTTCAAAAAGCACAAGGTCTTTCTTGAGGTAAGGCCATGATTAAGGTCGTCACTGCTAAATGTGTAAAATGGTAAAACTAATTGGCTATGGAATTTGAAAAACTTTAGTCACCTTAGAGTGACCTTCAAGCTCAAATTCAAATTGTGGGTGCCTATAGACATGGCTTCAAAGAATATTTGAAAGTACCTACAAATGTTCGCTCTATCAATTGCCGGTGTCAAAAAAGAGATTTCCGTTTGAAAAAAAAGTAGCCATTACAATGACCTTGAAGGTCGTGGTCAAGGTCAAAACCTAGGGCACCAATAAATTTCACGTTGAAAGTAACTTAAAGAATGAATGACAATTGCAACAGGCAACTACAACCTTTTTTTTTAACATACGCGCAGTTTGGTTATAAATAACTTTAAAATGTTAAATATGCATGAGAGGAATAACAAGTTCGATTAAAAGGGAAATAATTATGCAAATTGGAAAATGATAGGTTCAAATTGGTAAATTTAAAGTTTTTCACATTCGTGCAGTCCGGCTGCTTAATAAAGAACTGTATACGTGACTGTAGAACATGCTTCTAAAATTTTATTATTATTTTATTATATTATTATTATTTATTAACATGTAATTTAAATTACAGGGTAATATAAATTATTTATAGAGCCTAGCTGCGGAGACTATTTTTTGAAAAAAAAAATCATCTTAAAATAAAAATAAATCCCTATTTTTCGAAAAAAAAAAAAAATCATCTTAAAATACAAATAAATCATTATAAACCAACGGCAACACTAACAATATCATGTTATACTTTTTTTAAAGCTAGAAATCCATTTTATAATTCTCTTTTTAAATCAAATGGTTTTAGTGAATAGTTTTGGAGAAATTAATTTTTAGACTCAAAATTTTGTGAACAATTTAAACAAAAAAAAAATTTAAGTAAAAAAAAAAAAAAAAATTAATTAAAAAGAATTTTAAAACGAACTAAAAAAAATTAAAAAAGAGAACTAACAAAAAATTATAAAAAAAAGAACTAAAAAAAAATAAAAAAAAATTATAGAAAATTAATAAAAAAAAAGAACTAAAAAATAATTAAAAAAAAAAATGTTTAAAAGAACTAAAAAAAAAATAAAAAAATGTGTTCAAGCTACATATGTAATTTTATTCAAAATTTTACTTCATTAATAGGTATTTTTCTACGAAATACTGAATGCTCTTATCAATTTTTATTGATCCTATCCCACTTAGCCTTCTCAAGAATATTTTTTTAAATTAATTTATGGCTAGAGAAATAAGCAGATATGAAATTTGAGTCGGATATGGCTATAATTTATTAGGTTATAACGCTTTACTATACGAAAAACGAATTATTTTGGCTTCTAAAGCCGTGTCCTGCTTCAAGTAGAACAACAATCGTATAATTATGTAATTATAAACCAAAATAAATTATAAAATTTTTAACAAAAAGCTAAATTTAGTTATCGACTTGAGAACGAATGCTTCAAAATTTTCTTAAAATACTTCCAGATTTCTTTTTAAGTCTCTTTTAATTACCGAAAAACCATATAATTGAGTGAGAGTAGCATAGCACCTTTCCAAAAATAAAACAAAATTAAATAATAATAATAACCCTCAAGTCCATCCCACACGACCTAATTTAAAACTTTATTACCTTAAAGATTAGGGACTTCAATTTCGTCTCTCTTTCTCTCTGTCACTCTCTTTCTATATATAAATACCACCCCAACGACCCCAAGAAAAAAGTGTGTCCACCAAATTTTCCGAGAAAAGAAAAAAAAAATCTTTCGTCGCTCCATAGGGATTATAATAATACAAAAAAAAAAAAAAACTGAAGCTACCTCGAAAATCTCTGATGGATCTATTTCTTAAACAGTTTTGAGTATATTATCCCTCCAGTGATCTCTTGCACAACACCACCAACTTTTCAAAAAAAAAAAAAAAAAAAAAAATACTTGTTTATAATATTCTTTCCTTCACAAGAAGGACTCGTAAAGACTCGATTTCTTAGTTTTTTTTTTGTTTGAAAATCTTTTACTAAAAGTTTTTCCAAACTTTTTGTCACTTCTGTTTTTTTTTTTGACAACGGTAGCTGGTCGCAGCAATTTCTTCCAAATAACAAAATCTGTTGCAACTTTGAATTTTTGAAGTTTTTTTTTTCTCAAGCAACAGAAAAAAAAAAAAAAAACAAACAAAAAATTGACACGTAAAAATTAAGAGGCTGAAAATGCCCTCTCGAAAATTGTAAAAAAAAAAAAAAAAGTGAAATCCCTAAAGCAAGATGGGATTATCTCTGAGTGACAGGAGATGTCGTTGTGAAAAAATGTTTTGCGTTTTGTGTCCCACCAATCTATCTAGCTTTTCGTTTGTTTTTTTTTTGTTTAATTTTTGTTTTTGTGTTAATATTCTACTTGAATCGGGTTGTTTAGTAGTTAGGTACTCTACGTTTGTTCATTTCAAAAAATGCTACTCGTGAATTTTCAATTTTTCTCCCTCATCCTAGGTTAATTAGATTTAATCTTTTTGTTGAAAATAGGTAAAAGGAAAAAGAAACAAAGAAAATAAAAAAAAAAAACAATGTTAGTCTTGAAATAGATAATGTTGGTGGCCATGTTGGGATACGATTTTTCTGATGAAAGGACACTTTTTTGTTTTTGTCTTTAGATAAGATTTGTTGGTGTACAGTTTATAATCGAAATAGAAAAAGTAAGACAGAAGTAATCACAAGATAAATATTTTGGATCAAATGAGTTTTTTTTTGTAATTTAATGAAATTTTGTTTTGAAATTGAAAAAAATCAAAAAAAAAAAAAAGTTTGGACATGGTTCGGGAATCTATCAGATTTATCAGAGACATGAAATAACAATTTAAAATAAAATCTCATTCATCTTAATAATTCAATAAATTTTCTAGAACTTTTGTTTCATTTAATGATTGTAAGAATTGATTGTTTTGAAACTATTATCAAAACCGGAATTGAGTTCTTAAGATGGTATTTTTTTATATTGATACAGGTATATATGGCGAACCTTCAATACGAAAAATGATTTTTTTTTTAAATGTCCATCATTAATTAATAATTCACAAAAACCGACAATGGACACTGTGGCATTAAGGCAAGATCTAGTTTTAGAGAAAATTGAAGATAACAGAAAGAAGGTTCTTTTAATTTAACGTTAAAGTTGCAAAGATACTACAGTAGAATCTCGAAAAGATGAACAGATATAAAACAGGGCCCGTACATCTTTTCAAATTATTCATCTTTTCGAGCATCAATATTTGGTTGAGGTTTATATAAAAACATTAAATGAACAAGTTAAAACAAGCGCAAAAATATCGTTCTAATAATATGAATAACGTTGCAAAAATATATAATTCAAGAAACTGAAGGCAAAGAAAAAGTAAAACATTGAGTTGGGAATAAAGCGTTCACCTTTTCGAGTACAAAATTACACTCGTTCATCTTCTTGAGCACTGAAGGATGAAGATATTTCGTTCATCTTTCCGAACTGTTCATCTTATAGAACCGTTCATCTTTCCGAGTTTCTACTGTATTTCCACTTAGACGTATGTAAAATAAGGGATTTATTTATTTTTATTTTTCTCAAAACCCAGAATATTTTTAAGCATCTGGTTTTTTTTTGACTGAAATTTTATAAAGGCATTGAATATTAAAAACAAATAAATTCGAATTAACAACGTAAAATTTTGTAGTTTTTTTTTCAAAATTTTGAGTTTGAAAATTAATTTTTCCAAAACTATTCATTAAAATAATTTGGTTTAAAAATAAAATTATAAAATGGATTTCTGACTTGAAGAAAGGTACAGTGAAAGCTCTAATAAGCAGACACTTATGGGCGCCCTATTTTTGTCCGGTTATGAGAACTGTCCGATTAGAGGAGAAAAAAAAAAACTTTTCTTTTTAACTTCATATTTAAGTTGTATTTTAAAAAAAAAGACATCATTCAAAATATTTCAATATGAGAGCGAATCTACTATGTTTAGTGTAATAATTTAAAATTGTCAACTTAGTAACTAAGGAAATTCCCTATTAAGCTTACTTAACATCGCTCTGCCTGGTTATTAGAGCTTCGCGTCCGGTTATCGGAGAATTTCATTTGGATTTGTTAACGTTTTAAAAATAAAACAGAAACTTTAGGTACCTTCCGTTTTTTTTTGTTTCATTTGTTGATGCAAAATAATCCCTAAATAAAATTATGTGTCCGCGTATGGGAGGTTTTCTATCTAAATGAGCAAGAAAAAGTGTCCGCGTTCGTTTATGAGTGTCCGTTTATATAGGAAAGTTATGTGTATGAGAAAATGTGTCTGTTTAAGTGAATTTTCCAATTATTAGAGCTGTCCGTAAGTAGAGCTTTCACTGTATATCATAACCTTAAAAGTATTGCCATTGTTTTAAATAATTTCGTTCTATTTTTTGAAAACTGCCCCACCTGCCTAAACAAATGGAAATAGCTCCCGTATCTGTAGGATTTTTTTCTTGTCCCGACCAAACCTACACGTCCCAGCCTTTTTTGGTTTGAGTTAAATCCACCCACTGAAACACCCACTTTAATCATATTCTAGATTTAACGTTATTGTACATCTTTAGAATGTTAAGTTTTTTTAATTACATTGTAATTTCAATTGTAAAGCATGAACATGTGTTGCTTTCCCACCCACTAGCACACCCATTTTTTCTTATTTTATCCTAATAAATGTAAGAAGAACTGTCTTCAGCCAAAACCATTTTTTTAAGTCCACCCACCTACTACCACGCCCACTTTTTTATATCTAAAATTTATATTTACTTTAAATCCCTTAAAACATAAAACACTTCAAGCCGAAGCATTACATGTGTAATTTATTTTTATTTACTATTTAATTTTTCTTAAACATAATGGCGCAAAATTTAAAAAAATTTAATACGATGTTAAAGCATTTTGAATATAACAAAAATGCTAACAAAAATGCTTCAACATTTCACTAAATCGTTTAAAGTTTTACGCCAATGTTTTCTTTGAATGTTGAAATTTTGAATGTTGAAATTTTGAATGTTGAAGTTTGAAAAATGTTCAATAGGTGGCGCTGTGAAATGTGGCTGGGTTCATCTAATAATAAGAGAAAATGGAATTTTCCTCCTAAAAATGTTTTCAGCTCAAAACTCGAAATAATCTAAAACACTAGTTTTGAAAATTTGTTAATTTTTCTGCTTGATGTGATTCTGACAGTTGAAAGTAGCTGTAGAATAACCGATTAATTACTATTTTTATGTAAAGAGTTTACATAAACAAAGTAAAATGGACATAACAAAATTTGTTCAAACTCTAATTCTCCACAATTTTGATCATAGTAATATTTTGTCTTCGATTTAAAGTTTCCGACTTAATCTATAATAAGTTTATCAGCATTAGGCATATATTTAGGTTTATTTAAAAGTTAGGACGTGAAGCATTATTTGATAAACATGAAGATGGATTTAGTCACTTTTACTCTAAGCCTTACAAAATGAGGATATAATGGATACAGAAAGCGACTTTTACAAAAAAAAAAACTTCGACACCAGTGATATTTAAAATTACTATTAAGAGGATAAAATATCATTTAGGTACCACCTATATAAATAAACTTATCCGAATGACATTTGAACTCTTGAAAGTTAGTCAAATCTTTAACCATAAATCTCTTTAACAAAATAGTTCTTCATCATCCGACCACTTTTCACCTTAATTACTTATCATCTTAACTCTCAGACAACACTATAGGTTAATTACAAAAAGATAAATCATTTTTTCCACATCCTATGCTCTTACACGTATAGGTATATAACCTAACCTCTATATACAACACAGCACTTAAGCCAATTACATCTTCATCTTCTCTGTGTTTGGCAGTTGTCAAATGCCTGTCATGTTCCATGGAAGCAAGTTGTCATGAATCACAATTGCCATAGAATTATGTATTCCCTCTGAGATGTAACATACAAAAGTACATAAATTATGAAATAATTTTCAAGAAGTTTAGCGTGCTATATATATATTTACATAGGTCAAAGATATACCTTAGTACTTAATACACAAATACATACATATATATAAATTTTGATTTTGAAGAAAGACGATGAAAAAAAAAAATCTTATATTCTTTGAACTTCTTTGAGGTCCAATATAAGTAAGTAACTATAGGCAAGGTTAAATATAAAGTCAACAGAAAAAAAAAGGACTAACGAAAAATAAACATAGACTGATAGCCTGGAGGTTTGTATAAGTTATAGGTGTACCTATATTAAATATATGTTAATAAATTAATCTTTGTTTGCATACACAAAACATCCCTGTGGAGGGGTGATTAGGATTAAAATAAGAAGTAAATAAAGGACTTGATCAGAAGAACCAAAATGGCATACCTGTCTTCATTTTGCTTAGGGAAAATTTTAAGAAATTTGTTTTCTTGGATTTTTTTTTTTGAAAATAAACAAACCTTAACCCAAATTCTGAATAAAAATCACAAAAAATAATTGAATATTTTTTTTTTTTTTTAAATATATTTTCAAACAAACATCAACAAATATGACCAAAAAGAACATAAATAACAGAAGAAGAATGCAAACACATCAAGTCAGATGCCTTGAGGAATAAATCACTTTTCTCTATGTGCGCTCATCAGATTTAGGTAAACCTCAACTTTTGGGTTTGGTCCTTATTTTTATTTTTTGGTGTGCAGCAGAACACATCACCTGATGGTTAAAGAAAGAAGGACACACACCTTAAGGACATGCTCTTCTTTCATAGAATAACAACTCGCTCTACGTGTTGTGACCGAACAGGGAGCAAACAAAAAAAAAAAAAAAAGGAGTAGAAATGACATCGCCAACAAAGAACGAACCAAGAAACGATTTAGTCACTTCATTTATCACCTTGCCTTAAGGCGTAGAAAATGTAAACATACATCTATAAATACAGCGACAGTGCAGAAAAAAAAGGATATAACTTAAGCTTCAATGAAGACAAACGTAACGAAAAAAAAAAATATATTTTTCAACCCACACACATAGAGACAAAAAAAACCTGAGATTTTTAGTCATCCAAGAAGGTTACCTACATATACCAACCATACATCCACAGCATTTGGCCATAAAGCAATTTCTATATCCTGAAAATCCTTCTGTGAACCACAGAGCAATGTCACATCTAGATAAAGTGTAAGGATAATAATAAAACGGTACAGTATAGCAATATAAATTGTTTGTCTTTCTATTCTACTCCTCGCACTTTCTATTCTAGGATATGTACAGGAAGAATTTTTTTCTTTTTTTATTTAAAGTACTTAATGGCCGGCATGCGAATAAAAAAGTGGTCCTGTGCATGAGACAACATAACACTTAAGGCATTTAACTTTCAGACAGAGAGAGAGACTTTTTCTTATGTTTTTTGTTTTTTTTTTTTTTTTTTAAATTTCATGTTTAACATTTTTCAAAAAAAAAAAAGAAATATTTTGCGCAAAATGCAACAAAAACAACAAACATAAGGCGAAAACAGCAATCAAAAGTAAAAGCGAGCAACATTTATCATTTTGTCAGAAGAATGAAACAAAAACCCAACAAAATAAAAGCGACATCAGCATCAGGACGAGTATGTAGGTTTAGCAGGAAGCTACTCAGACAAACATAAAATTGGCTTAATAAAATGTGTGGCGGTTTAAGTGAAGATCGTAAAAGGACTTTTCTGTGATGTGTTTGATGGAAGAGGCCAGAAACGTTTTTTTTTTTTTTTTTTTTTTTCGTTTAAAATGGTGGTTATCTTAAATGGGTTTTAAAGTGAGAGGACGTGTTTTGAGGAAGGTGAGTGTGAAGAATGTAAGAAGTCCCCAAGAAGAGTGCGATGGTTGTTAAATAAGATTTAGACGAAAAATGGTAACAATTGCTTCAAATTATTTACTTCAATCAAATACCACAAGTTTTTCCGGTTAAGGTTGCAAACAGATAATTTAAAAACTGTTCGGGTCCAATTATTTTGATTGATTTATTTCTTTTTAAATTAATTTGATTTTTTTTTTTGAACGAATATATTTTGTGTATTAGAAGAATAAGCAGCATTAATTTTACCCTTTGTTAGCTGAATTATGATGAACGTGATTTTTGTGTTTATATTTTTTTTATAGATAAATGTATTTTAATTTTAATTATATAAATATATTTTTACCATTTTACGAAAAGCCTTTAGGTTATATTTAGTTAATTTATTGAAAAGAAAAATCAAAGATATTTTAGGTTGTGTCACATCCATTTATGACATGAAGTAGGTTAGGTTTGGTTAGGTAAGCGGGCTGACAGTTGATCTAGTTACCTTCACACTTAGATTAGTGTAGATCCATTGTGATACCCTATATGGATATGATTCCCATACAAAGAAAACCTATGATAAAAATCCTATGACAAAGGCCCGTTAAGAGCGTAGGTGAAGTTTCAGCGGGGTGTAGCCCGAAAAGTCGGAGGGTGCCCTCAAATTAGTTGAGTTAGGAAGTGTCTGTCGGCAAATAGTCAGCTGGGTGAGAAGGGGTTAACGCACCATTGTCTTACTTGGGCGTGCTCCTTTCCTTAGCCCCCACAGAGTAGATCATCCCTCCCCCAGGCCCGTACGAGCAGTGGCTCCATGCAACGTCTGGTGGGTGGATTAGATGGGACGGTGGTTGGTGTATGTGTGTCAGCTTGTTAAAGCTGGCATACAAAGCAGAAGCGGCAACAGCTGGTGTAGGGAGAGGTGCCCATTCTCCGCTAGTTGTCGCCACCGCAATGCAAACTTGCGTTTTTTTCCGTCGTACTTAATCGTTCTATGAGTGTCATCCTGTATCATTTTATGTCCATAGGTTAAGGAAGCGATACCTGCCTGTTGGTCGGCTGGATTGATAGGGATTATAATATGAAGTAGTAGAATGTTCTGCATGTACATTGAGTTTAAAGTCTTTTTTAGTCTTTTTTGGAGCTTCATAGTATCTATCGCTGCTATTAATTGTATGCAAAAATATTGTTTAGAATCATATTTATAGGACATTTTTTTTCTACAAAATGCTTTATAACTTTTTTTACGAAAATGTACACCAGAAAAAAGTTATAAGCATTATAAAACTAAAAGAAGTGCCGATGTTCAATGCTTTTCTAGGATTGTGAAGGAGCGCAGGGGGCCTTGTTGTGGAAATTTGTTTTTTTTTTTATCTACCAGCAATACTTGACAACATACAAAAAATTTAAAACGTAAAAGATTTATAAATTAAATTTAATTAATGGAGTTTTTAAAAATAGAAAATTTTAATTTAAATTTTATTTATCAATTAATAAATTAATAATAGGGGCAATTTAACTTGAAATATAAATTAAAAAAAAAATTAACCTTTTGGTTTTTGTATTTTTTTGTAAAATTTTTTACTCACGCATTTTTTTTAGAAGCTGGGTAGGTACATACCGTTTTCTGAAAATGAATATAAAAATAAAATAAATTAGTAAATTTAATCTTAATATTGAATTAGACAGGGTGATTCGCATAAGTTGTGACAAAAAGTAAGAACTTGTATGTAGGTTGGGTTTGGACAAGAGGAACAAAATCGTATGGGAGGGGGAGTCTATTCCCTCCCCACTCCCAATTTAGACGCGAGTGGAAATTTTCTTTAAAAAAATCGGCTTCAAATGGGTCATCATGTTATACCTTTTTTTCAAAGCCATAATCCATTTTTTTAAATCAAATTGTTTTAGTGAGTACATACATAGTTTGAAAAATATAATTTTCAACCCAAAAAAAAAAATGGCTTTGCCGTAGATTTTAATGTTTTTTTTACTTCATTTCGAATTATTTTTTTAACTGAGGGAAATTTTTGTTAGATATGTACCCGGTAGGCTACGGAGAAAAATCGTCAAAACTCAAAATTGCGTACTTTGAAGGGTAGTTGGATTGTGTCCACAGAAGGGAAACTGCACACAGTTTTGGTCTTTTTTTTTTTTTGGGAAAAAGTTAAATATACGGATAAAATAGTTTTATTATTTCCATAGTAAAAAAAAAACAGAATTAAGGACTGAAGTAAAGTTTTTTTATAAATGAATATATCGTCGCTATTCAAGAAAACTGGCACAACTCAAAAAAACTCGATTTTTTAGTTAATGATGCCAATCGGCTACAAAAAAAAAATTCTATTATTTCTGTAAAGTCAGCAAAACTCTAACCCTTTAGAATCCCGAGAAACAGATTATTAAAAAATTGATTTTGTGTGAAATTGGCTTAGTAAAAAAAACTTTAAATCAGTTTTCTGAAGATTTAAGTTTTTTGAGTTATGCCAGTTTTCTTTAATAGCAACAATATTGTTTTTTTTTTTTTCATAAATTGTGCGTTTAATTGAACAATTTTGTGTGTTTTTATATTTATGACGAGTACGTTCGTCAACCAGATGTGGGGTCAGATGGACCAGCCCTGCTGATTTAAATAGACGTATTTTATATGTTTATATATTCCGAGTGAAAAGTTGATACATTGCCATACCTGCCGAAAGTCGGCTTATTCAAAATGTACAGTAGCCGAAGATGGGCCCTTCTTTGTATGTGTCAATTACAATAGCGATTACGCTTATTTTAGACCTTTATTTATTTTAATCCTATTATATTTTTTTTGTTATTAATATTATTTGTTATTTTTTTGTTATTACTAAATTAAGTGATTTTTGTTATTTTTTTTTAGTTTGTTTGATCGTATTGAATAAAAATCTTTTTAAAATTTTGGATTTGTTTTTCTTTATGGCTTGTTTTTCCACTTTTCAGGGATTGGTTCAACTAACCCCACACTAGTTGGACCACTTGGACTTGATCTATTTAGGGCACCAATATTCTACTGCAGTTACATACATATATTCAATTTTTCCAAATTTCATTTAAAAGTTAGATACCAGTTCTTTAGTTGTCCTATGAATAGTTTAAATATTATGAGACTTCAAGTAAAAAGTGGCCCAACTAGCCCTGCTCTACCCTACCTTCTTGCATATTATGCACAGTTTGGACTGAAAAATTGTTAAAAAATCAATATAATTACAAATAAATTGATTAAACAACCCCTGAACTGAAATTGTTTTAACACCAACGCGATCTACACCATTGGATTTCTTACACAAATCACAATATATAAGAATTTTAAATCGTTGGGGCGGTTTTTTAAAAACATTTAATTAAAAACGGTTCAACAGATAATACATGGATAATGGATATTTGATTATAATAAGGAATAACAAATGCTTCAGAATTAACATTCGGCTAATTTTGTCCCTCACGAATTTTTATTTTCACTTTTTATGCTAAAATTAATGAAAAATCGCGTGCAAAGCTCAAAACATAAAAGCTCTAAGAAAAGGATGTACATATATTGAAATTTTAAATTACACATTGTTTCAAAAAAAAAAAAAAACCTCTAATAGATCAAAGATTGAATTCCTTTAGATGTAAGCTTGTTTTAATAAGTTTTTTTTTTTTTTTTTTTTTTACATTTTATATACTTTGCTCGTCTCCTAAAATATTAACTGCTTTTCATATATTGCTTTTCAAAATATTTTGTTCCACCACAAGCACATTAAAATACAAAACCAACCTCTCACTTCCATACATGCCATATTATACAAACTTAAATATTTTAATCTATTTTAAAATTTCAAACACGTAAAACTTTTTAATTATACTGCACATATGATGATAGTCATATTATATATCCCTATATATACTTTAACATATAGATGCTGGAGTATTATAGTAGGTTAAGTATTCTCTTCGATGTGGTGAGAAAAATTTTAATGTGAAAATGTGTGTTTTTAAACCTATTTTCAGAAGTTTAAAGGCTCTCGTTGAATTAAAGGCAAGAAAATATTTTCTACCAGGGGATGCAGGAGACACCTATACCAACTTTGTATTTCTTTGAAGTTTTTTTTTTTTATAGAAGTTGCAGGAAAATTGTGTTTGATTAAATAGCAACAAGTTTGAAAAAGAAAATCGCATGATTTTTTTTTTTTATTATTTTTGGTAATCTATGGAAGTGCGTCATAATTACATGTTCATATTCATAAGATCTATGAATTCCGTGTAAGAACCTGGAAGAATAAGCTTTTTGCAGGTTTTAATGGTCCAAAGATAGGCATATAATATGACTAAGCTTGAAGATGTTAGTGTATTATTCAACAATATTCCTTGAACTTCTTTAGAAAAAGGAAATGTCACCATTTAAAGTAGATATATTGGTATTAACGAGCTTTTCGCGGCTTTGAAAAACAATCTTGGTGTTAGAAGTAAGCCCGCTAGTCAGTGGAAGGCCCCTAACTTTTATAAATTATCATGACTTTAGTCATTCTTTAGTAAAAATGAAATAGAGATGTTTTTGAGAAGAATTATAAAAAAAATAGAATAAAAATACTTTGTACCAATTTTCACAAAAAAAAAATTATTTCTCACACCAATTTTTGGAGGAAATTAATGAAATTCGGCACATTTAATGATTTTGAGACATTGAATCAAGTGCCACTATGAAGTCATAAGAATGTTTTGTATAAATTTTTCACAAATTTGGTTAAGATTTTGGGTACAAAAATTATTTCCCTTACCAATTTTTGATGAAAATTTTGAGACATTGAATCTAGTGCCACTCTTATGCCCATATGAAGTACATAGGAATGCTTTGTACCAATTTTGCAGACAATTGGTTCAAATTTTGGAGACAAAAATTATTTCCCACACCAATTCTTTATGAAAATTAATTAAATTTGGTACACTTAATTATTGAATCTAGTGCCACTGTTGTGGCTATATGAAGTACACAAAAATGATTTGTACTAATTTTGCAGAAATCAAAAATGATTTCCCATACCAATTCTTGGTGAAAATTATTGAAGTTAATGATTTTGAGTCATTGAACCTGACACTGTTGTTTTTACTGTGTTAAATTGAGTCTTCAAAATTGTGTTCAAAATATTGTATAAAATTCAAAAAAAAAAAAAGTGTCTACGTCCTGGATGAATTCCTAAAAATTATTTATGTCTAAAAAATCTAAATAAATATCTTCATTTATGTACTTCTATTCATAACATACAATTAATTACAAAGCGTACTAAATTTAGAAAAACAAATCCAAATTGTTGTTTAATATTTCCAAAAGATAAGAACTAATTTTTGTACTATTGCTTCGATATTTTTATATATTTAGACCAAATCTGATAAAAATATGACAATTTTGAACTTTGAAATTTAACAAGATTTTTTTAAGAAAACGGCTTAAAATCTTGAAATATTTTAAAATAGTAAATTTTATAATTTTCCTGGTTGCTAAATTCCGAGAAACAGTCATAACTCCTAAGAAATATATCATACTGTTCTAAATTAATAAGACAGCAATTTTTTTGGGCATTGAGAAATTTTTAAATTTGGACGCGAAGCTTTCTAAAGCTTGCTGCATTCAGATTTTGAACTTGATTCTCAATTAATTGTCTAAAGATAATTCAGCTAGTCGCGTGTGAACAATTTCATCGAAATCAATCGATTAATTCTCGAGATAGCTGAACTACTCATATTACCTAATATAAAACATTAATTCATCTAATCACTTTTTATTTCAAATTAATTTATATATAATAACAGATCGATATCAAAACTTTAAAATTAGTCAAAAAACCTTTCAAAATTCAACAACAATTCAATTGAATTCAATTTCTGATAAAAATCAATTTCTGAACCCAAAAATTCCTATTTAATATTTAATTTGTGTTGCTAAAAAGTTTTGCGAATTGAAAGTATTAACATTTTAAGTTAATTTATTTCACATGGGATTTTATTTATCGACATCAGCGGCAAGCGGCGTCGGCGACGAT
Source organism: Epistrophe eligans (assembly GCA_951394125.1). Classification (NCBI taxonomy): domain Eukaryota; kingdom Metazoa; phylum Arthropoda; class Insecta; order Diptera; family Syrphidae; genus Epistrophe; species Epistrophe eligans. Next base: position 99,353,494 of record OX596028.1, on the reverse strand, counting down.
CCCCACCGTTCTCACACTAATTATATATACAAAAGTCAATTTTGATGATGAATGATTTAGTGGAATTAAATCAGCCGCATGTCAGACAGAATCTACTAAATTATTTGATATCCCATTTATTTGGTCGAAAAAGGAGAGAATGTGGGGGTGAGTGAGTGGGTGAAAATGAATGCAGGCATTTTGAAAATGTTGTCCACAAAATGTGTGTGTAATGTGATTATACATTACACCAATTCTATTCTAACATATCCGGGAGCTTTTCAACCTGGCCAACCTGATTACTATTCAACAGCTCTGCAGCAACATACCATACCATGAATCCTGTTTTGTTGGGCAATGAAGTTGGGGTAGGGTGGGGCACCACTTTAGGTAGGGAAGCCAACACAACACCTAACCACATGTGACGACTCGAAAGTTATTAAAATAGCGAAGGACATAAACAAAAAAAAACAACAACAAAAAAAAAAACAGGACTAAAACAGTAGAACGCGTTTACATTTTCAATAAAGGTCCTTTATGGATATCGGATTAGATTTCCTGTGTGATGTTGTTATGTGTTTTTTATTTTTTTTTTTATTTTTTGCTTCGCTTTGTTTGTTTATATGTCCTTTTGAAAGGATACGGGTTTGAAAGTGTCACAAAAATGTATCACGTAAATGCAACCGTTTTGTATCTAATGTTGAGGAGGGTTTTTTTTTGTGTCGCATGGATTAAAGGATGGGTATGGAAGAATTCATTTTATATAGTGCTTACTATAAGCGGCTAATAGTTGAGTACTGGGTGTTTTCATATGAATATGTGTGACAGACATATCAAGTGGCAATTTGACAATATATACGGAATGTTTGAGAGAATTCAATGAATGGCAATAGCACTTGCTTTTGTTTTGACACGAGAATGTTAGCGCGACAGGACACATCATCTATTTATTAATACATATGTATATGTAGATATTTTAGAAGATAACGTTCAATGGTATTTCATTCATTTTTTGTTTGTTTTTGTTGTTGTAGGTGTTTCGGGGTTTTGAAATCTGCATAGTATTTTAGAGATGATGAATGGCGGACATTAATAATTTAAATTACAAATGTTTAACACAAGGATTTGTATTTATTTGATTGGTATTGTTGTTTGTCTGATTGTGACGGGTAGATAAATCATATATGTATATAGAAAGCATTTTCATTTCAAAGCCTCCTTATGTTAAAGTCATGGAAAACAATTGTCTAAAGGGTGAAGGAGGATCATCGCAATTTTGAATAGCGTAAAAAGTAAATGAGAAGGGAGACATTTATGTATATTTGTATGAGGTAAGCAGCTATTTCGACAAAAATAAAAAAGTATATATGTATGTACAAAAATGAAATGTTTGAATAAAACAGTAAAATAGGTAGAAGTGAGATAAACCTCCATTAGTGGAATATTCAAAAAAATAGTATGCCATCTGAAAAGCAAGTAATTGGTAACAAAATGTTGGCTAGTTTCAGTAATTAATAGGTCAGCCGTACCTACTCGACTTTGAATAAATTTAAAAAGAAAATCATTATAAATAGCTCATAACTGACCAAAAATAACTGACAACATCATTTTTTGAAAATACCACAAATGAATTTACTTACGAACTCTATAACATTTAAAATACTTTAAAAATTAATCTAAAATCGCCCAATGGCCAATTACTGACATTAATTGACACTTTGCGACCAATTATCTTTCTTGAATATCCCAAAAATAAGGTGCTTTCGTCCTGTATGACTTTAAAAGAACACTTTCAAAATTCTAAAAACCAACGCGACTGACCAATTTCTGAAGCTAATTGAACTTTTGTGACCAATTTCTGACTTTTCAGCTGGCATAGATGTTAGCTACTCAAAAGTGGGATATTCAAAAAATTAGTATTCCATCTGAAAGGGCAATCTAAAACCTATTAATATGTAATTTTTTTGAATATCCCAGATTAAGGTGCCATCGTCCTCTGGACTTTAAAAAACACTTTCAAAATTCTAAAAACCCACGCGACTGACCAATTTCTGAAGCTATCTGAACTTTTGTGACCAATTTCTGACTTTTCAGCTGGCATAGATGTTAGCTACTCAAAATTGGGATATTCTGAAAAGGCAATCTAAAGCCAATTAAGGTGCCATCCTCCTCCGTGCCTTTAAAAAACGATTTAAAAAATTACATATCGCTGACAAATTTATAAAACTAACTGTTTTTTTTTTCTGATTCTTTTTCATTTTCAGAGCTATTCTTGGAAATATTTTATCATTTTTTAAATTTTGTATGCCTTTTTATTATTTTATTGTTTTTCCATTTAACAATTTTCATCGGCTTACATTGTTAGAATTGCGCATTCTTTTTTTTATCTGAAATTCATCATAAAATTTTTGTATATCAAAAAGTAGCCTGTCAATACTCCGCTTTACTATAATCCACATAAATTCAAAATAGACTACCTACACCAACAGTAAATAAATAGCTGAATTTTGTTTTTATATTTCTTTTAACATTTCAAGGCGATGTTTTACTTTTAAAATATTTTTTTTTCTTTTCAAAATTAAACCTAACAAACAAATTTCATTTATTATTTAGGTTATTTTTTTTTTAATCTGCTTTTCATTTTACACTTTTCGTGTAAGATATTAAAAAAAAAAAAATCTGAACCCAAAGCATCCCCCAGTTTATTTCTGCCGAATCATCTATCCATTTCTTTTAATATTAATCTGCTTGATGGAGGGTAAGCATAACCACTAATAAATACCCTTTAAAGTTAAAACTTCCTTTTTTGTGAGCTATAACTTTTCTTGAAAATCCATCCCCTCTCTCTCTCTCTCTTTCACTTTTTCTTTGTCATTAACGCTTTAATTTAATATTTTTTTTTTCTCTTGCGTTATAGTTTACTTTATAAGCATAAGCTTTTTCAAACGAAAAAAAAAGTTAATTCAATTAAATCCTGTGTCTCGAAGGAGGGAAAGGCAAAAAAACTTCAACTTTTCTCGGTTACCCACGGTAATTCAATAATCAAATAAGCTGTGTGTATTAATGAGTGGATTAAAATATCTAACCGGAAGGGATAGATAGAAAAGGCCAGCAATACTTTAACACAGCGCAAAAAAAAAATAATTAAAAACTAACTGAGATGAAGGCGAAGCGATTTAGAAAGAAAAATCAGGAAAAAATCAGTTTTTTTTTTTTTTCTTCATCCAATTTTTGTAAAAAAAAAAAACAAAGCTTAAAATAAATGGCAGCTAAGCGCTAAATGCAAGAGCGGTAAACTTCTTTTTTGTGCTATTTGTTTTTTTTTTTTTTTGTTTATACTAAGGAAAAAACCAATGCGTTTCTTTTTTAATTAGCCATATTCTGAGTGTTGGGCGCCATTTATTGAACGTTGGGAGCCAGTTGAAGAAGGGAATATTTTTCCATATACATATGTATGACGTTAACACAATCAAAATACAATTTTAAACCAATATTCACATACAACGATCATACACTTAAATACGCTTGTACACACATTATTAAGTTAACCAACTGCGACTCGACTAATTATCCTTTAGAAAATTGATTTATTAAGGATAAACATTTCTGTTCTGCTAAAGAGTCCTTAAGGGCATCAATTTTGCCTTCGACTGAATAGTGAACGAACACGTCTCTTGGTTTATTATTACTTGTGTGTATATGAACGTAAAAGGCAATTAAGAATGCATTAGATGCACAGGCAAACACATTTGAACGGGAAGGATGACCGACACGAGAGTATAAAATTCACCCTTTATCCTTGCCCCCCTCCTTCCTTTCTGTTCTATATAACATGAGTTTGTTTAAGTTAACGATGCAATGTCGCTTATGGCACATTCATCTTAAGGGTTTTTGGTTTTCTGTTGTTATTGTTGTTCCATTACTTGTTATACCTGTGTATATAATAACGATATAATAATTTCGTATGTGTACACACATGGATATAGATACGATGTATGTTTTTTTTATATATATATATTTGTTATAAAGTCCTTTAGGGCACAAAATAGTTCTTTCAAAACCAATGGAACATGTTCCATAATTGTGTTGTTTTTGTTGTTAGAATCGATATGCTTAATAGAGCTGAGAAGTCGAAGAAAGTTTGAACTTTCAAGTATATATTGAAGTTATACATGGTTGGGGTAGGTACGCATATAGTTGTTGAGGTTATGTAATAATTGAAGAGGAAAGCTTTTATCGGGTTAACCCATCAGAGGTGGATAAATATTTGCTATTCGAGAGGGGTCATTAGATTATTTCTGATTGAAATATAATAACGCAGTTGGGACACAGTCATAATCGGATTCAGATAAACAAAATTAAGACAGTTAGCATAAATTAATATTTAATTTCGTAAAATAAAAATAAAAATTAAGGGTTTTGCTTTACTGGATTCGAATTAACGTAGCTTTCGCTATTAGTTTACACCTTAGGGTATATTCGGTATTATGTGATTTTAGGTCATAATATTAACATGAGAGTTCATCTGCTAGGTGTGGTCAGGCTTTTTTTAAAAAGGGAACTATTTCAATCACTAATTGAATTTTAAGGTCAGCATTTTATTGAACCTTATTATACTTTAATGAAGAAAGAACAATGAACAATGCACAATAAACAATGAACAATGAACAATGCACAATAAACAATGAACAATGAACAATGAACAATGAACAATGAACAATGAACAATGAACAATGAACAATGAACAATGAACAATGAACAATGAACAATGAACAATGAACAATGAACAATGAACAATGAACAATGAACAATGAACAATGAACAATGAACAATGAACAATGAACAATGAACAATGAACAATGAACAATGAACAATGAACAATGAACAATGAACAATGAACAATGAACAATGAACAATGAACAATGAACAATGAACAATGAACAATGAACAATGAACAATGAACAATGAACAATGAACAATGAACAATGAACAATGAACAATGAACAATGAACAATGAACAATGAACAATGAACAATGAACAATGAACAATGAACAATGAACAATGAACAATGAACAATGAACAATGAACAATGAACAATGAACAATGAACAATGAACAATGAACAATGAACAATGAACAATGAACAATGAACAATGAACAATGAACAATGAACAATGAACAATGAACAATGAACAATGAACAATGAACAATGAACAATGAACAATGAACAATGAACAATGAACAATGAACAATGAACAATGAACAATGAACAATGAACAATGAACAATGAACAATGAACAATGAACAATGAACAATGAACAATGAACAATGAACAATGAACAATGAACAATGAAATTGGTCCTGTCTACTAGGAGCACGATGACAACAATCCTACAGCCAATTGAGTTTTGGAATCGCATTTACAAGGAGCAAGGTGACAGGGAAGGCCAATCATCTGGTTTAAGGAACAAACCAGGCAAGGATGCCCAAGCATCCTGGAAACACCTTGCTCGGAATCTTAGACTTAGAAGTGGATGGAAAATTGCCATGTTTAAGGTAGAGTCTCTTCACGGGTTGGCAGCCTCTAGGAACTTTTGTTTTTTTATTCGCTATAAAATAAATCCTGGAAATGACCACCACTTTCAATTCTCGTTTATAAAAGAGCATACAATTCTCTGCGGAAAAAGAATAAGAATAATCCGTTATACTCGTGTGTGCACTCGTAGTGCTTGTAGATATATTTATTGTAAAAGGTGCTTTTGGATTATGAACAACTTTTATTCAGTCGCAGAAGCTCTTTCTTTGCAAAAAAAAAATTCAAAAAAGTTACAAAACTGAATATATACTTTAAGGATATGTGTGTTGTTTTTTACGAGTGTAACATTATCGTGCAAGAACAATTTTTAATTAAAATAAATTCATTTTTGTTGTTGTTTTTACAGATTATATACGACTTTAAAAAAAAAAAAAAGAGGAGAATACTCGGTCAAAGTTTAAAGCTTATATACATGATATCTTACATATTAAAATATATATAATTTTAAGAGTTCTTAAAAAGGATTTCAAACTTAAAATGCTACATTTTTGCACAAAGTATATTTCCTTAGTGAAGTATAGTTGTTGCGTTTCCAAAAAACCTGCTCGTATTATTAACATTTTACCATCAAGAATCATCTTTTACCAAAGGATTCTCGGTTAATATAAACATGTTTTTCTTTATGTCCTTTCTATCCTAGGTCTTATGTTTGCTTTAGGTCTCCTTTATATTACTAAAATTCAACGAACATTGCCATCATTGAACAATTTCTGGCCAAATGGTGATGATGATGATGATGATGATGATGATGCTTAGCAGAGTATGCATATGCAGATTCAAAGGATATGAATGCACAGGCACACAGGATAATATACGATAGGAAAACCTTATATCTTTACCTAGAAACGACGCACACTTGATTGACTGATTGATTGATGATTTCCCAGGTAAGTCATGCGTTGCACTATATATGGTTAGGTTATATAAAGGAAAGACCGTATGGGATGCCGATGATGATGATGATGATGACGACAACGGCGATATTGACAATATGGATGTCTGTCGAAAGGTAAAATATTTTTGTTGACAATAAATGTTGGCTTGTGGTTGGGAAGATGATGGTTTCATGATGTGTTCCCTTCATTGAATTACTCCTGTTGGTCAACATCATACATCGACGACTTTTGGTTTATTGGTTTGAGTGAGAAATTTTTGTTGGAATGAAAATAGACAGGGCATCCTTTTTTGAAGCTAAAGCTACTAATTGCAAGAACAACTGGGTGCCTTACATCAAAAATTTGACATACTTGATAATTACTGATTGAAATGTTCATTAGAAGTTATATGGAAATCTACAGAAATGACATGCAGAAATTATACTATGTTAATTAGCTGGAAATCAAAATGTCTTTGAGTATCTTTGCGTACATAGCTGTTGTTTGAAAATGTCATTGTGATGAAAATCAAAGTAACGTTATTAACAGAAAGGACGTTTTGTTTTCTTAAAATTGCCACGGGAATATTGTTTTTTTTTATTCGTGCAAGACATCCATTTAACAAGTTATGATTTATATTTAAGGCTTGCACCTTTAAGAATTAATAGTCTATGATGGTCGAATTGTGGTTTCTTTGACTCACTCGTGGGTTAAGGAAATGAATTGAGGAAAAACTGAGTAGTCATTCATCAACTTAACAACATAAAGGATTTAAAGGTTCACTCTGGAATTCAGTGAGTGTTGTTTTATTTTTGAAGTAAGAATCTTGAAATTATTTCGGTCTTATTTTTCTTCTATAGCTTTTGATCTAATTTCACCATTGTCAGAAATCATTTAAAGCAATAATACTCCATAAAAAGATGCGAATTTTTAACTTTACCTTTAATTTATATAAAGGGTTTTCCAATAACGACTTGACAACTTTTTTTTTGAATAAAACGCAAACTATTTGAGATATTTCAAAAACTTTATTATCGGCTTGAAGTACAATCAAAACATTTATGAATGGAACTCGAATTCGTTCATATGGCCACCGCGGGCACGTTTGCAGTGGTCGATTGGTTGGACCCAATTTTCGATGACTCGACCACATATTTCGGCCGATATCGCCGACGAAAAAATATGGCCCAATAACGCCGCCGGCATGCAAACCGCACCAAACAGTTATTTTTGTGGATGAAGTGGTGATTCATGAAGCAAATGTGGATTTTCACCCGACCAATAACACATATTTTGCTTATTGACGAACCCATTGTACCAAAAATGAGCTTCGTCATTTACGACCGAAAATTGAAGTTAACGCTCTAAAGTTGCGGTGACCAACTTCGAATTTCGGTAAAAAAAATTTTATAATTTTCAGACTTTGCTCTTTCGTGTACTTTACCATTATGAAAATGTTGAGCTTACTGAATAAATTGACAATGAACGTTCGATGATTAGTGAAAGGGTGCGTTCACAGATTAAATTCAAAGTTGTTAAGTCCCTATTGGAAAACCCGATATAACCAAATGAGACTGCATGATGCAGCTTCGCCTTGCCTTAGACATCAAAGGGTTCGGGGCCTTACGAACTAACTCCCAAATGAACTAACCAACCAATTGGTTCATTATGAACCAATTGGTTCATTATGAACTAATTGGCCTTTTTTTTGTAATTCCCCCAGAGCTTGCAAAAAAACTCGCCTATTACACACATCATTACACATTCCTCCTTATCGTTTTTTTTTTTTTTTGTGCGAAATGAACTATTTTTCACTTTTTTTAATTTCGAATTTAGTTCGTTGGGACTTATTTAATAACGAACTAAGTCCCAAATGAACTAACTCCCAAAAATATGAACTATGTCAAAACGAAATTTTGGTAACTCCCACCATTTTGGCTATTGGAAGTTAACTATTTTGGGAGTAGTTCGTAGGGCCAGGGTTAGGTACAGTGTTTCTGGGGCTGAAGTTATAAAAGAACTAAGCTTATTCCCCCTATAACGGTTACCGAATCGAACGTTCGAAGTGAGATGCTTTCATTAGCGAACTACCACAATCGACAAACCACGGTTGGCGAACTTTACAATTCGATTCTAACAATAGAGTGAGACCAATTTTCGAAAAATTTATGAGTAAGAAAATATTTTTGAAGCGTTTATTTATTTATTTAATTATTTATTATTATTTTTATTTTTAAGTCCCAATTTGTCCCGATTTTCGAGTCAAATTTAATCTTGTAGCCCTACCTTATGAGTAAAATGTACGAATATCTTGGAGTATTTTTGGAAAAAAAAAAAAAAAAAAAAAAAAAAAGAGGTCGAAAGTCACTGTTATTTTTCACCACTCTTCAAGATGGTCAAAATCTCATACTTCATATAGGATAAGTCTTCTTTTACCTAAAACAAATCTCTACAATTATTCTATCTTAAATTTAAAGCGCATAGTTTTCAAGTGAATTATGCTCAAAACTCAATTGAAAAACATTTTTTCACCTCATTTACATAGTTTGACTCTACATAATTACTATAACAAGTCCTTTCTTATTATACAAAAAATTCCAACCCTATCCATACTCTACCCAATCTACCTTGGTACTAGAAAACTTCTTCGTGTCAATTTAAAATTTAATCTCAATCCAATATGTATTTAACAAAAACTAAATGCAAATCCAAATTTAACTGTAAGACAAAACCTACAACTATACAATCATACCGAAACGACTTATTAGTACCTAACCCACAATCAAAAATGGTCATGCAGAAGGGCATTTATTCGTCTTTGTTTAGATTGATTGTAAAAGTAGTCGTCCCGACGACACAAGGCTTCATATACAAAACAACATCCTTAAAACAAATTTAACAGTTTTTAATGAAAAAAAAAATAAAGAAAATTTCTAAAGGCGAAAAACAAGGACACACACCCTCTGCAGTAAGGATTGTTAGCAACTTTCCTTTCGAACACCATATTATTTTTGTATAGTTGTTCCTCTTTAGCTACTGTCGTCGCCGCCACCGCCGCCGCCGTCGATAAAATGCCACAAACAAAACCGCAGCGATGAAAGGACTACAAATATATACATACACATACACATGTCCTTGCAATTTGCACAATCGACAAGCAATGCAAAAATGCAAAGCATAAAGTAAAAGAAAAAATTTAAAAGGAAACATCAAAGAAAATTACATCTAAAACCGAAGAAAAAGGCTACACACACACACACTCATATGTAGGTACCTATACCTACTCTAAGGATAATCCAAACATATTTTCCACAACCCATCCCTTATAATCGTGTATACTCCCCACAAATTTCCTTGTATAATATAATCGTCATTTATATTCTGGGAGCTTCTTATGTTGCTCCTTTTAAGGACCTTTCACCATCATCATCACAACAACCTACAAAAGCGCGACTTTCTTTTTCGTGTGAGAGTTTTGCAAAAGGATATAATGGACTTCCCTTTGCAAGGTGCCGAGCGGCACACCGCGATAAAGGAGCAAGCAACGCGGATTCCCCTTTTTGTTGGATCCTTTGATGTTATGGTGACTTAAGGCTGACTCGCCACCGCCGCTGCCACCTCCGCGCGTTGTGGTTACACTTTCTTTATGAGAAATCCTTTTCGCTTTCACGATCTACCAAGCAAACATTCAAAAGCTCTACGTCGGAATCGGTTGTATAGAAAATTTTTCAAAACGTTCATGTTGAGGACAATCTCGAGGACAAGGAATAAGACGGCAACGACAAAACCAATTTACTGCCTACTCCAAGTAATACCATGTCTTTCCAAGCTCTTTCATAATGGTGTCAATTTAGGGCGCATTTTCCAGGCCCTTTTGGTGGTTTATCTTCTTTTTTTTATACACTTACATTTTCGAATGAATGAGGTGGCGCTGCAAGTCAAACTTCAGGGTGGCATAATTAGTCACAAAAGTCTGTTTCTATAGGCATAGATAGAGGAAAACCAGCCTTTGATTTTTGGGGTAATGTTGTATTACGATATTTTCAAGTAAATGACTCCATCAAGTCAATGTCCTAGACAACCTGAACCCACACGATAAACATATACTTAAGAGCAGACAACAACAACATCTTCACCTATTTTTTTTTTCTATCTCGTGCTGTTGCCGATGGTGCCATTTGCTTTTAGTCTATGTCATAAACACGCACCCAAAGTTTAAGAACACACTCCGAAGGAGAAGTAGTACCTAATATTATTGTTTGGGAGTTATTAATGTCGTATAGCTGTCAAGTGAAGGCGATATATTGATTTGTTTATGTTTTTTTCTGAATTTTTTGGGAGGTTCGAAATATTTATTCAATAACTTTTTGTCACGCCTTCAATTTAATTTTTATTGAAATAAATATCAATAAAATAGGTATGTATATACAATATACATTCATATATGGAAAGTTTTTGAGTATTTTAGCATTTGAAGTTCATGGTTTGAAAAAATGAGTGATTCCAATAGGATTTCCAATAGCATGCGACCAATTTGATTAGATAAGCCTATATTTTAAGATATATCTCAGTGGACTCTTAAGTTTGCGGGAGGTTTAAATTAAGACTCAATGCGACCGAAATTTGGGAGACATTCTATGTGAACTTTTGTTACTGTTGAGTATCTTCATCGAACGGTCGGCAGCATATTTCCAACTACTTCGAACTATTAAAACACTGTCCAACTAGTCAAAAATGTTAAAAATATGGTTATAAGAGTTTAAGAGCTCTGAAAATTTTACCTAGGGTTAGAAATTTGTAGAATTGATAAAGAAGAGTTTTAGAGCTCTGAAAATTTAACCTAGAGCTAGAAATTTGTAAAATTAATAAAAACTAAATTGATATCTATTAGTTTTCGATAAAATCAGGTGAATAGTCTAATTTAAAATTCATTCATCTATGGGTCGTTTATATAATTCTTATAAATGTACGCTAAAATCCTTAAACACATAAATAGTGAAGTTTATATCGAAATAAAAAAAATGCAGCACTATGGAATACCACAAGGTTGTATTTTAAGTCCACTTTTATTCAGTTTGTTTAACGATGAATTGATTAAATATTTAATGAGTGTTACTGATAAATATTTGCAGATGACTTTGTTCTTTTTGTGCAAATTCCACTTGTGTTAAAAATAATTAGAAATCAATTGGAAAAATATTAAAGACTTTATCTAAAATGAGGATGAATCTACGGTTTTTGATAGGTCCCGAGCACATATCTTTACAATAAAGGTTTAATAGAAACTGTTGCTGAAGTTCAAATACATTGAGGTAACCCTGGCTACAGCTTTAACATTGTGTTCAGCCAGTTTACAATAATACAAAAGCATTGCTTAAGAAGTTCGACAGAAATAAGAATTTCATATTAAAATTTAAGGAACAAATTTGGTCCATTTAATTTTCCTGCTAAGCAAGTTGTTTTTTAAATGTATTGATAAAATTATAAAAGACTTAGGATTAGAGATAAGGTAAAACATTAACTTGGCAACCTTTCAACGGAGAATATTAATACAGTAAAACTCGCTTAAGAGAAACCCGCTTAAGAGGAAAACCCGCTTATCTGAAACACTTTTTTCATCATTTTATTTAATCTATCTATTATCTATTTTATTTAAATTTTTTCTATAGGCAACTTCAAAAGATAAATTAAATTTTTTCTACCTTTAAATTTCCGCTTAAGTGAATCTTTGTTCACTTATCCGGACTTCGCTTAAGTGCATTTTTTTTTTGCACTTGAGAGGGGTTCGGTTAAGTGAAAAACCCGCTTAAGTGAAAGTTTCCGTTTCTGTACTCAACTTGCTGTTTGCCACCTGCAATGTAAAATTTGTTTGCGCATAATAATTACCGATAAAGCCTGCTGCTGATGTGAAACGAAATTTTGTGAAAAAATTACACGAAACTTGAAAGTGTCACCAATAGCAAAAAAAAACAAAAAAGAAGAAAATAACGCAAACAAATCATAGCAAGTCTCGCTGTAAGTAAGGAAACGCCAAATACAAACACGAATAAAACTAAAATAAAAACTTTTTCGCACAAAATTCATGATCGGGAGAAAAAAAAGAGTGGATAATTCTCCAAATAATCTGCTACAACATTAAAAATTTTGCTAATTGAACAGCGGGCGCATACTGCGAATGGAAAAGCACAAGGAAATGTTTTATTCACCCCATCTCTGTCATTTAGCAGCAGCGTTTTAAACTTAATGCCCCACAACTTTTGCAAGGTTATAGGAGAGATAGCCCTTGAAATTAAGGAAAAACTTATCGGAAATTAACTTGGGCTTTTGTAGAAAGTTCAAAAGCGACCATTTTATTGAAATTGGATTTTTTTAGGGTAAAGCAGCCATGTTGTTAAATGAGCAATAACTGTCAAAGTTGGTGTGAATTGTTCTCTGCTCTTTGCAAAGATTTGTTTATATTTCTTTTTAAAATAGATAGATAGATAGATACATTTTATTTCTTAAAATCCAAATACAATATTTAAATGCAAGATGAAGGCTTCAAACGGTCCGAATTTTGAAGTCGGAGCTGAAGAAAAAAAAAAAAAACTTTGTAATATTTACTTCACCGCCGCCGCTGACTTAACTGTGACCACATATAAATTATCAGTGCAATCGCACAAGCTCGTAATGAAACATGAAATTTACGGTTTTTTATGCAGCTCAACCAAACTAACTATAAAAAAAAAAAAAAAAACATTTCAAAATTTCCCTATATAATGTTGGTATTGACTGTTCGTTTAAATAATCTTTGGGATTGAGTCTTTTCATTAAAAATTCGACCCTCAAGAGCATTTTCACATATTTTTTTTCTCCCGGCTTTATTCGTTTATCATTCATTCTTTTTTATTAACTTCATCACTTCTAATTTAAACTTATTCTCAGCCTAATAAAAATAACCCTTCAAAAATTTTCTTTTATTTGTATATTTTTTTTATCTTTGACGTGCTCAGAGAATACTTTTGAATTAAAATAGCCATAACTATTCATCACCCATTGTGATCAACATCAAAGAAAAAGAAAAAACCTCTGCTTCATTTTCTCTCCCAGGTTAAACATTAAATGAAATGCCCCAAAAGTATGCAACACAATAAGAAAAATAAAGACAAAAAAGTTATCCAAACTAAACTAGTCCCTTGAGAAATTCTGAAAGAGAAAACATTAACATAAACTGATATCACCTGACAGTGCCGCATCATCTCATTTTGTGGCAGGACACAACGAACAAACCACCACTAACAAATCAAGACGACAAAAACGACAACGACGACACGTTAAGAAAGATATAAAAAAAAAAATTGCCTACATGAAGGCACCACACCGCAAACGCTCCGCTGTCACCGCTACCGGAAAAAAAATTATGTTTTATTTAAACGATAAATAAAATTTAATACCTTGACTCCGATGGAAAATTATGTTTATTTTTTATTTTTATTTATTTATTTATTTTTTTTTGTTCTTTTTTTTTTTTTAGTTGCTCTAAGGACTATTTTCGTTTTCATATTATTATATGGTTCATGATTTTTTCTTTCTTCGCGGTTTTTCTTTGCATTTTTTATTTGTTTGTTTGGCAATTGTGTGTCGGCCTTAAGGCTGCTTCTTAAAGGTGGCAAGAGGTTCTTTTTTTGGTTACATCGTTTGTTCTGCTTGGCAGGACGGGGAATGCTGCTATTATTAAAAATTTATGTTTCAATATAGCAAAGTGTGTGTTGGCAGAGAGGCACCTCAACCTTATATTTATTTTTTTCTGGGCGCCATATTTGGTTTCACCTTCATCTGGTGCCTTTTAACATTGTTTTTTTTTTTTTATTATTTTTTGTTGAACTGTCTTTGGTTACTGGATTTTTTTTTGAAACTCCCTTATATATCAATTGAGCAGCTAGACACCACCAAGAAAGATATCGCGCGCTATAGCGTGGCGCGTTTACTGATTCACGGACACAATTTATTGCACAGTGATGGAGTCTTAAGTGAATTTTCGAAAACTCACGTAGGAGGATGTGTGTGCCTTTTGGCATCGTTCACACCTCACAAAATAAAATCGTTTCGGGGGATGACTTTTTTTTGAGAGACGACTTTTGCCATTCACACATGGTACCATCATACACATATACCCGAACCAACCTTCCGGTTAAAAAAATTGAAAAAAATAAAATTGAACGAAATTATGTTTCAATTGTCCGCTTTGTGCTTTCCCAATGTTGAATATATACAATTGCTGAAGGGGAGGTTTGAATTTTGAGTAATGGCTGTTTACTTTCAGGTACCTATGTATATAGGCTCTAGCTGGAACAAGGTCTTGAAAACGATTCAAGTGAATATATATGTCATTGTTAGCAAGCATCAGACAGTTTTGTTCCAGATGGCCGTGATGTTATTCGGATATTCTCAATGATCAGAAAACAAATAAAATGAGACCATAAATATTTTGTCTTTTTCGTGACAAATGGCTATTAGGAGACTTTCTTTCTTTTTTATTTCACAATACTTTTTTGAAAATTTACACTTGAATAGGAAACAATTAAGAAGATCTATGGCTTTTGAAGTTATAGGTATTAATATCTTCTATCAACAGAAAATGAGTTTTCAATTGAAGGGAAATAATATTTACTGAATATATGAACTTTAAAAAGAAAAAAGAAAATGTATCATTGGGTCGCACGAACTTGTTCTTATGTACGATTGGACTGTGTATTTAAAGTCGTAATATTTTAAAAACTATTCATCTGATAAAATAAATAAATTATATATGGGAGCCTATAATTTACGCCACCAGCCAAATCAGAATAATGTCAAATCAAAAAAAATGCCAAATCAAATAAATGTTAAATAAAAAAAATGGCAGATAAAAAAATGCCTAACTTAAAATTCAATCCAACAAAAAATTTAATAAAAATTGCGAAAGGATAATTTGTTATATCATTACAAAAAAAAACGAAACTTAGAATGCGAAATAACAAAATGTTAAACAACAAACAATGCGAATTGAAAAACGGCAAAATTAACACCCGCGAAAAGTTAGTTTGCCAAACAATTCTTGCGAAACATACCGTAAGCTTTATACTCACATGCACAATAATGTTGGGGCTGAGCGTTTAAAGTTAATTTAAGAAAAAAATTATAATTTCTTAACTTTAAGGGAAATATTAAAAGTTTGTTCTTTGCAGGGAATTATTTTTGGCCAAGCATTCTAGCGAGTGAGCTACAAGTTCAAGTGAAAACTGGTCATTTAGGAGCTAGTTGTTGAAATTTCATTGCAATTGCCATCATAAGCCAATTTATTGATAGAATTTTAATACAAATATGCTACCAGAAAGGCCATAAAAAGGTCATAAAATGGTCAGAAATTAGCCAGCAAATGGTCGACAATGTTTTTTAATAGCTCATCGATAAAATATTTCATATCATTGTTAAATTTTAAGCTAATGGTTTTATTTCAAAATTATTTAAGGCAGTCTAACCAAATTGCGGGGCAGCTTTGCAAGACTGAGGCTAGAAAAAAAAAAATCAATTTCAAACATTCACCCCTGTTCTCAATTCCGATTCGTTTTTAAATCCTTTCATTTTCAAACCCCATGTGTTTTGAAATACTTTTCGCTTTCAATACTTGCGGAATGAGTGTGCTTCGATTTTCAATTGGATTGAAAATTGTTGACGTTTGTAATTTTCATATTCGAATTGGTATTGACAAAATGTTTGTTTCACTTAAAAAGGTACGGTACTATTCAATTCCCTTTTTATTAATTTCTGTATTTAATTTTTTCGACAAATTTTAAATTTCAAATTTGATATAAACCGGATTTCGAAAGAAAAAAGGGTTTGAATATTGGCTAACGTGAAAGTGAAAGTGAAAAAAAAGGTGTTCTGAATACCTTTTTTGAATAGTATAGAAATCAATTCCGTTTACGGATTTGATTCCGAACGGAAATCAGAACAGGGGTGATTTTGTCGATTTTTCGCAACACTAAAATTATAGAAAATAATTGAAAGCACAGCGACATCGATCAGTCGCTCAACAAGTACATTGCCGCAAGTTTACAATATTATAGGTAAGATGACATTTTTTTGTATCGTTCTTTCGCCTACTCCGTGGCCAAGTCCTAAGCAAATTTCTAGAATCCCGAAACAGTGATATCCACAGATACTTAGACGTCTAGCAACTACTTAAAAAGAATTAAAAATCTTTGCGGGAAAGTGCTTACATTGTTACAGCTCTAGACGACAAACAAAATGCTTTTAACATTGAATAAAAATTAATTTTCTAATATTTTATTTAATCAAATGAAACAAACTTCAGCACTTACATATTAAAGTTCGAAAAAACACCGTCTGAAAATAGAAAAAAAAAATAAATTGTATTAATAAATTAATTAATTTTTTTTTGTATAACCAAGATAAATTTTGTTTTCTATTAATTATTGCAACATTCAAAACGAATTATCTGAACCCTTTCTCAAAGTATTGTCCCACTGGCAAAGGTGTTTCTATTATGCAATAACATTTGTTTAGCTAAACAATACATAAATTGCACTAATGACCATACTGTGTTCTAATGTAAATATTTTCCATTCACTTCCTATAGCCAACTAATCAAACAAAATTCTCTCAATACCTATAAATACCCCTTATCAATGCTTCGACGAGCATCAATCTAAGATCAAGATGCAATTCATAATTTTATTTTTCTGGGTTTCATCAGCCCTAGCACTAAAATCTCCAACGTTATGTCCAAACGATAAAGGCAGCGAATTCGTTTGTTCCGTAATTGAAACTGTCAACAAAGAGGATTCATATTCGTCTTTCCAATCAATCGCTGATATAACCATTGGACAAAATGGCCAAACTGATTTGTATAATTCTGTTAAAGCTTTAGAGGTTCTCAGAGGCTCATTGAGAACTCAATCAAATACTGAAGCTCTTAAAACGAATCTTTATAGTTGGTTCCAAACTCTTGGTAAAGTAACTGGACAATTGGAGGGTGCCAAATCTGGAACTCAAAAACTCGTTAGCTCTATTCCTTCAGGACTTAAGAATTTACAAGCTTCATTTGATAAAACAACCACAACCAATGGAAATAAAGTTGAAGAAACATCTGCAAACGCTATCAAAAAATTAAGTCAAGAAATTGATCAGAAGGCAATCAGTTATTATTCGGATGAATATAAGGCAGCAGTTGAAAAGTGCAAATCTACTGTATCGAAACAAGTTGAAACTCTACAAGATAGAACTAGGAAGGGGGTGGAGAAGGCTTACGATTCGCTAATCGATTTGACCGATCAAATTGGATTGTGCATTCAGAATAATGATATTCAGGGAAAATGTTCCCGGAATGTACAAACAAAATTAAATGCTTTAAGAACTTTGGCAAGGACAGCGGAAATTGAGGCATCAAAATTCGATAAAGTTGGAAACAGAAGCTTTGAAAAAGACTCGTGTTTGCGTAATGCTCTTAAACGTTTTGATGACAGTGTTACGAAGATTCTTAAAACTGCCCCACAAAATTAGTAAATAAGTACGCAACACCTCACACTTTGTGAATTAAATAATACAATATTAAGTGGTTTTCTTTATTTTTTGTAATTATAAATTTTTTTTAATTTTAGTTAAAATAATATAAAAATAATTTTGGTGAAGGTTTCGCAAACATTTGGGAGTTAATGGATAAGTATAGTAAGTTAATTAAGTATTCAATGATTTTGTTTGTTTTTTTTTTTTTGTTAAATGCATTAAATTTAAGCATGAAATTCTTTTATCTTAGATATTAGAAAAATAAATTTGCTTGATATCCATATTATTCGGATAAGCCATTATTTAGCTGCTGGATTAATTAGTTTCTTTTCTAGATAAGCTCATTGCCAAAAGAGTTTCCGGATAAGCTATTTTAAGACACATTTTTTCTTTATTTGGATAAGCAAATTTAAAAAAAATAGATACCAAGGATCTTTATGGGGCTTCTAATAACTTTTTATCCAAAACTTAAAATAGCTTATCCGAATGAGTTTAGCCCGATTTGTGTGTCAAACGCATCTAAAAATGATCCGGATAAAATATTTTTGAGGAATATGACTCGGATAAGGATGTTTATAATCTGCATACTATTCGAGTTAAAGTATTCAAAATTTCTTCGGATAAAAACTTATTTTGAAAAGTACTTCCGACCCGGATAACCAAATGTATAATCTATATCTTATTTAAAAATCATTTTTATTTATTCCGAATTTTAACATGGTCCCATTTTATTTTAGGATAGCTTTGGATAATAATACTTCCAAAATACTTCGATTTTCAGAATGATTTCTTATAAAGATATTTTAATAGAGATTACATTAAAAGACATAAAACAAACTAAATTGCTTCGGAAAAATATAATTTTGAAGAGTAAGGCCTTGATTCACAATATTAACCTCAAATAATTAATCAGAACTTTACTCAAACACTGTGAAACAGGTGAGTATAACCATCGCCTTGTCTTGAGTCTATCTAATAAATCTTCTTCGAACTTGTGTATTCCTAATGTAGGGATAGCTTTGGATAAAAATAGAGACTTCCAAAAGAGAAACGTCAAGTATTGATTATTTTCGTTTGAAAAAAAAAGAAGATAAGAGATCAATATTTTGTTAAGGCACTTAAAATACATAGCTTTAGGCTACGTCATTAAAACTTCTTGAGAATAACGTATAAAGACACTATTTTAGAAAGTTCGGATAAAGGATGTTGCATTGTATTTAATCAAGGTGAAAAACGCCAACGTATTCTTCAAGTTTCCGACATTCGGATAACAAAATAAATACCATACTTTTGTGTGATCTATTTATTTTTAAAATTTATCTGAAACATTTAATTTCAGACCGAAAAAAAGACTATAACAGGTATTTCTACTTAACTAACAAACCATTCAAAAGACCACACCATCCTTTGTTTTCACAAAAACATACATTAAACTAATTGACCAAGGACATGAATTTGTTTGCAGGAAATCAATATACACTTCTCTGCATTAACCAATAAATGAAAATAACTTCCTACATCATTTCAATTCAAAACCCTTCATTTAAAGACTCTTGCATCTGAATGAGTAAACAAAAATGTTTGAAAAAAAAAAAAAAAATAAAGTAAAACCGATAACCAACAAGAATGCGTATAATTGACTTAACGTCTCGAAGCTAAGTCAATCTCCATCTTTTGGAAAAATATCCCCATCATTGGTAAGTTGTTGGTGGGTCAGTAAGTCCGTCCTTTGCCGCACAAAATGTTCTTCATACATAAAAAAAAAAAAAAATGAAAATAAATATAAAACCATTCTTTGCACACATAACCACCACCCGGTGGTTCTAAGTGTGTAATCGGCTTCTATACCCCAAAAAATAAACCCCAAACAACTTTCATTGAGAGTCCTTTTTTGTCCAAGGATTTTCTTTCCTTCTGTTTTTTTTTTTTTTTTTATTCATGCCAATTTGAAAGGAAAAACTTTCAGATCTAACCTCTTTATCCAGCACACACACACACATGTAAAAAAAAAAAAAAAAAAAAACAATATTTTTGATGTCTTGTAATCATATTCAAGAGGCGATCTCCTAATCCCTCCTGGAGGGCATAAGGACAATAAGGACTTGGGGTCGAAATTAAGATGGAGAGAATGAAAAAAAAAAATCGGATGTCCAATAAATGTGTAATGCAGGCTGCTTTCACTCGGTATGACAAACTGACGACATCTGACGTACCTTAGGTGGTTCTGGCAGCATAGTCAAAACAAATTTACTCCAATAAGGAATAACTTGTGTATAAAACGGACTAGTGTTAAAACCAACAAAAAAAAATCGGGTTAAAAGGACCAAAAGTGAAAGTCGAGTTCGGGAGTATAGAGAAAGCGGATGAAAAAGGAAAAACACACACACAAAACCAATGAACGGTAATACATAAAATATATTGCCCTCGATATTATCCCGACTTAATTTTGTCATAAAAGGATATTTCATGGAAAATAATTTTTATTTTTTTTATAAACAAAAAAAAAAAAAAAAACTCCTGGAAATGGGATATATGAGGAAAGATTGGTAGGTATAGAAATCGAGAGCGAAATTAAGGTATAATCGAGTATGATTTATATGCCAAATAGCTTCTACCATCAGCAGAGAAACACTTTGGACCAGTCAAACCGAAATGGAACTTATGTACATATATATGGACCTTTGTGCATTTTTATAAATGTTCTTTTCTATATTAAATTGTTCCAGGATATATTATGTACAAGCACAGTCGAAATGGATAAAGTGTGCAAGAAGGAATAGTGAGGTCGAATGGGAACACAGTTTTGCAAATAAATACCAAATTATTTCAGACAAAATATTACTCAGAAAATTGAAAATCAAATCATTTTCATGAAATTGATTGAGCTCTGAATTTAATCGCTAGACCAATGCAACTAGATTTGATACCTAAATTTATATTTTTTTTAAAACAAAATAAATAACAAGTTCACAGTTTCACTCGCATTTTATTGGCCAATGTGAAAGAATTAGGAACAAATTTACAGTGCAAAACTAACATCAATCAGTGACACAATTAAGTCTCTCGTATTGGCAACCTAAGTGTCGCTTGCTCAAACTTCAAAACTGGGCTGAAAGTGCCAAAATGGAAATCTTAAGTGGAACTTATTCTGGTAAGTGTGCACTGTGAAACTGGCCCTTATTCTGTGACTAATTTTATGGAACTCGTGTTTTAGTGAGATTGTATAGCTAGCTTACATAAATTTTAGTTCGTCCAGTAAAGTTTCGCAGCGAAAGAAAATCGAAGGACGAGATGTAGTATAAGCAATCTTATTCTTATGATACGTTTCACAAAAAGGTTCTAAATGGATAAAAGAGAAACACACAAAACTTAATCAAACTACTAAAAGACACCACTGTACATTTTTCCAGGGTGACATACTGACTTCATTGCCAGAGACACTACTTCCCCCTCACTTCTGTTTTTGCTCTTGCAATTATTTGCAACTTTTTTGAATGTTTATTCGAGTTTTTACAAGCTAAACTCCTGCTGCTGCTGCTACTACCAACCATCCAACCAGCCATCCAGCCAAACCATCATAACCAACTAGCAGCATTGCTGTGTGCCACAGATGGTATTTTCCAACCAGTAATCCTTTTATTAATCCCGAACAAGTAATCCTTTTTGCCAAGATTTACTTCATATTCCATACGCCATTCCAAATACATTTTAAATCCCCACCCGGGCGCCATCCACCGTATCCACATTCACATCCACATTGTGTTTTCCACTTTCACACGGTGGTTCGGTGTAGATAGCGAAATTAATCGCAATGCTTATCCTTTCAGCCATACCTACCTACATATGTATAGTGTAGCTGATGCACCATCTAGATGGCGCTACTGTTGCAATCATATATAAATGTGGGTGACAGGATATGCTTTCTCTCTCTTATGACATTTGGACAAAATTTGTGCAAGAAGAATAAAATGATATTTTGATAGTTTATACTTAACGTATCTGAATTTGACAAAGCAAAATTACATATATAAACATTTATATATGTAAAAAGATACGACTATTAAGAAAAATACACGAACAAAGAAAAGACTTACAACAAAGAAACTTGCCATTTAAAGTTTGGTTGAGAAGAAATTTATGCTGCATTGATATTGTTTTCGTTTTGATAAATTTTCTTTCCTTAATCCACCCAACGAAAACGGTTCCAACCGTCAGTCACCCATACAGTTTTTTTTTTCTATTTTATTTATTTTTGATTAAACGGAAGACAAATATGTATATTCCAAAAAGAAAAAGGGAATATCTTGAAGAAGAAATTGAATAAGAAAATACGCGTATTTCTTTGGCAGATGTTACTCACGCCAAGTGAAGCTATACGAAAAATTGGGCAAAAAAAAGGACATATGGAATTCTCTCTCTCTCTCGCTCTATTTCTAACTCGAATAAGATACTATTTCCATACATAAAGATAGAAAATATATTTATTCCAAGATAGATAAATGACTAAGGAAATGTCTATTAGTATTTAATAATGACGATTGATTGAAGTAGATTTCTCAAATTCTTGAGAACAGACAAACACAAGAAAAAAAAAAATACAAAAAAAAAAAAACCTGCTGCTAAATTTCAAGGCAAAAGATGGAAGGAAGTGTTATTGAGATTTAATAGGATTAACGATGGTATTTGAACAAATAAGCGAATGATTTGTGTTCTTCAAACGGAATTGCTTATATTTAGGTAGTTAAGAACACCGAGACAGAATTAAAAGGGAAGAAGGGCGGGGAAAAGGGCGGTGAGGCGGTGGCGGTGCTGCCGTTAGTGGTGATGGTTAAAGGAAGTGAAAGTTATTGGAATTTGATTGTTCTGTGATTTTGTGGTTATTTATATAAGAATACACCATATTCGCTGATGGTGATTAAAGGGATTAAATAGGGTTAAAAAGTTTTGTTTTACAATAAATTAGAGTAGGCAACAATTTTATTGACTTAACTATAAACAAGAGAGTTAAGTCAAAGTCTGGCAGTTTAAATCAAATATTTAATATTTTTGTACCTTAATGAGTATTTCTTTGGAAGTTCATTGAATGGAAAAATAAATACTTATTTATTGGGAAAGAAGTTTATTTGTTTAGTTGGATTTTAAATAGGTATAAAAGTCGTATATTAGTGCTGTGTAAATCCGGATTAAGCCGCTCACTGTCATGACCACTTTTATCATATTTTTGTTTTTCTCCATGTTGAACGTTTTTATAATTTAATGATTTTGTAATTAAGCTCTATTCAACCATAAACATGACATATTTTATATTTTTGATCGACTGCCACGCCTATTTTATTTATATTAGAATTTTATCATTAGATAGGTATATAAAGTCCTAAGATTTAATTTAAAATTTAGAATAAACCTCTCTTTAAATGCGTACTTTTCTAGTAAATCTGCCTACTGTCACACCCACTTTTCTTTTAAATTCCTCCTTATCTTAAATCCCTAGAAAGTTGAAATTTTGTAATTAAAATCTCTTGAACCTTAAAGCATGGCATAATGTGTTATTTCTTTTAAAATCCGCCTACTGCCATACCCATTTTTTGTATATTATTTTAACTTTTTCCTTATAATTACATAATATAAAGTATTCTTTAAAAGTTGAAAATTTGTAGTTAGACAAATTTCCAAAACGTGGCGCTGTGAAACGTTTCAGGGCACAGCTAGTGTGTATATAGGTTAGGTACACACATATATTAAAATAAATTTTAGTCTGTATGAAACTTATTTATTTATTTTATTTATTTATATCTTTATTAACAGGTAAGTAAATTACAATGCTAATATATAATTAGTGAGCCTTAGCTACCAGGACTACCAG
Organism: Epistrophe eligans; assembly: GCA_951394125.1. Lineage (NCBI taxonomy): Eukaryota > Metazoa > Arthropoda > Insecta > Diptera > Syrphidae > Epistrophe > Epistrophe eligans. The sequence continues at coordinate 99,329,634 of OX596028.1, read as the reverse complement.
CTCGAATTAATACAAATATAAGAGTTAATAAGCATATTATACAAAATAAAATAGTTTTAAATTTGATAATAATTTAATTTCAAATATAATTTTCTAATTTAAGCTTGCTGATTAATTTGTATGTATGATTGATGTTGTCTTCAGTTGGGTTTTTTAGTAACTTTGGTAAGGATGAGTTCGAAAGTATTATTTTTGCAACGTCTTTGACTTTGGGACAATCGTAGACAAGGTGTTTGATGGTGATTGTTTCATTCGTGTTGCACAGATGGCAGTTTGGAGGATCAGTTTTTGACATGAGATGGCCGTGTGTAGTAAAGGTGTGTCCCAATCGAAGTCGAAGGTATATTTTTATCTTTTTACCAGAACATTGTGTTGGATAAGTGATCCTTACGGCGTTTGGATTAAAATAGGAGTAATGATGTCTATATTGCATCCAATCGTCCAATAATTTCACGTCCCAATAATGATTGATTTCTCTTCTGGTGTCTTTGATGTTTGGGATATAAAAAGAAGATAATGGCTCACTTGTTGCAGATTTAGCGGCTTTGTCTGCGGTTTCGTTGCCTTTTATACCAACGTGGCCTGGAATCCACAAAAGTTTAATGTTTTTCCCACTACCAATTAGTTTGTTGCGAATGATCTCCGTCAAAAATGTACTGTTGTCAACATTACGCACTGCTTCTAGTATAGAGAGGCTGTCAGAGCAGATAATAGTTTTTTTCGAACCTGAAATTTCGATTGCCTTTAAAACAGTCATAGCTTCGGCTGAGAAGACGGAAGCAGATTGTCTGAGAAGACCTTTTGACATAATAATACCTTCCTGTGTAGAAACAGCAAAAGCTGTGCCAAGATCATTTTTAGATCCATCAGTGAAGATGAAATTAAAGTTGTGCTTTTTTTCGGACTGCATTATTTCAAAGAAACTCTGCTTATACTGTTCGTTCGATGTTGTCATTTTTGGTAGGCACTTGAAACTTATTAACTCGAAAAATGAGGAACCAATTTGGCCGAAATTTTCAAAGTTTGTTTCTATTGCTAACGAGATAGTTTAGAAATAGGTTTGAGTTAAATCCAACCACTAGCATGCCCAACGTTCTTAGAATGTTAAAAGTTTTTAATTAAGGTCTCTTTAACATAAAACAAGCTTGTGTTTTTTTGTTCCACCCATTACCACTCCCATTTCTTAATAATCGAGTTTTTGACTGATATAATTTTCTTAGAAGGTTGAAATTTAATAATAAATACCTCTGGACCCAAAACCATGACATGTTTGGTTTATTTTTTTTAGAAATCCGCCTACTAGGATATCTCAGATTTTTTCTTACTTAAAGTCGCTAGAAAGTTGAAATTTTATATTTAAGGTAATTAAAATCTCTCGAACTTAAACCTTGAAATGTGCAATTTTTTTTTGTAGTCCGATTACTGTGGAATCCACCCTTATACACAATTTTTTTTAATTTTAAAAATGTTCAATAGGTGGCACTTCGAAACTTAGCAGAGTTTAAGTCAATTATTTTCTTTAAATATATAAAAAACGTATTTTTGAAGCTTACAGACTCGAAAACTACCCAAATTTCGATGATCCTTAGGTTGGAACCCATTTTTTTTTTTCAACAATTTTTTGTTTTTATTTTTTGATTATTATTTTTTTTTTTTACTTTTGATTTTTATTTTTGATTATTATTTTTGATTTTCATTTTTTATTTTTATTTCTGATTTTTATTTTCAACTGAAAATTCCTTTAAGAATTCACAGCAAAAAATATTTAATTTCTACTTTCAATTTTACTGACAAATTGCATAGCTGCTGAGGTTTTTGTGATTTAAAGTCGCCATTTATACCGACTACTTCATACACATCAACAAAATTAAAACAAAAATCCTTAAAACGCACCACATTTGCATATATGAAGAGCATTCATTGGAAGGGCATTCCTTTTTGTGTGCATAATGGTGTCAGCAAGAGAAGAATTGTTGTTGAATTATGTTTTTTTTTTTATAGTCATCCTTATCATCCTGAAATATTTTGAAAAAAAAAATAAAAATTGCATGTAAAGGTCACTTAATTTCAATTTGACTTGGCCAAAAGAATTCCTGATGAAACAACCAGAAATATCCATAACATACATACAGATTCATGAAACATGACATTTTTGCTATTAAACAAAAAAAAAAATAAAGGACAATAACATGAAGTATGAAGAAGGAATGTTGATTGGATCACATCAGTGGACATTTCATAAATATAACAGAGAACAGGAAAAGATGGGAAAATTAAATGTGGTGTCCAACCGCACCACACACATGTTGACTTATAATATTTGACCATACAAAACAAAAGAAAAAAAGTAAAATAGCAAAACGGACGACATATTCACAAGTCACAACTAACCATCAGCTAGCGCGCTAGCCTTATAATTGGGTTATCTCAGAGCAAAGGCAAACCAAAGGAAACTTAAAAAAAATAAAATAAAATAAAATAAAATAAGCTGACTCCTGAGAACCACACAAAGAAAACACAAAAAAGGTGCTCTGGTCAACAGAGGAGGACACATCGCACAAGCAAAGGAAGAAAGGATCTTTCTTTTTACCACGAGATGAATTTAACTCGACCATCCACATTACACACGGTACACACACGAGCCAAGGGAATTCGATGAAAAACTGCAGGTGGTAGATTATGTATGTGCAGACAAAATAAAAGAGCACTCTCTTTCGTTTTCTCTCACTCTCTCGCTCTGTCTTTCTGTCTGAATGTTGTCTCTTGTGCTGCTTGTGCTGTACTAAAGATACAAAGTACCTATCTGCCAGAAAAGATTGTGGCCTGGGAATGGCTTTTGTATCTTTCTGTTTTTTTTTTTTTCAACTTGGCTTTTCTTTTGGCATGTTGTCCCGGGGGTGACCAAGAAGTCGTCATTCCAAATAACACGAAACTCTGTTTGAATTCGTTTCTCTAAAGTTTAAAATAGAAGTTGGGACTAATAATACAAAAAAAAAATTGTATCTACACCATGTTAGGAGTATCCTATAGAGTCTCCTGGGATACTCCTTTTGTCAAATACCATTACGTTGGTGGTGGCAGTGAAGGTGGTCGTCGTCGTTCTAGGGGCCTGGGAGATGGTTATACGGATGTTTCTGTTCAACTTCTACACGACAGAAGTGGATTTTTATTTTAATGTTTATTTTGATTATTTTAAAGGGTAAGTTAAGGATTCTTAAAAAAATGTTCTCTAAAATTTAAAAGAAGACAGATAAAAATCTAATTGGAATGAAATCTATACTAATTGATTGTTCAAAATATTTTCAAATTTCATATTGAGTACCATTGGAATCATTCGTATCTTTTTGTAAATTTAAAGCAAATTCATTAGACTTAGTTTTGCACTTTATTAATTTTTTTTTGTAGGTATGACTTTGAAAAGGAAGAATTATTATTTCTTCCTGAGCAGAACAGCAACAGCGACGCAACATCATCGTCATGGTGTATGCCCTCATCTATTTCATGCTATCCAATTTTTTAATTCAAAAAGGATACGATGACGAAGAAGACAACACTAAAGCGACCTCATTCATATTTCATAAGTGACTAAAAGCCACGAAGTGTAGGCAAAAAAATAGGTATATATATATCTAACGGTTTTTTTGCTAATTAACTCAGAGAAAAGAGTTTTTTGATTTTTGTTCACGTATAAATTTTAGACGAAAGAAAAAAATTAAAAAAAAAAAATCACTTATTAACGTTATAAGGTATAGGAGGTAAATCTATTTAAAGCCAACCAAAAGTTAGTTGTAAAATTAACCAACCAACCAATCAACCAAAGCAACCCCTATAAATGAGGTTAAGCAAAAAAAAAAGCAATAGTTCTTTGACAGGGAAGGTCAAAGAGGTTTTTATTTACATTTTTTTTTTCTATTTTGAGTTTGGAATTAATTTTGATGATGATGATGATGGAAGTCCTGATTTTTAAATATTTTATAATGGTGAAGATTTAATGATAGGTAAATTGGATATGGACAAGCATTTTTTTTTTCTAAGAAGTCATCAGACAGACTTTACAGATTACTGATTTTGTATAGAAAGGTCATTTTCACATTAAAAAAAAATCAATAAATAGCTGGCGAAGAGTGAAATGTCCAATGTACCAGCTACGTTACAATGAATAAAATTGATTAAACTAATTTATGAAGAATGTGTTTCTTATAAAATTCCATGAAAATCTCAATGTAGCTAAACATTTAACACTTTATCAAAAGAAATCATCGTATATGTATATGTAGATACGCTTACAGTCGACGATATGTTTTGATAAAAAATTTACAGATTTCACTCATAGAGTAACTATATGGGACATTGAAAATGACTTATATTACGTCGATAAAACAAAAACATGTCTAATCTTTGTAATTTTTATTTTGTATACTATTGTTGCATTATAATTTCACAAACTGTCTTAGAAACCATTCTACAGTCTGAAGTTCCAATTTTTAAATTTTATGTCACTTCCCAGTTGGCAGTTAAATTAATGTTGTTAATTTTTTTAATAAGATGAATCTTAGTCTAAATTGTAGCTTAACTCGCAATTATACAATCATACTCATTTTCATCCGCACCGGTACAGCACTTATACACGAAATTAAAGTTACATACCATCTATCTTAACGTAAATCTAGGTATTTGACATTTTTGCATAGCTAACCATTGCAGAAAGGTAACTGAATTATTACAGATCGATTAAAGCATACACATAATACGGTTCAACTTAGATCTCGACTCAGTCGGTTGTTGTTCAAATCAACCCGTGTCTTGGCTTGTTATTTGATCAATTTGACGGTTAATGAGAAAATCAAAAGATTTTGAATTTTTTCAAATTGATTTACAAGTATTTCAAATCATTGGGCTATGTATATTGTATAAAGCCAAGACATTTGATTTACTGTCCAGAATTTGATGCGAAGCCCAACCTCACTGCTAATTGTTTTTATTCTATAATATTTTATTTTAAAATATTTTGAACCCTTCTTTTAATCAATTTAACAATATCGAGTCGCGTAATTTATTTTAGACAAAAATAATGTTTTTGACACTTGGAGCTGTATTCTTTTAACTGAGTTTATGAAATGTGTGGCCGAGCGGCGAGCATCAATTTAGTTGACAACCAAATTGAATAGTTTATGGTCTACTTTAAGATGAAGCCTAAAATTTTATTTGCATTTGAGGACCTTAAACTTGAAGATCTGACCATTAGAGCTTAAGTTATAAGTTTATTAAAGAGGTTCAAGTAGGTAGCTATGCAATATGCATGTTCTAGGTTAAAAAATAAAATTGATTTAGAAGTTAGTAAAGTTTTTCCCCAAACGTTGTCTATCATATTCTAGGTTCTTTAGGTTGATTTAGAAAAAAATCAACTTTTGTCACATTTTACCTTAATTTTGAGACTTAAACCTCGAACATCCGATTATTAGAATAAAAGTTAGAAGCTAACCAAGACCTTAACCTTGATGATCTGGTTCTTAGAACTTAAGTTTTAATTTTGTGTAAGAGGTTCAAGTAGGTACCTATACATATTCTAGGTCAAACAATCAACTGATTCAAAAGTAAGTTAAGTTTTGTCAAATAGATAATTAGATCAGAATATACCTATCAACTTACAACATCGACCCTTTTTAAATATACTATTTAAGTAGCTTAGCTAAGTTGATTTTCCCTCAAGCCTGATTTACCTTAGTTTAAATACCTTAACCTCGCGCATCTGGCCCTTAGAACTAAAGTTATAAGTTTATTAAAGAGGTTCAAGTAGGTACCTATTATGCATATTATAGGTTCAACAATGGATTGATTTAAAAGAAAGTCAACTTTTGTAATAATAATAATTTCTTTAGACTGACATTTTACCTTAATTTTAAGACTTTAACCTCAAACATCCGATTATTAGAACAAAAGTTATAATCCAAACAAACCAACCAAATCCAAACTTTACGATTTTATTATTTGTAAAATACATACTAATGTTCATGCACATACCTACATGTACATACATGCATATCTACATACCTACATAATGTATATCATTTTTGTGCCCGATGCAAAGCCAATTTTGTTTGCCACGTGGTGTTCTTTTTTTTATTGCACACACTCCACCGTCTTCTCCATTCTATCAATATCTACTTTGTAGGTACGTACCTACCTACTCACATACATATTTTGTTTGTTTTTTTTTTTCTTTTGCCGTGATGAAATTTGTTCTAAAAAGACAATTTTTCAAGTTTTTAGTATGAATTTTTTTACGCCTTTGCAAAATTTTGTATGCAGATTTGTAGCTTGCCATTTAAGCTTTAATTATCTAGCTTAATATCGAACATCCAATAATTTTAACTAAAGTTATAGGCTTCTAAGTGGGCTTAAATCGAGCATTTTTCGAATTTTACATTCCTCCACTGAATCTCGTCCGTTGGCGATGATCAAAATTTATGTACGCTGGCTGAAATTCATCACTTGTGTTTTTTGCTTCATTTTATTCATTTTGGTAGTTTCTTTGGTAACACCAACCAAAACTTCAATCGTTCTCCCCCTATACGCTAGAGTTCATTCTATATCTTTGTTCATTTTGGTAACACCATACTTTTATCAAAACGACCCTATAAACATTTTCAATGTTAATAGTAAAATTTTAGCTACAGTCAGTTTGATTTGTGTAAGATGCATCAAAAGCCTTAGAATGTGTAGGTTGGATTGAAAAAATTTCAAATTGCCCTTAAAATTGACTTAAAATAGGAAATTATTCAGGGAAATAAATTTTAACACAAGAATAAGAAGTTTCGTAATTTATTCTTTATTTAAAAAACTATTGATTAAAAACAACGGCAACCCTACAAAATATTATTATTTTAATTTTTGGCAAGTTTTTTCTTGAAATAAAATGAAATTCAAAACTCTAAAAAGAACTAAAAGAATTTTTTAAGAAAAAAAATTAAATAAGAAAATATTCTTTTTTATTAGTTAACCCGAATAAATATTAAGTTAATCCTTTTATTAATATCTGAATATTATGACGCAAAATACTCTAGCACGAAATTTTTCGGCATCTCTAATAGTTTTTATATAAAAAAATAGCTTCGCATTTTAGCTTTATTTAAATATTTAAATATTGAAGACATAATTATTAGAAGCCATGAGTAGGTAACGGGTTACTTGCACGTGGAAATTTGGTACCGGCTACCTTCAGTTACGAGAAAGTATCAAATTACTTAAAATATATAATATATATTAAAATATTTTTTTTTTTAATTTTTCCATACGCAAGTTACCTGTACCAACTGCCATGTTATAATTTTTTGAATCTAACAAAATCTAAAAAAATTAATAGATACAAAACCACTAAGAAATTTTGTAGAGGAGGTTTTTTGGTAGTATCAACTTTTACTTTTTGAATATGAAAATAAAATTGATGACAGACTTAATTATAAGAATTTTTTTGACTCTTACATTTTAGCTTTCATAAAAGTTCTTGAACTTAATTGAAGATCCGATAGCTTAAACCGAAGTTATAGTCGTAGGATAATGGAACTTTTATCCATAGATTTACGCATAGATTGGTAATGAACAACTTCCCAGTTACAGTTCTTCCAACATTTTAGCTAAAGCGGTATCGAGAATTAAAAATGAATTAAATTAAAATTGCTGCTTGGGGTAAATGTGCAATCAGTCACATTCGTAGACTTCAAATATCGCAAAACAAAATTCTTAAAATGATGCTTAACCTACCTTGGTGTTTTTCAACTAGTGAATTACACACATTAGCTAATATTGAATGGTATCCAATAGAATTTCTAAACTAAATGAACGATATATTAATTCTTGTTTATCATCTGACAATGCCTTACTATCAAATCTAGCTTCTTAAATTTAATTTGAATGTATGTAAATATAAATATGTTTTTGTTTTGTTATTACTGTACTGTATTTTTTAATGTTATTTATTAATGTTATTTATTTATTTATTTATTCACTTATTTATTTTATACTTTTTTTTCTATTTTTTTGTTGTTGTTGTTTATTCATTTATTTATATATTTATTCATTTTTTTATTATTTATTTATTTATTAATATTATTCATTTATTTATTTATTTGTTCATTTATTTATTGTTTAATTTAAGACTGATCTATGTATATATACTTATTTTTTAACATTGTCAAAGCTGTTTTGATTAAGCATTGCTCGATTCTTCTTGTATAAAACCACCCCTTCTCTCAGAATACTATGCAAACAGAATTTATTAATAAATCTATCTACAAAATGTTATTATTACTAATATTTTTTTATTTTTTTGTTGTTTTTGTTTAATGAAGGTTTTTCGTCGTAGCTTTTCCTTCAATTCAAGCCTATTTTACTAACTTTATTATGTATTGATTAAAAAGAAACTCATTACTTGGCAGTAGTAAGGTAGATTATATATAAATCTCTGTAAATTGTGCAATATATGAAAAACTAATGTGATATTTTGGCTACAATAAATAGCTCTTGGAGAACTAGGGTCTAGAGACTTAGAAATTTCAATAATTCTTGTGTGCATGTTGTTAAGGGAGAAATGGAAGGGAACTACTACGAGAGGCACTTTTTCATGAAAAGCGATACTTTTCGAAGATTTATCACTTCCTCGCAAGGGGCAGTTACCCTAAAAACACTACTTTTTTTTACATGGAAGAAGCTTAAAATTGAAGCCAGACTTCCCGCCTGAAAATCCAACGCACTAGACATTATGGCACGGGCTACCACTGTTCTTGAAATTTATTTTTATTTTTGTTATGCGGATTGTTTAAACTCCAGTGAAGCAGATTGTGGAAATTAGTTAGGTACTCCATTCCCCGTAATCCTTTGCCTCGAAGACGTTGGAGGATTCTTAAAAAAGTCAATTGATGGAGGGTACCTAATATCACGGAATACCTCTAATTTTTTAAGAGCCTTTGTGATTCCCGACTTCGACTTGTATTACGATATTATTACACAAAAACTAGTTCACAATTTTTCGCAAAAAAAAAAACAGTTTATTTTTAAATACGTATCTCTTTTCTGTTAAAAATTCCCTCTATCACTGTTTTATAACACTTTTATATATAGCACAACTTTTGTTTATGAAAGAAAGTACGAAAAATGCATGTACTAAATCAAATGGTATAAATAACTTTGGTTTGAAACTAAAATATTAAAAGCTCATCAAACTAAAAAAATTATTCTGTAATAGCAGAGACTCAAACCAAAAGCTGTTTTCTTTTTCGAATAATTAACTTTATATGAAACTTTCTTAACGAGATATCGTAACAAATAAGCATTTTAATTTTAAATAATGCCCCACAAAAGTTACAGTTAGTTTGTACTTGTACCAAAAACCATCATTAATAGCAATAGGTTAAGCTTTTCATAAAGAGAGCTTTGGGACACTTTTCGTGTGTATTTATGGACATTTTATAGAACGCAAAATGTTATACTGGGGAATTAAACCAGTGTAATAATATGGAATGTAATATGCCATAAAAAAAGGAATTATATTCTAGAGAAATGTGAATTTATAACAGTTACAAAAGTTTATCGCCATTAAATGTGAGCCTACTTCAGCGAGCTTTGCGAGAACTAAAAAAAAGCTTTGGATACCAGAAGTATGCTTACCGGCGGAGGGAATTATCCCTGAGTTGCCGCATAAATAGTTCTTTTATAAACAAAAAATCTGTTATAAATTGGCATTTATTTTCATCGCTTTTATACAAAAATAAAAAATATTTCTGGGTTTACACAACTGAATAAATATAGCTTTATGTGTGCGATATTTTTGTCAATTTCTTACCATAATTGTGATTTATTTATCATACACAATTATGGTAAATACTAAAACATAAGGTGAGAAAATCCAACATAAGTGGTGGAAAATATTATTATGAACATTACCAACGAAATTTTAAGTCTCCAATTTTCGGTCGTCTTTATTATGACTTTGTCGGTCAACAATAAAAATATGCACATGTGTGTTTGTTGGTATGTAATATCGTATACTCTGCTTATCCAAATCCATTAAGACAAAAATAAACTTCATTACTGAAGACAACTGAAAATTAGACTATCCACTCTTAATAAGTTGCGACCACTGACTTAGAATTTCGTTGGTATTTTTTAATAATTTCCAAAAGTAGGTCGTTCGTGAAATTCACCATGATAAAAATATAAACCTGGACTGACGTTTTGAGATTGAGAGATAATAAAAACAAAAAGTTAATAGGTGCATTTCTATTAAAATGAAAAATTGTTATGTTTTTAATGAAAACCCCTTCAAATATGCATTGTACACTGTAAATCCCTTTCATCCTTTCAAAAATAAATACATAATCATTTATTATTAATTACGTTATTTAAATGTTGGTAGGTCTTAAAAAAATATATTCATTTGACCAAAGTGGTATACATTTAATAAAAGCTAACATTTCGGACACAAAAATAGTTATATTCGCTAATTTTAATCTTTTTTTTGCAGAAAGTTAAATATTTTAAAGCATTGTCGGGCTACAAAAATCGTGCACCTTATTTTCATGTCGTCGGAAAACTATACCTACATAAATGGCTGAGTAAGAAATCGCACTTTCAAAGCCAATATTGTCAACTTTATGCATGACATTCTTTTTTTGTTATAGATTTTTTTTAATTTAATGCTCGAAGCCGTTATGATGAATTGATGCAGCAATTCAAAACCAGGCAAGCACTCGGCAATTTAATTAAACAACCCCGATTCAAATAATTGTTTTTAGCAAATCTTCTTTCAATGTTTGTTTCTTAAACAATTAACTTAGAAACTTCAAAATGAAACCATAAATTTTTTGTAATGGGTGATTTTTTAAGAGGTTTAGAACTTTAAAAAAAAAAAAAAACACAAAAAATTCGAAAAAATTAATGAAATATTTATTTGAATCGATAGTTTGAACCTTGCAATTTAATGTTTAAAGATAATTTCATGCAAATGTTGACCGCGGCTGCGTCTCAGGTAGCCCATCGGCTGAGTCCAATTTTGGCATACTCTTTCACACACATCGGCCGGTATCTCACGAATGAATGCATGGATGTTGGCTTCCAGTGCGTCAATCGAAGCGGGCTTGTCCCTATAGACATTAGCCTTGACATACCCCCACAAAAAATAATCTAATGGTGTCAAATCGCACGATCTAGGCGGCCAATTGACCAATTGGTCACAATCTTCCGAATAGACTGCTCAGAAGGTCGAGAATGCCGACCATAAAATGGAAGCAGCGCGCGATGAACATTTCGAACCGAGCACGAATTTTGATAGTAAAATTCAATAATTTGCAAGCGTTGTTCATTTGTAAGACGATCCATGGTTAAATTGCAAACCAAACTGAAGCTGTTTGACAGTGACACAAGGTACTAAACACACGTCAGCTGTCAAAACCAGTGTTGCCAAAACCAAACCAGCTAAAAAATCACCCGTTATAACCTTAAATTAAAAAAAAAAATTATCGCCAGATGATGTTTCCTCAGGTTCTCTTATGAACTTAAAACGTTTTAATTTTGTCGGTTCATCTGGTCTAAAAATATTTCTTATGACTTTTACCCAAGTCCATTTTTTATTTCTTGCTGTTAACCTTCCTAATCTGTCTAAGTCATTCAAAAAAAAAAAAACAAAAGTCCTATGTTAAACTTTGGACATTATAAGCGACATTTTCAATGTTCTTAATTTAGCCTACACAAATGGTTGCCATGATGATTACCCTCACTGAATTTTATTTATACATAGATATCTCACAACATGGACACATCATTCATAGTCTTAAACACTAAAACTGATTTATTAACCTACTTAGTGAAGTTGCCGAATATTGTAGTCAATTTTTGTGTATGTGTGTGTGGGTGTGTTTCTAAGTCCTGTGCTGCTCATGTCACTTTATTTTTTTTAGAAACAAACCAAAATATTTTATTACAGAAAATGAATTTTGAAGAAAAACACTTTATGAAAGGACAAAATCTAAAGTCAAGGGGGTCCAAAATATCAATCTTTAACTTTTGACAGTTACAACTTTTTTTTTTTTTTGTTCTCATTGAAGCACCAATAGGAAATTCCTGTACATACTGCTTTAAAAAAGGTTCAAGAAGTATTTATATATATTTAAGAAAAATCACCACATATTTAATGATTCAAAAAATTTCAACTCAGAGGACATTCCACACCACAATCCACATACACATACACACACATTAACTAGAAGGACCAAAAATAAAAAATCTTGATAGAAAGCTGCTGATGTCACATTCTTTTATAACCTTAAAAATGTTTATTTTTATTTTTTCACACACTCATTTTCTGTTAACTTTCGCATATCCAGCGGGATTGGATGGATTTTTGTGACAAATTGTATCCTTAGCAAAAAAAAAAATAATAATAATAATAAAACTCCAAGGGATATATAATTTTGTGTTCCTTTATTTATCCGTCATCATCATCAGCAGCATCAGTCGACCTCTCTTTTCTTTAATTCAATGAGAAATTTCAACGATTTAATTTGAATGTAATTTCAAAGGGATCTCTCAGAATCTAAAAAAAAAAAGCAAAAACCACCCACAAGATGTGTAGTAATTTGCATAAATGACGTGTGATCCTTTATCTCTCTTTATCCGGCAGCATACAAACATACTTTATATATTTAAATATATGTATATGTTCATTGTGTGACAAGGAAATTTGTAAAAAAGGCTCTGAAAAGAAAACCCATTTGCAAAAAAAAAAATAAGGACTTAAGGACATTTTTATTTATTTATATTTTTTTTTTATTTTATTTTCATTTGGGTTTTGCTTTGTGGTTTCTCGTTGGTCATTGTATGGTTTTGTTGGGAGTAGTTTGCATTTAAATTAAATGGATTATACATTATTTCCCGCCTTTTTGCCTTTTTAGTTGGCAATGTGATCAAATAAAGGATTCTACACGCACTGTCGAAGCGTATAATAGACCGTTAGATATAATATAGAGGAGGCGACCGACGACGACAACAACCGCCGCCGGTTTGGGTAAATGTGTGGAAAATTAGGAAGTTATATTGCAATGACTTTCGTAATTTTTGCATGATGTTGTGCTTTGGGGTTTATGGATTGCTTAGAAAAAACTCGGGAGGGTCCCACAATTTCTGCAGTTTAAAGAGTTTAAACCACTAATAGTATTTTAATTTTTTTTTTTAGAAGTTCATACTTGAGGGTTTTTGAACAATCCCAGGATGTAAATTTTGCCCTTTATCTAAACGTTTTTTTTAATAATAGGTGTGCGAGGGGTTCTGAGTATGACCACCTTTAAAATTGTTAACACAGTATACGACCGTATATTAGTAGAATGAAGCAGGATTGAAAAGGATAAAACGGGTTTAAATTTTTGAATAAGGATGGGATGCAACATAAACTGCCAGAATGGGTCGCACGTACATATTTGTAGGTTTATGTTTAATTGGTTTTGAATTTTTAAAGATTTATAAATCATGAAGTTATCGCGAATGACAAAAATTTGATTGAAAAAATCTTTGAAAAAAAAAAAAACAATTTTACTTGTCAATGAATAAATCTCGAATTAAAAAAAATTATTAAATGTACAAAAATCACGAAAGACTTACATATCGACAGTTAAAGTGCAAGCCCTCGTAAGTCAAAAAATTAAAAACAAAAAAATGTACAGCATCAGAGCCACCTTTCGGCAATTTCAGTTTAACAATGTTATTCTGAACATTTTACAGAAAAAGGTAGAATTAAAAACCTTGTAGATATTATAGATCTGAATACAATTTGGCAGATTTTTGTTATTATTTCTGAAAAAGATGCAAAAACGACCTACGAGGCAGCGTTTCCGTTCAAAAAAAAATGTCCGTGCCACATTTTCTAAAAAATCGTGTCATTTTCGTGCCAAATGAAAAAACCAAAAATTCGTATATTAAAAAAAAAAATATAATTCAATTGTGGGATACAACAAAATAAATAGAAGAAATAATTTGTTCTAACGGGTGATTTTTTAGCTGGTTTGGTTTTGGCAACACTGGTTTTGACAGCTGACGTGTGTTTAGTACCTTGTGTCACTGTCAAACAGCTTTAGTTTGGTTTGCAATTTAACCATGGATCGTCTTACAAATGAACAACGCTTGCAAATTATTGAATTTTACTATCAAAATTCGTGCTCGTAAAGCTGGCCGAGGATCCGCTTTTTTATCGAAAAATTGTGTTCAGCGATGAGGCTCATTTTTGGTTGAATGGGTATGTAAATAAGCAAAATTGCCGCATTTGGAGTGAAGATCAGCCAGAAGCATTGCAACAGCTACCAATGCATCCCGAAAAAGCCACTGTTTGGTGCGGTTTATGGGTCGGCGGCATTATTGGGCCATATTTCTTCAAAGATGATGCGAATCTCAGCTTTACTGTCAATGGTGAACGCTACCGAGCGATGATAACAAACTTTTTTTTGCCCGAAATGGAAGTTCTTGACTTGCATGATATGTGGTTTCAACAAGACGGTGCCACATGCCACACAGCACGCGAAACAATGGCGCAATTGCGAGGCGAGTTTGGTGAACAGTTAATTTCACGTTTCGGGCCGGTCAATTGGCCGCCTAGATCGTGCGATTTGACACCATTAGATTATTTTTTGTGGGGGTATGTCAAGGCTAATGTCTATAGGGACAAGCGATTGACGCACTGGAAGCCAACATCCATGCATTCATTCGTGAGATACCGGCCGATATGTGTGAAAGAGTATGCCAAAATTGGACTCAGCGGATGGGCTACCTGAGACGCAGCCGCGGTCAACATTTGCATGAAATTATCTTTAAACATTAAATTGCAAGGTTCAAACTATCAATTCAAATAAATATTTCATTCATTTTTTCGAATTTTTCGAATTTTTTGTGTTTTTTTTTTTTTTAAATTTCTAAACCTCTTAAAAAATCACCCATTATAAAAAATAAGAGTTTCTACCAGTTTTTCATCTCCATCTGGCCTCCATTTGGAGCAATTTTTCGCTTTCTTTGGAGTTAAAAATGGAAACAATATCTAAAAGCGTGCCATATTGAGTTTTTTCGTGCCACCGTGCCATGATAAAATGTTCGTGTCAAAGAGGCACGATCGTGCACTTCGGCAACGCTGCTACGAGGTTCTGCACTTTGACCGCCGATATAAAGGGCAATTGTTGGTTTCGTGTGGAAAATTTCGAGGTTGTGATCAAATTAAATACTACGCTATTGGAGAAGTCCGAAAAAGTGGCGTTTCATCATACCCTCTGTCAATCTGTCCTTCTATGCATCTCTCCATTTGTGCGTCTGTTCGTCTGTTGGTCCACTGTTATTTGAAGAAGAGCCTAAACTGGTGAACCGATTTCTTTCAAATTTGATACGGACATTTCTATGCGATTTCCTACACAAAAAAAAATCGAATTTTTACTCTACCCCATCTTAAACAGGCAGCTGCCAGATAAAGATTTTGGTATAACAATTTTTTTGTATCCGTATTGATTGTTAGAAAATTTTTCCAAAAATATTCGCACAACGGCAATAATGTTTTTTTTTTTTTTTTTTTTAAAAAAGAAATTGCATTTTTTTTGTAATAATTTTAATGAAGTTTTACATGTCCCAAATTTTGTTTAAACCGAAATTAAAAAAAAAAAAATACTTTACATTTTTTAGAACGATTTTGTTAATGAGTTTTATTGAATTTATTTTTATTTTTAATAAATTATTAAAACAATTTTGGGACATAGAAACGAAGTTTGGTCAACCAAAAATCTGTGAATATACAACATTTCTGAACACAAAAGTTGTATGTAAAAAAAATGGGGGATATGTAAAAACGATTAACTATCGAACTGCATTTTTGAGCGATAAATTTTGTGGCAAATCTCTTTTTTTATGTCCCAAAATTGTTAAACAAAAATTATTAAAAATCAAAATAAGATTAAAAATCTTGATTAAAAAATGTACAAACGATTAAATTTTTTCAAAAATTTTACAAAAATTTTCCAAACTAAATTTTAGTGTTCCAAAATTTTGGACATGTAAAAATAAAACAAAAAAAAGACAAACGTGTACAAACGATTAGCTATTGAAATGAATTTACCTGTTTTTGGAGTGAAAAATTTGGTGGGCCAAGCTCCGTAAATTTACGGTTGTAGTGTATAAATTATTCTATAAGTTGTACAAGCGAATGCCATAACCTGTTTTGCTTATAAAACTCAATAGTTGGAGGGCCAACTACATAGAAGCATAAAATTGTTTTTAGATTTTAGTTATAGAATCAGCTCATCAGCAATCAGCTCATTTATCGAGGTTCTTCTCCAAGAGTTCCGAAAGTTTCCGTGCCATGGACAAGGGTTTCCATTAGGATTCCCGACTAACTAGTTTATTTTGGCTTCTCTTCAAGAAGAAAATACAGCCCGCTTTGTGCTCTAAGTTGCGTGTTAGCGACATAAGCCTGCCGATAAAGATCTCCCAACCCATTTTGTTTCTCTGCGTTTTTATTCAAGTAGGCTCACTGGAAAAGGTTCTCAATCGAGAGTTCAGACCGTTTTGTTCACTAGGATTTGTTCTAGGGACATAGCACGCCTACAAAAATTATGTGTTTTTGCCAAATTTTGACAAGGTCCTCAAAATTCAGTAGAGAAAATCTTATATAAAAATAAATAAAATAAATAAGATGACAATCCTTTTTTTTAAATAATTGGTTAAACTTTGATATTCCCATAGGAAAAAAAAAAAATAATTTATAAAAAAATTGTGCAACCCTAGACCTTTCTACCCTAAAGACAGCAAACAAAACTTCTCTACTAACCCAATGAAATTAAAATATCCATAGGAATCTAAACATTTTTAAATTTTAAACTTTTGTATTCGCTGTTGCTATATATTTAATTTAATTTTATTAACGGGTTTAATTAATTAATTCAAGTTGATTGAATGTTTTCACCCGACGGACGTTTCGACAAAATTCCATTTGTCGTGGTCACGGGTCAACTCATGGCTTGTTGAAATAAAATCTAAATAATATAAAGCTATTTTGAACTAATTATAAAGTCTTTTCTTTGCATAATGTTCAAATATATTGAACACCCGGATGATAGGTTTATCTATTGCTTCAGATGATAACAAACATATAAAAGATAAGACACAATAGATGTGAACACATACAGATTCCAATAACAAGCAAGCGATTATCTGAACTTGTGTTTGGAGGTTGTGTGTGATTTATCTTTTATTTGCAGTTGTTATCATCGAAAACATCCGAGGAAAATGTATATAAGCATAGGTTAAGAAGTAATTTAGTTAGATACAATAAAGAATTTATAGAACTTACAACTCTATTTTATTTTGTATACTCGCGGTTTATGAATCACCCCCCACCAGAGGTAAGGGATTTATAAACATTTGATACTGTTTAGGCCAATTCTCTCTAGGTTCCTTAAGCCATTGTTGATACATGTTCCCCTTTTTTCTCTGCAGCAAAGTTTTCATCGTGGAGAATCGTATTATGTTTGCATTTGCAAATTTGGCACTTTTCCGTTTTACTTGTGCATTTTGTGTGGATTGTATGGTCTAAACACACATAGCATAGTTTTGATTTTCGAGTCCAACTTCTTCGCTCCGCTACATTCACTTGTAACAACTTTCGACAATCTTTTGTGCGGTGGCCGGAAATTTGGCAGTAAAAGCATTTTGTTGATTCGGTAAAAAACGTGTTGTGTTGCTTTTGATAATTTTTCTGACCGCTGTTGTTTAAACTGCCTTTTCCTCTAACTGCCTCAAGCGTTTGGTATTGCTGGTCTAGAAATCCTAGGACGTCATCTAAGGTCTGGATCTCCTTCGATTTCTTCACACCTTGTTCAAACTGCCTTAGAGTATCTCTATCCAACTTTCTAATAACCACTCTTGCTATGAATGGACATTCATCAGTTAACGAAATGTTGATATTCTTAAGTGCAAATAAACACTCATTTGTAGTATCCAAGAGTCTTTTAATTGAGGCTGCCGACTCGCTAATAGTTGTTGGCTGGTCAAGTAGTCTGTCAACCAAAGATGTGAACAGCAGCCTTCGATTTTCGTATCTCTGTTTAAGCATACTCCATGCTGCTTCATAATTTGCATCTGTAACGCTGAGATGCAAGATCAGTTTTGCTGCTTCTCCTTTTACTAACGATTTTAAGCGGAACATCTTCTCCACATTTGAGATGTGTTCCGCTTCGTGAACCAATTTCACGAACAAATCCCGAAAAGACATCCATTCGCTTATATCGCCATTGAATGCTGGGATTCGAACTTCTTCAAGCTTTAGCTTGTGTAAATCGTTTTTGGTCTCAGAATTAGCAGATTTTTGTTCAACTATTTTGTGCATGTTCCTGACGCACGTTTTCGACTCTTCGAAGGTGTCTTCAATGTTGTCGTCATAGAAACCAATGTCTACTGTTAGCTTTTCATACACTAATTTGAGCGCACTGAATTCTGCTGCGACTTCTTTTTCATCCCGAGATGAAATTTGGTGCTCTTTGTAAGCCTCATTCAGTCTACGTTTGAAGTTTTCATTCGTCCTATGAAACTTCTTTATTAGGCTACCCTCTATTGTTGAAATTATTGGTAGTAGGGTTGGTTGTGTTTTTGCAGCCTTTATTTTTTCTGGATCTTCCTCGTTGGGTTGTTTGTTTATAACTGATCCCGACTGCTCATCCTCTTCTGGTGCATTTAGCAAGTTATTTATTTTACTTACTTCACTTTCAATGCACTGGAAGTAATTCATATCAAAATATTTGTCAGTATTGATGCCAACTGCCAATATTTTTGTATGATTTTGCTGGAATTCACTCCATATAGTTGTTAATCTGTTTTTTATCTCCAAATCAGACTTTCGAGTGGTCTTATTTTTTAGCTTAGTGTGGATTAGCGAAATTTCTTCCCCAATTAGTTTTTGGGCCTTGTATAATTTCTCTTTTTTATCCATTCTGCTAGATTTTAGAGTTTCACGATTTTGACTTTTATTCACAATCGGTGTCTAAGTCCCGATTACACTTACTTCACTGTTTAGCCGTAAAGTACGCTTTCAAAAATCATAAATTAATATAATTTATTTTCTTATTTTTTTTTCTTCGCCTCACTGACGATTATGAAAAAAAAATAAAATAAGTATCCGTTTCGAAGGACCAAAAATGTTTATAAATCCCTTACCTCTGGTGGGGGGTGATTCATAAACCGCGAGTATACAAAATAAAATAGAGTTGTAAGTTCTATAAATTCTTTATTGTATCTAACTAAATTACTTCTTAACCTATGCTTATATACACATAACTTTACCTATTTCCATGACATTTTGTTTTATTTTGTTTGCAAATCAAATGCAAATAATTATTAATCAATTAATTTTTTATTAGCTTCAATTAAAGACATATTAAACATAAATACAAGTACTCTTAGAACAGCTTACACAAATGTTACTTCTTACAAGAAAGCTTAAGTAGGAGTCTTAGAAACCATTACCTATGATTCTTATTTTTTTTCTACTTTTATATCCTAGAACGAGAAAAATGGATAAAACAAATTCCTTGATTGAAAGAGGATTATCCTTTTTGGTAACCAAGATCAAAAGTGAATTGATGTGGTGTTTTCTTTTATTTCAAATCTATTTTGTTTATTTTTTATATACATAACTACATAAGTTCATAATAAAACGTCTTCAGTTTAAGAAACTTATATTATCCTTGCCTTCAAGAAAAACCCAGCCAATACATATGTGTAGGTATGTATACATTTAGGAAGGTATAGAAAAGATATTCGTAGCAGTTGTGTTTTATTTATTTATTTTTTTTTTTTTGCATGAACTTTCTATAAGTATTTGAAGGACAATACGTGTCTTGGAATATTGAATAGAAATGCCAACATTGAACTTTTCGAATAAGGTAAACTTTATCAACAGCACGTGTAATGAGATATATTGGATTAAGTTTAATTAGTCTGTCCATTCGCTCGCTCCGGTTGAATGAAGTTGGGGTAGGTTTAGTATAAAAGAAGCAGCACAAGCTGATACTAATCCTCATGACACGCAAAACCCTAATCACCAATAGCATTTTCGTTGTTTTTTTTTTTTTTTTACTCTTCCTTCGACGATTTTCTCACCCCAAAATCTATTAGATTGAGTCATCAAGAAAATTATCCATTCAATTCTTTCGTTCGTTGGTTCGTCCTTCCACCATCCGCTCCCCTTTATAGTAAGTGAAACTAGAAATCATCATCATTATCATCAGTGTAGACAGAAGACACACCATAATATCCCGCCATGAACGTCATATCCAATACTCACATCTACTGAAGTCATTTTATCCTTACTAAGCCGAAGCCGCCTATTGTTTAAACAACAACAAAAAAAAGAAAGAAAGTGAAACAGAAAAGCAGGAAACTATAGCTAAATAAACTGTATTCACATTTTGTATCCTTTTCCCTTGTTTATTAATCCACCATATTCTGTTCGCCCTCATCGATAAGAAATAGAAGGATCAAAAAAAGAAAAAAAAAAAAACAACCAGGAAAATCCATTGCCATATTAGCACCCCTTTTTATATCCTTTTTTCCGCTCCATTTTCATACTTCCCATCCCCCCCTACTCTTGCTCATCATCAAACCAGCACCCAACGATACAGAAATGAATGCCTTTCAAAAAAAAAACAAAAAATTCTAAAGACAGATTATGTTCTTCTATAGAAAAACTATATAGAGACCACATCAGGATATATGTACATACATATACACAAATACATATTTATTTTAAGTATAGTAGAACACATGAATCCTCCATGTATGTCTTTGGTAGAATCCACATCCCTTCAACCATAAGAAAATTTTAGCTCTTGAAAATGGAGAATGACAAAACGAATGTTCCATATAAGACCATAATCGGCTTATTATTAGGAAGAAAAGCTCGGCTAAGATGAAGGCAACCAGAAAAAAAAAATTGAATACACGACTGGGTCGCATGTAACTGCTCCTATAGCTAATAATTATATAAAAGGGTTTGAAATTCGAGAATCTTATTTAATCATGGCCTCCTAAGAAAAGAGTACCTTTTGTTAAGTGATAAGTCCATATTTAGATCTCTTACTAATAGAAAAAAAGGTTTTGAATTATCTTACAATATAAATCACTCCTCTAGGAAATGTAATAAATTTAATAAATGTAATAGAATTACTAATGCCGATCTTGGCATACATACTTGTTACGTGATTGATCTAAGTGTGACAGTAACAAGATCAACTGTCAGCCCGCTTACCTAACCTAACCTAACGTCAGCAATGGAAAATATTCATCTTATGTAAATCACAAATCACTAATTAAATAAATTTCGGAACTCATTCAGTTTATTCAGTTTATTCAAGTCCCAAATTTATTCCTTTATTTTTATTCAAACAGTTTAAGTGAATAGTTTCAAAAAAATTAATTTTAAAACTAAAAATTTATTTTAATACTCAAAATTAATTTTAATACTAAAAATTAATTTTACAATTGAAATAAATTTAAAAAAAAAAATTAAAAAAGCTGACAGAAAATGAAAAAAATTGAAAAAAATTGAAATAAATTGAAAAAAATTGAGATAAATTCAGAAAAATTGAAATAAATTGAAAAAAATTGAAATAAATTGAAAAAAATTGAAATAAATTGAAAAATTGAAATAAATTGAAAAAAATTGAAATAAATAAAAAAAAAATTGAAATAAATTGAAAAAAATTGAAATAAATTGAAAAAAAATTGAAATAAATTGAAAAAAATTGAAATAAATTGAAAAAAATTGAAATAAATTGAAAAAATTGAAATAAATTGAAAAAAAATTTAAATAAATTGAAAAAAATTGAAGTAAATTCAAAAAAATTTAAATAAATTGAAAAAAATTGAAATAAATTGAAAAAAATTGAAATAAATTCAAAAAAATTGAAATAAATTGAAAAAAATTGAAATAAATTGAAAAAAATTGAAACAAATTGAAAAAAATTGAAATAAATTAAAAAAAAATTGAAATAAATTGAAAAAAATTGAAATAAATTGAAATAAATTGAAATAAATTGAAAAAAATTGAAATAAATTGAAATAAATTGAAAAAAAAATGAAAAAAAATTGAAAAAAAAATTGAACTAGGTGCTTAATTTTTTTCCAAAATTTAGGTTTCATTTTTTACGTAAAATTAAAAAACAAATATTTATTCTTAGGTAACCTCTTTGATTTATTTTGAATTTATTTTTTTTTTATTTTCATTTTAAGTTTTATTTAATTTTTAATTTTTTTTTTAACTTTGAGTTTGAAAATACATATAAAAGCAATTCACTAAAACAACTAAATTTCAAAAAATTAAAGAATGCATTTATCTGGCTTTGATAAAAATTTTTAATGTTGCGGTTAGTTTTTGGTAATTTAATTTCTATTTAAAATGTTTTTTTTCTTAGAAAATTGTATCTTCCTATTTAACGGAAAGAAGCAGAACCCCATACCATACAATTGTTTCCTGTTTTGATCTTACTTACACGGTCTTGACGCATGTTATTCAAATACATGATAAAATATATATACTAAAACTAAACAAAAATGAAAATAAAAACAAAACCAAAAAGTAAGAATACGCCACAGCGTGTCATGGTTTCAAAGAGTTACCTTCTATTCTAAACTTCTATAGAACAACGCACCAGTCAAAAATTATTTCAAGAAAAAAATCGATAAAAATCAAATAAATCAAGTTTCTATTCAAGAACCGCTGCCATATTATTATTTATTTAAATATATACATACATGTTAGAGTTGAAAATACTTTGTACATAAAATCACTATAAATATTTGAGATCGTTGAATATTTGAAGAAAATTTCAAAAAATAAATATAAAAAGAGGAATCTGTTCCCCTGGAGTTCGATATAATTTGGACTGTGAAAGGAGTAAGGCCAGAGAAATATTGGCATATAAACTGGCCTTTATTATACATATGTTATTAGAAATGAGTAAAAGCTACATTTTCGACGGGAATTTATCTCATTTACACTACAAACTCAAAATTGAAATAAAGCACATTCGGCCAGGTATTAAGTTATTACAATATATATAAATGTAGTTGACAGTGTATACACACACATTATCAAAACGGCGCAATCAAGCGCTAACTGAACCTATTAGCAGTGGCATGGTTTAAACATTTTTTGAGTAAAATCCACCAACTGTTACGCCCACTTTTATCATATTTATTATTCAACTTAATGTCCTTAGAACATTAAAATTTTATTATAAAGCTTTCTTCCACCCAAAAGAATAATATGAGTTATTTTTCCTGCCCTTTCGACACAAATCTGGTTCGATCGACGATCTCAGCTTCATTCTTGGCGCATGTCAAAAGAACACATTTATTCACCCTTAAGAAAAGTTCTCTTGAGTACTACTGCTACCTTTCTAAAATAATTATGAAGGAAAAATTAGAATTAGAATTACGAGAAAATTAACATCTCAAGGGAAATTCTTCTTATATGGGCATCTTCGGTAGTTTTGACTGTTTTTGGACAGCAAGGTAATTTCATTCGTATCCCTTTACGGATTCAATGTCTAGAATGTAAGTATCCCAAAGAACATTTTACCTTTGATAATTATTTAATTTTTGATGAAGTTAAGGTAGAAATATCATATAAGATATAAGGTGTCAACGACAACGGATGATGACGACAACGTCGAGAAATTGGGAATTATAAAGGTTGAAAAGGTGCTCCGATTTACCTAGCTTTGCAATAGTTTTAGTTAGGATCTTTGTTATTATCCCAATATGGTTGTTTCTATCTATAATGATTTAAGAGCATCCAAAACAACTTTTTTCAGATACTCATCAAAGAAATTTCCATAGTTGATTTTCCGAACAAGCTGGATCCTGCTTAGATTCTCAAATAGTAGGAATACTTTTCAGGTCGACTGTTTATTGCGGAGATTACGATATTTCTTATAATAAGGTCGGTATTTTTCCAATTTTGTTAGCAGTCGTATAACGATCCTGCATATCCGTATGAACCTCTTGTTTAGTCCATATTATAATAATAAAATATCAACAAGAAAAGTTTTTCTTGTTTTCGTTGTAAATACAGATAAATATTTATCTCCAAGGATATCTACTTTTTTTAAATAAAATAAAATACAAATTTCTTACACAAATGATACAAAACATATTTCAAGGTAAACCCAAAACATATTTGAAATTATATTTCCAATTCATCTACCATAAGGTAAATTAAAGTCTCAATTTCTTCAAAGTGTAAATGTATCTATGTGTGTTGAACAAGAAATACATAGATATAAATTTAAATTTAAGGAAGGATTGAAATGATCAAGAAACATAAGAAAGGATATTTAAGTTTAAAGGATTTTCTATTAAAATACCAAGCGTAAACTTAAGATACACTCGATATATGTATATATTTCTAAAAACATATTTAGATAAAGATACATATTGTATTTCCTTGAAACACAATCCTAATTCATTTGCTAAAGCAAATTATTTAATTAGAAAATGTTTTTGCACTTGAAAGAATGGAATATAGGACCTAATCGATGGAGAAGAAAATTTTCTATGGCAACATTGAAGAACGAAAATGAAGAAGAAATACTAAACTGCAACATGCAATTTATTTTATCCCAACAAGGATATATATGTAGATATTGTATACTTATATATGCATACTGTACAGATACATTTTTCAAACAAAAGTCTTGCTCTTAACTTGAAAGAGTTCTGTTTTGCTGTTGAATATCCATCCAACATCAGAACTAAGGTATTTAATCAAACGGATATAAATTGAGAAATCGAATTAAAGAGGCAAAAAGAGAGAGAAAATTGAATTTCTTCGATTTATATTCAACTACTTATATCTATACTGGTATAAGAAAAAAGAAATACAAAACAAAAGGACAATTCAGCCAGAAGAGGAAAAAATAGGATAATACCATGGCAGGACTATGTATATGGGACTATCAGAGTCTCTCCTGAAGCATTAAACAAAATGGATCCTCTTGCAGGAGAGACAGAGACAGACAAAGAGAAAGAGAGAGTTTACATGGTAAACAGTGATAGATTAGCACAAGTCAGGGTTTTTCGTTCAGTCTATTTGTCTATGCAACCAATTACACAAAACGCACCATTCTCTTTGTGAAAATATCGATTGAAGATAGCCAGTGTTGTATAGGTATCTAGAATGAAGTTGAATAAGGGTTTTTTGGGAAAATAAATGCGGTATATATGTAGATACCTATGTTTGTTTAATACCAGAAGCATTTCAGGCATGATTGTCATAGGAATTTTGTGGCAAGAAAACAAGACCAGAAAACAACATTCAATGTGGATTTGAAATTGGAATCCTTTTGTAGATAATTGATTCAATAATGCAACGTAGCAGAATTTTTGGCCCAAAGGCCATGCCATTTATATAGGTATAAGGACAAGTTTGAACGGATTCCAAAGTTAACGAAGGAAAGAGTAAGTATATATACACTTAAGGGTCAGGTCCATTCTTAAATTGCCTCACACAATCAAAATTATTATCGAAGGACTAAAATGGTCATTTGGAGAGGTTTATTATATTACTAACACAATAAGGATGTTGTTGTATGTGTATTTGCAATATGTGCATACTGCGTGTACAATTACATTATATTAATTATGAAATATGTTAAGGATAATCATATACATGTTTAGCAGTAGGTACCAATAGTGTCATATTACAGAGTTGTTCATGATGATGATGATGATGAGAATGGTGGATATAATGAGGTATTATAAAGTAATTAGCGCAATTTGACCACTTGACTGTTTGATTGCTTAAGGTTCAATTGTTTGATATTATGTAAATTAGGTTCTTCTCTTATATATATATGTAATATGTAATACAAGTGTGATGTTATGGTTGGATTATTATTACACAGTTATTATAATATATAAATGCTTAAATATCCCAGGTGAGGTGGTTTGTGGTTCCATTTCCATCTGTCACTCACACAGCACTCAACATATAATCCAAGGGCTATATAATATATTCGACCAAATATAGAATTTGAAGGGACTTTCGAGTTAAGTTGAATCTTAATTGATTAACAAGCTAAGGTTCATCTTTGTGGAATTCATATTAGATCATCAGTTATTTACGAGCTATGTATAGTCAAAGACAAAGAACAACAAATTATTGAAATTCCAAGACGTAAGTTAACGGCTGCTACTTGAAATACTAAGTCGAGAAGGAACCAATCATAGTAGGGTTCCAATTTCAGTAATTTTATATAACACTGGTAAAGGTGAGACAGAGTAGTATATATAGGTATATAAATCATCCATAGCTTATCCCAAAAACTTCCTTTTATTCAAAAGATTTTCTATCAAAATGCATTTTTCAGATTTGGAGTGGGACAAGCTTCTCTTTTTTGTCCCAAAATTTTTGAATAATTAATTAAAAATAGAAATTAAATAAAATTTGAAAAAATTAACTGGACAAAAAATCACGATAAAAAAACAAAACATTTTATAAATTTTATTTTTTTAGTTTTTGTTAAAAAAAAAATTGGGACAAATACAAAAAAAGACAAACGCATACAAACGCTTTTATATCAAATTTTTCGAGCGAAAAATCAAGTTGACCAAACTTCGTTTTTTTGTCCCAAAATTTTTTTAATATCATTAATTAAAAAAATAAATAAAAGAACATTAAAAAAAAATACAACATGAACAATCATTAATAGTTAGTTATTTTATTAGTAATATGTAAAAACATACATTTGGTAAAAAATTAAAAAAAAAAAAATATTTATGTGAAAAAAAATTGGGACAGGTAAAAACGCAAACAAAAAGAGACGTGTACACTGTACAAATGATTATTTATAAAACTGCAATTCCAGATTTTTAGAGCGATATGTCGAGTGGGTCAATCTAAGTTTTTTTGTCCCAAACATTTTAGAATAAATAATAGATAATAATTCAAATAATTAATAATTTTTTAGAAATTAAATAAAATTAAAAAAAAAATCAATAATATCATTATAACTAATGCACAAGCAATTGATTTTTTTTTTAAATAAAAAAAAAATTGGGACAAAGACAAGCCAAGCTCGATTTTTTGTGGTTTTTTTTTTTAAATAACTAATTAAAAGTAGAAATAAAAGAAGATTTAAAAAACTAATTCCTTGAAAAATTTGTTATAAAAAATGTTCAAACAATTTCATTTTTTTCAATTTTGTGTTGGTATTACCGAATTGGTCTCACAAACTCAGGAGGCCAAGCAGTCCTTCAAATGGAATTCTCATGACTATCAACCAACTTCAGCCAGAAGCATAGTCTCTGGGGAAAATGTTGGACACAATATAGAAATGTATAGCTGCTTACCGAGAACTATGAAGGATATTTATATCTGCACCCAACAAGAGTTAACAAAATACCTATAAAACCAATTTTTAGAAAAAAAAATAACTTAGACTCTTTCAACATTCAACACTTAATCTAAAATTCCAGGCATATATGCACATAAAATGTTTGAACATTAAATACCATAAATTATTTTTTGAAAATTAATAAATAATTTCTAATAAAATTTTGCAAATAAATTATAACCAAAAATTCATATTATGCCAATCGTGAAAATTTATCATGAATTTTTCCTTACCACCATGTCTATAAAATGAACTTGTTAACTTCATTCAATTCGCACAAATTAGAGATTTTTTAAACAACATTTATCCACCACACCATAAAACAAGCCAGTCAGTCAGTCAGCCTATCCATTGGTGGCAATAAATTCAATGAAATAAAAACAGCTGAAAACATACAAGCACAAGCTCACACTTGAATTAATAAAGAGTAAACTTGCAGAAAACACATAACAAGCCCTAGCGCTGAACTCGCTGGTTGGCTGACTGGCTAGCTGCTGGGAAGCAATTAATCAGTCAAAAAAAAAAAAATAGAAATAAAAATGAAGTCCGCTGAATGGCAACTGGCGCGCGCTCTTTCGCTAAATATTGTGTTAAGCGACACACGATACAATATGCTTTTTCAAACGAAATGCAAAAACAGGGGTCAGGGGGGACTCCTAGCTCTGCCTCGAAGGCACTCCAAATTACAACTCTCTGGTGCGATTATGCCAGAGTGCACAAATATAATTTATTGTTGCATTTGTTGGTGCAGCTTAACACATCAACGGCAGCAGTGGCAAGAGCAGGAGCAGGAGCAACAGCCTTCTATATATAGCGCCATCATCAGCAGAAAGCATATTGCCATATGTATAATAATACAGCCCCCTCTTCTGGGAAACATGAGAAATAACAATTTATTGCCACACGAATTCCACTTCTCACATCACCAAGCCCAGCCGCTGTGTGCGATGTGTTCGGTTCGTCGCTGTATAATTATTTGGTTGAAGCTCATAAGGATATTTCTATATGAAGTCGTCCGTCATCGTTGTCGTGTCGTGTCGTCGTCAGGAGGAGTAAGAAAAATCTTCCTATTTTTTTTTTTTTTTTTTCTTAATAATCATTATTTCTTTACTCCTTAGTGAAACAAGTGTGGCACTCAAACAGTCACCGGCCGGTAAGTCGAGATTACACATTAATATTGAATCAAGCTAGTGTGTGACATCATGGTGAGTGTTTAACATGCAGCAGGGTGTAAGAATACAAAAAAAAAAAAAAAAAAACTGAAGACGAAACAGATAGTATCCGCTTTCTCTGGCTTTCTATATTATATTCTTGAGATGAGAAGCCAGCCAATGTTTGCCGTATATACCAACCACGCCCCCATCATGCTATGCCATATTCCACACGACCTCACGTTTTCTGTTTCCATCTTGAGAATATCTACTTAATGCCGTTTGACACACACAATCTGATCCAAGAGACTAGTTTATATGTAACTCAGGAAGGCAGGGTGTAGTGTGCGAAAATTGAATGGAAAAGATTCAAAGTTATGGCATGCAAAATTATGCTATTTGAAACAGTAGAGGCGAGATAAGGTAATATGAGTAAATCATTGATTTATAGAATGTTTTTATTTCAAAGCAAGATTTGGTCGTACCGATTGATTTTCGATATCTCTAGTAAGCTCCGATGTTTCTAGTAAGCCTCGATATCCTAACTAAGCTTTGATAGCCCTAGTAAGCCTAAATCATAGTTCTATGAGCCATCAGAAAAACTAGTCAGGTTGACTATTTTTTTTTAATTCTTTGTGAACTTTGGTTCTTTCTTTGATAAACTGCAATTGAGTTTTTAATGGATCCATTGAAATTGGGGATTTCTAGAGGAATTTTTTCAAACGAGACTAGAGCATAGGACATAGAAAATGGAACATAGAACATAGAACATAGA
This sequence comes from Epistrophe eligans, assembly GCA_951394125.1. Lineage (NCBI taxonomy): Eukaryota > Metazoa > Arthropoda > Insecta > Diptera > Syrphidae > Epistrophe > Epistrophe eligans. The sequence continues at coordinate 99,300,244 of OX596028.1, read as the reverse complement.
ACATAGAACATAGAACATAGAACATAGAACATAGAACATAGAACATAGAACATAGAACATAGAACATAGAACACAGAACATAGAACTTAGAACTTAGAACTTAGAACTTAGAACTTAGAACTTAGAACTTAGAACTAACTTAGAACTTAGAACTTAGAACTTAGAACTTAGAACATAGAACATAAACAGTTTGGTGTGACATTTTCTAAATTCACAGGGAATTTGTTGGGCCAAATTTTTGCAGAATAATTTACATCTCGATTGCTATTCAGTGGTTGCTTAGTCAAAGATATTGTTGAATGATGATTATAACTAAATGTTAGAATGTTAAAATTTAAAACTAAGTTGGTTTTCTGCACAGATGGAAATTTGTTGACATTTTATAATTGCCTTTAACTCTGTATATAATATTTTGTCAAATATTCCAAACAACATGCTACGCAACTATTTTTGAAAGAACCCGCTTACATATACAAAATTTACAAACGCATGTAGAATTTACTATCAATTTGGCAATGACAAACATGAGAAACGAGAAAATCAACGAATCTTACTATGAAGAGCTCATTTAAAGACTCAAAATAACTCAAAACACACACTTTTAATTAAGTGTTTTTTAAAGTGTTCCCCTTCCTCAAAAAATGTCCCAAAAAATTTACAATTATTCTCAGATTCAAGAAGTTTTGCTTTATTTCCTTTTCTATTAATATTAATATTAAAACCATGTTCACTTTATCCAGCCACCACTGTATGTCCTCCCACAAGTGGCTGATGGTGTTGTCCCAGTGCTGCCCTTTCGCACATACAATGAGTGCAAAGTAGGTACATAATATGTGCATAGTATGTTTTATTATTTTCTTTTTTTCTTTTTTGTCGTCAGTATGTGTCTCTTTTAAATTCATAAAATGCTACTTCCATTGGGGAACGTGTGTCAGCAGAAGTATGAAAAATAAAACAGGCTGCTGCTTCCATATCCCATCTTTAACAACAAAAAAAAAATATCAGAAAACACAAAAAAAAATTGGTTTGAGGTGGTTCTCTGTTTGGTTGATAGGATGCTGCTTCTGACGGAGAGGTCTAGAGATATTCATGTAAAGTGAAGTAACATTAAAAAATAGGACGAAGGATTAGATAGGATTTGTGGAGGACATATTCCACCCATATTCTCATGCACAGTGATATGCATGCATGCCTGCCTGCCTGCAGTGTATGGCATGGCATGGCTTGGCTTGGCATAGCACATGCATTCATTCATGAATACTAAAGAATAGCGCATAGTAATAGGAGGGTATCCTCTTGCATCTTTAACCACGGTGCTCGGTGCAACAGCAAGAAAAAGGGACATATTTTTGCAACACCACTCACTGTTGCAGCTCCTCTTCTGCCACTGCCACTCGTATCTTGCGGCTGGTATAATCTTAGAACACATTAGTAGTTGCTAATGGCACGAGTGCGAAGGAAGGGAACTCCTTAGTTGGCCTGTTGTAATTCATATAATGGAACACCCGCCTCGGTGCCGCTGTTGTAGCGCACAAAAAAAAATAAAGGAAAATAACATTTGCCACACTAGTTGAGCCTTTTCTTTTATTTTTAAACTCCTCTGCTCTATTTCCACCACCCTTTCTGCTGAATCTGAGATTTTTCATCCTTTCTTTTTCTTTTTCTTTTACTTTTCTAAAAAAACTAAAATAAAAGGAACAAATTTTCACTTTGAATGGCAGAATAAATTTGCAGATGTGGTGGCGCACCAGACCAGTCCCATCAGATTCTAGTGCCAGTGCATTACAGAAGCAATGGAGCCAATTTAGCTTGGCCTGATGGATTACATGATTTTCTCTTAATGCGCTTTGGAGAGTTATTCCTTTGTGTGAATGTGCTGTGCAGTTCATATATAGGTATGTGTGCAGAAAGGATTCCAAATTGTTTGACACAAGTATAAGGGCAAATCTAACTTACACTCTTGCCGCGAATGTATAAGAAATATGATGGAACACCCTCAGCGTCAGTTGTAGACGTAGACGACTACGACAACGAATATACAACGACTATACGACGTTCTCATCGTCGTCATAGTGATCAGATTGTGTTAAGTGTTTGTACGACTGCAGGGTGAATGTAGCAAGAGCATCACAGCTAATCCGGAAGAGTTTGGGCGATGGACTGTCCGCATGTGTTGGTTTAATACGATTAAGTTGATTGATGGACTTAAGGATAGCTGGGGTATAGATAGGTATATAACATATAAAGTGATTCTCTTGATATTTGCGAGTGTGTAAGTGTGATTCACATGATGCATCCCTTTAATATAATTGGCAGAGATCTAAATTGGTTTTAGCTTAAATATGTACATATCCATATGCCCACTTGGAAATTCTACAATTGTTTTAAATGTCATTATTGCATTACTGTTTTATAACACTCACAGAGGAAAATTTTGAAAAGTTTTGTTCACTTTCGTATTCTCAGGATATATAATTAACTAATTGTACATACATACATATTTTAATCACTTCATTTTCAGGATAGGTAATATGTTTTCATAAAACTTTGCTATGTTTTGGGTAGGTACAAATTTTACTAATTCTATCAAAAACTTTTCATTCATTTATCTAATGAAATTTTGTGTTCTTAAGTTTATTCAAAATATATTTAAAGAAATATAACTACACTGGTTTAGGGACAGAACGTTGTTGGAAAGAAATACTTCTTTTGGGAGTCAAAATTTTCGCATCCACACTTTCTCATCGACATTTTCACATCCAAATTTTTACACACCAATTTTTCACATTAAAAAAAAACTTGGATCAATATATATCTAGAAAGCCGCCATTAGACATCTCTTGAGGTTTCGACATTGAATAGGAGGTATCACCGCACCAGCGCACATTGGTGAGGTGAGTTATTAGAATTTTGGCGACAAAAATCATTTCCCCATGCAATTCTTGACATGAATTAATGAAATTTGGTACACTTGAAGAATTGGGAACGCTTATTTTCTTGTATTGCACATGAGGGCTTCACAATTTAGGTCAAAATAATATGGTATCAAAATTTAAAATCAGAAATTAAGTCAAATAATTTTTGAAATAGCTTAAAATAATTGAAAATGATGCAGATAAACATATGTACCAAATTTGTGAAAGCAAGTCCAAAATGTTTTACAATTACTTTTTATATTTTTGTATTAAAAATTATTTTTTAACCAAATCTGATCAAAATTTATAGAAATTTGACAATTTTGTTGGCAAGCAAATTATTTTAGATCATCTACCTACTCAAAAAATGTTATCTATAATAATAGTTTGAAAATTTTTGCTAATTGCAAATACTCTTGTAAGAATATGAATTCTGACATTTGACAGTTGTAAAATACCTGTTAAAGCCTTTTACGCACATCGCACCAGCTTTTCTGTTAAAAAATCAGTTAAATTTATAAGAGCGTTGTGGAGAATATGTTACAAAAAAACAGCTATTCTCTGAAAAGAACCATTCAATGAATTTTAATGATTTTTTTGTTTTCACTATTTTAAGTGAATTCAATAAAATAATTTTTTTTCATTTGGCTTAGATAAATTCTTTATCCATAAATATTCCTCCAATTTAATTTTATTTCCGCCAAATTCACACACAATTCAAAAATTACAAATTCTAACAATTTAATGTGCTAAACAATTACTAAATTTTGACAGATAAGTGATTTACAGTAAGAATCACTAGGCTTAAGTTTTTGGATACATTTAAGCTTAGATTAAACAGTTGAAATTATCTTAGATTCAAAATTTTAATTTGTTACTGAGTAATTAATTTTTTTTTACAAACAAAAATTATGCGCTACTGAAGCAAAAGATACATCCACTTCCTGTCAAGGGATGGCGTTGTAACTGGGTTTCTATTTCTTTGAAGGAGCAAATGGGGACAAATAAAAAGCAATACTCAAACATTTTTGTACTTTCGGAGCTGAGTCACATGTCTAATGCCAGAATTTTATAGTTGTTCCCATCGCCGCCTTTAAAATCCGCAATGTAATTTAAATGACTTATTTTTTGTCAAATTTAAATTGCATAAACAAAAATTCACCAAGTAGCTCCCTTCGCTGCTTCTTTGACTTAAAACAATAAAACCATATTTCACAACATATCTATTTAAGATTAATTTTGTCAAAACTCATAGCTGATATCCAAAACTCCCAAGAATGTGGAAAGGAAGTCAAAACGTGACGCAGAAAAGGTCAAAAAGAACCCAACACTTTAGCTGCTTCTGCCTATGAAGTGCCAGTAAAAACAAATTAAAATCAAACCACCCCCACAGAGGTCAGCAAGAATTTAGATAGGGATGGTCGACGCAACGTACAGTGAAACAAATCTTGCTATTTTAGGAAAAATAGAATTGGACATTTTTTCACAAAAACAGGAATTTAAAATAATTGAACAACATTGAAACTAACTTAAATCAGATCCACATTTAGCTATCTACAATCCAAACAAACTTAAATCAAAATGAAATCCGTAATTTAATAATTGGAAAAGGAGTTAAAAATATTATTATTATTATTTCGAATTTGTTTTTAATTAATTATTTATATGAACGAGACTACAGAGACATGCAAATTTTCAATCATAAATTTCATCATTAAAAACATGACATACAGAAAACGCTTCACACAGGTTGTTTCCGATTGTCTGACGTTTGCTCACCGGGTATTGCACAATGGGGTACTTTATATGGGAGAGCGGAAAAAAATTCCACAAGAATTGAAAGACTTAACCGATTTTGATGAAATTTTCAGGCTTAATAATGAATAGAATGAAAAATCAAAACAAATTATGTCCATCCACTATAGTAAAACAAATTGAAATATCGTCAAAATTAATGAAAATTAGTGAATTAGGAATTTTTGGGCAGATGAATATTTTATTAATGTGGACTATGAAATGTCTGCAGCGAGATGAAACTAGTAAACTGTGAGAAAGATAATCAAAACCAGCACTTTCCAAAAATCATTTTTTTTTTTTTTTTTTGAAGAAGGTGGGTAACACTTTCACATTTCGATACAAAATTTGTGGAGAAAACGCTTTCTATATTAAAATAGTTGAATAGGTGTTTAATTAGAAATATTGTTTAATTTTGTATTTTATTAAATTTATGTTTACTGACACCGATACTGGCGGAAACTGGAGATGGAAAAAAATGACCCAAACCCTTTCAGGCAATCCTGAGCTTTTACAGATGGCTACTCAAGTCTGAAATAATGAAGATATTGGAAATTCTAATATTAATAAATATATTTTCATAAAATGTTAATTAAATAAGTAATTAAATAACTAATTTTTCAAAAGAAATCAATGAGGAAAGATAATTATACCTACTAAAAAATGACTTAGAAATCGGCATTACAAAATTCTGTTTTAAGTATCTTTATTTTTTCTACTCCAATTATAGCCGAATTTCTAGTGAAAAAATTTTGTTAAAAAATTGCATAAATCATATTGAAATCTTTTCCATTGTGGCCCCACTGCGCAGAATCCAAGATAAGTGGAATGAAATGAAGTGAAGGGAAATGAAAAAATTACAGGTGCCAAATCGCAAACAGTTAAGATGAGGTAAAGAACCAGTAAAATCAGGTCAAGAATTATTATGACGAAAAAAAGCTCAAATATAAATACTAAATGTTTTCGATGCGAAGAGTGTCGTTCCCTTAAAGAATGTCAAACCGGGAGAATATGTTACACACATTCCAAAACAAAGCGACAAGTTCAGTTTACATCTTACTGGTTCCTCGGAATAGTCAAAATAAGTCAGCAATTCTTATGAATAAATTCCGCAAAAGTACTGCAACGATTTATGAGTATCACCCGAAGAAGTAAACGAAAAAAGAAGAACGAAAGCACATTTTATTAAGTTCGAAATGATGGGCGGCCGTGAGAAAAAGATGCAATCCCAATTTCGGTAGGGAATCGTTTTAATTGTCTTGAAGATGACGTTAGTTCTAGATGAACATAGGACAATTCTTAAATTTATGATTCTAAAAATATTTGTCTAGCACCGATTCGGGACGAAAATAATTTACACTTGAATAATCAACAATATGGATTCTTGATGGAATTTTCTTCGACAAATTTGTCAGGTCAAAATTGAAAACATATTAATTGGTCTTATTGTTTTCCAGACCTATAAGCTCCAACCTCATTTTTATGAGTTTATTTTCTTTTGAAAGAGACGAGTTGAATGGAAATAGTTTTGTCTTTTAAGAAAAAAATGAAAATTAAACATAAAAGCTTGAGTCTTTCCAAAACCAAAATAGAAAAGCTTCAACATTCAATATGATTTTTGTTAAAATTTACTAAGAAAATATCACCTGATGATTATTCTAATATTTATAATTTTCAGTTAAAACTTGAGTCAGTAAATAATTTTCATTTGTTTAAAACAATACCTCATACATATTCATTAATAATATTATATTTTAAATATTTGTATGATTTTTTTATAAAATGAAAAACAAAAGTTACCATTTTATATTTACCATATTTTTGATTCAAAATCAAATTGTTTTAACATACCTGAAAGAAGAAGAGAAAAAAAGAAATTAATTAATATGTACTTATTTATTTAATCTAAATCAACAGAATAAAATTATATATATTTACATACATTATATACATATTAATACCCTTTAATTGAAATCATAAACATTTCATTAATAAGCGTGTTGAAAATACATAAATGAATTCAACAATAGAAATATTATTAAAAAAAAAAAAATAAACAATTAATTTTTATCTAAAGAGAAAGTTTACTGATTATTATTATTATTGCAAAAACCTTCATTCAAGCAAAACTGATTTCAATTAAGGCTAATTAAAACAAATGTCGTGCTATTTTACACCAAAAAAAAAAAAATTAAAAAATTGCTCATTCACAGGATTACAATATAAAAAACAAACACCACCATGCCAATTGGTTTATGAATCGCCAAACAAAAAAAAATAAATTCCATTGCATATTTTTTTTGAGAATTTAAGGTTGCTGACTTTTGTTATTCAAATTAATGTTTTTCACATATTGTTCGAAATATATAAATAATATAAAAAAGATATATGTATATACATATATAATAATTACAAAAATATTAAATATCATTGAAATTAAAAAAAAAAAAAATTATAATTGTTTGACTACGTGTTAACAATTAGGTCAAAATATTTAAATTTTATTGCATATTTTTTGATGTTTTGTTTTTATTCTGAATATAATAATCGCACGATTTTCTTTAAAATATATTTAAAAAATTAATGATAATTGTATTTACCATTAAAATTTAATTTAATAATCGATACTTTAATTTGAATTTGCTTCATTGTTTTTATATTTAGGTCAACGAAAATGCCATTTAATTCTGGAAAACAACAACAAATAAGGACACGCAGTAGGAAAACAAACGATCGCTTCGAATTTGTTTTTCTTTTTCTTTTTAACCCACAAACACAATTTGACTGAGTTGATGGTTTTGCATTTAAGTTATAAAAACATTTATAATTGTGTTTTTTTTTTTTTTATAAAAAAAAAATATTATCTGTACTGGTGTTTGAAAGGACAGGATGAAGGAAGGACGAAGACATCAAAAGGTTCGAATAAATGAGCATCCCTTATACCCTTCTCTTTTCTAGGGTAATTTTTTTTTTTTTACAACTCAAGTGTTATAGTACGCGAATTAACGGGTGAAATGTAAGGGATGACAATTTGTACATAAAAATTCATTAAATTCTACGAAAAAAGAGGAAGAGCATTTCGGAGGGAAAAATAAAGAAAGAAAAAAAAATAATAAAAGACCAGGGGGCACACCTGATGCAGAAAAGGATAGTCCTAGGACCTAGGTAGTATACTGCGCGCAACAACAACAAGTGAAAGGAAGGAAGAAAGTTGGTTTACTGTGTAATTGGACCCAATTTGTGGAGAGAATCCTGCAAAAGCAAAGGAAGGATTCTCTTATTTTTATATATTTTTTTTTATTTTTTAAATGAGTATATGGTTGCATTTTTTTCTGGCTTTGCTTTTTTATTTTCTTTTTTCTTCTTATTTTAGTATTTCATCCTTAAAATGTACAACATGAGTATAATTGTTGTGTGTAAGGATTTTAAGCTCTCGAGTGTTAATTTACTTAAGGTTCAGGGAAGGAAAACGGATAATGGATAATCCTGTGATATTTACAGAAGAAGAACAAAATAACATGAAGGAAATTAAATGAGAAAAGAGAAGAGTAAGAAGAGCTAGAGTTGGCATAATGAATGGATGGTTGGAAAGAGGGAGATTTACGACAGTAAATTGGAGTGTTTGTAAATAAAGATGTGAAAAAAGAGATGGCACAGAAAACTCGTTGAATTAAAACCGAAGACACAAAAAAAAAAAAAAAAAAACTAAATACGAAATGAGGTAAAAACGACTAAATTGAATAAGGCGAATTAAGCTACAAAAGTATGGACAGGGTGCCCCAGAATTATGCGGCATGAGTTTATTTTTATCAAGTTGGCCAATCTCAGATTTAGACTTCCACTGAAAGATTGGATTTGTACAGTCGTATTTGCTCACTAGAATCATAAACATTCTAAAGTTCAACGTTACCAAATTTAAGTGGAGCTTTTTACTCTTTATTTAACTGTAATATTTTTGATTATTAATTATTTCAAGGAAATTTGCTACATTTCGAAAATAGGTAATTAGGTATTCTTTAACAAGCTTATAAAAGGTTTTTTATTAGCTTTTATTGGTTTCCGAAGCACCCGGTATAAAATATCATCCACCAGTGATAAACATCATGGGTTTTGTATATAAAATGCAATTAAGGCAGACGGTTATTTACTTTTTTTTTTATTTTTATTCTTTGTGCAACAAAAAAAATATATTAATAAAACACTTAATCCAAGGAGAAACAATGATGAAAAAAAAGTAAAGAGGAATTGGTCTCAAGGTAGGATACACCATTTAAGTGTGGAAATAAAGGTAGATTAAAGTAAGAATAAAGTACAGTTTCTTTGGTTGTTTTAGTTAAGCAAGCTGAGATAAGTGATTTAAACATTAAAAGAAAAGTGTTCTAGGAAGAAATAATAATTCCAAAAAAAGGTGCGGAATTTGTATGTGTAGCAAAAAAAAAAAAAGTTTTTATTTTTTATTTTTTTAAATTACTTTTATTATATTTCTTTATTATTATTTTTTTTTGTAATTGGTTTATATTCAACTTTTTCATTGAAATTTGCAGAAAAGGTTATTTATGAAATGAATTAACGACTTATGGCGAATTAAAAATATTTCCTGATAAAAATTTCGGATCGAATTAAATGTTCATATACCACAGTTGTTAAAATAAAGAGTCAAAGGCTGATTGGTAAATGGACTTGATCTAATCAATTTCTCTCTGAGAGAACATGATATATCGAAATCAATGAGAGGTTTACCGAATGAAGAAGTATTAAATGAAGAAGTCAAGTGATGTCTAGTGGACATTTTTTAAGTTTAAACTGTAACTGTAACTTGTCCTAACCTATAATAGGGTGAGGCAAGTGAGTAGGTATAAATAGCCCGCGGTTTATGCGTAGGATTGTTACGACAAAGATCTCGGGTTCAATTTCCAAGCATGCCACCTAAAATAAAAAACAGAAATGTTTTTCATGGCTTTCTGCTTTTTGTGGGGAATTGGCAAGTCCCTTTGCCATGAAAAAATTCAGTGGAAAAATGTAGGACTCCTCTATTCCTGCCAATATCACGCACATGGAAATAGTAGTTGTAAGTCAGTAGGTTCTGCGTGGATCTCCATGAGCTTTCACGTCATCCAATTCATTTTTATTTAAGTGAAACGTTAGACGTACATGATTTTCTAGTCGCAATCATTTAATGAATCATCAGGAACGCACCACGAGAATTAGTGCGGTGATTCGTTGGTTCGTGCGTGTAGAGCATTTTTACTCACTACAAGTAAGTGACGAGTAAGTGATGCACCGAGACATCAAGAGACAACGGTTGATCAAAATCCTCCACGACGACGCCAGAACTCTTGAAACAATGTAAATCTTGCAGTTTCTTAACGAAAATGATTTTTTTCTCACGAGAAACTTTTCACTGGAACGTTTTCAAATAATTCGAGCGATTGTTGCTGAAGAAGTACATTTTATTAAGGGTTTTCAACAGGGACATAATTTTGTATTTACCAACGAAACTTTTTTTTCATGATCTGCAAATTGCAAAACGTTCGCCAAGATTTAAAAATTTTTAATGGTGAAGTGAACGAACGAGCAGCGTTTGGAAATTAATAAAAAAAAATCGAGTCTGTGGTGACAACTTTAAGAGCATTTACTCAAATTTTCGGTCGTAATGTGAATAAATTGGAGTCAACATATTCCCTATTAAATGTTCCTGACGTGCCGGTGAGACAAGTATAAAATACATATATCACAGCCGTACGTGCCAGCGATGCCCAGAAGAAAAATAAATTGAGGGCCTTTTTGAGGGCCATTTCCAAAAAGTGCGGGCCACTACACTTCAGAGAAAATTAAAAAAAAAAAAAAATAAGAAAGGTATAGGGCAACATAAATATTTATTCAATTTATTCATATATGTACATACATATGTAGATAATACATATTAAAATTGGTATTAAATAGCAATTCACAGCTCAAAAATTTGTATTCTCTAGAAAATAGGTAATTATATTTCAGATCTTTGTATGGCTTTTCAATAACAAAAACTATGGTCTAACATCTGTTTAATTTAATGACGAATTCAGTGTCATTTTAATGTTTTTGGAGGAAACACAATGCAACTTTTTACGATAAAATAAGATGGGTGTTTCATAGAACATTTTGTTTAAGGAATACAAAAAAATAAGATATGCGGGCCATTTCTTATTGGCCCCGGGCCAAGGGCCTAAATTAAAAACAGAGGGCCAAATGGCCCTTCTGGGCACATTATGGCAACGCTGGTACGTGCTTCAATTCAAAATAAGTCAAATCAGTCGATCCCAAGTCGTTCACAGGAATTGGGAATATCTCAAACCACATTTTTCGATCTTGGTTTACAACCTAAGAAGATGAAATATAACTCAAGAAATAAAGAAGCTTCTTGGTCATTTGAAGCCCCGAAACTTATCCAATTGGGCTCACTTAAAGTTTAAAGAAAACCATGAATTTTATCTAAAATTCATCTTCAGTAATGAAGCGCATTTTTGGGTGTGGGTTTTTTTTTTTTTCCTTTTTTAAAATGGAAACAAAATCTGTGGGTTGTTAATTCCTTTTACTTTTCTTTTCTTTTTTTTTTTTTTCTTGTATAGGTTTCAATTCGAAGAACTACCTTGGATGGCCCTCTTAGCGGGTTTCAAGGATTTTAACTCCCTTTTGTGTCTTCTATCCCGCTCATGCAACTTCGTTGCTACCTTGAGGTATGTTCAGTCGTCAGGCATCAGGCGCAATGTCAACAGTTTTCTTGGACAGAAGGATATAAAGTTAAACAAATGTGTAGCAATATTGATGCATACTTAAATATGGGTCTTAGTGCCAATTCAGAATGACAATAACTCCCGCGGTCTCAATGGTTATTTATAATGGTCTTATTAAAAATACATTGGGTGGTGCGACAGCTCGTGTCGAATCTAGTGACTTACAACTCTCAACCATTCCTGTGTGCGTGTTTTTGACAGGAATGGAGGAGACCTACAATTTCATGCCGAATCTGAACGGCAAAGGTGAGAAGCACTTTTTCATGACAAGAGATACTCTTGGAGGATTTGTCAATTCCTCGCAAGAGGCAGTAAGCCGTGAGAAACATTACATTTTTAGATGACATAGGCTGGGAATCGAACCCAAGACCTCCGCCGTAACAGTCTTATGCACTAACCATTACGCACTAACTTTTTTTGCAACACTAAAAAGAAAAAAAAAATCTGCGGGTGTTATTTTCTTTTATTTGGATTTTATTTCCGTGGGTCTTATTGGACTGCACCTCATTTTTTGTTAAATGGGTTTGTCAACAAGCAGAATATAGTTAACGGACTACAGTAAATCTATACATACAATTCAAGGGACTCCATTGCATCCACAAAAAGTGACCGTGTGGTGTGGATTTCATGTAATGAGGTGTGATTGGACCGCATTTTTTCGTCGATAAAATTATAAACAACAAACAAGTTGCTGGAGATTTTTTAAACGTTTTCTTTTATTTTCCAATTTTCACCAATCGTAGACCGGTCACTCCACTAACTTGGTGCCCTTCTCACCAAAAAACTGAAATTTTCTGGAAACTCAGTTTCCTCGTGTGAAAAGGGACTAACTTGATTGTCAAGAGACGAGAAAAGTCTCGGTCTCATCTCGTCTCGTCTTGGACTCGTAACACTTTTTGGGAACCAGTGTTACATCACGGCGATATGTAAAATAACGAGATAACAAAAGCGGAAATAACGGTTCTCCAGTTTTGTGTCTTATCCCCGCATACAACCTCAACGTGTAACGAAAAATATTATCAATATTATCCAAGTACTAACTCTCAAGTAAAAGCCTTTTTCCCAGTTATAGCCTCAGCGTTATATGCATGAATAATATTAACATTCCTTATAAGCTTTACGAGAATTCATTCTTATACAATTTATATCTTTTATCTCATTTCAAGTGCTAATTGTCTGCCAAAAGTACACGCACATCCTTCCTACTTTAGCCTCAAAAAAAGTAAAATAAATGGCCCACTCGTATTAATATAATGTATGTGTATGTAGGTAATGTATATATGTATGTCTACGTTCACATGAAAATTAAGCCAAGTAACTTAAATCATACATAATTTTAAATTATACCATCTGAACACACATCCTCACATAAAACATCTATACATACATTAAGCTTAGCAGCAACACCAAACAAACAAAAAAAAAACAACGAAATGAAGCTAAACGAAATTTTCAAGAAATATAATACGGATGTGAAATGAAAATGTGGTGTGGGAAATTGTATAACTGGTAAATATTCGAATTGGCAAAGAAAAACAAAAATTCTTTTTTTTTTTTTTTATGTTTTTGTTCGTATTTTTATTTCATCTCAGAGTTGCCATTATAGAATTTAAGTCTTTGCTACTTACTTGGTCTAGTAATAAATTATACAAAAATCCTGATATACATGTGGTGAAGTCTAGAGGCAGTGATTATTTTTTGGTAAGAAGGTTTTTGCAATTAAAGAAATTCTATAAATAAAAATTAATAAATTGGGTGGGACAGCTGTGTGCGTGTTATAGGCAAGAAGGGAGGGGACCTAAAATGTTCTGCCGAATACGAACAGCTAAGATAAATAGAACTTTTTCATGGCAAGAGATACTTTTGGAGGATTTTTCATTTCCTGGCAGTAACCCGTGAAAAACATTTATGTTTTTAGGTGGAAAATGCCGGGAATCGAACCCAAGACCTTCGGCGGCGTAACAGTTCTACGCACTAACCATTATTACGCCACGGGCTGCTAAAAAAAATTCGATGCTATTGAAAAATTTAACAAAATAGAAGACTTGTTGAATTATTGATTCAAAACAAGTTTAGTTGTTGGAAAATATTAAATATGAATTAATATTAAAAAATATTATTTTATTAAAAAAAATAAAAATGTGAAATGAAAAAAGAAAAAAGAAGAATTTTAAAAAAAAGAATTCTGAAAGAAGAAGAACTTTGAAAAAAGAAGAATTTTGAAAAAAAAGAAGAATTTTGAAAAAAGAAGAATTTTGAAAAAATAAGAATTTTGAAAAAATAAGAATTTTGAAAAAAGAATAATTTTGAAAAAAGAAGAATTTTGAAAAAAGAAGAATTTTGAAAAAAGAAGAATTTTGAAAAAAGAAGAACTTTGAAAAAAGAAGAACTTTGAAAAAAGTAGAATTTTGAAAAAAGAAGAATTTTGAAAAAAGAAGAATTTTGAAAAAAGAAGAATTTTGAAAAAAGAAGAATTCTGAAAAAAAGAAGAGCTTTGAAAAAAAATGTTTAAACAAAATTTTTGAAATAAAGAATTTTGAATACACAAAAAATTTTTTTTTGTATTTTCAATTTTTTTTTTTGTATTTTCAATTTTTTTTGGATTTTCAATTTTTTTTTACCTAATTTTGGTGTGAATCACAAACACTTCTAAAATTTATTGATTGCAAAAATCAATTAAATGTTTTGTTTATTTTTAAAGTGAATTAAATACGAAATTCTCAAAATTAAGGATGTTTATAGCCATGTTATAGCCTTAAACCACAAGAGCAAATTCATACGATCGAGAGGAGCAATTTATTTAACTTAGCAACATTTCAACAATTTCCAACGGCAATACTAAAAACACAATCACATATAAACCTCTTTCTCGTCGTCCTACGTCCTTTAGCCATTACAACACTAACAACTGCATATAAAAATTTCTCTTTGGTCTAATAGAATTTACTTTGAAAAGAAAATTGGCAAAATCGACCAAAAACTTAAGAACTTGAATGAGAAAATGAAAAAAAAGTATATCTAAATAATACAAAAACGTGTCTATATATGTTTTTTTGCTTTCTTCATCTTCATCTTCTCTTTTATTTTGCTTTGCTTTATTGTATTTTTTTTTTACTTCCTTTTAAGTTACGTTACATTTTTGTTTGCGGAAAAAGGAAATACCTTTTCTTGTTTGAGAATAAAAATGAAAAAAAAGAAGTCAGAGAAAAACCGAATGTGAAAATGAAATGGGGATAAAAGACAAAAAAATTTACTTTAGCTCTTTATTTGAAGTGAATCCTTAAGAACAGGAAGAAGACGACAACGAAAATAAAAATATAAGTAAAAAACCGGGCAAAAGAAGATGAGAATTTGAAATGGATAATGGGCTTGACTGTATAGAAAGAGGAGGAGAAACCGAGAACCCTCCAACTCCACCTTTCATTCTATAACGGTGATACATTCAGATGAAGAAGCAATAGTTCCAGAGCCAACATCAGCAAAACGATGAACGAAAAAAATCAACAAAGAAAAAAACGAAGATAGATGGATCATTTCATTTAGGTTTATTTCGCTTTGCTGTAAGAATGATGCATACTCTATCTATCTATATATCTATATGTATTTCCGTCACAAGTCTCAACACAGAATACAGAAATCAAATAAACAAAAAAAATGTCTGTTTAATGTTGACAACTCTTGAGCTTTCATCTTGCTTTGTGACTTTGTGAGTTCGAGGTCCTTGAAAGTAGTCTATAATTCCATTGGTTTTTTTTTATTTTTTGTGCGAAAGTACAGCACGTTTACACCATCACCATGCACACAACCGTAAGATATTTGTTGTGTAAGGTTCTAAAAGACTGACGACAGTAAGGGCGAAGGAGGATTATGACATTTTACCTCTGATAATCCAATACTTGGGGAAATTTTCGTTGGTTCCTTAGGATAAAACTTTTTTCGAATATTTTCTTTCTTTTTTAAAAAAGGATATTTTTTTTATTTAAAACCAAAGTTTAAAGGTAAATGTTTATTTTTTTGTACTTTTTACTTTATATAACTTTGCTGATGGTTTTTATGATTGTGTTTACTTTTGTTTTTGAGAATTTTTTTTAATTTTATCTTATACCCAATGTTGAATAAAGCTAAATAAAAGGGATGAGTTTTAATACCACAAGCAAAAAAAAAAAAAAAAAAGAAAAAAAAAAAAACACTCTTCACTTAACAAAGGTTTCTCTAATTTGCATGGTATCGTGTGTTTCGTTGTGCGGAATGATAAATTGACACAATTAAACCAAAGCTGTATCCTGAATTATTTTGCTGCATCTTTTTATGTTTTTTTTAAATTTTTTTTAAAGAAGAAATGTGCAGAGAGATATACTTTTCGAATGTTAAGTAGGTATGTGGTATCCTTTTTTGGTTTGACTAATGAGCTCCTGCTCCTGCTCCTGCTATATGTTAACGTGATTCTCATTTCTGATAAAAAAGAAAAAAAAAAAAAACTTTAAATTTTATATATAACGAATCTTCTTTAATATTGTTTTTTTCGTCATCAGCGGTAGAAGTTGGAAACTTGCGTAATTATTCTCGTGAACAAAAAGTTATTCACGTTATGATGAAAGCTTAAATAATTTATTTAGGTACCTTGAATTTAGATTTTGAACTAATAAAGGCTGAAATTTATAGAAATGAGATACGTATATAAATAAAACTTAAAGTATAACGCAAAACTAATCCTAAAAACTATTCTAGAATTCTAGAAAGATTTGTTTTACATCGCATGTCTTTGTATTTTGGAAATTTTAACATCGAAAAAAAATCAATTTTAAAAATTAAAAAAAAAAAAAAAACGGTTCGAAATTAAAAAGAAAAAAAAAATGCACGACTGGGGCGCACAAAATTGCTATTATGTACGATCACCACGTGTGTGGTTTTAAAGATTTTATATTTTAAAAACTATTTATCTGATAAACAAATAAATATTTTATGGAAACTTATATTTTATGAAACCTGTCAAAAACGTAATTTAATTTAAATTTGTAGATATTATGTGAGTACGCAAATATGAACAGTGTTGCATATATGCATGAAACTTAAAGTTTAGACTGAAAAATCAGTAGTAGTATGTAGTAGTAGAAATGTGTTTATTTTTTTAATTAACTTTTCTTTCCTTTTGTTTTTTTTTTTTAATCAATATTATAAGAAATACATATATTGATTAAACAACCTCTGAAATTGTTTCGACACTAACGCTACATCATACTGGTTTCTTAAACAAATCTGAATTTATGAGAAAAATATTTTAAGAATCTAAGAGCGGTTTAATAACAAATAATTTTTTTATATATAACATTTTGAAAACATGTTTTAGAAAAAAAAATGTAAACCATTTTATAGTAAAAAAAATTATCTGCCCATATCGAATCTATACATATGATATATGTATAGATTTTAATCAAAATCGTAGGAGTTATATTTAAGAAAAGTGAGATTTTCTCTACGGGCTTTTAAACAATTGTATTCTAGGTACCGTTATTTATTAGAATAACATTCAAACTTTTTAAAATAATCTCTATAAAAAATGATCAAAATAAGTTTAACCAGTTTTGAGAAAATCAAAAATCAAAAAAAAAATGATTCTATGGGAGGTATCATTTATAACCATTTTTCTGAAATTTTTTTACAAAATTTGTTTTAAAAAAATAACTGATTTTTTTTTTAAGTTGTGCGCACGTTTTTGAGGAAAATAGTATTTTTATTAATCGTTAAAAAAATTGTACGATAAGTAACTATCTACCGTTATTCTCGCTTCTAAAAAGAATGAAAAACACTTGTCAAGGAAATGCCCGCCATTTTAATTTGATTTTGATAGAAATTGCCCTAACCTCCTCTCCTAAACGAATATTTCTTGTTCCGGCACAACCTACCTACACGTTTTAGCTTTTGGGTGCATCTAATATTAGGTAATCAGTAATTTCCCTGTATTTCGCCGATACAAAATTATCAGCATATTTTTAAATTAAATTTTCCCACCGAACGAACGACGCACGATAAATTGGCTATAAAACCAATACCTTTTGTCAAATTGTAATTCTAACAGGTACATATATTTATATATATATTATATATATCTTTTAATGTAAAAAAATCCTTTACTGTACTGAAAATAATAATAAAAATTAAATCATCTTGCATTTCGAAGAATACAATGAATTTTTCTATATAGCTGTAGCAAAGAGTTAGTGCTTAAATTTTACTAAACCATACATTACTTATTATATTTACAGCTTCACAAAGTAGCGCTGCTACTTGCAATAGCATTGTCATGACAATGCTACCTGCTACAGTTTTACTCCCGCTGGCATAAGTATCGAAGAAAGAATCAACGCAAATGCCCAAAAGCAGATGTCCACAAAAGAAAAATTTAAATACATACATCCAAATTGAGTATTATCTCAAGCAAAGTTAAAAACTTCTTGTCAAAACTTTGAGCATTAAAAAAAATATCTTTAAATTTTTAATTGTCTTGATTCCTTCTACTTTATATTTGGAACACGTATTTTTTTAAGTCCTCCAATTTGATTACATCAGATAAAAAGGAAGGTCAAAGAAGAGACAGTATTTGTCTCTTCTTTGACATTCAAAAAAAAAACAATAATTTAAAGATTAATTCTTCTAGATTAAATACACACCTTTAAAATAAAAAAAAAGGACATTCGACCTGCGATAAATCCATCCATATTGTTTTCTTGTTTATATCCTCAAGGCATAAGTAACTAAATGCTTAACCAAAAGTTTCTTATCTGATTCCTCAATTAACCACTTAAATTACTACACTTTCCCCCTCTATCTTTTCTTTTCTTTCTTAGAAATACCAACAGTTGATTGCCTGAATCACCTCATCTCCTTCGAGAAGCAAATTAAGAATTTATTACAAGATAACACAATTTTTAAATTAAGTTTTATTTTATTTTTTGTTTTTGTTCTTTGAGACTTGATCCCAAATGTTTCTTCTTTGACCCCAAAACAATTTTATTTAAAAGGGTTAAAAAGGGACAAAATAAGAATCCAGAAAATTTTCTCGGGTTGTTGCGTTTGGTCCTCCGTCACATTTAAAGATTCGACACTCAAAAGAAAAAATATAAATTTACTATACATATGTATATATATCTGTTCTATATATTTATGTGAGAGTTAGATTGTGAGTTGAAACAAAAATAAAAGTCCTTATCCTCGCAATGGGATTTTCGTTTTGGTTTGCCTGTAAACATGTTTACGCGTTTGTTCTTATTCATGGGATATACCTACATTCTACAATTGCTACATATATGCGAACCTTACTTAACTATATATAGAACTTTTGATGTTCCTTTTTTTTGTGCTCTTATGGGCCATGCTTTGCTATTCAAAGCATCAAAAAGGTATCCTAACAAAAATTAATTCAAATTTAATTGAAATGAGGGTCTCAATCTCGACTTGAGACTTTGTGCAACCTCTGGCAATGAGATGGATTGTTTTTCATCAGAATATCACCATCACCATGACCATCATCCCCGGAGGACGACAAACACAAAGATGAACAACAACCACTCACTCAACCTTTTGAAATCTCAATAACAGCCGTTGTAGGTAGGTTAAGGTATAGATACATTCTACTCGTGTCGTATTTATTGACCCATAGAGAAACAAATATTAATTTAAAGTGATTTATCTTGAAAATTTAATGTATTGACGTATTATTTGGGTTAAGTTTCTCCCTTTGGTTCTTGAAAAACCTCTGTGTGACATTTCATTTGATTTAAAGTTAATTGTGTGTATTGGGACACATCATGAGTAGTCTTTGTGGATTTGTAATCAATACCTATAGGTATAACAAATGTTAGATACATATATGATGAACGAGATGTACTCGTGTGTTAAAGCAAGGAGTCAGCTAGACCACAAAATTGATTGAAAAGTCAAGAGTTCTTCTTTTAATTGCAATGAGAAGAGCATAGGTAATTAAAAGATACTGAATTTATAGAAAATTCTCTTTATGGGGAAGAGAGAATTAACTATAGGGTAGTTAATGTAGGCAGGTATACCTTTTAGCCAAATTTTCACAAAGGGCTAAGGATTCTCACTTTGTATAGGTACCTCTGTATATAATATTGATTAGGGAAACCTTTGAAGTCAAATGGTGTGTAAACAAAAAGTAAAGAGGAGTAAAAGGTATATGAAAGAAAAGTGTTATCGAGGGTGTTTCGCATCATAAGATGCGGAAAAAATCGGTGATTTTATAAAATCATATTGAACCCATTTAAATCTTTTACTTGATTTTCTTTTTCAGTTAATTTGAAAAATTCAATAAATTAAAAATGTTTTAAAAAGAGTCAAATGTTTTAACTATTTTTGGTTTCATGGCTTTAAAGTTTTACCAATTTATGTTCAAAGAAATTCATAAATAACTTAACGTTCCTTTGTGTTGGTTTTGATTATCCTTATATAGCATTTCTGGAAGCTGGGGTTATAGGTATTCATAAAGACACAATTTTTAATAGAAATTAAGAAAGGTATTTGAACAAGCTCCGCCAAAGGAATTAGATGATTGTATTTGCCCGTAAAATTAGGTAGCTAAAGGTTTAACTGCTGCTATATAAAGATGGTGGTAGCAGAAAATATCTTATATACCTACATAGGTATTTATACAATTTGTAGTTCATTTATGATTAAGAAACTCAAAAACTCAGATTAAGCAGAAATTTACAGAATATATTTGTTGCTGAGAAAGAACTTAGAAGTTAGAAGAAAAAATCGATACATTTGGCGCAAACAAAAAAATACTAACCCAAAAATTTACCCGATTTGCCATTCCAGCATAGTTGAGGAACATTAGAAATGAAAAAAGCTTTATGTATTTATGTATGTACATTGAATGTCAAATTTAAATGTTGAGCAACTTTTCTGAACATAGGTACCAACATCATAACTTTCCTAAAAAGGGTCAAATACATGTGGTTTAAAAAATTATTGTTTTGTATTAAATTTTTGTTTCTATTAAATACGCAATTTAATAAGGTTTTTCATATATAGTTTTATGTGACTGTGCAATGATATAATACAAAAAATGTAGTCCGATATTCTAGCTAAATTTTAAGATCTTAATGAACGGATTATTAGAACGGAAGTTATAAGCAAGCCAAACCAAACACAATGTATCTTTACAATTATTATACCGACTACAAATTTAGGTACATATGAACATTTAGCATTTTTTTTCCGACGCGAAGCAAATTTGCCACGATTGTGGTTTTTTATTGCACAAACTCCGCCGCCGCCGGCTTTAGAATACTATATTCCTCTCGCCAATTGGTGGTTGAAAGTATTTTAATGTTTTTTTTTTATCAACTTCCTCATTGAATTAAATTATTTGTCCGATATTTATTTTCATGTTTTTAGTATAAAATTTTGAATGATTTTGAAAATTTTTTGCTCTAACACGCCAGTCATTTTTCCTTTAATTATATACTTTAATATTGAAAATCGGATAGTTGGATCGAAAGATATAAGCATTTAAGTAAACGGAAATCGGGTATTTTTCGGATTTCGCAAAAATCATCATCAAAAACATACCCATTTTTTTCCTACGAACATTTCTCCTTTTTTTCAGTCCGTTTTATCATCTTCTTCGTTTTCTGTTTCCTCAAACTAGTAACAACAAAGCATGAACGAAATAATTTTGTTTATTTTGTTTAGTTTGTTTATTTTTTTTATTTTGTTGATTTTGTTTATTTTGTTTATTCCCCTCACGTTTCGCCCCCTTTGTCTACTAGGCGTTTCATATTTTTTTGATTTTTTTATATTGTATGCCTCCGTTTAAACATTTCTAATGTTAAAAATAAACAACTAACCATACGATTGAAAATAAAATGAAATTAAAGGAGAAGTGTACCTAAATCGATTTTTTTCATGTTTTCTGTAGATGGCGCTGAAAAAAAAATTATATAAACCTCAAAAACTACCTAATTATCTGATTGAAATAAAACGTACAAAATTTATTTTGTATGAAATAAAAAGTGCACGTTAGTGAAGAGTTTCTATATTTTTTTTTAATGGCGCTAAACACAAAAATATAAAAATTTAATAAAACTCAGAAACGAAAAATTTAACTGAGGCACAATATATTTTATATAATTATTATTCTGGCGCTGAAACTGAAAACTCATAAAATAAGTTTCAGATTGATTGCACAATTAATTTCTTATTTGAAGTGCATGTAAAGCAAATATTTTCCTGTTTTCCGATAGATAGCGTTGAAAAGAAAATCTAAAAATTAGCTTAAAAATCTAAATAAATCGTGCTTCGCCCATTGACAGTTGTTAACCACGGCTTGCCAAACCAACAGATTCACTGTTTTGGAAATAATTTCTTAGCAGAGTCCCAAGTAAAGTCAATTTTAACCAAATGAATGTCAGTCAAATAATTAATTACTGCAGTATAGCGTTGAAATAAAGAGATAGAATTTTAAATGAAAATTTCTAAAAAAAAAATATGTTTAATATATGTAATGTATATTTAAAAAAATTATGAGTCTTATTTTAGTCAATCGGCAGACGGCAGATCCATACTTTATTGTAAAACTGTAATTTTTTGTAATAAATAAATAAAAAAAAAAATTTATTAGGGCAACACACACAAAGAAGGTTGTAGTTTGTAGACCCCCCTCCCATACGATTTCTTTCTTGTCTCGACCTAAACTAAAAGCTCTAGCCTTTTTATCGCATCTCACCCAAAACACCCTGTATATTTTTGGTCTGTTAAATTTGTTTGTAATATTTGACATGTAATCTAAAAATTAAAAAAAAATTGTTACGATATCTTTATTTGTTTAAGAGTTATGATTTTAGCAATCAAAAAACGGGCCACTGTGCGCCTATGCCACCTTTAAACAGAATTTTTTTTTTACGAGTTACTGCCTCTTGCGAGGAAATAACAAATCATCCAAGAATTTCTCTTTTCATGAAACCCTAGACGTTTGAATTCGACAGAAAATTGTAGCTCTTCTATATATTCCTGCCAATAACACGCAATGGTTAAGAGTTGTAAATCAATAATACCTGGTTCTACACGAGCTATCGCACCACCCAATTTATTTAATTTTTATTATAAAAAGTTTTTATTAAATTTTAATTCAATTGTTAATTAAAAACATCTGTCCAGATCTTAGTTTCTGTGGAGCGCACTGCACTGGGCTATTAAAAGTAATGTGTATGTAAATATATGCATATAAATATGAAAGTTAGTCTGATGTATGAGGCTTATAAACTCAAAAACTACTAAGACGATTTTGCTGAATTTTTCTAAGTTTCTAGGTACCTATTAGTAGTGATATGGTTTAGAAAATGGTTTAAGCAAAATCCGTTAACTGCCACCCCAATTTTTCTTTTATCTTTAATTCCTCCTTGATTAAAATCCAGAGAAAATCAAATAGTTCTCTCCTTAATGAACGTCCTTGGAACGTCAAAATTATGTTAACCAAACTTTTTTCAACCAAAAACATGATTAGTCCCGCCCTCTCATTTTTCTTATATTAGAATTGTAAACTTATTCAATGTCCTTAGATTGAAAACTTATAATAAATTTGTCTTGAGCCAAAACGATTAGATATAATGCGTATTTTTTTTTTAAATCCGCGCCCACTTTTCTTATAATTCCAAGATTTCTCCTTAATTTAAATCGGTTGAAAAAATTCTAAAATACTATGGTTCTACATTTTATTAGGCCTGTTTTTTGGGAATCTATAAATAGTAGAGTAAGAAATTTCCAAAAAAAACGCATCGGCAGTACCGTGGTTTTTATATTTCACATTTGGTACTATTGAACACCTGTAAGAATAATTTGAAATTAAAAAAAAAAAAAAAAAACTATCCACAGTAAGATTCTACCTTAGCTTTTATCGGCCGTAATACTACTGGCGATGTTGTATTTGTAATGCATGTAAAATCTTACTGTACAACGGATAGCTTTTCCAATAAAACACACCTATTATTGCTCTAAGTCTAAAGCCCGCTCAAAAAAGTACCTGACGACTTGAACTACAAAAGCAAGTAGATATGATATAGGTTAGGTACATAGATAGAATTGACCAAGCCCAATACATATTTTATTTCAATAGATTTTTTTAATTCTTCTCTCGTTTTTTTTTTTCGATACGTTTTGTGTCAAATACTTGGAAAGAAAATATCTTCGATTTTCTTATAAGTACATACATATATGTTTTATTACTTAAAAACTTCTCCTGGGGTGTTTCCGTTTTTTTGATCTTGAACTTTATATCCCCAAATTTTTTGTAAATTAATTTTCCACACATAATTCTGCCTGGATTCTTATCCTTGACTTAAATAACATGAAACTATTCTTCGTTGTATTCTCTAAAGGTTCAAATTGCGTTAATTCTAAAATCTCATTTTCAAATAACATCAATTTTCTTAGACATATGTGATTGTTAAACCGTTTAAATACATGACACCCTTAATCAAAAATCCCATTTTTCTTCTTTTTTTTGATATTGTTATAGCTTTTCATTTCTTACCTGTCATAATGTCTATCACAATAAAAATTACATTGTTATACTATACTTTTTGACCACCAACCATGTCAAACATAAATAGAGCCTTACCCTACCTATACTCTATTTAATCCATCAGCCAATCACCGCTAAAAGAAACACATTAACTTTCAATTACGAGAAACTGTCCGCCTATTTGACACAATTGATCCGATATCCTGGTGTATTCTGATCCATATATATATAGAGTTAAGTATCATCAAAAGAAGAAGAACAACAAAAAAAAAATCAATAGATACACGTAGTAATTAATCAAAGTGTTCAAAGAAAAAAAAAAGAAAAACATCTGCTATCGCGTATATAGATGCTATACTAAATGCTCTTCCATCATTAAAGCAGTCAATTACACAGTATAAAACTTATCCAATCAACTCATCTCAAGAAGTTTATAAGGTCTTCTCCTGATGGTCTATATAACTGGAAATCTGTCATTTTTACGTAATATAGCAATAGACTTGCATTAGGGAAAGATGACATAACCAAACATTAATTTCAATTTCTTCGATTTTTTTTTGACAATCTTGACATACAGGGTGGCTAAAGACTAAAGTAAATAAATGCATAAGTAAATAATGCGTGATCATTTTTTGATCAATTTTAAAATTTAAATTTTTGACATTAAGTAGTTTGGAGAAAAAATTGTAAAATTAATATTTTTTCAGGTTTGACTTCAATTTTAGGTTAGCTTTTTATTCAAAGCCATAGATTTTCGACTTTCTAAAAAACTAAATGACTTGTACAATCACAATCACACGATGTAATTTTGCCTCACTGGAACATTTGTTTCGCTATTTTATTGCCAGCTTTGCTCTTAAACTGAAATTCAACCTAAAATCATCATTATTAAAGTTATTAAATTTAAGTTTATTTTTTTCATATACAACACATTTTTTGGTTTAGTTTCTTGGATATTAAAAAATGAAGTAAGCAAATTGAAATAAATGTTTTCTTTGGTTTCCGCTTTTAAATGTAAAATTATAAAAAATATTAAGGAAAAACTATAAAAGGGGGGCCTTTGACCCCTTTCCAATATAAACCTTACGGTCCTGGGCTTTTAGTGTATTTTACCTGGAGGTCAGTCTTACCACTTAAAACATTTATTACATTTATTTTTCGTTCATTGCCTGGACTATAATTCTTGTCTTGTCCAAAGCATTACACTTTTATCACTTTTATGAGAATCACCCTGTTTAATCGACTTAATTCAATCCAACAAAACTCAATTAAAAATTTTATTATCAAGAACAAGACGATGAAACTAAAAACAGAAACTGCTTTTCTAGGCAATTAAAAGTGAAACATTATGAAATTGAACAAAACAAAAAAAAAATAAAACGCAGCAATGCGCAAGGGTTGAAAAAAAAAAAAAAAAAAACTTTTTTGTTTTACTGAACTCAACCACTGGGTCAGCCGCCAACCGCTGCCGGAGCTGAACTATTCCTTTTTTAATATACATACATATAAAAATAATAGTACGGCTAGGGCATTTTCCTCTTCCATTCTTATCTCGGTCTGTGTGTCTTCTCATCTTCTGTGCTTGCACTGAACGAACGGAAAGTATCAATTCAGTGATTATCCAATTAAGTGATACAAAAAAAATAAAAAAATAAAAAAAGACAGAAAAAGCAAAATAGAAATGAAACCAACCAGAGAGTTTGACTCTGTTAAGAGTTCTTATTCAGCAATTTCATTTCGCTTTTTCACTTTCTTTTTTTTTTTGTTCCATTTTATTAGTCCTTTTTTCTTTTGCAGCTTTTTTTTTTCATTCTCTTCCTGCCTCTTGTTTGAGAAACAAAAAATGCAAATTATTGACAGCCCAGAAAGTATAGGAGAAAGCGTCCAGCTATAGAGATAGTAGTGTTATAGTCGAGAACTATAAGAGACTTTTTAGTTCGTAAAAAACTTATTTTTCAGTTATTTCGAATTTTTTGTTTTTTTTGTAACTTCGTTTAATTTTCCTGCTCTTTATTTTAATTAAAAAGTTTTGGGCCATTTTAACAATGAACAAACTAACCAACGAAATAAAAGAAGTTTTTTTTTTTTTTTTTTAATTCAAATGCTTGAAGGGGCATCAAATATTTTTTTTTTTATATTTGTATTTTTTTTTTCGCGCGCACTTATGTATATTCACATCAAAAGGAGGATGATGAGTCCTTTAGTTCGGTTCAATTCAGTCGTCCTTCAGAAGTAGGTTTTTCTCTATCCTTCATAACAAACAGCTGAAGAGTTGGATGGAAAAAAAAAGAAATATTTCTACATTCCAACTTTAATAATATTTTTACTGTAAATGCTGCAGCCGAGTTTTACAGTGGTACAGTTTTTAGAACAAAGCCGGATTTAATTCAAAGAAATTTTTTAGTATAGGTATTAATTTTTCTATGTTAAGACTTTCATAGTTTAAGACAAATACTGGGCCTTACGCTAAACAAACCGCTAAAAATATAGTTAAACAAAATTGCATGAGAATGGATCACACCATTAAAATTGCACAATATGTATACATGGATATTTGGTGGAAATTATTTTAAGCGCTTCCAATTGGGCGTTTGCTTAAATTTCTCAATCTGAATGAGATGCAATTGTTTTTAAAATAGCCTACCTAATTGTTTTTTTTTTTTCAAATTTCGAAACCACTCTGCCCCACAGTGAATCATATAGGAAACAATGATTAAAATTACGATAGCATTGTGTGTAATAACTATTTAAACGCTGAAAGGATATAAATTTCTCCATTTATTTTTTCGGGAAAACAATTTTATTGTCTTCAGGGTATAAAATGTGCAGCCCTGAAAGTGGTATCGTGGAAATTGGAAAATAATTTCGTCGTTCGTTTAAAGGCTATAATATTCAGAGCGCTCCCAGATGCAACCTTGTTGGGATGTATTCAACTCAGGGTCACTACATATAACCGTCCCTTCAAATTTATATCAGAAGATTATAAATAACCAATTAAGATAGAGGAAAAGAGAAATGCGTTTAAAAATATTCCAGGTCCTTGCAACGCAGTGTACGAGTATATAATTAAAAACAATGACTTTTCTGTCTTTTCGTTTTTTGTGAAAAAAAAAATACATATTCTGAAATTGGTTGAAAAGATGCTTTTTACATATGAGAGTGGGAGAGTGAGAGAGTAGAGACATTTTCAAAGAGAACCCCGTAACGATAATATGAAAAAGGATTTATTTTATTTTTTTTTCCTTGATTCGTGGAATCTTGTCACCCAAAAGTAATGTGACATATACGAACACGAAGTCATGGGGCTTAACTTATTTCAAGTGTTCGTTTGGCTTTTTGGGATTTTATTTTATTTATTTTTTTTTTTTTTGGAATTCGTTTAAAAATCTGTTCTCACTTCTTGACAGTTTATTGACATTTTAGATCGATAACATTTTAGAAATTGCGAATAAAAATAAAATGCTTTCAATAAAAGTCTTACTTTTTTTTTTGCTCTTGATTTTCAATATTCTTAAAGTCGTCATGAATTTCGTTTTAAATTTTATACATTTATAGAAGCACTTTGCTGGATGATGATGATGATGTTTCAAGGGGGGGCGTCTTCGAGAACAGTGACAATGTCAAATAAAAGGAGTTACTTAAATGGTTTGTTATAACAATCAAAGTTGATATGCAAATGATTTTTGAAGGGCGATGAATGGAATTTAGTCAATTGAATGGTGAATGATTATGCGAGGATTTCATTAAAAAAAATATTTTCTTTTGAAGGAAAGATCTTAACCATTCATTTATAAGAATTTTAATATAAGTTTTAATGTGGGAAGATAATGTTAAATTGATGATTTTTAAATCCTCTTTTTATGAAAATTTAAATATTGTGTAAGGAAACATTGTGATAGTGAAAGTTGAGATTTTTTTTTTTGAGTAAGGCGTGTGCATCATTTCCAATGATTTTTGTTAAAAGGTTGATTCAAAATATAAATTAGTTCATATATTATCTTGTATTATAATTATAGTAAATAAAATTAAAAAAATAAAAACTAAAATAACAACTAAAATAAAAATAAAATAAAATAAAATAATAAATAAAATTAAACTAAAATAAAATAAAAAATATAAAAAGAAATGAAAATGATTTTAATGATTGTTTTTCAATGCAAATATTCAGCATCCTCTAGATTCAATATTTCAAAAACACAAAGAACATCACAAGACTAATACGATATAAAGACGATTCTTAGTTTTACGGGACTGAGAAACCAAAGATATTTTTCGATTTTAAAAAGACCGAGAAGTTTCGTGACAAGCCCTAGTTGCAATTTTCTTTTACACTAAATGGGAAGGTAAATTAAAATAATTACAGCCGTTTTCGAGAAAATTTGGGAAAACCAAAATCATTGTTTGGCAGCTAAATACACATTCCATATGAGCCAAAATACATTTCTTTCGAAATGTTGACTGAGAAAATTTAAGAACTATTCGAATGATATCATTAGATTTTTAGATTTTTTATTTAAATTAATATAGTACCTACATATAATTTTTTTAATAAGCATAAAATAAAATATAATAATAAGTCTGTAGCATTGAAACTTGTAGATAATTTAGTATTCTACATTTTCGTTGCAGATCTTTTTTTCATAACAGCAACTTCTTGGGAGATATAAGCGAAATAATAAAATTAGCATACTTTTAGGCGATTTTACTCCAAAAGTAAAAATCTCATAACACAATTATTTAAAGAGAAAAAATATTTTAATTTTCTACAGAAAAAGTGCTTTTAAATTTGTGTTATGTATATGCGGCGTTCCTTAAATGCACTAATGTCTAAAAGTTTTATTGGATTCTTGACAATTTCAGGAAGTTCAAATTATGTTGAAAATTTATCTACCTCCGGTGTAAGTAATGTTTAACAAAACTTAACGATTAACCGCATGCCAAAATCAAAACACCATCTCTTCAAATCTCTAAACAAAATGAACATTAATCAATGTCCATCATATGTCGGTCTAAGCTATTCACCCTCAACCTTTCAAGTGGATTTTCGCAACCAAAAAATTATCAGTTAACACGTGCATACTTTTACCCTCCCCCAAAAATGCCCCAATACCTAATACCAACGCAAACAACAAAAGAACCCCCACTTCTTCTGGCTGATTATCGTTTTGCAAAATTAATTAAACTCCAAAACGAAATTTGAATCCTTGAATTCTATCCACAACGATTTCCTATCGATATCCTGTCCGCACGATTGCCCCATGCCCGCAGCGGGATGCACGGATTGGCACAGCCAGTGTGTGTATTTTATATTCCGATTTCTTCGCACTTCTCTCTAATTTCCTAAGCTTTCTCGCTTTATCTAATGATTCACAACTCTTAATCAAACGTCAACGATATTGAATCGAGTTTCCTTTGGGGGAAAATTCATATTCCACACTCGGATCCTTTTTCTGACTTTGCATTTTGTGTATATAGCAAGGCAAGAGGCTTGTATATAAACCTACAAGGCAAACATCTCTAATACACGCATCGCATCTGCTACGCCTGACTGAACTTTTTTACCCGCAATTTGCGTAGATATTTCTAGTCCTATATATACATATACATAATACAATATACATATAAAATCAGAGCATGCCGTGTTTGCTCAACGGGACGCACCATCTATCTCTCAACCCCGGAGTCCTTTATCTAGCTCGTTTGAAAAAACAAGAAGGATGTGCAACGCATCAAAGTATCATCCACTTGAAAATTAATGAATTGACTTGTTATTCAAGCCTCGGTATCACATCGGGAGGTGTTTGGGTAATGGGAACGCGGCAAAGAACCACCCCGTTCACCGCACAGCTCTGTCAGAGTGTAGTGTGAACCATTAAATTGAAGGAATTTGATTGATTAATAGTCACCTGTCATTTGAGGAGCAAAAAAAAAGTAGAAGAAAAAGAAGAAAAAAATAATAAAACGGAACATGCAAGGACAGAGAGCAACCAAGTTACCACTCCATCATTTCCATCATGATGTCCATCACTTTTCATCGCCACCTTCAATTTAGCCACCACACAAACACAATTATTGTGTGGGTTTTGTCGTCCTTCGGGTTTTATTTGTTGTTGGTTGGGTCGTCGTCGCGGGTTGGTTGGTTGGATAGATGGTGGAATCGACTTGGTTTGCCTGATGTTGCGTTTTAAGAGACGTCTCTAGGGAGTGTTAAATTTAGTTGTTTTTTTTTGCTTTACTCACCCGTTTTCGATTTTCTTGACAACCAAACCATGGGCGCGCTTGGAGAGTTTATAATGCTTGATGATTGCAATCATCTTTTAGAACTTTTTTTTTTTTTTTGTTAGTGTGAGTAAAGAAGACAGGGATGTTAGAGAGAATTGCTTTTAATTTATTATTATATTTTATTTTGTAAAAAAAAAAATTATAGTTGATATTTTTTTTTTTTTGGAATTGGAGAAATTTTTTTTCTAAGAACATTGATTTAATCTAATATTAAAAATAATTGCAATTAAATAAGGTTGGTTTAGGTTTTTTGGTGAAAACATTACACAAAAGAAATTTGTGGTTTTTCTGAGAGGATTGCTTTATTTTTAGGTTTTCTCGTACATCTTGTACGTTAATGGCTCTTCCGATTGTATTTTAATTTTTTAACAAATACATACTTAGTACCTATAGCGAAAGTCCAAATTTGTTCAAAGGCTTTGCAATTGGGATCTACAACACACAAAAAAAACGAACGAGATGGAAGAAATAAATCAATAAATATTAAAAAAAAAAATGTCGCTTAGGCTTTTGTCAACGACGAGGTTCAGTGCAGATACCTAGTTCGTTAATTTAGGCATAAAACTAGATATGGTGCCCTGTAATTAAAGTTCTAATTGTTGCGTCGGATATTCAATGGGTGAATGCAAATGCAAAAAATGAAAAAAAAAATGCAAAGAATACAAAAGAATGTAAAATGTAAGGAATGCGAATGCAAAGAATACGAATGCAAAGAATGCGAATGCAAAGAATACGAATGCGAATGCGAATGCAAAGAATACGAATGCGAATGCGAATGCAAAGAATACGAATGCGAATGCAAAGAATACGAATGCGAATGCAAAGAATACGAATGCGAATGCAAAGAATACGAATGCGAATGCAAAGAATACGAATGCGAATGCAAAGAATACGAATGCGAATGCAAAGAATACGAATGCGAATGCAAAGAATACGAATGCGAATGCAAAGAATGCGAATGCAAAGAATGCGAATGCAGAGAATACGAATACAAAAAATGTGAATGCAAAAGATGTGAATGCAAAAGATGTGAATGCAAACAATGCGAATGCAAACAATGCGAATGCAAGAAATTCGAAAGCAAATGAATGCAAGTAATGCAAAAGAATGCAAAGCATGCAGGAAATGTAAAGAACCCAAAGAATACAAACATTGCAAGAACTCTCAAAATCATTGAATGAAATTCCCTTGATTGCTGTAAAATGAAACGAGGAAGTAAATTATTGAAATTTTGTTGATTGCGAAAAGATCTAGGCACATTTAAGAACTCAGAAGAAAAATACTGAACTAACATCACCACTCACCATTCCATCTTTCAACCACCAGTAGAGATATTTGTGTCTCAAAGTCTCTATCGTCACTATACGCTACCCCCTATCTCCCATTCATTTTTAAATGGCTCTCTAAAACTTGTTTTATGGTTTGGATAAATATATGATTTTATTTAATATTTATTGGAGTATTTTTGATTAAAACTAACACATAATTTTAGATTTGTTAATAAAAGTGTAATTGATCAAATAGCCAAGAAATTCTCTCCTTTGCTTTAACAAACAATTCACCAATTTATTTTATTCTATATATATATATAATTACAAATATAGCATACCTGAATCATTTATTGATTGAACCTATGTATACATACATATGTAGAAGCAAATTTGATATGACGACATGATACATATGTAGAAGCTTTACAAATTACAGGCTCAATTAACAATGTATTTAATTGTAAAGGTATACCTTCGTTGTATTATTCTATCTTGCTCTTAAATGCAATAATTTATTATTTTCGATATTGATTTATTTTCAAAGAGCACACAGCCTTCCTTTTATTGTAACTTCAGGAAAGAATGTTAAAATATTAAAAGGTCCTTAAGGACAATACGAAAACAATCTATCTAAATCTATATAAATAATACAATGCGTCTTTTTTTCCTTCCCTCGTCGTACTACTGAAAGATACAAAAATAACTTCACAAAACTTCCCTGAATTCCAAAAAAAAAAATAGAATCAAGCATACGGCTCTACTATGTGTCTCTGATGAAGTAAAATCCATTTAAAATCACAATCGAATATTGAACGTGTTTATGTGTGTATGTGTATATGTCATATACAGCGCTTGCTAGTGTATCTCGTAATTCCTTTGCCTTCAATTTAATTCACTCTGAAAAGCCCCTTTTCCAATCACGTCGTATAGGGTAGGTCAACATAAATTAAATTTCCTGCCCATCTAGTCCCGTTTACGACACAATCTTTTCATCTGCCATTAATTTTGAGCCGAAAAGGATAAAAGCTCAGGACAAACAGACAACAAGAAAGAAAAAAAAAAACTGAAACAGAAGAAGAAAAGGCCTGCAAACAACAATAAAAATTGCTACAATAACAACAAAATACAAAACAACAATGAAACAAAACAAAAAATACAGAAGCGAAAGGAATGAGAATATAATTGATTTTAAATTGAGGAAATACCGTAATACATCCGATACATTTGTCAGGATAACAAATTTATTGCATTGTCCTTGTGCTTATTTTATAAATACATTTTTTTATATTTTTAAATTTTTTTATAGGTTGGATTAACTACCCTATCTGCAGTGGTAATTAAAAAAAAAAACTCAAGTAACACTCGCATGGACTTCTGTTCATGCATATGCATAGGAGTATGAATTCGTTTTTTTTATATACGTATATTTTTAGTTGGTATTTCTGGATTAAGTGACAATTTTTTGAATTCTTTTTATATGAAAAAAATAAGGATTAATGTTTAATTCATGCCGATTGCGGGAAAATAAAACAAAATAATGAAGAAAAAAACAAATAAAATGTCAACACACATGCGGATAAAATTGTAGTGGTCTAAAAAAAAAAACAAATATCTGTGCTTACATACTGGACAAGTAAAAAGTAATAGTCAGCTTTGACAGAATATCCAATTCCGAACTGCTACATTTTGTTATATTGCTCGATTTATGTACATATATCGATTTTTCAATGATACAAATATTGAAAACCAATGGATTGTAATTAACATTTTTTTTTATCCAAATGTGTATACAATTTCGTTAAAGCTTCGAAAATATTTTAGAAAAAATATTAATTCATGTTTTAAAAGTTCTTCACGAAATTGTAAAATATGTAATTGGGACAGTTAAACCAAAACTTGAAAATACTTATGAAGTGTATTTTTTTCAACATAGGAAGTTTTAAGGAAGTTAGTAATTTCTTAAGGGATTATTAAATGTGATGTTATGTTCTTTAAATTGATTTTCTTTAATTTTTATCTTTAAGGATGAACAATCTTTTTCGACATTACTGCAATATTGTAAAAATATAATGAACGGCTGGGTCGCACGAACTTGCTCTTATGTGCAATAACACTGTGGTTTTAAAGTCTTAATAATTTAAAAAAAAAATTCATCTGATAAAAGAAATTTATTAGTTATTGGAGCTTATATTTTATGCAACCTGACAAATAATAGCCTAGCACCATGCTGTCTTGCACTTTGCACATATATGTACATATGCATGGAATTTACAGTTTAGACTGAAAAATGTTAAAAAAATCAATAAAATTAGAAATAAATTGATTAACAAAATATCTGAAATTGATTATTGACACCAATGCAATGACCACCAAGTGATTTTTTACACAAATCTCAATTTATGAGAAAAAATTTTTAAAAATCTTTGGAGCGGTTTTTCAAAAAATTATCTTTTTTTAATTTTGAGTATATTTTTAAGAAAAAAAAAATTGGTACGCCAATTTTTAGTACTTAATTATGCGGAGTTTAAAAATTAATTTTGAAAAAAATCATCCACCCATTTTTAAAATATCGAATTTTCAAAAAATAATTTTTAAAGTTGTTTTTAAAAATCCAAGATCTGATTTTTTGAAAATTTTGATGTGCAATATTTATTATTAGTAGGTTTTGTGTAAAAAATTTCATTAAAATTGGTTCAACAAATAATAAGATAGCCGAAAACCCAAACAATTGTTCTATGAGAGGTACCATTTTTTAACGATAGATACATTTCTAATAATATGGTAGATCCCTCTTGTATTAATTAGTTCACACAAAAATTTTAATAAAAATTGTAGCAGCCGTTTTTGAGAAAAATGGGATTTTCAATACCGGTTTTCAAACATTTGTATGGGGAGTACCGTTATTTTTGGTTATAAGAAAAAAAAATTATTTAAAATCTGCTAGATAATGGCAAAAAACTGTTGGATGCTAAGTTTGATAAAAAACGACCAAGTAGTTTTCGAATTATTAAGTTCTCAAAAAAAAATTGTTAACTTTTTTTAAATCAAAAAATTTCTACAAAAAAATGATTAAATCGAAAATAAAAAAATGGTTCTATGAGGTAACATTTAAAAACATTTTTGTGAACATTTTTTTTTTAAGTTGTGGGCACGTTCTTGGGAATACATAATAAGATTTTTATAATTGGGTAAAAAAATGTACGGCAGGTACCGTTATTTTTGGTCTTAAAAAAATAAAGCAACGTGTGGGGGGAATGCCCAAAAACGATAGGTACCAAGTTTAAAGAAAATCGATCCACTCGTTTAGGCTACAGCCTAAAGGACAAACAGTCAGGCAGGCAGGCAGGCAGGCAGGCAGGCAGGCAGGCAGGCAGGCAGGCAGGCAGGCAGGCAGGCAGGCAGGCAGGCAGGCAGGCAGGCAGGCAGGCAGGCAGGCAGGCAGGCAGGCAGGCAGGCAGGCAGGCAGGCAGGCAGGCAGGCAGGCAGGCAGGCAGGCAGGCAGGCAGGCAGGCAGGCAGGCAGGCAGGCAGACAGGTAGGCAGGCAGGCAGGCAGGCAGGCAGGCAGGCAGGCAGGCAGGCAGGCAGGCAGGCAGGCAAGCAGGCAGGCAGGCAGACAGGCAGGCAGGCAGGCAGGCAGGCAGGCAGGCAGGCAGGCAGGCAGGCAGGCAGGCAGGCAGGCAGGCAGGCAGGCAGGCAGGCAGGCAGGCTGACACAACTTGTGTCTAAAGTTGTAAAAGTCGATTTACTCGAAATTAATAAATGAATTTTTAAATATAAATGGGGTTGCCTAAAAAATGCTCTTCTGAAAAAATTGGCTTTTTGAAAAAAAAAAAACAAATACAAATATATCTCACCTTAAACTTTTTTTTAAATAAAAAATGAGTATGACAACCCGTGCAATATCTCTGTTTCCTTTTAGAATAGCTCTCTTCCCAACTTCCTACCTATCTACCTTTAGATATACTTTTACATCCGCTAAATTTTATTTTAATCTTCCAAATTTATCTTATTGTACACACAAAACTTATCTCATCTTCTATCTTTTTTTTAATAAAAAGCAATTAGGTGACCTATAGTTTGCGCACAGCTAAATAAAAAAAAAATAATAAAACTTTCGATAAGATAAAGTTCTTCCTCAATGTTTATAAACTGATTTTCAAATACCAATTTGTATCTAAACTTTTGCACAGTATACATACATATTTACAGGAGGAGGAGGTGGTAGAATATAAAGTGCAAGTATATATTTTATTTTCAACCCTCAAGCCATTCACCCTGCGTCATCGTCGGTCGTCGGTTGTTGTCAATATGCTTTTGAGGGGCTGGGGGGGTGAGGGCATAAAAGTAGAAAAACTAGGACATTCAAAAGCTAGGCAAAAGAAAAACAACAACAAAAACACAGGAATAACCTCTGGTGGTGCTGCTGCCACTGCTGCTGAATTGACCCTCTTTATAAGTAAATAAAAGTCGAGAAAATATTTCTTTATTTTTTTGTTTTTTTTTTCTTTTTTACTGCCCCCAACGCTTGACCTCTTCACTTCACTAGTCACATTTACCTGTTTATTTTATCGTTGATGGAAGAGGTGGAGAGGTGGAGGGTGAAGAGTGTGAGAGTAAAGAAAAATAAACCAACGCGTACACATAGGTGATACAAAACACATACATACATATAATAAAAATGAAAGAAAGAGAACATAATAAAAAATATAAAAATAAAAGAAAAAACGTTTTTCTCAGTCGGTGCATTTTTTTTTTTTTTTCGTTTTACGACTTGGCTTGGTAGTGAGAGAACGTGAACTCTTCAAATATCAACAACAGAACTGCAGATAGCAGATTTTACTTTCAGAGAAAAAAAACACAACTTTGTTTTTCTTTAATATATTTTTTCCTGCCATCAGGAAAATTTTATATACGCGAATCAAATTAGGAAAAAAAACTAACTTGATCTCCTTAACAGCTTAACTGTTTATGCGCATTGCTGCATGGCCTGCAATGGAAAGATATACTACGACTAACAACTAACCACATCTCTCTGGGGATAAATGAAACATACTGTTCAAAAGAAATTGAGGGACATAATTTTGCTGAAGGAATACGCTTGAATTCAAAATTTTTAGAAGAAATAACTTGAATTTCAAACCGTACGGAGAAAAAAAAATTAGACGACAAGTCTCTCAAGAAAATTAGACAGAAAGTTTTTATTTTCGAAAAAATTCCTATAAAGTTGAATGTTGTTTGAGTAGTATATTTTCATTCCTTAAGCATTCTCTAAAATGTACAATAAATTGGACCAGGCCTTAAGGAGGTTGAATTCAGTTTAATGTAAATATTTTAAAAACTTTCATTCTTTTAAAAAGGTGAATATCCAAATTAAAAATTAAATTTATGTAAGTAAAATTACTTACTTAAAATAACTTCGACTTCAAAAAAAATTCCCACAAATCTGTATTTTATTTATTTATTTAATGCAGCTAATAATTTCTAGCTTTAAAAATTATATGTACATGTTATAAAATTTAAACAAAATTAACTTACATTTAAATATTTAGTTTGGTTAAACAAATTATTATAATTATTTTTGAAGAAATTAAATAATTTAAACATTTTATTAAGAGGAGAAAATCGTTCATAATTAGTACGATAATTTGAAATAAATAAGCAATAGATCAAGCTTCTTTGGGGAATATTTAAAGTTTATACGAGACAGAAGGTGCAAGGAGTCTATGTTTCGGTTTAAAAGTTTCACAATGAAGACAAAAGATAAATACGAGCGTCTGCTCTTAAGACTCAAGGCATGTCAATTAGATTTAGTGTTCGTTTCACGATCTCTGAATAAGCAAATCAGAACTTTACTTGATAGATTTTTCTACAATTTTAGTCAAAAAGTTCTAATTAGTAGAACTTTACTCAGAGATTATGAAACAGACCCTTAGCCTGTTAATGTAAGGAGGGAGTTCATATGAATTTTCTCAACCCAATCCTCTGAGTGCAAACCTCAGAAATATTTTTTGCACCTGTTCTAATCTAGCTTTATGGCAATCATAATGGGGTGACCAGACCTGACAACAATATTTCTTAATGGGTCGAACAAATATTACAAAAAGCTGTTTGATCAGAAAATTGTCTTGTTTCTCTTTTTATCCAACCAAGAATTGAATTAGCTTAATTTATTATATTGATTTGATGTGTTGTATAAACTCGAGTTTTTGATTACACCAGAACACCAAGAACATTAATAGACAATTTTCTAGTTTTACATTTATCAGCTTCAAGAATCAAATAATTATGAACACACAAGTCAAAAAACAAATTAAGATCACACTGCAACTCTTCACAATCGTGGGTATTTCCAATAGTTTTGAAGATTGTAACATCGTTCGCATTTCGAGGCATTTTGAATAATTCAAAACAGACAGTAAGTCATTGATAAATAAAATAAAAAGAATGGGTCCTAAATGGCTACCTTGTGGTATTCCAGAGCTCACCTGAAACTTTTTTGTTTCGCAATCGTTGAAGAGTACCGAGTAAGATCTGTCAAATAATTAAGATTGGAACTAATTTTCAAAATATCATTAATTCCCATTTTCCTTAATTTGAACAGCAAAACTAGATGTGAGCGTTTGTCAAACGCCTTACTTAAGTCTGTAAAGAGAAATACACAATCTACTTGTTTTCTATTTTTAAATGAATCAATACAATTTTCAACCAATTTTATTAAAAATAACACGGTAGAGCGGGTTTTTGTGAAACAATGTTGGTTTGGAGAAATAAGTGATTTAACATAAAACACAGCGATTCACAAATGATTCAAAAAGTTTCGGAATGACCGATTCTGATCTAATTTTTAACCTTTTTTATGTAGAGGGATTTTGAAGGAATCTTTCCAAATAGATGGAAATACACAAGAAGACATTGAAAAGTTAAAAATAACGGACAGGTTACTTACACAGTATTTCAATATAATAGAAGGTATCAGGGCCTTGGATGCAACTTTCGTCAAAATTATATAGGTGTAAACTTTTTAATGTTGTCAGAATTAATGTTAGAGTTTATATCAGTGAAGTAGATTAAAGATTTTAGAAGGTCAAAGTTTTTTGTATTTTTCGTCAAGTTTATCACATTTCAAAGTACAACCAGTTGCTGGTTGATTAAAATGCAGTAGTCAAATAACAAACTTTGATAGCGCAATACGTAGTTCATATATGGCTCTGAAGATAGCTTGATCTGGTTCGCCACTCAGTGACGGCAACAAGTTTCTTAGGTCTAAATAATGCGAAATCCTGACAGCCTGACAGCCTAACTGCGAATGTATAATCACACAAAACCTTTTTCAGAAAAAAACAAGAACTGAAGGATGTCTTATCAACAAGCGAAACAGATCGATAGCGATCTAGATGGTAGGAACATTTTTGTGCCCTGGTCAAAGATGTTCAGATTGCACAGATTGTCACCGTGTGAATTTCGTTCCTTGCTTTCGTTTTGAACCTATGAGTATTTACATATGTGTTTATAAATATTATGCGTCTGCGTAATTCAGTATCTACGTTTGATAGAGATTTGCATATATTAATTTGGCTTGTTACATTGGTCATAGACAGCTTACATGTTACATACATAGTTCCCTCTTGTTGTCGTAGTCAGCTTTAAAGTCTACCTATATTAAATGGTATGATGGGATTATATGTAAATAAACAGGAATTTTCCCATTATCTGCCTATGTCTAGAGATTTAATAGACCAAGAGCTAGCAATGTATTTATTGAAATCATGGCTATAAAACTTTGAATGCAGATAAATTCATGGCTATCAAATACAAAAAAGACAATCTTACATTAGAATTAGGCTTAGGTCTTATTTATAAAAACAAAAAAAAAACGAACAACCGAACCAGAGTGACAAACTGTTATTTTTTTGTGACACAAGTTTCATCGTAATAAGCAAACCCTTTGCTAACTTTTGGTCGCAAGTCAGATAGTTAGCTTAGGTCTAATTTACACACCTCATTTCATACAAAGTTGAAACTTTGGTCACAGAAGGGTTTATAGCTATAAAATACAAACACAACAGTCTGGCACTCTAGTTCTGTCGATTTGGTCCTTATTTTTATATTTTTTTTTTAATTGTAGTAAATAAGATCTACATCTTGGAATGAAGTCACAGTGATATTTTCAAATCATGAATTCGTGAATTACTCAATTTAAGGATGGTCCTTAATCTTAAATGATCTCAATTGGTAAACCATCTGCTCTACGGCTTTTGTTGAGTTTCATTCGACTTAAATCGATTTGCACCTCTGGTACCAGCAGTGTTACGGTGCAGGGAAATAAGTCCCCAGGAGGGACTAAGTTCTCACTTGTCCAGGGAAATAAGTCCCCAGGAACTAAGTCCACTGAGGGACTAAATTCTCACTTAATGGTAACGAAATCCATTTTACTATAGTGGTCTTTGTTCCCATTAAGTGAGAACCAGGTCTACTTTCTGTGCTTAAGCAGGGGGCACCTCACTTTTTATACGTCGTAAATTTTACAGCAACAAATTTTAGAAAAAAAAAAGTTTTCGAGTTTTCAAAAATAATCAAATAAAAATCGGAATTTATTTTACATTCAAAGGGAACTAAAACCCACAGTTTTTTGTAACGAATTTCCCACCTTGCATGGGAACAAAGACCACTTTAGTAAAGTGGATTTCGATCCCATTAAGTGAGAACTTAGTCCCTCAGTGGACTTAGTTCCTGGGGACTTATTTCCCTGCACAAGTGAGAACTTAGTTCCTCAGTGGACTTAGTTCCTGGGGACTTATTTCCCTGCACAAGTGAGAACTTAGTTCCTCAGTGGACTTAGTTCCTGAGGACTTATTTCCCTGCACCCAGTATTACAGGTCTCCTTCTTGCATGGATCTTCCGATTCCTCGGTGAGCTAACCGCTAAGAAATATGTATGATGAAATGGGTCCAGAATGCCTTCCTAATCCTTTATTTACAATATGTGTAAACATATCAATTGTCTACGCAAATTATTAACGTAAAACATAAAGATAGAAGATATAAACAAAGAACAGGATTTACGTTATTAATTGTAAAAGTAATTGAAAGTAGAACTCAGATAGTTGTGGAAGTGGTGTTGGGATTACAACAACAATAACACTCTTTAGAAAAAAGGCCGTTTAGCCATTGTTATTCCATTCCGTTCTTTGTTTTTTTCATTTCTGGTAGAAGGGACTAGAATAATCTTTAGTGTTTTTATAGCGATTAAGAGTGTAAGTTAGCTCTATCGACACGCATTCGATATTATGTTAAATTAAATGGTTAAATTTCAACCACAGGCCGAGTAGTAATTATAATTTTAACTATTTAATATGCCTTTAAGACCTAAGACATAAGACCCTTTAAAATGCAACTTTTATTGCGAGGCACTAAACAAGTTACAATGAATAAAAGTAAGGGAAAGAATTTTTTTTATTATACCTGATCTAGACAGACCTATAGAGTGGGATTTTTCGACTATTCGTCAAGGGACTCCTCCATACACGCCAGTGAATGTTTATGAGATTATAACGTTCATAAATTTAGCTCACACTCTAAGGGTTCATAGGGGTTTGGATTATATAGCCTTTGAGCCGATAGTGATACACTTAATTTGTTGGCTATTTTCAAAACTTTGCAAACTATAAATACAATCTTTTTCACAATCAAATGAAGGCTTTTACGATTTTCATTTGGTTTGATGAATTTACATATATGTATATTTCCGTTTTTTTTTTTTTTTTTTTTGAAGAGTGTATTATCTTATAACCCACGCATTTGAGATTGTGATTAAAATTTTATATGTATTTAGTTTGTGGGGTGAGTTTCTTTTTTACAACCTGTTTTATTGCAATTTAAGCAAATTTACTTTGACTCGATGAATAGGAAATTATTAACAGATTGAATCTTTCAGTAGATGCATGTGCTATATGTTCAGACCGTCGTACACCCACCCGCCTGCACAATCTGTAAATTTTTCTTCCTCATCAGAAGTCTATCTATGTATAAGTATAAGTACTCCCACTTTGTATGTGCTTGTACAGAGTTGGAAAAAAAAAAAACGAAAAAAAGTAAAAGTGATACATACATATGTTACTATCCTACTTATTTTGTGCCCACATTTATGTGTGGTTCATTTAATTATGCCCCTAGGAATAGCTAGCTGCACAGAGAACAAAAAACAAAAACATGGTCTTACTAATAAATTGTTTACCACTCTCTCTCTCATTCGACCTTAGTTATTCTCTTTGTCGGTGTGGTTTCAAACTAAATACCAAACATATATGTATGTACATATTTACTAATAATAGGGGTTGGGGTTTAAGTTTATAGCACTTGCATACCTTAGCTCTTCGATATGGTTGTGGCTTTGCTTGGTATATTTATTATGAAGAGTGATTTTGTACTGTGAATGGTAAGTATAATCACACCTCACAGTCTAAATCGTTCAAATTCTATTGATTGCTGCGGTCGGTGGTGGTAATGGTGAATGGTGATGGTGGGTGGTTGTTCAACTGTGCAAGCATTTCAAGATGGTAATGTGATTAATGCAGCGTGAAATAGTGTTAATCGAGCAGCAGTAATTATGTTGGGCGTTTCGAAGCATATAGAAATGGACACGACTATATGCATATAGAAGGGGGAATTGATTAAAGAACAATATTCCCATTACTGGTCAAATCGATTACAAAAATTAAAAAGAAAAAAAAATGTATCGATATGGAAGTTGTGTGGGTTTGTATGAAGTTGCGATTTGGGTCAGATGTTTGAGGTTAAATTTGACCTAAATTTGTAAACGCACAATGTAGATATAGTTTTTTTCTTTTATAATTGAACCATAGTTTATTTTGGTTGTGTTTGTAAAATAATTAAGAAATTGCAGAAAAGCTGATAAAATGTAAGCTTTAAAAAAGTCCCTAAGTTGGAGATATAAAAGAAAACGCTGGCATTAGAAAAACTTCTATTTATAGCAAAAATTACAAAATTAATGAGCATTAAGTTCCTAACAAATAGGTTCTTAAATATTTTTGGTGCATCTATTATTGTTTAGACGGTAAAAGACGGCAAACAAATTTGTATACAAAACACAAGAATTATTGATAAACATTTCTCGTAACTTATAAAGGGTCATTCATTTTTCGGTTTCAAAAGTAAAGCTAAATAAAACACACACAGCGATACATTCTTGATGAAATTTTTATTTCATTATAAAGTTTGGACTTTGCCATTCAGTGTCAAAAAAATATCATTTAAATGGCCTCCTCGGGAAGATTCGCAGCATGCGATTTTGAGGTAATTTTTAACCACCACTGGTAAATCGATAAATTCGAATGATCAGCGACACTAGCACTTGCAGCACCAATATATTCGACTGAGCGTGCATTACGACGATACACAGGCTTAACGACATCAGTAACACTTCCACTATCTTCAAATCTCTTCACAATTTTACCAATTGCTTGCGAAGTCGGTCGATTATGATGGCCATAATCATCGCGTAATGCGCGAAAAGTGGCTACGTTTGAATCACCACTTTTGTATAGTAAGTTTTAATAATTTTAACGCGTTGTTTGATTGTTAAACGATCCACTATCGTAAATGGCAATTGAATGTTTGCCATTTACGATATTATGACACTTTAAATGACAGCTGAGCTTGACAGGTGTCAAATGCCGGCGCTACCAACTTGAAACCACGAAATGAATAACCCTTTATTTCCATCCATTTAAGAAAAAAGTTTGCAAAAGAAATGTTAGGTATAGATAAAAAGTTCAATATTTAATTTTAGCGTAACTCCAATAAACACAATGCGATTTGCATTCGAATTTTT
The DNA here is from genome assembly GCA_951394125.1 of Epistrophe eligans. NCBI lineage: Eukaryota > Metazoa > Arthropoda > Insecta > Diptera > Syrphidae > Epistrophe > Epistrophe eligans. The sequence continues at coordinate 99,256,820 of OX596028.1, read as the reverse complement.
TTGTTTGATAGATTGATTTGAACCGGATAAAAATTTGAAAATCGTAAAAACCCAAAATTGGTGTTGATGGTGACAAACGATATCTAAAATTTCTATTTTGTGTCCAAAGAAGAAAATATTGATTAGAAGGAATGACAAACACCATGGAGTTGACATTCGGCTAGTTTTGTCCCTCACGAAAATGTGATCACCAACAGATGGCGATTCGCTCTCAGATTGCTACATTTGTGGAAAATAGAATAGTTCTTAAAAGGGATAGCGATGAACATTGGTTTTCAATGTATGAATATCACAATTATTAAGAGTAAATTTAAGCAGTCCACATTCGTGCAGTACGGTTAAAGAATAAATTCATGTAGGTACTGAAGTGCACTCCTATAAGCTAATATGGCTAGAATATTGCAGAAATAAAAGCATTGGGCGTATTCATAAACGCAGAAAATCTGCGCTAGTATAATCGCAGTTCTTTTCTAATGCATTTGTGAACGCACTCACAATGCAGAATGTCTGCAGTAAACAAAAAGGCCTGACTTAGTCCGATTTGTATGTAAACAGAGTTCATAAACACCAGAGAAAAATGGCTGCCAAACAAACTTTGTTGAACTTGATTTTACATTTGATTGCCGAAAAAGAAAAGAAAATTATATTTGCCACAAATATCTTGCAAAGAGAAAATAGAAAGAAAATTATAACGAAACAATTTCTTAGCTTAAAAAAATATCGCATACCAAAAAATGCATTCAGAATTCAGAATATCCTGGCGATATATTCCGTAGTCATTTTAGGATGTCGAGATCCACATTCAATGTAAGCTTTTTTCTGATTATTATACAATATAACAAATTAAAATGTTAATTTCCATAGTTTGTTGAAGACGAGTTGAAAATATTGCGAAAAACAAACATTCTTTTCAAGTCAGTGCCGCTTCGTCCTTCTTGGTGACTGTAAAATTTATTTTATAAATTCCCGCTCTTTCTGCAGCCAAAAAAATTCAGCTGCACAATCTGCCCGACACTGACCGCAGTCTGACGTTTATGAACGGTAGGAACTGCAGTTGGGCTAGGTTAGTTCGATCGAAAATCTGACTTTATGAACGCAGATAATGCAGTTCTAAGTTAGGCTGACGATTATGAGCTCACCCATTATTTTCAGTCATGTAAATCCAGCAGTAATATATAAAATTATTGTGCAAAATTGTGTATAGTGGCCTTACTACCACCTAATTTTCATTCTTGTAAAATAGTATTTACTAAAAAATACCGAATTTACTAATGCTGGAAAGAACCGATTGAAAAATTACAATTATTTCTTTCATTTCCTTCCTATTTTTGACTTTGTATTTGAAATAGTCTAAAATAAGTCATTTCACTATTTAAAAAAAAAATCTGACAATTGCAAATGACGTTTAATATTTCCAAGTAAATTGTCATCGTGTAAATATTCTACTGTCTCCATTTTAAAATTACGACATACCACAAGGTCAACAGTGAATGAATTTCCTCATTCTTTTCTGGCATATTGTCAATATCAATAGAGGGTCAGGTCATTATACTTGACTACGTGTAAATGTACATCAACATTATAAGTGTATTTCATCCATCAAGTTAACATCACCATTTCCAAATTTTAAGATTCTAATAATTGGATTAATTGTCGTAAATTTGTTGTGAAAGAAAAAAATTGTCATACTTGTTATGAAAAAAAAAATAACCCCGTTGTTGTAACTTGACAGTGAAGTAGGCATAACAACCTCACAAAAACTGGTAAAATGAACTCAAGAAACAGAAAAAGGAATATGTTAATAATTTAAGCGTCTAGCATGAGAAGGTGTTGACATTTACATTGACTGATATTTTTAATTTGAATTTAAGTAAAAACATCACAAATCATGCATTTTACTCTATTTGTATGGCCTCCTTTTTATAAACTTTTCTAGCTCTAAGAAATAAAGGTCGTTCAAAGACTATAAATCAACACATCAAATTTTGTATCGTATCGATTAATTAATTACTTATGTGCAATAAGGACCTTTTTTAATGTTGATTTATACCTTAATTTCCCTCCAACGGAATTACTTTTTTTAACATTTCGGAAATTAGCAACCACGGCTAGGTATACCTTTAATTCTTTGAGAGTTTGCATAAAAAACCACGAGGTGGCGATAACATCATTAAAATAACTTCCACACCGAAAAAAAATAACAGTAATAAAAAAAGTACAAAATCAGGATTCAACCAAGTTGATGATGTTTATTTATTTATTTATTTTTTTTTTGTAATGAAGTTAAATGGATTTTAATGTGAAAAAGAGATGAGAGAAGTCAACTTAGCGACACTGATACCGACAACGACATCACGACAACGATTCTATCATAAGAAAGAAAAAAATACGGAAGTTAAATTTCACTTTTCCCTTCTACCACCATTATAAAAGAACCTAAGGATACTCACAGAAGAGACATGTCAAAAGGTTAGATATAAAATGAGTTTTCCTGCTAACAAAGTTGACTTAGTCAGAACATTTTAACGTAATTTTCTTATGGATGTTTTTGTATATAGATATTTTTATGTATACGTACGATACCTGTTGGTATAGGTATAGTTAGGCAGAGAAGAAGAAGGACGAAATTATAAGATCGTACAACAGTTTCGCAAAATTTTACTTGTCGTCACCTCTGTTAATTATGATTTATTAATTTTATATATCCACGATTTCCTCTTGCGCTATTTACAGTGGATTGTTTGACTTTGAAATATGGAACCAAAATTTTTATTAAATAGAAAGCGATTCAAAGAATTTAAAGATCCCAAAAATTGAAAAAAAAACAACAATGAAAAAAATGCTTAAATTGCTTGGGAGGGAGGTTTTTAAGAGTCTGATGGGGGATGCTTTAAGTCAGAATATGTATTGAACGACAAATTATGAATAAAAGACAAAAGAGAAAGAAATCCAATATCATCATCAGATTATGTAACGAGAAAAATTTAGAAACAAAACCTTTTTAAATTGGCAAAATTTTTTAAGTTACTTTCATATTCAAAATGTACCAATGTACGTATTTATACCATTTTCAATTTTTTATATTTTATAAATTTTTTGCTATCAAAATCGTTCAAACAGTGATGGTCATATTTATAAACGTTGTCTAACTTTAGACAGACATCCAAGTTATAGATAAACATATTTAATTGTTGTCTAAGAGTTATCTAACTTAGACAAGAGATTCTGTCTTGACTAATGTGACATTTTTTTCAATTAAATAAAGCATATTTCCAACTTTTTCGAACTCTGTAGAAACTGTTAGACACTGTCTAACTAGTCAAAAATCTAGTAAATACGGCAGTGAGTCTTTTAATAATTGTTGAGTTTAATTTTCGGATTTTTTCAAGCAATCATTCCGACTAATGACCCTAGAGAGATATTAACTTTGAAGAAAATCTAAGAATATTTATGTCATCGTTATTTGAATAATGGCATATTCATAACTGATTTTTTGTTTCTTTTAAATCAGGCTCTCAAATGATATTCAAATTGCACTCCATGGAAATGTATGCTAAATTTAATGATTAAATATCCCACTGTGCTTGATTTTCAACGAATCACGTTCCATTGATGAGGTTTTGTTTTGTTACAAGGAAATGTTATAAGGAGGTACATATATATATAATACCTACTTCCTGTAAGTAAGTATGTCTATAGATAAAAACTTGGTAGAGTGGAAGGCTATTATTAAAAACCAGCAGGAGTTGTTGAGATGTTTTTTGTTTTTTTTTTTTGTTATTAAGTTTAATGAGCTTGTCAAGGAATTTTTTGAAGGTTGTAAAACATAACTGTGTTGATGAGTTTAAACTTTTCAAAGCGGCTGTTTTTGAAAGTATTTGTGATTTATGTATGAAATCATAATTTTAATTTTTGTGATGTGACAAGTATTGCTTTTTTTGTTGTTGTTTTAATTGTATCAACAGCAGTTACTTGTTTGTAACTAACAAACTTAATTTAAGTTTTTTGACTAGGTATAGCATCTATTGTGTTTTTATAATATAACTTGTTAAAATGGACAATGGAAAAAAAATTCAATAAATTTAATTAATTTTTGTATATGCTTTGAATTTGAAAGAAGTCATTTTTACATTTTTAATTTTTAAACCAACAATAAACTTTAACACTAAATGACACAATGATACTTTAGACATGGAGACAGAAATTAGCAGCATTACTAAACATTTTTTTAAATAAAGTAAAGAGCGAAATTGAAAAATTATGTTTTTAGTTTGAGGGATGTCAATAGAAAACAAATCTATGGGTGGTGTTTAGGGGGAAACAGTTTTTTTGGATTGAGTTAATGGCCTCGAATGAATATGTAGTTGATGTTGTGATTTATTAATATAATCAATTTTTTTGTTTAATTCAGTGCAAATTTTTACCATGTTTTGACAGCAGGCTTTCTAATTCAATACAATAATTTTTTTTTTCATTACAATGCTTAGCATCGTCATGCTTATGTTAATTAGTAATTAGTCAATAACATTGAGCAGTACGATTGATAAAATGGTTCTTAAATTATTTTGATATGCGATTTGTCTTTATCATTATTTTTGAAATATTATTTTTGTAGAAACATGCATTTAAATTTACTTACTGACATATGAAATTTTGATAAAAAACATTGTTTACCTGGAAAGAAAGCAAAAAGAAGTTTTAGTTTAAAAAAAATAAAGGAAATTTTGAGTAGGTATGTATTTTCTTTAAAATATATTTTTTAATGCAAATAGCTTTAAGCACAATTAGTAACGCTTCCTTAAATTATTCATTAACTAAAACTAAAAAGATATTCAAATCAATAGTTCTTTGATTCGCCAACATAATCGATCGTGTACGAGAAATAATTTATAATCAGCCCTATCATCGTATCCGTTCGGATCGGACGATTTATTTTCTTCATGGTATGCGAATCGTAAAAAAAATAAAGACGTATCTCGACGCATGTATTTGACATTTGGATACATTTGCAAAATAAAAGATTTTCAAAATAAGCAATAGTGAAAGAACAATGGATAGTGCAGCTGTGTTTTTTGAAGCGGAGAGATATGAGCAAAGAACACTAAATCAAGAAAAAAGAATATTCTTCAGAAATATATCGAACATATTCCAACTCTCAGATGCAGCGTAAGTCTAATTATAAAAATTCATTGGCAGATACTTTGAAAATCAACATTCCTACAATTTTCGGGAAATTTTCCGCTTCCAATTTTCTATCGGGGAGATCGGACAACAAAAATCGTCATACGTCGCATGAATTCGTGATGCGTTGCAGCCATTTTCACATTTCATCGGCATGCAACGCATGAATTTGACATTTTTAACGCACACCAAATTTGTTTTCGTAGATCTGTCCGATTGACGTATCGGAACGTCTACAATGATACAAAATTCGTACATTTCGTAGAAATCGGAGAAAATTTCGTTCCGATCGGGTACGATGATAGGGCTGTATAATATGCTACGCAACGCAGGAAAGTATTTTTTGCTCAGACATCGGACGTTGCCGTATGGATATTTTTGGGGCGCACCCTTAAAAGAGTTCGATCGGAACTAAACTAATTTTTTTTCTCACTTCTATGAATCCAAATATAGAGATTTTTTAAAGCAAATAACCAGAGATGATTAAATGTTTCCTATAGTTTTTGAAAAAAAAAAACAAAAATAACAAAAGCTACTTTAGGTAGGTACCTACTACTCACATAGTAGCAATCTATTGAAGTCAAATTAAAGAAAACTTATTTTTGTTATTTTCAATATTCTCAAAAACTACAAGTAATGCAAAAAAGGAAAACATAGAATTAAAAAAAAAAATATTGTTGACAATTTTTTTATTTTTTTTATTTTTTTTTTATTTTTTTTTTATTTTATTTTTCTTTTATTTTTGTTTTTTTTTTATATCTTCTTTAATTTTTTTTTTTATTTTTAATTTTTTTTTTTTGTTTTATTAATCTTCTTTTATTTTTTTTTATTTTTTTTAAATAAAGTTAAATAAAATGAAATAATAAATTTGTTGTTTAATAATAATTTATTTAAGTTTAAGTCATTTTTAAGAAACCCCTCCCTTTAAAGTTGTGTAATGAACTTCATCACTACCTATGTATAACATAGTTTTTTTTTTATGATAATGCCTTGAAATAAATAAATAAATCTCTCCTATAATATTTTTTTTTTTTGTCTCGACCCAACCTACACGCTCAAGTTTTTTGTCATATCTTATGCGAACCAGCCTGTATATTTCGTTTGTAGAACCTAGAGTCTTGTTTAAATTTGGTTCATCTTTGTACCTTTATATAAAATCTCAGTTATTTCAAAATAAATTTGTGGACCCACTGTCAGTAGGTACACCAATTATTAAATCTGTATGCCAAGCTAATTACCAGAACCTATATATTTTAGTTTGATAAAAATCTTATATCCCTCTCTACATCTCTCGAAAAATTAAAAACAAATCACTGTCCAAAGCCCCAAAAAAATTATACCTTCATAAAATCACTCTCAAAGAATTAAATTTTGTTGTTTTTTTGTCATATAATTTTTGCCTCTAAAATTGTATTTTTTTAATTCTTCAACACAAAGGCGGTTTCTATGTGTCTAAACCATAACAAAACGAACAGAACAAATATAAAAGGAAAAACAAATCCTGTTTTTTTGTTGTTGTTTGTTTATAAAAAGCATACCATCACATACAATAAGCATATATATATACACATTCCTAACTCATCATAACTATGATAATGAACACCATCTATAGCAATTATTCCATTATGTCCTTTCTGTCATTTGAAACAGAATAGTTGAGGCGATAGCCAAACACAAAAGGATTTTCTAACACTATTTTTCCTCACCAAAATATATATATTAAACACGTTGTGTATTCACCATAGACAAAACTTTACACATCCATGTATATGATGCACAAACACGCAGAGGAATTTATGATAAAAACTAGACATGTATATATGGTACCTAAATAATAAAAGTAGGTCATTCCCTGATGACCACCCTCACGACAATAATAACAAAAAGAATATTATCCTTTTTTCAGTACAAGGATTTTTACTGTTAAATAAAAATATTAAAAAAAAAAAATACATTTTCTAACACAAAGCCCTGTTTGTCAGTCACACCATGTCTCCTACAGACACAAACCAACAACAACAAAAAAAAAAAATATGTCTTATTTTTGAAAAGCGAGATGAGAAAGAGAGATTGAACAATTGTGATTGTGTAATAAGGATATTTTCGATGACGAGGACGTGGAAGTGGACGTGAACGACCATGACAACGATAGCACAAAATTCGAATCATTTTCTCGTCAAAAATCGTTTTGTCGCTTTCCAGGACGTTTTCTATAGTTCTCTTCGGTTCTACAACTCGAAAATGAAATCTAAAACGAGTAAAAGTCTGTAATGCAATCAACCACTTTCCTACTCTCCTTCTGACAGGTTTCGCATCAGAAAGGATTCAGTATTATTTCTTTTGTTGTGTGCTTCCCTTTATTTTTTTTTTCCTTATTTCAACCTTGAATTTATTGTAGATGATGATATAAGTGAGAAAGGGAGAGAGAGAGCAAGAGAGAAGATAGTCCAGGTCTGTCGACTGTCCTAGCCATCGCCATCCCGTCATTTTTGACACCAGAAAAGCCCGAGAATTCTATCTCACTTGTGTCTTGTGTCATATACGATATAGCGAAAGGACGATCATCACGAGGAAGATAGGTACAAGTCCTTGATGAGGAGAGTTTGTTCATTAAAAAAAAATAATAATAAGAAAACAAAAAAAAAAATAGGCCACTGAAAAAAAAAATGTGTGAATATAGTAGAGAATCCTTGTGCGGTGGTTTTGTGTTGATGCATTATTAAAAATTAAGTCTCCGCAAGGACATGTCACCATGACTCGTTAAACAGAGAAGATTGCCAAAATTAATTCAACCTGTTCTCGTCAGTTTCACTCGAGTATGAGTACATACATACAACATATACGACAGTATATGTGTTTGTATGTTTGTTTTATTTTATCCTGAGGTAAACATATTTGAAAATTTTAATTATTAATCAGAGCAGACGAAAGGATATTCAATGCATATAATATATCCTCCCCAACGGCAACACCACCAAATGATGATATGGTTTCCCGCTCCGCCGCCGCCGCCGTCCCGTGTACCTATACTCGTATGTAGGTATGTCAATGATGATAAAATGAAAAGTTCACATGCTAAAACGACTTCAATTAGGTGATCAACTTGTCGCAATGGTGTCGACGCGGTGCAGCAGCGGTGTATAGTATGGGGTAAGTTGTTGAGAGGGGCGTTATCTAAAGCTAGAAAGACACAAAATTGGGGTGGCAATTTTATAATTTTCTTCTTTTTTTTTTTCCTCAAAAATATACTTTAGCTAAAACACACTCTGATGAAAAGGAAACTTTTCTTCAGTTTCTTAATGAGAAATATAACCTTAAATGAGTGTCTATTTGGAATATTTTACTTTAGTCAAGTCTCTCGCTCTAGCTATAGCTTTGTATGTGTGTGTGTGTGTTTTGGGATTCATTAATAATTTTAAAGTGGCTCGTTTGGATGTTACCATCATGTATTTAAAACAGTAAATCAACGTTTATTCGTTTGAGTGAGAAAAGGAAGGAAAGTTTAGTCTTGAAGTTGCGTAATTAGCACTGAATTCAAAGAGACAGAGAAGTCGCGAATCGCGTGTTGCGACACAAAGCTAGTCATTAGGAATTTTAATAAAAACATCTTCTTCTTTTCCCTCCCAATGTGGATGAGGATATACAAGAATCAGAGTACAAGTACATGAAATATGTTAAGTAAGATATGGGACTTTATGCAGAGATTGTGAGGGGATTATACAAGTTTTAAAGGATATTGCCCGTTTGTACATGAAAATTCGAACATTAATGGCTTCAAATAAAATTCACTGTGATGGGCTTTTTTTAATAATATTGTTTTTATATACCTACCTATTGAAAAATTCTCTTAGACGATGTGCTCTTAAATAGTTAGAGCCCGTGGTGTGATGGTTAGTACGTAGGACTGTCACGCTAAAGGTCTAGGGATCGAATCTTAGCATGTCACCTTTAAGTACCTACAGAAATGTTTGTCACCGGTATACTGCATATTGCGCGGACTTGAAAAACCCTCTAAGAATGAATGTATCTTGTCATCAAAAGGAGCTTCCCACTTTAGCCGTTCGAATTTTGCATAAAATTGTAGGCCCCCTCAATTCCTGCTAATAAGCACACATAGAAAGAGGTGAGAGTTTGTTAGTCCTAGGCCTTAATTTAATTAATTTAAGTATTAGTTTAATAGTTCTTCTTTAAATTATAAGTACTTCTTTAAGAATTTTAGAATTTTTAAAAATTTTAAAAATTTTAGAATTTTTAAAAATTTTAAAAATTTTAGAATTTTGAAAAATTTTAGAATTTTTAAATTCTATACCGAGTAACCGCACCACCACGTCTCTTATTTTAAAAATTTAATTTTTCGTATTTTTTTGTATTTTTTCGAAATTTAAAAAATGTTAATTCGTGAGCTCTAAAAAGAGCTAGTTTATAAAAATTCTTATAAATTTTCATGGCCATGAAAAATAGTTTATAAAAATTCCATGAAAATTTATAAGAATTTTTATAAACTAGTTCTTTTTAGAGCTCACGAATTAACATTTTTTAAATTTCGAAAAAATACAAAAATACGAAAAATTAAATTTTTAAAATAAAGGACGTGGTGGTGCGGTTACTCGGTATAGAAAATCTGAAAATCTGAATTTTGAAAAATTTTTGAAATTTGGAAAATTTCTAAATTTTGAAATATTTCTGAATTTTGAAAAAATTCAGAATTTGGAAAAATTTCAGAATTTGGAAAAATTTCAGAATTTGGAAAAATGTCGGAATTTTGAAAAAATTTGGAGTTTTGAAAAATTTCAGAATCTTCAAAAATTTCAGAAAAATTTGACAATTTGTTTTCTTTCAAAACAAACAGAACGACAATTTAATTCAATTATTAGAATCTTCAAATTTTGAAGTAGTAATGCTTAGTTGACGGACATGTGGTCTTTTGTTAAAAAAAAATTTAAATGTAAGAAGATTCAACAAATATTTAATTGTTCATAACTTTTGAGAGGTTAACTTTGGTTAAAATATTATTCTATACCATATTTCACGGTAAATTCAACCAAAACATACACAGATATAATAAAAATAATATTGTCAGTTTGTCTTTCTAACCACTTGACACAAACCAAAAGGAAGTCCTTTTTACCAACAAAAATGAAAAATAAATACAAACCAACCACACTCTAACTAACCACACCCAAATCCGAATTAACAAAATCATAACCAAATCTAAATTTGCATGTTTTCTTAATTAATGTAACAGAGTTTCATTCCTCTCAAATACATACATTTGAATTAAAGTTTTGTCAAAAAACCACATCAAAGTTTTCTTAAAAAAAAAAAAAACAACAACAAGATTTGGGACACGAAGTTTTTTCAAATGATTAATTCTGGTTAAAGAAATTTAAGGCGACAATAGAATTAATGGATGTAATTAATCACATAAAATATAAATAGTAAATAGCTGCGAATGCACCCAGCTGTGAGGTTAGTGTGAAAAATCATCAACACTTATTCAAAATTAAAACCAGTAAAATATAGACTCAAATAAATGGAAGTTGTCAATTATATATATTATGTATGTATTATTAATTAACCTTTGTTGATGTTTTTAATTTAAAAGATATAAATACAAACATGATCTTATCTATAGGAATATATTTATTTGAAAACATCTGTTGAGTATGAAAAGTTTTAAACGACAGCTTACTTTGTTTTAAAGAAGAGGGAACACCTGTGATATAATTATTGTGACTTGTCCATAGTAAAAATGTAAAGAAAATTTATGAAATATGGGTTTATTTTTAAAGAATTTTATTAAATAGGATGGGAGCTATTTTTAGTGTTTTTTTTGTATTTATTAGAAAATTTCCCCTAATCGAAGGAAAAAAGGCCAGCCCATAATAAGTTGTTCTTGTTGCAACTTTTGTCGCATCTTCGCTAAAAAAAAATCTGAACAATGCGACAATAATCCCACTTCGAAATTGGGATGAAATTGGTCGGTCATAGTGTCAAAATTTGGAGTGATTTTGTAATATGAATTTTTTTGATTTCTTGCTGATTTAATTTTATGCGATTTTACATAAAAAAAACAAAAATAACGAAATGTACTTATTTCTAAGAAAAATCTGTTTTTTAGTTTTAATTGACTGAAGTTTTAGATTAATTGACAATGAATGAATAATAGGATTAACCTTCGAACTAGTTTTCATTATTTTTAAACAAAATTGGTTTTAACAAAATTTTGAACAGAATTAATTTTAAGGACATTTTGAACAAAATTAGTTTAATCAAAATTTTGAACGAAATTAGTTTAGATAAACAAAATTTTGAACAAAATTAATTTTAACAATATTTTGAACAAAATTAATTGCAACAAGATTTTGAATAAAATCAATTTTAACAAATTTAATTTTAACAACATTTTGAACAAATTTAGTTTTAACAAAATTAATTTTAGCAACATTCGGAACAAAATTAGTTTTAACAAAATTTAGATCAAAATTAATGTTAACACAATTTTCAACAAAATCAGTTTTAAAATAAATTTGAACAAAATTAATTTTAACAAGATTTTGAACAAAATTAGTTTTAACAAAATTTTGAACAAAATAAATGTTGACAACATTTTTTAACAAAATTAATTGAAACAAGATTTTGAATAAAATTAATTTTAACAAAATTAATTTTAAAACCATTTTCAAAAAAAATCATTTCTTATTTTAATTTTGGAATTTTTTTTCCAAAACTATTCACTTAAATAATTTAATTTAAAAAAACAGAATTAAAAAATGGATTTCTGACTTAAAAAAAAATCTTTAGCCTAAAAAGAGGGAAATAGACACCGCTTCCATACAGGCCCAAGACTTATGTCGCTGTTGTGAAAATTACTGTTTTGTGCTTTAAAAGAAACATTTTAGCTCTAGTGTTGAATTTACCTGTAATAATATTTCTTGTAGTAAATATGTAATGTTTAAAGTGAACATAAATAATTGCTCGACAATTTCGCACTTTTGTAGTTAAAAAAAAAAAAAAAACAGTATTTCTTTTGACGAATTTTGTATTATATACAACTCTCGCCCACAAATTTTTTTGCGGAGTATTGAAAAAAAATGATTTTCACTAAATGCTGCTTTAAACACTGCGGTTCCAGTTGGAAGCTTAAAAATGTGAGTTCTAAATAGTCTTGAATTTTTCCAAACTATCCCACCTAAAAAAAAAAACATGGAGGAATTGATACTGACAATTGAATTGAAAAATTGCTTCTAATCTTAGCCGCTCGGATTCGGCAGAAAATTGTAGGTCCCTCCATTCCTGCCAATAACACGCACAAAGGAATGGTTAAGAGTTTTAAGTCACTACGCCCTGGTTCTATATGATGTGTCACGCCACCCAATTTTTGTATTTATTTTTTTATTTCACTACACACACCTATAATTTTGTACCTTGCTTATAAACATAATAAAAAAATTTTCAAATTATTTCTTCTGGTCATTTCAATTCCAAATATTAATTTTCATGCAAGAATTGTTCATAACATTTTGCTAAAAATTATTTTTTTAAATATTTTGTCGAAGATTTATTAAGTTTTCTTTTTTTTTAAATTTCCAATTTATCTGCCTAAGTGCCAATCAAATGAATTTTCAATTCCCAAAGATTCTTGACTTCCAAAAGTTCCGATTAAAAAAAAAACACAAGTTCTTCGTAATACTCATTGGAATGAACGATACATGTTTTTTTGTTGTTGTTCTTGAACATTTAGGTAATTTTTTTTGCTTCTTTGAATTTACAATAAATTTTATTTTATAAGCATTCCAAGTTTAATACGTCAAGCATTTGAAAGCATTCCATCGATATTTTATTCCAACTTCACATTCTGATGTATGTATTTTAAAACACACAAACATTTTATATACGATTTTTATATACATACATGTACGTACATCACATATACCACCTACCACCACACCTACATATATACATACATACATATATAATAGAAAGTCCAATTATTTTTGAAAATAACCAAACGTTTCTCCAACTTCATTGAATTGCCATCCTTATTTCAAAAGCCTCATGCAGTCAACACTTCAACTCACTTAACACATTCCAAGTTAAAAGGAAAATTCAATATGTTTAGATATACAAACATATATAAATATATATGTATACTGTATAGCTCGTACAACAAACCAACATTATAAAAGAGGCAAAACAAAGCAAAGTTAAGAAAGAAAATAAAAATGAAGCTATGTAAGTTAAGAGTAAAGCTAAGTTAAGAATAGAATAAATAGAAAAAAAATAACTCAGCGTGAAAGACAACTACAATAATTCAATTCAATCTCACACATCCGTTTTTTTTTTCCATCTGCATTATTTTATTTTTTTTATTTCAATAAATTTTAGATCCTAAAAGCCAACTTATGGATCCGAATAGTAAGAGGAAAGTTTTTCGTTTCTCTCTTTTATCTGTCCGTTTTTCGTCTGTCTGTCTGTCGTCTGTCTGTCGTCTGTCTGTCGTCTGTCTGTCGTCTGTCTGTCGTCTGTCTGTCGTCTGTCTGTCGTCTGTCTGTCGTCTGTCTGTCGTCTGTCTGTCGTCTGTCTGTCGTCTGTCTGTCTGTCATATTTTGTTTGTCCTTTTTATTTCATTTAGGAAGAAAGAACAATTTCGCGCGACATAGCCGTACACTTAAAATATTCAACTCCTACATCATTGCCATCGTTCGTCGTCTTCGTTGTGCACATTCAATGTGTTGTAAATTTACCCCAAACGTTAGTCTCGTTTTAGCCATCCTTCGTACAATATTGATATGCAATGCAATTGAGTTGAATCCATAAACCAATAAACCTCTGCCTGATGCACAATATTCTTTTCTTGTATTTTCAAATTCAGGAGAATAATATTTATTTTATTTATTGGAAAACTATTCGTTTGGTTTAGTTGGTCGGATTGAGTTTTTTATTTTGAAGTTGTTTTTTCTGTCGTATCATTTTATTTTATGTTTTGTTCTTGTGCTTAAATCCAAACTGTTTGGTAGTATTTATTGTCGGAGGTTCATTTTATTTAAAAAATTTTTGTTAATACATTTATGTAAATATTTAAATTATACAGTAAACTGCACTTAAGGCATAATAAATTGGATTTAATGCATTATTTTACAGAAAAACAGAACTAGACCAGGAGAGACTCTAAACTACCCCGGAAGGGGTCAAATGAAACTATGCAAGCAGTTCTTTTCTTCCTTGGCTTTTATTTAACTTTTGATTATACTCGATTCAATTGAAATAGGGATAAATAAGAACAGAAATAAAAGAAAAGAACACCGTCATACAAAATGAAGGACATTTATTATTTACACTCAACGACAGAAAATATGACGGCATAAGGAAAAAAACGTATCCAACAAAATGTATCTTTTTTACCTGATCTCATAATGGTGGTTATCATAAACCAAGGGTGGCAAAACGTTCTTATGGGACTTTTATTTAGAAAAAAAAACTGTAAAAAAAAATTCTTTTAAAATTGTTACGTATTCGACAAATTAATGTTACATATGTGACACACATCGACATAAGGGAATTCTAATAAGAAATTATTGCCATCGTAAACGAAATAGAAAGTATGTAGTATATCTAACTCACTTCAAGTGAAAAAAAAGTTTCTCCAATCGCAATTTATAGATAGTCTCTTTTTTTATGTTCAGTAAAAGTGGATTTAATTCCTAAATAAAAGAGATTTCCTCGAAATTATTTCCCATAAATTCCTTATCTATCACCAACAAAACTTAAAACCATTAAGTTTTAGAAATCAACCCTGATGTTACGGATGTGACACAAATTCGCACTCGTTAAAATTTTTAAATATTGTACGTACATACAATGAATATTTCTCTGAAATATAATCACAATTTATTTCTTATTTTCTCATATTATATTTAAAAAAATTGTGTACATAATTTTGCTACGCGAGTGACACAACCTTTTAAATTAAAACTTAGTATAATTTTCAAATTTAATAATATTTTGTCATTCATATTCCTTTGACAATAGATCACAATTTTTTTTTTCTCATTTTCCCAAATTCGTTTTTAATACATTATGTTCATATTTTTGTTACGCGAATAACAAAACCATTTTAATTCGGACTCAATGTAATTTTTAAATTCAATGAATTTTTGTTTGACTTCAGATCACTATTTGTTTCTATTTTTTGTCACGAATTCGTTTTAAAACGAACATTATAATACAAATTTTGTGTTACGCTAGTGACACAACCTTTGAAACTCGGATTAAGTATAATTTTAAAAATCAATGAATTTTTGTCTGAATTAATTCTTAATTTCCCAAATTCGTTTAAAAACATTAAATACCTACACATTTTTGTAACGGAAGTGACAAAACAAATTTTAAAAATTCAAATCAAATTTTTAGGACCTAGAAGGTTTTCTTATTGGCTGACAGAGAGGCAAAGAGCCATATAAATAAAATTTTGAATTCAATGATTTTTTGATCTGAAATACATTAAAATGTTATTTTTGCACTTACAAGGTTTTGACAGAAATCCCTGGTTATAGTTTACGACTGCTTGTTTTAAAACTGCCTAGCAAGCAAAGAGTTGTATCAGTTGTAAATATTTGAAGAAAAAACAAAAAAAATTCTAAGTGAACCTAATTCATTGTCCCTCGAGAGGTTAAATTAAAAGAAGAATACAAAAAAAAATCATCCCCTCCGACATTTTCATATTAAATGGAAAATATTTAAGAATAAAAAGGTATCTTTATGTTAAAGGTTTAACTGCTAGGCTATAAATAGACATCAGCAGTATAGAATGGTTAACAACACAAATAACAACAAAAAAAAAAAAATCTCACAACACAATGCTTAGTCAACCTATATTATAGAATGTAGAGTTCTAGGTTCGTTTTGCAAGAGATGAGACCGCGAAACAGGAAGGATTCAGCAATAGTGGCGACCGTTGAGGTGCAGTAGTAGGTAGTTGGTGGTGGGTGGTATAGCAGCAAATGAGAAAGGGATATTATAGAAAATAAAAGAAGGAAAACGGAAGCAACTTTAGCAAAAGAATTCGAATGAACCTGAATGAAAATATTACAAAGGACTTAAAGTTTAATTGAAAAGCTTCTCCCTTATATTTTATAGAAGTATAGAAGTATACAGAAGTTGTGTTCTATAGAATTTTTAGATATATATGTATATTGTATATGATATATTTATCTATCCTTGAGATAGGATTTTAATTTTTTTTTTTTTGTATTTCCAACTAAGCCCTGCGTATCCTTTTTTGTTTATTTCTACTGTTCTATGACTCTTGTTGATGATTATAATGGATGCATTGTTTAGAAGCCGGGACAAGGGTTGGCATCATCATAAGGACGAAAAGAAGCGAGCCTCCTACATCACAATATAAACTAGCTGGCGGAATGCAAAAAAAAAAAAAAAAAATAATCTGAATTGTTCAAGAGAGCGAGCCATGGAAACTAAAAGGAAGGATTCTTCGAGTATAGGAATGTATGTGTATATAGGAAGCCCATAAACAAGGATCTATATCATGGCCATCTTTTCATTGGAAAAATTGTTCTTCGCCTATTTTGTGCCGCGAATAATAAAAACAGAAAACAACAACAGCAAATGAATGACTTTAATGCCGTTGCCCTTTAAGGACTTTAAAAAAAAAAACGGGAGATACTATAGGTATGCAATTGCAAAAGGAGTCCAAGGAGGAGCTTTTTATGTATGTATGTATGTATGTATGAGCGGTGAAATCTTTATTCTTTTCAGAAAGGGACTATTCGCGCGAGTACGCTAAGTTTTTGTCATTTTCTATTTTTGTTTTTTTTTTTGTATTATTTTAGCAAAGATCCATCCTTTATTTATAGAACTGCTAATGCAGTGTGTGTATTGTAAAATATTTCTATGTCCCATACAAACAACCATAAAGTTTTCTTTTTTATTCTTCATTTTTATTCACTCCCGACCGCCCCCATCTCCCTTTCCCCATATCCTGAAGTACAGAATCCTTACAGAAGTTCCTTCATGCGCATCCTTGCTAGTTTGGTTGCCTACGAAAAACTTATTCGTTCTACAAATCCCCTTGTATATGTAAGGCCTGTAAAAAAAAAAAGTGGACGAAGAAGGATCAAGGAAGGGAGTAAGGCGAATTAAATAAAGACGGGAAGCAGTGCTAATTTGTTTTCTCTTTTTAGTCCTTTTACGAGTTTGTAATCTTTTTGCACGGGATTTTGATTCATTTTTTTTTCTTTGTTTTTTTTTTGTAATTTTCATTTATTTTTCAGGATGCTATTGCAGTTGCAGTGTTTTATGTATGAAAAGTGAGTGAAGCAGGAAATAGAGGATCTCTATACATAGGCAATTTTCTGCATGTGAGATTTTGTTTTTAATTTCTTTTGTTGTTGCTGTTGTTGACGTTGGTCTGAGTCCTTACTAGTTTTTTTTTTTTTAATTTTATTTCGTCCTTGTTTCTGCAGAAGCTGATTCTGCTGCAGTTGACGTCGTCCTGTCTTCCTCGTTTGTTATATAATTTTTTTTTTATTATTTTTTAGGGCAAAGAAGGCAGAAAGTGACAGTTTCCTGTTTTGCAGGTAATACATCATAGTTAACTGTTCATTTATGCTGATATAACAGATGTTAATTGTGTTTTTATTCTTGTTCGTCTTTTCTTTTTTTTTCTTTTTTTGTATAGAGGTAAGTTTTGCTGAAGAAATAACGAAAGAAGGGATGAGGATGATGGATAAAATGAAACCAGGTCAGTGAAGAGGTGATGGAAATTTAATGTCAGCATGTGATGTTGGCTTTTGCATTTTTATTATTATTTTTTTTTTTTAATAAAGATTATTCTGCTTTAGATACGATATGCAAGAGAGCCTTGATGAATGGAGATTTAAAAGGAAAATTAAATGTTATATAGTGTATGTAAAAAAAAAAAATATATAATGAAAAAATTGTTGCTACCTATAACCAACACTGATGAAAGGAGCGGGATGATAAAAATGGTTTTTATTTTATTTTTTTTAGCAATATATGTATGTATAGGTAGGTAGCTATTTGGAGAAAGCGTAAAAGTTTGTTTATCTAAGGATTATAAAATAGGAGATAATGATATTGGAGGATTCTATTTTTGTATGTTTTAGTTTATTTTTTTTTGTCAACACTATTCTCTTCAAACAAGAAGAAAAAGCTAATAACTGTTAAAAAGGAGTTAAAAATGCAAGTTAATGGGGTTTGGAATTAGTATGATATGTACATAATTTACTTTTCTATTTTTATTTGACTTTAATTTTCTACAGGAGCAAGTTTTGCTCGTCTGTTTTATTAGCAAATTGAGGAAAAAAAAAAAGGAAAGTAAGTAAAGGATGGTTTAAAGAATGCCTTTATGAATCTATGATTATAATCTTAGGTAAATATCTAGGGAATTTGTAATTTTAAGATTTTCTTTTATAACACTAAAAGTTAACATTCAGAATTATAGTTAGACGTTTTTCACAAATTGTTCTTCCACTAAATTAAACAAATAACTAAAAAATGCATATTTGAGTAATTTACAGAAATTAAATCTTTAGCACAACCGTGTTTCTATATAAAGTAAAATAAACAGAAGAAGCCCAAAACTAGTTTGAACTTTTGTGCTACTGAAATATTTTTTTTTTTTTTTTTCAAGTTGAGGAATTTGGCTGTTTTTTTAATCTCCAAAGAAAGAAAGAGCAAGTACAGTCCCTGTCTCTACAAGCTGGACTTTTGGCACCACCTAAAAAAAAAATGTTTTACAGGAGTACTGCCTTCTGCAAGGAAATTATAAATCCTCAAAAGAGTATTACTTTGCATGAATAAGTGCCTTCACCCTAATAAGTTCGTATTCGGCAGAAAATTGAAGGTCCCACCCATTCCTGCTTAGGTCGTGGTTCTCCAAAATCTGTCTGGTCATTTGATTATTTTTTTGTTTAATAGTCATGTCGAAATAAACTCTCCCTTTAAACCTTATATGTCGACATATCAACGAACCTCGTAAGTCGTTTTTGTACGTTTTTCAGGAGAGGAATTTTAAACGGCAATCTAAAGTAAGAGGTTTTGAATTCTGCCTTTTTCTGTAAAATGTTCAGAACAACATTGTTACGATGAAAATGTCAAAAAGTTCCTCTAATTTTACTGGTTAGTTTTGCATTAGTAATATTTTTTGTTGAATTTTTTTGACTTACGAGGTCCTGCACTTTAACCATTGATATCTAGAGGATTATTTCATATTTACAAAAGAACATTAATACTGACAGTAAATCAATAACAAATAACAATATATTATTTGTAGATATTATATAGTTCCCTTTAATACCTTTATGTCAGTTAGTTTGGTATATTTATCTTCAATTCTATCCATAAAAATCCCATGTGTGTGTGAAGATATAAATGTCCATTTAATAAATGCAGCTGTTATATATATATGTACATCATAGATGCAGGCACAATAACTTTCATTTTTATCAATAAAAAAGGGAATTATTGTAAATCTATTGAGCATGCTTCTTTTTTGCAGCTGTTAGAATGTATTTATTTAAACTAAATACACACATTTAAGTAAACCCACCCTCTGATAGAAAACCAATATAGGGATAGGTATAAGATCGAAAAATCATTGATAGTTATATTAAACCATATGTGAACAAGCGAAACACCCTCATGTAGAGTTTTCAATACTCGGAAGAAATTAACCCTACCCAAATAAAATCAATTTGGAATTTGATATTTTTGTAAACTGCATGGAAAGGGGATACATTGTATAGTTATATGAGTATATTAATTGTGCTATAATTTAATAAAACCCGAGGAGAAAACTTAAAAAAAAAAAAACACAATTTAAGAAATTTAAAAATGAAAAAAGAAAATTCTTTTAAAATGACACATGCCCAACACACAACTTTTTCAAGCATTTCTGCCCGTATGTCCTCAATAACAGGCTTCCAAGGCATCGATTGTTGTCACTGAGGATGTTAATTTTGTTGACTCAAATGCTTGAAAAAGTTGTTTGGTGGCCATGTGTCTGAAGTTTTGTTTAAAAACTTATGTTTTCAAATTTGTATACATATAACGGGTGATTTTTAAGCTGGTTTGGTTTTGGCAACACTGGTTTTGACAGCTGACGTGTGTTTAGTACCTTGTGTCACTGTCAAACAGCTTCAGTTTGGTTTGCAATTTAACCATGGATCGTCTTACAAATGAACAACGCTTGCAAATTATTGAATTTTACTATCAAAATTCGTGCTCGGTTCGAAATGTTGTTCATCGAAAAATTGTGTTCAGCGATGAGGCTCATTTTTGGTTGAATGGGTACGTAAATAAGCAAAATTGCCGCATTTGGAGTGAAGATCAGCCAGAAGCATTGCAACAGCTACCAATGCATCCCGAAAAAGCCACTGTTTGGTGCGGTTTATGGGCCGGCGGCATTATTGGGCCATATTTCTTCAAAGATGATGCGAATCGCAGCGTTACTGTTTTTTGTGGGGGTATGTCAAGGCTAATGTCTATAGGGACAAGCCCGCTTCGATTGACGCACTGGAAGCCAACATCCATGCATTCATTCGTGAGATACCGGCCGATATGTGTGAAAGAGTATGCCAAAATTGGACTCAGCGGATGGGCTACCTAAGACGCAGCCGCGGTCAACATTTGCATGAAATTATCTTTAAACATTAAATTGCAAGGTTCAAACTATCGATTCAAATAAATATTTCATTCATTTTTTCGAATTTTTTGTGTTTTTTTTTTTAAAAAAGTTCTAAACCTCTTAAAAAATCACCCATTATATTGACTATTGTATAAATTTTTTACTTAAAAAAGTAGGCGTGGCAGTAGGCCGATTTTCAAAACAAATAAGATGTAAATCATATGCCTTAGGCTCATAATTTCAAAATGACAACTTTCTAATTGTGAAGAATTAGAATTAGAAGAAAATGTCGGTATGTAGGAAAAGTGGGCGTGACAAAAGGCAGATTTTCAAAAAAAATACATTTTCAGATTTTTAAATTGAGGAGAGCTTAATTACCTTTCTACAGAGATGTAATTACTGAAAAATCACAAATGTAATGAAAAGTGGGCGTGGAAGTAGGTTTATTTTACCAAAACCACTAGTACATAGGTACTTTATTTACTTATCTGCTGCTCATAAGAACAAATTGTGAAAATCTCAAATCAATCGGATTGGCGATGTGCGAACACATATTTAGAAGACAAATCGAATCAACTAAGTTGTTCGAAAGCACAGAAGAACATTGATTCGTGTCGAGACAGAAAAAATCGTACAAGAGAGGGGATCTATTTTCTCCCATTTACGTTCAGCCGGGAGGGGCAATTTTCGAAAAATTTGGATCAAAATCTGATTTTTTATATTAAGTTTTTTTAATCGATGGTTTTTTGAAAAAGTAGTTTTCAAACTAAGAAAAAAAAATTTAAAAATATTTGTTTAAACTAAAATAAAATAAAATACGTATTTATAACAACTTTTATTTATAATATTCAATGCTCTTATCAATTTTTAGACAAACTTTTAAAACCAGATGCTGTATTCTTGATTTTGAAAAAATTGAAAATAACTAAATCTATTTTACTAGTTATTTATATACTCAGTGGAAAAAGGATCTTTAGATCATCTTAAACAAAAACTTGACAAAAAATAAGAGAAACTTATTTTATTTCTGTTATTTTCAATATTAATTTAATAAGAACGAGGCGAGACACGTGTCTTCAATTCGTGCAATTTTCAGAAATATTTTATTAGAACGTATATAATCAAGAGTATTTTTAAAACCCAACACAACACTCTCTTCTGAGGCAGATATATATATTTTTATTTTTTTTTTATTTCACTTATAAAAACAAAGGTTATCTTTTCATACATCAAAGTCAAGGGCAAAGTAACATATAAAAATAAACTCAATTTTACTTGAATGATTGGCATCTGAAACATCTCTCTATATCTATCAAAATTTATCAACTGAGAGGTTATAAGACTAAAGACTGAATAATAAAATTAACTTTTGGGATATTTTTTTTGTTTACCTATGTATGTCCCAAGATAGCTTTTAATGACATTAAGTCTAGACAAAAACATGGTCACTTTATTTCGATCGTCTCATCACATTAATTGAACTGTGAGATGAGAATTTGTCAATTTTTTTTGTTTTGTTAATGTTACATAGGTTTTTGTGTAAAATAAGCCCGCAGCATGGGCGGACATTTTAATTTTTATTTGATTATCGTAAGATTATTAAGTTATTAATAAACGACGAACGACGAGCTTATAAATCTATCATACTTGTGACTTCAAAGCCAAAAACGTTTCTTCCCAATACGGGACTCTGAAACTGATGACTGGTCTAAAAAAGGTCAGTTTTGGGTGCCCCGATTCACACAAATACTCAAATCTTCGCTATCCTGATAACCCAGTAATTAGCCGACCAAACAAGAGCCTTGTTAGCCTCCATTTCGTGTTCTTTCACCACCAAGTGCTAAAAAAGTGAAAAGGATTCCACCATGCAGCCTTCAAATCGGTTATAAAGGGTCATTCATTTTACGGTTTCGAAAGTAAAGCTAATAAAACATATTTCATTACCAAGTTTGGACTTTACCATTAAGTGTGAAAAACAATATGTATCACTTTTTCGCACATTTCGGGCGGTATCTCTGCCATAACTCGAGTAATTTTGGTTTTTAATGCGTCTTCAGTTCGGGATCTTTTTCATAGCCCCACAGAAAAAAAAACTAACGGTATCAAATCGCCAACTGACGTTGCCAAAACGTGAAATTACGCGACCAGGAAACTTTTCACGCAATAGAGCCATAATTGGTCGTGTTGTGTGGCTTGTTGCCCCGTCTTGTTGGAACTACATATCGTCCAAGTCATTATCTTCAATCGGCGCCGGCCAAAAGATTTCTAAGATCTGCAATAGTGCGTGGATATTTTTCGTCAATAGTTTGTACTTTTCAGACGTAAAACCCAATTGATATGGACTTATCAAGTTGTTGATAAACGACTTCAGGCTTTCACATAATGCCGGAGAAAAGATCTTGTAAAAAATGTGAACATGAAGTAGACAAAGTTTATGTACCTACTTGTGTTAAAAGATTGAAAAAGCTCTGAAACCTCTTTATCAAACCAACAATGAAAATTCATCATATTCTCTAAAAAGCTTATTGCAAACCTTGTAAGTGATTTTGCTACATCATAGATGAGAATAATATACATTAAACCTTGTAAAAACTCTTCTAAGAGTTAATTAAAATAAAATCCAAAGAAATGAAGAAATTCCACATAACTCAAACACTTTTATATGTACATACATCACAAAAGGGGATTTAACCAAAAAAAAAAAAAGGTATTAAACCAAAATGAAGACTTAAGTCCTCTAACATTGATTAGTTTTAACTCGGTATATACATATATGTACCCACATTGTACATATGTATGTCTGTTAGTGTTCCATAAGAGTATAAGAAAATAAAGTAGAAAACTTTCAACGCTTTTCTGCTGCTCTACGACGAAGAATTATTCGAATTACCCAATCTACGCTTGTTTTTGCTTCTTTTCACAGAAAAGATTATGTTTTTCTAAGAAAATCCATAAAATCCGAGATAAAAATTGTTTTTAATAAATTTCTCATGAAATATTTTGTCGGTTAGACGTAAGACTATATATCTATACATATATGTGTGTGTGTGTGTGTGTATGTATTTGTGTTTAAGTTCGAAGGAGCTTATGCGGTTGCATGCTAACATGGTTTTCTCTTTTTGGCAGGTGGGGGGTGGTAATTTTGCCATCCATCCATGCAGCAATTGCAAGAGCTGCACTTTTGTTCCGCTTCCGGTATAAAAGAAGGATGAAGGAGTCCAAAACAACCAACGACCGACGACGACCGACGAACGACACGTAAAGAATTTCTTGAGAAACAAAGAATTTTTTTTTTGTATTTCTTGTTTGCGCTATTATGCTTATATGTACCTACCTATGTGCAGTATATAACATCAGCTTAGTGAAATAAGCAGGATCATGCTGACTGGTGGTGGTGCAAAGTTGAAAGGAATTTTCCAGGATTTATATTGCAACAGTAACGAAAATTCCGGTGGTGGTGTTGAGTGCAACACATTTTTTTTTTGTTTCTTGTTAAGAATTTAGTTCTGATTGCGACATATGGGTTGAAAACACGAAGGTCGGAATTATATTTTTGAAATCGTTTGGGAGAATTTTTTTTTGTTTTATAGGTAGGTATGTATATAACTACTCTACTCATGACTTTGTTTAAGTTTTAAGGAGAGATAATTGGGAGCAGATTAGATTTAAAATGTGGTGGGGTTTGAATATACATATGTATGTATGTACATACATATTTTGTAAGATATTTTCTGCTCTCTCAAGGGGTTTGAAATGCTTAACAAAGTACAAATTATTAAATTGTTATTGTACTTTTTTTAACTTTACTTTTTGTATCTTTGTATTTTTTACTAGTATGCTTTTGTTAAAAAAAAAGTTGAAAAGAACAAAATAATTTAAAGAACACAAGTACATAATTTTAAGGTACAAAAGGTACCTAAGTACAAAAAAAAATACAAGAAAACAAAAGTACAAGAAAACAAAAGTACAAGAAAACAAAAGAAAAAGAAAACAAAAGTACAAGAAAACAAAAGTACAAGAAAACAAAAGTACAAAAAAACAAAACTACAAGAAAACAAAAGTACAAGAAAACAAAACTACAGGAAGACAAAAGTACAAGAAAACAAAATTACAAGAAAACAAAATTACAAGAAAACAAAACTACAAGGAGAGAAAAATACAAGAAAAAAAGAGTACAATAAAAGAAAAGTACAAGAAAACAAAAAAAAACAAGAACATAAAAGTACAAGAAAACAAAGGTACAAGAAAAGAAAAGTACAAGAAACAAAAGTTCAAGAAAGCAAAAGTACAAGAAAATAAAATTACAAGAAAAAAAAAACTACAAGAAAATAAAAGCACAAGAAAACAAAATTAAAAGAAAACAAAAGTACAAGAGAACAAAAGTACAAGCAAACAAAAGTACGTAGCAACAAAAGTTGTAAATTGAACAAAAATAAAAGGAAGAAATACAAAAATTGGAAGTAAGAAGGAAGAAAGTACAAAAATACTGCAGTACAATAGCACAATAATAAATTAGTTCCAAAAGTGCAATAGTACTTAACTACAAAAACACAAATGTATAAAAAACCAAAAGTAGAAAAGTTGAAATTAAGGGGAGCGTAATAATAAAGTTTTTAAAAATTCTTTAGAATTTCAACAAAGGCTTATATCAATAACTTCTAGCCTTAAAATCGAACACTGAAAATTGTTAGTGTTAAAAGATTAAAATCCTTAAAAAATGTATAGCCCTTGAAATTATTACTTAAGGACATTAAAAACTAAAAAATTAAAATATGTCAAGTTGAAATTCTCACATCCAAACCCAGTTTAAATAAATTGCAGATAATAAGAACCACAAAAATATAATTCTTCCATATTTCTAAAATGGCCCAAGCTAAAAAATAGACCCCAAAAAAAAAAAAAAAAAAACAATCCGAAAATTAAAATTTCTAATATAATTATAAAAACCTCAAAAATTAACACCTTAAGTATCAAAAGCGAAAGAGAAAAATTTGACTAAAATAGTAACCTAAATAAAAAATCAAAATCCGAAAATTAAAAAAAAAGTGCTCGAGAGTTGTTATTTTGCCATCAGGGTAGAAACAGATTTGAAAAACTTTAAAGAAATGTGAAAAAAAACGCAACTTTTACAGAAAGCTGTCTGTCTATGTTGCGCCCCCGGGAGTTTAGTACCAAATACTCCGAGAGTA
Source organism: Epistrophe eligans (assembly GCA_951394125.1). Classification (NCBI taxonomy): domain Eukaryota; kingdom Metazoa; phylum Arthropoda; class Insecta; order Diptera; family Syrphidae; genus Epistrophe; species Epistrophe eligans. Next base: position 99,230,780 of record OX596028.1, on the reverse strand, counting down.
CCTACATATGTATACCTCTAGACATGAAAAAGTGCCTCTCACCTTATCAGTTCTGATTCCTCGATTCCTGCCATTAACATGCACACAGTGTCTAGTGAATTACAATTCTCAACCTTGAGTTGTAAGCCACAAGACACTGAATCTCATCCTAATCCTATTTTCAGGTAGTTAATAATTTTCTTTTTGTCAAATTAAACAACTAAATACCTATATCTATAAATATATAATAGAAGCTTCACTATTTTCCTCCAAAAATAAAATGTTATACACATGTATATTTAATTCTCACGTTTCAGACATCAATACCTGCCATTATAAAAGTCATAAAACTAATAAACAACCATAAAAAAACCAAACAAATTTCCAAAAGTCTGCTACATGAAAATGTGTGGCACAAGCTCTTCCGACAAGCAAACAAACAAGAAAAACAATCCACATTATCATTGATTCGGTATCATATAAGCTGGAACGAAAAAAAAAAAAAAAACAAATCTCAAGGTCATATTCAATTACTTTACCTTTGGCCCACGAAGTGTTCTTCCATACACATCTTTAGGACACACAAAATGAAACACCATTATACCTTTCTGGCAAACATATGGTGCCAAAAGCTAATGACAGCTATACAACGCTTGTGAACGAAAATTAAATAATTCAAAGCTTATTTTATTATTCCATAGATGGCGTGAATAGCCAATTACTACACAGCCGAATGGCTGGACCGTGAATACATAAGTAGGTTAGGTAGAGAAGAGACACACAAATATAGGTAGGTCTAAATATCTACCAACTCTCCAATACCTAACTACAGCCCCCTAACCTCCAAGGAACAATATAATATTCGAAAACATATGACGAAGCGCTTCTTCTTGTTGTTGCTTTAGAAAATATGAATATAAGACAGAAAAAACATTCGCTCGTGCCTCCTTCACTTGTCGTTTTTTCCTCCATTCCCTGACCTAATCTTTATTTAGGGTGGCGGGGAATACATATTCGAATTCCTTCTCTTTCGAAAACCTCATGTTATCCCCGTTCCCTATTGTGTATTAACAATTCACATAAATATTCGTATGTATTGTGTATTCAAGAGCATTCTTCGAAACAGCACTGCCGCTCTGACTGCTACTGGTGTGGATTCTTTAATTTGTGCTCATTAACAAGCAATGCAACGCAATTAATTCCTCCACACCATTGAATTTGCGTTTACTTGATGTTTGGAAGTGTGTTGTGCATCAGCAATAATATCCCTTTTGTATGTCGGTTGGTCCCCTAACCAATCATAAATACTTTAGTCAGTGATGAAAAGCGTATTTTATGCTTTTCAAATTGATGGTACTTTATTTTATACTTTAAAAACCTACCCGTGTGAGAATTTTCGCAATAGCATCAAAATGAAAGACACACAAATTATTTTAAAATGAACGGACCTAATAAATTGAACCAACCTAATGTCAAAATATTAGACCACTTGGAAAGTGGAACTGTTCATTTTAGACTTCATTTTTATTCGAATAGTATTTATTTAACAAAAAAAAATGCTGTTTTTAAATAAATTAGTAACATTTTTTAAAATAAAATTATTATTCGTGAAATCAGCAGGTAATTCCGCTTCGTTTGACACCTCATTTGTCGGTGTAGTGAAGTGTCAGACTCGGAAAAGCGATTCGGACTATACAAATAATATATATGATGATAATTATTGTTTTCTAATGGGTAGCGATAGTAATACATGGAAATACATGAGTCCATAACCCCAAAACAATTCTAGCTGTCACTTTCGAGCTGGTAAACGATAGTTACTTAGCATCTTGGGTAGCAATGGTGTTAACAGAAGAGATAGCTGTTGAAGAAAGAATGCTAATCAAAAAAGATTCTTCCAATTCAGACAGTACCCGATGAATTATCAAGACCGGATCAACAGTGCCATCATATTTTCTTATACATATCCCGAAGTGAAATCCTCTTATTGTTGTGTCCATTTCCAAATGACTCCGAAAACAACTTAAAAGTCAAAAAACAAATTCTACAAAACCATTCTAGCCTGAGTTAATCCACATATTTATTTTATAAATTTTTGCAAATGCTACGGAAAATTCTAAAAATGTTTATATATTTAAAAATAAACAACTCTACCTCTGCTATAACGATTACAACCATACAACCTCTATGTATGTACATTTATATTGATTTTTGCTTAAGATATGTTATTAGTACCTACAACAGCAAATAATATTTTCACAACCCTGTCCAACAACCCCATTCCATTATATTAATTTCTTCGTCTGCACATTCACATGGGACGAAAAATATTTCTGTTCGTTGTGGAGAAACAAATAAAATTGGGTCAGTTTGTGGTGGTTCGTTCTTGCTGAGCTGAACTGAGTAGAAATTCTTTTCACATATCATCCATGTACCCATATCGAATTCATCCATCCATCCATCCATCGAATCCAACACATCATTGATTGGATTGACATTTATGAGTGGATTGAGAACGGAATTTTTGATGTGGGTATGTAAGGTAGCTCAAGCCAGGAAAGCCAAGAAGTAAAGAGAAGAACGAAGCCATTTGTATTTCATAAGGAAAATCGAATCAAGTCATTTCCCAAATTGTTTATCCATTCAATAAACAAAAGAATCCTCTCTATCCTGCCTAATGCTTAGCTTTGCATATGCAAAATCACTTTTTATTTGAATTTTTTTTTGTTTTTTTTTTTGCTTATAGATTCTTGATGGAGTTTTATATTGTTTTTGGAGTGAGTGTTGTTACACTTGTGATTCAATGTTTATGTACCTCAATGAACGTCATAAGTGACATGTATGTATTTCTTTTTTTTTTATTTATTTATTTTTGTTCCTGTCGTCATTTAAAGCGAGCGCTTCCGCGTTTTAAGTAGACATGCCGCGCCGTGTGACGAATCACATTATCATACAGATTTGTCCCATGTGAGAAGCCTGGATATATAGTATCTTGATGTTTTTTATGTATTTTTTGTTTAGAGGCGCGGCGGCGACGATGGCTCCTAAGTATAATGACAAAAGAATGAGTGTTACAATCTAATATTTCTTTTTTTGTTGTGATCTTTTTGGATTGAAAATTCTCTTGGGAGTTTGTATCTCATTATTGTTGAGTTATGCTTTTGTGATGAGTTTTGTATTATTTTTATTCAAAGAAAAGTTGTTTGATCTTTTTTTATAGCCAAGAAAAAGGGATACTCAGGATTTCTATCAGAATTCGCTGGAGGGGGGGAGGGGGGGAGGGGTGCATTGCAAATTTAAAAAAAAATTTTAAACAAACGATATAGAGAAATTTTAATTCATACAAATATTTTTGTTTAGTTTAGATTTACAGCAAGTGCAGACTTTTTTAAGTGCACACCTAGGACACCACAAGTATTATATAATATCTATAATTAGTCGAATTAAAACTTAAAAGAGTATTACAGTAAATTAACTGCGTTTAAGAAATTTATTGACTTAAACCAAAACCATAACAGTACTAAAGACTTTTAACTGATAAGAAGACTAAAACCAATTAAAAAGTACTGCAGTTAATTAACTTTTAGTCTTGAAATTTTGAATGAACAACAAACACTTGGGGGAACTACCACTTAGTTTTAATAGGCTGGAGTTAGATATTTCACGACTGCAACGCCGATCATCAGATTCCTTTTAGTGGCGATTGATCATTTGATTAATTTAATTTGAAAAACTTTTTGCCATCACTGAGAGGCGAACCAGATCAAGCTACCATCAGAAACATATGCGCTACGTATTGTGCAACCGGAGTCGGGAGTCACGCGATCAGGTCCATTTCAATTTAGGTTTTATTGGTTTGATAACTGCATTTAAATCAGCCAACATTTTTGACTAGCCACACACAAGTTGTTTGTTTCTTTCTTTTTTCTCAACCCTCGATTTATAAGCAAACAATTCATTGAACATATAAGGAGGGAGAATTGTATGAAAGATTTGACGCAGGTCAAGAATTAAATTCAATTTGAAAGGGATTTTTGTGTGATAACACACTCGCAGTTGGGTTGCCAAGCTTTTGCACCATCAATAGGTATTAATATTAAGTCAATTAATTGCTTTTGTTAACTGCACAGATATAATATAAGAATAAAATGCGAATGCCGGATTACAATCAAAGACTTTTTATGTAGTGTAGTTAAAAGGCTTAAGATAAGAACTCAAGTCTTTACAAAGGAGATGTGAAATCCAACAACTACGTTAACTGTGTTAAACGCATACCTACTTAAGAACAAAGGTGTATGACCACTTATTATTGAGGATATTTTCAACAACTTTTATTAAATCCTTTTTTTTTCAAAATTTGAAATAGTAAAAAATTTAGTCATCGGCTTTCAGAGCCATAAAGGGTCTTAGACTTAGACATGGCAGCTTTTCATCATCCACCATTCCCAGCATCCGAGTGCTCGTTTGCTTCATGAACATGATGCATGTGCCCTATAACGAATTTAAAAGAGTGCTGATGGTAGTTCTTCAGAAATATTGTTATTTTTGAGTAAGTCAAACTTTTGGTCGGACAGGATCTTCATTGACTTGGATTCTCTTCTTGCCCTTTCACTCGCTCTATCTAGCAGCAGCTAGAAATTCAGCTAGAATACAAATTCCTTTCTCTCTGCTTCAGTGACTAGTTTTCTTCCTGGTTTCGAAGTCTGACTTCTGATCTTAAAACTAGTAACCAGTTGCTTGGCATTTTTGTAAAACTTCCAGATTTTATATCGCTGGAAGACTCTCCGCTCTCCTTCTTATGATATCGCGTTATTGAGATCACTGATTGGTGACCTGTGTGGTATGTGAATGCACAGCGGAGACCAGAATCTTGCAATTTCATTTGTGCTAAAGCTTTGGAATCTTACACCGGACAAGCTCTCTCCAGGAGTTCATAATACTTATCTATGAAAGGGTATTCAGCTTCTTCGATAGGTTCTTGTGCACATATGGGGCTTAAGCTTGGAGAGTGGCTTTAATGGGGATCAGAGCCAGACGATCACTTATATGCTTTTAGTTTAAAAAATTGAAAATGATGGGGGAAGTATGTATGTAAGTTGGAGTTTTCTGGAATTACCTAATGGCTTCCGATTTAACAAGCACCTCAGTGTACTCTAACTGAACTATCTACTTACATTATATCTTTAATAATATAGTGTATCCTGGGTTAACATTTTTGAGAGAATTCATCCCAGCTTTTCAAAATTTGATTTTTTGTGCAAAACGCAAAGGGACACATTTACAATTATTACAACAGAAACACCATGGTCGCTTTCTCATTCTAAAGTCACCGTTGATTATTCCAATGAGAATCCGATTTTGCACAAATAAAAACAAGAAAATATAAATAATAACAATTTGCATTGAAATCGACAACGGAAATCTATCATTTAAATTTGCTAAATGGCAGTTTCAAGAAAAATTACTCAATCGCATGTTAATTAAACACTTGAACACTACTGGCAGCATAGCTTTATAAATAAATTATAATTATAATTACGCCATCAAGGTCATCAACTATTCCACAATTACTATGGAACATCAATTAGTGTTAGATATCATCAAAATTATGTCCGTCCGTCGACTGCTTCTTCATGTGCGAGTAAGATACTTTCCAAGTCCGAATTAAAAACAAGACTAAGAAGAAGTGGGCGAAAGAGGAATTCGTTTTTTTCTTTTTTTTTAAACGAACCGTAACCACAAGCAGTTTAAGAAGAAACCCGTCTGGCTAAACAAGAGAGGGGAAAGTAGAGGCAAACTAAAATTCTACAAGAAATGTTACCCACCTGAGATGTTTATATTGGTCGATTTTCTTCTCGAGAAAACCACTAAAACTGACCAAAACCGACCACGATGGAATCTGAATCCATGGCTTGTTGTTGTTTGTTCGATGATGCCCTGCAGAGCTTCGAACTGGATGCAATAACTGGCTCCAAATGCACAACCCACCTACGCACTCGACAAAACACAAGAATTTCAAAGCACAACAACACAAAAACCGAGAACACTAAACGAAAATTTCAACTCGACCACGACGACGACGACAAAGGCGAAGACGAAGATGAAGACGGCGGCGATTCCAACAAGATATGAAGGAATCAACGATGCAGATTTCTTTGGCTTTTTTTCTTATTTTGCTTATTCAATTGGGAAATTCGGGGGAAAATCGACAAAAACCAACAAATAATTGCCCAACGAGAACGGCGACGCTTTATAAGTTCATTGCACTAAAATAAACCACCAGACGGCGACGATGATGACGACTAGGACGACACCACAGAAAATTCACTATTGTTGGTAAACATAAATCTCCGCTAGACAACTCGACCCAATGCAAAACTATTTTCTTTTTAATTTTAGATTTCCAAACAAATAATTTATTAATAGAATTTTATTTTGCTACGGACGCGGCGAAATGAGAGAACAAAATTTTTTGCAAAAAGAATTTGGTTTTTGTAAACAATCGATGAACACAACACAACACAACTGAACTAACGTACCGACGATGATGCAGCGGCGGCGGAGGAGAATCAAGTGTCACACACAGATTTTTTTGACAACAGCTATATGGGATGATTATGAACAAGCGACCACCGGGGTGGTGTTTTATGTTTATTTCGCATAAAATGATGAATTTTCAGGCAAAATTTCTTTTACACTAGTAGCACAACACTTAAATTATTATATTTAGATAAATGAATTGAATTTTTTTCAACTTAATTCGATTTAAAAAGAAAAAACAACACGGCAATCGAAGAACGAACAGCACTTACACAAACACGAAATAGCCATTTTGGATTTCAGATAAGTTGACATTTGGTAAGTAAGTAGACGAAACCTGTATTGCCGACAATCGATAGAGAGGTGATGGAAAAGGAGTATGTTCAGCGAACAAAATGAAATACTTCAATGCTAGAGAAGTCGCTTTTATGTTTTCAAAATTCATACAATTTAGCTCTCGAATATTTTTGTTTATTTTGTGTGAAATTGTATTCACAGACCACTTATAAATAATTAAGAGCCTCATAAAATCATTCAACAAGCAATTAAATTGAATATTATTATGTATGTATATGAGTGCTCATGAGTGGTCGCGACAATTTTAAGTTATAAGCGCTATTTCCGAAAATTACCAATTTGTTCTATATCTTTTTTTTTTTTCTGTTTTTGATATGTAAACATCTACATATGCCGGCGGTAGGGTAAACTAAAGACGTGGAAATTTATGTAAGTCATTACATTGTTCTATTACACGTTGCAATACTTATGTATATTGGATACGTTCGAAATTGGGTACGTTCCTTTGTAGGTCAAACTAAATCGAAAGGTCAAATTGAGTTTGGGTTGAAATTTGGTTGACAGTTTGAACTCGCCGCGTTCTGTGATGTAAAACCAATACTTGAATATTTAATTTGATGTTTACACATCTCAACCGTGAGTACCGGCTTTCTTTTTTCTGGGAGCTCGATTTGTGAAGCTATTTGACCGTATAAAAATTCATTAAAATTAATTAATTAATTTCTAATATACCACATTAATAAATTATATTGGTTGGCAAGGTTTTTCAATGAAATCAGTTTCTACACGTTCTGTTACTCTTGCATCAATAAAATTAGTCGATAAACAATTAATATTGAAACAAATCGTATGAATTTTGTTCCATTTTTCACCATTTCTTGACCAGTTTTATCGATGCGAGAGTAACAGAACGTAGGCACAAATTATAACGAAAAGTATTACTTGATACGTTAATTAGACAAGTCACTTTAGATTTAATTTATACGCTGGGCCGTTTTTTTTTTAAATACCATTGTCCCCTCCCTACATTTCCTCTTAGATCGGAAAAAAACACACTTAATAACGGCCATATTTTTCACTCGATTCATCAAGATTAAAACTTAAATCCAGATGTAAATTATACAAATTCAATGTAAATACATCCGGATTTAAGTTTTAATCTGGATTTAACGAGTGAATAGTATGGCGGTAAGTGTCAAAACCTTTTCTTGAGCTAATTTATTTCTAATTTCCAATTGCAAAATTATTTTTGCAAATGTTTTGGATATTTTTAAGGATAGGATGGTAAATCAAAAACAGTAAAGTACCTACTGGAGTACATAAATAACTAATTGCTAGGAAAAAACATATACTCCCTTAGTACTTTATCGGCAGCTCTGAAGGGACTATGCACATAAAATTTTACTCATCCGCAGAAAAACTGTTTTGCCGGCCCAATTACCTCTTTGTTATCGATAGTTTGTATGGAAAAAATGAAAAAAAAGCCTGTTCGTGTACTTGTTCAAAACTTTCAAATTGTTTAGGGTTCTCAGTAGTTTAGTATTTCTTTGTATTTGAAAACAAAAATAAGAGATTTTGCTGAAGCATCTTATTTATATTTGTGAGATTGTTGAGATTTCTGAGATGTCAAAAATATAAACTGACCAAATTTCTATCATAGATCCTTGCGTGCGAGAATCGATGTGCAAGACTTTGTTTGAATCAGAATATTGAATTAATTTAAATGTAACCTATTCCGAGATAATTTCTTGCTATGCTACTTATACTATTCAATATGCTACTTCAAATCTATAACAAATCGTCTATTCTCCATTGTCATTTTGACAGCTCACTTTCTGAGATTGATCTATAAAACTTAAATTTAAACTGATGTAAGATCAGCAAATCAGCTCTATTTAAGTTAATAATTTAAAAGATTATTAATAAATTTTAAATTAATACAATTTTATTGAATTAAAAACTCAACACTAATTCACTTAAGCAGGTTCATACGGGCGTGTCACTTACCCAGACTTCAAAACTGGGCTAAAAGTGTCAAAATGGAAATCTTACGTAGCACTTATGTATTTTAGTAAGTTTGCACTGTGACCCTCAAACAAAGAATGTTTTTTGGCTTTTTATATCAATTTATATATATTTTTTTTTTCATTTTAAATTTCATTTCATGAATGCAAAAATGTATAGATACAAAATCAAATTCAAACAAGTTAAACCAATTAACATATCGAAATGATATGTAAAAGCTTTTTTACTGCTTCGACATTTGATGTCAGTTGAACCCTATTAAATTCCGATTAGACAGAAACAAATTTTCAGTGGAAAATTTTATTAAAAAAGTTGACTTCACCACGCATGTCCTTGCTTACATTACATTCCAAAACATTTCCTCAATATTTTCCCTCAGACCAAAAAGGGAAATTTTCCTTCAACCACGTGCATACGCTCACTTCTATGTTTTTCCTCATTTATAGTGTCAGAAGTATTGGTACTTTTATTATACACAAACACACATACCTACATACTTTCTGGAGCATCAGTGTGAGGAAGGTTTTATGAGATGGCGTCGCCTAAGGGCGATCGACGGGTGAAGGTTTTATAAATTCTTTCTTAGTGGGAAAATCTTCAAAGATGGTCGGTCTTCTCCTTTCAACTAACAAAAAATGTAATCAAAGAACAACGTAATGTATAAGTATAGAGTAAGAGTTTCTTCACACATCCAAACACATAAAACATACACATATAGGCAGGCATTCATAGGTATATCAGAGGAAAAAAAATCAATAGATACTAAATTTTCCTCAAACACACGTACGACGATACGGAACGAACTCGACATTTCTTCACCACACTAAAACAACAATCCATGTCCTGAGCAAATGACTGTTGTAATAGAGGTTAGAATTCAATTTCCTTTTTTGCAAAAGAATACGAGTGTTTCTTCTGCTTTGGCTGTGTCTCTTCGACTTTGTTACCCATTACGTTGAATCAATAGTCATTCTCATTATATTGCTTCTTTATTTCGAAATATTTGACAGCTCCTGAGAAAAAACATATATAACCTTAAAGAAAGTACGAGAGGAAATAATTAAAATAGATGTACAAAAAGATTGACATTCCAATGTTTTGACAGTAAAAAAAAAAAGCCGAAATGAGTTTTGACAGAGGTCAAAGACTAAACACAATGAATTCATTTAAAAACAACCATCCAACAAAATGGTAAATGACAGGCGAACGCTCTGAACTCATTAAAGTATTGAAATTTTCATAATTAAATGAGGATAAATGAAAGGATTCGAGGAATAATAATAATAATAATAATTTCCTAACGCTAAACTTCAAGCAAAACTTACTTCATTTTTCATTAAGGTATTAATTTTTTTTTTAAATTCATTTTCATTTTCCTCTTCCTTTGTCGGTTAATGAGAATGTCAAAAGTTTTGGTAAAATGCAGAGGTGGTGTACGCAATTTGACAGAAAAGAGTATGATTTATCCTAAATGACTCCAGCCTCATCTGATGCCAGAAGATTCAAAAATGGACGTGATAATGGGTGATAAAGGTGATGACAATAAGGGTTTCCTACGTGCTTTGCATTGTTAACAGGGATTTTTCCTATATACTTAGATATTTTTTTTGTTAGAAAAATGTATGTAGGTTAAGCTTTGAGGTTTTTGTCGAATGTAAGAAGAAATTATGAGAGAAAAAGGTTGCAATGAATATAGAGAGATACGATAAAAGGTAGAAAAAAAGTATGAAAACGTAAAAACGTTACAAAGATAATATGAAGAATAAAAAATAATTTTAAAGTCCATTTTTTGGGAGTGGGTAGTAATTTAAATTTGAATAAGATATCAATCGATTTTTAGATAGAATGCGGAAATGATAAAAGTTTTTACTTTGTTGGCAATAAAGGGACCATTGATTTCATACTATTGAGCGCTTTCAAAGAGAAGAAGTATAAAAAAGGTTTTTTGCAATAAATTGGAAATATTTGGAGGCAATGGGAATTACAATTCTTACAATTCAAGTGTTAAATGTTAGTATCTAAACTTCAGCAAATGATACTTCGTTGAGTTCCAAAAACTGCCAATTTCTTCCAATTTTAGGATAAGATATGTCAAATAATATAAAAAAAAATAAAACTGAACTAAAATTATTACAAATTGGTATAGTTTTTGTAAACGAACAGATCTATAGTTGTATTAATAATTTTACTGCCATTATTAATGGCTTAATTACTTTGTTTATCACTTGATTGCTTCATCTGGCGTTTCGTTGAAATGGTTTTGAAGGGTCCGACCCATAGAATTCGTTGCGTCCGTCGTGGCAACGCATTCAACTGACAGCTTGATAAAATACATGATTTCTTATGGGATCCAGCCCATAAGTGACGCATGCGTCCGCGCAACGGATTCTGGATAAATGGCATCAAATGTATTTATTTCAATACAAATAAATTTGAGTAAATTCTACGTATATTTACTAATCCAAATCCAAATTCTTACACAAAGGGCGTTTTTCTTTTTTAGTTCAGAGCAGAACCTGAACTGTCAAAAAAAATCGTGTTTCTTTCTTAGCTCAGCGCATTCAGAGCTCCAATTTTGTGTTTCTTTTTTTCGCTCTAAGCATGTTCAGAGCGAGCTCTATGAGCTCAGAATAAGTTGATAGAGCATCAGACCGAGTTAAATAGCTTACTTACACAAAGCTTACTTACACAAAGGGCGTTTTTCTTTTTTAGTTCAGAGCAGAACCTGAACTGTCAAAAAAAATCGTGTTTCTTTCTTAGCTCAGCGCATTCAGAGCTCCAATTTTGTGTTTCTTTTTTCGCTCTAAGCATGTTCAGAGCGAGCTCTATGAGCTCAGAATAAGTTGATAGAGCATCAGACCGAGTTAAATAGCTGAACACAAATTTGACAAGTGACAGCTGGTGATGCGTATTTCTTTAAATAAATCTGAATTCTCAGAACACAGCACGCTCAATTTAGAGATCGCTCAGAGTATGTTCGGAGTGTTCAGACTCTGTCCAGAGCTCTACTCTGAACTAAAAAAGAAAAACGCCCAAACACGTTAACAGACCATAATTATTTGTAAAACCAACTTCTCAACCAAAGTTTTTGAACTTTACTCTGCTCCAGGAAAGTTTGGTCGAGTCGAACCAAACTCATTTCAACGCGATGCTGGTTTACAAAGTCCCCTTTCATACGAGGAAACAAGTTGCTGGAGATTTTTTAACGTTCGCTTTTAATTTTCAATTTCCAACAATCATAGACTGTTCAAACAGCTGATGAACTAAACAGCTTTCTTCCAAAATAAATTTGAGAGGTAGGTATCCTAAATTTTTTCGGATTTTTGTGAAAAAACAACTGACAGCTGAAATACATGTCAGTTGATTTTCGAAAACATATCCGATGCAAAACGATCTTAGATACCCGTTCAGGAAATGATTTCGCGCCGTCAAAAAGTGAGGTAACGAATGCAATTTTTTTCAGTATTTGGCGTCAAAATTGAAATGCAACAAAGAGATCGAATCGGGAAAAAGTGTGCATTTTTTGCACATCCTTCCTAATTTAGCAAATATCTACATCACCAATAGCAGTGCACCTAAGTTGACCTAGTTTAAAAACTGCTCTTGAAAAGCGATATGAAAACAACTTCTCTCATGAAACTCTCTATAGAATAAGATCACATTCACAATTTCTAGACAATTGACAGAAAATAATAAAGATAAACGTCAAAAATGCCTTTCTATAACAATCTTACCCGGGTTAAATTCTTAACTAAGCTTAGATACTAAATAAATCAATACAAAAGAACAACTCAAGCATAAAGTAATTCTCTCCATACATATATATTATATACATCACAAAATTGCCCTTACTCAACTATTTTTTGTGTTTTGTACTCCAGTTAACCACATCAAACAACATTTCTATGCCTTGTCAACTCTGTCTATCTATGTGCTATATCCTATCTAAAATGGCTCTATATCTACTCTATATTATAAGTATATATTCATTCTATATCCTTCATTTCAGTCAACTATATCACATTATATCTACAACATATACTCCAACTTGGCTTTGATAATGTCTTGTTTTATTGGATGCACAGAAAATAGCATTTGCTCTTCAAAAAGTTTGAACCATGGAATTTCATTCGTTACAGAGAAGAGAATTCCTTTGGTGACACATTATGTCACAGGCCAAGGATTTCACAAGCAGTTATATATAATTTATATATATATATATATATATATATATATATATATATATGTATATAAAGGATATATAGAGAAGTAGATATGAAACACAAACAATATATATGCAAATTATACATATAATGAACATACAGTTAGAAAATCTAGCTACACAAGAATCTCCTTCCCTAATTTCTGTTAAAATAATCCTTTAATAAATTCCTATTTTAATTCAACACAGAACAGAACAAGCTTAAAAAAAAGGAGATATTATTCCGCTCGCTTGAGCTTTACACGTTGGTATTTTAAGCACATTTCTCTACCTGAAGCTCTAGCAGGAAAGGGTTCTAACAGTTCTCTTACAACTGTTACCTTTTTTATAAGTATCGCATCGCAGTCTTTAAATAAAGCTAAAATATTTTATTTTCCAAAAGGGTTGAAATTAAAAAAAAAAAAAAAAAAAAACAGACATGTATGTATTTATAGAAAAAGCGTTGTGCATATCCGGTGTCGACACGTTGACATATCTGACGTTACGTTCTGGACTTGTTTGTTTTCCCAGTATAAACTATAATATGTCACCATGCACTAAAGCACGAACAGGATATCCTATAAAAAGTGCACCCACATCAGAGCTTGGAGACCATGAAAAATAACAGAAAATGGACGTAAAGCATAATAACATACCTATCTAGCAGAATTCATCATTTTACGCTTCTACACTGAAAACAGAAATCTGACATTTTTACCAGACGAACAGAATACTGAACAGCAGCAGTGAATGAACGAATCATTCATATGGGCAGCACTGGTGGCTTGCGGCAGACAGCGAAAGGCCTTTGCGGCAACCAGAGTCCTGATGGCGATATGGACAACGGATCGGTGGTGGGTTCATTCGCAGAGATTCAATTTGTTCGTTTTAGTTTTTACTCCACCTTCAAAAAATTACCGTTGTTGTTGGTGGCGGTGTTGCTGTGTTCGTCGGAGTCAGTATATTAAATTTTATTTTTGTTTGGTCATGGAATCATCAACCGACCACGAATGATTTTTTTTTTTGCACTCTGGTTTTTCCCTTTTTCGTTTTTATTTTATCCTCTTGGTTTGGTTGTTCTTGTCGTTGTTTTGTGAAATGTACTCCCAATTGGTTGCTTCTACTCTAGGGGTTTTAATTCGGATGAGCAAAAACAAAAAGCAGTCTTATACGAGCATATACGAAAAAAAAGGATTCATTCGTCCTCTAGGATGTTTGACTGGGTTATGTGTGATGTATGGCCCTCAGACGCGTGCAAATAAATGGATTAAGTGTTAGCAGATTGTTTTGGCTAGAGAGGAACTACAATGTCGATGTCGATGTGATGTCGGCAGCGGTGGTGGTGGTGATGGTGGATTGGTGGGTTCCCCAAACAGAGTTAAGTTATGTCCTGGGAAAAGCACAGAAAGAAATCCTTTTTCTCGTTTTTTTTTTGTATAGGTATTTGTTTTTATTTTCATGTTTCTGAGTTTATTTTATAAGTATAGTTTTGTTGTTGTTGTGTTATTTTTGTGTAGATTTTCTTGTTTGTGATTTTCTACTCAGTTAAGCGTCATAGAACTTGTGATAAACTAGTTTTATAAGGAGTCATTGGAGACTGTTGGCACTGGCAGCGGGGGCGGTAGTGGTGGCGATATCAGAAGGATATAAATACATACATATATATGTAGCTGAATTAACTGGGACATTTTGCCTGGAGGAAAATAAATAAAATCCAATATTGTACTGAGTTTTGCTTTCTTTTTGACTCTGGAACATGACTTTTCTCGTCTTTTTCTTTTTGGACTTCTTTCTTAAAAAAAAAAAAAAACTTAAAACCATCATCACATTGTAGATAATGTGACCGATGAAAAGTCAACGAACTGTAATTATTATCTGTCCTTTTAGACGATATGTTCACATTGGACTTTTCCTTCGACTTTTTTTGACGTCTCTGTACCTTATCTCACTCCCACTTTATGGCGAGAAAGAGATGCCTTTCTTGATCATAAAGTGGGATTGAGATAGAGTCGAGAGGTGTCAAAAAAAAAGTTGGACAAGGCAGTCCAATGTGAACAGTCTAAGATGTACTTTTTTTTGTATTCGTTTTATGCCAGTTGGCAGAAACATAAAAGCGATGTAGGTATAGTGTAGTGCGACATTTAGGACCAGTTTTTTCACAGTTGATTATCTTTAATCAAGGATTACTGCAACTGGTAAATCCTCGCATACTAAGGACTCCAAAATTTTAGTTCTTAATCATGGAATCAGTTAATCACCCGATTTTTATTGATTAACGCCATTTAATTAGAGCCTGTTAAAGTGATGGTGGAGATTTAATCCACTGGAACAAACTAACCGTTCGTTAGTGGCATACATGTGACTTACAGCTCTGAACCATTCATGTGTGCGTGTAGATACTGCGTGTTGTTGGTTTGCAGGAATAAATGCGAATTACAATTTATGCCAAATTCGAATGGCTAAAACATAACGTCTGTGCTTAAAAATTTACATGTTAAATGAAACAAAAACTAACTATGCTACCTTATAGCTAAACTTTTGGAGGTTAGCTTTGAACTTGACTACACACCACACGATTTTCGTGCTAATGTTCGAGCATTTAGCACGAACATCGAGGGTCAGTATGACAAGTCGAGATTTAATTGTGGAACACCATTTGAACTTGATCAAATAAATCATATGATTAGTAATCTTTCAAATACATGAATAATGTTGTGGGGTTCATTTCCAATTCAAAGATCCAAAAGAAAGTTGTTATCCGAAAAGCGAAAAAACTAGGTCGTATTTTTATTCTTTTTCCTGTAAAAATACATATTTTCAACTCTCCATATCTAAAAAAAAGTCACCAGGACTTGAGTTAGACATACAAACATAATATACATATGTAAGTCTCATCAGGGGAAATAAAAAAAAATAATAATATCCACGTAAACTGTCATTTATCTTCTAAAATATGCGGTAAACCAGCACTTTTGCTGCTCCAAACATTATTTTAATAAAATACCTCCTTTCTTCTCATTTCTGAATTTCTCTACTAAATAGCGCCCAAAATGCCGTCCTCGTTTTCATTGTCATTTTTGTGCTTTCAGCTTGTCCTCGTTCATGATATTGGAATCCTAATCACGCGCTAACTATAAATAAATTCCATTTTACCCTCAACTGTGAGAAATTAACGATAAATTTTCTGCGGGGTAGGAAATAGTGTCGTAGAACGTGAAACTACCAAGCTAAAATTTATATCTATGTATAAAAAGGGAAAAATCCTAAAGAACTGTCACCCTCAAAAAATAACTCAAAAAAGGACACAAACCAACATATAAAAAAGGGTGGTCCCAACCTCAATACCCAACCACAACCGAACTCAATCGCCCACACAAACTTGCTTGCATATATCAGTGTGCGATAAAGGAACCGGAAAACAAACTAGAATACGTGATTGCGGTTACATTTCAGTTACTAACTATTATATGATTCCTTTTTACAACATTAAATCTCCGCACACACTAGCTAAAGCCCTAACCAGAAAATCTCATGTGTGTTCCTGAGACAAGCGGCTAATAATAATAGAAAAAAAAATAGGGAAAATAATAATAATGAACTTTACAATAAATTTAGAGATGCAATGTTGGGTGGCAGGTGGTGGTGAGTTTCATATACACTACCTAGCCACCACACTTCTAGCTGTCATCCGATCCATGGAACCAGGGGGAAGTTGGCGTTGAATTCATTGTCGGTGTTTCAAACAGAGTGGACATGGCCACCCGAAAAGGATATCTTCGTTGTGAAAATGTTCGCAGAGTCTCGGTTCTCGGATATCCAATCTTTTCAACCCCACAACCATTCCATCCACCTCGTGGTGAACAGAAAATGACAAAACAAACTGTACAAAGACTAGGCACTGTTTATTCGCTAGTTGGGTCATAGAGGACCCTTTGGTGGTGATTTTTTGCTCATTCCCTTGGCATTTCCCCCTTTTTAGGTTTGTTTGTTTTCGAAGAGTCCTTCTTCTATGTGTGTGCCATTGCAAAAGTCTATTGAAATGACAGGGGAAGTTATTTTCCCTGACACTGAATAGCCTAGCTTGGGTTTGTATAGAAAGATGACAACCATGACAGAAGAGTATGCTCCTGCTATTGCTGTAGATGGGACATACTGGAGCCTTACCCATTGTTTGTCATGCTTTAATATTGTGTTTTAGAAGAAGATGTCGTCTCGCGTGAGAAAAAGACTTCTACATCGTGTCGGGTGCCAGCACTCATCCTTCCTAGAAATAACGTTGTATAACCCACCCACCCCACTCCCTTCAGTGTTGAGGTTTTTCTTCTCTCCTTGTGGCAAAATTAAAGGACATCTCTTCTCCAGCAGTGGTACTGGTGGTTGGTTGCTCTGGAACGGAACTTTACAATTAGGTACAATGTGGTTAGTGCGAGAGATGGGAAATTGAAAGTTTTAGTGCGCAAAACTGTCAAACGAGAATGGCAACTGTTATTTAAGAGGAGGTGAATTTAAGTGGATTAAGGCAAAAAAAGGGATGCCTCTTGCCTTTTGGGTTTGTTTTTTCGTTAGCTTAGTTATATGCTTCATTTATGTATATATTGAAGGTTTAACTACTGCAAAGTTTTTTGTTGTTGTTGTTGCTGAATAAAATGAAATACTAAGCCAAGTATAGTTTTATATATTATATTGCGGTCAAATCGAGGGTAATGAACAAAAATATTTTGAGGGGCATAAAACTTAAGTTTGAAGTTATAAAATGACTATGAAGAAACTCATTTTATATATATTTCTTTTATAATAGTTAATTTCCTTTTGATATAATTTTCATCAGATTCAAATGAATATTTAATGAAAACTTTTACTTAGGTACCTATATAAATACAACAAAAGGAAGTCTATATTTTACGTATTCGTAATAGTATCAAAAGCATCACTTTAAATGGAGATGATAAAGTTTTAAGGCGCTTTACCAACAACAACTTGAAAGTAATATAAGTAAAATTATATTTAGGGGAATATTTCTTCTTTTATTTTTTTTATTCAGAACTTTGGGGTTTCAATTTTTATGATAAATATTGTCGTTATCGATTTAGAAAGAGAGGGAGATGATTCTTGATGAGCTATTTATGTTCAGGGTTCATGTTGTATTTTCTTATGCTGTCACTGATTTGACATTTGGATTTGATAGTTAAGAAAAAGAAAATTACAGTAAATGACACGGAAATGCGATAAGGTTCTATTATATAGTAAGAAGTTGACAGGGTAATAACTTTCCCTATATTCAGTTTCAGTACACTGTTTTCGTAAGCTATTTGATTTTCTAGGTTGTTAATGAATTAAGTTTCGACTTCCATTGCCAAGAGTGATTTTTATTTGAAAGATGAATATGTACGTACTGTGGATACTGATTTAGATATTTATATTTGAGCTGTGATATGTCCTATTCTTGTATCTGTTAAACATGTATATTTTGTATACATATACTTTGTGTTAAATGGATGAAAAGTTATGGTAAATCTAGGCGAAGAATTTGGAAATACAAAGAAACTTTGGCCTTTAAAATTAATTTACACGTCTAGTGCGTATACAGATGGACTTTTAAGGCAATTGAAACACGACCAAAGATAGTTGAACTGTGTGAAAAGTGGGGTTAAAGTACATTCAGCGACAATAGGCGTGTATTTTTGCAAGCCCGGAGGGAATTGCACTAAAAAAACGACCACAGGGATTAGCAAGAGCATCGCAAAAACAAAATGGAGTTTTCATACAAACTATCGATAACAAGTATATAATTCACGTCGGTAACACAGTTTTTCTATGTGCTTAAGTTAAGCCCGGAGAATTCTCTGGGTTTAGCTTAGCCCGTAGGGAATAAGTTGTTGTTGTATTTAACATGGTGAACGTCGTTTTTTTCGTCCAATTCTCTCCGGGCTTACCAAAAAAACACGCCTAATATTTCGCTTATCCAGCTTCAGTTCAATTTAATTTTTTATGTCATAAAATATGTAAATATTTAATTGAAAATTGAGATTAAACAACAGTCAGTCTGAACGACAGTCGGATGGTTCTTTGCTTTATGTTTATATATTGCAAGTTTAATTTTTTTTTCACGTTAACCTATACATATGTATGTGAAAACGTCAAAATTCATTCTCGGATAAAATGTAATCGATATTTTAATCCAATTCACACAGGCGCTAAAATTGTGTGAAAAAAAATGACAGCGGAGCTAAGAAATTTACACGTTAATACAAAAACAACTTAAATTCAGATAATTTTCGAGACTTAAATCTAATCGCGATAAAAGTACCTAATTTTTTTTCAACGAAATAAATACTTTCGTGGTTCAATAGATCACAGTAATAATATTAATCTTTCTAAGTTTTTCATCAATCACAAAAATTGACTCAATTTTTATTCATTTTCATCAAACTTGTTTTTCTTTTGAAGATAACTTTTAAACAGTAAATCATAAAGTTCGAACATATTTCACATACCCAGAAATAAGTGGGTAGAAGGGTAGCACTAAAAAATATCAATACGTTTGCGTTTATACGATGACCTGAATGAAAAAAGAACACTGTCGCCTTGAAATGTTTGTTCTGAGAAAAATGTATTCAATATCCTTATACCTAAAACAGAAAATAAATATTCAGTCCTGTGTTTGTAATTTATATCACTACAAAATAACAAGTTTAATAGTCAAATAACCATACACATTTGTCTCTTAATTGACTAAAGGCAACACAAATATACTGCGGCCTTTAATGACCCCAACTAAAATATACCTACTGACTCTATTATAGTCACTTAATTGTTTTGCATGGCGTTTACCCATTGACACCAAACCTTAACCACTGTCTATAATTTATAATG
Source organism: Epistrophe eligans (assembly GCA_951394125.1). NCBI lineage: Eukaryota > Metazoa > Arthropoda > Insecta > Diptera > Syrphidae > Epistrophe > Epistrophe eligans. The sequence goes on along the minus strand of OX596028.1, from coordinate 99,210,865 downwards.
TATATGTACTATAACCAAACCATGCATTAAATCTAATCAATGACTTTGACAGCACTTGCCCTGGCATGCAGCATTTATTAACCTTTACGCAATAAAGTTCATTATTGGTGGCCTTAACTCAACCGGCCCATTCTATATAAAAATCAATGCACAATAATTGCTTTTTGACAAGAGTAATTAATTGTTAAATTCTTAAATGACATTTTAGAGAAGTTCTCAACGGCAATCACCAAACTGATCGAAAAGGTAACGAGTTGTTGGACACAGACTTTCCTTTTATATCAGGAAACTGTCATCTCTCTTTCGTTCATCCTATTGTTGGTAAAAACAAAAACAAACAAACAAAAAAAAAACTTTCACACATAACATTTTAGGGGAATAAATTAAGTGTCATTTAGATTTTACACAGCAGAGAATTTATTAGAGCAGTTTTTTTTTTGTCAAAAAAGAAAAACAAAAACAGGAAGTAGAAACAAAAAACCCTTTTTGTGTCACCCGGCACCTCATAATGGTGTCCTAAATAAATTGCATGACATCCAAGATTTATGAATGGTTTATTACACTAAAGTTTAAGTATTTTCCTTACGTTTTATGCACATAGATTATTTTGATTGTATTTTGAAAATAAAACAAGAAAAACAAAAAAATTTATTTCGGAAAACTCCCCTATAAGTCATTGTGGGCTATATTATGGACCACTAAAATGACATCGTGTTGAGATAAAACCGATTTCGCACACATGACGTTTTGTAGATTTTTTATGCATTTTGTAGATATTTTATGTGTTATCGTTTTAAAAGGTTTAAGTATATTTGAAAATACATTTTACAACATTGTTAAAACAAAAATGGCGTCTTTTTTTTACGACAGGCTATAAACGTCATTTTATTAGTCTCTGAACTTCAATCCTAATCCGGTCAAGTAAAGCTCTCAACGTTTTCCTTGTTTTATTTATGGAAAATGATGGTGGATATAGGCTAAAGTCAGAAGGTTCATTTAAGGGGTCAGTTAGTAAACGTAAAGCATGAACCATTATTTAATTGGCCAATTGGTTAATTTGAGACGATTTGGGTTGCTTTGTGCTCGGTTAGACACACGGGAATAACGAATGACGTGTGTGCGATGCGCGCCATTTAATATAGGGGAGGAAGTGATGAAATAGGTGCCAGTAAGTGGTTTTAATATAGGAGTGTTGTATTGTAGATTAAAGAGCCAGCCCTACATTTAGAGAAAGAGAGAGAGAGAGGGATACAAAGAGGGTCTTTTTGTTTATGGACAGAGGAAACAAGAGAATTTGAGAGGTTAATGGGCCTTCGAAGATTTTTCTTTGAAGACTTATGTATACGTGGTGTATTTAGAGGGCTTTACCGGGACTTACCACCGGGTTGTAAATTATTCAGTATGACCCACATTTATATTGGGGACGAGGGTAAATTTATGGCAAAATAGGGATCTATAATAATGGCAATGGTGGTTGTAGCAAGGATATTCGCTTAGATTTAATATTTTATGAAGCTGAAAAGGTGGTAGGTATGTATATTGGTAGTAGCCTTAATTCATTTAGCACTTGTGTTATGACAAGGGAGTGGAGCATCTGTTAAAGTTATTTGACATTCTAGTCACAATTGAAAAAGGGAATTCTTTTTTTTTTTGAAAAAGTGAAGGAGGATTTAATGGGATTTTCATGAGGAGACAATAATTCTTTATGATTGGAGTTTCCAATGACATCGTTTATGGACAAACAATTGAACATTATGAGATTTATTTGAATTATCTGCATGTTGATTAAATAAATTTATAACTACATTATTATAGTCGGAAGAAATATCAGTTTGACGGAAAAAAAAGTTTATGGACCATTTGTTTAAACTTTAAAGTATTTTACCGCCTCAAATTTTGTTGGGCAGCAAAATAAAAATACGATATTTATTTCGGTGATTACTAACAAGAGCAAAAGCAGCGTCTATTTGTGTGTTAATTTGGTTGTTAGAGGCAGACTTAGTAAAATAGTTTTAAATTTCAATTGTGACAATATTCACATCAATAGTGTAAACTTGACTTTTTGCGTTCATGCGCATCAAGATGATGACATCTTATTGTCAAATGGACATTTGTTATCAATGACAGTCAGCTTTAAATTTATACTTAAAGTGAGCTGTGGTTGGGATAGGAGTGCTATTTTAACAAAACCAAAACTAAACGAAACCTGAACGAAATGCTGCAATCCGCAATTATGGGCGCTACATAATTCCATCGATTAATTTCGTATACGACAAAGATATCTATATACACTAAACACATACCGTTCCTGTGATTATATTAACATATAACTTAAAGGCATTAAATATTTTCTGTCGTCATGTCAAACAGAAGTATGACATGTCACAAGCAATTATTGCGCACTTTAACAAAACATAAGAGTTACGACAAACAATTTCAAGTGCTCATGCGGGATAGAAATATCCTATGCTTTGCGTGCCGACAATATCAAACATTTTCTCTCACGAAACAATAACATACAAGTCCCATATATTATTATAAAATACTCTATATTCCTAGTAAATGGGAAGACGAAATGTAATTTGACATAAAAAACATTAAATTAATGCTGTCATCTCTGACGTACCTACATATCATAAGTGAAGAAAATATTACAATGATAAATATTTATGGTCTAGACATTGTTTTATTTTATGAACATACTTTTTAAGTATACCTATATATACCTTTCTATACAATACACATGGATACATACTTACATACATACGTATGTTTTTTGTTCCCGAGGGTAATCTGCCGGATGACTGATCGATTTGTTGAATGTGATATATATTTAAAACTTTCAAATAAATACAATAAATACCAATAATTTTAATAGAATTGGTGAGCAGCCCAAAAGGAACGCACGTTGCAAAAATGTTTGACAGCCCTGATTGAACGAACGTACATATACATATGTATTGGAATAATAGTAGTAACTTTTCACTACGCCATGACGATGGTTTTGTTGGTGAGAGTGGTGAGGAGCTCTGTTCCCTTCACCGATTTCACCCACAAAACCATCGTCATGGCGGGCGTAGTAAAAAGTCATAATCTAAACAAGGTCATAGGTATGTTTTTTTTACAATCGCAGGGACATTAGGCGTGTTTTTTTTGCAAGCCCGGGGGTATTTGGACGAAAAAAACGAGGCTGTTTACCCTCACCATGTTAGATGTATAACAACAAGTCTCCTGTGGGCTAAGCTTAACCCAAATAATTCTCCGAACTTAACTTAAGCACACAGAAAAACTGTATTACCGGCGTGAATTATATACTTGTTATCGATAGTTTGTATCAAAACTCCATTTTGTTTTTGTGATGCTGTCACTAATCCCTGCGGTCGTTTTTTTCGTGCAATTCCCTATTCCCTCAGGGCTTGCAAAAAAAAAACACATCTAGTGTCGCTAATTCCCGTGGGCCTGGGCATGTTTTTCGAGCAATTCCCCCAGGCTTACAAAAACACATGCCTTTTCTCAAAAACAATTGAACCTAAATTTTGAGGTTTAAGAAATCAGTCAAAATCCACTAGTAGTGTCATTTTTTCAATAAAAATATTTTATTTTTCTAATTGATTTCTTTGGAATCTCTATCCAACTTTTCTAAAAGTTTACTTTAAATAATTTTGGATTTATTATAAAACTGTGCGTCGATTGGATTAACATCGCGTTCAATTTGACCTATTTTGTTTAAATTCCATTTTTTAATGATGGTGTGAATACTTTTGCAGTCTACACTACACAAATGTTATCAAATATAATTTAACCCCCTTTCAAAAAGAAAGTTCTTTAAGCTTCAAAACTCTGTCAAAAAAGACGACTTTATACTTTTGGAGACAACACCTATGTAAACTTATTTTTTTTTTTAACTTGATCATTCAACGAGTTAAACTTTCCGCTTTTTTATTTCTTAGAACAAATTTCCTTTGATATCCTTTCTCTCGAACTAAAATATAATTGCCTTAAAAAAATGAGTTTCTCCGTTTGCCAAATTTCTCTTAAAACTTTTTTTGCTTTTGACTTGGTTGTGACTTTTTATGCTCACATTAAAAAAACAAATTCAAAAATTAACTTGTTTAACTACTCCTGTCTGCCATTTTATATTCAAACTAAAGACCCTGCACCGAAAAGACGACAAGGACTATACAACACTGCAACGATGAAGAATAAAACCAATTTTCACGTGAAGAAAATTACCCAAAACACACATCCTTGTTAAAGTTTTTTTTTTTTTTTTTTTCTTTAACTTATTTTTCGTAGCACAAAAATGAGAAAACTTTAAACTTAGTTGTTTCAACATTCATTTCCTTCCGTTACCTTCTATACTTATCTTTTGTCCTTTTACGTACATATGTATATGCGAGTGATGACGGGTAAAAACTATATTTTTATTCGCAGTGAAAAAATCATGAATTTAAATATGAAAATGAATTCGTTGAAAAGGAAAAGTTTTTTTTGTTGTTTTTTATTTGTTCTCTTTTGCAAAGAAAAAAAAAGGACGAGTTCAATAATTTATGTATAGACATGGCAAAAGCCAATTCATAGAAGTCAATTTGTAGCGTCCTTTTGGAATTGAAAAAAGGATGTTATAGGTATACCTATTCATCCTCCTACAAAATGGCGACGACGACGACGACGTCGACAACGCTTTCAACCTCTCGAAATATTTTTGAACTTTTTGAACATTCTTTTACACTTTGCCATCGAAGCAGGAGTCACATACGCACTTCAATCATATCACATCACACATTTATAAAAATTCTTTATAAAATGGGTACTGCGAAGTTTTCAATAAGTACAAAGCAAAAGAAAAATCAACAATGGTGGCAGAGGGTATAGAGGGTTGTCAAGCCCCTGATACCTCTCTGAAGACCCTCTCAACCTTAGTTTCAGCATCAGCTCCAGCAGTTGGCCCTGTTGAGTGGTTTTGCATTCAGCAAAATATCCTTTTTTTGTTGTTTTTATTGCCATTATATCCTTTCACCTCGCTCTGAGTCCATCGTATATTAATAATTTCTATACATATCCTTGTTCGTAGTTATAATAAAATATTTTGTATTGTATTCTCTGCGGGAGAATAATGGTGTACATATATATGTGAACTATACATTCCTTCATCTCCTATCCGCCCACTCTCCATATGAGACATCACATTCCCCAGGACAATGACTTCTAGTTGTATGGTGCAATTTTTTTTTATTTTTTTTTTACTGCTTTCTACTATTTTCCTTTTTATCAGTGTAATATCCCGACGATTCAGCATTACAGAAAAAAAAAAGAATGAGGAAGAAGGAAAATAACAGTTAAACCATTTTTATTGATCTTTTCGTCCTGATAGGGGTTAATGAGGGTTTATATCATCACACACAGGAAAAGTGGGAGTAAGCCTAAAGTTGTCCTACTTCTTATGTCCTTTTTGGCGAAGCTATATTTGTCTTCTTTTTTATTTTTGAACATTGCAAAAGGGTTCACTATGTGGCCTTTTGCAAAAAAATACATACATACATTTAAAGCTATGGTACCTACGCAACCAATTTATAATCGTAGTCTTAATTTAAGGACCCCCAGTTAATTACTATTTTACTCTCTCCATTTTCATCTATGATTGTGGTAGTGACACAGTATAGTGTGGAGCTCGGTGTGGTTAAATGAAAATCCTTGAGGTTGTTTTTGGTTTTTAACAAAAAAAAAAAAAAAAAAAAAAATACTAAAGCGAGGGTAACGTAAAAAAAAAAAAACAACAAAAAAACGAAAAAGGGAAATGGACACTAATTAATGAGAAAGCAATGTGGAGAATATCTCTTTCAGTTTTTCTTTTTTTTGTAACCTATTTTTCTGCTTTAGGACGAAATTTTCATAAAATACGCAGAGGTAAAGGTAAATTTCCCAAAAAAACTGGGATTTGGTTTCTTTTGTGATGATTTGTTTGTTTTTATTTTAAGTTTATTTTTTTTCCCATCAGTTTTTGTTTTGTGAATTTCACCGTCAAAAACGAGGTTTAAGCTTTCGTGACTTTTAATGAACGAACGTTTTAAATGAGATCGTTTTTTTATTTACATTTAAATGGAGTAATTTTTTTTTTATTTTGTATCCACTACCTTTGAGTCTATATGGTAGCTATAGCATTTTGTAGATATTTATATTTATATAGTTATGAATATTAATACGAGGCGTGTTTTTTATTTGGACTTATAAATATACATAGGTTTAGCTCAGCAATGCGTAAACTTAAAAATAAAAAACTTTCCGGTCTGTTTTAATTTCCAACTTTAACTTTAACTAAAAATTTTAAAATAAGTGTAATAGACCTGTGGACATCTAAAACAGGTCTAAATTTTTCTCGAAAAAAGCTCTTACGCTTTTGGGTAAACTTTGTACCTTTAATTGCCAAAGTTATTTTAAGAAAACTGCGTTTCAAGTTTGTACCAAAAAAAACGCATTTCGCAAATAGGATTTTGACGTTTTTTTTTTTAAATAAATTGCCTTATTTCTGAAATATTCCCGTATAGCTTTTTAATAGTTTGACGGTTTTTTTTAAATTTTGCAATTCAATTTTTAAATTACCAAAAAAAATAATCAAAAAAGTGTGAGTGCCGGGACTCACATCAAATAAATATTCAGGTGCTGGTTTTACATCACAGAACGCGACGAGTTCGAACTTTCAACCCAAACTTAACTCGATCTTTCGATTTAGTTTTAAGTACAAACGAACGTATACCCACTATTGAACGTATCCAATTTAAATTTACGTATCGTAACGTGTAAGATCAGAACGTAATGTATCACAGAAATATCCACATTTTTAGTTTGACCTACAACCGCGCCGCCGGCATAGATGTTTACACATGAAAAATCCTATTTTATTAGTTCTTTTGAATTTTTTTTAAACATCTTTACATTAAAATGTAGCTACATTAAAGTTGTTAAAAACAAAAGCAAAGTTCGTGCGATCTATGGTATTACTAATCATCAAAAACGTCATTGAATATACAAATCAAATGTAAATGAAAACATTCAAATGAAACAGAAATTATTATCTATTTAACTAATTGCAAAAAAAAACATTGCATATTCCCCAGCGAATTTAACCATCGTATTCGTTTCGTTCTTTTCTTTGCTGAGAAAAAATTTTAGTTCTTCATTCGGTCGGGCATTCGGCTCGGCAATAGTTGATTCCTTCTGTGTTCTGTGATAAAGTGTCGTATAGTTTGTTAACGTGATCGCGAAGAAAAAAAAAATAATTTAGATTGTAAATTTTAAAGTTTCGTTGAAAAAAATGTGAAATAAATATTTCTTAAGGTTTTAAGTTCATAATTAAAAAAAAATCCATTGGGTTTGATAAAAAAAATTCAATCATGGCGGTAGAAATTCAATCATGTTCGTTCTTGTTTGTGCGGTAGTGATGGGATTCGTTATTTCGTGTCGTCGATTTTGTAAGCCGGTTTTATGAAAAATTCGTTATTTTCGTTTCGTCGATTTCGTAAAGTGTTATGAAAAATAAGCAGTTTTTGCGAATTTCTGTTGTGTTTTTTTTTTTGTTTGTTCATTTTTGAAAATGATCGTGCTCTCTTTAAAATAGAAGCAAATTTATTGTGTCCCGTGTTAATATTTATCATTAAAGTGTTTTTTTTTTGTTTAATCCTTCTTCAAAGATACATTTTATTTTATTTATATACATATTATGTAAGTGATTATG